>JADMNL010000033.1:51250000-52560000 GCA_016271365.2 Neoceratodus forsteri
CTAACTGTTCTCTTCAGGTGTGAGTGGGCAGTGCCTTCCGCTGCCTGTTGTGCAGCTACCTGGGTGGCCACAGGTGATGTCTCTGTCAGAGATGATACGTTGCACATCACTCACCACCACTCAACCACTCCCCAGACCATCCAGGCTGCTTTGACCTTGCACAGCCCAGACCACACTGAAGTTGCCTCCTGCCCTTGCCTGCTATGTCTGACAAGCAAGTGGGCCCAATATGCTGCTTCTGGGCCTTATGACAACCCTGCCCTACATTACGGACTGTTAGAAGCTGAGCTGAGGTCTCACAAAGCCTTGTTGAAGGATGAGTGTGTTCTCTTGGCTTTGGGTTCATAGGTAAATACAAGTTCAAGGGACAAGCCCGTAATGAACTCGCCACCATTATCTACTGGTGGAAGAGAGATTTGTTGTCGCCATTGTACAAATCTGGGTTTGTCTTGAACTGTTGCAAATTGGTACTTAGAACTACTTCAGTTGGTAGAGAATTCCAAATTCTAGGTTCGTGGTATATGTTGTTCATCCACACTCTTTGGCATGTCCCTTTCCACTTTAAATCCAACCGGAAGTCTTCAAGCTGGCTCCTCCCACCCACCGCGGTAGATACACTGCTCACCTCAAGACGCTAGAACTTCCTTTTCTGCTGGAAGATTCAGGTTGCTCTCGTGCTGCCGTCACATCAGAGGCCCTGGCTCTCAAGCCTTCAGTTTTGCTGAAAATTTGCATTGTTCACTTCACGATCTCAAGTTTGCAGCTTCAGTCATGGAAGATAAGTCTTCCCTGGTTCGTCGGTGGCGTTTTGGCCGAAGATGTCGCATACCCGATCCCCACACTGCGTGCGTGTATTGCCTCGGTGTTGGCCATGACATCTCGTTGTGCAGTATCTGTTTGGCCTTTCATCCCAGCCGTTCTCAAGCGACTATCTCGCATCGCCTGAAACCGGGAGGCCGGAGAAGGAGGAACCCTCCGTGAAATCCAAGGAGGCCCGCCCACTGGCAGTTGGAACGCATGCAAGCTGCTCGAGGAGCAGGTGGCTCACACCACGGAGTCTTCTTGAGCTTTTTGTTCCGCTCAACCTGGGCTCCACCTTCTCAGATTCTTCAGGGAGAGGTGCCTGTGGGCTGGCACTCTCTCAATCCCATAAGCGGGAGAAGAATCAGGCCGGGACGAAGATGGAGTCCTGGGACCGGGAGGGCCTCAGTCCCGGAGCATGCGGCCTCGACTTCAGTCGAGATCCTTCCTCGCTGCAGGCTTTTTCGGACTTGCCATCCAGCCAGCCGACAGAGGGTTTGGTCGACGATATGGAAATCGCCCTCGCCCTCTTGACCCTTTGTCGCTGACTCCAGTCCTTGTTTTTCCGATGAGGAGACCCAACCTGCTGGAGTCCCCATTGAGGCACCGGCCCTGGACTCCGGGAAGTCACCGGCCCCGCCAGTGTCTCCCGACCGACCAAGTCGGCCTGCTCAATCTCGATCGAGATCTAGGACCCCCTCGACCAACAGGCCGAGGAAGAGCCATAAGCGCTCTAAGAAGAGGCAGTGCCATCTGTCGTCCTCATCCTCCTCAGATGAGGAGAGGCTCTGGTGGAAACTCCGGCGCTATAAGGACCTCATGTGGCAGCAGCTAATTCTGACCGGGCACAAGCCTACCACGGCTTCCACCCTGGCCATTACTTGGCTTTCGCCTCCCAGGCCGAAGCCGACTCTATCGGAGCCAACTAAATCGGTTCCCTAGCCTGCGGAGCTGGCAAGACCCCCTGTTTGGCCCAAAACAGACTCTCCATCTATTGTGGTGGAACCACCACCCAAGCAGTCTGTGGGAAGGGCTCCTTCCAAGGAAGATAGACTGGACACTGGGCTTCCCCAGCGATTGTCTGTCACAGTCACCCCAGACCACCACCAGCAAGTCGAAGGTGACACGGGCGGTAGGCCATTGTATCCAGATTCCTCGGATTCAGACGTCACCAGTCTACATTCACATCCAGGGGAATCAACCACTGGCCTAGAGACGGAGGAAGGTCACTCGTCCTTTCAAGGGATCCTCCGCCCTCATCTCTGAGTCTACAGGGATGCCTTGGAGCCAGTCCAGAAAAAGGCGAAGTACCCTCTTACAGATATCCTTAAGAGAGGGGATATACCGACGGAGGCCTTTCCTGTGGCCGAAGGCCATTGTTGGGCCTGCCTTAGAACTTTGGCAACATCCTGCCTCCTGTCCAGCTCCGTTTGCCTGCATGGCACGCAAATATGTGGTGCCCATGGGGTCCCCTGCGGGGTTCACAGAGCACCCTTCGGCCGATAGCCTGGTGAATGCCTCTGTGTTCAGGCATACTGGCAGTTCTGCTGACACTGACTGACCTCCTGATAAAGAGTCGAGACTTTTGGACCATTCAGCCAGGAAGGTCTATGCGGCTTCCTCCTTGGGCCCTTCGTCAGGCAAGTTCAGCCGTCATCATTGCACACTTCTCTTATGCCCTTCTGGGGTCGCTGGACGAAGTCCTCCACTATCCCGCGGACATGCAGACCCACGGTCAAGCAGGTCCGGGATCGAACCAAGCTGTTGCCAAACAGCAGCTCAATCGACCCTGGACCTTGGGGACTCTTGTGCCGTTACGATGCCTGTCGCAGTTGCCTCTCATCGCAGGGCTTGGCTGAGGCTCTCCTCCTTCCCGGCAGATATGTAGCATAAATTAGCTTCCTTGGGACCGGCTTGTTAGGCCCAGGAGTGGCTGGTCACCTTCAGCGCACTGAGCAGTCCATTGCCACCTTGGACGCTACCTCTGCCAAGAGTTCTTCGGGCCATTCGGCCTGTCATCTGCCCCTCGGGTCTTCACCAGCTGCATTGCAGTGGTGGCAGCCCATCTCGGGGCAGGGTCTGTGTTATTTATCCTTACCTCAACGATTGGCTCCTAGCAGGATCCAGCCAACAGGAGGTGGAGAGGTCCAGGGACCTGGCCCTCCAGACCTGCTTCCAACTCGGCCACCTGATCAACAAGGGCAAGTCAGAACTCATGCCGTCTCAGGACTTCCGGTTCCGCCCCCCTGATGGTGATGGTAGCATAAGGGACTCGCTCCGATCCCCTTCCTAGATAATCTCCCCTCTTACATTCTCAACTTTCAAAAATAATCCACATACAACATGCATAAGAGGGGGAATAAAGGACCTACACCTGCAAAGTCGAAGAAAATGGATGATTTCTTGGAAGATGACACCAGATTGGAGTCTGAGATTTCTGAATCAGACTCCGTTCAACCGCAAAACGCGCTATCTCCTGCCAAGTCTACTATATCGGACTATCGCACACCAAAGAACAGAACAAAGAAAAAAAAATCAAACCGGCCACAATCTACCATGAATTGTGTGCATTTAGGGCAGACATTAAACAGCTCTACTCCGAAATTCGAAGAGATGTGCAGCTCCTGGAACAGCGAGCAGATGATTCAGAGCACCAAATTACAGCAACAGAGAATCGTGTGGATGAGTTGGAAAATACAGTGCAAGAACTCCAAGAACAGCAAGGCGTTTAGAAGCACGCCAAGAAGATGCGAGAATAGAGCTTATCGCAGAATATTCGCTTTACTGTATTCCAGAGGAAGTGAGGGTTCTAAAATAAAAGAATTTATATCTGACCTACTCAGATCAGCTCTCGACCTTCCTGAGGATTACCAGCTCGATCTAGAGAGAGTGCATAGAGCTCTGGCTCCAAAACCCTCCTCTGCGACTGCTGCTCCCAGATCCATAATCGCCCGTTTAATAAATATGCAGTGAAAGAGCATGTTTTGCTTACAGCCTGGCGTAAACAGAAGATCTTTTCAGACAAACTAGATTCTATGTGGATCATGACTGCACACCCTGGACAATGAAACGACGGGCCTACCTCCCACTGCTTCCAACGCTGAAGGCCCAGGGCATCAAATGTCAAACTCCTTATCCGGCAGTGCTTATCGTCTTCATGCCTGAGGGAAAGATGGAGTTCTTCAATGCTGAGGAGGCCTGTGAGCTACTGATGGCGAAGGGTTTGGTATTTCCAGGGAGGCCTCAGTCTAGTATGTCCCAACCGGTTCGCCCGCCACACTGACAAACCGCACAGCTAAAACCAACCGCTGCAGAAGACAAGAGAACTTAACAAGCATGTGTGACCCCAAGCAGCGACTGGCAAAATTCGTCAGGGAAACCACCACTGCTTCGGTTAAAGAAACCTGAAATCTCCCAATGTACATTTTGGTTGTTCTGCTGGCGATTAGTTGTGGGAGGTTTTGGTGGTGGGGGTGTTGGAGGTGAAATAGAAGCTGAGGAGCTGGTTCGGATATGTCTGGACCCGGCCCGGGAGCTGCCCTTGACTCTAGCCCATGATGTTTCGCCCTCTAGATTTGGGCGACACTTGTCAGGGATCATGCTGAAGGCCACACCCCTCTACAATGCTTTTCCCTTCGCCCCTTCCCCACCGCCTTGGGAGGCAGCATAATTCGCCTGAAACAGATAGTCAACGCTTCTTGATGTTCCCTCTTCAAATACTGAAACACGACATATCGAGGAGAGGTTTGAACTTTTATGTTGCCTGAAACTGGCCTAATCCCTCCTTTCTTCTCCTGGGGCTGCCTATTGATGAGCTACACTCGTCATAGTATTTGTGCATTGGACTCCTTGACAAACTTTACCGGGCAAATGCTTGTTTGAACATAAGCTAGGGTCCTTGAGATGCTGAGGTTGGAGCATGAAGACTCGGTATACCTCGACTTTCCTGTTAGGATAGCTCATACAGGAGGGGGACTGATTGATGTATGATATGAGGACTTTGTGAAACCCATTTTAACTACCTAATGGGGCAACCATCAACCTATTTTTTTAAATTTTAGGCCTGGTGCTTATTTTTTTTTCTGACCTGTTATTTTCTACTTTTCTCTTCTTTTTATTTTTGGGCCTTACCAGCCCAAGGAGGGCCCGAAGCAAAACATACCCCGACCTTAACCCTCCCACTGGGTTTAAGCCTAATTCCATCAAAATACACCCAGTGTCTAAAGGGAAATGGGAAACTGTTTCCCCTACCTTGGAAGCTTCCATACTTTTTATTTTCAATCCACCTGAAAGATGTGCTGCATCGATGTTATAAAACAACAATTTCTTGGAGATTCCGACTTAGGCTCTATACATATCGAATTAGACAAGACAGCAGATTCTTATTAGGATTGGAGAGACAAAGGGGGGGGAACCTCTTCAGAGACAAAAAATTTTTGTGTAAGTAATTATGGCCAACTCTGCTCTGATCATTGTCCTTCAACGTAAATGGCATTCATAACCCGTAAAACGAGAAGATTACTACGTTATTTTAAACAAAGCCGACAGATGTAATCCTGCTCCAAGAGACTCATCTCTCTCATTTGGAACACTCAAAACTGAGGGCAAGGGGTTTGGAGAAGTGGTGGCCTCGCCCATGCTTCTGGATGGAGGCGGGCACTGCGATCCTAATTCCACACAGAACACAGTTCCAAATGCAGAAACAGATCACAGACATAGATGGGAACTATGTAATAGTTGTGGGTCAACTTTATTCAAGGCAGATCACATTAGCCTTGCTTTACCTTCCCCTGGGGAGCAAGGTGGCGGTAGCGCAAAGATTTCTGGATACCTTATTGCCCGCTATACAAGGCATGTGTGTTGTTGAAGGGGATTTAAATGTCACCTTGAACATTAAGCTGGATTCATCTAACCCGTCTAAGCATCGGCTATCCAGAAATGCCTAAAACAAACCCTTCCTGCGCTAGGGCTCATAGATACCTGGAGCCACTTCTTTCCCTCAGTAAGGGCTTTTACACACTACTCACCCAAAACTAATACCTCGACGCAGTTAGATTGCTTTTTAACCTCGGTTGAACACCTTGAGTATGTTTGGGATATATACATAAGGTCATCCATCCTATCGGATCACACTCCTGTTTTCCTAAAGATAGATGTGGAAAGACCTAAAAAAAACAAAATTTTTGGAGGTTCAATATATTACACCTGCAGGATCCAGAATTTATTCAAATGGTTCAGTCATGCATACCGACTATCCAGGCAGATACTGCCTCTCCAGATAACTCAGCTACTATTAACTACGACACGCTCAAAACGGTGCTCAGAGGTGATATTATTAAATACTATTCTTTTAAAAAAAGATATAGAGAAAAAAGGGAAAGAGAACTGCAAGAGGCTTTATCGAGGTTACAGGCTCGGTTATGTCAGGGTGATAATTCTGCCAAACCTGAGATGTTGATTACAAAGCAAAAACTTCAAGAAATAACTGATCAAAAAATAGAGCAACAACTCCTGTACTTAAAGCTTAAATCAGTGGAAAGGGGCCCCGGGGAGCCAGGAACTTGGCGAGACGCCTTCGAAGGTCCAGAAGCCAGGCCACAGTACTCAAACTTCGAAATCCACAAACTAACCAGCTCTTGTCCCACCCCTCTGCCATCAGACAAGCTATGGCCGATTTTTATAAGCTTCTATATACAGAAGATATTTCTCAGACTCCACAACAACTGGCCGCATATCTCCAGAGCACCAAATTACCCCGTTTAAATGTCCATCAAGCTGAGAGCCTGACACGTCCCATTACTGAACAAGAAATTATAGACATCCTTAAATTGACTAAAACCCAAAAGGCACCCGGGACCGGATGGGTACCCGAATGAGTTTCTCAGACACTTCCAGAAACTACTTATACCCATCATGTTGCCAGCCTTCAGGGAAATTCAGGAGGGAGGCCTCCCCCTGCCCCCCCTTGGCAGTATGCTGAAATTGCTGCCATCCCAAAACCAGGAAACTACCCTACCTTGGTCGCTTCATATCAACCCCTATCTAAGTTAAATTGTGATTATAAAGTTTTTATGTTTATCCTTGCCCATAGACTAGATATATTTCTACCTCAGCTAACTGATAGAGATCAAGTGGGATTTATCATGAAACGTCAAGCCCATGATGCGGTACGACGGGTTCTGTTACTAGTCGAGCATGCCACTCAAAGAAAAATCCCCCTAATTCTTCTCGGGCTTGATGCCGAAAAAGCTTTTGATAGGGTGTCGTGGCCCTTTTTGTGGGCCACCCTTAAACAATATGATTTCCCCCACAAAAAGTTCATATCCCAAATTCAGGCTATGTATCACTATCCAGTGGCATATCTTAAGTTAGATGGCTCGATTTCTTCACCATTCACCTTGTTTAGAGGTACAAGACAAGGTTGCCCACTATCCCCACTCCTTTTTGCACTCAGATTGAGGGAGAACGTTAACATTGAGGGGATCCCACTAGGAGGCAGAGTATATAAACTCTCCTTATTCGCAGATGATGTCGTACTGACCCTAACTTCCCCAGAGACATCTGTCCCGGCGGTGTGGGAACAACTTCAGATTTTTGGCAACTTATCTGGTTATAAAATAAATTGTTCAAAAACTGAAGTACTTACATTTTTCCTTCTCTCCCTCCGGGCGAATGAAATTAGACTTCCACTTCCGCTGGCACAGACTCAAAATGAGGTTCCTAGGGATAAAAATTCCTGCCAGGCTGGTATACCTGGAAATGGTGAACTTGGAACCAATCACACAGCAAATCACTTCTGATATGTCTAGGTGGACACAATTGCCCCTTGGGCTGATTAATCAAGTAGAATCGATCCAACAAAATGTTTTTCCTCGTTTATTATTTTTTACAAACATTACCAAATGTTCCCTCGGATTTCTATTTTTGATCCTGGGATAAACATCTCTAGGTTTATTTGGGGAGGAAAGAGCCCAAGGGTAAAATGCACCATATTTTGGGCTCCCTGGATGAGGTGATTCCTCATCTCCCGGCTGACCTTCAGACGACGGTCAAGCAGGTGCGGGATCAGGGAAGGGCGGTGGCCAAACAGCAGCTCCAAACTTCGCTGGACATTGCTGACTCGTGTGCCCAGTCAGTAGCGGCCGCAGTGGCCATGCGCCGCAGAGCTTGGCTGCGGATCTCCACCTTTATAGCGGATACCCAGCACAAGCTGGCAGACGTTCCCTTCCTCGGTACCGACTTGTTCGGTCCCGGGGTGGAGGGCCATCTCCAATGGATTGAGAAGTCCAATGCCACCTTGGACTAGGTCACATCTGCCCAGAAGGACAAAGGCCGCCAGCAGCAGCGTAAGCCCTTTTGCTCTTCAGCCCCTGCGGCACGTCTGGCCCAGCAACATCAGCATCAGGGCCAGCAAGCTCCCACTTGGCACCCCAAAGCCAAGCCTGCAGCTTCCTCCAGCAGGAAGCCAGGAGGGAAAGGCCCAGGCGGCTCTTCGGCCGGTCCTTCCTCCAAGCCTGCCCAGTGACGGGTTGAGGGGTGTCGCCCCCAATCTCGTCACTCCTCCCCGGGTTCCCCCCGTGGGGGGACGGCTCCACCACTTTCTTTCCGCCTGGTCTGTTATCACCATGGACTGCTGGGTGTTGGAAGTGGTAGGCAGGGGTCTGCCTCTGGAATTTGAGCAGTCCCCACCCTACCGAGCTGTCACCCCACAGGGGGCTATGGGCTCCGCAGTCTCTGTCGGCTCGTCGAGCCAACATTGCCCTGATCCTCTAGAAGGAGGTGATCAGGGAGGTAGCGACCCTCCTCCAGACCCAGGGTTTGTGTCCAGGTACTTTCTGGTCCCAAAACGGACGGGGGGCTGGTACCCCATTCTCGACCTACACGACCTGAACAAGTTCCTAAGGTCTCGCACCTTCAGGATGGTCACTGTAGCTCAGATCATTCCATCCTTGGAACGAGGCGTGTGGTTCTGTTCTCTGGACCTTCAGGACACGTTCCTTCACGTCCCAATCCGTCCATCTCACCAGCAATTCCTCTGCTTCAGAGCAGAGGGATCCCTTTACGAGTTCCGGGCCATGCCCTTTGGCCTTTCTCCAGCTCCCAGGGTCTTCACCAAATACATGGCAGTGGTGACAGCATTCCTGCGGCGCCGAGGGGTTCAGATGTACCCTTACCTGGACGACTGGCTGATTGCAGGCCCTCCAAGTTGGAGGTGGAGCAGTCCAGGGATCTGGCCCTCCCGGTCTGCTCTCAGATTGGCCTCCTCATCAACGAGGCCAAGTTGGAACTTGTGCCATTGCAGGTGATTAAGTTCTTCAGGGCAGAGCTCGACTGTCTTCGAGCCAGAGCACGGCTCCCGGCGGACAGGGCCGAGGTCCTTTCCCCAGTCATTTCTGGTTGGGCAATTGCGCCCTGCCCGGGACTTCCTGGGCCTCATGGCGGCCTGCACCAGTGTAGTCTGTTGGGCCTGCTGGCACATGCATCCCCTGCAATGGGGGCTGGCCCACCAATGGTCACAGCGCTCCGGTCCTCTGGACCAGCCAGTGACTGCGACCCAGGAGATGTGGAACAGTTTCGAGTGGTGGCTCGTTCCAGCTCATCTGCAGGAGGGTATCCCATTTGTCCGCCCGAGCCGATGGTCATTCTCACGACCGACGCCTCTCTGATGGGTTGGCGTGCCCATCTGGGGGAGCACAGAGCCCATGGCCTCTGGTCCCCTCAGGAGTCTCGATGCCACATCAACCTGCTGGAGCTTTGAGCGGTCCGACTAGCCCTCACTGCCTTCGCTCCGTTTGTACGGGGTCAAGTGGTCCATGTCCAGACGGACAACACCACGACCATGTACTACCTCAACTGGCAGGGCGGGACGCACTCCTTTCCTCTGTGCAAGGAGGCTGTCCGCATTTGGTCTATTGTGATCAGCCTGGAGGCGGATCTCCTAGCCATCCATGTGGCAGGAACCTCCAACAGTCTGGCCGATGCCCTAAGCCGGATAGGCGCTGCATCTCACGAGTGGTCTCTCCTGCTGGAGGTAGTACAAGATCTGTTCTCTCATTGGGGCACCCCTCAGGTGGACCTGTTCACCTCCAGGGAGAATGCGAAGCTGAGGCTGTTTCATGCCCGCCCCCCTCAGCAGAGCTCGCTGCAGGGGGATGCCTTCTCGAGGCTGTGGACCCCGGGCCTCTTCTACGCCTTCCCTCCATTTCCCTTGATCCACAAGGTGCTTCTCAAGGCGAAGAGGGACAAGGCACAGGTGATTCTTTGTAGCCCCAGACTGGCCCCGCCAGTTCTGGTACCCAGATCTCCTCAGCCTCAGCTCCAGGATCCCGAGGCGGCTTCGAGCCCGCCCGGACCTGATCTCGGTCAACAAGGGGAAGGTACTCCATCCGGACCTTCAATCCCTGCACTTGACCGCCTGGTTCCTGAGCGGCTAGAATTCCAGGCCCTGGGTCTTTCCGACGAGGTCCTCAACGTTGTTGAGGCATCCCATAAGGAGTCAACCAGAAAATGCTATGCCTTCAAATGGAAGAGATTCTCCATTTGGTGTCAGGATAAGGGGTTGGACCCTTCCTCCTGTTCCTTGGCTAGCATTCTGGGCTACCTGTGGTCCCTTTGTCAGCTAGGGCTTCGGTCAACGACCCTTAAGGTGCACCTGGCAGCCATCTCTGCTTACCGGGCGTGGGCCGGAAAGCAGTTGGTGGCGCAGGAGAAGATGGTCGGGTGCTTTTTCAAAGGCCTTGATCACATATCCCCTCTGGTGTGAGAACCTCCACCTCCGTGGGATCTACTGCTGGTATTGGCTAAGCTCATGGGCAAGCCATTTGAACTGATGCACAGGTGTGACATCTCTCACCTGTCGTGGAAGACTGCCTTCTTGGTGGCTATCACGTCAGCCAGAAGGATGGGAGAGCTCCAGGCGCTTTCCATCGAGTCTCTTTATCTGGTCTTCCACAGGGACAAGGTTGTCCTGCGCCCCACCAAGGTGGTGTCAGAGTTTCACCTTAACCAGGTGTTGACTCTGCCAGTGTTCTACCCCATCACACCTTGGAGGCGAATATAGGCTCCATACTCTGGACCCTAGAAGAGCGCTCTCTTATTATAAGGAGCGGATGGCTGAAGTTCGGGGAGAGGTTCGCCAGCTGTTTGTCACCTACGCTGAAGCCGCACCTGGCAGACCTGCAGCCAAGCGGACGATAGGCAGGTGGGTCACCACCTGCATAGATCTCTGCTATAGGTTGGCGGGCATGGAGCCTTCCAAAGGGATAAGAGCTCATTCTACCCACCATACCGCTGCTTCGGTGGCTGCTTCCAGGGACGTCCCTATCCAGGAAATCTGCAGGGCTGCTACCTGGAAGTCAGCACACACCTTCATTACCCGCTACCACATCGACCTTGAGTTACGCCAGGATGCTGGTTTTGGGACCTCGGTTCTCCAGTCCTTATTTCCCAAGTAGGGGGTGCGCGTCTTGCCTCCCTCCTCCCGAAGAACTGCTAGGAGTCTGCCAGTAAGTGTGGATTGAACAACATATCCTCGTCCTAGAAATACAGGTTACTCACCTGTAACTGGAGTTCTAGGAGTGGATATGTTCATCCACACAACCCCGACCTCCCGGCTTCGAGCGTGCAACCTGGCTTCAGCAGGCTAGATCTGGCATCATGGGGCGGAGCTGAGGTTTTATCACCTGGGTGGGTGGGAGGTGCCAGCTTGAAGACCTTCTGGCAAGATTTAAAGCGGCAAGGAACCTGCCAGTAAGTGTGGATGAACAACATATACTACTCCTAGAACTCCTGTTACAGGTGAGTAACCTGTATTTCCTGTGCACCCCAAATCCAGATAGCCATGGCTGCTGCCTTGTCGCACTGCCCTGCCAACTTGAGATCCTCAGACATGATTACCTCGAGGTTCCTCTCTTGTTTGGTAACTGTAAGTACCCCCATCTTGTATACAGCCCCAGGGTTTCCCTGCCCCAAGTGCATGACTTTTTGTACTGTTTGGCATTGAACCCCAGCTGCCACACCCTAGACCACCCTCTAGTTTCCCAGATTCCCTTGCACACTCTTCCTCCTGGGTGTCCACCCGGTTGCTGCAGATTTCTGTGTCATCCTCAAAGTGACGCACCTTCCCTTCGGTTCCTTAGCAGTGTCACTTATGAAGACATTGAAAAGGACAGGACCCCGGATTGATCCCTGTGGTACTCCACTGGTCACTCTCATCCCCTAAGTGACTGTCATTTACCACCACCCTCTGCCTCCTATCTTTCAACCAGTTAAACACCCAGGTTACCACCTTCTGCCCGCCCTGGCTGCTCAGCCTCCTGTGTGGTACCGTGTCAAAGGCCTTACTGAAGTTCAAATAGGCCACATCCACTGGCCTCCCCAATCCACCTCCCTAGTTACCTAGTCGGAGAAATCTACACGATTTGTTTGTCATGAGCTCCCCTCTGAAGTGGTGCTGGTGGTGATCTTGCAGCTCATCTGCCTCCAGGTACTTCATCAGTCTTTTCTTCAACAGGGACTCCATTAATTTCCCACCACCAATGTGGCACTGACTAGACTGTAATTGCTGGCCGCCTTCTGCTGTCGCTCTTGTGCAGAGGGACTACACTGGCCCTCCTGTAGTTCTCTGGAACTATCTCCGTCTCCAGTGAGGTGTTGAATAGTGTTACCAGAGTGGCGGCTAGCACTGTGCTCGACTCTTTTTATTACCCTTGGATGGATTCAATCTGGCCCCATTGCCTTGTTTTCCTTTAGGGCTTCCAATGCCTGGTGGACTCTCCTCCAAAAAATGGACTTGTTCACTTCTCTCTCCCTCCCGCTGCTAGTTAATGCATGTCTGTTCCTCCCCTCCCCCCCCATCAATGTGAAGGCTGAGCAGAAGTACTAGTTTGAAATTTTAGCTTTTTCTTAATCATCATCTGCAGAGTCCCCCGTTCTGTTGATCCTCACTCTCCCACCCCTTGCCTTTCTTTTTTCATTCATGTACCTAAAGAAAGTCTTGTCTCCTTTTTTGAGCTCCTCAAGGATCCTCTTCTCTGTCTGAGCCTTTGCTGTCATTACCCTCCTACCTGCCTCTTGTTTATCAAACTATACCTCCTTGTCCCCCTCCATTTGGGTCTCCTTCTACTTCCTGAAAGGTGTGTTTTCCTCCCTTAGCCACCTCCTTTGAGACCCCTAGTGGCCTCTTTCTCCTATGACACTGCTTATTTTCTTGAAACGGCTCGTTAGTTACCGTAGTTATTCCCTCCTTTATCCTTTCTCAGTTTTTCCTCCACTCCCCACCGACCATCCCCCCATCAAGTTATTTATTGAGGCAGTCTCCCATCTCTTCAAAATCTGCTCTTCTGAAGTCCAGGACCCGCGTCCTAGAGTGTTTTTTTTTTCCTTTCTAGTCTGTATGCCAAACCACACTGTACGAGGATTGTACCCAGCGGGCTACCCACTCTGCCGTTTGCAGTACTGTCCCTGCTCGTAAGTACCAGACCCAGCACTCCCCTGTCTCTAGTGGGTTCTGTAACCAGCTGCCAAAGAAATGCCCCTTGTAAGGAGTCTAGGATGGCCCTGCTTCTACTTGTAGCTGTGGCCAGAATGCTCCAGTCTACATCCATTAGATTGAAGTCCTCCATAATCACTACTTCCTCTTCTGCCAGTGACCTCCTCCAAAACCCAGCCTAGCTCCTTCTCTGTGTTGGTCTGTACACCACCCCCACGTGGATAAAGGCCCTGGGCCTTGTCTCCAAACCCACCCAAAGAACCTCCAGCCCTTCCTTAGCTCCACTGTATCCATGTATCTCCATGGCCTTTATCTTCCCTCACGTAACCCTCTCCCCTTTCCTCCCTGCCCTATCCGTTCAAAACATGGTGCAACCTGGTATGGCCGCATCCTTCCTGTGCACTTGGCTGTGCACTCGTTATGACCCTCCTGGCCCCTGCTCTGCCCTCTCTTCCCGAGTCCACCCATCATCCTTCCCTTTTCCCCAGTACTGTCCTGCTCCTTATTATCCTTCCTCTGGCCACCCTGCCTCATTTTTCTCTCATCCTTAGAACCGCCTGTTGACTCACCCGCTCCTCTTCTCCTGTCCCTATGCCCCTCTACCCCTGGGCTGCTCCTCTCTGCTGCTCCACTTTCAGGGGAGAGGGGGGCATTCATTGCCTTCCACATTTTTTTTTTCTGCCTCTGCCCTTGGCTAGTTTAAATGCCCGTCAAAGTAGCATTTAAACCTTCAACCTGTGATTGCCGTTTCCTGGATGGATGGAGGGAGGCTGTGTCCCTTGTACAGGCCTTCATCCCCACTGGTAGGACCCCCGTCCCTGATGTAGCCAAACCCCTTCTCCCTACACCATGCCTTCAACCAATTGTTGAAGACTGTGGTGCAGTGCTCCCCAGCCTCCCCCTCTGCCGCAGACAGGTAGCACTGCATTAAAGGCCACTGGGCATGCTACCTGCTTCAGGCCCCCTTCCAGCTCCTTAAACCTATCCTGCACTACCCCTGCTGTATCCCTCACCAGGTCATTAGTTCCCAGATGGACGACATCCAGCTCCTCCTTCTGCCCTGCCACTCTAGCGATCCTAAGGATCCGCTTCCACATCTCTTCATGCCGAGGCACCACGCAGGCACCTCACCTTCCTCTTTCCCTCCTGTCCTATTCCCAAAACTACTTCTTTAATGATCAAGTTCCTCAACAGTAGTTGCTGCTTCTTCTGCTGCTGGGGTCCTCTGCCTCCTACCTTGAGCACCCCGCCCACTGGAGGACCCTCACATTCTCCATTGCCACAATCACGGGTGCCTCTTCTTGGCAGTCCTGTCCCGCTAGAGTGGCAAAAGAGTTGTGCACTAGCACTGGTTGAGGCATCTGTTCCTGCCCCCCCCCCCCGGAGTCCACTACAATCCAGCGGGGCCCTCCTTCTTAGCATGTTCTGAGGCAGCGGTGGTGGTTTGATGGCCCCTGGGTGAGGGAAAGGGGCCCCCCTGAATCCTAGCCAACTCAGCCCGGAGTTCAGTGACGTCCTCCCTCAGCCCAGAGAGGTGCACGCAGATGGGGCAGATTCTCAGTCTCCAAAAGGTCTCCCTGAAGACTGCCACTCCGTGGTGCCATGTTGTAACAGCGATCGCTGTTACAGTAAGTGTACATTGCCGAAAAGCAAATCAACGATGTACACTAATGAGCAACAAAGACATCTGGCAACCTAAAATACTGTTTATGGGCGCCTCATTCCTCACAAGACACACACCCCTGACTAAAGATAACCAACTCCAGGAGGGTGCATGTTGGGGAGGAGGAGATAATTTGAAAATGATAAAATAATTGCAGCAGCAGTAAAACTTTCCCTGAACCCAGTACCTGCTGCACCGCAGCTAGCCACCCTCACCACCGCACCACACAGCTAGCTTGGTGGCAGCAATGCACACTTCCCCACAAAAACCCTCTTCCCTATCCCTTCCCTTCTGGTTGCCCTCCCTCACTCATCCCTACTTTCGCTGTCTCATCCTCTCGCTATCCTTACAGGGTAGTCCAAAATGATAGCACTGTAAATGAGTTGCTATTTTGACAGTTGCTCATTTACAGTCGCTATTGTCACTGGAAACCCTGCTCCACAGCCACTGCACCACTCCCATCATTCTTAGTACTACTCTCCCTGTGAAATTTTATATATATATATATATATATATATATATATATTTCTATCCCCACTGCTGACAAGGCTCGTGTCGTATGAACAACCATCCGGGGCTTCATCCCCCCTTATAGGGATCACATGGCAGTGGAGCAGGATTTTCCATGGTTGTGAAGGTAATTATGGAATCCCTCGTCCCACCCTGAGGACACCGGCATGAAGGGCTACAGCCCAGGCTTTGAGTCGTGCTGAGAGCACAGCTCCTGCCAAGCACTTAACAGTGTCCTCCCCTCCCTGCTTCCAGTTGAAGTAGTGCCTGAACCCACCCCAGGAGAGCTGCCATCAGGCGGCTTGATCCAGCTCCCGCTCTCCCAGCCAACCCCCTACAACCCAGGCCTGTTCTCAAACCCAGGTCACTGGCATAGCACGAGGTGTGGTGTCCAGCACCTCAACCATCAGCGCCACTGGACCGGTACTCTCCCTGTGACTTGATGAACTAATGCCCCCTTACCCCAGCTTGGGTGTTTCTAGATTTCCCATTTTGTTTGGTATATACTGACTGCCTGAACGCCTCCATCCTCAGAGAGGGAGAGCCTTCCCTAGGATGCACAGTTCTCCTCCTCAGACCGTCCCTCTGATGAGTTGGGCTCGTTCCCAAACCTGGGTCGTCACAAGCAGTAGCGCTACTGCTGCATTGGCGGGCCTGCTTCAGACTTTGTTTTTTTTTAAGTTTTGGATTTTGGTCTGGAATGTTTAGAATATTTGCAGTGCAACCCAGCTCACTGTTTGTCATGCACACTTGTGTTCTCAGATATTCAGTTTTAGAAGCAGATAACCTGGGGTAGGATTGATGATACGGTGGGCTTGCTGTGTCCAAGTATTTTCAGGGAATCCTTTCGGTGATGGAAATTTTGCAAAGCTAAGCAAAATTAGGAGTTTTGGTGGGGGGAGGGGAATGTCCCCCTCTTTCATGTGTGGAACCCTTATTCTTCTCTGTCCCAGTCTACAGCGTGAGCTGACTTACTTCCCTTTGTAAAACACAAAAACAGGAGCTTGGGTGCACTACAGCAGAAGAGGACACTAGGCAGATGATGCAGATTTTATATTTATTGAATCACTAGTAAACAAACAAAACACTGAAACAGCAGAGTCCAGACACGGAGAGCATGAGACCAAGCACCGCTGGTGCTTCAGGCATCCTTTCATCCTTCTGCCCTGGCACTTTAAGCAGCCTTTCATGCTGCGCAAAGTGCTGGGGCGTTTCATCTTGTGATGTCCATGTTTGGATGCTGACTTCTGTTTTGGTATTCTTAACTGGTGATTCAGTCAGTTTATATTTTGCATTTGAATCTGCTGGCTGGCATCTTCCTATGTGAAGCCGCGTTCCTGTTTTTTGTGTTGCGTGCTGGAGCCAGCTGCCTCAGCAGGTGCACCGGAGGGCGCACTGAGATACTCCCTCATTTGGTAGTTTCCTCACCTCCCTTTATTCCTGGCAGTGAGGGATGACATGCTGTGCAGCTCCATATCATCATTATTCATTGACTGTTCCCACTTGTTTTGTGATTGGTCACATTGTGATCTTCTGAACTGAGGCAAGCCATCCACGTCGGACTAGGTCAGGTGTGTGGTCACTGATTCTCTTGTGCACCTGCGTAGGGTGATGTGTACAAACAATAATAAAAATGAATTCTGGTTTCAATTCTAGGCTGCAGGCTTGCTTTGATATTCGGGAGGATGCCAACCCCAAGTCCAGGCAGAAGCATCTGAAGCGATTCCAGGAGAACCCAGAAGCCAACTGGGGACCTAAAGCCAGAGCCAGAATGGGGTGAGGGAAATAGCAGCAGCCTCCGTGCAAAAGCACTGGGCCAGAGATTAGGCATACACTTGAAAAGCAGAGCTCTACTAAACTAAAGTGTTTAAAAACTATAGGAATTGGGGCCACTCCCACACGGTCAACCTGGCTTCAGAAGTGAGCCCACCAGCTGCGGCCAGGTGGCCTGTTGCTGGGGGTATGGACAGCATCAGCACTTGATGGCCTGTGGGGCGATGTGCTCCCCAAAGTGACCTCTGCAGCTGGGCCAGGTGAGATGACCCACCTGGTGCTTCTCAGCAGGGTTGCTGTGGTTTTAAAGCACATGAAGCTTTTGGGGGAGGGAGGGGCGCTATGAAAATTCTTTGGCATCCAGAATGACGAGGATCTACAGAAACACCTTCAGTGTTGGGATCAGGACAGTGGCCAGTTTTAGATCCCAACCGGCTGACCTATCTACTCAACAGATCGGGACAGGCCAAGGGGTGGGAAAATTTAATGTAACTTTTTTTTTTTTTTACACTTGCTAGCTGATGAGCAATTTTGCCCATTTTCACAAGCAACAAGTTAAAAAAAAAAACTAGTATAACATGAGTACAATACAATACAATACAGACTCAAAAAAAAACATTATAAACATGATGTCCATGCTAGTGAAACAAACAAACATTAAGTGCATTTACGGTCATTCCTTAACAACAAATGTTTGTTTAGTATTGATTGTTCTAATGATTGTGCAATTGGCAATTTCATTGAGTATAGAGTTATACAATCTAGATGCACTATATAATGCTGACTTTTGCCCAGTCACTTTAGAGAGAGAGAGAAAAAAAGGAATTTTATACATACATTTACTCTGGGATCTGGTCCCTTTTGAATTCGTAGCTCTGGGAAACAATGATAGGACTGTCTGAGGTAACTGACCTAATGTTCCTTTATGTAACTTGGTATCCATCTTTAAATTGGCTTTATTTTCAAGTGATAAACAACCAGCATCCTTTAACAAATTACAATGATGGGTCCTAATTGGCAAATGTCATAAATCTTAGAGCACTGTTATATGCAACTTTTAACTTATGCCCCCATACTTGGAACAAACCATGTTGGTCAGTGATGGGGGAAGGAGTGAGAGGTCACAGGTGGCAGCCAGAGTGCTGGTCAAAGGGGCCAAAAACAGCAATTGCATTTAACTTTAAATGTTTTTGAGGTTTTTGGCCTCACTCATTAACAAGCAACTGTTGTGCACAGGCTCTCACAAACATCTGGCTCTCCCAGCTAATCTCATCGGTCTCTTCTGTTTTCTGCCTTTGCTGATTGTGTGCGAGGACATTTGGCACGGTACACTCCAGCTTGCAGCAGAACCTGTCTGAATTCTTTCATGGTACTTTGCATTATTGGGGTGTGTGTAATTTGGTATTTCTTTGGAAACTGACCTTATTGCCAGCGCTCATCTTGGGTAACTCTTGCCTCGGTGCTTCTGTGCTGAGGTTCTTGTCTTTTAGATTGCTTTCCTGTTTTGGGCTCAATATGACCCAAACCCGTAAGCCAATCTTGGGGCTAGTTCTTCCTTCCGCAGGGCTGTTACAGATGAGGCACTGATAAGTGGAGAGAGATGGGAATCCTTGCAGCATTCCTAGTTTGGGGTACTAGAGAGGGATGGGAATCCCTGCAGCATTCCTAGTTTAGGGTACCAGAGAGGGATGGGAATCCCTGCAGCATTCCTAGTTCAGGGTATCTGAGACGTAGGTACAGTGAGGGATGGGAATCCCTGCAGCATTCCTAGTTCAGGGTGCCAGAGATGTAGGTACGGAGAGGGATGGGAATCCCTGCAGCATTCCTAGTTCAGGGTATCTGAGACGTAGGTACGGAGAGGGATGGGAATCCTTGCAGCATTCCTAGTTCGGGGTACCAGAGAGGGATGGGAATCCCTGCAGCATTCCTAGTTCAGGGTATCTGAGACGTAGGTACAGTGAGGGATGGGAATCCCTGCAGCATTCCTAGTTCAGGGTGCCAGAGACGTAGGTACGGAGAGGGATGGGAATCCCTGCAGCATTCCTAGTTCAGGGTACCAGAGACGTAGGTACGGAGAGGGATGGGAATCCCTGCAGCATTCCTAGTTCAGGGTATCGGAGACGTAGGTATTGAGAGAGAGAGAGATGGGAATCCCTGCAGCATTCCTGAAGTGAGTTAACCAGCCAGTTCATGTTTCTGGCTTGATGTTTTCAGACTTTTTATGGACTATTTACAGACTTTTTTGAAACCTTTGGACATGCTGTTTGGAGTGCTTTTATTTGTTTTGGTGCACATATGGAGAAGAAAGAGATTTTTTGCACTGCAGTTTTAGAAGCAAGCACTGATTCTTGATAGTGGAGTAGCACATTGTGTTTTCTCTTTTAGTAGGTGCCGGTTCCAACAAACAAACAAGGAAATGAATGGGAATCTCTGCAGCATTCCTAGTTCAGGGTATCTGAGATATAGGTACAGAGAGGATCGGAGACATAGGTACAGAGAGAGACTGCAGTATCTGCAGCATTCCTAGTTAATGGTACAAGAGACTTGGGTATGGAGAGGGATGGGAAATGCTGTAGCATTCCTAGTTCAGAGTATCAGAGATGTAGGTACGGAGAGGATCGGAGACGTAGGTACGGAGAGGGATCGTGGTATCTGCAGCATTCCTAGTTAATGGTACAAGAGACTTGGGTATGGAGAGGGATGGAAATGCTGTAGCATTCATAGTTCAGGGTATCAGAGATAAGGTACGGAGAGGATCGGAGACGAGGTACAGAGAGAGGGATTGCAGTATCTGCAGCATTCCTAGTTAATGGTACAAGAGACTTGGGTATGGAGAGGGATGGGAAATGCTGTAGCATTCCTAGTTCAGGGTATCTGAGATATAGGTAACGGAGAGGACTGGAGACGAGGTACGGAGAGGGATTGCAGTATCTGCAGCATTCCTAGTTAATGGTACAAGAGACTTGGGTATGGAGAGGGATGGGAAATGCTGTAGCATTCCTAGTTCAGAGTATCAGAGATATAGGTACGGAGAGGATCGGAGACGTAGGTACGGAGAGGGATCGCAGTATCTGCAGCATTCCTAGTTAATGGTACAAGAGACTTGGGTATGGAGAGGGATGGGAAATGCTGTAGCATTCCTAGTTCAGGGTATCAGAGATATAGGTACGGAGAGGATCGGAGACGTAGGTACAGAGAGGGATTGCAGTATCTGCAGCATTCTTAGTTAATGGTACAAGAGACTTGGGTATGGAGAGGGATGGGAAATGCTGTAGCATTCCTAGTTCAGGGTATCTGAGATATAGGTACGGAGAGGACTGGAGACGTAGGTACGGAGAGGGATTGCAGTATCTGCAGCATTCCTAGTTAATGGTATGAGAGACTTAGGCAAGGAGAGGGATGGGAATCTCTGCAACATTCCTAGTTCAGGGTATCAGAGATATAGGTACGGAGAGGGATCGCAGTATCTGCAACATTCCTAGTTCAGAGGTGTAGTGTGGAGAGACATGGCAAGCACTGCACACAGCTTATTTTTTTTTTTTTTTGAAAGTCGGATTTACAACCTTTGAGTCAGGGACTCGTTTACAAAGGCACCTCGTCGCAGGGAGGGTAGACATGGTTACAGTGTGAGATACAACAGTGGTAACATACAGGTGCAATACAGATAACAAAAGAACACAGTATAACAGTGGTTTACGGACTAAAGTTACATGCAGTAAAACAGCTCTGGTTTTGTTGGGGGAGGATGTTGAGAAAGAGCTCAGGAGTTCAGCAAATAAGAACGATGAATACTGCAATGCCTCCTATCTGTTCATTATACAAATCCTAGTTCTCTGGTCATCCTTCAGCAAAATGATTTCTGCTGTGGCATCAGGTCTGTAGTAGTGGGGCAATCTGATGATTTTAAAGAGCTGCTGATACTTCAAAAAAACTTAATATTTAGGCACAATTTAGCTTGTATTCCATACATATTCTGTAGATTTTTCTCTGGATTATTTACTACTTAGGAAACTTGCATGAATAGATGATCTTTAGCCATTAGAATTCATCTGCCTCTATAGCTTACTCCCTACTTCGTCATAATCCTCTATTGTGACATCACAGTCTGTTGCCATGGGAGTAACTGTGATGTCACAAGCAGTGCATTATGACCTCAAATAGGGAGCAAGCAATAGGAATAGATTAACTCTTCAGGAGCAAATATCATGTTTTCTTGCAAATTACATCAGTAATAAACAATGGTTAGTTTCAGGATGCCGCAATTTTCAGACACCTCCAGTCTCTGAAGTTGTTTGGTTTATTAATGATATGTTTCCTTGCTGTCAGGGGAGGCATCTCCACAGGGCTGGAAGAAAGGAGAAAGCAACACCAGAACAAAAGGAAGAATCAGCAGGAGGAGCCAGCCAGCCTAAAAAGCCTCCCATGTAAGAGATTTAAGCAGGTATGCATGGAACAGGACACTTGGATCAAGTGAGATCTGGCAGCATTTACCAGAGCTGCCTGTGGGAAATGTTGCCTGATGCACAGGTCCTCGATCAGCAAATCTAGCAGCAAGCCATTGTACACTGCAGCAGAGGGCATTGATGGCAGTGTGTTGCATCTCTGGACTTTGGTACTGCTCTATGACCAGTTAAGCTGGGGGGGACAGAGGGCCAGTTCAGCGCAGCTCACTATGCTACTACCACTTGGGTGACCACAAGTGACCGGACATGGGTTTTTTACGTGTGTGTGTGTATATATGTATAATATATGGGGAGAGAGAGAATAAATGATGGCGAAGTGTGGTATATGAAGAAATAATACCATTGAGGGGTTGAACAAGCCATAAAGCAACGAGCCCGAAGGACGAGTAGCCTTTAGGAGCTTCTTCAACCCCTCGATGGTATTATTTCCTCATATAGAACTTTGCCATCTTTTGTTTTATGTAATGCATAAGGATGGCCACAGATTAGTCAGGTTGTAGTGTTTGCAGCATGTAACTCTTTAATTGGTATTAATTAGAACTGATTGTTTATGGATGTGTTTTTGGGGGGGTGGGGCTTGCCATTTTGGTGCTTGTTGTATGCTGCCAGCATGTTTGTTCATTGCTGTGCTTTGGGGTGTCTGCTACGTTTTGAGTCAGCATTGGTGGTGTTTGCTGCTCCGGTTATTTGTAGTTGTACGCTGTACTTGAGCATTCATTGGTGGTGTTTGTGGGTTGCTGTGCCGGTTATTTGTAGTTGTACGCTGTACTGGAACATTCATTGGTGGTGTTTGTGGGTTGCTGCTCCTGTTATTTGTAGTTGTACGCTGTACTGGAACATTCATTGGTGGTGTTTGTGGGTTGCTGCTCCTGTTATTTGTAGTTGTGCGCTGTACTGGAACATTCATTGGTGGTAGTTGTGGGTTGCTGCTCCTGTTATTTGTAGTTGTGCGCTGTACTGGAACATTCATTGGTGGTGCTTGTGGGTTGCTGCTCCGGTTATTTGTAGTTGTGCGCTGTACTGGAACATTCATTGGTGGTGGTTGTGGGTTGCTGCTCGGTTATTTGTAGTTGTACGCTGTACTGGAACATTCATTTGTGGTGTTTGTGGGTTGCTGCTCTGGTTATTGGTAGTTGTGCGCTGTATTGGAACATTCATTGGTGGCTGCAGTGGTTTGAATTGAAATTTCCGTAGCTGCTCCACTTGTGGTCTGTGTTGCTCCTCCGGGTTGCAGTACTGTCAGTTGTTGTGCGTGTGGCGTCATCTGGGTGCCAGTTGTCCTGCACGTGACATCATTTGGGTGCCCTGGCCAATCGTTTGGCTCGGTGGGAAGGCCCATGACGTTGTCACGCTACCTGTTGCGGTCCATTTGTTGGAGTCTGTGTCAGCTTGTGCTACATAGGGAATCTCATCCAGTTCTACATTTTTATTTAAATAGTTCTGATTCCCATCAGCTTTGTTAGGTATGGTGCTCTCGATGTCTGCTTCAAAGGTACCATATTCTCCATTTGCTTGTATTGTGGGAGCAGTGGCACAGTTATTGTGTGGAGTGTGATTGTGGGGGTTTCTTTGCTTGGGATTGCTGGCATTTGTGTATGATGGTGGCGTATGTCCTTATTTTGTGTATTTGTTGCTGTAGGTGTGCATTTGGGGGTTTCCATGGCTGGTTTTCTGGTTGCTGCCATGTGGGTTTTGTAGAGGGTTGTTGCCAGTTCCAGGTGTTTGTTTCTTTTTCCTTTTGTTTGTGTGTTTTTTTTTTTGCTGAGCTGGTCGTGGTTGACATTAATTGGTTGTTGATTGTTTGAGAGGGTGTGTGTGTTATGTTAAGTGGTTTAACTGGTTGTATATGGGTTGTAATGGGGTTGTTACATGTTGTAATAGTTTTTTAATTATGTTGTAATTGGCTGGTTATTATGTATGTTGCTGTTACTGTGTTTGTTACATGTGTTAATAGGGTGTTACAAGTGATTGGTGAATTGGATGTGTATGTAGCTCTTAATTACCATCATATATGGGGAAATATATAATGTGTTTTATAATGGGCTTTGGATCCCATCCATGCATTATATATATATATATATATATATATATATATAATGTGTGTATGCAAACTTTGTTAATGTACCAGTCCAGGTTTAGATTACAGCAACAAAAGTAGAGAAGTGTCGCTGGCCTGCTGGCGCAGCAGTAGGGCTTCCGCTTGCGATGCCGACAAAATAATAATATCTTTATTATGCGCTCTTCATGGAGTATCAGAGTGCTGTACATCATAAAACAACAGTTAAAACCATAAAATTCTAAAATACATCGGTCAGAAAATATAAAACGGCTGACCCGGTGGCGCTGAGGGTTGAGGCGCTGGACGCCACACCTTGCACCACACCGGCGACCCGGGTTCGGGAGCGAGTACGGGTCACTGGGAGTTGGCTGGGGCGGAGAAGGATAGAGCGCCCAACAGCAGCTCTCCTTCTCCAGGGGGGTTTAACTGCAGGCTCCCGCTGCTATGCCGCCACCTAGGGGAGCCCAGGTGGATGGCGCAGTAGGTGGAGAAGTAGTAAGTGGATTGGGTGATGTCTGCAGAGGGGCGGAGCAGGAGGTATGTCTGAGTGCCTCCTAGCTCATAGTCCCCCATTGCACGCCGACGTCGGGGAAGAAATCGGAAAAACACCTTGGTCCCTTCTAGGCGAAGACACCTCCCTAGGACGTCTCCGGGCTCATCAAGACAGACTCCACTGTACCAGATCTACGCACACACAGTATGCTGGTTTGGAGAGAGGTAAGCGCCAGGGGTTCCCTCTCCACTCCTACCCGGGGGTCTTCAGGGGAGTATGTGTGGACGAGGCACTCCAGGGGCAGACCATGGTGGGATTGGAGGAGTCCACAGAGGATGTCCGAGAGAGTGGAGGGAAGAGGCAGATTAGGCATATAAACATAGGGTAAAAAAAAATAAAATAAAACAGCAGCAATAGACAAAATTAGAGAACTTCTTCAAAAACAAGTTTGAATAAATACGTCTTTAAAGCTCTCCAGTGACATCCCGGGTTCGAACGTAACGGGAGTTGGCCTGCCGGGGAGGAGGAAGACTGAGTATCTCACGGAAGGCTCTCCTCCGGGGGGGGAAGATGGGTTGGCGTCCTGCCCTTGACTGACCCCTTGCGGAGGTTGGGGGGTAGTGCCTGAGGGTTCATAGTGTGTGTTTGGGGGGGTGAGTGCCAGACATTGGCGTGCTCACGCTTTATGTCACTGCACACCACACCTCCCATTACCGTGGACAAAAAAAAAATCCCAGCTTGCATGGGTGACGCCCGCCTTTGCCACCGAGCCTCATGCAACTGTCCGGGGCACTGTACTGCTGAACTGCAATGTGGCACCGCTCGGGAAGCTTAAGGGGTGGGTTCCTCGATGGTTCCACCCTGGTGGGGTAATCCAGGGAGCACTCCGGTATGTGTACAGGTAAGTCCCAGGGATTGGGTGAGGTGGCGAGGACGGCAGGGCCGAGCAATAGCAAAGCTGGGGGATAAAAAGCAAAGTTTAAAAAAAGTAGGGAAATGTGGTGTTAGGGTTCCCAGCCCCACCTTGCAGGCAGCAAAAGGACAAGCCATTATGGTTTTACCACTCCTGAATCTTCACAAATCAGATGTGGGGTGTTCCTTGGGGTTGTCAACCCTAACGCTCAACCCATTCTATTACTAAATAAGCTGATATGTGCAGACTGTATGAGAAGGGTGAGCGTTAGGGTTGACAACCCCACAGAACATCCCAGGCCTGATTTACAAAGACTCAGGAGAGGTGAAACCATATTTTTTTTTTCTTTTGCTGCCTGCAGGTGGGGGTGGGGTGTTAGAGTTAGGAACCCTAACACATTTCCCTACTTTTGTCGCTGTAATCTGAACCCTAACTGGTGCATTAACAAAGTTTTTTGCAAAGAATTTCCTTACTTTTTGAGATGGTATAATGGCATCCTTATTCACACAGGTGCCTTCAGGACCTGCATAAACATATCCATCTGCCTATGGGGCCCTGCGCTTCCATACCTCCATAGATGCATATATCCGTGTCCCTCTGAGCCCTGTGCTTCCATTGCTCTTAAAAAGTTATTTATTTGCTTGGTTGTGTGGCTTGTTAAACTTCCATTGTTAACTATATGAATTTTGATTTTTTTTTTTTATGTTTATATTTTTAATGTGGTCCTTAAATTTTTTTGGGGGTATTATGTGTTACTGTTGTAGTAATCATTAAGACATTTGTTTTGATATATAAATTGTCCCTTAACTGCAAATATTCAGGGAGTTATGGCTTGTTGAAGTTGAAATGTGTTTTTCGTATGAAGGGATCCTTTTTTTTGTGAGGTTGCATCATTCATACGAAAAAGGATCCCTTCTCTCTTTTTTTGTATGAAGAGATCCTTTTTGATGAGGTTGTCATTCATACAAAAAAAAGCTAAGTCCAAATTGTTTTTTCATATGCCCAAATTCCTTTTTTTTATGGCGATATGAAAAAAATTTGAGTCACGTAAAAAAGATTGAAAAATGTACAAAAAAAAATTTCTGGGCAATTTTTCCAAAAAGTAACTACAGAATCTGCCTAACAGGGTCCCGATTAACAAGATACACATGGTGGTAGTCTCTGTAGGATATGATTTTTATGGGTTTAAAAAAAAAAAACAGATGACAGCCATATGTAAAAATATTTTTTTCTTATGAAGAAATATTACCCTCATACGAAAAAGTTTTTTTTTCACATGGACAAAAATCCTTTTTCGTTCCAAGCAGCTATCCAAAAAAACACATTGAGGCTGCTCAGAACTGAAATTTCAAATTCTTATAACGTGGGAACAGATAATTTTTTTTTTTTTTAACCATACGAGCAAAAGGCACCACTTTGGTCCAAGCCCTTTCTACCCTGAAAATTTCAGAGCAAAATTCCAAACCGCCTGGGCGCAGGTGATGACAACCCTCCCCCCACCTTTTTTGCTGTCTGAATCTCGGAATCTGCACGTCCGACCAGAGAAAAATTTGGCACGTCAAGAGATCTTGCCCCTGAGATCACACATGCAGAATTTTGTGCAAATCGGTGAAACGGTCGCAAAGCTATTTAAAGTGCAAAGTTTGGGGTCTAACATAAAAATGCCTACTCAGCTCTAACTATAGGGTGCCATTATAATGCACACACCTTTGCATTCTCAGAGGTGTACTTATGCAGAAAACGGCACTCCTCTACTTAAGGATGAAGCAGTAGGGGCACTCAACTCATGGGTTCCTCCTCTGTTCCCACTGAACCCTGTACTTTTCTAGTAGGGCCATGGCAAGGAGAAAAATTAGGGCTGGTGTACTGGAGGAGTGAACACCCCATTTGGGTGACTCCAACCGGGCATGGGCTGGTGGAAGGAAGTCAGTGAACAGCATAAAATAACTGGGGGGGGGCAGAAATTCAGGGAGCAAAACCTGGTAATAGACGTGGAGTGCACTTTATTTCCCCCTTTAAGCGTTTTTTTTTTTTTTTGTCTAAAGATATAAAATGGTGTTGCGCCCGAGTTTTGCTCTTTCTGGACCGACTGGTGGGATTATAGATCCCCCAGTACAAAAAAAATTACCAAATATTTTCACTGCTGGTGACCAAAAAGGAAATTACCAAAAACTGGCTGGCACACAGTATCCCAGTTGCCACTCTTTGGCAAGCCCTTATGATTGAAGTGCATCAGATGGAAGAAGTCACAGCTAAATTAAACTATTCATACACAGAATTTGAGATGCTCTGGAGAAGATGGCTGATTCATACGACTTACAGACTGGGTTTTGCACCTCAGCCTTTATTGTTTGTTCTGCTTAGGTACTCATAAAAAACAAGTACTGTGTAAAGGTGGGTGACCACAAAATATTACTGAACAGAATATATTGTACAGGCAGACTTATAGCTGAATATTTATTGCACTAGAATTCGTCACCCTGCAGAGGCATTGAGAGACAGATTGCTAGCTTTAACTTTGAGTGTGGCACTGTAAGGCAGCTTAATAGCCTGGAATGTCAATGAATGCAGCAACTGATCTTCCTGGACATAAAGTCTTCACCACTCATTCACACTGATGGGAACTACACAGCAGGCACTAGGACCAAGCGGGAGCCCAAAATCTTCAGGAGGGCCGGCACTGAGGTAGGGCTGTGAGCCTTGCTTGCGCCGCATAGGCTACCTCGGCGTCGACCCTCCAACCGCCTCAGTTCCTTTTTTCACACCGAGTGCACTTCAGTGGCGACGTCACTAACCCGCCAGCAGTCAGATCTTCTCGTCTATATGACGGCAGCTTTATTCATTCAGTATTTGGTTAGTTTTTATTGATTTTTGTTGACGATAGAAGTCTTCTTCAGCCCGCCTTTGATGGAGTCTACCATGAACGGGGCCGGTAACGGTAGGGAGACTTCACATGAAAGCTGTGTTTTCCAGCAGGGCTGGGTTTGGCCTGCCGCCCTATACGGGGGTCTGACCACAGGCAGTCCAGTGCTCGGGGGAGAATGGGTGGTCCTCGAGCACAAAGAAGTCCCATTCTCAATCTTGAGGACTCGCACTACTCGACTCGAAGTTTTTCTTTTCACCCTCCCCCGTTGAAGAAGAACGGTACAGTTTGAGGTCGCCCTCTGGTATGTCTGCACATCAGTCGTCGGTAGTTAGGGACAGGGGACTGACTCGGACTCCTCTGGGGTCACCTACGGCCTCTGTTCCTAGTGGACGACATCCTCAACTCCGTAGTCCCTCCCCGCCTCCTGGGGGGTCTTTGGTGAGCAATTTCATCATTGGGCTGCTCCTATGGAGCAAAGGGTTCAGCGGTTGTCCCGCCCGTCTGCGCCTCTGGGATCATTTCCAGGACTTTCAGGCCTAGGAGCCTCGAATCTGTGGGCAAGGCAGTTTGGGGCTTCGTAGTCGCACAGTGCTTTCTCCGGCATCGTTGACGCTGTGCTCTGGTGTTTTTCCCCCTCATGGCTGTGGTGCAGGGGCCAGCACAGGTACCATTTTCTCCTCCTAATTTTGTCAGATCTTCCTCCTTGGCTCTGAGAGTTGGATTAGGGTCCTCTGGCATTTGTGTGGTGCCGGGGGCGGTGCGCTTTGCCTCTGGTCTTGGCGGTGCTGCGCGCGTTGCCATCAACACTCTCAGCGCCGCACCCTGTGCCCTGGACATAGGTGGTCCTCAGAACCAATAGGAGGTTCTTACCCAAAGTGGTCTCAGATTTTTCAGCTGAACCAGTCCATGTCCCTTTCTGTGTTTTTTCACTGATCATTCCTCTTCAGGAGAAAGAAGGTTACACAGTTTGGATGTTAAAAGGGCACTTCACTATTATATAGAGCATACTAAGGCACAGAGGAATAACTGCCTTCAATTGTTTCTCACTTAAGGTGAAGTGAGAAAAGGTAGGCCAGCTACTAAAAGAACTATTGCCAGGTGGATTGTAGCCTGTATACAGTTCTGTTATATCAAACTAGGTAAAACACCTCCCTCAGGCCTAAGGGCCCACTCAACTAGGGGTACAGCTGCTTCTCTGGCTACTGGCAGAGATGTACCTTTACTAGAGATATGCAAAGCAGCCACCTGGAAAACAGTCCATACATTCACCAAGCATTACTCTCTGGATATGCAAGCTAGGAGTGATGCTAGGTTTGGTACTGCAGAGCCTATTCCCAAAATAGGTTCGGTACCCTCCTCCATGGAGGTACTGCTTGGTAGTCTGCATCTGTCAGAATACAGCAAGACTTCATGTTTGAACAAAAAATTACTCACCTTAGTAACTGTGTTTCTTCTCATGGAGTCTTGCTGTATTCTAACCTCCCCCTGCCTCCCCTCTCAGAACCTAGTGTTTGGGATGTGGGTTGGCAGGTACAGTGTTGCACATCAGGGGTGTACCTTACACCCTTCCCCTTTGGGTGGGGTTGTTGTGGTTATTGATTTATAATTTAATATATATTGTTCACTACCTGGGTTTTTTTCTATTTTGGGTTCTCGACTTGAGTCTTTTGGGACCCAAAAATTGTACATATTAATCTGTTACAATTTTCATACCAGGGGTGTAGTAAGTTAGTTGCTCATTAAGAATCTGACGGTTACACTCTGATACACCACAGACAGAGGTTTGAAATCCGAGCTCGAGCGCAACGTTCTATGCTTCTGCACAGAGTTAACTCTTTCATCTCCGGGGCAGTTCAAGTGCTGGGGCCAACTGCATATGTCAGAATATAGCAAGACTCCATTAGAAGAAACACAATTACTAAGGTGAGTAATTTTTTCTTCTTCTTCAAATGGACAATGAAGCAGTGATATACTATATTAACGAACAGGGTATCACACTCTTAACCCTTGTGCAGGGAAGCGATGAGTGTGTGGGAATGGTGCCTGGACCACAAAGCCCTGATCCAAGCAGTCTATCTTCTGGGAGTGCAGAACGATCTAGCAGATCGTCTCAGCAGAACGGAAATGGATCCTCATGAGTGGTCTCTTGACACAAACGTTGTACAGTCGCTCTTCGAAGAGTGGGGAACACCGGACGTGGACCTTTTTGCATCCCCACTCAACGCAAAACTGCCTCTATTCTGCTCCAGAACCTGGCGCTGTTGGGATGCATTCAGACTCCGGTAGACAAGATGCTTTCTGTATGCATTTACTAGTCTTCCCTTAGTTCAGAGGGTACTGCGCAAGCTGGAGTCACAAGGGGCAGAATGATCCTCATCGCCCTATTCTGGCCTCATCAGATTTGGTTTCCATTAATCAAAGGATTATCGGAAACTTCACCGAGACAGCTTCCACTTCAGATGGACCTGCTGACCCAGGGCCCAGTGGTCCATCCCAACCTGAGATCCCTTCACATCCATGCATGGCTCCTGAGGAGATAGAGGTGAGTAGGTCTGACGTTTCATGTACGGTCTCAGACATTTTCCTAGTGGCACGCAAGCCGGCTACTAGGAAAACTTACGCTCAAAGTGGAAACTGTTCTCCATCTGGTGTGCATAGTCCTCCCTGGACCCCTTCTCCTGCCCATCTAACAAAGTTCTGGAGTATCTTCTGGACCTGTCAAATACAGGACTGCAATACTCAACTGTGAAGGTTCACCTCTGCGTGATCTCAGCGTACCATGAGCCTGTACACTCCATGTCTCTGGCTCAGTTACCTTTGGTTAAGAGGTTCCTTAAAGGTATACTTCACACGAGGCCACCAGTCAGAAGATCGGTAGCTGCCTGGGACATTAACCTTGTGCTAGACATGCTCATTCGTAAACCTTTCTAGCCCATAGCAACTTGTGAGCTGAAGTTCCTGACCTGGAAGACTGCCTTCCTTGTAGCCATTACCTCCGCTCGCAGAGTGTCTGAAATACATGCACCGGTCACACAAGGTGGTTCTTAGAACTCACCCTAAGTTTCTCCCTAAGGTAGTCTCGGAATTCCATATGAACCAGCCCTTGGTTCTTCCGACCTACTTCGCAAACTTCCAGAATGAGGGAGAGCGTACCCTACATTCTCTGGATGTTAGAAGGGTTTTGAGGTTCTGCATAGACAGAACTAAAGAGATCCACAAATCTAAACTATCTGTCTCTTTCAGCATGGCCCGGCTGGGTCAGGCTGTTGCTATCAGATGTATTTTGGCGTGGCTACTGAATGGCACAGGTTAAACTGGAAGACAGAGTATATGCTCATTTTATCAGGGCAGTCGCAGCATCCCTGGCAGAAATTTGAAACGTGCCCATTGCAGACATTTGCAGTGCAGCAACATGCAAGGTACTGAGGCGGTTGGAGGGTCAATGCTGAGGTAGCCTATGCAGCTGTGAGCTCGGGCTAACAGCCCTACCTTGATGCCGGCCCTCCTGAAGATTTTTGACTCCTGCTCGGTCCTGCACCTCCAGCGTAGTTCCCACCAGTGTGAATGAGTGGTGGAGACTTCGTCCAAGATCATCAAGAATTACGGTAGGTACGTAATTTTCATTTCTCTTTTCCATCAAGCTTTTGACCTTCCTTGGGTTGGTGAGCAACTCTTTAGTCATGTCCCCTACAGTTGGTACACACCTCGCTCTGATCCAGGGTACACATCCCCAGTGGATTCCCCCAAAACCAGGCCAGGAGGGGAATGGTAGTCCCCTTGGACAACACATCAAAACACTACCCTGGATCCGACCGGCACCATGGGGGTATGGGCAAGGCTTCAAATAGTCAGTCTTCCCCATTTTTACATTTTCTGTGTCCTGTTTCCCTGCCATGGTGCCAGTACATATGCATGAAGATGCACAAGTCCTGCACAGCCGCAGCCCCACTCTGCGAGTCGCTTGAGCCTGCACTACCACTGGTACTCCACCAGGTGACAGTCATGGGCCAAGATGGCTGGCCACCCCTGCCCGGGACAGGAGAGCAGTCCTTGGGATGCTCATTCCTCTCATACCCCGCCGACCCGTCCTCATTCCCAAACATGAGATGCCGACTTGGCAGGAGTTAAGGCGTTCAGCGACTTCACCCTCCATGCCACCACACTGGCTTGCAGCAGTTGCTCTCAATTTTCTTGCTCTGTATCAGTAACAAAGAAAGTTCTTTTAATACAAAGATATTTGAAGCAGAAACAAAATGGTGCTGCCCCAAATGCAGTGTTGTGCCAGAGACTCAGAAAGCAGGGGTCGGGGTGGTCAGTTGGGAGGGATTACTGGCCAGGGCAGTGTGTCCCAGTCTGGGAGGTCTGTCAGCACGTTTTTCATAGCCCAGGGAGCTTGCTGCACACGAGTCAGCGCAGGATAAGCGTGTCACTATGAGGACTTGGATCAGAGGGTGCACAATGAAGCAGCAAGTTTCAACCCTGTGTTCATTGCCCGCCTCTCATGCTAGACTGTATCCAGCTGTGGAGGGGTGCTAACTGTGGAGGGTGGGTGAGTAGGCAGCGGGGCTGGGCAGTGGCTGCCTGAAGCAAAGGAGTCTGTCAAGAGAATGGAATTCTGGTTAAAACAAAAAATGAAAAAGAATGGAGGTGTATGTGACATGCTGTTTTTTACCTTCCTCCTTTTCTTCAACAGGGAAACTGCACACTGGGTGAGGCATGCCGTTACTCTCACAAGACGGAATCAGAAGCAGAGGGGGAGCAGCAGCACGAGCTTTCTACTCCCCATCCTCTGACCCAATAAGGCCTGCTGTCCCTGGAGCACTGCACACAAAAACTGTCAACTCAAAGCGGCACTTTTTTGGTTGTCAGTGAAACTATTTTTGTTGGGTGTGTGAGGATTTTGTCCACTTTTTGACAGACGAAGACAGCTGCTGAAGGAAGAATTTCTGAGAACGGTGACTAGTACTGAGCTGAACAAGTTAAATATGCTGTAGCTATTTTTCTTAAAGATGATTTTTTTTTTACAGACCTATTTTTTATGAAAAAAATTATGTGTTTGCCGCCTTTCCCCTTAAGCTGATACTCTGAAGTGATAAAACTCCGGCAGTAAATGGAAATGTATTCACCAAATTTGAGAGAAATCTATTAAAATATTGTTTTAACTTAAGAGACACATGACCGGCAGTGACCCCACTCCACCCAGCTGGGCTAGTGCCAGCACCACCACTTGCCTGACACTACCATTGAGCCTCCACTCCGTGACAGCCAAGGGCCTAGAAAGCTAACCTCAACTCAAGAAACCTCAGTGAGCAGGTCCAAAGACTGCCATTATTCAAAATAAGTGCATGGGGAGACTGACACCCCTGATTCAGAACCTCATGTGGGTATCTCCCCATATGAAATTAAAACAAAATTGAGACACTGCAGATTCAACCTGTACCTCCTGACTCCAGCAGGGCAGCTCTCTGTGTCTGCAGTAAACAGCCTGAAATCCCAGAGCAGCTGACTTATTCAGTGGCAAGTGATGAAGCGCACGCATACAGAGCAGGCAACGTATGCAGAGCTACGTGATGAGGAGTGCACAGAGACGCACGCCTCCCTGAAAGGACATCCCCCGCCTTTAAACAGTAAGCAGTATCTCTACAAATGATGAGCAAAATGACTCTGGAGTTGCTTCTGCATGGAGAACAGCCCTGCATAACTGGGAGTGAAACCTTGAGCAAGTCCTGTAACCTCGCAGTGCTCCAGTCTGCCCAGCTGCAGAAATGGGTAGAAGCAGGGACACACTGGAAATTAGATGCTGATCCAGAGTAAATATATTGTAAACACTGAAAAAAATATATATATTGTAAAAATGAATTTTGTTTTTAATAAACAGAAAACAAGTGCTTTTTATTGTGCAAGTTTGTAAACTTGGAGCACTTTAAAGAAACAAAATTAAGGCCCAGCAAGACCTGGGGTTTATTTCAGCTACATTACCAGACCAGTGATTACCAGCACACAAGCAAACAGCTGTGTAGGTTTTCTTTGTGCAGAGGCCGAAGCGCCAAGTCAAGCGAGGCACTGGACACGTCCTGTGTATGTTACGCTGTAGCTATTTAATGTATACCATGCTAAATAAACATTGCACCTAGGCCGGTCTGTCAGCGCAGTGGAAGTGCTACCACTCACAACGCCAGCGTCCCATGTTTGCTAATGAGCATGGGTTGTCAAGGGCCGTCTTAGGGGGTGGGGTTGGAGGATTGAGTATCCCAGAGAATGTTGTCCTCCTCTGGGGGAGGGAGGGCAGTCTGCTCCTTGGCTGTACTGTCTCCCGGGTCATCACAGGTGGCAGTGCAGTGGCAATGGGGGAGGGGAGATGCAGGCTGGTGTCATGCTATGTCTGTGGACGCATGTGCACCCAAGCCACCTGTGTCTCGGGGCAGGGAAGGAACAGAAAAAAGGGGAAAAAAATCCCCTCCACCACCAATGCAGCATGTCAGGTTTGCTACACCTACAGGTTCTGCACTCGCCAACCTGGGCATCTCCCTGAATGACTGTACATAGGCACCCAGCCAGAGGACCCCACTGGAGTAATATGGGGAGAGGTATGTCCCGGGAGAAGGTGAAGTAATTGACCTGGGGTGCAGTGAGGGGGCTCGAGAGGACCAAAAGTAGAGGGAGCTTAAAGAAAGCGGGGGGAGTTGCACCTTTGCATAATAAAAACTGAACAGTTCTGTTTGCTTGTGTGCTGGTAATCCTTGGTATGGTGATGTTTCTGTAGCAAGGGCTGGCTGCCCTGTTACCGAGCACCAGTCGGCTGTTGAAGTGCAACCTCTGTTTCCTTTTGTTGAGGTGTGTTCCAGTTCATTTTATTTATTTTTTTCCATGGAGCTGTTTGCTCACCTGTTATGACCTACTCCTTCCATTGGGCCCTCAGGGGCTCACCTGAGGGCCATCACATATATGGGGGGACATGTTTTTTCCCATTTTCTCCCCTCAACCTCATAGTCTTCAGGTGAAGCTACCTCTGGCTGCAAGCTGCAACACTGGACTTAAGATTTGCAAGAAAGTGAGTAGAGCTCACAACAGAGGGAGGTGAACTTTACAATTTACAATTGTCTTGGTTTGAAGCAGATTCCTTAGGAAAGTTAATATTCTTCAGGTGGAGGATACTTCTAACTGAAGGGTGAAATAAGCAACTTAGAATTATCAGAAAAGGCAGTCTTTCAATCAACAGAGGGAGGTGGAGTTTGCTTTACTTGTTACAATTGTTAAGATTTTACTGTTTTCTGTGTTTCTGCCCTTCTGACTTGATTGGAGTTAGTGATTGACTGTTTGCATTGCAATATTTGTAATACTGTGAGTATTCACTGGGCTAAGAATTTGTCATAAGCCCTGAATTGAGAGCAGGTTACAGGCTGTGTATTGGACCCAGACAGTCCCTAGGGGGTGGAAACTGGTTTTTCTTGTTTACCTCAGTGTGCCTTATAAGGCCAAGCCAGACTGTGTCAGGAAGTGCTTACATCACAGCTATTTAACAGCCAATAGCTCTGGAAGAATCTTACAGACCTTGATAAAAGTACTAATTTTAGCAGGCTCATCAGATAACCTCATAGTCTTCAGGTGAAGCTACCTCTGGCTGCAAGCTGCAACACTGGACTTAAGATTTGCAAGAAAGTGAGTAGTGCTCACAACAGAGGGAGGTGAACTTTACAATTGTCTTGGTTTGAAGCAGATTCCTTAGGAAAGTTAATATTCTTCAGGTGGAGAATACTTCTAACTGAAGGGTGAACTAAGCAACTTAGAATTATCAGAAAAGGCAGTCTTTCAATCAACAGAGGGAGGTGGAGTTTGCTTTACTTGTGTTACAAGTGTTAAGGTTTTCAGTGCAGGAAGAGTTTAAACCCACATAGGCTAAATACTGTTTTCTGTGTCTGCCCTTCTGCACAGCTGACGTGTTTTGGGGCACAAGTCACCAGGCTCTTTTGGGGCTGGGGAGGTTTACCTGTGTCTGACTTGGATGTTTGGATTTTTCTCTGTTTGATTAGCAGGGTATTTTCTCTGTCAAATTGGTTTGAAGCAGTATTACAAATTGTCGTGTATGGCATCTTGCTGACAGGAAGGCACTCATCGCATCGGTAGGTCAGAGCGTTTAGCTGATTGTTTCGTGAGGGCACAGTTTAGCCCAACCTCTTCCCACCCTCACCCCACCCACCCCTGGAAATAGTTCATTTATACCTGGGGTTCTGATATCATTTCCTCAAGAGGGCAAGGTACACATCACTGTCATATCCTGTCTAGACACTGCACTGACAATATAAGCATACACATTATATAAATACATATATTTCTATATAACGCACCAAACACACACACAAAAAAAAAACTAAACAAGGTAGACAGTTATGTGGGGAGTCGTACAATGTAATGGCTGTGGGGCAGCAGTCTTCCGGGAGTCTTTCTGGAAGCTGGGATGCTGCCGTGTTTGCATACAACTATCTGCCCTAAGGGAGGAAATTGCCCATCTTCAGGCCGCACTGGACAGTGGCAAGGAACCTCCCCATCCAGGGAGCACCACAGCCACCACCACTACCTCAGAGGTTGCGAAGAGCACAGCAGTTGGACCACAGTGGCTCAGGGAGGGTAAGTGTGGTGAACAGAGGCACACCCAGTCAGTTGTTACACCACAATCCATACACCATTCTGGGGAGCATAGTTCCCTCTGGATGCACCCGCAGAGGAGACTAGGAGGGTGCAGACAACTGTCACAAGGGAGGCCCTCAGGAAGGAGGCAGAGGGCACCACAGGGAAAGAAAGCAGCTCCTGGTGGGGACTCAATTATTAGGGGTAGAACTGGGGAGCAGGGAAAACTGAAGTAAGGTGCCTGCCTGGTGCCATGGCTTGAGGGACAGGAAGCGATCCTTAGGATCACGAGAACAGTTGCACAGAGTATGAGTTGGACATCATTGTCCACCTAGGGACAAATGACTTGGCTCATCATGAGATCAGAGCAGTGCAAAAGGACTTTGTAGAGTTGGGGAGGGGCTTAAGACAAGTAGCACACACAGATCCTTCTCAGAGGTGCTGCCTGTCCTGTGGCATGAGTGAGGCGAGGTACTTTGCACCATGCAGTTTAACAAATGGTTAAAAAATGGTGTGGAGCACAGGGTTTGGCTTCATTGGGGACTGGGGTTCTACCTGGAGGGACACTAGCCTATACTGGCAGGATGGTCTGCATCTGTCCAGGAGAGGAACAAGTCTTTTGGGCAATCTGTTTAAATGCTTCATTGGCAAGCCTTTAAACTAGTGCAGGGGGAGGCACTGATAAGCAGAAGGAAAATCCCAGCCTCCCTACAAAACAGGGTACTAAATGAGAAAAAGACCAAGGTAGAAAGGTCAGTGGGGTTGCGCACAGAAGGTAAAGCCATCAAAAATGGAGAGCAATGAGTACCAATGCCCGTAGTCTGGGTAACAAGCTTCCTGAATTAGTGGCCTTGATGGAAGAGGAAGATCTGGATATTGTGGAGTCACAGAAACATGGTACACACAGAACCATGACTGGGACGAAACATACCAGGATACACTATCTACAGGAGGGACAGGAGGGTAAAGAGGAGGAGTAGCTCTCTACATAAGAGAAGAAATCAAGCAACAGAACAAAAGGGTAAACAGGAGGAGAAGAAGCACTGTGGGTCAATTTGGAGGCAGGCAATGGCACCACAATCCGCACAGGGGTTGTATACAGACCCCCCTCTCAGGGGGAGGAAATGGACAAGGAAATGATAGAAAGTATACTTAGAATGGCAGATAAAGGGGAGATATTGCTGATGGGTGATCTGAATATGCCAGATGTTAACTGGAGTGCAGTTGCAGCAGCCACTTCTAAGAGTGGGGTTATTCTGGATGCCCTACAGGGGGCATGCCTTAGACAACTAGTATTGGAGCCCACTCGAGAGGGAGCAATCTTAGACCTGGTTCTCTTAAATGGAGATGAAGAGAGGATCACAGATGTAGAAGTGGGTAGCCATCAGAGAACTAGCGACCATCGAACAGTATGGTTCACAATAAACACAGCAATAGAGTCAAGCCATACAAAGACAAAGGTACTGGATTTTAGGAGGGCTGACTTTGCCAAAATGGGTGAGTGCTAAGGAATGCACTAGCAAATGGGCAGGAAGGAGGGGTGGAAGAACAATGGGGAATAATAAAAACTGCCATCACAGAGGTAACAAGCCTTTGTGTAAAGCAAATAAACAAAATTAAACGAGGTAAGAAACCACTAGGGTTCTCAAAGGAAGTGGCAGTGAAGGTTCAAGAGAAAAAGAAAGCATTCAGGAAGTACAAGGAATCTCAGAAGGAACAGGACAGAGAACTGTATCAGTTCAAGCAAAGGAAGCTGGAAGGCAGTCAGAACAGCAAAGGCCCAAACCCGAGAAAAAGATAGCCAACTCAGTTAAGAAGGGGATAAAACCTTTTATAGGTACATCAGGAGCAAAGGAAGACCAAGGAGGGATAGTGAGGCTTAATAAAGGGAGGGAGGGTGGGCAGAGGGTGACTGTAGAAAAGGCAGAGATACTAAACAAATATTTTTGCTCAGTATTTACAAAGGAAGAGGGGAGGTACCTAAAACAAACAGTAGAAACACTCTGGATACAGAAGTTGATACCAGCCCATTTACAGAAGAAAGAGCTCTTAAAACTGAAGGTGGACAAAGCAATGGGGCCTGATGATTCATCCAGAATTCTAAAAGAACTAAGGATAGAACTAGTGACACCACTGACTACCCTCTTTAACAAATCATGGGAGGATGGGGTGGTACCTGAGGACTGGAGGAGGGCAGATGTGATTCCTCTTCACAAAAGTGGGAGCAAAGCAGAAGCAGGAAACTACAGACCTGTTAGTTTAACCTCAGTGGTAGGGAAAATGATGGAATCACTTCTGAAGGAAAGAATTGTCGAGTATCTAGAGGCCAGAGGGGCACAGGACCCAAGGCAGCATGGATTCACAGCGGGAAGGTCATGCCAGACAAATCTGATAGATTTGACTGGGTGACCAAAGTAGTAGATCAGGAGGGGCTGTGGACATGGCCTACCTAGACTTTTAGCAAGGCATTTGACACAGTCCCACACAAAGATTAATATACAAGTAGCCAGCCTGGGAGTGGGTCCCAAGATGACAGCCTGGGTAAAGAATTGGCTAGAGAATAGGACACAGAGAGTAATAGTAAATGGAGTCCACTCTAAAAAGGGGTTAGCAGTGGGTACCACAGGGTTCAGTATTAGGGATCGGAATCCTTCAATGTCTTTATGTTTACATTGCAGAGGGACTGAAGGAAAGTATGTCTCTTTGCAGATGACACAAAGATCTGCAACAGAGCTGATGCACAAGGTGGGTGGAAAGGATGAGAAGGGACTTGGCAAGGTTAGAGGAATGGTCAAATGTATGAAGCTTAGATTCAATGCTAAGAAGGCATAATGCACCTGGGAAACAAAACCCAGGGGAAGAGTACACAATGGGGGGTGAGATACTAACAACAACAAAAATGGAAAGGGACCTGGGGTAGTCATATCAGATGACCTAAAGGTGGGCAAGCAATGTGAGAGGGCGCAAGGAGGGCTGGGGGGATACTGGGATGCATAGGGAGAGGCATCACCAGTAGAAAACAGGAAGTTATTATCCCTCTGTACAGACAGCTGGTGAGACCCCATCTGGAGTACTTCGTGCAGTTCTGGAGACCCAATCTCCGCAAAGACATAGACAGGATGGAAGCTGTCCAGAGGAGGGCAACTAAAATGGTGCAGTGTCTGCACCGGAAGACATATGAAGTGAGACTTAAGGAGCTTAATATGTATAGACTCGAGGAAAGGAGGGAGAGGGGGGACATGATAGAAACTTTCAAGTACCTCAAGGGAATCAACAAAGTCCAAGAGGGTAGCATCTTTCAAAAAAGAAGTGCAAGAATAAGAGGACAATTTGAAGACAGAAGGGGGTGCCAGAGGTAATTTAAGGAAGTATTTTTTCACAGAGAGGGTTGTGGATGCATGGAACAGCCTTCCAGAGGAGGTTGTGGAGTCAAAAATGGTGGAATTCAAGCATGCATGGGACAGTCATACGGCAATTCTAGGGGGTTGGGGTAGGAAGAAGTAGGCTGCTGGTTAACTAGGATCTGCAGCTTATCCATCAGGTAGGGAAATGGGCAGACTGGGTGGGCCAAGCGGTCCTTATCTGCCGTCAAGTTCTATGTTCTCTGTTTCTAAGTAACTCCCTATGATCCCAGCAGACATGGTCATGTATGTGCGTGGAGGCACACATGCGCGCCAGAAACAGCAATGACCCCACTCCACCCACCTGGCCTAGTGCCAGCCCCTCCCACTTGCCTGACTCTACCATCAAGCCTCCTTTCGATGACAGCCAAGGGCCAGGAAAGCTACCCTTCAATCTGGGAGAGAAGAGCATCCTGACGGTGCTCAGTCCTTTCCCAACCTCCCCTCCAACCCACACAGTGGGGTCTGGAGCTGCTCCCAAACCCAGGTCGCTGGCGGATGCAGGTATGGTGTCCAGCGCCTCAATCCTCGGCACCACAGGCCAAAGGTTCACTTCTGTTTGAGGCTCAGAGGGCTGAAATCTATCGACGATTTGTTTTCAACATATAGCTTTGTTTATAGTAAAAAAATTAATACCTGCTGGTAGTGTGTGCAGGCTGGCGAGCTTCCCAAACAAACAGGTTTGAAGGGGAATGGTGAGCAGCATACCTTTAATGAGCATATATATATTTTTTTAATTATTGTTTATGGTTCCTGGCAATTGTCACCCGCAGCTGGCCCTGACATCGGAATACACACCACCACGGGACTTCAACTCCCAAGAGATTACCCCCTCGTGGAACCGTCTTGAGGGTTGGTAGCACCAAGGTACCCCAGTGGCGGCTATGCTCAGGGCCAGTGGCTGAGCCAGGAGGTCCTGAGATAATTTTTCTTGCAGTTAAGTTTCCCCAGGAAGGACGTGGCATGCAATGACACCGCCCTGTGCACCCACAGGTAGATGTCAGCGTCTGCTTGCCCCTCCACTCAGTCTGTGACAGGCTCTGGTGGAGCCCTCCCCCAGCTCATTGCCAGGGCTAGGTATGCGCTGAGCACTGTAAACCCCACCCCCCAAAGGAGGAGAATGGCCCCATGGAAGCTCACCAGCTCAGTCCTCACCTCCGAACTTGGGTCGACGGTATCGCGAGTGGTTGCATAACCACTGCACCGGTGGGTGAGCCCACTTATATGTCCCATCCATGTCTGAATCCCACCCCCAACGATTCTGCACAGACCACCTTTCCATACCTTATTCCACCTCTCCCCTATCCTTTATTTGGAAACTTACTTTGTAACCCCGGGAATCCCTCACTTATGGTTTCACTGTATGCATTAATCTTCATGAGGACAGATGCCCTGGAGACAGACCTTATTCTAAGAATTTCCCTTCCTTCCTTCTGGCTTCAGCCAACCTAGCTGCTCTAGGCTGGTATAGTGATGGGACCTGGAGCCATGCGAGGAGGCAGATCTGGCCACCTTGTGATATAGGGCTTTTCCTAGGGATGTGGATATGTTGTTCTTATCTACACTTGTTGGCATGTCCCTTTTCCCTTTAAATCTTGCTGGAAGGTCTTCAAGCTGGCTCCTCCCACCCACCCAGGTGGTATAACCCTCAGCTCCGCCCCATGACGCCAGATCTTCCTTTCTGCTGGAAGATTCAGGTTGTCTCCTGTTTGCTATCACTTTTTGTAGGCCCTGGATTCTAACCCTTTGGTTATTCCTAAAATTAGGCTTATTCGAGCCAACGACTGTGCTCTTTGCTACTCGGTCATGGAAGACCAATCTTCCTCCGGATTTCACCAGTGTCTGTGCGGCCAAAAATGTCACTAACCGATCTTACACGAGTACCGCCTGGGTGTCTGCTATGACACCCAGACTCCGTGAGATGTGCCTCGCCCCGTGATGCCTTAAATTGGCAGGCCCAGAAAAGGAATCTTCGTGAAAATCCAGAGAGGCCTGGTGGTCAGTCTCCGCAGCCGTAAGGTCCACCAAGCAGCTGGAAAAGATGCAGGCCTTTGAAGAAGCAGCAGCGGGGGCCACAGAATCATCTTCTCTGTTGATTTTTTTTTTCCATTCAAACTGGGCTCCACGTTTTCAGATTCCTTCCAAGAGCTGTGTCAGTCCCTCCCCCGAGGGACCTGCGGGCTCGCATTCCTCTTGGTCCCGTAAGAGGGAAAATGATCCAAAACACACTGTCTCTGCGAAGACATTCCTGGGATCATGAGTGATCTCTGTCCCAAGAGCTGGCAGTTTCGACTTTGGTCGAAATTGCTTCCTCGGCCGCTGGCTTCTCGGCCCTGATGTCTAGCCAGTCGACAGAGGTCTCGATCATCCTTTATCCCATTGGCCCATTGTTGCCCGACAAGGCTGACAACTCTTTGACTAGGACTCCGGTCCTGCCTCTTCCTGATGAAGAGACCCAGCCAGCTGGGACTCCCACTGAGGAACCGGATCCGGGCAAGTCACCGGTTCACCTCGTGTCTCCTGAGCGATCAGATCAGCCAGTTCGATCGAGGTCAAGATCTAGGACACCCTAGACAGACAGGCCGAGGAAGGCTATAAGCGCTCCAAAAAGAGGCGACACCACCGGTCATCCTTGGACAAGGAGAGGCTTCGGGGCGGAATTCCATTGGCGCTACAAGGATCTAATGTGGCAGCAGCTGATTATATCAGGACAGAAGCCAGCCACGGTTTCTACTCCGGCCATTACTTGGCTTTCACCTCCTAGGCCGAAGCAGACTCCCTTGGAACTAGTCAAATCAGTTCCCCTGACCATGAAGCCGGCTAAACCTGCTCCGATTCAGCCAAAATCGTTCTCTCCGCAGATTGTGGTGGAACCGCCGCCTAAACAGCCTTCAGGAGGGGCTCCTACGAAGGATTCCTGGTTGGTTCCGGGACTTCCACGTAGGTTGTCGGTCACCCTTAAGCCTGATCGCCCCAGGCGTGTTGAAGGGGAGCTTGGTGGCCGACCAATCTATCCGGATTCTTCAGATACGGAAGACACCGACTTACACTCTCACCCTCGAGACGATGAGTCTATTGGTAGTCTGTCAATGGAGAAGGGCCTTTCGTCATTTCAGGGGATTCTCCGCCTTATCTCTGAATCCAAGGGGATGCCCCAGGAGCCAGTCCAGTAAAGGGCCGAGTATCCTCTTACAGATATTCTTAAGAGGGGATACACCTACGGAAGCCTTTCCTGTGGCCTAAGCCATTGTTGACCTTGCCTTGGAGCTCTGGCAGCATCCTGCCTCCTGCCCAGTGCCATCTGCCTGGATGGCCTGCAAGTATGCGGTACCCACCGAGTCTCTCTTGGGGTTCAATGAACCCCCTTAGCCGAGGGGTTGGTGACTGCCTCAGTGTTCAGATGCACAGGCAGCTCTGCTGACACTGACAGACATCCGGCCAAGGAGTCCAAAAAAATGGACCACATGGCCAGGAAGGTCTATGCAGCCTCCTCTTTAGGCCTCAGTCAGGTGAGCTCAGCTGTCATCATGGTGCACTTCTCCCATGCCCTATTGGGCTCCTTAGATGAAGTTTTCAGACACCTCCCCATTGACCTTCAGACTACAGTCAAGCAGGTCTGGGACCAGGGCTATGCCATTGCCAAGCAGCAGCTTCAGATGGCTTTGGACCTTGGGGACTCTTGCACCCGTTTGGTGGTAGCCGAGGTTGCCTCACGCCACAGGACTTGGCTTAGGCTTGACACCATTACAGCGGATACCCAGCACAAACTCACTGATGTTCCTTTCCTGGGTACCGATTTCTTTAGCCCAGGTGTGGATGGTCACCTTCAGCAAATCGAGCGTCCAGTGCCACTTTTGCTCAAAGCGCCCCTGGTGCCAAGAAGCAGCAGAAAAAGAAAAAGCCTTTCTAGAGACGTGGATATGTTGTTCAATCCACACTGTCTGGCAGGTTCCTTGCCGCTTTAGAGGTTGCCAGAAGGTCTTCAAGCTGGCTCCTCCCACCCACGTGGTAAAACCCTCGGCTCCGCCCCATGACGCCAGATCTTCCATACCGCTTGGAAGCTCAGATTCCCTCCTTAGCGCTCTGCGTTTTAGGCCTGGATCCACACTCTTTGGAATTTCTGAAACTTACTTTAAAATTTACAAAACTTCGGTCGTCTTCCCTCGCGACTGCGATGGACAAATCGACTCGGCCTCGTTGGTGCCACGTGTGGGCAGAAGATGTCCCGGACTGATCTTCACTCCATGTGCGTCTACTGCCTGGGGCTTGGTCACGACTCGCAAGCTTGCAAATTGTGCAAGTCCTTTTCGGCTTCAGTCTTGGAGGACCGCGCTGCCAGACTTCTTCTCGGGCGACTTGAAAAACAGTATCCTCCAGTTAAGTCTAAGGAGGCCCGTTGGGCGGTGTCCGCGGCGGCTGGCTCTGCGGAGCAGTTGATTGCCCTCGAGAAGGTGGCCCAGGCCGCTTCGTCTTCCTCCTCGGCTGCGGCATTTACCCCACTGTCTTTGGGCTCCTCCTACACACGGCTTCGTTTAAGGAGCTTTGCCAGTCCCTCTTCACCAAGGGAGAAGGGCCATCGGGACATTCCAGTCAGTCCAAGAAGAATGACTCCAAGGGTAAGTTCCACCGTCGACGTTCGTGGGAGCGGGAGAGATCTTACTTCAAGAAAAAGCTCTTGCAGCAGGTTACACCATTAGGACTGAAGCCGGCAGGTGCCAGGACCCCACGGAAATTTTCTAGCTAGCAGTATTCAACGGGGACCACCTCTGACGTCGGTCCCGCCCCGACATCATGCGTAGTACATAAGGAGACTGTCCCCTAGAATCCCCAGTTCTTTTCCCACCGTCTACTCTCCAGCATCGGCCTCTATCTAGCGTACGACGACTACAGAACTTTCTGTGTGTTTTTTTGCCAACAGATGTCCTCTCCAACTCCTTTGCTTGAAGGTCACCTTTCTAAGTGTGCCTGCAGAAAAGATCCCTTTCAAGGATCCCCACTCCTCCTGCGTGCGTTGCCTAAGGCCCGGACCACAATACCAAGGCCTGCACCTTTTGCCAAGGGTTCAATAGCCGCACCAGGATCCGCCGTCAGAAGGCACTTCAGGCGTATCTCCTTGAAGAGAAATTAAAAAGGATGGACCAAGAATCTTCTTCGGAGGCCCATAAGCACCGGGACAAGGTGAGGTCCAGATCCCCGACTCTGGCCTCGGACTCCCGCAGCTCAGGCTCCAGATCGGACCACTCTCCATCCAGGGCTCTGACACAGCCCCCCTCCTGGTTAAGGTCCGGACTTCAGGCGGCTCTTCTTCGCTCCAGCCGATTAAGACTTCAAGGCCCTCGGCTTCCTCCACTCCATCTAAGGCCTCTTCCGAGTCTTCTGAGCACATAAATCTTCATCTTCCACCTGACGTCGGGACACCGACTCCAGGTTGGTCTCTCAACCGCCTAGAGGTCCTGATCCAGCTCCCAGAAAGACCAAGGACCTGACGTCCCTGAAACGGGCGTCGGACCCGACGTCTGCCAAACACTCGACGTCAGCCAGGCGCTCACAGGGCCCGATGACACCAGCCAGGCGGGTGTCCGTCAGATCCAAGGCATCGGCAGGAAACAGGACGCCGGCATCGCACTCTCCGGAGCGAAGACCGCCGCCTCCGCAGACGCTGGTCACAGGGAATCGACTGTGGAGGACACCACACTGCCCGAAGACCAGGCGGGTGTCAGGCTCCCATGGGAACCTTCCCCGAACCAGGAGATACCCGGGGACCAAAGCCCAGCCCTGGCGACAGACCACAGGCGCCAGGCCTGTCGTCGGGCATGGATATTGAAGAAGTAAAGGAACTCTTTACTTTTTGGTGGGACACCATCCGAAAGGATGTAGTCCCTGTTAAACCTCCTCCTCTTTCGCTTCCTACGCCCCCTCCTCCACCAAAGGGGCCGGCAGGATGACCACCAACCCCAAAGGAGCAGACTCCACCTCCTAGGGGCAGATCCAAAGACAGGAGAAGGCCTCCCTCAAGATCTCCATCAGGGTCTCCCAGCCCCAAGCGACCCAGACAGCATCGGTACACTCCATCAGGGGAGGACTCCAGATCTCCTTCTCCACTCAGCATCTCCTCTCCTAACCCACATGACCTCCCCAGGTCTCCTCCAGATGATCCCTCTTTTGCTGAGATCATGAGGCACATCCAGGACAGCAGGGGGTGGGATGCTGAAGACTCTGACCCCGAAAAACAATGCCTTACCTGCTATCTTTGGCAGAAAGACTCAAAGCCTGTGGTAGTACCACCCTTGGTGGACACTTTTGCGGATGTCACCAAGGCTGTGTGGAAGTGTCCGCACTCCACCCCTGCAGTGCCAAACGAGGCTGACCGCCTGTACAAGGCCCCGAGGGATGACCAGTACTTGGCTACACAACCTCTGGCAGACTCCCTGGTCATCATGGCCTCACATGACCAGTCGCAGAGACCACAACATATGAGCACACAGCCACCGGACCAGGAATCCAAGCAACTGGATGCCCTGGGGAGGCGCATGTACGCGGCTGCTACATGCACCATCAGGTCTCTCAACTACCTCACCCACGTAGTACAGTTTCAGAACGCCCTGTGGGAACAGGGCCAGGACCTGGTCGATAAGCTTCCGGATGGCGATCAAAAGGCGGAGCTCCTTAATCTTCTCCGCATAGGGTCAGATGCGGGTACCCAAGTGCTACAAGCCGCATACAATTCTGTGGACTCATCTGCCAGAGCTGCAGCTTCAAGTGTTTGTCTCCGGAGACGCTCTTGGCTCCATGTCTCCGGCTTCACCACGGACGTACAGAAGAACATTCTTGATGTCCCATATAATGACGAAGTACTCTTTGGTGAATACTAGGAGAAGGTCATCAATGACCAAACTCCAGGATGCGGGGAAGGCAGTCCAATCTGTACAGGCCATGTACAGATCCAGGCCTGGTTCCTTTTGCAGGAACCAGAGCCGTTTTCGCAGCTGGCAACAGAGGCAGCAGCCACGTTCTGGCCAGCAGCAAAGGGGCGTTTTTCAGCGTAAAGCCCAGGCCAAGTTGTCCCCAGGCAGAGGCCAACACTACATGAAACCGGCCCAGCCTGCAGGGACCAGTGCTGCCACAGCATGACTCCTTCCCGGCCTCCGCCCCTCCTCTGGATCAGCGGGCACAAAAGGTCAGGGTCGCATCGCTCGCCACTTTTCAGGGTGGCAGTAGATCACCACCGATAGGTGGGTTCTTCAATTGGTCAAGAAAGGCCATTTTATAGAATTTCTCTACCACCCACCGACAAGACCTCCCCTGCTCTCCCGTTACTCAGGTCAGCATGCCCTGCTCATACAGCAGGAGGTGCTCGCACTTCTGGGAAAAGAAGCGATAGAGCATGTACCAAGGAACCAGAGGGATCTAGGATATTATTCTCACTTCTTTCTGGTTCCCAAAGAAAACGAGGGATCTCCATCCGATACTGGACCTCAGCGACCTCAACGAATTGGTCCTGTACAAACGCTTCCGCATGGTGACCCTCCCAGGTCTGATTCCCATGCTCAAGCAGGACGCCTTCCTTGCGTCCCTGGACATGCAGGAGGCCTACCTGCATGTGCCTACTGCTCAAGCGCACAGGAAGTTTTTGCGCTTCGAGTTTCAGGGTCGCCATTATTAGTTCCGAGCTCTTCCTTTTTGAGGAGACAAGGCCACTACGTGTTCCCCTACCTGGACTGGCTTCTCATGGCGCCCTCCAGGGAGGCCCTGATGTCAGCTATTCACTGCACTCAGTCTCTGTTCGAGACGCTGAGCATCATCAATCACAAGAAGTCACGCCTGTTTCCGTCTCAGACTCTGCAGTTTATAGGTGCAGTTGTGGACACCGTCCAGAGGAAAGCTTTTCTCCCCCTGGACAGAGCGGGACACATCAGATCCCTCATCAGGGACATTTTGGCGAAGAAGACCGTCCCTGCCAGACTGGTCCTTTGCCTGCTCGGACACATGGCTGCGGCCATTGCAACAGTCCCGCTAGCCCGTCTCCACATGCGGCTAACCCAGTGGATGTTAAGGGTCCAATGGGATCAAAAGCAAGACCATCTGCAGCACCCAATCAGGATCACGAAGGCTGTAATCCAAGATTGGCAATGGTGGCTAGATTCAAGGAATCTTTCGGCGGGAGTCCCCTTCACTGCGCCACTCTCCATGGATGCCGCAGAGCTCGGTTGGCGAGCACACCTTTGATGGTGTCCAGTCTCAGGGCCTGTGGACAGACCAAGAGACTCATCTCCACATAAACATCCTGGAAATGAGGGCAGTTCTTTACGCCCTGCAGGCCTTCCAGTCGGAGATCCCACCGGGTACATTTCTGTTACAAACAAACAACTCCGCGGTCATGTAGTACCTCAACAAACAAGGAGGCACCCATTCCTACCCGCTTTGCAGGGAGGCCATGAGAGTATGGGATTGGGTCTTGCAACATGGCGCAAACCTCATTGCCGTTCATGTTCCAGGAGTGGACAACATCATCGCAGATGGCCTGAGCCGCTCTCAGGCCAGAGTCCACAAATGGGAACTACTTCAGGAGGTAGCAAAGGATCTGTTTCGCAGATGGGGTACTCCAGAGTTAGACCTTTTCGCATCCCCATCCAACGCAGAACTGCCCAATTTTTGCTCGCTAGATCCATGGCCTGGTGTTTTCTGGCGAGACGCGCTGTCCCTCTCCTGGGCAGGCAGATTCCTCCTTTTCTGTTGATCCAGAGGGTTCTTCTGAAACTTCGGAGGGAGCAGGCGACGCTGATACTTATCGCGCCACTTTGGCCCAGGCAGATCTGGTTCCCTCTTTTGCATCAGCTGTCCTGGGAACCTCCAGTGCCGCTGCCAATCAGCTCCCACTTGCTGTCTCAGGAAGCGGGTTCCTTGGTCCATCTGGACCTATGTTCCCTGAACCTACACGCTTGGCTCCTAGAGACACAGCCATGATGCAACATGGGGTCTCGTAAGAGGTGGCAGACATTCTCGCTGCCGCTAGGAAATCTGCTACCCATGCGACCTACGCCATGAAGTGGCGCAGGTTTTGTATATGGGTTCAAGCACGCGGTTTTTCACCTTTGGATTGTCCAGAGAGGTGGGTCTTGGACTTCCTGCTGTCCCTTTTCCAGACAGGCTTGGCGTACTCCTCGATTAAGGTACACCTTTGTGCTATATCAGCCTATCACACTCCTATAGGCCAATGCACTATAGCTCAGTTGGACACGACACGAGCCTTCCTGAGGGGTGTCCTCCACCTTAGGCCTCCAATTAAGGATCCAATTCCACCATGGGATCTACCCTTTGTCCTGGAACAGCTTACACTGCCACCCTTTGAACCAGCTGCGGATTACGAGCTACGTCTTCTTACTTGGAAGACGTTATTTTTAGTTGCTGTCACTTTGGCCAGAAGAATTTCTGAACTTCATGCACTTATGTGCAAAGAATCTTATTTGGTTTTTCACCAAGACAGGGTATCCCTACGGACTAATCCTAAGGTGGTCTCAGCTCTCACCCTTAATCAGGATATCGACCTACCAGTGTATTTCCTTAAGTACTCTAATCGAGGAGAAGCCCTCCTGCACAATTTAGATGTGCACAGGTGTCTCAGATACTACCTGACCAGAACCAAACACCACCGAAAATCGGACCAGCTTTTTGTCTCCTTTGCCCATAGGATGATGGGAGCTCCTGTTTCAAAACAGTCGCTGTCCAGGTGGCTCATTCAGTGTATTACGTGCTGTTACCAGAAGCGCAACAAATTCCTACCGGGCATGGTTAAGGGTCATTCCATCAGATGGGTGGCTACCTCTTTTGCAGCTCTGAAGAACTTATCCACCTCAGCTATTTGTGCTGCAGCTACTTGGAGCTCTGTACACACTTTCATCAGGCATTACAGCCTGGATATTACATCGATGTGAAGAGCAGGTTTTGGTCTAGCAGCCCTTCAAGGACTTATGTCCTAGGCTCAGTGTCATTTGAGAATTTCTACCTTCCCTCCTCCCGATGGTGTGTGATTTCCAGGATTGCTTGGGAATCGGTCCTAATGGTGTAACCTGCTGCAAGAGCGGTTTCTCGAAGTAAGATAGTACAGTTACCTAAGAACTTACCGTAACAGTAGATATTCGAGAACAGCTCTTGCAGCAGGTACTTTCCCTCCCACCATCTCCGCTGGAGGTACATTCTAGTTCTAACATCCTTCTCCTAGGATAAGGCGTTCATAGTCTCTTTCTGATTGCCATTTGATGTCGGGTCCTCAGTCTCCTCTTCTGATGTCATCCAGCAGCCAGGAGTCTCCAGCGGGAGAACTGGGGATTCTGGGGGACCTCCTCATGTACTACGCCTGACGTTGGGGGCGAGACTGACATCGGAGGCGGTCCCTGCTGAATACTGCTAGCTAGAAAATTTCTGTGGGGTCCTGGCGCCTGCCGGCTTCAGTCCTAATGGTGCAACCTGCTGCAAGAGCTGTTCTCGAAGATCTACTGTTACGGTAAGTTCTTACGTAACTGCACTATCCCCTTCACTCGAGGTTGCGGTTGTGGCCACTGGCTTCATGGTGCCCCCCCCGTCAGGTCAGCCGGCCGAGACATCCGTCAACGCAGTCGAGATTTTTCTCAACCCGTCAGATGGTTTGTCGACTGGAGAAGCAGACAACCCTACTTCACCAGTTCCCCCCGTGGAAACAGAGGACTTGCCTGTGCCTCCTGTGCCGGAGTCCCCGGTTAAGGTCCCTGTACCGAGGGAGGAGCGGGTTTTCCCCGTCCCCTCCCTGACCCCACCTGGAAACCCTGAAGGTCTCAGTCCTCTTCCAGGTCCAGCCGGTCCCGGCACCGTGGAAAGCGGCGTTGACGCTCATCCTTGTCCTCTTCGGAGGATAGGCTCCAGCGCAAGTTACGTCGGCGATACAAGGAGTTAGTGTGGCAGCAGCTCTTATGTCCGGGAATAAGCCAACTCAGTCACCTTCTCTAGCCATTAAGTGGCTGTCACCGGAGCGGCCGAAACAACCCCTCGTAGTGGTCAAGGAGACTACCCCGGCAACGGTTATTCGGCCAAAGCTGGCTGCTCCGCCCACTGTGGTGGAACCTCCGCCTCCACAACCGGACTGGGGCCCCGAGCAAGGATTCTCGGTCGGGCCAGGGCTTACCCCACAGGTTGTTGATCACCCTTGGCAGGTGGAGGGTGGCTCAGGCACCCGGCAGCTGTTTGCAGACTCCTCAGAGTCTGACAACTCCTCCCTGTTCTCCATGCCACTTGACCTGGAGTCTGCTGGGGGCCAGTCGGTGGACAGAGCCCATCCTCGTTTTTAGGTTTGATTCAGCTCATCTCTGAGTCCACTGAGATGCAGCTCGACCCCTTTCAAAATGGGCCAAGTATCCCCTCACAGAGATACTGGACAGAGATTCCCCTCACGAGGCTTTTCCTGTGGCCGAAGCCATTGTTGGCCCAGCCCTGGAGTTGTGGCGCGACCAGCATCTTGTCCCAGCCTTGAGCAGGATATGGCCTGAAATCGCAGTCCCCACTGGCTCACTCTCCGGTTTCTCGGAGCACCCCTCTGCGGAGGGGTTAGTGACAGATAGTGTTTTCCGGCGCTTCGAGAATGCTCGGGACGTGGACAAACGGCCCGACAAGGAATCCAAAAAGCTGGATTACGGGGGCGGAAGGTTTACACTTCTTCTTCCCTAGGCCTTCGTCAGGCTAGCTCGGCCGTTCTGATGGCACATTTCTCACATGCCCTTATGGGTTCCCTGGATGAGGTGATTCTTCATCTTTTGGCTGACCTTCAGATGATGGTCAGGGAAGGGTGGTGGCAAAACGGCGGCTCCAAACTTAGTTGGACATAGGTGATTCTTGTGCCCTGATCAGTGGCGGCGCGCTAATGTATCACCGCAGAACTTGGCTGCGGACTCCATCTTCACGGTGGACACCCAGCACAAGCTGGCAGATGTTTCCTTCCTGGGCACCGACTTGTTCGGGCCAGGGTGGAAGGCTATCTCCAGAGCATCGGGAAGTCCAATGCCACCTTGGACTCTGTCACGTTTGCCCAGAACGACAAAGGATGCCAGCAGCAGCGTAAGCCCTTCCGCCCCTGCAGCACGTCTGGTCCAGAGGCACCAGGGCCAGCAGGCACACACTTGGCGCCCTAAGGCCAAGTCTGCCGTTTCCTCCAGTAGGAAGCCTGGAGGCAAGGGTCCAAGAGGTCCCTCAGCGGGCCTTTCCTCCAAGCCTGCCTAGTGATGGGTTGAGAAGTGTAAGCCCAACCTTGTCACTTCAGCGGGTTCCCATGGGGAGACGGCTCTGCCACTTCCTTTTCGCCTGGTCTGCTATCACCACGGACTGCTGGGTGATAGAAGTGGTAGGCAGGGGTCTGCCTCTGGAATTCGAGCAGTTCCCTCCCTATCGAGCCATCACCCCACGGGGGCAACAGGGTCTGCAGCCCCTCTGTCGGCTCATCGCGCCGACATTGCCCTGCTTCTCCAGAAGGAGGTGATCAGTGAGGTGTCAGACCCTTCTCCAGACCCAGGGTTTGTGTCCAGGTACTTCCTGGTCCCAAAACAGACGGGGGGCTGGTGCCCCATTCTCGACCTACACGACCTGAACAAGTTCCTAAGGCAGTACACCTTCAGGATGGTCACTCTGGCTCAGATCATTCCATCCTTGGAACTAGGCGTGTGGTTTTGTTCTCTGGACCTTCAGGACACGTTCTTTCCCGTCCCAATCTGTCCATCTCATCCGCAATTCCTCCGCTTCTGAGCAGAGGGATCTCTTTATGAGTTCTGGGCCATGCCCTTCAGCCTCTCTCCAGCTCCCAGGGTCTTCACCAAATGCATGGCAGTGGTGACAGCATTCCTATAGCCGAGGGGTCGGGGTACCCTTACCTGGATGACTGGCTGATTGCAGCTCTCCAGGTTGGAGGTGGAGCGGTCAGGGATCTGGACCTCCAGGTCTGCTCTCAGGTTGGCCTCATCAACAAGGCCAGAGTCGAGACTCGTGCCATCGCGGGTGATTCAGTTCATCAGGCAGGGGCACCGACTCTCTTCGAGCCAGAGCCCGGCGGACAGGGCCGAGGTCCTTTCCTCCTTTGCCCAATCATTTCTGGTTGGGCAACTGCCTCCTGTCCGGGACTTCTTGCGCCTTCTGGGCCTCATGGCGCCCTGCACCAGCATGGTCCATTGGGCCCGCTGGCATATGCGTCCCCTGCAGTGGGGGCTGGCCCACCGATGGTCACAGCGCTCTGGTCCTCTGGACCAGCCAGTGACTGTGACCCAGGAGATGGGGACAGCCTACAGTGGTGGCTTTCGTTCCAGCTCATCTGCAGGAGGGTATCCAGTTTGTCCGCTGAGCTAATGGTCACTCTGCCGACTGATGCCTCTGGGTTGGGGTGCCTATCTGGGGAGCTCAGAGCCCACGGCCTCTGGTACCCTCAGGAGTCTCGTGCACATCAACCTGCTGGAGCTTGAGTGGTTGACTAGCCCTCACGCCTTCCGCTCTGTTTTGTCAGGGTCAAGTGGTCCAGGTCAGGCCGGACAACACCACGACCATGTACTACCTCAACCAACAGGGTGGGGCGCTCCTTGCCTCTGTGCAAGGGGCTCTCACCCTTGGTCTCTGCGTGATCAGCCTGGAGGCAGATCTCCCAGCCATCCATGTGGCAGGGCCTCCAGCAGTCTGGCAGATGCCTCAGCCAGATAGCGCTGCATCTCACAAATGGTCTCTCCTGCGGAGGTAGTACAAGATCTGTTCTCCCATTGGGGCACCCCTCAGGTGGACCTGTTCGCCTCCAGGGAGAATGTGAAGCTGAGGCTGTTTCATGCCCGACCCCGCAGCAGGGATTGCTGCAGGGGGGGGATGCCTTCTCGAGGCCGTGGACCCGTCTCTTGTACGCCTTCCCTCGATCCACAAGGTGCTTCTCAAGGCAAAGAGGGACAAGGCGCAGGTGATTCTGGTAGCCCCAGACTGGCCCTGCCAGTTTTGGTACTTAGATCTCCTCAGCCTCAGCTCCAGGCTCCCGAGGCGGCTTCCAACCCGCCCGGACCTGATCTCAGTCAACAAGGTGAAGGTTCTCCATCCGGACCTTCAATCCCTGCACCTGACGGCCTGGTTCCTGAGCGACTAGAGTTCCAGGCCTTGGGTCTTTCTGACTAGGTCCTCAACGTCGTTGAGGCGTCCCATAAGGAGTCAACCAGAAAATGCTATGCCTTCAAATGGAAGAGATTCTCCATTTGGTGTCAGGACAAGGGGTTGGACCCTTCTTCCTGTTCCTTGGCTAGCATCCTGGACTACCTGTGGTCCCTTTCTCAGCTAGGGCTTCGGTCGACGACCCTTAAGGTGCCCCTGACAGCCATCTCTGCTTACAGGGTGCGGGACGGCAAGCAGTCTGTGCAGAAGGTGGTCGGGTGCTTTTTTCAAAGGCCTTGATCACATATCCCCTCCGGTGCGAGAACCTCCACCTCTGTGGGATCTACTGCTGGTATTGGCAAAGCTCACGGGCAAGCCATTCAAACTGATGCACAGGTGTGACATCTCTCACCTGTCGTGGAAGACTGCCTTCTTGGTGGCTATTACGTCAGCCAGAAGGATGGGAGAACTCCAGGCGCTTTCCATCAAGTCTCATCTGATCTTCCATCAGGGGACGAGGTTGTCCTGCGCCCCCACTCAAAATTCCTTCCGAAGGTGGTGTCGGAGTTTCACCTTAACCAGGTGTTGACTCTGCCGGTGTTCTACCCCAATCACACCTCGGAGACTGAATATAGGCTCCATACTTTGGACCCTAGAAGAGTGCTCTCTTATTATAAGGAGTGGATGGCTGAAGTTCGGGGAGAGGTTCGCCAGCTGTTTGTCACCTACGCTGAAGCCACACCTGGCAGACCTGCAGCCAAGCGGATGATAGGCAGGTGGGTCACTTCCTGCTTAGATCTCTGCTATAAGTTGGCAGGCATGGAGCCTCCCAAAGGGATAAGAGCTCGTTCTACCCGCCATACTGCTGCTTCTAGGGATGTCCCTATCCAGGAAATCCGCAGGGCTGATACCTGGAAGTCAGCACACACCTTTACTTCCAATTACCATATTGACCTAGAGTCACGCCGGGATGCTGGTTTTGGGACCTATGTTCTCCAGTCCTTATTCCCTAAGTAGGAGGTGCGCGCCTTGCCTCCCTCCTCCCGAATTGATAGGAGTCTGCCAGACAGTGTGGACTTAACAACATATCCATGTCCCTAGAAATACAGGTTACTCACCTGTAACGGGAGTTCTAGGAGTGGTATATGTTGTTCAGCCACACGACCCTCCCGACCTCCCTGGCTTCCAGCGGGCTAGATCTGGCATCATGGGGCAGAGCCAAGGGTTTTACCACCCGGGTGGGTGGGAGGAGCCAGCTTGAAGACCTTCCGCAACATTTAAAGCAGCAAGGAACCAGCCAGACAGTGTGGATGAACAACATATACCACTCCTAGAACTCCTGTTACAGGTGAGTAACCTGTATTTTGGATATTGAAGAAGTAAAAGACTCTTTACTTTTTGGTGAGACACCATCCGAAGATGTAATCCTGTTAAAACCTCCTCCTCTTCTTCCTCACCCCCTCCTCCACCAAAGGGCAGCAGGATGACACCAACCAAAGGCAGACTCCACCTCCTGGGGCAGATCCAAGACAGGGAGGCCTCCCTCAAGATCTCCATCAGGGTCTCCCAGCCCCAAGCTTGAAGACAGCTCGGTACCTCCATCAGGGAGGACTCCAGATCTCCTTCTCCTCAGCATCTCTTCCTAACCCACACTCCCAGGTCTCCTCCAGATGATCCACTGCACCAAGGATCATGAGGCACATCCAGGACAGCAGGGGTGGGATGCTGAGACTCTGACCCGAAAAACAATACCTTACCTGCTATGCAGCAGAAGACTCAAAGCCTGGGTAGTACCACCCTTGGTGGACACTGACGGATGTCACCAAGGCTGTGTCAAATCAAGCACTCACCCTACAGTACCAAAGGAGGCTGACACGCTGCACAAGGCCCGGATGACCAGTACCCGGCTACACAACCTCTGGCAGACTCCCTGGTCATCATGGCCTCCATGACCAGTCGCAGAGACCACAACATGAGCACACAACCACGGACCAGGAATCAAACAACTGGATGCCCTGAGGAGGCGCATGTCTGTGGCTGCCACATGCACCATCAGGTCTCTCAACTACCTCACCCACGTAGTACAGTTTCAGAGCGCCCTGTAGAACAGGGCCAGGACCTAGTCATAAGCTTCGGATAAGCGATCAAAGGCGCCGGAGCTCATCAATCTTCTCCGCGCACAGGGTCAGATCGAAGGTACCCAAGTACTACAAGCCGCATACAATTCTAGCAGACTCATCGCCAGAGCTGCAGCTTCAAGTGTTTGTCTCCGGAGCGCTCTTGGCTCCATGTCTCCGGCTTCACCACCGGACGTACAGAAGAACATTCTTGATGTCCCTTATCAATGTAAAGTACTCTTTGGTGAATACTAGGAGAAGGTCATCAATGACCAAACTCCAGGATCGCGAGGAAGGCAGTCCAATCTGTACAGGCCATGTACAGATCCAGGCCTAGTTCCTTTTGCAGGAACCAGAGCCGTTTCAGCAGCTAACAACAGAGGCAGCAGCCACGTTCTGGCCAGCAGCAAGGGGCGTTTTCAAGCGTAAAGCCAAGGCCAAGTTGTCCCCAGGCAGAGGCCAACACTACATGAAACCGGCCCAGCCTGCAGGGACCAGTGCTGCCACAGCATGACTCCTTCCGGCCTCCGCCCCTCCTCTGGATCAAGCGGGCACAAAGGTCAGGGGGTCGCATCGCCCTCGCCACTTTTCAGGGTGGCAGTAGATCACCACCCGATAGGTGGTTCTTCAATTAGTCCAAGAAAGGCCATTTTATAGAATTTCTCTACCACCCACGACAAGACCTCCCCTGCTCTCCCGTTACTCAGGTCAGCATGCCCTGCTCATACAGCAGGAGGTGCTCGCTTCACTTCTGGGAAAAGAAGCGATAGAGCATGTACCCAAGGAACCCAGAGGATCTAGGATATTATTCTCACTTCTTTCTGGTCCCAAAGAAAGCAGGGGATCTCCATCCGATGACTGGACCTCAGCGACCTCAACAATTGGTCCTGTACAAGCAGCTTCCGCATGGTGACCCTCCAGGTCTGATTCCCATGCTCAAGCAGGGCCTTCCTGCGTCCCTGGACATCAGGGCGCCTCTGCATGTGCCTACTGCTCAAAGGCGCACAGGAAGTTTTTAAACCTGAGGTTTTCAAGTCCGCCATTATTAGTTCCGAGCTCTTTGCTTTTGAGGAGACAACAAGGCCACTACGTGTTCCCCTACCTGGACTGGCTTCTCATGGCCCTCAGGAGGCCCTGATGTCAGCTATTCACTGCACTCAGTCTCTGTTCGAGACGCTGAGCATCATCATCAATCACAAGAAGTCACGCCTGTTTCCGTCTCAGACTCTGCAGTTTATAGGTGCAGTTGTGGACACCGTCCAGAGGAAAGCTTTTCTCCCCCTGGACAGAGCGGGACACATCAGATCCCTCATCAGGGACATTTTGGCGAAGAAGACCGTCCCTGCCAGACTGGTCCTTTGCCTGCTCGGACACATGGCTGCGGCCATTGCAACAGTCCCGCTAGCCCGTCTCCACATGCGGCTAACCCAGTGGATGTTAAGGGTCCAATGGGATCAAAAGCAAGACCATCTGCAGCACCCAATCAGGATCACGAAGGCTGTAATCCAAGATTGGCAATGGTGACTAGATTGAAAGAATCTTTCGTGAGTCCCCTTCACTCGCCCTCCATGGATGCGCCAGAGCTCGGTTGAACACACCTTTGATGGTGTCCAGTCTCAGGGCCTGTGGACGAACCAAGAGACTCATCTCCACATAAACATCCTGGAAATGAGGGCAGTTCTTTCGCCCTGCAGAGCCTTCAATCGGAGATCCCACGGGTACATTTCTATTACAAACAAACAACTCCAGCGGTCATGTAGTACCTCAACAAACAAGGAGGCACCCATTCCTACCGGCTTTGCAGGAGGCCATGAAGTATGGGATTGGGTCTTGCAACATGGGCGCAAAACCTCATTCCGTTCATGTTCCAGGAGTGGACAACATCGCGCACAGATGGCCTGAGCCGCTCTCAGGCCAGAGTCACAAAATGGGAACTACTTCAGGAGGTAGCAAAGGATCTGTTTCGCAGATGGGGGTACTCCAGAGTTAGACCTTTTAATCCCCATCCAGCATAGAACTGCCCAATTTTTTGCTTTCGCTAGATCCATGGCCTGGTGTTTTCTGGCGAGGCCAGACCCTCTCCTGGGCAGGCCAGATTCCTCCCTTTCTGTTGATCCAGAGGGTTCTTCTGAAACCTCAGGAGCGGACGGCGCTGATACTTATCAGCCACTTTGGCCCAGGCAGATCTGGTTCCCTCTTTTGCATCAGCTGTCCTGGGAACCTCCAGTGCAGCTGTAATCAGCTCCCACTTGCTGTCTCAGGAAGCGGGTTCCTTGGTCCATCTGGACCTATGTTCCCTGAACCTACCGCATGGCTCCCTAGAGACACAGCCATGATACAACATGGGGTCTCGTGAGGTGCAGACATTCTAGCTGCCGCTAGGAAATCTGCTACCATGCGACCTCGCCATGAAGTGGCGCAGGTTTTATATGGGTTCAAGCAGCGGTTTTCACCTTTGGATTGTCCAGAGGGTGGGTCTTGGACTTCCTGCTGTCCTTTTCAGACAGGCTTGGCGTACTCCTCGATTAAGGTACACCTTTGTGCTATATCAGCCTATCACACTCCTATAGGCCAATGCACTATAAGCTCAGTTGGACACGACCCGAGCCTTCCTGAGGGGTGTCCTCCACCTTAGGCCTCCAATTAAGGATCCAATTCCACCATGGGATCTACCCTTTGTCCTGGAACAGCTTACACTGCCACCCTTTGAACCAGCTGCGGATTCACGAGCTCGTCTTCTTACTTGGAGGCGTTATTTTTTAGTTAACTATCACTTAGCCAGAAGAATTTCTGAACTTCATGCACTTATGTGCAAAGAATCTTATTTGGTTTTTCACCAAGACCAGGGTATCCTCCTCGGACTAATCCTAAGGATGGTCTCAGCTCTCACCCTTAATCAGGATATCGACCTACCAGTGTATTTCCTTAAGTACTCTAATGGGAGAAGCCCTCCTGCACAATTTAGATGTGCACAGGTGTCTCAGATACTACCTGACCAGAACCAAACACCACCAATCGGACCAACTTTTGTCTCCTTTGCCCTGGATGATGGGAGCTCCTGTTTCAAAACAGTCGCTGTCCAGGTGGCTCATTCAATGTATTAAATGCTGTTACCAGAAGCGCAACAAATTCCTACGGGCATGGTTAAGGGTCATTCCATCAGATGGGTGGCTACCTCTTTTGCAGCTCTGAAGAACTTATCCACCTCAGCTATTTGTGCTGCAGCTACTTGGAGCTCTGTACACACACTTTCATCAGGCATTACAGCCTGGATATTACATCGATGTGAAGAGCAGGTTTGGTCTAACTTGGCCCTTCAAGGACTTATGTCTGAGCTCCAGTGTCATTTGAAATTTCTACCTTCCCTCCTCCCGATGGTATGTGATTTCCAGGATTGCTTGGGAATCGGTCCTAATGGTGTAACCACCTGCCAGAAGCAGTTTCGAAGTAAAGATAGTACAGTTACCTAAGAACTTACGCGTAACAGTAGATATTCGAGAACAGCTCTTGCAGCAGGCTCTTTCCACCATCTCCAACAGTACATTCTAATTCTAACATCCTTCTCCTAGGATAAAGCGTTGATAGTCTCTTTCTGATTGCCATTTGATGTCGGGTCCTCAGTCTCCTCTTCTGATGTCATCCAGCAGCCAGGAGTCTCCAGTAGGGAGAACTGGGGATTCTGGGGACCTCCTCATAGCCTACGCCTGACGTTAGAGGCGAGACTGACGCCGAGGCGGTCCCTGCTGAATACTGCTAGCTAGAAAATTTCTGGCAGGGTCCTGGCACCCGGCTTCAGTCCTAATGGTGCAACCTGCTGCAGAGCTGTTCTCGAAGATCTACTGTTACGGTAAGTTCTTACATAACTGCACTATCCCTTCACTAGAGTTGCAGTTTGTGGCCACTACAACCATGGTGCCCCCACGTCAGGTCAACCGGCGAGACATCCGTCAACGCGGTAGAGATTTTTCTCAACCCGTCAGATGGTTTTATCGACTGGAGAAGCAGACAACCCTACTTCACCAGTTCCCCGTGGAAACAGAGGACTTGCCTGTCCTCCTGTGCGGAGTCCCGGTTAAGGTCCCTGTACCAGGGAGGCCGGAGTTCCCCGTCCCTCCTGACCCACCCTCGGAAACACAGAAGGTCTCAGTCCTCTTCCAGGTCCAGCCCGGTCCCGGCACATTGGAAGCGGCGTTACAGCCTCGGCATCCTTGTCTCCTGAGATAGGCTCCAGCGCAAATTCGTCGGCTGATACAAAGGAGTTAGTGTGGCAGCAGCTCTTATGTCCGGGGAATAAGCCAACTCAGTCACCTTCTCTAGCCATTAAGTGGCTGTCACCGGAGCGGCCGAAACAACCCATCGTAGTGGTCAAGGAGACTACCCCGGCAACGGTTATTCGGCCAAAGCTGGCTGCTCCGCCCACTGTGGTGGAACCTCCGCCTCCACAACCGGACTGGGGCCCCGAGCAAGGATTCTCGGTCGGGCCAGGGCTTACCCCACAGGTTGTTGATCACCCTTGGCAGGTGGAGGGTGGCTCAGGCACCCGGCAGCTGTTTGCAGACTCCTCAGAGTCTGACAACTCCTCCCTGTTCTCCATGCCACTTGACCTGGAGTCTGCGGGGGGCCAGTCGGTGGACAAGGGCCCATCCTCGTTTTTAGGTTTGATTCAGCTCATCTCTGAGTCCACTGAGATGCAGCTCGACCCCTTTCAAAATGGGCCAAGTATCCCCTCACAGAGATACTGGACAGAGGGGATTCCCCTACGGAGGCTTTTCCTGTGGCCGAAGCCATTGTTGGCCCAGCCCTGGAGTTGTGGCAGCGACCAGCATCTTGTCCTGCGCCTTCGAGCAGGATGGCCTGAAAGTACGCAGTCCCCACTGGCTCACTCTCCGGTTTCTCGGAGCACCCCTCTGCGGAGGGGTTAGTGACAGGTAGTGTTTTCCGGCGCTTCGAGAATGCTCGGGACGTGGACAAACGGCCCGACAAGGAATCCAAAAAGCTGGATTGCCGGGGCGAAGGTTTACACTTCTTCTTCCCTAGGCCTTCGTCAGGCTAGCTCGGCCGTTCTGATGGCACATTTCTCACATGCCCTTATGGGTTCCCTGGATGAGGTGATTCTTCATCTTTTGGCTGACCTTCAGATGATGGTCAGGGAAGGGTGGTGGCAAAACGGCAGCTCCAAACTTCGTTGGACATAGGTGATTCTTGTGCCTGATCAGTAGCGGCCGCAGTGGCCATGCGCCGCAGAACTTGGCTGCGGATCTCCATCTTCACGGTGGACACCCAGCACAAGCTGGCAGATGTTTCCTTCACCAAACATTTCGACTAGGGTGGAAGGCCAGGTGGAAAGCTATCTCAGGAAGTCCAATGCCACCTTGGACTCTGTCACGCTTGGCCCAGAACGACAAAGGGATGCCAGCAGCAGCGTGACCCTTCCGCCCCTGCAGCCGTCTGGTCCAGAGGCACCAGGGCCAGCAGGCACACTTGGCGCCCTAAGGCCAAGTCTGCCGTTTCCTCCAGTGGAAGCCTGGAGGCAGGGGTCCAAGAGGTCCCTCAGCGGGCCTTTCCTCCAAGCCTGCGCTTGAAGATGGGTTGAGGGTGTCGCCCCAACCTTGTCACTTCGCGGTTCCCTGCGGGGATGGCTCGCCACTTCCTTTCGCCTGGTCTGCTATCACCACGGACTGCTGGGTGATAGAAGTGGTGACAGGGGTCTGCCTCTGGAGTCGAGCGGTTCCTCCCTATCGAGCCATCACCCACGGGGGCAACAGGGTCTGCAGCCCCTCTGTCGGCTCCTATCGAGCCGCGTTCCTACTTCTCCAGAAGGAGGTGATCAGTGAGGTGTGGACCTTCTCCAGACCCAGGGTTTGTGTCCAGGTACTTCCTGGTCCCAAAACAGACAGCGGGGGCTGGTGCCCCATTCCGACCCTACCGACCTGAACAAGTTCCTAAGGCAGTACACCTTCAGGATGGTCACTCTGGCTCAGATCATTCCATCCTTGGAACTAGGCGTGTGGTTTTGTTCTCTGGACCTTCAGGACACGTTCTTTCCCGTCCCAATCTGTCCATCTCATCCGCAATTCCTCCGCTTCTGAGCAGAGGGATCTCTTTATGAGTTCTGGGCCATGCCCTTCAGCCTCTCTCCAGCTCCCAGGGTCTTCACCAAATGCATGGCAGTGGTGACAGCATTCCTGCTTCGCCGAGGGGTCCGGGTGTACCCTTACCTGGATGACTGGCTGATTGCAGCCTCCTCCAGGTTGGAGGTGGAGCGGTCCAGGGATCTGGACCTCCAGGTCTGCTCTCAGATTGGCCTCATCAGCAAGGCCAGAGTCGGAACTCGTGCCATCGCAGGTGATTCAGTTCATCAGGGCAGAACTCGACTCTCTTCGAGCCAGAGCCCGGCGGACAGGGCCGAGGTCCTTTCCTCCTTTGCCCAATCATTTCTGGTTGGGCAACTGCGTCCTGTCCGGGACTTCTTGCGCCTTCTGGGCCTCATGGCGCCCTGCACCAGCATGGTCCATTGGGCCCGCTGGCATTTGCGTCCCCTGCAGTGGGGGCTGGCCCACCGATGGTCACAGCGCTCTGGTCCTCTGGACCAGCCAGTGACTGTGACCCAGGAGATGTGGGACAGCCTACAGTGGTGGCTCGTTCCAGCTCATCTGCAGGAGGGTATCCAGTTTGTCGGCCCCGAGCTAATGGTCACTCTGCCGACTGATGCCTCTCTGGGTTGGGGTGCCTATCTGGGGGAGCTCAGAGCCCACGGCCTCTGGTACCCTCAGGAGTCTCGATGCCACATCAACCTGCTGGAGCTTCGAGTGGTTCGACTAGCCCTCACCGCCTTCGCTCTGTTTGTACGGGGTCAAGTGGTCCAGGTCCAGACGGACAACACCACGACCATGTACTACCTCAACCAACAGGGTGGGACGCACTCCTTGCCTCTGTGCAAGGAGGCTCTCCGCACTTGGTCTCTCGTGATCAGCCTGGAGGCAGATCTCCCAGCCATCCATGTGGCAGGAGCCTCCAACAGTCTGGCAGATGCCCTCAGCCAGATAGGCGCTGCATCTCACAAATGGTCTCTCCTGCCGGAGGTAGTACAAGATCTGTTCTCCCATTGGGGCACCCCTCAGGTGGACCTGTTCGCCTCCAGGGAGAATGTGAAGCTGAGGCTGTTTCATGCCCGACCCCCGCAGCAGGGATTGCTGGGGGGGATGCCTTCTCGAGGCCGTGGACCCGTCTCTTGTACGCCTTCTCTCGATCCACAAGGTGCTTCTCAAGGCAAAGAGGGACAAGGCGCAGGTGATTCTGGTAGCCCCAGACTGGCCCTGCCAGTTTTGGTACTTAGATCTCCTCAGCCTCAGCTCCAGGCTCCCGAGGCGGCTTCCAACCCGCCCGGACCTGATCTCAGTCAACAAGGTGAAGGTTCTCCATCCGGACCTTCAATCCCTGCACCTGACGGCCTGGTTCCTGAGCGACTAGAGTTCCAGGCCTTGGGTCTTTCTGACTAGGTCCTCAACGTCGTTGAGGCGTCCCATAAGGAGTCAACCAGAAAATGCTATGCCTTCAAATGGAAGAGATTCTCCATTTGGTGTCAGGACAAGGGGTTGGACCCTTCTTCCTGTTCCTTGGCTAGCATCCTGGACTACCTGTGGTCCCTTTCTCAGCTAGGGCTTGATCGGCGACCCTTAAGGTGCCCCTGACAGCCATCTCTGCTCTACAGGGCGGGGACGGCAAGCAGTCTGCAGAAGGTGGTCGGGTGCTTTTTCAAAGGCCTTGATCACATATCCCTCCGTGCGAACCTCCACCTGCGGGATCTACTGCTGGCATTACGGCTCACGGGCAAGCTATCCAAACTGATGCACAGGTGTGACATCTCACCTGTCGTGGAAGACTGCCTTCTTGGTGGCTATTACGTCAGCCAGAAGGATGGGAGAACTCCAGGCTTTCCATCAAGTCTCATCTGAGTCTTCCATAGGGACGAGAGTTGTCCTGCTTCCCCACTCAAAATTCCTTCCGAAGGTGGTGTCGGAGTTTCACCTTAACTAGGTGTTGACTCTGCCGGTGTTCTACCCCAATCACACCTCGGAGACTGAATATAGGCTCCATACTTTGGACCCTAGAAGAGTGCTCTCTTATTATAAGGAGTGGATGGCTGAAGTTCGGGGAGAGGTTCGCCAGCTGTTTGTCACCTACGCTGAAGCCACACCTGGCAGACCTGCAGCCAAGGATGATAGGCAGGTGGGTCACTTCCTGCTTAGATCTGCTATAAGTTGGCAGGCATGGAGCCTCCCAAAGGGATGAAGCTCGTTCTACCCGCCATACTGCTGCTTCTAGGGATGTCCCTATCCAGGAAATCCGCAGGGCTGATACCTGGAAGTCAGCACACACCTTTACTTCCAATTACCATATTGACCTAGAGTCACGCCGGGATGCTGGTTTTGGGACCTATGTTCTCCAGTCCTTATTCCCTAAGTAGGAGGTGCGCGCCTTGCCTCCCTCCTCCCGAATTGCTAGGAGTCTGCCAGACAGTGTGGACTTAACAACATATCCATGTCCCTAGAAATACAGGTTACTCACCTGTAACGGGAGTTCTAGGAGTGGTATGTTGTTCAGCCTGACCCTCCCGACCTCCCTGGCTTCCAGCGGGCTAGATCTGGCATCATGGGGCAGAGCCAAGGGTTTTACCACCCGGGTGGGTGGGAGGAGCCAGCTTGAAGACCTTCCGGCAACATTTAAAGCAGCAAGGAACCAGCCAGACAGTGTGGATGAACAACATATGCCACTCCTAGAACTCCTGTTACAGGTGAGTAACCTGTATTTTCGGTACCCTGCTCCTGTGGCCCAGCAGCTCCTTTCACGGCAGGCAGAGGCTTGATGCCCTTGGCCGAAGTTCGGGCCTCCACTTGCCCGTAGACAGGGAGGTTGGGGTGCGGGTCCTGGACCCTCTTCCTTCAAGCCTGCTCAGTGACGGGATAGGGGTTGCCACCCCATCCCCGTCATGCCAACTCTGGGTCCTCCCATGGGGGATCGGCTCCACCACTTTCTTTCCACCTGGTCCACCATTACCATGGACAGGTGCGTCCTAGAAGTGGTCGGCCAGGGTCTGCCTCTGGATATCGAGCAGCACCCCCCACAGCCGAGCCTGCGCCCTACATGAGGAGAGAGTATCAGCCCACACTCTGCTCTGAGAGACGACATGGCCCAGCTCCTCCTCAAGGAGGCAGTGGTTTGAGTGGCAGATCCTCCAGTCAACCCAGGGTTCGTTTCCAGGTACTCCCTGGTCCTGAAATGTACGGGGGAGGGAGGGGGATGGTGCCCCATTCTAGATCTGCACGACCTGAATCAGTATCGCAGGCCACGCTCCTTCAGGATGGTAACTCAGTCCCAGATCATACTATCCCTGGAGCAAAACATGCAGTTCTGCTCACTGGATCTCTAGGATACGTTCTTTCACGTCCCAATAGTGGTTCCTCTGCTTCAGAGCAGAGGGAACCCTATACGAGTTCTGAGCCATGCCATTCGGCCTGTCTTCGGCCCCACAGGTCTTCACCAATGCATTGCAGTGGTGGCAGCCCATCTCAGGCATCGAGGGGTCAGAGTGTACCCTTCCCTCGATGACTGGCTCTTGGTAGGTTCCACCCAGCAAGAGGTGGAGAGGTCCAGGGACCTGGCCCTCCAAACCTGCTATTTGGTCTCCTGATCAACGAGGCCAAGTCAGAGTTCATGCCTTCCCAGGTGATATGCTTCATCAGGGCAGAAGACAGCTCCCAGTGGACAGGGCGGAGGTTCTCTCCTCCTTTGCCAAATCAGTTCTGGTTGGGCACTTGCGCCCTGCCCGGGACTTTCTGTGCCTTCTGGGCTACATGGCGGCTTGCACCACCGTGGTCCGTTGGGCCTGGTGGCATATGCGCCCCCTTCAATAGGAGCTGGCCACCCAGTGGGCTCAGCACCTAAGTCATTTCGTCCAGCTGATGTGGGACGCTCTCCAGTGGTGGATAGTCTTAGACCAGTTGCAGGAAGAGAGTTTTTCCTCCCTGAGCTGACGGTCATCCTCACGACCGATGCCCCTCTTCTGGGTTGGGGAGCCCGCATGGGGAATAACAGGCCCCAAGGGTTATGAATCCATATCAACCTGTTGGAGCTCAGTGCGGTCAGACTGGCGTTGTCAGCATTCGCTCAGCAGCTTCGGGGTCAAGTGGTTCAAGTCCAGACAGACAATACCACACCATGTACTACCTCAACAAGCGGCGGGGGCACGCCTCGCCAGGTTGTGCATCCATGTGGCAGGAACCTCAAACCATCTGGCGGATGCTCTTAGCTGCATAGGTGAGACATCCCAAGAGTGGTCTCTCTATCCAGAGGTAGCTCACAGCCTGTTCTCCCACTGGGGCAAACCGACGGTGGACCTGTTTGCCTCCCCCCACCCCATCGGGATCGTTGCAGGGGGATGCCTTCTCAAGGCCGTGGATCCCTGGCCTCTTCTACGCCTTCCCTCCATTTCCCTTGCTCCTCAAGGTGAAGAGGGATGAGGGGCAGGTGATCCTGGTAGCCCCAGACTGGCTCCACCAGTTCTGGTATCCAGATCTCCTCAGCCTCATCAACAGGCTCCCGAGGCGTCTTCCAGCACGCCCGGACCTGATATCTGTCAGTCAGGGGAAGGTATTCCATCCAGACCTTTAATCCCTGCACCTGACAGCCTGGTACCTGATCGGCTAGAGTTCCAGGCTTTGGGTCTCTCTGAGGATGTACTCACAGTACAGTGGAAGCATCCAGAAAGGAGTCAATCAGAAAGTGCTACACCTTCAAATGGAAAAGGTTTTCCATTTGGTGCCAGGGCAAGGGCCTGGACCCTCTGTCCTGTGGCAAGCATTTTGGACTATCTTTGGTTTTTGTCCAAAGGGGGTCTTCGACCCTTAAGGTGCACCTGGCAGCCATCTCTGCTTACCAGGCACGGGCCGGTCAGCAGACGGTGGCACAGGAGAAGGTGGTCTGGCACTTTTTCAAAGGCCTCGATCACATATCCCCTCCAGTGCGTGAACCTCCACCTCTGTAGAATTTACTGCTGGTTTTGGCAAAGTTCATGGGCAAGCCATTCGAACCAATGCACAAGTGTGAGGTGGAAGACTGCCTTCCTGGTGGCCATCACGTCCACCAGAAGGACGGAGGAGTTCCAGGCTCTCTCGGTGGATTCTCATCTGGCTTTACACAGGGACAAGGTTGTCCTGCACCCCCACTCAAAATTCCTCTGGAAGGTGGTATCAGAGTTTCACCTTAATCAGGTGTTGACTTTGCCTGTGTTCTACCCGAACTATACCTCGGATGCAGAGTACAGGCTCCATACTCTGGACCTGAGATGTGCTCTCTCTCCTACTATAAGAAGAGGATGGCAGAAGTTTGGGGAGAGGTTCGCCAGCTGTTTGTCACCTACACTGAAGTCGCACCTGGCAGGCCTGCAGCAAAGCAGACGATTGGCAGGTGGATTACATCATGCATTGAGTCTCTGCTATAGGTTGGCGGGTAGGGAGCCTCCCGTAGTGCTACAGGCTCATTCCACCCGCCATACCGCTGCGTCGGTGGCTGCTTCCAGAAACATCCCTATCCAGGAAATCTGCAGGGCTGCTACCTGGAAGACAGCAAACACCTTCTGTCACCCATTACCACATCGACCTTGAGTCATGCTGGGATGCTGGTTTTGAGGCCTCTGTTCCCAAAGTAGGGGTGTGCGCATTGCCTCCCTACTCCCGGAGAATTGCAAGGAGTCTGCCAACAAATGTGGATAAGAATAATGTATCCACATCCCTAGAAAAACAGATTACTCGCCTGTAATTACAGGTTACTCACCAGTAACAGGAGTTCTAGGAATGGCATATGTTGTTCATCCACACTTACTGGCAGGTTTCTTGCTGCTTTAAATCTTGCCGGAAGGTCTTGAAGCTGGCTCCTCCCTCCCACCCGGGTGATAAAACTCTCGGCTCCACCCCATGACGCCAGATCTAGCCCACTGGAAGCCAGGTTGTGCGTCGAAGCCGGGGAGGTTGGGTGGGTTGTGTGGATGAACACATACCATTCCTAGAACTCCTGTTACAGGTGAGTAACCTGTATTTCTAGGGCCATGGATATGTTGCTCAATCCACAATTACTGGCAGACTCCTGGCCATTCTCCGGGAGGAGGGAGGCAAGGCGCACACCCCCTACTTGGGAAATAAGGACTGGAGAACCGAAGTCCCAAAACCAACATCCTGGCATGCCTCAAGGTCGATGTGGTAGTGGATAATGGTGTGTGCTGACTTCCAGGTAGCAGCCTTGCAGATTTTCTGGATAGGGACGTCCCTGGAAGCAGCCACCGATTCAGCGGTATGGCAAGTAGAATGAGCTCTTATCCCTTTGAGAGGCCCATGGCCGCCAACCTACAGCGGAGATCTATGCAGGCGGTGACCCACCTGCTTATTGTCCGCTTGGCTGCAGGTCTGCCAGGTGCAGCTTCAGCGTTGGTGACAAACAGCTGGCGAACCTCTCCCCAAACTTCAGCCATCTGTTCCTTGTAATAAGCGAGCGCCCTTCTAGGGTCCAAAGAATGGAGTCTATATTCGGCCTCTGAGGTGTGATTGGGGTAGAACACCAACAGAGTCAACACCTGGTTAAGGTGAAACTCCGACACCACCTTCAGAAGGAACTTCGGGTGGGGGCGCAGGACAACCTTGTCCCTGTGGAAGACCACGTAGGGAGGCTCGATGGAAAGCACCTGAAGCTCACACATCATTCTGGCTGACGTAATAGCCACCAAGAAGGCGGTCTTCCACAACAGGTGAGAGATGTCACACCTATGTACAGGTTCGAATGGCTTGCCCATGAGTTTAGCCAATACCAGCAGTAAATCCCATGGAGATGGAGGTTCTCGCACTGGAGGGGATATGTGATCAAGGCTTTTGAAAAAGTGCCTGACCACCTTCTGCGCCACCGACTGCCTGCCGGCCTGCGCCTGGTAAGCAGAGATGGCTGCCAGGTGCACCTTAAGGGTCATCGACCAAAGCCCTAGCTGAGAAAGGGACCACAGGTAGTCCAAAATACTAGCCAAAGAACAGGAAGAGGGGTCCAACCCCTTGTCCTGACACCAAATGGAGAATCTCTTCCATTTGAAGGTGCAGCATTTTTGGTCGGCTCCTTACGGGATGCCTCAACAACGTTGAGGACCTCGTCGGAAAGACCCAAGGCCTGGAACTCTAGCCACTCAGGAACCAGACCATCAGGTGCAGGGACTGAAGGTCCAGATGGAGAACCTTCCCCTTGTCGACTGAGATCAGGTCCGGGTGGGCTGGAAGCCACCTCGGAAGCCTGGAACTGAGGCAGAGGAGATCTGGGTACCAGAATCACCTGCGCCTTGTCCCTCTTCATCTTGAGATGCACCTTGTGGATCAAGGGAAATGGAGGGAAGGCGTAGAAGAAGCCCAGGTCCACGGCTCGAGAAAGCATCCCCTGCAGTGAGTCCTGGGCGGTGAAACAGCCTCAGCTTCATTCTCCATGGAGGCGAACCTGTCCACCTGAGGGGTGCCCCAATGGGAGAACAGGTTTTGCACTACCTCCTGTAGGAGTGACCACTTGTGAGAGGCAGCGCCTATCCAGTTGAGGGCATCGGCCAGACTGTTGGAGGCTCCTGCCACATGGATGGCTAGGAGATTCACCTCCAGGCTGATCACGAGAGACTAGATGCGCAAAGCCTCCTTTCACAGCGGCAAGGAGTGCATCCCGCCCTGACTGTTGAGGTAGTACATGGTCGTGGTGTCATCCGTCTGGACCTGACCCCATACAAATGGAGCGAAGGCAGTGAGGGCTAGTTGAACTGCTCGAAGCTCCAGCAGGTTGATGTGGCATAGAGACTCCTGAGGGGACCAGAGGCCGTGGGCCTGGAGATCCCCCAGATGGGCACCCACACCCATTAGAGAGGCGTCGGCCGTTAGAATGAGAGTCTGCTCAGGGCGGACAAACGGGATACCCTCCTGCAGATGAGCTGGGACGAGCCACCACTGCAGGCTGTCCCACATCTCCTGGGTCACTGTCACAGGCTGGTCCAGATGACCGGAGTGCTGTGACCACTGGCTGGCCAGCTCGCATTGCAGGGGCACATATGCCAGCAGGCCCAACGGACCACGCTGGTGCAGGCTGCCAGAAGGCGCAGGAAGTCCCAGGCAGGGTGCAACTGCCCAACCAGAAATGACTGGGCAAAGGAGGAAAAGACCTCAGCCCTGTGTGCTGGGAGCCGGGCTCTGGCTCGAAGACAGTCAACCTCTGCCCCGATAAACTAAATCACCTACGATGGCACGAGTTTCTATTTGGCCTCGTTGATGAGCAGACCTGGAGGGCCAGATCTCTGGACCGCTCCACCTCCAACCTGGAGGGGGCTGCAATCAGCCAGTCGTCCAGGTAAGGGTACACCCGGACCCCTTGGCGCCGCAGGAATGCTGTCATCACTGCCATGCATTTGGTGAAGACCCTGGGAGCTGGAGAAAGGCTGAAGGGCATGGCTCAGAACTTGTAATGAGATCCCTTTGTTCTGAAGCGGAGGAATTGCTGATGAGATGGACGGATTGGGACGTGAGAAAATGCGTCCTGGAGGTCCAGAGAACAGAACCACACGCCTAGTTCCAAGGATGGAATGATCTGAGCCAGAGTGACCATCCCGAAGCTACGCGGCCTTAGGAACTTGTTAAGGTCGAGAATGGGGCGCCAGACCCCCATCCGCTTTGGTACCATGAAGTACCTGGACACAAACCCTTGGTCTGGAGGAGGATCTGCTACCTCACTGATCCCCTCCTTCTGGAGGAGCAGGGTAATGTCGGCTCGATGAGCCGACAGAGAGCCTCCGCAGCCTGTTGCCCCCCCTGTGGGGCGATGGCTCGATAGGGAGGGGACTGCTCGAACTCCAGAGGCAGACTTCTGCCGACCACTTCTAGCACCCAATGGTCCATGGTGATAGCGGACCGGGCGGAAAGGAAGTGGTGGAGCCGTCCCCCCATGGGGGGAACCCGGGGAGGAGTGACGAGGCTGGGGGCGACACCCCTCAACCCATCACTGGGCAAGCTAGAGGGAAGGGCCGGCCGAGGGGCCTCCTGGACCCTTCCCTCCAGGCTTTCTACTGTAGGAAGTAGCAGACTTGGCCTTGGGGCGCCAAGTGTGAGCCTGCTGGCCCTGTTGGACTGGATGTGCTGCAGGGGCGGAAGGGCTTAAGCTGCTGCTGGCAGCCTTTGTCCTTCTGGGCAGACGTGACAGAGTCCAAGGTGGCACTGGACTTCTCGATCCTCTGGAGATGGCCTTCCACCCCTGGCCTGAACAAGTCGGTGCCCAGGAAGGGAACATCTGCCAGCTTGTGCTGGGTGTGCACCGTGAAGGTGGAGATCCGCAGCTAAGCTCTGCGCCACATGGCTACTGCAGCCGCTACTGACCAAGCACAAGAGTCACCGATGTCCAAAGAAGTTTGGAGCTGCTGTTTAGCCACCACTCTTCCCTGATCTCGCACCTGCTTGACAGTCGTCTGAAAGTCAGCCGGGAGATGGGGAGTCATCCTCATCCAGAGAACCCATAAGGCGTGTGAAAAATGTGCCATCAGTGCAGCCGAGCTAGCCTGTTGAAGGCCTAGGGAGGAAGCAGCGTAAACCTTCAGTCCTGAATAATCCAGCTTTTTGGATTCTTTAGGGGGCAGTTTGTCCATGTCCCTAGCGTTCCTGGAACGCCGGAAAACACTGTCACCAGCCCCTCCGCAGAGGGGTATTCCGAGAAACCAGAGTGTGAACCAGTGGGGACCATGTACTTGCGAGCCATCCTGGCCAAAGGCGTGGGACAAGATGCAGGCCACTGCCACAACTCCAGGGCCAGGCCTCTGTAGGGGAATCTCCTCAGTTCAATGAGGGGATACCTGGCCCATTTCTGAATAGGTTCAAGCTGCATCGAAGTATTCCCAAGAACTAGGATGGGCTCTCGTCCACCGACTGACCCCCTGCAGATTCTAGGTCAGTAGGTCTGGAGTACAGGGAGGAGTCATCAGACACTCTCGGAGTCTGCGAACAGCTGCTGAACACCTGAGCCACCCTCCACCTGCCAAGGCCGATCGGGAGTGAGGGTGACAGACAACCTGTGGGGAAAGTACTGACCCGACCGAGAATCCTTGGTTAGGGCCCCAGTCTTCGGGTTGAGGAGGCGATGGTTCCACCACAATGGGCGGAGCAGCCAGTTTCAGATGAACAACCAGTGCTGGGATCGGTTCCTTGACAACTACTAGAGGTTGCTTTGGTCACTCCGCTGACAGCCACTTAATGGCCAGAGAAGGAGATAGTCTGCTTGTTACCGGCCAACAAAAGTTGCTGCCACATCATGTCTTCATAGCGCCGGCGTAACTTACGTCGAAGCCTATCCTCCGAAGAGGACGAGCAACGACGCTACTTTCCATGGTGCCGAGACTGCCAATGTCGGTGGGATCTACCCACCATGGAAGAGGACAGAGACCTTTGGGGTCGCCAAGGGTGCAGGGGAAACCCACTCACCCCTCGGTTCAGCGTCCTTGACTGGGGACTTCGGCACAGGAGGCACGGCCAAGTCCTCTGTTACCACTGGGGGGAACCGGTAAAGGACTGTCTGCTTCTCCAGTCAACAAAAATCTCGACCGTGTTGACAGGTGTCTCTGCCAGCTGACCTGACGGGGACACCGTGAAGCCAGCGGCTTTAGCCGCAACCTCGACCAAAGTCGAGAGCCGACGGTCCAGTGAAGGGGATCTCTCCCGCTCTCACGAACGTCGACAGTAGGACTTACCTTTCGGTTCTTTTTTCTTCGACCTACTGGTATGTCCCAACGGCCCTTCTCCCTTGGTGGAGAGGGACTGTCAAAGCTCCTTAAATGAAGCAGTGTAGGAGGAGCCCAAGGAGAGCGGGATAAACGCCGCGGCTGAGGAGGAAAGATGAAGGCGGCCTGGGCCTCCTCCTCGAGGCAATCAACTGCTCATGAAGCCTACAGCCACGGACACCGCGAGCCCTCCTTCGACTTCACAAGCGGGTACCATTTCTCGGGGCACCTAAGTTGTAGTTGGGCAGCACGGTCCTCTAAAACCAAAGCTGTGAAGGACTTGCACAGATCGCAGGCCTGCGGATCGTGGTCAAGACCCAGGTAGTAAACACATGTGGAGTGCGGATCAGTCCGGGACATCTTCTGCTCGCAGGGGCACCGAAGGAAGCCGTGAGGGAAGATGAAGACTGTAGTCTAGTAAACTTTAAAATTATTTTTGGAAATCCCCAAGTGTTTGGATCCAGGCCTATAACACAGAGTGCTAAGGAGGGAACCTGAGCTTCCAAGTGTTAAGACCTGGCGTCAGGGGGCAGAGCCGAGGGCTTTACCACCCGGGTGGGTGGAAGGAGCCGGCTTGAAGACCTCCCGGCAATATTTAAAGTGACAAGGAACCTGCCACAAAGTGTGGATTGAACAATATATCCACATCCCTAGAAAGACCTTTATATGCATATAAGCGTCCTGCATATCCATGGAGCAGAGACAATCTCCCTGGTGCAAGTGGGGAATGAGGCCTGGTAGAGTGACCATCCTGAACCTTTTGTATTCTATAAAAAGATTTAGAGAGCTGAGGTCTAAGATGGGACAAAGATCCTCGGTCTTTTTTGGGACCAGGAAGAAGTCGTAGTAGTAACCTTTTCCCCAGAGAACTGGTATGATTGCTCGTTTTTGCAGGAAGGTCTGTATTTCTCCTTCTATTAGAGGAATGAGCAAAGGAAGATAACGGGAGGATCTTGGTGGGTCTTCTGGAGGAATCTGAGTGAACTCTAAGGTATGTCCTCTCCTTGTTAGGTCTAGAACCCCGAGGTCTGTCATAATGTTGCTGCATTCCTCTTGGTAGAGGGAGAAGTAACCCCCTACTGCTCCTCCTAGACCTCCACCGGAGGAGGGGGGCGGTTATAGCAAGTCATTGGTAGCTTCGGAGTCGGGCAGAGAGATTTGGGGCCTCTAGAGGTAGAACTCCCAGAAGCTTGGGTTGTGGCTTTCCTCTTAAAGCGATCTCTCTGCAGAAACTGGCCATCTGCGGAATGACTTCTGTTCCCCCTTGTATAGTTTTTGGATGGACCAGATGGACTTCCCGGACTCTTGGAGAAGGGAGATGAGTTTCTCTGTCTCGTCCCAGAGGAGACGGAACCCTGGAATGGGAGATGCCGGATTCCGGACTGCAGATCTGGGAGAATCCTGAAGCTCTAAGCCAGGCATAGCGTTGAAGGCAAACGCTGGAAGCCGCTGCCCTCGAGGCTGTATCTACAGTATCATACGAGGCCCTCAAGACACGAGTGCCTACGTCCGAACCGGATTTCAAAACCTCCAGGAGCTCTGTCTTTTGTGCAGAGTCTGACAAGGCCTGAGCTACTTCCAGGCCCTTCTCCCACACTGCATTTTGGTACTGGACCATATGCGTGAGGAAGTTTAGAGAGTGAATGGAACAGGTGGAGGCAGAATAGACCTTCCTGCCCACCTGGTCCAGGTATCTGGACTCTACATCTGGAGGCTGGGAGCTAAGGTGTTTAGGCCATTTGGATTTACCATGTAGTCCACCTGAGGGTGTTCTGCCCGTTAAGGCTCCTCCCTCGGGGCTCTATACAGCCTGTCTGACTTCTTAGGAACTGCCAGGGTGGTAGAGGGATGCTTCCCGGTAATCCTGGTAAGCTCTTGGAAGCTATCGATAAGAGGAGGGACCACTTGAGGCTTTGGCTCCCTCTGCCTCAAGTATTTTGCCAACCTCAGGCGTTCCGTATTTAAGTCCTCTGTCTCCCATCCGTTAAGAGGACTGGATATGCCTCATGAACGTCCATGAATATGGGATCGTCGGGAGGGGACCTTGGAGTGTCCTTCTCATCAGGGGGACACTTTTCCTGGAGAGGGAATGGTCGAACCCAGAGGAGCTGGGATGTGAACCATGGCCCTCTGAGTAGTACGTGGACAATCTTGAGCGGGGGCAAGAACGGCTTCTTTCCTGTGTGCGTCTCCTAGTGGAAGACTGACGGCTAGGGGACTGGCGACAGCTAGGAGTCTGACGGTGGCTGATCGAATGCCTTGGACGGCTGTCAGACCAATGTCAGCTGCTTGAGCGAGAGAGTCGCTGACGTTCCCTGTGTTTACACCGACCACAGTCATCTGCCAGAGTGCATGACCTGACTTCAGTTTTGACTTAGAGGGGGAACATTTAGGTACAGGAGAAGAAATCTTATCCCCCGTTTTTTCTGGAGCTGGAATATGATCTGGCTGTGGCGGCAAAGTGAACTTGGCCCCACCAAAAATGAAAAAGCTCGGCAAGCTCTTCTTTATTGAATTGTGCTGCGACTGAATCAGTCGATAAGCTGGGTTTGTCAGACCAGCAAGGAGATATGAGCGAAGACGGCAAATCAGGGAGGTCCCTGGGTGAGGAATAGTCTCTCAGGCCCTACAGACCGGCGAACAGTCGGTATTTGGCGCTGCCTTCACAGACATCTGCTCTGGTTCCTGTGCCTTCAGACGGCTTGCAGCCATCTGGCTTAGCCGTCTGTTTCATCGGTGGGCGTAGACTGTCGCCTTTGAGCCCGACTCCCGTTCCTTCTGAGATTGAGCCTTACCCAGAGCCCTGGGAATGGCTCTAAACGGGGCTTTCTTTGGTGGGACCAAGGCAGACACCGAAGAGGAAGCCGTAGTCCCAACTCCAAGGAGGAGGGTGGCCGTAAGGGTGTGGCCTTCACTTTAGAGGTGGGGGGGGGGCCATCAGTACCATTACCTGTTGCTGGTGTCTTGGCATGGACGGTAGCATCCTGCTTATTGTTAGAGTGCCGGGAATGGTCTGAGCCACCTGACCCAGAGGAGGAGGACTTCCTATGGGGAGATAGCGCAAATGCCCCTGAGACCGACTCCAGTCCTTTTCTCTCTGTGCTACGATGAGCAGGGTGTGGAATAAGACTTCTCCCCGGGAGACAGCTGCATCACAGCCACTTGTTTCTCGAGAATATGGGCCTTGAGTGCCTTAAGGTGGTGGATCCTAATCCTGCTTGTAAAGCTGCAGCAGATTGGGCAGTTCTTTGTGTCATGGTCCAGCCCGAGACAAAAGACACAGGCCTCATAGGAGTCTTTCACCAGTATCTGGCGACTGCAGGAACACTTTGTCCCCTTCTGTCCAGATGAGGAAACCAACAACGGTGAAGTAGACATGTAGATGGTAATGAGAAGAAAAAAAACGGACTGTGCTGAGACTAACAGGTTCTAAAAGCAATCGGAGAGCCCATGGAAGTGGGTCTATGGCAGGAAAAGAAATAAAAATTACGTACCTACCCCAATTGTTGATCTTTCTGTGTATCTTTACCATTCATCACTAGTGGGTATAGCACCAGATCTAGGACCACGCGGAAGATATTTTTTCCTATGGGAGGAGTTGACGTAAGGCCAGCACCGCCCTCGAGGCCGATGTTCCACATGGCGCTTGAGGGTTGGCGGTTGGTTGCTGTCGACTCCGCCACAGTTCTGAAGTGCTGGAAAGTGTAAGGGATGGTAGGTTGAAGCAAGAGAGCCTAAGGGCTAGACAAAAAGAAAGGAATAATAAAAAGGAGAAATAAATGACAGAAGAAAGAAATTAAAATAGGAAATTGGGGAGGGAAAGGCCCCAATCTCTGGAAGGAGGAGGAGCAGCACACCCCTAGGAGCGGTTCTGCACATTATGATTTTTAGAAAACGCTAGTCCAACCCTGGACTATCACAGTTCAGCTGCAGAAGGCAAAGCCAGAATTTTAAAGCAGCATAGGTCTAGCAGACCAACTAAGAAGGGAGTGTCTCAAACTCTTCCCCCCTCCCTCCTCCCAAAAGAGGGGAGATTTTTAAACAACCAATATGGCATAGGGGTGAAAATCTGAGTTCATAAATTAAACATATTGAGAGAAGAGGGGCCCTAACGCTCTAAGAAATAAGGGAGAAGAGGAAAAGGCCCACCCCTTACACCTCCATAAAACCCCCAAGAGATTCATCCCTGTGTGTCTCCACAGTCCCCTCCCGCCTAATCGCAACGGAGAGCAGAGTGATTAAAGAGAAGACACGTGGGGAGGAAGTCCAGAGACTAAGGTCCACAGGCGGAAGGACGGTGCAATTTAGTGATGAATAGTGAAGATACACAGAACCATCAACAACCGTGGTAGGTACGTAATTTTCATATCTTATCTGTGTCAGTCTTCACCATTCATCACTAGTGGGTGAGTACAGAGCCCCCCGAAGGGGGCCCTAAACTACCCCAATGACTAGGCCTGCGACTATTCTGGTTGAGACAGGGATCCCCCAGTGGGGGGGAAGAGGGTGCCCGAAAAGCCGCTGTCCCACCCTTTAGGAGAAAAGATGGGTTCTCCGGTATGCGGAGTAAGTCACCCTACGCCGGGTCAGGGGTGATAGGCGAAGCCCTGCCATCCTGGATGCCACCTCATTGGCTTCATAAGATACCCTTGCTAGCTCCAGGCCCTGCGCAGAGAGGGCAATGGCTTGCCTGGTTTCCTCCGAATCAGGCAAGATCCTAGCCTGGACCACAAGAACCTGTTGTAGGCTGCAAAGTGGGCCTGATGTGCTGCAACTGAAAAAGAAATCTGTGCCGAGTAGAATACTTATCTTCCCCCAGAAATCGAAATCTGCAGAGTCTGAATCCAGGGGGCAGTCACTTTAAGGGGCGTGAGGCCAAGAGGGGGTGTCCAGGAAGGTCAAACCTGAAGAGGGATGAGGCAGAGAACCGAGGGAGCACAATACTGTTGGCGTAGGTCCCTTAGGGCTGGTACAGTGGAAAAGAGATGTAGCCAGAGCCGATGTGACGCTTCCTGAAAAAAAATAGGCCAGGCAGGAGCCACCAGGTGAGCCGCACTGTACTCACCTAGAAAGGCGCATGTCACATGCTCGGGATTGCTGACTGGGGTAAGGTGGAGCTCGTCCAACATCCTCGCAAGGAAGCGCTGATAAGAGGACAGATCAGACGCTGGGGAAATGTGGACCGATGGTTCCTCTTCCTCCACAGAGGGAGAAGAGAATGAGGATGAGCTCCCAGGTTCAGAGTCTGGCTGCACGGGAGTATGGTGAAACACCTGCTGGTCCAGGGCATGGAGGTAGGTGGGGAAATGTACAGCAGAACCTCTGAACTGTTTCCAGGTGAGAGGTCCCCGAGGATCAGGAATACCTGGGACAGCCGGGGATGGAGAGAGAGAGGCTCAGGGAGCCAACAGGAAACCCTTCGCAGGGAGAGGGATCCAAAGGCCACTGCAGCTAACAGCTGTTCGTCCGGATCGGAACGGTCAGAGCTGTGCTTAAAGGAAGAAATCACCTCGTGAGGTAACCGGGACCATGAGAGTCCAGAAGGACGGCCCCTGACCTCAGAAGTTAAAGTCCCTCTCAAGGACTTGTCCAGGGAAAGCCGAGGGTCTGTGCTGCGACTCCTCCCAAAACCCGGCTGGGCTCCAGGAAGGGCGCGCCGCACCCCTACCCCTCAACCCTTTGGAATCAGAGAGGGGCCTCGTCCTTATAGCCTCCAGCCTAGGTGGCTGGCAACTCAGAGCAGCCTCTAAGGAGTCCACTCAGGGAACTGTACCTTCCCCTTCCTGGTGCGCCCTGGGCTGCCCTAAACTTGGGCTGTCCAAACACACCAAGGAAGGGGGTACCCCAACTGGAGGAACAGAAATGCCAGTGACCCTAGGTTCCACAGCAGTGGTCACGGGGACTACAGCTGGCTGGTCAGACCCCAAGGTCCACCGGCGACAACTGACCCCCAGAGGGAGACTGAGTGGGGGCGTCCAATGATTCCGAAGAACCTGGGAGCCAGTCCGGATCAGACCCAGAGTCCGCCTCCGAAGAGGCAGGCTCTGAAGTCTGATGCCAGACAACTCCCCGAGCCCCTCCAGTTCCTAGACCACGAATCGGAGCATCCTGAAACTCTGCACCGCAAACTGCGCCACAGCAAAGCACAGCCCAACCCCATGCCCAGTGCCATGAGCAGCACTGGAGTTGGCGCGGCCCCACACTCCACTGCCAAGTACAGCACGGCACCGCACCCGACGCAGACACCCACCCCGGTGCCACAAACGGCACTGGAGCCAGGGTCAGCTCCAACCACAGTGTCGAGGTCATGGTCGGTGCCGGGACCAAAACCAGGCCCAGAAACACCAACCCCCAGTGCTGCCAAGAGCTCAGACACCATGAACAGCATCAGAGGTGACAGCGGCGCTGTGCTCAAAGTCCATGGCGCCATGAACTGTGCCAGGACCAAGAGCGGCACCGAGGACAGTGCCGGTCCAGACCTGAAGGGCCCAGAATAAGACACTGAGGGAGCCTTCGCCACCGAAGAGGCGACTGCCAATGCGGTGCCTCCCAACTGATCCCTGAGGGGGTCATCCTGGGCCTCCTGCACTGCAGAAGAAACCTCTGCCGCGACAAGGCTAGAAGAGGCGGGGGCTCCCTCCTCCATGGGCCACGTAGGACCGGGAGGAGACCTGGAGGAAGGGCAGAGAATCCCCGCCTTGGCCGACTGCGCATTCGTCCTCCAGCACCGGGCGGCGACATCGGATCTCCTTTCCACACGCGATTCTCAATTATTTGGCAGTCCATCGAGAAGCAAATGTCGCAGTTGTCCATATCGTGGTCCAGGAAAGGCAGCGGTCATGCTGGTCTGTCACGGAATAGAGGTGGCCACAGGGGCACAGACGCATAGGGGACCGCCCCGCTTTCAACGTTTTCTTGCCCCCCTGGACAAGACATGACCGTACTCAATGCCACTTGAACATAAAAAGGAAAGGTCTTACCAGTTAGAAGCGACGTTGAGCAGGCGAGTAGAACAGAGGCAACTAATACAGCATCGACTAGGCTGCAAAAACCAAGTCTCCACACTCGACGGTGGGAGAGAAAGAACTGGGGCTGGGGCGGAGTCGATGGCAGCTAACAGGCAACCCTTGAGCGCCACGTGGAATGTCTGCCTCTAGGGTGGCGCCGACCCCACCCGTAGGGGGAAAAAAAAGTCTCCTGCGGGGTCCTAGCTCCAGCGCTATACCCACTAGTGATGAATGGTGAAGACTGACACATGTAAGATCTGAGATGGGGCTGGGGAGTGCCCCCTGATATACCATTGGCTGACGGGGTGAAGCAGACATCAGGAGTGGCCCCTGCTGGGTACTGCTACCTAAAGGTTTCCGGTGGGTCCTAGTTCCTGCAGCATAGTTCTAATTTTAATAGCCTGCTGCAAGAGCTGCCACTTGAAGTAAGATCTATGGTTACAAATACCACCCACTATTCCAAGCTACCTAGATTCAGGTTGCTATCCGCACTTAGGCAGACTCTAAGCAGTCCTCAGGAGCAGACCCCAAATTAAGTGAAAACAGACTGGAGGCCCTAAAGCAGCACTGTGACGACTGAGCAAGTCCCCGCTGTAACGGAAGATATAACACTGCACAGTATACAAGGTAGCAGACCTATATATGTCGGGAATGTACCTAGCAGTAGCAGTGTGTCTGGTAGACTGAGCCTTCAGCCCCACTGGAGACTCCTCCTCAGCCAACCACAATGCAGGATGTTATTCATTGGGCAGTTGTCTGTCTGGTTGTTGAGCCACACCACGAAATTCCACCATATGCTCACTGTAGAAGAGCACAGCCCTGTGAACATCCTGTGGAACGTTCGCTCGGCCTCTGAAGCATGGAACTGCGAGAAGATCAGCAGAGTGAGTGCATGCTCAAGGTATAAACTCTAACAACCGGCGGCGGGATTTTCCATGGTACTGGGTAATTAGAATAAGACTTGCGTTCTGTATAATGTCCTGCTTCAGTCTCTCTCATTAACCTCTCTGTGGCCCAAACAGCTGCTGAAACTGTTCTTGGCTTGTAAGACACTTTGGGATACAGCATGTATGAAAGGTACTATTGGGGACTCCTTTTCATTTTTCATATATATTTTATCCTCTGGGTGTGTCACAGGTGGCTTCTCAGACCTGTCTTCCCTTGCCCAGCAACTGCTTTCCTGGTTCACCAAGCCCCATATCCCCCAAGGATTGCCTCCTGTGGCAGGGCCGGGAAGGGTCGTCCCCACCCCACCCCACCCCACCCAGAGAGCCTGCATCCCGATTTGTGGGTCCATGAACCAGTGACAGCGCTGGGCGAGAGCAGGCAGGTAAAACTTCATAGAGCCTGCGACTGCCATTTTCCTGTTTTCTTCCCTCTGTCCTTGCCATGGTGTAAGTGCATGTACGTGGAGGTGCACACACGCCAGGACTCTAGCCACTCACTTTACGTTGCTCGAGCTGTTGACACTACCTCTAGGTCTCCACCCGAGGGCAGTGAATGGCCAAGTCGACAAGGCTTCCCCACCCCCAAGAGAAGAGCGCTGTCCTCCAGACACTCATTCCCCTCCTTTCCCGGTGACATGAGCTCATTCCTGAACCCAGGTTGCCGGTGTGGCAAGATGTAAGGTGCATAGCGCCTCAGCTCTCCACGCCACAGGACCGCCTTTTTTTTTTTTCCTGAAAGGTACACACATGAAAATAAAATTACCATCACCATGGTACTCACTTTGGTACATCTCAAGTTGGAATCTATACTTGTTTTACCTATATTTCATCACATTTTGAACAATAAATACAAGTTATGACATTGAGGATTAACCAATAATAGAAGTTAACACATTACATCATATCACGATAAGATGTGATTTAACTCCAGATTCTGTTACCCCCTCGGGGGATAGTCATCATGCTTTTGCATCACAAACAATATAATTACCAGTTCTGCCATGAAAAAGAATATTTGATAAGATTTGTTAGAAAACTAGCCAGTGGATTTGAAACTTGCCGCTGTACGTGAGAATACTGTTCTAATCAAATTACTCAAGGAGAAATAGGACCATGTTATGGAACTCCAGAGTTCAGGCCATGATGGTACCGGGGAGGGGGCGCGCTCACCCTTATAGTGTGACAGGGGTGATCAAATAGGTTTTTTCACTCTGATAGTGTCCAGGTGCAAGTGTTCCTCATGACAGTTGTGCATAAAGGGCTTCATTTCGCTCACCTTCCCCCCATATGCCCATGATCCGTTAAGTTCATGGGTCTAAGCTGGTTCTCCAAATGTTCAAGATGGTACCTCAACACTGTTTTCTTTGACCAGGCCTGTAGTGACTGTGAATGCCTTTGCAGCTGTATCGTAAGCTTCTTTAGCCTCTGATTGGACACCCGTCACTTTATTCATAAGTGACTCATGCTTTAACTCGTTCACTGGGATCACCTCAGAAAGGCCACATTAGGTCAGTTGTGCAGCGTCTGCCACCATGGTGGTCAGGACAGTCCTAGTATTTCTGCTCATTCCATCAGTTTTAGTATCTCCAGAGTCCAGAAGTCTTCCTCTATCAAATGGTGTAGTTCAGATTTTTTTTTTGGCTTGGCAAGGTTTAAAGTTAATCCAGTTAGTTGTGTTTTAGTACTGTCCTGGAGAGCATACTCAAGTCGTTTTAGCTGGCTCTGCGCCCCCGGAATCTGCATTTCTATGATGCAGACAGCTCTAGACCCACACTGACGGCAGGGGGCACTGTGTTCGAGCCCATGCCAGAGTCTGGATGGTTAACTATCCACTTGAGGTCTTGTGGCACTGGTTAGATTACATTTGAGCTGTTTCTCTGAGTGATGCCAGGATCCTGGTGAGTTACACACTGTATCCACCTGTGTGCTCTCATCTGCATTACGAATTTATTCAGGGTTGGCCTGCCGGCACAGCGGTGGCACTACTGCTCGTGACGCTGGTGACCCGGGTTCGGGAATGAGACCGGGAGCTGGAAGGCTGGCCGGTGAGGAGGCAGCTTGAGCGCCCATAGGGTGCTCGCCTTCTCCGGGTTGGGGGGGGGGGATGAGACTCATGCATGGCTGGCCTCTGGTGGAAGCCAGATGTACAGCCAGCCCCAGGCATACAGAGAGAGGGGGAGGAGCATGAAGGACATCTGGCGTTAGCACCTTGCCGGGCGAGAGTCACGCACTACAGGAAAAATGAAAATCAACCACCTATGCTCCGGGCAGACGGAGCTGGTACTGATCCCCAACCTCTACCTCCATGGTGGCCCGACAGAACACTGAAGATTTGTGGGTGTACGGGCCCCCTTGTCCCCACCTGGGTACAACTACAGCTTGATGAGGAAGCATCAGGAGGTAAGAGGGGGACGAGATGCCTTGGCGTCTCCAGAAGATGCGGAGTGCAGGAGGTTCGGAGAGGAGAGTAAAAGACATTAAACAAGCATTTGTCAATGCCGAACGTTCACTTGCAGGTATTTGCAGTGGTGTTTGGCATGTATGGTGCTTTACCCTAATGCCCTGTGCGATTGCTGGTATTTGCACAATAAATTGTCAGCATGACCTTTTTGTTACCCCCATTGTGCGCTATAGGTGGAAACACGTTTTGGTCAGGATGTGAAAAATGACAGCTGTACTGCTCATAAGGAAGTGTGGTAAAATGGCAATGTTGAAAATCTGGAGTGAAATATTGAAAATTAATAAACTTACGAGGCTGCAAGGAGAACTGCAAGCAACGCACGCCGTAAAAGGTTAGTTTAGAATTGTTCACCAAATTTTCAATATAGCATTTTAAAATCTCTGCTCATGAACAGTGACACTGTGATTTTCTTACTGTGTGCCATACATTGATTTTGCACACCGACTGCGCCATTGTGCGCTACATGGGGAAACATGTTTTGGGCAAGATGTGAAAAATGACAGCTGTACTGCTCATAAGGAGGTGTGGTAAAATGGCAATGTTGAAAATCTGGAGTGAAAATATTGAAAATTCACAAACTTACGAGCGTACGTGGGAACTGCGCAACGCACTCGTAAAACAGTCATTTTTAGGAATTTTTTCACCAAATTTTCAACATAGCCATTTTAAGACCTCTGCTCATGAACAGTGTCACTGTGATTTTCTTAATGTGTCCCATACACTGAGTTCGCACAACACGACTGTGCCATTGTGCGCTACATGGGCGGAAACACGTTTTGGGCAAGATGTGAAAAATGACAGCTGCACTGCTCATAAGGAGGTGTGGTAAAATGGCAATGTTGAAAATCTGGAGTGAAAATATCGAAAATTCGCAAACTTACAAGCGTGCATAGGAACTGCGCAACGCAGACTCGTAAAACAGTCATTTTTAGGAATTTTTTCACCAAATTTTCAGCACAGCCATTTTAAGACCTCTGCTCATGATCAGTGTCACTGTGATTTTCTTAATGTGTCCCATACATTGAGTTCGCACACCGACTGCGCCATTGTGCGCTACATGGGCAGAAACACATTTTGGGCAGGATGTGAAAAATGACAGCTGTACTGCTCATGAGGAGGTGTGGTAAAATGGCAATGTTGAAAATCTGGAGTGCAAATATTGAAAATTCGCAAACGTACGAGCGTGCGTAGGAACTGCGCAATGCACGCTCGTAAAACAGTCATTTTTAGGAATTTTTTCACCAAATTTTCAACATAGCCATTTTAAGACCTCTGCTCATGAACAATGTCACTGTGATTTTCTTAATGTGTCCCATACATTGATTTCGCACACTGACTGCGCCATTGTGCGCTACATGGGCGGAAACACGTTTTGGGTGAGATGTGAAAAATGACAGCTGTACTACTCATAAGAAGTTGTGATAAAATGGCAATGTTGAAAATCTGGAGTAGAAATATTGAAAATTCGCAAACCTACGAGCATGCATAGGAATTGCGCAACGCACGCTCGTAAAACAGTCATTTTTTGGAATTTTTGCACCAAATTTTCAACATGGGGTTTTTGGGACCTCTTCTCATGAATGATGTCACTGTCATGGCGCTATTCAGGCCCGCAGGGTGATTTTGCGCAGTGACTGCAAAATCACCCTTCAGGCCCGAATAACGCCATGACAGTGACATCATTCACGAGAAGGTCCCAAAACCCCATGTTGAAAATTTGGTGCAAAATATCCAAACATGCCTAGCTAATAAAGTTGAAACCCCCTATCTAGCCCATTATACAGCTTACCCGCATTTCCCTCAGTTCGCGATGCGCCTTTGAAGAGTGCAGGCGTGTTCCGGTCCACGAAGATCGTCGCACACGAGTCGAGTAAGTATGGGGTGGGGGTGTGGGGAGGCTGGGTGTGCAGTGGGTGGGTGAGGGTTGTGGGAGGGGCTGGGAGAGCGCGTGGGACCGTTTTATTTTACAGGTTTAAAAAAAAAAAAAAAGACAACGTGGGATGTTTGCCACGCGGGTGGGCTCCCAGCGTGGCAGAAGATGGCTGGGGAGGCCGAGGCCGGCGGGAGAGTTCTGCGACACCCCGTCGGCAAACTCTGAGGGGGCCAAGGAGCTGACGAGAGGATTGGGCACCCGTCGGCAAGCGAGGGCGTTGCTGCACGCTGGGGTGGGCTCCCAGCGTGGCAGCAGAGATGGCTGGGCGCCGTGGAGCCGGCAGGGGATTGGGCACCCGTCGGCGAAACGTGCCACGCTGGGGTGGGCTCCAGCGTGGCACCAAAGCTTTGAGGGGCCGCGATACACCGCCGGGGGGTTATGACGCTGGGGGACAGCGTGATGCGGTGCTCAGTATGGCAGCAGTGCTTTGCTTTGAAGCAGAGGAACACCGCTGTCATACAGCGCTCCTGCACCCATTGGCTCAGGACCGCCACGCCTGCTCAACAGAGCACTGGATTGAAAGGGAGAGGCACACCTCCAAAGTGTGCTACTCTCCTAAAATGTTCCTTGTGCATGCGCACAAGCGAACGTAAAAAAATAAAGATTATTCAGTTTGTAATTTATGCTGCAGCCCTTCGGCCTCCATCATCCCTTAGCACCTGTCCTCCAGCTATTTCAACCACCTTCACTGGGACTTACCAGCTCCGAAGTCCTCCTCATGGACTGCTCCTTCCTTGGCCTTCAGCCCCATTATTCCTTAGTCTGCCCAGCCATTTTAGCCACTTTCTCTGGGACTTACCAGGTCTGACAAAGTTCCCCCCCAGTCACCATCATCCCTTAGCCCATGTAGCCATTTCAACCAACTCCTCTGGGACATTCCAGGTCCGATAATGTCTCTCCCCCGACACCCATCCTTAGCCCACCCCATCCAGCCACTAAGCGCACTTCTCTGGGACTTAACGGCTCCAAAGGCCCGGTACAGATTGCCCCCACCCAGCCCTTTCAGCCACCTTCTCTGGGACATACCAGCATTGATGAAGCTCCCCAAGGATACCCCCCCACCCTTCTTATCTGCTCTGAAGTCCTCAATGGAATACAGATTGGCATCTCCCCGTGGGGCCAAGGGGAGTGTCATCCTTTTCCCCCATTGTTCACATCCAGATTTGTGGACCTAGCGCAGCTGGTGGTGCAGGGGCCTGCACAGGATCGAAATTCAGAGAGCTGTCTGGAATTTCCTCCATTTTCAGTCCCCTGGGCCTTCAGCATGCAATGGCACACCATGTGTATGTGCCTCTGTATACACACGTGTATCAGCGTGCAGTGACATACCATGTGTTGTGTGCTTCTTGTACGTGCCTCTGCATACACACGTGTATCAGTGTATAGTAACACACCATATGTGCGTCTGCATACACATGCGTATCAGCGTACAGTGACACACCATGTGCCTCGTGTACGTGCCTCTGCATACATATGTATCAGCATACAGTGACACACCATGTGCCTCGTGTACGTGCCTCTGCATACACACACGTCTCAGCATGCAGTGACACACCGTGTATATGTGCCTCTGCATACACATGCATATCAGCATACAGTGACACACCGTGTGTATGTACCTTTGCATACATATGCGTATCAGCGTACAGACACACCATGTGTGAGTGCCTTTGCATACACGTGTATCAGCGTACAATGACACCGTGTATGTGTCTCTTTTTTTTTATTTTTATTTACTGAACTTTCCCCGACACCGACTGGCCCTCCTCTGCCCTTCCACCCTGCTCAGCCCCATCACCCACTTTCTGTGGGACTTTCCTCTGCCCTGTGGTCCCCCGTGGATAACACCCCCCCCCTTCATGAGAAGGGCTGTCCGGGGGTATCCCCAAGTGGAACGGAAATGTCATTCGGAGGGGGAGAGAGAGAGAGAGAGAGAGAGAGAGAGCGCCTCACTTAGCGGTGCGGGACCTGTGGCAGGCAGCATCCTGCGCAGTCAGGAATTTTTTTCCCCTTCCACTTCCTCCTGAACATCATGAGGATGTTGTGTCTAACGCCAAGGTGTCAGAGTGCAGACGCTTCCCTCCCTGAGCATCGGCTCCACAGCACTACTACTTGTGGTCACCCAGGTGGCAATGTTGTGGTGGAGACCAGAATCCTGCCCACCCCCGAGGCGGCAGGCGTCCATGGGATGCTCAACCATCCTCCCCCAGCCAGCCCTCTAGCAGCCCAGGCTCCGAATATGGGTCACTGGCGTCAGTGCAACCATTGCACTGGCGGGCTGGCTGTGTACGTGCCTCTGCAGACACATGCATATCCGTGATGTGACACATTATGTGTATTTGTAACACTGCATCAAACACCATCCATTGCTGGAATGGACCCAAAATATCCACCGGGAGGGAATGAGTTAATTCCCCAGTAAGGCACGCTCCAACTATCAATCACGGGGTCACCGGGTCAACCTCTAGCACCACTAGCTGTCACAGCAGCAAACAGAATACACATTATGGCGAATACGGAAGATCTCAATGCACCGACACATAGCCGAACAGAACTGTAACAATGGAAACAACAACGCAAGTATTCCCGTGTTACAAATGCATTAATGCTCTCTGGAGTTGGCATCTACTGGGAAATTAATGCATGGTTGGGTGGTTGTAGGCACTCTGCCAAAGCCTCGTGCCACAACCCCCCAACCATGCATTAATTCTCCAGTAGAAGCCTCCTTCGTCGGGCATTAATGCTTACATGCCTCTTCATACGTATGCAGATAAGCTTTGAAGGTGGCCCTCCCCTTCGGAGGCTTGCTGCTGTCAAGCAGGGTGCCTGGATCCCCACTGGAGGTAGGAGAGCAGTCCTTCAGACACACAATCCTCCCTCCCCGGCTGACCAGAGACCACTCCCAAACCCGGATCAACAGCGTGGCAGGTGGTAGTGGTACCACTGAGCAGATAGGCTGGCTGAGAAAATGGTTGGTTAAGACGCACTTGAGCTGAAGCTCATTTCCAGGCATGCCCTTGGGAAGAGAGCGCGATGCTGCACAGAAGGGCACAGGCAAAAGCAGTTCTGTACAGCATACATAAGCAGTTCTGTACAACATACACAAGCAGTTCTGTACAGCATACACAAATATACAGGAGCATGTGGGAACAGACTCTTACAGTGGTCCCCAAACCAGCCAAGGGTTCACCTTGCAAGGTAGCAATATTATTAAACTACTAACAATGGCGAAAATATCAAAGATATGTGATAGCAGTCGCAGTTAAACAGAGAATGGGGAGGGAATCGGCTGCAGGACAGAGAGAAAATACAGGTTACTCACCTGTAACAGGAGTTCTAGGAATGGTATATGTTGTTCAGCCACACTTATTGGCAGGTTCCTTGCCACTTTAAATCTTGCCAGAAGGTCTTCAAGCTGGCTCCTCCCACCCACCCGGTGGTAAAACTCTCGGCCTGCCCCATGACGCCCAGATCTAGCTCATTGGAAGCCAAGTTAAAGGCCGGTTGGAGGAAATGGTAGGGATGAACAACATATACCATTCCTAGAACTCCTGTTACAGATAAGTAACCCTGTATTTCTAGGGACATGGATATGTTGTTCATCCACACTTATTGGCAGACTCCTAGCAGTTCTCCGGAGGAGGAGGCAAGCGCACACCCCTACTTAGGTATAAAGACTGGAGAACCGAGGCCCCGACCAACATCCCGGCGTGACCAAAGGTCGATGTGGAAGGGGAAATCGTATATGCCTGCTTCTGGGTAGGAGCCCTGCGGATATCCTGAACAGGAGTATCCAAGGAAGCAGCCACCAATGCAGTGGAAGGGCGGGTAAAAATGAGCACTTATCCCTCTGGGAGGCTCCATGCCCGCCCACCTATAGCGGAGACGTATGCGGGAGGTGACCCACCCGCTCATCGTCCGCTTGGCTGCAGGTCTGCCAGGTGCGGCTTCAGCATAGATGACAAACAGCTGGCGAACCTCTCCCGAACTTCAGCCCTACGCTCCCTGGGTAGGCGAGCGTAAAATAGGGTCCCAATGGATCCTATACAGCCTCCGAGGCGTGAATGGGAATGAACCCCGGCAGAGACGATACCCGGTTAGGGAAAGGGACTCTGCCACCACCTAGGGAAGGAACTTCGGGTGGGGCGCAGGACAACCTTGTCCCTGTGGAAGACCAGATAGGGAGATTCAAAGGAGCGCCGGGCACTCTCCCATCCTTCTGGTTGACATGGAAGCCCCAAGAAGGTGTTCTTCCACAACAGGTGGGGACTCGCACCTGTGCAAAGGTTCGACGGCTTGCCGTGAGCTAAGCCAACACCAGCGCGAATCCCACAGAATGGGATACTCCCCAAAGGGAGGTGTGATCGAGCCTAAGTGCCAGACCACCTTTCTGCGCCATCAACTGCCTTCCGCCCGCCCGAAGACGGGCCACCAACAGAAGCACCTAGAGGGTCACGGGCCGGGCCCTAGTTCAAAAGAAACGGACTGCAGATGGTCCGGAATGCTCACTGAGGGACGGGAGAGGGGCCCAAGCCCTATCCCAACACCAAATGGAGAAGTCTTCCATTTGAAGGCGAGCATGTTTGGCCGACTTCTGGCAGGACGCTTGGAAAACGTCGAGGACCTTGCCGAAGGACCCAAGGCCAGGCCCCTAGCCGCACAGGGACCAGGCCTTCAGGTGCAGGGATTGAAGGTCTAGATGAACACCTTCCCCTGAAGACAATGATCAGGACCGGGTGGGCTGGAAGCCACCGGGAGCCTGGGGCTGAGACTGAGGAGAGCTGGATACCAGAGCTGGCAATCCAGTCTGGGGCTACCAGCATCGCCTGCGCGCCTAGTCCTCCTCACCTTGCCCGTGGGTCAAGGGAAATGGGAGAGGCGAAAAGGCCCGGGGTCCACGGCCTAGACGGCATCCCCACAGCAAACCTTGGAGGGGCGGGCATGAAACAGTCTCAGCCTCGGATTCTCCCTGGAGGGAAGGAGGGAGAAGATACTGTGCTACCTCCGGCAGGGGAGACCACTTGTGAGGCGCAGCCTATGTCCGGCTTAGGGCATCAGCCAGGGAGCTGGAGGCTCCTGCCATCGAATGGCCAGGAAAACCGCCTCCCGGCTGCGTGAAAAACCCAATGCGGAGAACCCCTTACGCAGAGACAAGGGGCTCGACCAAACCTGGCGGGGTACGTAGCACATGGTCATGGTGTTGTCCACTAGGACTTAAACCACTGGACCCCGCACAAACGGACCAAGCGGTGCAAGCAAGCGGACCGCTTAGAGCTCCAGCGGGCAAGAAAGACGCTCGGACTCCCAGAGGACCAGAGGCGAAGCACTTGTATTCCCTCAGATGGGCACCCCCACCATCCGAAGCATCGGTCGGAGCAGACCGTCGACTCAGGGCGGACGAACGGAAGTTCTCCTGCAAGAGCTGGAACGGTCCGAGGGAGAGCGTTCCCCTAACTCCTGGGCTGTAGTCACGAACTGGTCCGAAGGAACGCAGCACTGTGACCGCTGGCTGGCCAGTTCCCACTAGGGAACATATGAACCAGCGGGTCCAACAGACCGCGCTGGAACCGGCTACCATGAGCCCAGGAGGTGCAGGAGGTCCCGGCAGGGCGCAATTGCCCAGTCAGACCTGACTGAGTAAGGGAGGAAGAACCTCAGCCCTGTCCGCCGTGAGCCTAGCTCGGACTCAAGAGTCAAGTCTCGTCCCGAAGAAGGATCACCCGCTAAGACACGAGTTCCAACATGGCTCCGATAAAGGAGACCAGTCAGAGCCAGAAACTCTGGATCGTCCCCTTCCACCTGGAAGGGTTGTAGTCAGGCCGCCATCCGGTGGGGGTTACGCCTGACCTCGATGCGCAGAAAGCTGCTGGAGTAGAGACCGCGGGCCTGGCTTGAACTCGTGAAGGAGATCCCCACTTAGGAAAGGGAGGAGTCTCCCAAGAAAAGGACGGAACGAAGAGTAAGTATGTCCTGGAGGTCCAGGAAAGAAGCCACACGCCTCGTTCTGAGGATGGGATATCTGAGGCAGAGAGACCATCCAGGCGTGCGGAAGAATGAGGCGCAAGCCCCCCGTCCGTTTGGGACCAGAAAATACCTGGACAGGAACCCAGGATCTGAAGGAGGATCCGCAACCTTCCTGAACACCTCTAACTAGAGGGCCAGGCAAGTCAGCCCAGCGGGCCGACAACGAGGCTATGGACCCCAAGACCCCCGTGGGGCAATGGCTCCCGAGGGTGGGTACCCTGCTGCAAGACCCGAGGCAGGGCCTTTCCCTAGCACCTCCATTACCCAGAGGTCCAGGAAGGCGACTCAGGTGGAGGAGGCGGAGCCGCCTCCACGGGGAACTCTGGGTAGGGACGACGGGGCTGGGGACAGTGCCCCTTAGCCCGTCACTAAGCAGGCTTGGAGGAGGAACTGGCCGAGGGAGCTCCCGAGCCTTTACCTCCCTGCTTCCTTTTAGAGGAAGACGCTGGCTTGGAGTCAGGCCACCCAGCGCAAGCCTGCTGGCCCTCGTGCTGGGCCGGTCGAGCCGCAGGGACCAGGAGGCAAAAGGGCTTACGCAAAGGCTGCCGGCTGCCCTTGTGCCTCCGGGCGGGAGTGACCGAGTCCGGGAGGGCATCACTCCTCACGTCCCCGGGAGGTGTCCCTCCACCCAGGGCCGAAAAGGTCAGTCCCCAAGAAGGGGATGTCCGCCAACTTGTGCTGGGTTTCCAGTGAGGAGGATAACCTCAGCCACGCCCTGCGGCGCATGGCCACTGCGGCCGCCACCAATCTGGCACAGGAATCACCTAAGTCCAGAGCAGTCTGGAGTTGCTGCTTTGCCACCGCCCTACCCTGGTCCCGCACCCACCGGACCGTGGTCCGCAGGTTGGCCGGGAGATGAGGGAGCACCTCGTCCAGGGAGTCCAAAACGGTGTGGGAGAAATGTGCCATCAGTGCAGCGAGCTGGCCTGTCGGAGGCCCAGGAGGACGCATGAACCTTGGCGCCCAGACGTAGTCCATCCTTGGACTCCTTGTCGGGGCCTATCCACATCTCGAGTGTTCCCAAACACTGGAAAACATTGTCGGTAACTATCCCTCAGCCGAGGGTGCCCGAGAAACCGGACAAAGAACCGACAGGGACAGAGTACATCCTGGCCGAGGGCGCAGGGCAGGAAGTAGGCTGCCGCCAGAGCTCCAAGGCCGGGCCCATGATGGCCTCTGCCACTGGAAAGGCCTCAGAGGATGAACCCCTTCAGTCTAGAATCTCCGTAAGGGGCCCGTTTGGACACGGGCTCAAGCTGCATCCCGGTGAATTCCGAGATGAGCTGAAGCAGACCCATGAAGGACGATGGGCTGTCGTCCACAGAATGTTCTGGAGAGGACCCTGGGTCCTCCCGACTGGGGAACATAGAGGAGTCGACTTCGGACTCCGAGGAGTCCGCAAAAAGCTGCCTAAGACCTGAGTCACTTCACCGCCGAGGGCGGCGGGAGGAGAGGGACAGACAACTCATGGACAGGTCGTGACCGATCGAGGTTCCACCGAGGGCGGGGCAGCAGGGATCGGACGAACAACCGCCTGGAGAGGGCACCGACTGCAGAGAGCAGTTGAGTCAGTCGATCAGGCGGCAGCTGCTTGTCGGACGGGAATGAATCGAGTCGATTGATTCCCGGACAACAACTGCTGCCACATGAATTCCTCGTAGCGCCGACGCCACCTGCATCGACACTACTCCTCATCCGAGGAGGGTGACGAGGAAGAGCGGTAATGCCACTTAACTTGGTGCCCCGACCGAGAATGCCGAAGTCGGCGTGAGCGGCTTGACCGAGAGGAGGACCGAGACCGAGACCCGAATCCTCGGGGAAACCGAGGGCGGGCCTGGGAAGGAGCGGGGCACGCCCACTCCTGCCTCGGCTCGGACGAAAGGGCCGAGGCCTGACAACCCGAAGGTACAGGCAGAACCTCGGCCTCCGCCGGGGGAACCGGCGAAGGGATGGCTCCAGCAGCAGACAGCCTGGATGACGGGTCGAGAGACTAGACAACGTCGACGGGAGTCCTGGCCAGCTGACCTGACGGGACACTGCGGAAGCCAGCGGCGGAGCCGCACCAACAACCGTCAAACGTCAGCCGGCGGGGAGGTGAACTCTCCCGCTCCCTCCAGCGCCGAAGGGACTTAGCCTGTGACTCCTTGGACTTGGGCCGAGAGGCAGATCCCGAAGGTCCCTCTCCCCTCGAAGAAAGGGACTGGCGAAGCTCCTTGAACGAAGCTGCATAAGAAGAACTCAAGGAGAGCGGGATGAGCGCCGCGACCGAGGAAGAGGGAGGGGCAGCCGCCCCCTCCTCGGAGGAAGGAAGATCGAGCTGCTCAACCGAGACAGCCCACGCGGACACTGCCCGAGTCTCCAAGGAATTTTCCGGATCGGGAAAAATTTCAGGTCGCCCGAGCCCCGAACGGGTCGCACGATCCTCCAGAGAGCTGGTCGAAAGGGCACAGCAAAAATCGCAAAGTTGCGGATCATGATCCAAGTCAAGGCAGTAGACGCACGTGGAGTGCGGGTCTTTCCTGGAGGAATTAACCGGTGCCTCCGAGAGCCGGAAAACGAATGAGTCATCGCCACAGCGAGAGAAGAAGATAGAAGTTTTAGAAAAACTTCCAATTAAATTCGAAGACCGAAATTTTCAGGAACCAGTCGAAACCGCAGAGCGCTAAGGAGGAAACCTGAGCTTCCAAGCGGTAAGGAAGATCTGGCGTCATGGGGCGGAGCTGAGAGTTTTACCACCCAGGTGGGTGGAAGGAGTCAGCCTGAAGACCTTCAGGCAAGATTTAAAGCGGCAAGGAACCTGCCAATAAGTGTGGATGATCAACATATCCATGTCCCTAGAATTAACCTTAAGCAGTTTAAGAAAAAGAAGGGTGGATGAGTGTCAGACAGGGAGAAGGAGATTATTCCAGAGATAAGGGAGGCAGACAAAGAAGCGGATTGTCCAGCAGAGGGATTAAAAAAAAAAAGAAGGCACGAGCATCAATGGAGTGGCGGGAGTACCAGGATGGAACAGCAGGGGTGAGAACAGCAGAGAGGTAGAAGAGACAGTTTTGCCAGAAGAGGAACAATACGAGTGGCAAAATGTTTCAGAGGTGGGGCAAAGCAGGACATAAACTTGTTTATCACAGTATACAATGTCCCAGGTTGCACTCTCAAACAAGAATATTTTTATATCTGCATGTCTACCTGGTGAAACACTAATACACCATTTTGACAAAAATAAAACAAGCTCTTAACACACTATGCAAAAGTTGTTCTGTTTATTGGACAACTGATTGTACAAAAGATCACAGATGTCATTATTGCACAGAATTGCTCTTACTGGAAAACTGATTGTACAAAAGATCACTGATGTCATTATTGCACAGTACGTCCCAGTACTGAGGCACAAAATGGTTGCAGTTTACTGGCAGTCCTGCTGTCAAGTGCACCAACCATTTATACTTATTTTAAGGACTTGGTGTCTGGGCCTTCACTGTGTGGGAGCTTGCTTTTTGTTTAGAAACTACAGCCCTTGTAGCTGCCAGTGTTTAATGCCACTGGAAAAGCTGTTAATTCTGATTTAAAGTCTACAGACATACTGTACTCCGTGTTGCAGATCTAAACAGTTAACAGGAGTGAACAGTTAAATTACCGTGCAGTAGCCAGAATATAGCAGAGGTGCTTACTTTATCTGCAGACCAGAATGCCTCTCTCGAGTTCCTCCACATCACTCACTTCGTGCAAAAAAAAAAAAAAAAAATTCTTAAAAGGTCACAGTTGATTCGCACAGACAGTAAATCCAGTTTTTGACAAAATGGCAGTTTGCAGCCGTCTCCTAACAGCTCCAACCAGACTAAGCCTTTGTTGCCGACATGCCAGAGCCAACAGGAAACAGCTCCTTGCAAACTGCAATCCCCCCAATACTGTGGATTTACTACAAATTAACAAATGGATTTACTCTCTGTACGAATCAACTGTGAACTCTGATGTGAGTGGTGTTGGGGGAAATGAGCAGGACATTCTGGTCTGCAAATAAGTAAGCACCTCTGTTCTGGCTACTGTACGGTTTAACTGTTCACTCCTGAGTGCTGTAACTGTTTGGAACTGGTGCATGTGTTTGGGCTGGCCGCTCTTGTTATCTGCACCACTACAGTCGCAGTCTCCAGTATCTGAATTTGCATATACCCTTTTGTATAAACTTGTCTGCCTGCATGTGCTCCACACCCAAGCAAACGTTAGTTTCGCAAAAGACACAGTGGCCAACTCCAAAGTTATATTTCCCCTCGTCCAACAATTCCAGTACTAGCCGTACTGATACATAGCTTCTCCGAAGAACTCCCCTTGCATTAAAGAAATCTTCTGAAATACATTTTTAAATAGTTGTGCTTTTGTGTAATTGTCAGCGGCCCCCCCTTTTCAATATTTTGAGGATTTTTTTGTTTAACATGAAAAAGAAAAGTTTGTGTAACTTCAGATCTTCAAGAATATTTTCTCCATACAGCACAACTCTGGTCTTAAACTAGAAACGCTAGGAGCAAAAACACTTCAGTCACAGCACCCGCAATGGCAATAGAGCATTCAAGACTGCATGCTGGCACCAATAACCGACTTCACGCCCTAATTACTTCAGTTCTGTTAGTGAAGAGGGTAAACACAAACTCCACGTTTACTGGAAGGGGGGGAAAAAAGGATATAGAGTGACAAGGAAGAAAAAAAATCTAAATACGAACTTATAACAACCTAACAGAAAGGTGGGGAAGAACTTCCCTCCATATAATGCCACACCCTCGAGGTAGACTGGCTGTATACAAAAAATGTATACATAAGTCATGAACCAGGGCTACAGCTTATGATCCTCAAGCCCTAGACAAGGGAGGAAAAACAAAAAAAATGCAATGACCCTGGAGAGCTGACCTAGCACTGTCAAGCAATATATCATATGCCAGGACGGACAGCAGCAGTCTAGTAAAGCCAAACGGTGTGTGACAGACAGGCAGAGTGGCAAAATATTTCTCCAATGAAACCGGCAGAATCTAGGTATTGGAAACTCAATGTGATCAGTCCATGCATCCATATCCCAAAGATATTGAAAGGATTATGGTGAGGAAAAACAGCAAGAGAGCCCGCTGGATAAACAGTAGCCTTGGTGATACTGAACCTATTCAGCGGATACCCCACAACTGGAAAAAAAACAGCTGCTGAAAGAAGAGGGTGTGATGTCCAGTGCAAATACCATGCAAGGCTCACATTCTCAAACTCTGTCGATTCTATTTATCTAGAGTATCCAGACAGAAAATATTGCCACATGTAACTGATGGCAGCATGCGAGATGACTTAGTATTTTCTCATGAAGAAACCTGGATGTAGTGGACGATAGGGACAACAGTAAAGGAGAATGCTGGCTTAGCACTGAATGAGAGAAAACCAGACCTGAAATTAACAATCCCTTAGGACACAGAATCTCTACCAGTGCCAGCAAGGGAAACGACTGAGGGTGTGCAGCAAGGTGACTACATCAACATTTCAGCTAGATGGTTACAGCAAGGTGTTAGTGTTTATCACCACCACACTGGGAGTCCAGGGATGGATCCATGAAAGAGGAAAGTTGCGTACAGCAACTAATGGGGATGTACCCCATCATGAAAGGGAAACTGCCCATGCGGGCCACAAAATGAACAAAGAGGAAAAAAGGGGTACCAGCTTGAGGCCGTGTCACAGAAAAATAAAATTATCCATAGAGAATTAGGGCAGACTGTTTAAGTGACTGAGCCCCCTGAAGCAGCTAGCCATGGCTCTGATCTCTTACAGACAGGGAAGGGGGATGGTGGGTTGGTAATTGGTGTTCTATCGAGAAGATAATCTAGAAGATTTGAAGTTATGGTAACTTTTCTATGCTCCAAGGCTCAATCTTCTCGAATTAAGGAGGAGCTAGCGCAATCCTGAGGCCGAAAGTCAGTCCAGAGTGGAGGGAAGGCTGGGGAGAGAAGTCCTCCTGAGGGACCGGTAGGATTGCTGGCTTGATAACTGCTGCACCATCAGCATTGGGAAAGGGACACCCCCCAGAACGGGTCACTGGTGGGTGACCAGACCTAGTCAAGACAGGTGTAGCCAAGATATCAGTCTGAGACAGATGGACAAAGCTGCTAAGGAAAGCCACTTCCAAGGCATTGTATGATGTCCTCGCATGGTGCCAAGCTACTTCTGCACCCTTATTTGCAAGCCCAAGGCTGACCTGCACTTTGTCACTACCAGTCAGTTCAGAAAGCAAGGCATGCATCTGACCCCACAGCGAACGTTGGTACGTTGCCTTGTGCACCTGATGTGATGCTGTGAAAAGCGATGACTTGACAGTGATCATCTTCCTCCTGAGGGTATCCATCTGTCAAGATTCAGAGCTGGAGGGTACAGCAGAGTCAGGAGGACAGGTCTGACACTCCTTGGGGTCAGAAGGAACTTCACTCCTGCTGTGGGGTGACAGGAATCTCCAGGAAACCTTTCTGGAGCCTGGTATCTGATCTGGATGCCTGTAGTAGCAAAGGTGTGGAAAAAGGGTGTCTCCACACTGCCTCTGTTGCTTCAATCAATGTTGAATGCTGGGGAAGCGATCATCACAGTGTGTTAACTAGACCATCCAAAGAAAGCTAGCAGCATGGAATTTGGGTTTATGCCCACTAAGTAGGGCCGTTCGCATGCCTCTCCCTCATGAATTATTGAAAGCGCACGACTTTGGTGGTGGAGACACAAAGAGATTATTTGCTGTCCTCAGAGGAGGCTGTCAAGGGAGAGGAGGCTGTAACCATGACACAGAAGGGTGGTGATGGAAGCAGCATGGGGCCCGTGTCCCTAAACCAGGTCTGTATGTGTTCCGTCCGCTGTCAGAACTGCTGCTGAGACAATGGACCTAGAGGCCCAAAGGTGTCAGCAACACTTCTGAAAAAAGACTGGACATGAGGTGGAGACCTGAAGGGGACATTGGTGGCAGGAGGGTCTATTGTACCTGTGCCCAGTCTGGGATCAGGTGGCTTACTTGGCATCATTGCCTGAGAGGAAGAACCAGAAAAGCCTCCTAGCACAGACGCAGCAATGCCAGTGGTGGCTAGTGAGTGGGTGTCCCAAAAGAAAGCCCCTGTCCAGATGATGACCTGATGGTTCCTAGAATGCCCTGCTGCTGGGACTACCCTGGATCCAAGGACAACACTGATATTGGCACCAGTAGAGGCCCCAGTACCCCAGCCGGCCCTGAAAACCCCACTGGTGATGCTACCATGCCCAATGTCTGTGAGGCCCACAGCGGCACCAACAGGTGCACCGACACAGGTGATGAACACTGCAAGTGCCACAGATGCCCAAGTCAGTGCAGACAGTCATCATAGCTGTTGTTATAGTGGAAGTCAGCACTGAAGGTACTGAACCCAGCAACAGGGTAGTCTGGTGCGGATGGCTACCCCCTGGCTACCCAGAAGGAGCCAAGGTCTGCCTGATGTCACCAGCTGAGACTTTATCAGTTCCCATCTCAGACTCTTGAACAGTAAGAGGACATGGTCCAGAGACCAGTCTAGAGACCACCTGTGTCGATGCTTGTCCTGAGGTCAGGGGCAGCCAGGTTATTCCCACCTCAGAACCCAATACTCCACTGTCCAATGACTGAAGGAGCAGCAGTCATTACGGACCTCCATGTCATGTTTGGGTCCCAAGCAGTCGAAGTAGCAAGTATGACATCTGGAACGTGCAATGTTATTCCAGCATCTACAGCGCCAAAAAAAGGGACCCTGTCAGTTTAGCCTTTAAGATCTTGACCTTTGTACCCTATATAAGCAGAAAATGAACGAATATTCTACTAAGGCAATAAGTGAAGGTTCACTCACATGGTGTGCACTCGATGATGGGGGAAAAACAGACAAGACAGTAAGGGCATCACTGACGGTTACTGGTTCCTGTACATGACATTACCAAACAGCTGTCAACAACCTAACTGAAAAGTGTTGGTCCCATGGGGGTTCTAGTGCCTTTGGCTAAGACCAAAAAGTGGGGCTTTATAGAAAAGACAGATTCTTGGAAAATCAATGTTTTTTCTGTCCCGGAAAAAAAAATCATCAATTAAGACAGGAAGGAAGAGAAGTAGAGAAATATGAAATACGCTAAAATGTTTCTAAATATTCATTTCAACAATTAACCCTAAGGCTTTTTTAATCTGGATAACAGGTACAAAAACTGGTCACTTTGTATAGCATGAGACTCGGGCGGGGGCAACATTGTCACAGGCTGATCATTAATTATTTTGTCTTTTTATACTTCTATTTATTTATTGAAATGTTTCACTAGGAAGACACACTGAACAACAAGTTGCTCGTCTCCCGGTGCGACCAAATGGAGGTACAATAGGATGTGAAAAAAACTTTACAGATCCCCTGGCACCAGAACCACCACCTTCAGCAGGGCACCCTTCCATCTCCATACAAACTCCCCAACCCCGGGAGACTCTATGGTGGAGGGCGGCTGTCACAGTGGCGGGGTCCTAGAATGCCTTTATGCCATGCTGCCATCAGGGTTGTTTCCCCAGCACTCTCCCCCAAGATGGAGGGTGGCTGGTCGCTCTGTTATCAGGGCTGTTTCCTCTGCCCCCCCCCCACTGAGAGACATCATGGTGGAGGGTGATGTCACAACAGAGAGCTCCTGGCTGGATAATCACCAGATGGCTAGTCGCTGTGGGGAGGTCCTAGATGCCCTACTGCTATCCTGCCCATCAGAGACTCCTAACATGGAGAGTGGCTGGTCACTGTGCTAAGGTCCTGGAATGCTCTGTCACCCTGCCATCAGGGCTGTTCATCTGCGCCGCCCCCCACAGAGAGACACCATGGTGGAAGTGGGTGTCTCAACAGACAGCCCCTGGCCAGATGATCATAGTGCCATCCTGCCATCAGAGACTCCATGGTGGAAGGTGGCTGGTTGATGTGGGGAGGTCCTAGATGCCCCAGTGTCATTCTGCCATCAGGGCTGTTTCCTTTGTTACAACCCGGCAGCCGTCCTCTGTCCCAACGTAGCCCTGCTGCACTGCCACCAGTGGAGGCAGTGGCCCTCCCATCCCAAAGAAGGAGAGCATCCTGTAGGAAGATCAATCCTCCAGCTTCCAGGCTTATTCTGAACCTAGGTCCACTGGCATCACCAAGCGGAAGCCCTGTTGACGTGCCAACAGGCCAGCTGTTAAGGTCTTTTTTTTTTTTTAATTGAGCAAAGAATGGATTTGGGATATCTGGGATAGCTGATTTTTAAAAAATAATTTTCCTGCTCCATGTTCTAGTTTGCCGCCCCTACCCGATATAAATGAGATCACCGCAGCCACTCTCTTCCTCCAGTCAGGAGGGCGAGCAGCTGCCTTTATAGGCAGTGCTCCTCTTAGTTGTCTGGGGTAGGGGGACCTCAGTGCAGGATATTTGGGGGGGGCACACACAAACCGCTGCCTTTCCACTTGGCAGTGTTTCGCACTGCCACTGGGTCAGAATATCAGGAATACTGTAGTTTCCTTAAATGAAGATCTATGAAGTGTTTTAAACATCATTAAAATTCAGCAGAGGTATTTGTTTTATGTGCCAGTAACACGTGAGCCCTTGGTTTACAGTTAAAACCCACAACTGAGACAGGATAGTAAAAAAAATAAAGGTTATATTACAATTAAAAACAATCAAATTCCATGTTATTTGGTGCAGGGATCAATTCTATTTCAATTATTTTACAAAAATCTCATCATGATTTGGGTGTCCCACATAATCACTACTGCACCTGTTATGTGCGACTTTCCTGTTCTCAGAATTTATAGGCAAGTTTTTTGTTTTTTTACTGTAGAATTAAATCTACATCTGAACACTTATTTCTTGTTTAAACATTATCCTCTTGAAATGTGGAATGTTTGTGGTCCTCTTGCAAACGAGAGATGCTTTAACCTTAGGAACCTTGTAACAGATACTGGAGCAAGTGACCTGTCACCAGGGAGTGTGGGGGGTTTAGGGGCAGGGAAGTGTTCACTCCCGGAAAGCCACAGGTCAGTACACAAATGTGCCACGAGGCCTTCCTTCATTTAGTTCCATGACCGAATCTGCGTATTTTCAATAGTGGCGAATTTGGCAGTAATTGCTCAGGGTAAAGTTAAAGTTGCACAATTTCGGAGAATTAGTGCCATGTGCAAAATGGAAAAGTTACCCACCCTAGTAACAACTTTCTTCTAAAGGATTAGAACAGCCATTAAAGTTGTGCATCATCTCCGCAGGGAATCTGGTGCTCTGGAAATGACACCTGTGGGCCCAGTACATTTTTAGGCTTTTGTTTTTGTTCCATCTCAGACATGAAACCAAAAAAGGCACTGCAGTGAGGTTTCAGTCATCCGCCATTGAGAGCCAGTAATTTCAGGGTTAACATAGTTGTTTTAATTTATTCAACCACAGTCTTTGTGAGCCAACCAGTTAGTGAAACTTCACCACCGTCATTGTGAGGAAAAAAAAAAAAGACTGCCTAAAGTGCTTGAAAAATGTAGTTACAAGTTAATCTCTGGATACTTCTCAAAGCTGTAACAATGTGAGGTCGCCTTACTTATCCTGGTATGGAATGATGCTGATCTCAGTGGCTGTAATCATAACTCTCAGCATTTTGTGTTCTGTACATAAATTATATATCTATTTTTTTTTATTTTAAGCAGAACTGTAAAGTTGTGAAATTAAACCACAGACACTGTAAGAAGAGTGTCTTGTTCTTGGAACCAAGTAAAGACGAAATAACATGAATTTGTGCTAAAACACAGATTGGAAGAAACAGCAAATGCATTTATGTTAAGTAAACTGAGTAAAATAATCTTTATGATGTAGCTGTCAAATTAGCCGGGAGCACAGTCTGGAGCAACTGTTTTTTTTTGGGTTTTTTTTAGCAGAAACTAAAGATATACCGTTGGAATGCTGGGAGGCTCGAGACCAGCACTGTGACAAAGAGCATCTGCACTTGGTGGAGATGATGCACAGGTTTTACTGGGCGGTTGTTATTCTTGTACTAAGAATAACCAACACATAAATCTGGTGGCAACTGAGGTCACTACTCTTCAGTAGAAGCAGCAAAATGATTTGTGGTTTAATTTAAAAAAGTACTCATTTTAAAGCAGCTCCCACGGCCACCATGGAATCTCATTTTGCACGTTTTTTGAAAAAGTTGTTCTTTACGTTTCTGCTCTGTACTGTGAAAAGCAACTTTTTCAAGAGCCTGCAAAAGTGGGAAAACCATCTATTATAAGACACTTGATTAACTTTCCAGAATATATACATTCAAGAAGTACTTTGCTGGCTGTCACACTAGGCGTGAAGCAGCCATCTTCTGCCCCAGCAACTAATTTTCACTGCCAGACAGCTGGGTTCAGGTGTTTGACAGAGATGAGGAAGGTGCGAATCTCCATGGGTTTCAGCAAGACTTTGGTAAAATCTTTTGTGACAGGCTGCTCCACTGGTTTACCTACGAATAACAACAACAAAAATTCTTATGATTAAGGTCTTTTTTTTTTTTTTTTGTATAAACTTTTTTTTTTTTTAAAGATTTTAATCAACATGACAGAACAAACACTCACATACACAGAAACACAAAACCAATACATCATAACTATATACAAACACATCAGAACTATATACACCCACGGGTCCATTTCATTATCATAAATCTTCATGTTGCTCAATATAGGGTAAAAATAAAACTGCAGGGTTGCCTGCATTGTATTTTCAAATTAAACATTAAAAACAGCATATTGCACCGGTTCCCTATTGCATAATGGTCTCCACACATCCCCCACTCTGTAAATCTGTTGTTCCACTAGAGTGCTTCCTAATAATACCACAAAATGCCTTTTCAGCCACTGGTGTCTACCGCCTCATCCAGGGAAACCCCCTACTTTAAGTATTGGGCTTCAAATGAGGACAAGGAAGACAGAAACGTTTCCCAAACCAGAAAGAATGTGTCCTCCCAGCCCGCCACCCTAAATGACACGCGTCCTAGAGTGACTGAATTGTTAAGTTGCACCACTGCTGTATCATGGGTGTGACCCCAGATACCCATGCGTTTAGGATGCAGTGGCGAGCCAGTATTAGTAACACCCTGGCCCATCTTGGTAGCACATCGCACTCTTCCGTCCCCATTTCCTCTACCCCAAACAGTAACAACAGAGGTGTCAGCGGGAGTTGTCTCCCCATCATGGTACCTACTTCCTGCGCTATTTGTGCCCAAAAGGCCTGCAAAAATGAGCATGACCAAAAATAGTGATGATAAGATCCCAAGTCCATCCCACGAGTAAGGCTCTTTAACCAAGACACAAAATCCACCCTTGCTAGCCAGCAGTACCCGATGAGGATGTTCCGGTCACCGTTTTCCACACCAGCCTCGACATCTTGTCCTTCTGTTGATTTGAGCCTAGAGACATTTCTTGCACGGAAGTGATGGTGAAGGCCGAAAACAAATTCTGTAAAAACAGAATAAAAGAGAAGTGTTGGAATGCAAAAAAAAAAACACAAATCTATAACTGCAGGACCACAACATGCATCTTGTAGACAACTACCACCACAGAACACTGTGGTCTCTGCAATGGTTCCATGTCAACTGAGCGCAAAAAAATACAGCGTGGTAATTTACGGCGTCTAAAACTCAGCGTGAGTAATCTGCGTGCTCATACCTTTAAGCGCGATTACTTATTGGCGCAAAATGCTACTGAGACTACTGAATAACTCTGTACTTTCACAATGTAGTATTTAAAACTGAATCAGCGAATCAATGTCATCCTTATTCGGCTATAAATAATGGTCCAATATAGAGAACAGCACCTATGTACCATGTCTCTGCATTTTGTTCTCAGCACCAGGGGGCAACCGCTTCTCAGTCATGAGGGTTATCTGTATCGGAAAGAGAGAAAATATGGGCAGAAGAAATACTGGAAATGCATCCAGTATGATGCATTTCGATGTCCTGCTAGGCTACATACTGAATCAGATAATATTATTAAATACATCGCGAGCCACAGCCATGTCCCAGACCCTGCTGATGCTGCGGTGGCAGCAAACTACGGGATGACAGACTTTGCTGACTACCTAAGGGGCATCACACAAAACTGAAATGAAAGAAGATGAAAGTGAAATTTGATGTGACACATAGTAGTACTGAATTATGACACACACGTTTTAATAATATACTAAAGATAAACTTTTTAATACGTTAATAGAAACTAAATGAACTGGCTAATCCCACCAAGAACATGGAACATCCCAAGTAGCAGCGCGCACAGCCAGTGAGGTCATCAACAGTAGACACAACATGGACTTACAGTAAGGTAATTATGTGATCCGTTTATTTCATTCAGTTTCTGCTGGTATTTCTGCTCATTAGTTAGGCTCATTCAGTTTCTGTTGTGGGTTAGTTATGCTCATGCAGGTGCTCGTTTCTAGTAAGAGTGTAAATATGCCTGTCACGCTGTATTTGCATTGCGATCAAATTTCCAATGCGCTTTAGTTTTTTACGCTTAATTGCGTACGCTGACTTTTCTGCGCTCAATTGTTTGCGCTGAGTTGACGTGATACTCTCTGCAATATATTCCACAGCGGATAGCATGGAGAGAGCCAGTGTGAGAGAGGGGTGTATGTACAGTATGTATATACATTTCATTTTCAGTTTATTTAGAGTTATAACCATTTAGCATAGTTCATTTACAATGGTGGCCCATGTGAACAATACATACTATAACGTATTTAAGTTACACACATAATTTAGCAAATAATCAAAACTCATTATGCAAAGCAAGAACAAACATCCTGCATCGAAATATAATGCAAAAAACAATGTTTCAAAGTTGCAACAGATGGGAGTATTTTATATCTATATACATAAACAACTTTTCTCTCTGCAACATATTCCACAGCAGACAGCATGGAGTGTGTATCTGCGTGTGTGTGCTCCATGTACCCTGCGACATATTCCACAGCAGACAGCATGGAACGTGTGTCTGTGCTCCATGTACCCTGTGACATATTCCATAGCAGACAGCATGGAACGTGTGTCTGTGCTCCATGTACCCTGCGACATATTCCACAGCAGACAGCATGGAGTGTGTATCTGCATGTGTGTGCTCCATGTACCCTGCAACAAATTCCACAGCAGACAGCATGGAGTTTGTATCTGCGTGTGTGTGCTCCATGTACCCTGTGACATATTCCACAGCAGACAGCATGGAGTGTGTATCTGCGTGTGTGCTCCATGTACCCTGCGACATACTCCACAGCAGACAGCATGGAACGTGTGTCTGTGCTCCATGTACCCTGTGACATATTCCACAGCAGACAGCATGGAGTGTGTATCTGCGTGTGTGTGCTCCATGTGCCCTGCAACATATTCCACAACAGACAGCATGGAGTGTGTATCTGCGTGTGTGTGCTCCATGTGCCCTGCAACATATTCCACAACAGACAGCATGGAGTGTGTACCTGCGTGTGTGTGCTCCATGTACCCTGTGACAAACTCCACAGCAGACAGCATGGAACGTGTGTCTGTGCTCCATGTACCCTGTGACATATTCCACAGCAGACAGCATGGATTGTGTATCTGCTCCATGTACCCTCGACATATTCCACAGCAGACAGCATGGAGTGTGTATCTGGTGTTTGTGCTCATGTACCCTGTGACATACTCCACAGCAGACAGCATGGAGCGTGTGTCTGTGCTCCATGTACCCTGGACATACTCCACAGCAGACAGCATGGAACGTGTGTCTGTGCTCCATGTACCTGAAACATACTCCACAGCAGACAGCATGGAGCGTGTGTCTGTGCTCCATGTACCCTGCAACATATTCCACAGCAGACAGCATGGAAGTGTCTGTGCTCCATGTACCCTGTGACATATTCCACAGCAGACAGCATGGAGTGTGTATCTGCGTGTGTGTGCTCCATGTACCCTGCGACATAATCCACAGCAGACAGCATGGAACGTGTGTCTGTGCTCCATGTACCCTGCGACATATTCCACAGCAGACAGCATGGAGTGTGTATCTGCGTGTGTGTGCTCCATGTACCGGAGACATATTCCACAGCAGACAGCATGGAGCGTGTATCTGCGTGTGTGTGCTCCATGTACCCTGCGACATATTCCACAGCAGACAGCATGGAGTGTGTATCTGCGTGTGTGTGCCACAGCAGACAGCATGGAGTGTGTATCTGCGTGTGTGTGCTCCATGTACCCTGCGACATATTCCACAGCAGACAGCATGGAGTGTGTATCTGCGTGTGTGTGCTCCATGTACCCTGCGACATATTCCACAGCAGACAGCATGGAGTGTGTATCTGCGTGTGTGCGCTCCATGTACCCTGCGACATATTCCACAGCAGACAGCATGGAGCGTGTATCTGTGCTGCCATGTACCCTGTGACATATTCCACAGCAGACAGCATGGGTGTGAGTCGTGTGTGTGCTCCATGTACCCTGCGACATATTCCACAACAGACAGCATGGAGTGTGTATCTGCGTGTGTGTGCTCCATGTACCCTGTGACAAACTCCACAGCAGACAGCATGGAACGTGTGTCTGTGCTCCATGTACCCTGTGACATATTCCACAGCAGACAGCATGGAGTGTGTATCTGCTCCATGTACCCTGCGACATATTCCACAGCAGACAGCATGGAGTGTGTATCTGCGTGTTTGTGCTCTATGTACCCTGCAACATACTCCACAGCAGACAGCATGGAACGTGTGTCTGTGCTCCATATACCCTGTGACATATTCCACAGCAGACAGCATGGAACGTGTGTCTGTGCTCCATGTACCCTGAAACATACTCCACAGCAGACAGCATGGAACGTGTGTCTGTGCTCCATGTACCCTGCAACATATTCCACAGCAGACAGCATGGAACGTGTGTCTGTGCTCCATGTACCCTGTGACATATTCCACAGCAGACAGCATGGAGTGTGTATCTGCGTGTGTGTGCTCCATGTACCCTGCGACATACTCCACAGCAGACAGCATGGAATGTGTGCCTGTGCTCCATGTACTCTGTGACATATTCCACAGCAGACAGCATGGAGTGTGTATCTTGTGTGTGTGCTCCATGTACCCTGCGACATAATCACAGCAGACAGCATGAGCGTGTATCTGCGTCCATGTACCCTGCAGACATACTCCACAGCAGACAGCATGGATGTGTATCTGCGTGTGTGTGCTCCATGTACCGGAGACATATTCCACAGCAGGACGTCGAGCATATGGAAACGTGTATCAGCATGGAGTGTGTATCTGCGTGTGTGTGTCCTCCCTGCGACATATTCCACAGCAGACAGCATGGAGTGTCTGTATGTGTCCATGTACCCTGCCACATATTCCACAGCAGACAGCATGGAGTGTGTATCTGCGTGTGTGCACTCCATGTACCCTACGACAATACTCCACAGCAGACAGCATGGAACGTGTAACGGCTGATGCTCCATGTCCCTATGACATATTCCACAGAAGACAGCATGGAGTGTGTATCTGCATGTGTGTGACTCCATGTACCCTGCAACATATTCCACAACAGACAGCATGGAGTGTGTATCTGCGTGTCTGTGCTCCATGTACCCTGTGACAAACTCCACAGCAGACAGCATGGAGGTCGAGTGTCTGTGCTCCATGTACCCTGTGACATATTCCACAGCAGACAGCATGGAGTGTGTATCTGCTCCATGTACCCTGCGACATATTCCACAGCAGACATGGAGTGTGTATCTGCGTGTTTGTGCTCTATGTACCTGCGACATACTCCACAGCAGACAGCATGGGTGTGTGTCTGTGCTCCATGTACCCTGCTGACATATTCCACAGCAGACAGCATGGAGTGTGTATCTGCGTGTCTGTGCTCTGTACCCTGAAACATACTCACAGCAGACAGCATGGAGCGTAGTCTGTGCTCCATGTAACCCTGCGACATATTCCACAGCAGACAGCATGGAACGTGTCCTGTGCTCCATGTACCCTGCGACATATTCCACAGCAGACAGCATGGAGTGTATCGTGCTGTCTGTGCTCCATGTACCCTGAGCATACTCCACAGCAGAACAGCATGGAATGTGTATCTGTGCTCCATGTACCCTATGACATATTCCACAGCAGACAGCATGGGTGTGTATCTGCGGTGTGTGCTCCATGTGCCCTGCGACATAATCCACAGCAGACAGCATGGATGTGTATGTCTGTGCTCCATGTACCCTGCGACATATCCCACAGCAGACAGCATGGGTGTGTATCTGCGTGTGTGTGCTCCATGTACCCTGAGACATATTCCACAGCAGACAGCATGGAGTGTGTATCTGCGTGTGTGTGCTCCATGTACCCTGCGACATATTCCACAGCAGACAGCATGGAGTGTGTATCTGCGTGTGTGTGCCACAGCAGACAGCATGGAGTGTGTATCTGCGTGTGTGTGCTCCATGTACCCTGCGACATATTCCACAGCAGACAGCATGGAGTGTGTATCTGCGTGTGTGTGCTCCATGTACCCTGCGACATATTCCACAGCAGACAGCATGGAGTGTGTATCTGCATGTGTGCACTCCATGTACCCTGCGACATACTCCACAGCAGACAGCATGGAACGTGTGCCTGTGCTCCATGTACCCTATGACATATTCCACAGAAGACAGCATGGAGTGTGTATCTGCGTGTGTGTGCTCCATGTACCCTGTGACATATTCCACAGCAGACAGCATGGAATGTGTATCTGCGTGTGTGTGCTCCATGTACCTGCGACATACTCCACAGCAGACAGCATGGGTGTGTTCTGCGTATGTGTGCTCCATGACCCTGCGACAATATTCCACAGCAGACAGCATGGTGTGTGTATCGTGCGTGTGTAATCTCCATGTACCCTCGACATATTCTACAGCAAACAGCATGGAGGTGTATCTGCGTGTGCTGCCATGTACCCTGCGACATATTCCACAGCAGACAGCATGGAGTGTGTATCGTGTGTGTGTGCTCCATGTACCCTCGCGACATATTCAACAAACAGCATGGGTGTGTCTGCGTGTGTGTGCTCCATGTACCCTCACGACACATTCCACAGCAGACAGCATGGAAGCGTGTGTCTGTGTGCTCCGCATGAACCCTGTGACATATTCCACAGCAGACAGCATGGAACGTGTGTCTGTGCTCCATGTACCCTGCGACATATTCCACAGCAGACAGCATGGAGTGTGTATCTGTGTGCTGTGCTCCATGTACCCTCACGACATATTCCACAGCAGACAGCATGGAGTGTGTATCTGCGTGTGTGTGCTCCATGTACCCACAACATATTCCACAGCAGACAGCATGGAGTGTGTATCTGTATTGTGTGTGTCAGCCACCTAAGCAAATTCTTCCCGACTCGCTTTCTAGAAGGACCCCCTTCGAAGTGCACTTGTAGCAAAGAGATCCTCTTCAAAGACAGGCGCTCTGCCTGCATGCGGTGCCTAAGTCCGGACCATGATATCCAGACCTGCTTCATTTGTCAGCAGTTCAATAGTAGATCCAGGATCCACCACCAGAAAGTGCTCCAGAGTTTCTCCTGGACTTAAGGCCATGGAGAAAGATCCATCCTCTCAAGGGGAACCCTCGCATAAATCGGAGAACATAAGGCACAAGCACTGGACAAGGATAGGACTCGATCCCAATCCAGACCCTCAGACTCCAGACCAGCTCCAGCTCCACCAGTTGGACCACTCTCCAACCCAGGCCAGGTCTCACCCCCAATCAAGGTCAGGGCTTCAGGGGCCTCTGGTTCAGTGTCTTTACAGCCACCAAAACCAAATCCAAGGATAAGCTGCTCCTCGGGGTCGGCCTCCAGGTGGGAGCTTCCAACCGCCCAAGACCTCGGTCCAAATCGGCGTACATCTAACTTCCGGCAGCCAGAACATGATCACTCAGTCTCAGCCCAGGAGCTCAGACGTCCCTCAGCGGAAGACTTCAGAGCTCACGTTGCTAAAGCGGACGATGGAGGTGAAGCAGGCTCAGAGCCATCCCCACACAATGCCCCAAGAACCCGCCACCCCGCCATCTGTCACTGCTCGCGGGGAAAGCACGAAGGAGGAGGCAGGCCCCAGCACCAACGACCAGGCGTTGGGGGATGCAAAAGGCGTCGGTCTACCCGACTGGCGCACTACACAAGACCCGATGCCAGACCCGACGACTCCCTCAGCCACCGGAACACCTGATCCTAGCGACCGGACAGACACCATGCCAGGCCCTTCATCCGATCTGAACATACAAGTTGAGGGAACTCTTCAGCTTTTGGTGGGACACCATTAAAAATATATGTTGTACCTACCAAAACCACCTGGTGAGGCACCACACAGCAGGCACCCCACTGGCACCTACCTAGAGCACCAAACAATATTCCACAGCCTAGGGGAGGTTCAAGGCCAGACACTCTAGGTCTCAGGAGTCGAGAAGAGGCATCTCAGCTCAGGACCCCTCTGAAATCTAGTGACCACAGAAGAATAGGCCCGATGAAGATCTCCCTCTTCATCAGGCAACAACTGACGCCTGAATCTTCGAGCATGCCTCCGTCACTCTCCCCTGAGCCTCCTTCTCCAGATCCCCACGACCTTCCCCAGGTCGGCCACGGATGACCATCATTCACCGATACTATGCATACCACATTCAGGAGAACATGGGATGGAAGACAGAGGATTTAGACCCAGAACAACGCCTGGCACATTATTTGAGGCAAAAAGATCCCAAGCCTGTGGTGGTTCCACCCTGGTGTACACTTTCCAGGACGCTACCACAGCTGCATGTAAAAGGTCCTCATACAATTCCAGTGGTCCCCAAGAAGGCCGACAGGCTTTATAGGGCCCCATGGGAGGCTCCCTACCCATCTCAGCAACCCATGGCTGACTCACTATTCATCACGGCTTCATACAACCGCTCCCAGTGGCCCCAACACCTCAGTACACAGCCCCCAGACCAGGAATCCAAACAACTGGATTCACTGGGTCGTCGCATGTATGCCTCCGCTACGGCTCCCTCAGGTCCCTCAACTATCTGACGCACAGGGTGAAATTTCAAAATGCACTGTGGGACCAGGGACAGGACCTACTGAAGGACTTTCCAGAGGGTGAGAATGAGGAGGAGCTCCTAAACCTCTTTGTCACGGGCTCTGACGTTGGGACCCAAGTCCTCCAGGCTGTGTACAACTCAGCAGACTCTGCGGTAAGAGATGCCTCAACAGGCGTTTGCCTCCGGAGACACTCCTGGTTGAGGGTTTCTGAATTTACTCTAGACGTCCAGAAATGAATCATTGATGTCCCCTACAGTGGATTCGTCTTGTTCGGTGAAGACTCCGAGAGGGTCATTACCAGACTTCCAGATGCCGGGAAGGAGGTTAGAATGGTTCAGGCCATGTATAAATCCAAGCCTGGTTCCTTTCGCAGACCACAGAACCGTTTTTGTGGCAGACAGACCTCGGTCGGGCCAACAGCAACATAGGGGCAATTTCGGTCGCAAGAACCAACAGAGATTTTCCGGAGGTCAGGGCCAGAGAAACACAAAATTTACCCAACCTGCCGGAGCCACTGCCACCACAGCATGACTCCTTCCCAGCCCCTGCCCCAAAGTAAAGAGAGGGTCGGGGGTCGAGTCACTCACCACCTGTCAGGGTGGCAGAGGATCACCTCCAACCGGTGGGTTCTTCAGCTTATCGGTCGAGGACACATTATAGAGTTCCTCGGCCGCCCACCATCAAGACCTCCTCTGCATTCCCATTATTCAGGACAGCATGCCTTGCTCATCCAGCAGGAGATCTCAGCACTCCTTTCCAAGGATGCCATCGAGGTCATACCGAGGAGCCAAAGAGAAAGAGGATACTTTTCCCACTTCTTCCTGGTTCCAAAGAAAACTGGGGACTTACGCTCGATCCTAGACCTCAGCAACCTAATTATCTATTTGATGTACGCTCAAGCAAGGCGCATGGCTTGCATCTCTGGACATGCAGGACACTTATCTTCATCTTCCCATAACTCGGTCGCACAGGAAATTTCTGTGCTTCGACTTTTTGGGACACCATTACCAGTTCCGAGCACTTCTGTTCAGCCTGTCTTCAGTGCCACGTGTCTTTACCAGGTGCATGGCAGTCGTAGCAGCAGCCCTCAGGAGACAAGGCCATTATGTCTTCCCCTATTTGGACGTGTGTCCTGATGGCCTCCTCCCCAGAGGCATTGGAGAAGGCCATTCACAACACCTGCTCCCCATTTCAGTCTCTAGGGCTCACCATCAACCAAGAGAAGTCATCTCTCACTCCCTCGTAGAGACTACAATTAATCGGCGCAGTTCTGGATACCCATCAAGGGACAGCCTTCCTGCCCACGGACAGAGTGGAACGCATCAGGTCACTGATAAGGACTATCACGGCAAAAAATCTTGTCTCCGCTTGGACCATACTTTGCCTGCTCAGACATATGGCAGCCGCCATCGCCATGGTCCCCCACGCTCAACTCCACATGAGAGTTACTCAGTGGACACTGAGAACCCAATGGAACCTGAGGCAAGATCACTCAGACCAGTCGATCAGGCTCACACGGCCGGTCATTCAAGACTTACAGTGGTGGCTGGTCCTGGAACATCCTTCCGTGGGAGTCCCCTTCGTGGTGCCAGTACCATCTTTGACCCTCACCACCGTTGCTTCGGGGTCCGGCTGGGGAGCGCATCTGAGAGACACCAGAACCCAGGGAACCTGGTTGCCTCTGGAGACTCACCTCCATATCAATGTCCTGGAGATGAGGGCAGTCCTTTATGCCTTACAGTGAGAGATCCAACCGGGTCATGTATCGGTCCAAATGGACAACACCTCTGTGATGTATTACATCAACAAACAAGGAGGCACTCACTCCTACCCCCTTTGTAGAGAGCAAAAGCGGGTGTGGGTATGGGCCTTACAGCACACCACCATGCTCACCGCAGTGCACATTCCTGGTGTGGACAACACTGTCGCAGACCTCCTGAGCTGGTCGAAGGCCAGGGCTCATGAATGGGAACTGATAAAGGAGGTCAGCAAGGACCTGTTCTGACGATAGGGGACACCAGATATCAACTTATTCGCATCCCCATACAACGCAAAACTGCCCAATTTCTGCTCGCTAGATTCAGGGCCTGGTGTTTTCTGGTGAGACGCGTTGTCCCTCTCCTGGACGGGCAGATTCCTCTATGCTTTCCAGCCCTTCCCTTTGATCCAGAGGGTTCTTCTCAAGTTCTGATCGGAACGGGCGTCAGTGATCTTGATAGCAGTCTTTTGGCCCAGACAGATCTGGTTTCCGCTGCTTCACCAGCTGGCTCAGGAGCCTCCCTTGCCATTACTGGTCAGCTCTCATTCGCTGTCCCAGGAGGCCGGCTCCCTAGTTCATCCGAACCTCAAATCCCTGAACCAGCACACCTGGCTCATAAAGACGTAGCCATTCTTAGGCACGGGGTCTCGCAAGGCGTTGCCAATATACTGGTGGCAGCGAGGAAACCTTCGACTCACGCCACGTATGCTCTGAAATGGTGGAGATTTTATTTATGGGCTGAGGCCCACGATTTCAATCCTCTTTGATGTCCTGAGAAGTCCATTTCAGACTACCTCTATCCCTTTTCCAGTGGGGATTGGCCTATTCCTCTCTGAAGGTACACCTCTGTGCCATATCAGCATACCACACACACTGGCTGGTCATCGCTCGTTAGCCCAATCAGAGGCTTCCCACGCGTTTCTGCATGGTGTCTTGCATCTCAGACCCCCGATTAAGAATCAGATTCCTCCTTGGGACCTTCTTTTCATTTTAGAGCAGCTTACGCTGCCTCCCTTTGAACCAGCTGCGGATTGCAAGCTTCGCCTTCTCTCCTGGAAGACGTTATTTTTAGTTGCCATTACTTTGGCATGGAGGATTTCTGAGCTTCAGGCACTCGCGTGTAAAGAGCCTTGCTTGATTTTCCATAAGGACATGGTGTCCTTAAGGACCAATCCTAGGTTCCTTCTCAAGGTGGTTTCAGCCTTAAACTTAAACCAGACACTGACCTTCCGGTGTACTTCCCCAACCATACTAACACGGGGGAAGCCCTCTTGCACTCTCTAGATGTGCACAGGATTTTGAGGTTCTACTTGGCCAGAACCAGTTCACTGATAATCTGACCAACTGTTTTCATCCTTCGCTCGAAGGATGCTGGGTGCACCAGTATCGAAACAAACTCTCTCCAAGTGGATTGTTAACTGCATTGTCTTCTGTTACCAGAAATGCAATAAACCCTTGCCGGGACCGGTAAAGGGCCATTCTACAAGGGGTGGGGTGGTGGCTACCTCCTTTACTGCCTTATAAAATGTAGCGACATCCGCCATTTGTGTGGCCGCTATTTAGGAGTTCAGTGCACACTTTCGTGAGACACCACAGTTTGGACATCGCCTCCAGGTGTAGAGCGGGCTTTGACCTGGAAAGTCCTCCACGGATTTTTGTCCTGAGAGGTTCCTTTCTTCCTCGATCTTGCCTATACTCCTCCCGACAGGGTTAGCATTACACCCTTACTGCTTGGTAATCAGTCCTTATGGTGTAACCTGCTGCAAGAGCTGTATCTCGAAGTAAGATAGTACAGTTACATAACTTACCGTAACAGTAGATCTTCGAGAACAACTCTTGCTGCAGGTAGTTTCCCTCCCCTCAGAAGATTTGGTTCCATTTCATAGCGTCTCCGACACATCAGAATTATTAGTCTTCCTCTGGAAGCGGATCCTCGGTCTCCCTTTCTGAATCACATCTTTGCGCTGGGCGACTTCGGCGGGAGAACTGAGGTATGCTGGGGGACTGCCCCTTTTATGATGTATCTGATAGGGGCAGGGGCGATGTTGGGGGTGGTCCCCCACTTGGTATAGCTAGCTAGAAGTTTTCCATGGGGTCCTGCTGCCTGCTGGCTTCAGTCCGTATAATGTAACCTGCTGCAAGAGCTGTTCTCGAAGATCTTCTGTTACGGTAAGTTCTTACGTAGCTGTACTTTCAGAATAGTGAGGCCATAGCTGACCATTTTAATACATTGTTCATCTCAAAAATGATAAGTGCAAGTACGTTTGACACAGGGCAGGCAGAAGCAGGTCCAGTTAAACAGAAAATGGCAACAAATGTAAAAGAGGTACCCCCCTTTGTCTTTGACAGAGTAGATGAAAATGAGGTTTTAAAACTACTGCAGAGTCTTTGGGGGCGTGGTGGACTGCATGAGGTACCTACTCAACTATTAAAGGGAAACTTCCATGTGCCAGCAGGCCCCACCTGCATGTGAAGCGAGGCCCGATTAGCAAATGTAGAAATAGAAGCAAATGTTGCACTTATAGTTTAATATTTTATTTTAATTCATATCTGGTTGATCCTGCACCTTCCCCGGCTGCATTTTAGGTATGAACACCCTCCCCTTCATGCCCACAAGCACCCTCGGCTGTCCCCGTAATGAAGTGCCAGGCAGGGAGCAGCCAGGGTGTCTCCATAGGCTTGTCGTAGCCTAAGATTGCTGAACAGCTCTGGTCTGGAGCCCGTGTACCTCCGTGACATATAGAGGCCAGGTACAGACAGCTAGTGTGCCTGTTAGTTTGTACCTGCTCTCAGTATTGCAAGAATATCAACAGACTCAAAACCGGAGCAATCTGAAGCTACCGCAATACATATAATCTGGCCATTTTGTATCAGGAGAATCAATGGATGGTTCAGACTTCTTACGGAGCTATTGGGTATAATGAGTTAAGAGACACCCATCCCACAGACTCGGGGCACCGAACATATCAAAATCTTCATACAGCAGTCATGATAAATACAAAACAACATAATATTAAACATTAATATACAATATTGCACCACAATATTAGCCAGTTCCTAACCCAGTTTACCACCTTGTCTCCCATGCCCCGACTACCCATTTTGTTAACCAGGCTCCTGTGTGGGACAATGTTAAAGGCTTTGCTGCAATCGAGGTAGGAGACATCCACTCCCAAGTTTACTTCCTTCGTCACCCAAAGAAATTGATCAGATTCATCACCTACCGCTGTGAACCCATGCTGTCTAGGGCCCTGGGCACCAATGGCTTCTAGATGTCCAATACCAGGTTATCACATGAAACCTATTTGTTTTTTATTTTTCCTGCATCAGTACTTACCAGAAGATCCACAGAGACCGGCTGAGAGTAGTTGCTGCTCTCCTTCTGTTCAAACTGGTGTTCCAGACGGATTAGGACAGACTGGTCATCCCACTGGGCCAGAGTCAGGAGGTGGACATTAGCAGGAAGTTCATGTTTTAGAGCAGAGAACTGGAAATTCACAAGATGGCTGTTTATTTTCATTTTTTATTAAATATACTTTCTATTTTGACCATCTATTTTCCAAGACAGCCACAAAGTCCCACTTCCATCATCCGTAATTCCCGCTCAAAAAGACTTCAGGGATCTTGCCCCCAACCCCCACAACAGCCTCTGCGGCACTCCCAGAACCCCGGGTCCACCGTAAACCACAGCTTATACCATACATGGGGAGAGGAAACTACAGGACCACCCAACTCTCCAAAGACACGCGCTGATTTCAAGGTGTTTGCTTGTCAGTCTACCTGTTCGTTTTTACTCAATACAGCTTTTTCTCCCTCACCATTACCCTCCCCAGTCCTTAGCCCGTAGGGGCATAACCCCTCAGCAACTGTTCCCCCAGCCCCAATCTCTGCTATCCTCTCCAATCACCTTGGAGGGGTCCATGGCATGGAGTTTAAGGGAGCCAACTAGTTGTCATCACAAGTGAGGTGTTTTTTTTTGGTTTACACGATGTTTTTCTCCTGCCCACCTCCTGCATGGCACCTGGTATAGCGGTCTGTCAGCCTTGTACACAAAGACAACATCCCGTAGTAGAGTAATCTCCCTGGCCCACCATAGGGTTTTCTGTGGCACCAGAGAGAATCCTGCACCATCCCTCCCTGGCTGCCACTCAAACCTCCCCAGGGCTACCCAACGGGCTCGAAGCCCATTCCTGAATGTGGTGTTGTCAGCATAGCATGTTGCTGTGAGGCCATCCAGTGGCCTCCAAGCATATTGCTGCTGGGTCATCTGATGGCCCCGAAACATACTGCCACGGGGCATCCAAGGGCCCTGAAACATACTGCCATGGGGTCATCCAATGACCCCAAAACATGCTGCCATGGGGTTCCATCCAGTGGTCCCAAAACATATTGCCAGCTGGGTCATCCAGTGGCCCCAAAACATACTGCCGTGGGGTCATCCAGTGGCCCCGAAACATGCCGTGGGGTCATCCGATGGCCTCAAAACATTTGTTCTTTGAATGTTTACTGCTCCCTCACTGCAGCCCTTAAAGTGTCCTCTGTAGTTTCTGCATTTTTATTTGCACAAGTATTTTACACTTTTTTGTGCTGTGTTCGCTCCCAGTTTTGCACTTGTCACTTTTATTGTACTATAATGCACTTCCCTGTTCCATTCCCACATGATACATCTGGAAACAAGCTGTGCTCAGCTCTGTATGCCTGGCGGGAGGGAGGACCATTACAGCTTATGCAACACATGGGCCACTAAAAACTCTGCACACAGAGCGAGCTCACCTGCTTGATGCTGATTTTACTCTCCGGGTACGGCTTGCCCCCTCCTGATGCCAGGATCACCTGTGGAGCCATGAACTCCTGCTGGGCCTGGGGCCGGTGGAAATCTGCAGAAGACTCGGGTGTGTCCAGGAAGATGATGTGTTTGCCCCGAACGATCAGACCTTTGTAGTTATCACCAGGCTCAGATAGTGCCTCACCAACCCCACGGTCATCATCACGCAGAAGTCTACGATGTACCTTTTGGGTGGGGAGGGTTACAAAAGGTGTTGTGTTTGGGGGAGAGAAAAGAGTATTACTAATCACTGTTGTAAAAACACACCCTAGCTTACAGACCAAAAACATTATTTCCACCCGGTGCTGCTGACAGGAATGCACTGCACACCATGTGGAAAACTCAACTTTGTGGTTCAAGTCTGACTCCGAGCCCCTGGCCAAAGGAGTCTTGGAAGCAATGTTTTTAGACTCTAAAGGTAGGGCCTGGCTCCTCCCCAACTGTAACTACAACAGCACCTCCTCAGGCAGGTGCCTGGGAAGTTGTTTGATGCTGTAGGCACCCACGTGACACTGGCCCTCCCTCCCTACCACAGAGCTCAGCATGGCCAGAACCAGCCAGGAGAAAAGAGGGTTTGATGGGTTTTTCCAGGAGGCCATGCATTCCCCCTCATCTCAATGACCAGTTCCTCCTAATACACCCTACCCTCATGCTCAGATCCTGGATAAGTTAGGCGCGCTGCATACCAAAGTCTCAGAAATATATGGGAAGGGGAGGCAGCTGCACCGATAGCGGAAGCATTGTCGCAGTGGCAGTGTGGCAGGAGAGAGGGAGTACCGAAGGTACACCGGAACTCCTCAAAGACACAAATGCCAAAAAGAAACACATTAAAAACGTCTGTCTGTAACTGTAAATATGTAGTTGCCCACGCATGGCAAAAGGAAAAGTTACTTGCCATAGTAATGTCTTTTCTTTTCATGGAACAGAACAGCTGGATGAACAGAAGCAAGTAAAACTCTGTACCTCTGGGGTATAATACAGTGTTCCCTTGCTATAGTGAACCCTCAGTTATACCAAATGGCAGGGGTGGCTGCCATAAGAACCTAGTACTGAATTAGCTGGTATTGGTTGCGGCTGTGAGAAAAAGTACAGTTACGCAAAAACTTACCGTAACAGTAGATCTTCGAGAGGAGCTCTTGCAGCAGGTAATACCATTAGGACTAAGTCCGCAGGCATTAGGACCCCTCGGGAAAAACTTTCTAGCTAGCAGTCTGTAGCAGGGGACTGCCCCCGACGTCGGGCCGTCAGGCATGGTATAAAGGGGGCGGGTCCCCTGGCGCTATCTCAGTTCCCCACCTGAGACCCGGTTGGCAAATAATGGAGAACCGAGAAGGAACTCCCCCTATAGAGAGAGAGAAGAATTAGAGGAACAAACTCACCTGGGGGATGGGCGAGGAAGCTACCTGCTGCAAGAGCTCCTCTCGAAGATCTACTGTTACGGTAAGTTCTTACGTAACTGTACTATCTGACTTCGAGGGAGCTCTTGCAGCAGGTAATACCATTAGCACCGAGTCCCAAGCAGTACCCAAAAAAGGCCCAGATCAGAGATGAGGAGGAATGACCTTGAGGGAACAAACAAGGTCATACTCTTATGAGAGCAGTCCCTGAAGAACAGCCAAACCAAAACCTGCTCTCCTCTTAGAGGCTATGTCCAGACTGTAATGTCGGATAAAGGTGTGGACAGTGCTCCAGGTAGCTGCGGCACAAAGGTCCGCCGCTGACACGTTTCTTAGAGAGGCAAAAGAGGTGGCTATGGCCCTGGTGGCATGGCCCTTAACTGAGCCCAGTAAGGGTTTGCTGTGGTGCTGACAGAAAGAAATGCAGTTCACTAACCACTTGGATAGTGTTTGCTTGGTGACAGGATCCCCTGCCTTATGTTTAACAAACGCCACGAACTGGTCTGTGGTCTGGACAAAACAAATCCAGTCCAAGTAATAATGAAGGATTCTGTGAACATCTAGAGTATGTAACAAGGCCTCCCCCCTGCTGGAGAACTCTAGATAGCAGATCGGAAGTTGGACGTCCTGGTTCAGAATCATGGCAGACACCACTTTCTTCAGAAATTTGGGATTTGTCCGAAGCTGCACCCTACACCTATGAAAAACAAGGTAAGGCTCCTTTGTACATCAGGGCCTGAAGCTCAGAAATTCTCTGGGCTGAAGTAATTGCATCTAAAAATAATACCTTCCAAGAAAGGAGCCGTAGCTCGCATGACACGGCCGGTTCAAAAGGAGGGAAGGTGAGCTTTTCTAAAACAAACAGGAGGTCCCACGGTGGGGACTGGATCCCTCCTGGGGGGTCTAATATGCAAAACTCCCCTGAGGAAGGTCTTGCAGATGTCAAGTTGTGCCAGAGTCCTCTCTCCAACTGCATCATGATACACCGAGACTGTGCAAAGATGCACCTTGATAGAGGAATAGCTAAGGCCTAGGTCAAGGAGGTAGAGTAGGTACTCTAGGACGAATCCGATGGAGCACTGGAGAAGATCCAAGGATTGGGCTACCACCCAGAGACAGAATTGCGTCTGCTTTATGGCGCAAGTGGCCCTGGTAGAGGGTTTTCTCGCTGCCACTAAAATCTCCACCACCCTCTGAGAAACTCCCAGTCTCTCCTTTGCTAAGACTGCAGGAGCCAAGTGTACAGGTGAAGGGATCGCAGGGACGGATGGACCAGTGTCCCTTGATCCTGGAAGAGCAAGTGGGTGGAGAGAGGCAGTGGTACGGGGGGGTCCCGTGGCCAGCTGCTGAAGAAGTGGAAACCGAATCTGATGAGGCCAGAAATGTGCTACCAAGATCATCCTGGCACCTTCAGACTGCAGTTTGAGCAGTACTCTCTGAGCTAGAGGGAAGGGAGAGAAGGCATAAAGAAACCTCCCTGCCCAGGAGAGGGACAATGCACCTCGCCAGAAAACACCAGGCTCTGGATCTAGCGAGCAGAAATTTGGCAAGTTTGGTGTCATGCTGGGACGCAAAGAGGTCCAGCTCGGGATGACCCCATCTTGTAAACAGGTAGTCTGCTACATCCTGCCGCAACTCCCACTCGTGGTTCAGAGAACGACAGACTGTCGGCGAGAATGTTCTGAATGCCTGGCACATGGACTGTGATTAGGAAGAGATAGCATTCTATCGCCCAGTCCCAGATTCTCATGGCCTCTCTGCAAAGAGGATACAATCCCGTTCCATCTTGCTTGTTCAGGTAAAAGACCACCGGGTTATTGTCTGACTGGATTAGCAGAGGACCCCGGGAGAGATAATCCTGAAAGGCCTGAAGGGCATAAAAACTGCCCTCATCTCTAACACACTGATGTGGAGAGACCTTTCTGTGGCAGACCACGATCCTCTTGTCTGATGGTTGCAAAAGTGAGCACCCCAGCCTAGTCCCAAGGTATTCATTGTGACAGCTTGTGTTGGACTTTGCCTCTGGAAAGGGACACCCAGTTCTAGGTGAGCTGGAACGTGCCACGAGCAAAGGAAGCGTCGGACCGCCTCAGAGATTCAGATGGGTTGGTCCAACTCCTACAAACCCTGGTTCCATTGGACCCTGAAATGCCACTGAAGAATTCTCATGTTGAGACATGAGAAGGGTACCGTGGCTATGGCTGCCACCATATGACCCAACAGCTGCAAGACTTCTCTGGCAGGTACCTGATCTGCAAACTGGATCCTGTAAGTTAGAGCCAAAAGGCGCAGGGCTCTGTCCGCAGGGAGAAAGGCCCTGCCTTGCAGAGTGTCGAGCACCGCTCCAATATATTGAAGCCGTTGAGAGGGCCAGGGTTGGGATTTCAGCCAGTTCAGGGTGACTCAGAGACTGGAAGAGTTGTTCCGTTTCCCTCGGAGAACTCAGAAACAGTTGTACTGTGGGTGCGGAAATCAGCCAATCATTGTGGAAGGGTTAAACAAAGTGGCCCCTTCTCCTCAGAGTGGCAGCATCTACCGCAAGGCATTTTGTAAAGACCCCTGGGTCTGACAAAAGGCCGAAAACAATGAATTGGTAATGCTTGTCTGTGGTCAACTGCTAAAGAGAAGCATCCAGGGAGCCGAACAATGCGGGTCAATGGTGGGAAAGCGAGATGGCACCGGGGGACTGCCCCTTTAACCACATCTGACCAGCCGGGCGTGCCCAACGCCGGAGTGGTCCCCGCTACAGACTGCTAACTAGAATGTTTTTCTGAGGGGTCCTAATGGTATTACCTGCTGTAAGAGCTCGAAGTCAGATCAGCAAGAAATCACTGTTACCAATACCTTATGCTACAGTCATTCTGCAAATACTGTATACTACTACCACCGTCAGAAAAGCATACCATGGCTATTAGGCAGCATGTCCACCACTGTGGGTATCTGTATCTCGGATATTCCCTTCACCCATTCCCCATGCACTGCAACCACCAACAGCAGGTTAAAATAAGGGGTCAGCGTGAGCATTAAGAGCCTAGTATTACTTTTTCTTTTTAAAAAATGGCTGATCTAATTAAAAAATGTAATCGACGCTGGGAGACAAAACAGTGGAGTGCTAACTTCAGAAGCAACTTTTTTTTCTTTTTACAGTGGCTGATGTAATCAGCCAAACATGTGGGTCAAAACAGCATTGGGAGACAAACCAGCTGCGAACCTTGCATTACAGTAAGAGTGAGCCAAGCAAGGGTTTATTTTGTTTTTAGACGGTGATTTTTAGCACAGTGGATGGTGCAACTCTGATCAGCCGAAATGAGAGGGTCAGAGAACACTGACATCCGCAGTCAGAAATCAGCCCATTTTGGAGAGGTCAGCCGGTGAGGAGGGCACAGAAACCCATTTGGAGAACAAGCGCCTTTAAATTTTCAAGTTAACTTGTTACTATATTAATCTCTCACTTTAATTTTTCTCCTGTACTATAGATTACACTTATAAAACAGCAAGAAAAAAATGTAGTAATTCCATTGGCTGAGAAAAGTCAGCTAATCATACATTAAATCTCTGTAAACGCATAGTCAGCTGCTGAATCTCATTACCATGGCCAAAAATACCTAATCACCTCACAACTGCAATATCAGTACACAGTCACATTTTTTTTGACATATTGACATGGATGCCATGTTGAAAATCCGAACCTTTACTGCCCCATTTGTTTAGTAAACGTCTGTCATTCACTTACGTACTTCAAATACATCTGTTAAATGTATTACTCCCAGTCTCCCACAGCTTTATGATAAATGTAAAATCATATACACATTCAATAGGCATCTCAGCATGCTGGCCCATTGGCGTACGGTAGCACTACTGGTCGCCACAGTGGTGACCTGTGTCCGGGAACCACTGCGGGTTGTCGGGGGCTGGCCAGGGAGAGGTCTGGGACGCTCAGGCCTCCTCCAGGGAAGGGAGGAAGGGTTGCCAGCTCCACTGCCACCTGGGTGACCACAGGCGGTAGTGCAGTTGGAGAGGCATAGTAGGAGGAAGGATGTAAGTTGGTGCCGCGCACAACACATGGTCACATGCGTACTCTCGCCACTTGTGTCCGGAGGGAAAGGAGGAACCAGAACAAGGAGCCATGGCCAGGAAGGGTAAACACCAGCTCTCCGCAGGCCCCACACAGGTGACATGGCGTTCCTCCATCTGGGACCCAGTACGTGTGGTGACAGGCCTCGCCCACTGCCCCTCCCAGGAGGGGAGCAACAAGTGGAGGGAAGCTAAGTCCGCAAGAAGCTGGGTGATAGGGCTGGGGGGTCAATGTGAAGGAGGGCCTGGCTGGAGAGGGGGAAACAAAATAGCAATCTGAAATTTTATTAATTTATTTATTTTAATACACAGCCCCCCCCGGAGATCTGGGCCTTCCGTGCTATAAGCAGGACACAAACCATAGCATTTATTAAAATGCAACCGTGCGACTCACCACTGCTCTCCACATCACTTCATAAAGGGCACTCACCACTCCCCCCCCAAACAACATACCGGACACATTCACTTGCTGGCAGCGAGACTCTTCAAGTGACTCCGGCTGCAACAAACGGGCTGCCACTGAGCTCTGGTCAGGTCCTGATGGAGAGGTGTGTGGGGGGGGGTGGCGCAGCACAGCAACTTCTGAACAGCTTCTGAATCGCCCTACCAATGCTTAATGCTGGCCAGTGGCAAAACATCCGTTTTTGCCTTACTGATCCACTTGTCGAGTCCTAGGTCTGGTTCAGTCATTTAGGAAGGGGAAGAGGGGCGGCATGGTACAACAACTCATCCCGAACGGCTTCTGACTTGCGAACACTACACTAATCCAGAGTAGCTTAGGTAACAAATATAACTTTATAGTGCCCCCATTTAAAACTTAAAAAATAAAAGACAAATCAGGCACTTTTCATTGCCATCCTTTTGTAACAGTACAGCGCCACGTGCTGCATTAAAATATAATAGCATCATCTACTCCATTAAACAAAAAAAACACTAGTTACCCAACTGCTACAATCCCCCATCTTTATTCACTTAAACATTGCAATTCCCTTAAAAATATTTTTTTTGCGTGTAAAAAAAAAAAAAAAAGGCGCCAGCCCGGTGGTGCAGCGCTACCGCTTGCGAGGCCAATAACCCGGGTTCGGTAGCAAGCCCGGTTTGCTGAAGGGCCAGCCATGGGGAGAATGATCAAGCGCCCAGAGGGCTGCTCTCCTTCTCCAGGGAGGATGAGCTGCAGGTCCCACTGCAATACCGCCACCTGGGTGACCACAGATGGAGGTGCTGATTGGGATCACAGAGTGCATGGAGGGGCAGATGTCGGCCAAGGTCCAGAGCAGCGGCACATCTCGGCATGCCGTCGTCTTCTCAGACCTTTGTGCAGTCATCTACAGGGGAGGGACCAGAACCTGGAAAACGCTCCATGTCAGCTCCTGGAGATGGGCCCCGGCGCCTTAGCCTCACACAACCGGGATCTGGAGAGAGGCTCGGTGATACCACCTGACAGTGGACACTGGCTGGTGGTAGATGATCGGGGGGGGGGGTCTCCCTCCCACCCTGCTTGGGGGGTCATCCGAAGCTTGAAGGAGGCTGGTTCACTGAAGTATTTTCCAAGACACATGGCGTAGCCCAGCAGGTTGCCTAGGTACTCTCTGAAGGAAGGAGTGGACGTGGTGAGGAAGGGGGGCATAAAGAGCAAGTAAATAAAAAAATGTCATTTTTTTTTTTTTTTTTTTACAAATGAGCCATTTTTATAAATGCAATACACCACTTCAGGGTGTGCATTAAAGGACTTAATGCACTTCCCAGTGGCACAAGGACACTTGGCCTGCAGCCTTGTGCCTTACTACATCTGTGGGGCGTGCATTAAAACCCTTTGATGCACACCCTGCCATGGCTTATTACTTTAATATACAGCGTGTTTGAAGTGTAAGAGTGATATGTGCATTGGCTGATATTTCTATACATAGGAGTTCCCCCTCGATGTAACGAACAGCGAGTTGTAACAAACACAGGTTATGGCTTCCATTCTGTTTTTTTTTTTAGAAATTAAATTTTTATTAAGAGACAGAATACATATATCTTTATGGCTTTCCAAGTACAGGAATAAAAATGGGGCGAATAACACATTTGTCCAGTTAAAAACTTGTATACAGTGCATTTCAGTAGGCAATATAAGCATTATAGATATTTTCACCATACTTCAGTTCATCTTGGCAAGACAATTATATGACAGATCAATTAGAACATTTGTATGGGTCACCCTTCTTTATCGCCTCCCACAATGCCCTCCCGGGCCATAATAAGAGATTATGGGGTAAATGTTGGGTCAGTTTGTAACATATACCACATCCACCGCTGCCATTTCAATTGGAAGACCGGAGGTTATGGCTCCCATTCTGTTCATTATAGCAAGGGAGCACTGTAATTTGAATATTTTTCCAAAATTTGGTATGTAGTCTCTTGGCCTCTTCAGCTAACAGATCTGCCATCAGAATGCTAGGAAGCTCAACAACAGCACAGTGAGAGAGAGAGAGAGAGTGTGAGTGTGCGCAAGCATCACGAAAGCAATAAGACACGACAGGGTGTGGGTTGTTGATTGATAAGAGCATGCCCCCAAGTGCATTGTTAGGCACGAGGCGCTTGCGCCAAGTGACTACAGCAGCTGGGTAGTGCTCTTCTCAATCAACAACCCACACCTTGAAGTATCTTACTGCTCTTATAAAATGGGTAACAACTATTTCTATAACAATCACACACAACTCTGGACACATTATTAAAAATGTAATAATAGTATGTTATTTTATTTAAATATGGTGAAAAATAGTCCCTAGACTTTGGCAGAGGAGTGGTAAAATTGACTGAACAGCAACTCACTGAAAAATACTAAACCAGTGAGTTGGAGGGACAGCAATGTATTATTTGAGTAGTTTGGGTCTGCCTCTGTAACTGTGTTTTCCTACCTTTTATTTTTGTTTATAAGTATTACTGTATTGCCTACTTTCTTCATCCTGTTTTTTTCCCCTATTTTTTCCCTCATTCAAGACACAGAATGTTTATAATGGAATATTTACGATGGAATACAGGGATTCAAAATTTTGCTCAGTTCCGCTGGTAGAATGTTACTCTCCCAACATACTGTGCACGCAGACAACAAAGGCCTGTTTTAGAGCCAGTGACTCAACTATCTCACTGTCAAGGCAAGCAGAAGAGATTTCCCTGATGAGCAGGTAAAGACAAAAGGGGAATTTTTCACTGTTAGTAAATAAACAGTTGTAATGAAAACTACAAACAATACTTAATGTTTCTAATTTGTGTATGTGTGTAAGGAGAGTGTGATGATCAGGGAAACAACGTTTAATTAATTTGTTTTATTTTTTATTTAAGGTAGTTTTATTTTTAGGGCCCAGTTGAAGGTTTTTACAGTGTAAAGGTAGCAGCCATGTTTGTGATGGAAGATCAGTTCTCGTTGCAAAGGGACTGATGGAAGACATCAGTTGCTCAATGATATTGCTGCCCTTTCACCTTTGGAGGTTAAGGTATTGGGAAAGTAGTGCCACCTTTCAGTTTGTTGACAGGTAAGGACACACCTTTTGACCAATCAGGGTGAAGGATTTCTTTTACCCATTTTATAATGAAAAATATTCTAAGTTCTGTGGCACCATGCACCTCACGGAGGTGATGCACAAGTCTGACTGGCTGTTCTAACTCTTGAAGTCTGAAGGTACCAAATGTGGAATCTGAAGCCAAATACTTGGCAAAAGAGTCATGTTCAAAAAAGAGACGTTACAAGGTTTAGAAACCGCTGCAGAACCAGACATAACTTGAGAGGCAGCATGGTGTAGTGGTTAGAGCACCAGCTCGGGAAATAGGAGGTTCCAGGTTCAGATCCCACAAGAGCCACCTTCTCATTGACTGACCCTGAGTAAGTCATTTAAAGAGCAGCTGACGCCATTAGGACAACTTTAACAAAACATTATATTTAGATACAGTTTGGTTTGTGTTTCACATTAGTTCTGTATTTCTCCTCCCCATTATTTCTTACCGAGACCATTTGCATGAAAATGGGATCTTTGTTCCTGAAGAGATCATCTATTCCTGTTGCTTTCTTCCTACCGGAGGTCATAATGCTCTACTTGTGACATCACAGTTACTCCCATGGCAACAGACTGTGATGTCACAACAGATGACTGTGACATGAAGTAGGAAGTAAGCTAAAGAGGCAGATGAACTCTATGGGATATAGAGCGTTTCCATGCAAATTTCTCAGTAATGAGTAACGGGTAGGAGAAATCTATTGAATACATATGGAACGCAAGGTAAATTTTACCTAAATATTATGTTTTTCAACAGCAGCTTTGTTAGCAGCTCTTTAACCTCTCAGTGCTCCAGCCCAGTCAGCTGTAAAAATGGGTAAAAGACCTCACTGAAAATGAGATACTGCACCCCAGCTTGGCTACACTGAGTAAATACATTCTAAACAATGCATATGCTAGACAAACTCTTCTATTGACATGAAACCTATTAGTGTCTCTTACCATTAGCTCCATCGATCCATCTGTGATGCTGCTGCCTCCCTGAGACCTGTCTGTCAGTGCTGTCAGCTGCAGCTTGCCATCCTGAGGAAGTGAAACAAAAGAGATGCACTGCTTACAGACAAGAACATACTCTGGATGGGGCTGGATCAACAGGAGCAAGTAAAGCTCTGCATCTCTGGGATGTAAGGTTCGTGGTGGTGCAGTTATATAATGTCCCTCCGCCGCCCCCAAAAAACACACATACATATGCTTTTGGGGGGGTGTCACTGTACTAGCAGCACCCAACCTATGAGCCATTTTAAAACTCTTCTGGCGATTCCCCAAGCAGGGAGGGAACTAAAACTGCTCATCAGCAGGGCTGTCACTTGAGACGCGAGTGACACGGGCCCAGGACGTCAGAGGACTGAAGGGAGAGGAGGGTCCAGCTTCTCAGAGGACAAAGGCTGCACTCTCCACGGGGTGACCACAGGTTACAGTGCAGCTTTTCTGGAGCCAAGACATAAGGTCATTGAACACCGACTGGCTCAGACATGCGTAGTCATGCATGAGTGCGTCATCGAGCCGGGGCTGTCTCCATTCTAGGGAAGGGATCAGAACCCAGGAAATACCCCTCAGGCAAGGCAGAATGAAACAAAGGCCCTCTTAGGTCCCAGCGTGCTGACTGCCCTCCACCTCCCAGAACTGCGCTGTTTCAGTGGGGAGCACGCTGCCCAGCTCCCCATGGAGCCCACCCTGAAGGGGTACGGCCATGCTAAGAGGATGGCAATATAAGTGACAGAGAAGGCACAGGGTGGGGCTGGGAAAACAAAAAAGGGGGGTGCAGAAAGAATGTTTTGTGCCCCCCAATTATCTTTTTATCCCCATACCAACCCAGCCACCCACTCCTTTGGGGGGAACCAGTTCTTACCCCATCGCTCTCCCGTTCTGCCGACCACTGCTCCCTTGTGCCGTCCGATTGACCCAACGTATCTCTTCATCAGGGGGCCCCCTATCCGTGGGGGCTACCAGGAGGGGAGATCAAAGTGCCCGTAGGCACCTCCTTGCATCTGCGTCGGCGGCTTCCAGGCTTCACAGCGACGGGAGGTGGGCTGCCATCATCCAGCAAGCATGGGTGGCCATGTTTTGTTTTTTTTTTTAACGGATTTTGTTTCCCCCGCCTCATTGGGATGCACACCTGGCGTCCTGGAGTTCATGCATGTGGTCACCCATGCTGCAAAGCGCAGTGCCGACCCCGGCCGTGAGGAGCCTCCACAGGGCGATGCATCCATAACCCCCCCCCGGGAGGGGAGCGTCCAGAGGATGCTCCTGAACCCTCTCTGCTGGCCACTGTTCCCGAAGTCCCGGGCTTGGGCGCAAACCCAGGTCACCAGCGTTCCCAGGCGATCCCCTATCGCCAGGCACCACGGGGCCAGCTAGGAAGAATAAGTTAAAAAATAAATTATAAAGCCGGCCCGGTGGCATTGAGGGTTGAGGCGCTGGATGCCACACCAGCGACCAGTGTTCGGAAACAAGCACAGGCCGCTGGGGTCAGCAGGGGACGGAGAGGATCAAGCATCCGATGACAGCTCTCCTCTCCCGAGGAAGGGTTGGTACGTCATCCCACTCCTTGGCTGCCCCCTGGTGGAGGCTGGGGCGTAGCACCAGAGCTAGGAAGACAAAGTAGTGTGGCATCGTGACACGCACGGACGTTCACAGCCGCAGGGGAGGGACCAAGGGAAAACGGAAAAAAATCGCCTGCTTGCTCCATGGAAGCCCCTTCACTACTCAGATGCCGCGACCTCACGGAGCTCTTAAGCCCACTCCGGATAGTGCTGGGGAGACAGCCCTCCACTCTTCTGCTCTGTAGGGGACACAGAGCCGGAGGAGCAAGGGGGGCAACTGCAGCGGTCGGGGAGTGGAGGAAGACAGAAGCCTGCCGGCTGGACGAAAGGAGGACAAACACATAATAGAAAAAAATACCTAAATGATATCTGCAAACCTTTTATACCTTGATAAAAATCCTGCTGTTGACAGGGTAGTAGTTGCCAGCAGCTGGCTCCGTTTGTTGCAGCTTCCATGTTGCTCGATAGTCTCTCCTGGTACAGAAAGGCAACGTGAAGTTCCCACTGTTACTTTAATTCAGGACTGGACTTTAGTACTGTGTAATCTAGGCTTCCCTAATCCTATCCCCTCACGATCTTAAATGGACCACCCTTTCACTATGAAGCAGAGAGCATTCCCACTTCTTAACGAAATGTTCCAGTTTTCTGAAAAAAACATTTTACAGTGAGCATCAAGCAGGACAGAACATTCTAGAAAAGTGAATTTCAGGACATTCCATTCCTTATACCAAAAGATATTTACATGAAAAATAGGCTCTCTGCCCATCAAGAAGCACCTGTTCTGGCTGCCGTTCCTTACCTTTAGAGATCTAGAGTACTGCCTGGAATTAATAGTAACTTTCAGAAGTAGTCAACCATCACTTATGTCTGAAACATTTTTTTCTTTTCTGTTTGCTGATTAGAGAATTTGATTCCTAACAGTACTAGGTGTGATGTGGAACAGCACTCTACCCGGAGGCTGACATAGGCAGTTCTGTCCCTCTCTATACAATTAGCAGCGTTGTGATCTCACCAACTGTGACACCACTAGTTACCAAGGGATAATCTCCAGTCTCCTGCTGCACGACTGGTTACTGGTGACACATTACCCATCAGGCAGTTGGGCTCATCATGTAACAATGACACAGGTCACATACCGTCGTGTAATGGGACCATAGCTAGATACACCTGCTGTCATGTAAAAGCACTGCTTTCACAGCAGACCTAATACTGTTAGTGAAGGAAAACACCCAGTGAGCACAGAAATAAAAAGTAGCAAAGAACGACTTTTACAAATTACAATTCTCTGCCTATTTTTAGGCGCTACTAGCTCTTCAATTCGCTGCTTGTGACATCAAGCCATTTCCACAGCAACAGGTTATGATGTCGTAAGTAGAAGATTATGATTTTGTGGCAGGAATAAACAAACTCTGATGGGAAGAGATTCCACTTTAATGAAAATGGCTTCAGGAACAACAACAGAAAGGTCCTGAAATTCCCATTTTGAAGAAGTGCTGAATAAATGAGTTCTGTTGATGCCAGCTGTAAATTCTTCACTGGAAAACACAAATTCACCAATAGCAACCAGAGACCCTTACCCATCCAATAGTGCATAGAAACCAGAGACCCTCTACCCTTCCAATAACATATACAAATTAGAGACCCTTACCCCTTCAATAGTGTATACACACCAGAGACCCCCTACCCCTCCAACAGCATATACAAACCAGAGACCCCCTACCCTTCATCATCGTATACAAACCAGAGACCCCCCCATCACCTCCAATAGGGTAAATAAATCAGAGACCTTTAACCCCTCCAATAGTGTATAGAAACCAGAGATCCCCTATCCCTTCAATAGCACATAAAAAGCAGAGACCCCTACCCCTCCAACAGTATATAAACGAGACACCCCTACCACTTGACAGCACACAGAAAACCACAGACCCCTACCCCTCCGACAGCATATACAAACCAGAGACCCCCAACCCCTCCAATAGTGTATACATACCAGAGACCCCAAACCCTCCAATGGTGTACATCAGAGACCCCAACCCCCTCCTACAGCATATACAAACTAAAGACCCCTACTCCTCCTATAGCATATACAAACCAGAGACCCCTACCCCTCCTATAGCATATACAAACCAGAGACCCCACCCCTCCAATTATGTATACAAACCAGAGACCTCCAACCCCTCCAATTATGTATACAAACCAGAGACTCCCTATCCCTCCAATAATGTATACAAACCAGAGACCCCCTACCCCTCCATCAGTGTATACAAACCAGAGACCCCCTACCCTTCCAATTATGTATACAAACCAGAGACCCCCTACCCTTCCAATTATGTATACAAACCAGAGACCCCATACCCCTCCATCAGTGTATACAAACCAGAGACCCCCTACCCTTCCAATTATGTATACAAACCAGAGACCCCCCAACCCCTCCAACAGGGTAAATAAATCAGAGACCCCTTACCCCTCCAATAGTGTACAGAAACCGGAGACCCCCTACCCCCTGACAGCATATACAAACCAGATCCCCTACCCCTCAATAATGTATACAAACCAAAGACCCCCCTACCCTTCCAATTATGTATACAAACTAGGGAGCTCCTACCCCTCTGACAGCATATACAAACCAGAGACCCCCTACCCCTTCAATAATATATACAAACCAGAGACCCCTACCCCTCCTATAATGTACACAAACCAGAGAGCCCCTACCCCTCCAATTATGTATACAAACCAGAGACCCCCACCCCTCCAATGATGTATACAAACCAGAGACCCCCACCCCTCCAATAATGTATACAAACCAGACACCCCTACCTCTTTAATAGCAAATACAAACCAGATCCCCTACCCCTCCAATAATGTATACAAACCAGAGACACCCACCCCTCCAATAATGTATACAAACCAGAGACACCCACCCCTCCAATAATGTATACAAACCAGAGACACCCACCCCTCCAATAATGTATACAAACCAGAGACACCCACTCCTCCAATAATGTATACAAACCAGAGACCCCTACCCCTTTAATAGCATATACAAACCAGAGACCCCTACCCCTCCAATATATATATATACAATAAGAACACCATTCCAGGCCACTTAGATGAAACAGTGTTACTGACATCATAGAATGTCTTACAAATAGGAAACGAAAGGACAGCAGCTGCTCAGGAGTGGAACTCTATGAAAATTTGAGGGAACCCAAAGCTGCATTATTTTTTTTTAACAAAAACAGATTAAAGCATATTAGAGTATATAACTGGCATGGAAAAGAAAACTGGAGGACAGTTAACTATATAAAAACACAAGGGATAATGGATGGGCAACAGTGAACAAAAATACTGTGTTCACTTTGAGAGATTGTCATGACAGCCAAGTAAACCTCGAGAGCGAAGCTCGAGAAGTTTGCGGCCATCATACAGCCTTGAGAAGTGAACACAGCATTGTCGTTTACTGCTGCCCCATCCGTTGTCTTCTATAGCATATGGGCAACAGTAAACCAACTGCTGATCACGTCTTCCTTGTGCTGCAATGTCAGAATTTGTCCCTGCCTTCCCCCAATCCAAGAACAAACCCCAGTTCTGTCCCTGGTCCCCCTTTCTCTCAACAGTTTCTTTTCTTGTAATAAATCTACATTCTCCAGCTGTGTTAAACGCAGCAGTAAGAAGGAACTATGCCCTTACCTGTATCCATTACTTGCTGCTCAGCTTTCTGTGTCAGCATCAGCGCTGCCTCCCCGAGGTTTCGAGCACTGCAAGTTGCGTATGTGCAAGGACATTCTATGCTGCTGTACCAGTGTGCATACTCACAATGGTACCAAAAGCACTGTGATGTCACATTGATGGTACAACGCTGGGAAACTATGGAATTCAATTAGCAATAATCCTCCGCCATTCACTCTAATTTTCTATCACATTCAGATCCTGGATTCTATAATATATTCGACAATTTCCACATCAAGATGACCATAACGAGAATAAATTATGTTTTTTTCAATAATCCTTTAAATATATTGTGACATTTATGGGAAAACTTTGAAAAACATACTGTATGATACGATATGATATACGACATTACAGCACAGTGCAGTACAATACAATTTAATACAATATGCACACAGTTCTGCTTTATATCACATACTGCACGTTATTATCTGCTCCTCTCTTACAAATGACAGTTTCATGTAAACAGGATCCCTGTAAGAGCTGGCCCGCAGGCACTGCATCAGGGCTGCTGCTTGTGACATGGACAACCCAGGTTCATGAACGTGCCAGAGTCAGAGGGTCAGCCGAGGGAGTAAGCGTCCCAGCAGATGCTCCCCCTCTCTGGGGTGGGAGGCTGCCTTGCTCAGAGTGCTTCCGAGGAAGGACTTGTTGGTCTGAAAGCTAAAGCACTTTGTTCTGGTTGTTACATCTATGTTGGTCCAATAAAAGGTATCAAATCATTTGCTTCTGGATTTGCTCTGAGTGAACACTGCCAACTTAGTGCCCACAGGCAGATGTACAGCAAAACAGAAGGAAGGACACTTGCCAGTTCCGCATGACACCACGCAATCGTGTATGAGTGCATGCACTGGAGCCCTACCTGCGAGTTGTCCCTGCATGGGAGCATGTGCTTAAAGGGAGAAATAACCCTGCACTCCTGATGCCTGTACACTCTAACTCCACAGAGACTGCTGCACCTCACCACCACCCAAAGGGTCTCAGAGGGGGAGGACCTGGGGCGCAAGAGGTTGAAAGCTGATAGCCACAGTTGGAGCAACAGAACAGAGTGATTTCCATAACTGAGAACGGATAGGCAGGACGGAAAAAATAAACTACGAATATGGACACTTGTCCCTCACGCTTTTATAGCCCCGGCTGTCAGTCTACACTTGATGTCACAATCATATATTTATCAATCACAATTGTTTGACATGGAAGTTACTATGATGTGACAAACAGGGCATTATGATAGGTAGACATGCAGCCGGAGCAGGTGAGCCCCAAAGGGGAAGTTAAACCAGGAAAGAAAGGAAAGAAAAACAAAGTATGTATCAGCCTGTTTCCACAAGTGTCTGGGGAGGAGCGTCTTATCAGCCTGTTTCCACAAGTGTCTTGGGGGCGCAGTGTTATCAGCCTGTTTCCACAAGTGTCTTGGGGGCGCGTGTTATCAGCCTGTTTCCACGTGTCGGGGCGATATTAGCTTGTTTCAGACATGACCTGGGGACAACAGTAAGCAGCGAGACTAAAAATCACATCACATGTATAATTGTTATCATACCTCCTCTCCAAAATTTCCCTTCCATTTGAGTCTGTGTAGAAGATTCCATCAGTCTTCAAAGGTGTGTCAAAGCGGCTGATGACTTCTTTGCCCAAACTGTCTCTGAGATTTACAAGAATGAACACCATATATTCATTTCTGTGTTAGCCACTTACAAGAATATTAATTACAAGAATCTTCCTCCCCCTCCCTGATATAGTCTTATACCCTGGCTTCCTCACATCTACCCTCCCCAAATCATCAGCTACCCTATCGCTGTCTGTTCCCCATCATCTGCTACCTGCTGCTGTTTGTCCCCATTATTCGCTACCCTGCCATTGTCTGTCCTCCATCGTACGTTAACCTGTTGCTCTGTACCCCATTGTTTACTAACTTGTTGCTGACAGTCCCCATCTATTGCTAACCTGCCGCTGTCTGTCCCTCATCATTCACTAACCCGCCGCTATCTGTCCCCCTTCATCTGCTAACCTGCTGCTGTCTGCCCCATCCCCTAATCTGCCACCATCTGACCCAAATCAGCCACTTATCTGTCCCCCATTATCCACTATGCTGCCAGTCTGTCCCCCATTATCCGCTAACCTGCCACTGTCTGTCCCCCATTATCCGCTAACCTGCCACTGTCTGTCCCCCATTATCCGCTAACCTGCCACTGTCTGTCACCATCAACAGCCGTGTTATCTGCCCTCCATCATCTGCCACCTTGCCACTGCCTGTCTTTAATCTGCTACCCTGCCACTGTATATCCTCCATCATCTGCTACCTTGCCGCTACCTGTCCTCAATCTGCTACCCTGCCACTGTCTGTCCCCATTATCCGCTAACCTCTCGTTGTCTGTCCCCATCATCTGTTAACCTGTAGTCTGTCCCCCATCATCCGTTACCCTCTCAATGTCTGTCCCCATCATCTGCTAACCTATCATCTGTCCTCCATCTGGTACCCTGCCACTGTCTGTCCCCATCATCTGCTAACTTGTCGCTGTCCCTCATCTTCCATTCCCTTGCTGCCGTTTGTCCCTTATCACCTGCTAACCTACTGCTGTCTGTCCCTTCGTCATCATCCACTCCCCTGCCGCTGTCTGTCCCCCATCATCTGCTACCCTGCCATCTTCCCCCATTATCTGCTACCCTGCTGCTGTTTTTCCCCCCTCATCCATTAATGTGCCACTGTCTGTCCCTCCATCTACTACATGCTGAGCTGCTACAGGATAGGAATCATCATAGGATTCCACATCTGAGGTGGGTGGAGACACGAAGGGAGAAAAATAAGTTAAATCCCTCTACTATGTCCAGGATGGCCACCAGCACTTTTGGACCTTGTGCCACAACTAGCCGTGGTGCTCAGTAGAGCCAGAGGGGAACGTGACAGTGGTAGTAAGCGTTAAAAGCTTCATAAATTAAAAAAAAAAAGTCACAATTAGTAAGTGTTTTGATGGCATTTAAACACAGGCCTCCTGGTTGCCATGCCTGTGTGCTAAGCCATACATTACTCTGCCCTCTGTGATGCATGCTAACCTTCCCCTCCTGGAGAGCAACCCATCACCTCCAAAATGTGCCACTCTCCATGCCCCACTAAGCAGAAGACCCAAAGATTAACCCCAAACCCGGGGCCTTCTGCATGGCTGCATAACCCACAGCCAATAGGCCCGCCCAGATATTCTTTGGGGGGGGGGGTAGTCGCTCACTTTATTCCCCATTTTCTCCCTGTTCCCCCTCACCCTAAGGATTGGGGTCACTATCGTTGCATCTTGCTTCTGACTGGGATGTCAGGAAATGGCTGCAGTCAGTTAGTAACAATGCTGGTCCTTGGTCTACCGGGGCCAGATTTCAGGCAGATGCTGCCCTGCTAACCTGGCAGCCAAGTGATGTGGCCAATCCCCAGATGGCTGCTACTGTGACATTCTGGGGCCTCGCTTGTGAACAGAATCTCGTTGTTTTTTTTTTGTATTAGCTTCTTTATGCGCCCCGTCGTGCTCGCTGGCCCCCACTCATTCGGGTTCCACAAGTCCCTGCAAGCCCCACTGTCCTTACCCGGGCCCCCTCTTAACTCCTCGCATCGCAGCCGATCCCTGGGATATCCCGACGTATCCCTTCACCGAGAGGGTCCCTCTCCTCCAAGGGGGAAGGCACGGGGAGGACAGCCCCAGTGCACACTAATTAGGGCCCAGGGATGCTGCCGAGGAGGCAGCGGCCCCAGGAAGGCACCGGAGGTGTCGGGTACAGAGAGCCGTCATCCAGCGGCCAACGAGCAGTATTTCTGCTTTTCTAAGTTCCCCTGTACAGCGTTCGTGTAGTGCCTCCAGTCTCCACTGGGGGCCGCTACCGAGCGATACTGTTCCCAAACCCACCCCAGGATAGGAAAACAGTCCTATGGACGCTCGATCCTTATCCTCTCCTGCCGACACCCAGCAACCCAAGTCCGTTCCTGAACCCAGGTCGCCGGCGTGGGTCGAGGTAAGGCACCAGTGCCTCAACCCTCTACGCCACCGGGCTGGCAGAATCTTGTTTAAAATTAATTTGAAGTCACCCCAGTGGGCGCTGGCAAACTTACCCTATTGGGATTGGCCCGACTGTCCATTCCAGCTCCACAAACGTCTGCCCCTTGTAGAGTCGCACTACCTGTGAGCACCATGACGAGAAATTCTGATACACCTCCTGTACGAGTTCATTCTGTGCGATATGAGAACAGATCAAATATATGTATAGAACATTTAACAATATATAAGCAGACATTAGCTGACAGCTAGAGAACAAAGATCCCACAAAAAAAATAAAGACAGTTTGAATGCAAAGAGTGGGGCTTGATGTGTGACCGGTTTCTGCTGCAGACACTAAAACCACACACATTTCCAGAGAAATCGAAATAATCCCCAAAATCCAATCTGAGGGCAACTCACTGAGTTTTACTCTCTGTTTTTTTTTGTAAATATAGGTTTATGAAGTCAGAATAAAACTTGCTGCCTTGTATATTCGTAGTGCTGACTTCTTTTCACATACGTATATCCATGTCACATTTTAGTTCGACAGCATTTGCCTCACCTCTGACCATCTGCTCACATTTCAGCGTGTGGGGTGTTCAGCCAGACAGGGGCAAGCAAAGCTCAGAATCAAAAGGAAAACACTTAGCTGGGGACTACCTTATGAAGGTGAAGAAGACCCCAAGGCCATAATTATGGTGGGAGAGGAACCACAGGAGGAGAGAACCCAGCCCTGTGGAGCAACTCCTATACATCGAAGGTAACTTATAGTTTTTTGATTTTAATTGTTCTTTGGTCTGGTTGCTTACACTGCATTGCACAGAACATGGAGTTCCAGTTCATCACGCAGATGTGTTCGGAGATATGGACTGTTCATGGGACAAAGGTGACGGCCTTTATTCATGGCATATAGGAGCCAGCCATTCCATGTTGATGGACACAGGTTGTTGTTGGGAGAGTGTGTTACTTTATCCAGAGAATCTGGGCAACTGTGTTGTCTTACTGCATGTTGAGGAAAACACAGCACTGGAGAGCCCCTTGCTGCATGTTGAGGAAAGCACAGCACTGGAGAGCCCCTTACTGCATGTTGAGGAAAGCACAGCACTGGAGAGCCCCTTACTGCATGTTGAGGAAAGCACTGCACTGGAGAGCCCCTTACTGCATGTTGAAGAAAGCACAGCACTGGATAGCCCCTTACTGCATATGTTGAAGAAAACACAGCACTGGAGAGCCCCTTACTGCGTGCTGAGGAAAGCACAGTACTGGATAGCCCCTTGTTGCGTGTTGAGGAAAGCACAGCACTGGAGAGCCCCCTACTGCATGTTGAGGAAAGCACAGCACTGGAGAGCCCCTTGCTGCGTGTTGAGGAAAGCACAGCACTGTAGAGCCCACTGCTGCGTGTTGAGGAAAGCACAGTACTGGACAGACCCTTACTGTATGTTAAGGAAAGTACAGTGCTGCATGGCTCCTTACCGTATGTTAAGGAAAATACAGTACTGCATAGCCCCTTACCGCATGTTAAGGAAAGTACAGTGCTGCATAGCCCCTTACCGCATGTTAAGGAAAGTACAGTGCTGCACAGCCCCTTGCCACATGTTAAGGAAAGTACAGTGCTGCACAGCCCCTTGCCGCATGCTACAGAAAGTACAGTGCTGCACAGCCCTTTGCCGCATGCTAGGGAAAGTACAGTGCTGCACAGCCCCTTGCCGCATGCTAGGGAAAGTACAGTGCTGCACAGTCCCTTGCCGCATGCTAGGGAAAGTACAGTGCTGCACAGCCCCTTGCCGCATGTTAAGGAAAGTACAATACTACATAGCCCCTTACCATATTTTTTATTATTATTTTCCTCCCAAGCCGCCTGCCACCCAGTACTTTCGTCCCGGTCATGGGCCATGGACTTCCACTCCTCAAATTGGCCGCGAGCCCTCCGATACACCGTGGCTTCCCCCCACATGCCGCAGTCTTTGGGACAGGTCAGAGGGCTGGCCTGAGGAACTGATTGAAGCCGTGTCGGGCTTTATTGAAGGTGGCCGGCGACTGTTCATTTTTTCCGTTTTCTGGGGGAGGCAGGGTAGTGCAATGACGTCTGGCGTCCACCCCGCCTCCTGTATGTGCTAGTGCCAGTGGCTGTGTGACTCTCAGCCTCCACCAGGGGTCATCGATGTTCCAGGCACTTCCCCACCCTCCCCCCAGAGAAGGATAGCAGTCCTTGGGACGCTCTATCCTTCTCCCTGGCTCAGCCCTCCAGCCACCCTGGTCCATTCCTCAACCTGGTCGCTAAGGCCGCATGCGGAACTAACCGTGTGTCGATTGGCTTGCCCCCAGCATCAGAGCAAATATGAGTGCATAGTACTGCACAGCCTCATCAGACATGTTAAGGGAAAGTACAGTACTGCACAGCCCCTCACTACATGCTAAGGCAAGTACGGTACTACACAGCCCCTTACTGCATGTTAAGGAAGTGCAGTACTGCACAGCTCCTTACCACATGCTAATGAAAGTACAGTACTGCATAGCCCCTTACCGTATGTTAAGGAAAGTACAGTACTGCATAGCCTCTTACTGTATGTTAAGGAAAATACAGTACTGTATAACACTTTATTTCTGCTGCCAATTCTTTGCATTAAACTCTAGTTGCCACTCTTCCGACCATTTTGCTAGTTTATCCAGATCTCTTCTCATTCTATGTTGTAAAGCAGACCAAGACACATAAGGCAACGATTATGCTGGTTGGTAACGGAGTACTTGTGGCCGCAAGGGCACCAGCGCATTGGAGGCCGCCCCGCTTTCAGCGACTTTTTGCCTTCCGACCTAGACATGATCAACAGTAAACAGAGTGAAAAAAATAAAAAAAAGCAGACTCGTCACTGAAAATAATAAAGAACAATCTTACCAAGCAGCGAAGGCCGAGAAGAAGAATGGAACAGACAGGTAGACAGGCCAACAGATCTAAAAACTAGGGCCCAAGTAGTTGCTTGAAGCTCCTCACGAGGTGTGACCCTATGGCGGGAGACGAAGAACTGGCGGGAGGGCGGGGTCGACAACACTGAACGCCAACGCGAAGCAGCACCAGTGTCGATCTCGAGGGAGGCACCGGTGTGTTGACTCTGCCCCCCCCCCAAAAAAAAAGTTCCCACAGGGTCGTGGTCTCCAGCCACATACCCAACTGTGATGAATGGTGAAGACTGACACAGATAAGATCTTAAAAGTACAGCACAGTGTTAATATAGGTTTGTGCCAGTAAGTGGGGTGAGGCAGCTCCCACAGAAATAAGGGGTTATACAGTATGTCCCTCAGAGAAAATGCTGCTTGCAGTTTTCAGTAAATATTGTTCAATTAACTATTCCAGTGGCATAGTGGTACAGCCACCTGCCACACAGGCGATCCAAGTTCGGGAATGGACTCTGATCACTGGGTGTCGGCCTGGGGGGAGGGGGAAGAGGACCAAGCATCTACCTCCCAGGGAGCAGAGGCTTGGTCGTCAGATCTTGGATTGCCACGAGGGTGGGGCCTGGTGGCAGTGCAGGTGTGGGTGGCATGAAGAGAGGGGCTGCAGTTGACACAATCCACGTGTGCCTCCACACGGCATGCACTTATGTCCTTGCTGCAGCAAAGGAGAAGGGCAGAAAATGGCAGCTCAGGGCATCATGAAGTGCTGCCCGCTAACCTCAGACCCACACTGGAGCCTGGTACACCTGGACCCAGATCTGGATTTGTGTCTTTGGGGGCTGGGGGGAGGGGAGACTACTCGCCCTTTCCTTGCCTCATCACGGGAGAAATCTGTGGGAACATTGGGCACTGATAACTCTTGGGGGAGGTGGTTGGCAGTTTAGGAACATAGGAATCGTGTCAGCAGACGGGGACCCCAGGATCCATCTAGTCTGCCCATGTTTCTGCCCACCTCTTATTTAGACTGCACCCTGATGTGTCCACAATGTCTGTCTCATGCGAATTTAAACTCACATGCTGTCTTGGATTCCACCACCTCCTGAGGTAGGCTGTTCCATGGGTCTATGACACTTTCTGTAAAGAAGTACTTCCTGAGATTGCTTTTGAACCTGTCTCCCACCAGACACAAGTTGTGCCCCCTTGTATGTGCATCCCTGTTTTGCTGGAAGAGGTTTCCTGCTTGAGTTGATTCCCTTAACGTACTTAAAGTATCGATCATGTCCCCTGTTTCTCCTCTGCTCAAGGGTGTACAGATTTAGTTTCCCCGAGTCTTGCCTTGTATGGCTCATGATGCAGTCCATGCACCATCTTTGTAACCCTTCTCTGTACCGTCTCCAGGCGGTCTATGTCTTTTTTGAGGTGGGGCCTCCAAAATTGACTGCAGTACTCTAAATGAGGCCTCAACAAGGACTTCTAGAAAGAAATGATAATCTCGCTCTTTCTACTTGTAATTTTATAATTCAGCAGTTTGGGTTGGCAGGGACAGAGCTGATAGCCCCCTCCCACCCCAAGCAAAAGAAAAAAGTTTCATTTAAAAAAAAAAAAAAAAAAAAAAAAATTTAATCTAAGATAACAAAGTCTGATGCAGGGGAGAAAATGTAAAATCCGAGTTTAAGATCACCAAAAAAAAAAAAAAATATGCCCCCACCACTCCATCCCTTCCCCACTGTTATTTTAAAGCAAATTCAGTACTGATCTGTATTAACAGAAAGGCAACATCAGACAAGCATTTAATTACCCAGCACTAAACAATCGGAGTCAGCTAACAGAGCAGTTAAGCTTGGCTTAGTAGAAAATGTAAGCATTCTATCCCCAAGTGCTTGCTGACTATCTACGACTCAGGACACACTTACCTGTACCATGTATGTCTTCACAGAGTTTGAGAGGAGGACAGGTTTGGAAGCATTTGGCCGGAAGATGTAAGCCCCCGAGGGCTGGCTACTCTGCTCATTACCGATGCTGGTTGTACCTGCAGAAGGAACAGAAACAGCCCAAACCATCCTTAGCAGGTGATCGCCATGCTGGGGTGGTAGTCACAGTGAGTGCCAACAGGTGTACACAAATTGTCCCAAGTGTCACTGCAAACAGGATCTGTGCAGCAGGCAGGGAAAGGAGGCCTGACTTCAGATAAGTTCAGGATTGGTTTAATGGGAAGTTCCTGAAGAACAAGCATCCCTGCTGCTGCTCCGTAGATCTCACGTGGGACCAGATTTGAGGTTCCAGGTTCTGGGCTGGCAGTGACACAGCATATTATGTAGATGGTGCTCTTTGCCTCTGGGAGGGGAGGGTCTGGCCAACAGTGTAGGAACCATAGCCCCAGTTAGTTACACTCACATAGCAACTGCCCTTAAAGCCTCTTAGCTTTAGGTTCTCTAAAACTATCCCCTCCACTGTAAGCAGTTATTGACCTTTGTAACTTAGCCCCCTTTCCTTCCTTCATACACATTTTCCAGTGCTCTGACTCTGCTGGTGCTGGCTACCCAAAGTGCGAGAAACATCTTGTAGCACTGCGGTGATTAATCAGTTCTGTGGTCAGACCTGGCCACCCCTCCTGCTGTACAACAATGACTAGTCCCACCCCAAGTCCTGTCTCACATCTAAGATGACTTGCAGGACTACAACCTCCGCTCATGCTGTGTAGCCTTCGGTCCACTCAACAGTGGTGGTTTCAGCAATGCCCCCAAAGAAATATGTTGTCTTATTGCCCACAGTAGATAAACAGAGTGTGTGTGCGTGTGTGTAGGGAGGCTCGGTCTCTTTTTAGACTGAACCGGTGAAAACCACAGTTCTCCTGATTCTGAAAACAACACAGGAACCAGTAACAAAACAAAAAAAAAAAAAAAAAAGAGATGCATTCAAACAAAATGAAGATAAACAAACACAGTGTAATGAATAAACCCCCAAACTTCACAAAATAATAAAATTGTAGTTAAAACTAAGAAACCTTCGCCACAGACACTGGAACAGGACTGCGGGGTGACTGATCTAGTCGACCAAGAAATAAACCTGCCATTCGAATGTCAGTGGGAGGGTGAACCCAGTGCAGTTTGAACACTGAGCATTCTAAAGTTTTTGCAATCAAGGTTGCACGCTCCTAGGCCAAGGCAGGCTGGGCTCCCATCAGCCTTGTCCCCACCAGGCGATCATCACCGCAGGACATACATGTCAACCCTTGTTTCCCAACGGACTGACCCCATGATGGGGCCAAGACGGGGAAGGCTGTGCCCCCGAAGTCACTCACCCAGATCTTGTCCAGCAGGGTCCTGGTCGTGGCGCAGGTGGCGGGTCAGCAAGCAGGGCGCCATATATGCCTACCTCTCCCTCCTTTTCCTCATCTTTCATAGCTGGGGCAAGCAGGTCAGTGCATGTGGAGGCACACACACTCCGCTGAGTTCCGCAGCCCCCTCCCTTAGTGCCACTCTCATCCCGCACTGCCACCAGGCCTCCACCTGGTGGCAGTCTTTCAGCAGGGCCCCCAAGTCCTCTCATCCCAAGAGAGGAGAGGAGAGCAATCAGCTGAATACTCCTCGATTCCTTCCCCCTGCCAACCCTGAGCAATCCGAGACCACTCACGATCCTGGGTCGCCGGCATGGCAGGCAGCAGCTCTACTGCCGCACCTCTAGGCCAGCTTGGCATTCTAAAGTTTCATCTCTGGGGCAACACCTCAGGCTGGAGATGCTGCTATTTGTAGGGCATCACTAATACAGTCTTGCTGCTAGAAAAATATGTTTTTAGGTGTAATTTAAAGAGCTGATGAGTGGAACTTAGAGTACAAAACCCACAACTGTTCACAGGATGACATGACAGGCCAGGCCAATCATCAGCCACATCCATGGGAATGTCTAACAGGTGGGTTCCGTGCCGCTCCGATCAGTTTTCCTCTCCACCTGCAACCTGACCTGTCAGAAGGGTGCAAGTCAGAATGGAGCTGCATGGATCAATGACATGGTCGGCCTCCACTTACAAGCAGAGTCCCAGATGGGAATAGAGAAGTAGATGCAGACAGAACACACAATTAGAAGACAGAAAGAAAAAAGAACATTTCCCCCATATGGGTAAGGCACTCTACCTCATCTTGGAGTGTGTGTTGCTTTTAGAGGCCCTGCCTTGAGCAAAGGAGAGCCCTGGATGCTAGTCTCTGCTGGAACTCAAACCCACTACTATCAAGGTTCTTCATTGAAAAATACACCAATGTCTCACTTACCAGAAGAAGTTCTGGGTAACTGACAGTGAGATGCCTTTATCAAGGTTTTTGATGCCGTTCAACAGCCCCGTATCTGGATCGAATGAAACTTCCACATGCTGCAGCAGAGTCACAAGGAAAGTCAGTGCTAGTTATACAAGTAGGCGGTCCTTCCCTCCATTTCCACACTGAAAACCCAAAGACCAATGTAACAAAAGTACCTACAGCTGCTCAGTCACTTAATATTCATCCCGAGGGAGAGACTGGCAAGCTTAAATCTTTTTAAGTATTATTCTCCTCACCTGCCCCCCCCCCCCAATAGATCCCATATCCTACCTGGATAAAGGGACTGCTGCAGCACTCTTCCTCTGCCAGGAGGGTGAACGAGCAGCTACTTTCAGAGACAATGCCAACACTACTCCTTGGTTGGCTGGACAGGGGCGCTCCAATACTGGGTAGCCACTGGCTCTCTTCTCTGGGAGCCAAGCACCTCACATAGCAATACAGAAATACAGAAGTTGACAGCAGATAAGGACCGCAAGGCCCATCTAGTCTGCCCATTTCTTTTTCTACCTTATGAATGTGCCATAGGCCTTTACTCTGTCAATGGCCTATCTATTCATACTCATCTGTATTGCTCCCTTATGCATATCCCATGCCTGTTTGAAGCCCTGCACTGTATTCATATCCACCACTTCCTGAGGTAGGCCATTCCATGCATCCACCACTCTCTGTGAAAAAGAACTTCCTCACATTACCCTTTAATTAGGCCTCCCTCTAATCTCATGCTGTGTTCTCTTGTCCTATTTTTCTTATACTGAAACATGTTAGACTCTTTCACCTTGTTAATGCCCTTAAGGTGTTTGAATGTTTCAGTCATATCACCTGTCTCCCACCTTTGCTCTAGGGTATACATATTGAGCTCCATTAATCTATCCTCATATGTTTTCTGATGCAGTCCCGGCACCATGCTGGTTGTCCTTCTCTGTACTGCCTCCATTTTGTTAATGTCCTTGTGAAGGTGTGGCCTCCAGTACTGCACGCAGTACTCCAGATGGGGCCTAACCACTGTCTCTTGTAAAGAGGGATTACGTCCCTCTTACGACTTGTGATAGCCCTACTAATACACCCCATCATCACCCTAGCCTTACCTATTGCTTTAGTGGTCTGCTTGGATGATTACAGGTCATCGGTGATGATGATGCCCAAGTCTCTTTCTTCCCTTGTGACTGCCAGCAACTCCCCTCCCAACCTATAGGTGGCTTCAGGATTTCTCTTCCCTATGTGCATGATATTGCACTTCTTTACATTAAACTCCAGTTGCCACTCTTCCAACCATTTTTCTAGTTTATCCAGATCTCTTCTCATTCTGCCCACCCCATCTGGATCATTTACTCTGTTGCAGATCTTGGTGTCATCTGCAAACAGACAAACCTTATCCTCCAGTCCATCTGCAATGTCACTGATGAAGATATTGAAGAGGACTGGCCCCAGGACTGATTCCTGAAGTACCCCACTTGTGACTTGCATCTCTTCTGACTGAATACAGTTTACCACCACTCCCCGTTTTCTTCCCGTCAACCAGTTTCCCACCCAGTTGACCAATTTCTGACCCACACAGAGCCTACCCAGCTTATTAATCAATCTTCTGTGTGGAACAATATCGAAAGCTTTGCTGAAATCAAAGTAGGCAACATCAACTGCTCCCCCTTGATCCACCACTCTGGTTACCCAGTCAAAGAAATCTATGAGATTAGTCTGACAGGACATTCGAGTTGTAAATCCATGCCGTCTTGGATCCTGTGCTCCCATGGATTCCAGGTGTTGCACTATCCTTTCCTTAAGGAATGCCTCCATAATCTTGCCCACTACTGATGTAAGACTGACTGGTCTGTAGTTCCCGGCCTCCTCCCTGCTACTACTCTTGTGGAGTGGGATCACATGAGCCCTTCTCCAGTCTTCTGGGACATTCAGGAAGAGCTTGTCCAGATTGTCCAAAGTTACTAGTCCAAGCCTAATAAAGTTTGGTGCTTTGAGGCACAACTAAAGTTCCTGGGAACCAGTGCAGCTATAAGGTTAGATACCTTACTGATGATCAGTGTGCCCTGCAGACATTATTTCACAGAGCCCTCTCTTGTAGACATCCTACCAACAGTCACTGTTCCCCCGCAGACATCCTACCAACACTGTTCCCCCACAGACATCCTACCAACAGTCACTGTTCCCCCACAGACATCCTACCAACACAGTCACTGTGCTCCCCGCAGACATCCTACCAACAGTCACTGTGCTCCCCGCAGACATCCTACCAACAGTCACTGTGCTCCCCACAGACATCCTACCAACAGTCACTGTGCTCCCCGCAGACATCCTACTAACAGTCACTGTGCCCCCACATACATCCTACCAACAGTCACTGTGCTCCCCGCAGACATCCTTCCAACACTCACTGTGCCCCTGCAGACTTCCTACTGACAGTCACTGTGCCCCTGCAGACATCCTACTGACAGTCACTGTGCTCGCCGCAGACATCCTACCGACAGTTACTGTGCCCCCGCAGACATCCTACCGACAGTCACTGTGCCCCCACAGACATCCTATCTAGATTGAGGGACCAAGATGGCAGCATGCTATGTTGCTGAGGATCAGTAGCAACAGAAGCAGGGACAGCGAGATGCTATTATTCCTTTTACTACAGGTATACCACCATTGCCACACATTTTTAATCTCACTGTACTTTTTGGATGGTCTTGTTTACAGTCGTTAGTCCCAGGTGTCTGTTTTTGTCTCTACTGTTTGCTTCCTCCTAGCCTACCTGCGTGGAGTCCAAGTGGTGGAGCCGCCGCCAGCGGCAGTTGGAGCCAAAATGTCCTGCGGAGGGCTGTTGAGACAAGCGGACACCTGTTTTGTTTTGCTGCATAGACTACAACGTTTACTCCGCCTGCATTACCTGCATCGTCCGTGGCTGAAGGACTGAGCCCTAAGCAACTTTTTGTGGATGCTGGAAGCCAGAGGGGGAGTTCATGGAGTTGCCCTGTTCTTGTCCCTCAGTTGATTTAGCTACAAACAAACTGTATGGAATGCTGAAATCCGAGTGGGGTGGCTAACGTGAGCTGCAAGCATTTAGGGAAGTCCACCTGTTTGTTTTGTAGCTCTGTAGCTATTTTACACTATCTTGCTTTATCTCAAGGCATTGTTTGTATGTTGTCGGCTCGTCTTTGTACTTTGTTTTTTATGTTTTACTGTTTTTGTGTTCTACTGTTGGTAGGAATAAATTTTGTCAACATCTAGTTGTTGTCTATGTGTAAACATTTACAGATGAGTTTAAACCAGATCAGATTAGTTAACTTGACTAACAATATTTCATTTAAAACGTTTGAATTTTCCTCCTTTGAATTAGATTGGTTCTCTATGGTTACATGACCTTCTCCATATGGCGCATGTGTGGTATTCTTGCTACAGATCATCATTTTCCCGTATACAGGAACGCAGGGTCTTAAGTGTTTGGTGATAGCTAATGCTATTGCTAGCTTTTGCGTTTTGCCAAATTTTTGTATTTTTAAAGTTCTCAAGTTGTCTTTGAGCTGTCTGTTCTGTTTTGTTCTGTCCAGTGCAGCGTTTTCAGGCTGTTTTTTTCTGAGTTTAGCTTGAGCGCAGCACATTCTAGCACCATTTTTGCTGCAACCCAGTGACTAGATGTTACAGCAGTGTCTTGTGTGTTTAACCATGGAGAGACCGTAAGTTCTTCTTTTTAGCTGATTTGTGCCATTTTTACAAAATAAAAAGTTTTCGAGTCTTCCTGCATAGTGTTGGCTGCCCATCTCGGAGAGATATTTTAACATTTATATTGTACGCAGTGTTTTACCATGACAGGATGCTATTGACCTCTTTTTTGGTCTTGCAGACCAGGTCGTGTGACCAGAAGTTTTGTCGATACTGGTGGCCATTAAGGAGCCTCTTCTTCCTGACATTAATTTACCATAAAGCAAGATCTAAGGGGACTACTGGCTATTTGCGGACTCTGATTTTGTGATCATATTGAAGTGGTCCAGCAATACAGAGAAACTTTGAAAATTCTGAGCGAAGTATCTCAGCAGTCGAGCCAATTTTGAATTTTTCGCACTGTGTTTTCCATCTCCCTTGGCTCATGAACTGATCACGACATTGGTTCTAAAGAAATCGACAGACTAATACTGAAGGGGAGCTTATCAAAGAAACCCTTAGCTTCTATGCTGGACTATATAACAATTTTTTATTTCTACAACTTTTAGTACTCAGTCGTGCTTTGCTGTTGTAAATTGCCTGATGGTTCTTACAAGAAAGCAAATAGGTGCAATGGCAGATTTTGAACAATTGAAAAATCCACTGATGGGCCAGAAAGGTGGTTCTGTTAGGGCCAGGAATAACAGTAGCAATTGTAAAGGGAAAAAAGATCATAAGGCTAACATAGATTCCCCAATTTACATTTCTAGTCAGGAGCTCTCTGGTGAGACAGATACAATCACCCAGCCCAACGTAATTACAAAAAAGGGCAAGAGAGGGAATAAATCTGCTAACATTAAGCAAATAAAAGCTAATAAAGCAGGAAAAACTAAGAAACGTAAAGACACTGGGGTTAATATTAAAGAGCCCATCTTGAATACTAAACAAACTAAGATAAATGCATTCCTGGCTAAAACTATTCCTGGTAACGAAACTGCTGAAGAGAGTAGCACTCAGAAGGATAAAAGTAAAATAAGTCCTGCTTTGGATGTCTCCATGGCAGAATGTAATATTGTATCTGAGAGTGATCTCAATCCTGGGCTTGACTTTTCTAGGCTTTCCTCTACGCCCAAAGTTTTCTCAGGAACTGATTTTATTTATCACTCTAATGAGCACAGCAGAGAATATAGCAGTGAGTCTAGTAGTGTTATCAATCTAGCAGTACTGACAGCTAAAAAGAATGTGGATGGGGCCAGCCCGGTGGCGCTGAGGGTTGAGGCGCTGGACGCCACACCTCATGCCATGCTGGCTACCCGGGTTCGGTGATGGACTCAGGTTGCCGGGGGGTCGAAAGGGGGAGAGAGGGCTTGAGCGCCCGACGGTGGCTCTTCCTCTCTGGGAAGGGTTGAACGCTTGTCTCACCGCTTTACTGCCATCTCCCGGGTAAACCTGGGTATTGGCAGTGCAGTCAGGGCAGCAATGGTAAGGAAGGGGCGGACACTGGCCGAGGGCCCGGGGCAGAGTCACGTCTCGGCACGCCCTATCCCACTAGCCCTCCTCAAGCGCTGACATCAGCAGGGAGAGGGTACAGAACAGAAAATGGCACCTGTAGCTGGTCCGGGCGATGAGCCACTGTACCGCATATCCGCAACAGGAGCCGAAGGCAGACTCCACTGTACACTCACTCTCCTGAGGATTGGAGGAGGTAAGGGGGTCTTCCTCCTTCACCCCACCCAGGGAGTTAACCAGGTCTCTAGAGTGAATTGGAGTGGTGTACTGTAGGAGCAGACCCTAGCAGCAGCGGAGTGTGGGTGCTTGGGGCTCTGAGAGAGTGGACTGGTTGGGGGAATAAAATAGGGAGCAAAAACGGCAAGTAAAATAAAATAAAAAAAAAAAAGAATGTGGATGGGAGTACTTTGGCCAAACAAGCAGCAAGGAAGCCTCAACCGATTTAAAATATGATACTCTATCAAGTTCTTTATATTCTCTGGAGTTCTCACCGGAACCAGAGCCTAGTACTATGATGATCCGTCCTAACTGGTCCTCAGATCTGCAGGACATTACTGTGGGGATGCAAGAGGTCATTGCTGGGCTAAGAAAGACAGATACCAAAATAAGCAACAAAATCCCACGAAGATCACACTGTTGCTGTATGTCCAGGTGGCTGGGGTGAGGCACCATGCTGGGGAATGGATTTCTTCTTACCCTTTTGCTTTAGACAATGATCTTAAAAAATCTATGTGAGATCCTTATGCAGCTCATCTTATGATACTGGATCAATTAGTGGGAGTCTGTAATGGGTTAGAAATCCTTAAATGTAACATTGCTATAAATGGATCTAGATTAGATGATGTACTTAGTAAATTGGACAAACTGGCCCCCATAACTGGGTCGCCTTCTGTCCCACTTTCTGATACTGTTCAACCTACACTGTTCTCTGAGAACACTCAAAGACTAGGTTTGCTGGCCAAGGCACATAGCTTCACCCAAGCTCTTTTCTTCTAATCTAGGTTGCTTGAAAGGACAGAGCAAAGAATCTTACCAGAGCAACAATAAGGATTAAGGCTTCTTTTGGCTAGGCAGGTTTACTGTGTGTTATTTTAATTTTGTACTCACAGGGATTGTTACTGTTTGTTGCTAACATTTTATTGCTTTATTTTTCTCCGATTCATATTGTTCTTGCTGGGTATACCTTCTACTGCATTATTACAGGGTGTGCCTACAGGTGTGTGTTTACAGATTACTGCTGTAATCTTCTGATTCAGATCGTCTTTTGCAAGGTATATCTTCTGTTACTGCTTTATTTTTCTCTGTAGGAAAGTGTTTCTTACAGGGTATTATCTTCTGTGAAATTATTACAGGTGGTGCTTTACAGGTTTTACAGTTTTATTTATCATTAGGATAAGCTTTCAGGGCTACTGCAATTGTTGCTGGCTGATTGTTTCTGCCCTTACCTCCTCGTTTCTTCCATCCGTGGTTCTTCTTCGGCAGAAGAAGGGCTGAGCCACCCACCCCACACTACACTCCTTTTATAGGGATTGCACAATCGTGACATTTCCTGTAGCAAAACAGGAAGGGGCGGATCAGAGGAGTATCCACACAGTGACCTCACTTACAGGGGCAATAGTAATTTAACTTGTTATAACAAGTTACACAAAAACAAACAAAACAAAACACAAAATCAAACTTTTACTTTCATTTTCTTCCTTCTAATTACTCTGACTAGGTTATAAACCCAGCAACTTATCTGGAATGGATATCATTAACTGCAGGTACTGTGGAACACTTTTCAGAAGGGCAGTTTTACAGGATTTAGGACACTGTCGTACATGCTGGGCCATTGGAGATCTAAGGGCTCAGCTCCAGGCAGTATGGGCAGAGACTGCGCACCTCAAATTGCATATTCAAGAGGAAATATATTATAAGAACCACCGGCCATTTCCCCAACATCCAACAGAAGCACTTCGACCGCAGAGGGTAGTTGGTCTGGGAGGTTGGCAGGTGGTTAGGAGGGGCAAATCGGGTGCTCCGTCACTCTGTGCTCTCCAACATATCACCTCCACAAACCATATAAAAACTACAAACCGGTATCTGCCTCTATCTCCAAAATCAAACAAAGGGGCAGAGGACACTGCAGCACAGGAGTTAGTGCAACAAAACTCGCCCAAAACAGGAACCAAAACAAAAAAGCCAAAAGGAAATCCAAAAAACGTCTGATCATAGGAGACTCCATGATTCGGGGGAGTCGATACGCATCTCCAGCCAGGGGTAATGGTCAGATGCCTCCCAGGTACATCAGCGTGGAGAGACACTGACCGCATTGCTAAAACTGTTCAGGAAGCAGGAGAAAACTTTGATGTCCTGGTACACACAGGGACCAATGATCTCACCAGCTGGTCAGTTGTGGAGACCAAGGAACACCTGACCAGGCTGGGTGACAAACTATCATCCATTTCGTCCAGCATCTCCTTCTCGGAGATCCTACCAGTCTGGGAGAGGGGGGACAGATGGACGGAAGGTCCGAGAAGGGGAGATAGGGGAGCTAAACATGTAGCTCAAGGGCTGGTGCCAGGAAAAAGGACACACATTTGTAGGGAACTGGCAACAGTTTTGGGAGCGAAAGTTCTTTAAATTTGGTGGACTGCATCTGACTAAGGAGGGAGTCAGTGCATTGGGGCCGAAGTTTGATGTCTTTGCAGAATATTTAAACTAGCAAATGGGGAGAGGGGTGCAGCACCCGATATGTCGAATGGGAAGAACACCCCTCCTCCCCCCACAGCTAGTGGTCAAACAGGAGTTCAGCATGGTTGTAGTTCATTTGCATCACCAGGTAAAGAAAAAGGTGCAGCTCCCCACACGATGCACAGGGGAAACGCCAGACCTCGCCCAAAAACGAACACACTGAAATCTGACCAATGGAAAATCATGTACACAAATGCTTGCAGTCTGGGAAACAAGATCCCAGACCTTCAGGCAATAGTGACAAGAGGCTAAACTGGACATAACAGCCATCAGCAAGACAAGATTTACCAGTAACCACACTTGGAAGATTTCAGTACCTGGATATGTACTGTTCAGAAGAGACCGAGGTGCAAAAAAGGGGGGGGGGGCCCTTTATGTCAATGAAAATATCAAAGCTACAGAAATTCAGAATACACATAAGCAGCCATAAGAACTGTGGGTCACCATGGAAACAGGAAATGGGACAGCCATACAAACTGGGGTTCTGTAGAGGCCTCCAGACCAGGGGGAGGACACAGACACGTTACTGTTAGAAGATATACAAAACATGACAGCTAAAGGGGGGGGTTCTGATAATGGCAGACTTCACATGCCAGATACAGATTGGTCAATAACAGCAGGGACATCTGCCAGAACTAGACACATGGTGGATTCCCTGCAGGGGGAGAGCCTCAAACAACTGGTACAACAACCCACAAGAGACAGGGCTATCCTAGATCTAGTACTGACTAATGGGGAAAGGATCACAGATCTCCAGGTAGAAGGTCACCGGGGTGCCAGTGACCATCATATGGCATGGTACAATTTGGCCACTAGAACAAAATCATCCCATTCCAAGGCAAAAATATGGGACTTCAGAGGAGCCGACTTTGATAAGATGGCCAACAGAGTTAAGCTAGCCCTGGCAAAAAGAAATACAGGTGAGGGGGTACAGGCAAAGTGAGCAAGCATTAAAGATGCAATACTTGAAGCAACATCCCACTGTGTTAGTGAGAAAAGGAAGTGCAAAAGAAGAAGGAAAGCACTTTGGTTCTCAAACACAGTAACAGAAAAGGTCAGAGCCAAAAGGCTGGCCTTCAAGAAATATAAGGGAACACAGCGGGATGAAGATAGGGAGGCATACACAACTTCCCTAAGGGAAGTAGGGAAGGCAGTAAGGCAGGCAAAGGCCCAAACCAAGGAAACACTAGCACAGACAGTAAAAGAAGGTGACAAGACTTTCTATAGATACATTAGTGAAAGGAGAAAATCCAGAGGGGGTATTGCTAAGATCAAAGGGGATAAGGGGGCGTGTGCGGAGGACGACCATGTAAAAGCATCTATCCTAAATAGATACTTCTGCTCAGTATTTACTGAAGAGAAGGTAAGGCAGGGCCCACAGCTCTGCACCATGGACACAGGAGGGAAGGATGTGTGCACTAGTCCCTTCACAAAAGAAAGGGTACTACAAGAGCTCGATAAGCTCAGGGTGGACAAGGCAATGGGACCTGATGGCATGCATCCCAGGGTACTAAAGGAGCTAAGGGTGGAACTAGCAGTGCCATTATCAGAACTGTTCAGTGAGTCTCTGAGCACAAGAGAGGTCTCAGAAGACTGGAGAAGGGCTCATGTGATCCCACTCCACAAAAGTGGGATGAGGAAGGGAACTACAGACCAGTCAGTCTTACCTCAGTAGTGGGCAAGATTATGGAGGCACTCCTTAAGGAAAGGATAGTGCAACACCTGGAATCCACAGGAGCACAGGATCCAAGGCAGCATGGGTTTACAAAAGGAAGGTCCTGTCAAACTAATCTCATAGATTTCTTTGACTGGGTAACCAGAGTGGTGGACCAATGGGGAGCAGCTGATGTTGCCTACCTTGACTTCAGCAAAGCTTCTGATACTGTTCCACACAGAAGATTAATAAGCTGGGTAGGCTCGGGGTGGGTCAGACATTGGTCAACTGAGTGGCAAACTGGTTGACAGGCCAGTGTGAGTGGTGGTAAATGGTATACAGTCAGAAGAGATGCAAGTCACAAGTGGGGTACCTCAGGGATCAGTCCCGGGGTCAGTCCTCTTCAATATCTTTATCAGTGACATTGCAGATGGACTGGAGGGTAAGGTTTGTCTGTTTACAGATGACACCAAGATCTGCAACAAAGTAGATGATCCAGATGGGGTGGGCAGAATGAGAAGAGATCTGGATAAACTAGCAAAATATTCGGAAGAGTGGCAACTGGGGTTTAACGCAAAGAAGTGCAAGATCATGCACATAGGGAAGAGAAACCCTGAAGCCACCTATAGACTGGGAGGGGAGTTGTTGGCAGTCACAAGGGAAGAAAGAGACTTGGGCATCATGATCACAGATGACCTGACATCATCTAAGCAGAGCTCTAAAGCAGTAGGTAAGGCTAGAGGGATGTTGGGGTGTATTAGTTAGGGGTATCACAAGTCGGAAGAGGGAGGTAATAATTCCTCTTTACAAGACACTGGTTAGGTCCCATCTGGAGTACTGAGTGCAGTACTAGAGGCCACACCTTCACAAGGACATTAACCAAATTGAGGCAGTCCAGAGAAGGGCAACCAAAATGGTGCAGGGACTGCATCAGAAAACATACGAGGACAGATTAACAGAATTCAATGTGTATACCCTACAGCAAAGTTAGGAGAGAGGTGATATGATTGAAACATTCAAACACCTTAAGGGCATTAACCAGGTGAAAGAGTCTAACATGTTTCCATATAAGAAAAACAGCAGGACAAGAGGACACAGCATGAGATTAGAGGGAGGCCGATTAAGGGGTAAAGTGAGAAAGTTCTTTTTCACAGAAAGGGTGGTGGAGGCATGGAACGGCCTACCTCAGGAAGTGGTGGATATGAATACAGTGCAGGGCTTCAAACAGGCATGGGATAGGCATAAGGGAGCAATACAGATGAGTATGAATAGATAGGCCACTGACAGAGCAAAGGCCTATGGCACATTCATAAGGTAGAAAAAGAAATGGGCAGACTGGATGGGCCTTGCGTTCCTTATCTGCCGTCAACCTCTATGTTTCTATGTTTCTAAATCAGACCCGATTTCTCTATTATTTGCACTCCTGACTCTCCTACTAAACTAACATCAAAAAACAAAAAGAGGGCTAGGAGATCTAAGAAAATTAAAAGTAAAAAACAGAATCCAGACTGGGACATTAGAGCAAATGAGGCCCTAAATAATGGCAATGAACTAATGGCTGAGGGTGAGAATAATGCTGTGGTCCTGATCTCATCTCATGAGACCATGAACAACAACAGTATCAGCCTTACAGAAGTTCATGAACTAGAACAATTGGAGAAATGTACAATATCTGATAACAAGGTTCTTGATCAGGATTATCAATAAAGAATTACTGTGTTCCATACAAGTGATCAATTAGCAAATGACTCTCCTGGGACAAGATCTAGGAAACATTCTGAAAGAGCCGAACACAGAATTTCCTGTAGCTCTCTCTAAAATAGAAAGTCCTATAAAAACATCGGTAGGACTTAGCAAAATGGTCATGCAAGGCAGTCATCCTACAGCTGGTAAAAGTGCTGGTTGATCTAAAAGATTGTGCATTTCTGAGCCTTCGTGGCTATTGTTGGAATAATGCAATTTCATATGAACAAAACAAAAAGCAGACTGTGCACCTACTTAGGGCAGCTACGGATGCTGATATTGTTGATGGTGATACTGTCCAAACTTGGGCTGACCAGGAATATGATAGTTTGAGATGTGTGTTCCTCTTTTGTGCTAGTGCCAGGGTCGCAAACCATATCTGGCTTAATAGTAATAGCTTTGCAGGCTTAGGGGGGGTTTTAGTAGATTTTATTAACAGGAAACAACTGAATCAACCATTAAGAGAGTTTTCCCACAGGCGCTATCAGTATTTTTGGCTTAAAAAAAATTCCACTTGAAAACCAAGGTAGGCTGAGAAATGTGATACATAACCTGCTTACACATGCCGTGAAAATTCCTGTACCAGTCTGTAAAGTACCAAGAGCTTTTAGGCACAAGGCACAATCTGATGCTGGACAGGTGGATGCCATTGTAGTAGGAGAAGGGGTCTCGGATATGATTTTGTGTACGGCTCCTTTATTGGACTCAGCAGGAATTCACATTATTGATAGTAACATTTTAAATTTACTTTGTCAGGAACATAAATGGAATCAGCAGAACTGCAGCGAGCGCCCCATCTCTAGGGAGACGTTTCTTTTTTGGCCTATGGCATATGGAAAATTAGACTAATAAGAAGCATAGCTTAGTTGTAAGAGACATACTAGAACAACAGCTGAATATAGATATTACGGATCAAAATGCTATTCTAGTCCAGAGATTGGACAATGATTTAGAAACAGATCAATTATTAATCCAGGTGAAATATATGAGCCTGCATGATAAAATCTTGCAAAATGTTGCATTGCTTCATGTGATGGGACTGCATATTGCTGCCATTGATCAGGCTGTGGACAACAACGATATCATATCCCCTGTAACAAATTCAAAGTCTGAACCTGTAGTGGCCCTTGAGCAAAGTGAGACACCCCAGAAGTTTCTGGTGACACAGATCATTTAAAATGTCTCAGTATCAAATCAATTTAATCTGCTGGGGGAACAAAGGGACTGACTACAGCCATCCTCCTCTATAACGGAGAATGCGGAGACAGAGGGGGAAAAGAACTTAAACGTTTATATCATGGAACGTAGCTGGCCTATTAAAGTTTGCAGACTGTGAGTGTGTCAATTTTTTGAAGCAAGCTCAAACTGTATGTTTACAAGAAACATGGCACCAATTAGCCACTGATGTCACACTAAATGGCTATGTTACCTATGATGTTCCTGGCATCAAGCAGTTTAGACTGGGTAGACCCTCTGGAGGCTTAGTTGCTTGGTTCAAAATTATGAAAACTCTATCAGCAGACTTAATAGTTTTCAATTTTTTCTCACAGGCCTTTCTTGTTACGATGGAACCTTTGGTTTTCTGCTTAGTTAATGTTTATATTCCCCTTTGCAATTCTAAATTTTTTAAGCACAGTATGTGGGAAGAGTTGGAGGATGTTATACATAGGACCTGGGCAACGACAGCATGCGAGAAGATGCTGTTATGTGGAGATTTTAATGCCAGAATAGGTAACTATGATGGATTTGCAGATAATGAAATACAGAATTGGCACTCTGGGAATGCTTTCAAATTCCCACGAGAATCTTTAGACTCCAGGGTTAATGCCAGAGGGCATAAACTTCTCGAAACTGTAACTCCATATAATCTAGTACCACTAAATGGGAGATTCAAGGGTGATGTTGAAGGTAATTTTACACACTGTAATAAGCAAGGCCCTTCTGTGATTGATCTGTGCATTCTGGTATGACAGTATGAATATTTGGGACTCTTGTTCGGTTCCCACGAGGTCTGATAGTAACCATTTCCCTCTGATTTTCTGCTTCAGACTTCTAGCAGATGAATCCATGGCCTCAGGCCATGAGAATTTGGAAATAAGGAATAATGTTAAAACTAAGTGGAATCAACATAGTTCCTATGAGATAGGTCCCCTGCTACTTAGGTGTTTCCCCGATAAAAAGTAAGTCAACTGGAATCTATCTAGATGGGCTGATCAGTTGGAGTCTTGTTTTGAGGCAATAAGGGAATTGCTCTCTGTCACTGTAAGAAAACAATCAGATTGGGGCCACAATTGGTTTGATAAAGACTGCTGCCTTGCCAAGAAACAAATCAATTGATTAGAAGGGCTCGAGTTAGCAGAAAGATTGGGCAATTTAAACTTTCAAACCAAGTCAGAGCTACATATAAAAAGCTATTAAAAGACAAACAGCTCGAGTTTCAACACTCTCAATGGGACAAAATGTTGAGGGCAACTGACTGCAATGATCAGCGTGCCTACTGGCAGATGGTTGCCCATGGAACCAATAACTACAAAGCTGAGATAGATTCATACATCTCCTTGGATGTTTGCTAAAAGTATCATATAGCTATCTTCTTTGAGCCAAGCCAGAATGACGACTTGCCTGAGCCAAGAATAGACATGTCTCAAGTGGTATTTTGCAATCAGCAGGACGTATATGTAGCCATTGTAGCTATGAAAAAACAAAGCCCCAGGCCAAATCCCTGCAGAAGTTTTTTTTGGCTTCTCCTATGTTTTGGGTCTTCATACTAACATTATTTTTTTAATTGTTCTGTCAGTCAATTAAGATTCCCCATCTTTTGGAAGGGGGCCACTATAATATCAATACACAAAAAAAGGGGATAGATCTGATCCTAAGATGTACTGCCCCATCTCTCTGTTGGATAATTGTTGTAAGATTTCTTTCTAAAATAGTATTAGCCAAACTATTGGAAGAAATAAATGCACTGGGAGGTGGGGGTGCCTGTCAGAGTTCCAAGTTGGATTCTGAGCTAATCATGGCACGGTGGACAACCGCTCTGTTTAATCACATTCTCTACGAGAAATATGTTAGTCTGTGCAAACAGAAAGAGTATCTGGCATTCATAGACTTTAGCTCTGCTTCTGATTCGGTTTCTCGTACTATATTATGGAAAATAATGAGAGATTGGGGTATTTCCGAAGACATTTTTGCTATTATAAGTGAACTCTATAATACCTGGGCGCAGGTTCGATTAGGGGCATCTGGATATTTTCCTTCTGCTTTTTCTACAAACCATGGGGTTAGGCAGGATTGCATTCTGGTCCCTAACCTGTTTTGTATTTCCATAAATAATCTGTTAATTACCTTGAATAAGTCAGTAACAGACTCTCCTAAAATCACTAGGAAACTGTGTCCAGTGTTGGCACATGCGGACGACCTTGTCTTACTCTATCCCCAAAAGGGCTTCAGGGGAAACCTGATACTCTAGATGACTATGAAGGTAGGAAATATCTAAGTGTCAATGTGAACAAAAGTCAAGTTATGATAATGGGATCAAATAAAGTAACCAAAATATGGAAACTAGGGAATAAAAGACTTAACACAGTAAAATCATATCCTTATTTAGGTCTGCTTTTTACAAACAATGGGAAATGGGTGAGGCATATTGATACCCTTCTCCCCAAACTAAAACAAACTGAACTCTCTTAAATCTTAACAACAAATGTGGAGGAAAATTGTTAGGCCACTGATTACAGTGGCTAAATCTAAGTACTATGCACAAGCATTATACCACTCCGAAATTTGGGGACTGGTAAACTATAGTGCAATAGAAATCCCACTTAAATTACTGAGACAAACTCTTGGTTTAAATAATTCAATCCCGGCGACTCTAATTAGGGTTGAAGTAGGCCTAGTCAGTCTATCAGCATATGCCCAAACTAGGATTGTGAATTATTGGTTAAAATTACTTACATTATTTATTCACAGGTTGTTCTGCCCACCAGTGGTGGTGCACAGGTTCCAGCCAGAGGTGGCAGAGATTTGTGCTAGATGTAAGTCACAAAAGGGAACCTACGTGCACTGCTTCTGGGCTTACCCCCGACTTCAAAGTTTTTGGAATAAAGTGGTGCAGTATCTAAAAGAGAAGACAGATGCAGGAGTTTCCCTTCACCCTGTGGAGCTCCTATTTGGAGTTGATCTGGGGGAGAGGGAGGAATGGGCTCGGCACAAGAAATGGTTGAGGGTGGTCCTTGCCTTAGCCAGACAATGCATCCTGAACACCTGGGTATCAGCAAAAGGACCCCTCCATTGAACAATGGAGGGCTATGACTGTTACTGCATTGGCAATGGAGAAAAGAGCCTATCAAATTCAGGGTAGAATTGAGGCCTTTGTGGCTATATGGAACCCGCTACTGACGGCTACGTCCCAGGAGGAGTCGCTGATCATGGGCCTGGGCACCTAAGGAAGGTAGAAGATAAGGAAAAGCCCCCACTCTAACTCAGGCTATCTAATTAATTAAAAGAGCTATACTTGTTGCAGTGGTATAGACATAATGAAGCTGGGTGCCTCAATGTGTGTATGAAATGAGATAATTGCTTATGAAGGGACTTAGGGTAAACTTAGGTTATGAAATCGCTCTATTTGATGTGGACATATGTAAATAGTTGTTAGAATTAAATGTGTTTTTTTTTTCCTCTCCTCTTCCCTTGTCTGAGTCTGGTTTTGTGCTGGTCCGTAACGGCTGTTTATCTTGTAGCCATTTGAGCTGAATAATTGGGGAAGTAGGCAACTCAAATGAAGACTGGAAGGAAGGCTTGAGATATCTGTTACAGTAGTTCCTACAACCCGCATGGAGCATTTTTGTGTATGATGTCTATTTTCCTTTCCCTTATGCAAACCTCTGTATGTTTGTATTTGTCTCTTTGTATATGGATGAAAATTCAATAAAAATATTAAACAAAAAAAAAATTTACTTACATTAGATCAGAACAGAACAGACTGCAAGCCCTTGCATTAAAAGAAAAATGTGCCTGGGATAAAACTGGCTGTAAAAAATCAAAATGGCTGACTGGTCTGTATACAGTTTTAGAAAAAGTAGGTCTGTCCTTTTTGAGGGGCTACATGGATAAAAAGATTACAATCAGCTTAAAATACAAGTCGTACGTTCCAAAAAAAAATTATGAACTACTGCAAAAGGTTGGACTTGGAGATCATTACAAATCTTTAAAATAGCTCCCTGGATTAGGCGAAATTATGTCTCATTTTATTGGAGATTTAGATGTTCTAACCAATCCAAAACACAGACAGCTTCTCACGAAGTTCAGATTAGAATGGTTTCCCAGCAAAGTCTTGTCTGCCAGATACAGTAAAGAGACAGAATGTAATTCTGTCCGCTGTTCCTGCACTGATGGGAATGGGGAGGATCTCTTCCACGTTATCTTCATATGTCCCTGGTACAACAAACCCAGAGAGAGAGGGAGAGGGGGTTAGAACCGCTGCAACATCGGATCAAATATTGCTGTTGAATATACTTTTTATTCCCAGTGATGAACATATAATATATAAACTGGTAGGGTATCTTGAGGCCATCACAAGAATTAGGATGAAATATGTGTAACTAAATGACTCTAGGTATTTGTACAGTTAAGGGAGCCAGGAAGTCTACACTCTGTTAACTGTATTTATGCATTGCACTGCTTGCACTTTTTGTATTGGGGATTGAAGATTCTGCCATGCTGGCTGTTTTATGTGTTGTATTTATTTTAACTGAATGTATTCTATGTATGTTCTGTGTGATTCTGTTTTGTATTTAATTGTAATAGTCTATGATCGAGCAAATAAAACTTTTACTACTTCCTACCTACAGTCAATGTGCCCCTGCAGACATCCTACCGACAGTCGCTGTGCCTCTGCAGACATCCTTTTGACAGGCATTGTGCCCCCGCAGACATCCTTTTGACATGAGCCCAGACTTCCTACCGACAGTCACTGAGCCCCCACAGACATCCCACCGACAGTCACTGTGCCCCCACAGACATCCCACCGACAGTCACTGTGCCCCCACAGACATCCCACCGACAGTCACTGTGCCCCCACAGACATCCCACCGACAGTCACTGTGCCCCCCAGACATCCCACCGACAGTCACTGTGCCCCCAGACATCCCACCGACAGTCACTGTGCCCCCACAGACATCCCACCGACAGTCACTGTGCCCCCACAGACATCCCACTGACAGTCACTGTGCCCCCCACAGATATCCCGACAGTCACTGTGCCCCCCACAGACATCCCACCGACAGTCACTGTGCCCCCACAGACATCCCAATGACAGTCACTGTGCCCCTGCTCCATAGACATCCAGACAATCCCAGAGTGTCTTCCTCTAGACATCATACTAAAAATCACAGTATACCTCCCCCATAGCTCTCTTACTAACAATCACTGTGAACTCCCGAGCTCTGACCAAAACCTGCCTCCTACCTCATTCCCAATGGCGAGGTGTCTGGGTTTCCTGATTTCCTGAAGATGCTGTTGCACCCGCCTCACAAGCTTGGTGTGCACGTTGCTATCGGTAACTTTGGTGACAGTGTAGGTGCTGAAACCCACAGGAGGGGCAGAGGCCTGGAAAATCAGCTCATTGGTAGCGTATCCTTTGTCCTCTCTGATCATCTTCGTAAAGTTTGATACAGGAACAACCTCAAAAGAAGAAAAAGATTTTACTTTGTATGCCACAACCTTTTCTCATTCATGTAAACCCTCTCTCCTCTCTTTTTTTGCTCCCGTCACAGACCCATTCTCTCCTCAGCCCATGACTACCTCCAAGCACCATTTCCTCACCCATCTGGAAGCCATTCCCAAATGATTTCTCTGTCGTGATGGTGCCTCTGTGGTTTCTCAGTCCTCGCAGGAATCAAAATCCAGTTGTATGGTGTGGACGATAGTGAAGAGGCCCAGGAGGACAGCTCCATTTCATCCAAAGGGCCTAAACATTTTTTTTTTGTTATGTTTTTACTCCCCTATGTGCTCCAGGACCTGCCACTTCGAGCCACCAAGGACCCCAACTTACTGCCTACTACCCCCGTTCAAGCCTCCATCCTCATTTACAGCCATCCCTGAGGTAACCCTGTGTAACCCTTCGTTGGATGGGTCCCTCTCCTCTGAGGGGGAAGGCACTGGGGGGGCTGGCCAGCACATTCTACTACTTGGCCCCAGGGTGCTGCTGAGGCAGACATGGCTCATTCAGGGATTCAGTGGCATCGGCGGACTGGCAGCAGTCATCCGGCCGGTCCTGGGGCAGTTTCCACTTTTCTGTGTTCCCCTATTGCACCGCTTATGCAGTGCTCCCAGTCTCCACTGGAGGCTTCCATGCAACCCACCCCAGGAGAGGAGAGCAGTCCCACGGACGCTCAATCCTCTCCTTCCCCTGCCAGCCCCCGGCATCCAGAGTCCATTCCTGAACCCAGGTCACCAGCGTGGCGCGAGGTGTGGAGTCCAGCGCCTCAACCCTCAGCGACACTGGGCCATTTTCCATTTTTAATTCTCCTGCCCACTTGTACGCTATTCTCAAGGGTCCACGTAAGTGGTTTTGGAACCAAAGGTGAGTGGGTTCTGGAACTGCGAACCAAGGGTGAATAGTTCTGGAACCCAAAAGACACAAGAGTCTCCATAGCAATCATTTTTTTTTTTGTTTGAAATCTATGTTTATTAATTTTCTGTGAAATCAAACAATTAACATCCACATAATCTCATACAGAGCATAGGAGACATATATCCACATTCACAAATATTTGATATACACATAACTTTACCCATGTAATCTGGTACAGTAGGAATAGGGGGTAATCCTGGACAAAAACCCTATAATATAAAGTTCCAAGAAGTCTCTTAGTAATTGGCAGCCTCTTCAGCGGTAAAGGTAAATCCAATAGGGAGATTAACACAATCCTAAAATTGCTATTTAAACCTGTTGCATGACTAGGTAATAGAACAGTAAAGACCCCATATGCCGTCATCCCCCACATTAATAAGATTCTACAATGGTACTATAACATGAAAACTGGAACTGGAACAGAAACGGCTCCAAATCCTTAGCAGACATTATATTAGTCCAAAACATTATGGCACATAGCACTTGATGAGAGTATATCCATTAATGGTGCAAAAACCACCTCATGGCGATATTTGCCCACTACCCAAAACGTATACATATAATGCCCATTCCCCTCCATCATGCTGCCCAGAATAACTTTCAAAACGTATTGGAAGGCAATCACAACACCTCCCCTAAAATCCCAAAACCATAACGTTCAAAACTATAGAAGTCTGTAAGCTATATAAACTGTTAATTTTCAAGTTGCAGTGTCCCGATCTAGTCCTCCGGTTTACTCAACTCGCAGTTCATTTGCCCGTTTCAGCGAAACACAGCTGCGTGGAGAAGGCCCACCAAGCATCGGCCTTGCCATCAGCCGCTGGGAGCCTGAATAGTCACGGTGCGTGATAGAAAAATGCCAAGTTCTTAAGTCGCTGCTGCACCTCCGTATGATCCATCTGTATAACATGGAACTGACAGACAGACAGACCTTCGGACAGTATTCCATCCACTGAACTCCATGAAACACAATGTCCCAGGAACCGTCACAGCCTCCTCACATGCCCCTAAATCCTCAGTCTCTGCAGCCGCAGGATATTGCTGGAGAGCACTTGTGGGACCATCTGGTCATTAACACTTGCGATGGCCTCAGAGCAACTTCCCTGTAAGTTGCTTGAGTCAACGATGGGACCCATGGCTTCTTGGCGCTCCAGTTTCTCTAAAGTAGCCTGAATTTTGCAGTCCATGACCCGCATGAACTCCATAACATCCTGCCGTGGTGCCTCTGACTGGACTGTTAGCTTCTCGGGCCCACTGTTACCTATGGGACTCGGATTCCCAGTGAAATGCGCTATCTGGTCTTTCTTCAGATGGTGCGGCTCGTCTATTCCTAGGACTGTGTCAATTTGGTAGCACTGAATTCCAGAAGATATACTACATGCAGAGCTGCTGTTCGTTTTAACTTATAGTACCAGTAAAGTAATATTCTTAGTAAAATTTGCCTCATCAAGTGGGAGAGACTGCCGGAGTGCGTCCGACCTGGAAGATGGCTCTCTGACGCCCCCAGCAATCATTTTTAAAATATTAATACACATCCAAAAAAAGTTTAAAGGGCCAGCAGCCTGGTGGCAAGATGGTAGCGCTACTACCTGCCATGCCTATGACCTGGATTTAGGAGCAAACTCAAGTCATCAGGGTTGGCCGAAGGGAAAGGATTAAATGCCCAGAGGACAGTTCTCTCCTGAGCAGGGTGGCCAGTGCTTCCCACAGTGTGCTTGGCACTCAGCGGAGGCTGAGTGTCATGGCATCCAAGAAGCCCAGTGATGGTGGTGGTGGTGGTGACGGCGGCATGATGGTGTGCATCACTGCACACCAATGGGAGGGAAGAAAACCACGAAGGGAAAAGATATCCTGCCATGCAGCATGAAGGTTGGCCTGACTACTGGCTTAGCACCACTGACCAGGCACCCAAATGTTCGGGGGGGGGGGACAAGGGCAAGTCCCCCTCTCCCCACCACAAGGTGGAGGTCATGGAGGAACTGGGGTAAGTCCTGGGGATGGCGATTGGTTGGGCTGGGCTGCCATGATGGGGGCTGGCAGGACAGGGGCATAAACCTAACAAAGAAAAAAAAGCTAGTAAAAGCCCCCCCCCCCCTTACAGCACGGCATGCTACTATGCAGGCGACTCCACTACAGAAAGGCACTCGGGTCAGAAGGCAGGCAACCCCTCCATTACCCAATTACAGCAAAGCATCCTGCCATGCAGGCAACTAGAGTATGGGAGTGGCCTCAGGTCAGGAGGCAGGGAGCCCCCACTTACAGCACAGCATGCTGCTATGTAGGTGACCAGAGCAGACTCTGGTCAAGAGGCAGGTAACCCCCCCCCCAATAGTACCCAGTTACAGCACAGTGTGCTGCCATGCAGGTGACCAGAGTAAGGGAACAGACTCTGATTAGGAGGCAGGCAGCCCCTGCTATTGCCCAGTTACAGTGCAGTGTGCTGCCATGCAGGTGACCAGAGTAGGGGAACAGACTCCGATTAGGAGGCAGGCAGCCCCTGCTAGTGCCCAGTTACAGTGCAGTGTGCTGCCATGCAGGTGACCAGAGTAGGGGAACAGACTCTGATTAGGAGGCAGGCAGCCCCTGCTATTGCCCAGTTACAATGCAGTGTGTTGCCATGGAGGCATCATGAGTATGGGAGCAGACCCTGGACAGGAGGCAGTCCAGGTTGAAAATACGGGAGTGGTCACCGGTGGGGAGGCGGGCCAGGCTGAGAGTATGGGAGTGGTCTCCAGTCAGGAGGCAGGTAAGGCTGCGAGTACGGGAGTGGTCTCTGGTTGGGAGTCAGGCCAGGCTGAGAGTACAGGAATGGTCTCTGGCGGGGAGGCAGGCCAGGCTGAGAGCATGGGAGCAATCTCCGGTCGGGAGTCAGGCTAGGCTGAGAGTACGGAAGCGGTCTCCAGTCAGGAGGCAGGTGAGGCTTAGAGTACGGAGGCTGTCTCCAGTCAGGAGGCAGGCCAGGCTGAGAGTACGGGAGTGATCTCCGGTCGAGAGGAAGGCCAGGCTGAGAATATGGGAGCAGTCTCAGGTCAGGAGGTAGGCCAGGCTGAGAGTAAGGGAGCAGTCTCTGATGGGGAAGCAAGCCAGGCTGAGAGTATGTGAGTGGTCTCCGGTTGGGAGGTAGGCCTGGCTGAGAGTACGGGAGCAGTTGCCAGTGGGGAGCAGGCCAGGCTGAAAGTATGGAAGTGGTTTCCGAAGGGAAGGCAGGCCAGGCTGAGAGTACAGAAGTGGTCTCTGGTGGGAAGGCAGGCCAGGCTGGGAGTATGGGAGCGGTCTCCGGTGGGGAGGCAGGCCTGGCTGTGAGTACAGGAGCAGTCTCCAGTGGGGAGCCAGGCCAGGCTGAGAGTATGGGAGCAGTCTCTGGTTGGAAGGCAGGCCAGGCTGAGAGTACGGGAGTGGTCTCAGGTCAGAAGGCAGGCCGGGCTGAGGCAGCTGCCAAGAGGCATTGTATCTTGGTAGCGGAGAGTTGGTGGAGGGTTCCAGCAGCACAGGTACATCTGTGGACGGGCCAGAGAGCTTGATGCTTCCGTAAGGGCACGCTGTGCATGCCAAGATGATCATAAGCACTGCAAATGCCACAGAGAGGATGATAGCTGTGGGAGAAAATCCTGACTGCTGTCTGTATGACAGCCTGAGCAGGTATATTGCTGTCTACACTACAGGATACATCCCTGAATGATGATTCGGGGGGAGGCAGGAACAAAAATCTATAAATATGTATTAAAAAACGTTAAAAGTTTGTGTCCGAGAACTTTTTGTGGTTCCAGAGTTCCTCAGAGGCCCATAAATCTAATTAATTGGATCAAAGCCAACTATTTACAATCTCTTACAACAAACCACCCTGCCATATCTGACCTAATACTGTTAACAGAAGACCTCACTGTTTACCGAGGATGCCAGTGCCAGTCCAAGAACCAGTGAGACGAGGCAATTTAATAGTGTGACTTCTAACCTGCCCAGAGTGGGAGTCGGGTTTAGGATACAAACCTAGGTCTCTCGCATAGTGGTGTAACACACCATCACCCCCAGCCTTTCCCCAACACCAACATTTTGGGAAAACAGGTGTAGCCTTCAATCAGCCATTCGTTAAGTAGGGAATGTTCTATAGTCCTTACCTGGTTTGGCACAGACGTCCCCTTGGGGTCTGACACGATGTAGACTGTTCCGTTTATGGGGAGACGAATGTTCCAACTTACGTGGCGTGGCAGGGGATTGTAGAGATGCACTGTGAACTATAAATACACAAAGGAATTGATCAGGGCATGTATTGATATACCCAGTTATTTGTTTCCCCGGGGCTGAACTCCTTCCCTTTTTTTTTTTTTTATCTCCCTCGCTAGTGCCTCAAGAGCATGCATGGTACCAAACCTTTAAAGAGCAACTTTCTTAGGCTTTTTGACCATCTGCTCCCCACCACCACCACCGAGAAGCACAACAAAATCTTACCTGGGTAGAAGTCCTAGGGTGCCCATACTGAATTTTTTATTAGCCCCTATTTTAGAAGGGAAGGGATCGTATTTTGGCTCTGTAGAGCTGAGCCACGCTGATCCCTTCCACTACCTGATAGCACTTCAGTTTGCGATCCTCCTTGTTCCGCCCCCACGTTTTGTGATGTCATGATTTGTAGAGCGTGGGGATGCGCTTCCATAGGAATGAATGGGGGCTATTTTAAGTTAAAACTTACATTGTTTGGTTGACCGTTTTAGAATGAATCATGGCCCGCTGTAACTAACAAGGACCTTGTTAGTTGGCCGGTGACCACTCGATTTGTTAAGCGACCCATCTATCTTGATAATTAACTTTAAAATAACCTCCATTCATTCTATGAAGCCTCTACAAATCATGTTTATCTAAATTTTGTCGTCGTTAAGAAGTCTCAAACAAAGATGCTTATCGGAAAGTGAAAGAGATCATGGCTCGAAACTCTGAAACAAATAAATGAGAGCTAATAAAATTCGGTATGTTTTACCCTAAGACTCTGTAGTAAACATGGATATTCTTCTCGAACAGACAAGATAGTTGCTCTCTGAGAAATGTGTGAGAACAGGGCAGCAATCTCCTCTGAGACCCCCTCCCCATGTTTTGTGCCGCTGGGTGTCCAGTAGTATGACCTTCCACAGCACTCCCCTGCTGTTCTACCCGAAAGAGGGAGGGCGACCCTGCCTCACCCCCACCCCAACACTGCAACGAGCAAGGTACCCAGTATCAGATATTAAAAAAAAAAAAGACAATTTTTATCAATTACTGAAAAATATAGTGTGTGCAGCAATCATTTGCTATGCATCAGAGTTCACCCCAACGAGACGTTACAGTGGAATTGTAGCTAACACAGCACATGTTTTGATAAGGTAACATTTCACTGAACATAGGGAAAGAAAAACAGTTGGTCAAATTTCAACAACTGACAATGGGTAGCCTCCTGGGAGAAAATGCATGTCTCGAAGACGGGCCAGCAGCAGTAATGCTGATGTGCTGTGACAGCACAAGACAGACAGGCGGACAGGTGAAGAAACACAGCATGCAGGTGAACACAGTAGAACAGTTCTAGTTCTGCACAGCAACAATATTCACCCAGCTAACGGTACACTAAGCATGTTTACACGGCCACTAATACTGCAGTCTTATTCAGAATACTCAGTATTCCAAGCAAGTATTCGAGTCATGTAAATGGTCGCGTTCCGAATACGGTGCCAGCGTTTGAAGTACTACTATTCAGAACACACAGCTTTCACTGTATTTGGAATATGCTGTAAAAATGCAGTGTGTGTGTGTGTGTGTGTGTGTGGTACCAGGGAAGAAGACCCGCACAGGAACTCCAGAGGCAGATCTCTCTCTCTATCTCCCATTGACTTACTGACTCAGTTCTCTTGAAATGGAATATTCCTTACATTGTCTGCTCTCTGCACATTTTCTGCTACTGTGCATCATATGGTTCCTAGGGAGGCATTCCCATTCTACTAATGGCAAATCAGAGGTCCGCAAGCTGCGGGCACCCCCTAACTTCCAACCAGGTGCCCCGTCCCCTAGTCAACATAAGTAGGACCACGCAGACTTATTACTTCAAGGAACATTTGTAATACCCTTTCGTTAGTCAGTTTATGCTCCAGCTACCAGTCCTGCCCCCTTCTGAATCAGCCCCCTATCCCTGTCACCCAGCTTACAGAAGACTCGGCTCAACTGTGTCTACCCACAGCGCATTCCCAGCAGCGGTAGAGCCCCCCCTCAACAACCCACCATGGAACAGATCCAAATCTGGAGGACGGCCTCATCGTCAGAGCGGGGCCTATGGAGAGTCGACTGTTTATCCTGCAGGATCAGTGATTTACTGCTTTGTTTCCCCCAGGGACGCCAACATGTAGTGTGCAGAAGATCACGTACAACGTGCAGAGCATGGCACAGCTGACGGTCCTCTTGTCCTGAAGCCACTCCAGGTGGCAGTACAACAACAAAGCAGACTGCCCCCCCCCAAAGGAGAGCATCTGCTGGGACATTCAAACTTCCTCTGGTTGCCCAACGACATAGGTTCGCTCTGAATCCAGGCCACCAGCATCCTGAGCATTAGCACGGTCAATGTGCCAGCAGGCCAAACCCATTATTTTTCCAATATATCTTTTTCTCCCTGCCCAGTTCACACTCCTTGTGACTGGCGCGCCTCCTCCGCTACTTACTGAAGCAGAGTCCTTCATGGATCCCCGATGAGGCCAAGAGGCCCCCAGGTACACACAATCTAGACTGTGCCCTGGCAGTCAGACAGTGGCATCGGGTCACAGGCAGAGCTTCACGAAGCTCACCTTCCACAATTTTCCTTGTCCTCCCAGCTGCGGCGACACATCATGACATGTGCATACAGATGCATATGCCCCACAGAACTGCGACCCCACCCTTCAAGCCACTCAGGACTTCCACTACCACTGGGCCTCCACCCTATAATAGTCATAGGCCGAGACGGATGGCCACCCCTCCCTGGGAGAGGAGCACAGCCCTTGGGACACTTGATCCTCTCCCACCAAGTCAGACCCCAAGAAACCCGTGCCAGTTCCCAAACACAGGTCACCGGTGTGGCAGGAGATAAAGCATTTAATGCCTCAGCCCTCCGTACCATCAAACTGGCTGGCCCAGGTTTCTAAACAGCTTCCGCATCCTGTCATTTTGTGTTATGTATTGAAGACAAGCAGGATCATGTATGCTACTCTAGGAGACCACCATCAGAAAAAGGGCTGCACTAGGAAGGGTGGTGCTCCAGACCATAGCCAGACAGTTCAAAAGTCAAAAGCTCAGTTCAAAAGCTTTTGATAAAGGACTAACATCTGCAACGCATCAAGCGTGCAAAATGTGTGTGGAATAAACTTGGACTCTAACTGATATTTTTGGAGCCTGCGTGTGTTTTTTCGCTGGCAAATGCCCTTCTACTTTTGAACTGTGTGATACTCTAGGAGACCAAATCTCTTCTCCACACACCTGGGTTATACAGCGAATACAACACAGTTTAACAGTTTTATTACTTACAGTGCTGGCTGTCTCAGTGAGAGGACACACGCTGATGTTGACATTGTCGCAGAATACAAAGTTCTGTTTGCTCCCACTTAGACTTGATAAAGCATTGCTCACCAAAAGCTGCAAAAACAATCAGTGTTGTATGTTACGAACTGCTAATGACAGGTCACTGCATGTAAATGTGACAACGGAAAAATCAGCACTGTATGTTACAAACTCCTAATTACAGCTTGCTGCATGTAACTGTAACCAAATATGATGGCTTTGAATTTATGACTTTTTTACCTGTTAACCTTGTTAATTTATTTTATTTTAATTTATTCTGACTGGCCATCTACACTACCATTTCACTTTCAAAAACAGCCCCATTCATTTCAATGTATGCTCGCCCCCGGGCTCTTCATATAGTGATGTCAAAAAACGTGGTAGCGTGGGGCGGATCACACTTGGCAGTGGTACGAGGAAGTGGAAGGCATCAACACGGCAGAGCTCCACAGAGCAAAAATACGATCCCTTCCCTTCCAAAATGGGGGCACTCTCTAAAGGAAGTATTTGAAAAATGTCATTTGTGCTTCTTGGGGACCAGGTAGAAAGTTGCTCTTTAAGAAGAAGAAGAAAAAAAATAATAAATCACGCAGTGCTGTGCTGTAGATGTGTGTGGGTCCCCCTCACCCACACTCTTTCTGTAACGTAGTGAAAAAACTAAGAGGAAATGTACAGCAATAGAATTCTGTCCAAAAAACTAATTCAACTCGTATAGAGGTGTCTTACTTTTCTGAGCAAAGTGTACAACCAACCTAAAACTAAATTACAACCCCAGCTACTGAACAGTTAATATTTCTATGTCCTGACTAGTGACATTTTACATTTATCTGCCCAGGAGAAGGCTGTGCTGGAAGTACAACCAAATCAGTTCTGCTACAGAATAAACTGTACTTAGCCAACCATACATAATAAGGCTGTAATGATAGCGAGGGCTTCTGGTGACATTAATCAACCATGAGGCCAAAGTCGGAGTCACTGTAATCCCAAGACCCCACTGCCCCCGCAGTGTGCAGGGGTTTGGGTGTTTTCTATTTACATATTATGAGGCCCTTGACAGCACCGATTCATGACAAGCTTATAAATGTTTAAAGCATACATCACATTTTTACAAATATTTCGGTCTGGATATTTATTTAGTTTTTACTGACCAGGAATGGAGGGCTAGACATTTTGCATCTCTCATCAGGGGGAATACAGATGCAAAGATGCAAACAAACTGAAACTGAAATCGGAGTAAGCTGCTGGTGTTAAGCACTGAATGATTACAAGACAGGAAGCGCCTGTATTTTATAGCGATATTAGAGCTTACATCAGTGGATGAGAAGCAAAGTAATAAATACACATTCTTAGGTTTGTTTTTTGTTAATTAGCCCATTTGCGGAGCTCTAAGGCAAATCTACAGGAATTAACCCTTAGTCATGCAGTTCCGCTCAGGCGAGGACATCTTCAAGCTCTTCTGCGGTGCCCAAACCCGATGCCTACCTGACACTGAAGCCAGCCGACTGTGAGGCGTTTGGCATAGTCATTGGCGACGTGCTGCTTCTCTGTACCAGTGACGGCATCATGGTGCTGAGCTACTCCCATCGCCTCTCCTGAAAATGACATCAGCTGTTAATTACCTTGCAGGGAAAAACAGCAGTGCCACAAAGATAAACAGGGAAGACAACTAGGACATTAATTCTTGAAAACATACAAATATTGCTGTCTGAGATGGGAATGCTTCTTTTTTTTTTATACTGAGTATGTGTTCCCATGGCGACTAGGTATAACGTAATCAGAGGCGCTGTGACGCAGATATCTGCTCCTGACTAACCGGGGTTAAAGGTGACTGGCAATGACGCTCAAGATGGCTACCTTTCTGGCACATCTTAGTGTTGTGGCACCAAACTGACTCTACAACCAATACAATGTCAATGGGGTCTTCGCTTTATGTTCCTCCTGAGGGGCCGCACCCCCCCCCACACAGCACAACACACCCCCACTCACCATCCCCACAGCAACAGTTTCATTAATGAAAACATCTGATAGAAGTCCATATTTTGCCCCGGTTCTAACACCAGTATGAAAAGCACGACACTGTGTGGATTCAGCAGATGGCTCCATGAGAAGGAATGGGTAGAGTGCACGATGCTCTGACCGCAATGGCTGGCTGAACGAGTGCTCTGCTTCGTCCAGTTTTATTTTTTATTTATTTGTGGTCTAAACTGCGGAAACAATCAGGGAAAAAACATAAAACAGTAGCGTGGGCACCGGTCTATTGAATCAGTGGCTTATCGGGAGTTATCATAATTGTTTTTTGGTTTTTTTTCACCTCAACAAAAATTTTGGCATACAGTCTTTCAAATTATGGCCAGGCCGGCTGGTAAATTACCGCTGGAAAAACAGAATCTCAACTCAGGTCTATACGAACAACCACTGAATCCTACTTATGAAGGACCGGCTAGTAAAGTGCCATAGAAGAACCGAAACAAATGCTCTCCAACTTTACCACAGACGTTAATAATGCAGGGTTTTAGTTAACTCTAAAAATTGATTAGCGTTTTGCTCATAAAAGTGCTAAAATATTGTGAAAATGCATAGCACTTGCCTCATTGTGTTTAACAAAGATATCACTTCTAGAAAACCTATATAAATACTTTCTGTGCAGTTAGTATTGTCCCAAGAAAAAAACTGCTAATCAATTATTTAAAACCCTGTAATGCCAAAAAAAATGTCAGAAAGGACAGAGAAACAAAGCTCATTCCTAACAGAGAAACAAAGCTAATTCCTAACAGACAGAATAGACCTCATTGACACCAATAAAACTCAGCAAAACAGTGCAAGACCTTCATGATTTAGCAGCACATCAAACAAAAAAAAATTGACTATTAATGAATAAAGTAGACGACCTGGAAAATAGAGGTCGTAGGAATAATCTGAGAATCTTAGCGAGTACCAGAAGGGTAGGAAGGGAATTATATTATTAAATTTGTACAAAAGATTATACCAGATCTGTTACAATTCAAATGGCAATGGCAGTTGGAAATTGAGAGAACTCACAGAGTAACTGGACAAAGACTGACAAATAAAGACAAAGCCAGACCCCACAGTGGTATATTTTTTGAGATTTACTATAAAAGAACAAATCCTTAAATTAGCTAGAGAAAAAGGTCTTTACAGTGTAATGGGGAAAAGAATGATTTTTCAGGACTTCTCGGGAGTGTTAGTTGAGAAAAGAAGGTGATTTTTTGAAGTCAAACAAGAACTTCAGAAATGTATTTACTGTTTGAAAAGTTTCACCAGGTAAGGCACACTGAATAAGTTGCTCGTCTCCCAGTGCAACCTGGGGGAGTTGGAGTTGCATAGCAAAATATTGAACAACACTGCATATACAACAGAAGAGTAACAGAATAATTACATAACAGACAGATTCAACTTTTGCTGCAAACATCTGAAAACATAACATGTACAGAATTTCAAGTAGCACTGACTGCAGACAGGGAGATACATTCTGGATATGGGCAGTAGCCGCATTTGTAATAACAGAGTTAGCTAGTAGGAGCTCCCAGTGGGAGCTCAAACATTTCACCATTTACAGTTTTGTCAACATAAAGCAGAGAACAACTTTAAGTGCATAATGATAATAATAATAATAAGGGCTTGCATGTAGGCAACGCCTAGTCTAAGGGCAGCAGTCGAGTATAAGGCCAGATGAGTGCAGGCACAATTAACAGTAAGGAGTGTCATAGTTAATGAGCCAGTCGAGGAAGAAAAACAGATTTGAGTAGGAAGAGAGTTCCACAGTTTTGGGAGATGGTAGGAGAAAGTAGACTGGCCAGTTGAGGTGGACCTCCCGGTTACTGCCAGGATGCTGTGGTCATGGGATCTGAGAGGGCGGGAGGGAGGTGGGTGAAGGGGAAAGGGAGGTGGTAAGATAGGGAGGGAGAGTACCAAGCCACAGTTAATATCACTTCAAATACCCAGCAACTCTGATTTTAAAGGATAAAAGGGGCAGTACAGTCATGTGTAATTCACCTGAAGACGTGTGGGAATATTTACATTTAACATTTGGGACAAGGGGAAAGGATAGTTTTCCTGTCTCAAAAAAAAAAAAAAAGTACTCTAAACAGGGCGCGTGGATCAATCATTGATGTTTGAGCTGGTTGGGATCCTCGAGCTGCCCCCAACAACACAGTTTGTAAGGAAAATACTGTGCTCAACCCTCGTGCTGAGCACCTCTCTGCAGAACCTAGTGATTCAACCCCATAACTTTATTCAAAGGTGGTAAATAACACTAACCTGCCAGACGAAGGATCGGCCATCACTAGAAAGCCAAAAGGTATTCAAAATGCTCCAACTCGTTCTAGGCAAATTCCAATTTAAAAAAAAAAAAAAAAAAGACCTCGAAGAAAAGGAACTGGAATAAAGAAAAATATGCCTACTACAATGCGCCCTTCTACCAGATCCTCCCCTGAACCGGATGTGCCGTCAAAGTCCTCCTCCCCGATCTTACATCTGGACTCTGAATTAGTGACTGCAATGTAAATTACAAATAAACAGGACTAGAAGTTTCTCCTGGATCAGAATTTGCTGCTGCACAGGTCAGAGGTTGTATGGGTCCAACGTGAACAGAGGGACACACGTGTCTTTATCTTTATTTATTTATTTAGCTTTTGTTTACCAGGTAAGCACGCTAGACAGTCAAGTGCCTATTTTCAGGTGCGACCCAGGAGAATTACAAAGGTACAGGCAATAACAATTCAGAGACAAGATAACAGCAATCAACAAGGTACAGGCAGAGAACTCAGGCAGTAACAAATTCAGAGACAAGGTAACAACAATCAACAAAGTACAGACAGATATAGGCAGAGAACTACAGGCAGAGAACAAATACAAGGCAAGTACAGTGTTAAGGCATGGCAACCGCAGGAGGCAGTCGAGGAAGCAAACATGTATCAGCAGGAATCTGGATTATTGCAGTTTACAAGGTGGACTAAAAAAGAGGTATGGTACTATAGGGAATCAAACTACCGCAATACTTGATCTGTTTGCTTACTCGTACTTTCACTTGTTAGCTTGCTGAATCCAACTCACCTGAACTTAAGACACTGGGCTTAACATTTTTAAGCAACATACCGAACTCAAAGAAATGGCTATTTGTTTATGTTTATTTAACGTCAGACTTTATCATTTATTCTCAGTCTGTTAGTTAAAAAGTCAACTGTTGGTAATGCCCCCCCCCCCCCAAAAAAAATATATATATATATTTGAATGCAGGTAAAGGTCTGAATTTACATCTATCGGGGGAAAAAACTTACAGGGGAGCAGAAAAAAATAGGGGTTTCTCTTTCTTTGATAACAGACTGGGGTCTGAGCTTCAGTGGCTCACTGGATGTCATATCTAAGCACACTAATGTCTCCATGTATGTTTTGCTATGTGTGGGAAGGAAGCTGTGGTTATTCTAGACAAAGAGGAACAGGCATAATATTGGCTCTTTGTTGGCTCCTGTGACCGGGAGCTCCTGCCACTCTTGAGGACCAACCTTTCCATAAATCTGTTGCAACAGTTCTTCTATTTCTTAGTTTATTCTATCCTTTACAATTCCATAGGTCCATAAGGTTGGCCACCTATGGGCACCCCCCTTTCTTGACTTTGCTATAGTGTCCTCTTTAATTTTCCTTTTCCCTCTCGGGTCCTCATACAGGGAGGTTATTGTTGTGACCTCCAAGTGAATGTAAAATAGGCTGTGTTTACCGTTGTTGGGTTTAGTATGTAATAGCACTGTCATAATATACCTTATGTTTATGAAGCCTGTAAATGCTGAATACACCATGGCACTACGTGTTTTTGATAATGGTAAAAAGTACTAGGTGATTATTATAGAAATTAAGTTAGTTGTGCTATTTAAAATGCATGTAAATTGCTGTCAACTGAACAAGTCTGAAAATTTATGGTGATTTGCATATATCCCATGATGCTGTGCACTATGGAAGTATGTATGATGTTGTATTTCTTTGAAACTTGATTTGTTGCCAATGCCTTTTGGGGTAACCCTTTTTTCAGTGTTTCTGCACTGAGGATCTTTGTTTTTAGCTTTTTTTTTTCTTTTTGAACTCCCACTGCCCAAACAAATGGGGCCCACATAGGGATGAAGTGTTTTCACTGAAAAGTGGTTGGATTAGTAGGTGCTGGCTAAGTGCAGAGAAAGGACATACATAGTCTGTTGCTGCAAACTGATGCACTGAACAAGGAATATGGTATTGCAGAAGCGCATTTCCTGTGTTTTGAGTAAACAACACACAGAGATTGTGTGTTGAACCTGAAGTTTGGTGTCTGATCCATCTGTTATCTCTCAACCCCTCCACAGCTCCCATTAGGGATGACCTCGGATTATGGGTCCCACATAATTGCTCAGAAAGTTGGTTTTTAACTACAGGATTTAAGATGGCTTTATCAGAATTTCTATGTGGTTTGACAGATTTCTCAGCCATGCAATGTATCCTGATCTTACTTAAACTAATCCAGGGGGTGTGAGTTCACTTCAAGGTTTAAATGGGAAAGTATGTCAGAGGGTGGCAAGTAGTTGCCTCTTATCTATCGATTCCTGGATGTATGCTAAATTTAACAGAAACCCTGAGAAACACATCTGAGTGTGTGGAGACCATCTTGGAGCTCACCAGAAGGGAGATTTTCGGGGGCCTTTTGTTTTAGTAGTACTCTTGCCAGTCCTGACTATAGCTTTTTCTTTTCTTCTCCCACCAAGGCTAATATGGCAATGAGACCTTTCAGGATGCACGTTCTAAATGACTTTTTGTACCACTGAAGCCCTAAACCCACAAAGAAGTTGATTTGAGACACCCATTCTATTGTTTTATAGAAAATCTGATTTAGGCCAATGGGAGTGACTCAGACCCTTTCCTACTTTTAAAACAGATCAAGATAAATACCTGTGGGCTATCTGAATAGACAGTATTCATTTCATTACCTAAACCTGACATCTACTGATAGTTTCCAATATCATTCTTTCCAGTTAATTATCTTAAAATATCCGCAGCTTGTTTATGAGTTTCCTTTTTTCCCCCACACTGGACTGAAGTTGATAACTCACTTACCTGGACCGTTTCGGTGTAAACAGCTGTACTGCATTGGACTTTTAGTCTTGCAGGGAAAAAGAAGTTACCTACGTACGCAACATCCTACCTAAATCTAATCTTTGTTGGACCGTTGCAATTGATATAACTTATGGGTCATTTTGAAAGTTACTATACTTTTTTTTTTATATACATAAGCACTTGTTTTTATATATTTGGTCGTTTAGCTAATGAATTGCTAGCTGAGTGGTTAAAAAAAAAGAAACGCTTCTGCTGTTAAAAGATATATACATTGTATCAAGGGTTAACACATATATATTCCATTTATTGACTTATTTTTTCCAGTAGAGATATAGGTTAGCATAACCCTACATGATTTACTCATTCGGATCTGAGAGTGTATTTTAATCTTAATAGAACGTATCCTAAATTAGGAGTTATATTTTATTTAACTTTTTTTTTTTAACGATCTAACAATAACAACAGGACTGAACAATAACCAATCCCTAAATATTTCTTCTTGGAATGTTTGAAAGGCTTTAATTCACCTAATAAACAGAAAAAAATCTTAACGTACTTAAAGAGGGAAAAATCTGACAGCATTTTTGCAAGAAACGCATCTAATTGCAGATGAAGCAGAAAAGCTATGTAGAGACTGGGTAGGGATAGTAGAACATAATAGTTTTAATTCCAAACAAAGAGGAATAGCTATTTTAATCAAAATGGATACTAACGTTACAAAACACTCACATGTGATAGATGATTAGGGACGATTTCAAATGTTACTGTGTTCCTTAAACGGTACCAAAGTAGCACAATGTAATATTTATGCCCCTAGCATCAAACAAATAGACTTTTTTTTTTAGCAAAGTAGCAATATATTTAAACAATCCTACTGGTTTCAAAATTATTCTAGCTGGAGACTTTAAGTATTCAACCCATTCATAGACAGAAATACAATCAAAGGGAATAAGCACAGCACCAGAGCACGAGAAGCTGTAATCAAGCTCCTAGAGAAAAACTGCCCAACAGATTCCTGGTGCATAATACACCCTCAAGGCAGAGACTATACGTATTACTCAGCAAGGCATAAGACACATAGTAGGATAGACTATATTTTCTTTTCTAAAAATCTCACTGAGACTTCTATAGATACCCATATAGATAGTATCCACATCAGATCATGCCTTAAGGCGTTGCTCATAATACAGACCGAATATACTAAATCCTTCAGATGGAAATTTAATAATGCACTGATTAAAGAGAAAAAAATCTCGAAATGGCTTCATGACGAAATCTTTGAATTTATCAAACACAATGATACTGGACAGTGTCAAGTGCATGTTTATGGGAAACATTTAAAGCATTTATTAGAGGAAGGATTATAAGCTTTGCATCCCACAAAAAAAAAGACAAGTCAAAAAATTGAGTGAACTAGAAGGGAGACTCAGGCAACTAGAAACCAACTACAAACGAAATCCCAGGGCTAATCAGAATTTGTTATATGAGTTAACCCTAACTAAATTTGAGATAAACCAAATACACTCAAGTAAGGCGGAATATGCATTATTTAGAACAAAACAAAAATATTGGGAATCGGGGAAAAAGCTATTAGATTATTAGCATTTAGATTAAAAAAAAATACAACAGAACCTAATTCAGGGTATAAAAACAAAATAAAATAGATAGTTTATACATCTAAAGAAATAGTGAAACCTTGATGGCCTACTTTCAAGAAATATACTCTCCCTCAAGGCTAACACTGTACCACAGATGCAAGATTTTCTAAATAAATTTGAGTTGCCTAATGTTGGGGGAGACGAAAATGTAAAACGGCAAGAACAATCACCTTACAAGAAATAACTGAGGCAATAAATGCCCTACCTAATAATAAAGCATCAGGCCCTGATGGTTTTACGGATGAGTTACTGAAGGTCTTAAGCCCAGATATTTCAGGGGTATTTACATAAAGCCCTCATAGAAGCTTATGAACTAGAACAACTTCCTCAGTCTATGAACGGAGCCCTAATATCACTAATACCCAAAAAGGGAAAGGATACCTTTGAATGTGCTAGTTACAGGCCAATCTCGCTTCTAAATGTCGATTATAAAATCTTAGCAAAAATCTTGGCAAACAGGGTTCAAACACTTTTACCCTCACTAACTGGAAGAGAACAGGTGGGGTTTATTACAGGAAGATCAGGTGCAGATAATTGTAGAAGACTATACTCTGCTATTTGGCCCTCATATCAAAATAAATTACCAGCCCTAGCATTCTCCTTGGATATGCACAAGGCATTTGATTCCTTAACATGGCCATACCTAAAAATGGCGTTACCTTCTTTTGAATTTTGTGAGGAGTTCATTACTTGAGCTTCGATGATCTATGATAAAGCAACAGCTGCATTAATTACAAATGGCTTTATTTCCTCTCCATTTACTATATACAGGGGAACGCGGTAAGGATGCCCACTTTCATGGTTATTGTTTATCTCAGCTATTGAACAATTAACAAGAACAATACAAATGGATAAATCTGTGCGTGACGTTTTGGCAGGAAAAATAAATATTCGCATTTGTCGACGATTTGCTTATTAATGTTGGAAACCCAAGAGTATCTGTTAAATCACTCAAATCAATACTTGAGAAGTTTGGAGAATTCTCAGGCCTTGTACTACACTGGGAAAAGACTCAAATAATGCCTCTCCTTTATTATCCACCTGCACTTCTAAATCTAGTACAGAATGAAGTAGAAATGGGGTCATTCAAAGATACTATTCTGTATCTGGGGCTGGAAATATCTAATAAGTTAGATAAGCTTCTCAAAAATAACCTTAGTTCCATCTTAAAACCTTACAATTAGACCTTACTAAATGGGACAAACCAAATCTATCCATATGGGGAAAAACTCAAGCCATTAAGATGACTTCCGCCAAAAAAATCTTATGTCCTTCAAAACACTCCAGCAAGCCTGCCTCGCACATTAGAAAAAAAGACTGGACACAATGGTTAGAAAATTCTTATGGGGATCTAAACTAGATAGACTCTACCTTAATAAAGTTCAACAAAAACCATCACAAGGAGGCTTTGCTTTACCCTGGTGGAAAAAATACAGTGAAACATTTTTGCATCTAAAGAACTACAGAAAAGCTGACACACCACTCTGGCTAAAAATAGACAATACTGATGAATCAAACTCCTTTAACGGACTTCCTAATTCTCCCAATTTCTAACCACCCAAGAGACCATTTATGTATTACAATTCAATTAAGGTATTAAAAGATACAATACAAAATCTTAAAATTAACAACCCTCTTGGAATAAATCAACACTTCAGAATAACCCAAACATTTGTCATAACAACATTCTATTAAAGGATCCAGGATGGGTAAGCCTGGGTGTAACTCATCTTGCAGAGGTTACTGATCCAAACACTAATATACTATTATCTTTTGTGGTACTTAGGGAAAAATATAAAACTAAATAGATTTAATTTTTGCATATACCTTCAACTCAGAAATGCACTAAATATCGGCCCCCTAAAAGATGCAATGGCAAGGGAAATAGATGTAATGTGGGCTCAGACAGTAAAATTAACAAGCCTAAAAAAGGGGGCAGGATGGATTTAGCAACTTCTTGCTGATAACGGTATGATAACATTACGATAACACGTTCAGTCAAATCCAAATGAGAAGAGGAATTAGATATTAACATCTCCGAAGAAGACTGGGCTTCTGTTTGAACACATGCCATTAAATCAAGCAAGGAGATTCAAGGTAAATGACTGCAATTTAAAATATTGCATTATTACTTCACACCTGAACGACTGGAATGTATGGGTTACTCAGATGATGGTAAATGCTGGAGGTGTCAAAAACAACATGCAAATCTTTTACATATTTTATGGGAATGCCCTTATTTAACTCTATTTTGGAAAGAGATAAATAGTCATTGTTCCACAATAACTGGCTCTTGTAATTCTGTACCTTCCGTCCTTTGCAATTCTAGGAATTGTTCCGTTAGATTTTAAGGTAACTAAGCATCAAATAAATTGGTTATTGAAAGCATTCTTAGGGGTTAAATCCCTAATTCTTAGGAAATGGGGAACCACCCAAATCCCTACCTTACTTGAATGGTACTCCTTTATGACATCTACAGCAAATAACGAAAGAATTAAGTTACTTATTGTTGGATCAATTAGAAACATTTACACTTATCTGCCATGCTTTCCTAAATGCGGACGTATTATTATTACATACTAACTAGAGATATGAAGTTATAATTCAGTAAGGGTAACTACATAATACTTTATTACGCTTAGTTTTCCTATATACAGTTAGTGTTCTACTCTGTAAATAGGGTTGTAAGGAATATGAACAAGTCTATAGATTAAATAATTTTTGGTTAGGGAATATATATATTTTTAGTCTAATATTACCATTCCTATTTTATTATATAGAGTTATGTGTACTGTATTGTATAAACTTCTTAGTTTTCATACCCAGAACTGACTATATGCTGTAACCTGTTATAAACAAGAAAAAACAATAAAAAGTATTAAGAAAAAAAAAAGAGAAGGAAGAAGGGGGGAGCACACATTACAAAAGAGGAACCCATCTGGCCTGTCATTTCATTTTATTCATAATAAGGTTACATTGAGACACTGCTCACTGAGAACAATCTTATTTCCCATGAGATCACAGAGATCAACAGAAAATTGCACAAATCACACAGGTTTGAAGTAGCATATACAAAGCGTGAGCTAACGTCAGTGTATTTATACCCCTCACTGTTGACAGCACCTTAGGAACCCATCTACGGTCACATTTTCAGACTCCACGCCCTCCTAGTGCAGTAGATGCCCAAGTATAGGGTGAATAATTAATACAGATCTTATTTATTTAACCGTGGGGGTTGGGCATGGACTGTAATTCAGCTGTTCCTTTTCCAATGAAAAGTACAGGGAGGTCAAGTGAGTTGCTCAAGGTCACACAGGAGTCAGTTGTGGGATTCGAACCTAGGACTGCATCATCCCAGTTCATGTTCTAATTGCTGCTTTAATTGTGAATAAATCCTTGCATTCCACTTTGTTTATTCCATTTAAAAACTTGCACAGCCTGCACAGCGAATGGGTTCGCTTGCGGCGCCAGTGACCGGGTTCAGGAGCAGACCCAGGTCACTGGAGGCCAGCGAGGGGAATGGGGAGTAGGATAGAGCGTCCCATGGACTGCTCTCCTTCTCTGGGGAGGAAGGTGTGGGTCGTGCTCGTCGGATCCCAGGCAGAAGCTGGGGGTTCGCGCAGCTACCGGCGCCAACATCTGCGGGATGGACGCTGAATGTCACTGCACATCCCCGCTCCTGTCAAAGCAAGGAAACTCCTCGCAGCTGGCCACGCTTGTGAAGCCTGCCCTTGGCTTCAGTTAGCCTTCGGGTGCCGCTCTCTCCAGGAAGTTACTAGTCATGCGGCACATGGGTGCCGCTCATCCCCACCTTCTGGGGGGTGGTAAGCCAGGGGTACTGGGGTGAAGAGCTCACGTGGCCCGGAGGTGGAAGCACAGAGGCACCATGACCAGACTGATGTATGGCAGCCGGCTGTGGGGGCAAAAAAGGGGGGGGGGAGGAATATACACATAACGTGCATGTCTCTGTCATGTCAGGCTCCACGTACCTCTCCCAGTCACTAATAAATGCTAACACACAATAATACATCCATTCTCGACACCAGCGGTTAGCCAGGGTGGGAAAGGATCGAGTGTCTAAAGGACAGCTTTCCTCTCCTCTCCTCTCCTGGAGGAGGGGGAACAAGGGGGGAGGCTCAAGAGGGATGTGAGGAAGTACTTCTTCACTGAAAGAGTGGTGAATGTCTGGAACAGTCTACCAGCAGAGGTGGTGGGAGCAAAACACAGTGGTGGGCTTTAATCCTGCATGGGATAGGCACACAGGTATCCTAGTAGAAAAGGGGGGATGGAGGAGTAGCCGAAGATCAGATAGGGTCTGCAGTGACGGTCTAGGCAGGGGAAAAACTGATCAGACCAGGTGGGCCAAGCAGCCTTATCTGCCAACAAAGTTTGCTGCGCCACTCCTAGACTGACACCACATGGAGGAGTGCTGACGGGGCACTTGTTGCATATGCATATATATGAGTCTAGTGGTCTCTTCCTCGGTCCTCTCCCTCCTAGACTATGGCATACTACTCTACAGCGTTGCCAACTCCTCAGCCTTATCCAGGCTCCTGCTCTCTTTCAACAAAGCCAGTCGCCTCATCCTGGGCTGCGATTGTCTAACCCATACATGCTCTCTCTACAATGCCGTGAACTGGCTTAACCTTGTTAACAGAATCAAGTTTCATACCTGCCTCATGGCCAAAAAGATTACCCTTGGTCTCCCCCCGCTAGTTTCTCACCTCTAACACAACAGGCCACGTCACAGCAGTGCACCCCTAGCTCTCGCAGGCAACTCCTCTTGGTCCCTCGCTGCTATACCTCCCAGTTCCAAAGGTCCTTTAGCTACCGAGCCCCTTCCTGGGTAAATAACCTGCCCGACGGTCTCACCAACGTGAAGAGAATCTGCCTCTACAAAGCCTACCTTAGGAACCACCTTCAGTCCTCCAAGCCCTGTGACTGCCACTGACACTTGACCTGCCCCTTTATCCTTAGACTAAGGCCTCTGGCTGGCTACTCCCCCATCCACCACAACCTGAAAATCTCAGACTTAGCTCCTTTGGAGCTTTTGTATGTATTCTGTTCTTTAGCCTCATGCATGAATCTATCTACCTAAATGTTAATCAATTTACTATATTTCTTGTATCATGAAAGAATGCTTGTGTTCCATCGCTGCATTTGCTCTGTGCCATGTTTTACCTGTACTGACGTGGAACCTTTGAAAAGGAGTCTTTGACTCAAAGGTACTTTCTGAATCCTTGATAAATAGATAAATAAATATGAATATATATGTATATATGCACGCACACACACTTAATTTGCCACTCCTTCACAGACTCCCTCCAGTGGGGGCTCTCTGCTCACCTCCATTCTGCTTGGCCTGAAGGCTCAGTCCTGCTGTCCGGTTTGGCCCAGCTGCTGCTCCATTTCTCCCTGACACCAGTTTCCCCAGATTTAAGCCCCCCGGGGCGGGACCGCCACTCTCCTCCCAACGACCTTTCTCAAATCTGGGCAGGCATCCAGGGATTGGAGGGAGCACCGGAGGCAGCTGACTCACTTGATGTTGGGCATGGCCCCTGGTCCCCACCTTTGCCTACCAGGATCAGGGTTTTTCCCTTTTTCTGTGTTGCCCCTCGCTCAGACATGCAAGGACGTCCTGCATGCAAGGTGTACGCTCCCACACACCCTCGTAAGATGTCTGCCGCAACTCCCCTCCACGCTACGAGCCGCTGACTGCTGTGCCCCCAGCCACCACTAGGAGCCACCAGAACGGCGGTTAGCCTAACCCCCAACCCCTGGGAAAGGAAAGCAGTCCTCTGGACGCTCAATCCTTTCCTGCCCCTACCAACCCGACAGCCCAGGCTTGTTCCCGAATCCGGGTCGCCAGCATGATGCGAGGTGTGGTGTCCAGCACATCAACCCTCAGCACCACCAGGCCGACCAGCTGACACATCTTGATGGGGGACGTCCTGCAGCAGGTGTGTTGCCTATGCATGCCTACACACACACACACACACACACACCTGCCTCACTGCATCCAGCCTGGAAGAAGGAAAAAGAAAAAGTGAAAACACCTGGCTCGGCTCATGCAACCAAACTCACGCCACTGCCCAGGACCGCCTCCACTGGATTTGGGCAGGGGGAGTCGATTTCCCTCTCCTGGCTCTGCTGGAGGGCAAATCCACAGGGTTAACTGTGGTAGGTCCTGGAGGAGGTGCTTACCGGTGGGGCTGATTGATAGCCCTGCTGGAGCCAGGGCTAAGAAAAAGTTGTACAGTATTATAACATAAAACCAAAACACAAAAGCAAACGCTGAATATACAGAACAAACAAAAATCATACAAGCTGGTCCATAGAAACAGATAAGTTAACTAAAACAAAAACCGTCAACTTACTAAATATAAAGCTGTTTCCCTTGCCATACGGCCCCTGTCTGGTCGACGGCCCAGCTAAGACTTCCAGCTGGTTGCAGACCTTTGGAGAGAAAAAAGAAGGAAGCAGTTAGCTGTGACATGATGCAGATGCTGTGGACAGACTTACCTGCATGAGTTGGAATACCAGGGAAGACTGTCACAGTAAGTTGTAGCCATGTGGAATGGGATAGTCTCTAACTTGCTTCTCAACCATGGAAACACTAGCCTAAGGGGAGGGTGGCAAACTTAGCTTTGACTACTCTGCCAATGCTAACTCCACCTCCTGCCAGTGCTTCTCCACATTTTTCCAGTTCCGGTTTCGCATTTTGTAAATAAATTAATGCCCACAGTTTCTCATGCGTTTCATGTGCCACTCGGGACTGGCATGTTTTGGTTTCCGGCAGACTATCTCAATGAGTTGGCAACCATTTCCATAGTAATGGATAACAGCTGGGATTCATTTGAAACCCCTGCCAGGGTGAGTCAACATCTAGCGGCCACCATTAACATTACTGTGGTACTGAAGCAACCAGCACAGGTTACAAAGCCAGTTCTTCCTAAAATCCATTAGCAGAAGCATGGCCATAAGGTTAGAGAATAGGACTGTAAATTCCAGGACCTCCTCATGCTTCTGTTCCCCAAGGAATAAAAATGGAACAGAAGCAGGATTCCTTGGTTAGCCAGATTGGGGGGGGGGGGTTACCATTAACAATATGCCACGACCACACGTATCCGTGTGCATGTGCAGGCCCACACCACAGCTCCCAACCCCTTCACCACTACAGGGCCATGATGTCACCATCTCTGCACACGACTGTCAATCATGCCCAGAATCTCGACATTGGGGCAGCATATGGGTGAAGTAATCTGCCAGTGTCTGCTTTCTGTACCTCCTGCCCAGAACAACAGAAGATCTCGGGGGCTTTGTGTTATATTTCTAATGCACCAGTGATCACAATTTCAAAATTTCACAAGATGGAGCATCTAGCACTCTCTTCCCCAACAATCAATTCCCCAGCCTGGGTCTCTTCAGTCTCTCATCCCTAACAATCACTCACCCAATCGTGAGCTCTCCAGCCTCCCTTCCCCAACAGTCATTCACCCAACTCAGGGCTCTCCAGTCTCCCTTCTGCAATGCTCCCATCTCCCAAACTGGGGCTCTCCAGTCTCCTTCCCCCAACAATCAATCCCCCAACCCAGGGCTCTCCGGTCTCCCTCCCCCAACAATCAATCCCCCAACCCAGAGCTCTCCAGTCTCCCCCCCCACTTACCATTATGTGTTTATCCTCCTTTGCCCTGCCTGGTATTGCTCTCGCCTCCTTCTCAGACTCCCCCTGCCAGCCACTATTGCCTCCCAGGCCCTGTATCCCCAAAGGATTACCCCTCCTGGACACATATCCAGAGCGAGCCTGTGAGCTCTGTGAGGCCATGGCATAGGAGGACAATGTTTTCTGCTTTTTAGGTCCCTTCCCCGCAACCGTGAATGCGCATGTGTGGAGGCGCGCACATGCCATAATGCCACTCTACAAGTCTCCAGTGCTGCCCCGCAGCCAAGAAGTGGGACAGCATGCCCACCCTTCCCCAGGAGAGGAGAGCTATCGTTGGACACATGATCCTTTCCCTCCACTGCCAACCCCCGATGGCACGTGCTCATTCCCGAACACAGGTCGCCGGCATGGTGCGAGGTGTGGTGTCCAGTGCCTCAACCCTCAGCGCCACTGGGCCGGCTTCCAGTCTCCCTTCCCCAACAATCAATCCCCCAACTGGGGCTCTGCAGTCTTCCTTCTGCAACATCAATCCCCAAACCAGAGACTCTCCAGTCTCCCTTCCCCAACAATCAATCCCGCAACCCGGGGCTCTCCACGCTCCCTTCCCCAACAATCACTTGCCCAGTCCGGGGCTCTCCAGTCTCCCCCCCCCCTTTTTACCATTATGCATTTATCCTCCTTTGCCCTGCCTGTCACTTCTCTCTCTCTCTCTTCTCCGCCTCCTCTGACTCCCCCGCTGGCTGCTATTGCCTCCCCAGCGCTGTATCCCCAAACCCAGTGCTCTCTAGTATCCCTTCCCCAAGAATGACTTACCCAACCCAGGTCTCTGCAGTTTCTCTTTTTCAACGATCAATCCCCCAAGCCCAGGGCTCTCCAATCACAGCCTAACACACTCAGATTCATTATACAACCCATTTGGGTTTTTTGCTCCTCTGCCCGCCCTTTTTTCCCTCCTTTGAGACCTGCCAGTCCCCGACTCCCAGTCACAGGTACCACACCCCAAACTCACCAAGAACTGTGTACCACCGACTAGCTCAGTTTTTATCCCTGATACGGAACCCTCCCTCTGTGACGTGGGGGGTAACTTTTGTTGGCCAGAGGCAGTCTGGGACATTGGAGGAGGAGGTCCCTGTACAGCACAGGCTCAATGGCAGAGTAAGGCAAATACAGTTGACATAAGGGTATCTTTTTGCCTCTTTACAGCTCATCCCACCCTGTAACATACAGGAATGATACCAATATACCTCTGAGCACTGACTGTCCCTCTGCATCATCCCCCCTCACTCAGGCCAAGTACCTCAGCATTCTACATCCTGCCTAGCTCTGCTAGGGAACAACACAGTGCCCGAAGAGTGCTAAGGGCAGTCACAGTAGCCTATGACTAAAGAAAATCAAATGTGGCTAAAGAAAATACTGCCATTTACTGTATTTGTAATACCACATACACTGTAATTTGCTCTTAGTTCTCACCCAGCAGTGTAAAACTATATCCCAGGGGAGGAGACAGATGCTCAATCCTGCTTGCCAGACTCTACGCCCCATGTCCCAAGTTCAAATTCACCAGCGTATCAATTAATCCTCTACCACTTGGCATGACAGAGTCAATGAATTTCAAGATTTAAAAATCCTTCACAAGCTGGCCCGGTAGCGCTGAGGGCTGAGGCGCTGGATGCCTTACCTCGCACCAGGCCGGTGACCCGTGTTTGGGAACGAGCGAGCACGGGCCGTTGGAGGTCAGCAGGAGAGGAGAAGGACTGAGCATCCATGGACTGGCTCTCCTTCTCCGGGGTAGGGGGACACCAGCTCTCGGTGTATGACTGGCCCCTAGCGGAGGCTGGGGACTAGCATACCGAAGCTCAAGAACAGCATTAGATGCAGCAAACGCTTGGAGAAGCGCATGTGGTAGCGTGCGCGCTCACTCCTTGGAGTCATTGCATGCTGCATCTCGGGTAAAATGGAGGAAAAACTGAAGGCACTGGCGGGCAGAATGATCCGATCCCTGCAGGCGCCGCCTTCGCGATGGGCAGTAACCCTCAGTTCCGGATTCGTGAGAGACGGCAGAGGGGATCCCGCCACCCTGCCAAGGGGGCATAGCCGTGGGGACACACCGAGAGGTAAGCTGCGAACAGGAGACGGGGCTGGGGGATCGGAGAGGTGAGCCGACAGTGCCTGGGAGAAAATAAGAGTAACTGCAAAAAAAAAAATCCTTCACATACCATCCCATTTTTCAGCAGCTATGCTAGTTCACTCGTGCATACCTGTAAGAAGTTATTGCCCATCCTCTGTTAGCGTTTGAAGGCCGGTCTGCTGGTGAAATAGCCAGTCCAGAACTTGTGTGGTCCGTCAGCATAGGGGAAGAAATCATCAGACTTTACAGACCTGCACAACATTATCAAACATTTCACTCTCCACGGAGGTGCTAGGGCCATTGAAGCATTCCTGAGTAGATGTGTTTTGTCTAGTAGTGAAGCCAGCTGAATGGAGGGGGCATCAAACTCAACAGTGGCTCTCATTCAAGGAGTCAACATAGGGTGAAGTTTACAGTTACTGAAGTCCCAGCCCCTCCCAGTAGGAGTCACTGTAGATCAGGTTATTGGTAATGCAGTTGGAGCACTGGTGGCGGGGCACCTCAAAGATACTTCAGTCCTCCAAGAAGCAGTCATGTCTGTAATGGTGTACACGGCAACTGGGAATCTAAAAAGGATTCCAGCCCCAGCCTCTCCTAGCAGGAGTCACTGTAGGTAATGGTGTAGAAGCACTGACTGTGGAGTGAGCTCACAGCCACTGCAGTCCCAGCTTCTCCCTACAGGAGTCACTGTAGGTAATTGTGTAGGAACAGTAGCTGTGGGGGAGCTCACAGCTACTGCAATCCCAGCCTCTCCAAGCAGGAGTCCCTGTAGGTAATGGTGTAGGAGGATGGACTGTTGGGGAGCTCATAGTTGCTACAATCCCAGCCTCTCTCGGAAGGAGTCACTGTAGGTAACTGTGTAGAAGCACTGGCTGTGGGGAGCTTATAGCTACACCAGTCCCAGCAAGAGTCCCAGTAGACAATGGTGCAGTAACACTGGCGATAGGTAAGCAAACAGTACTGCTGTCCCAGAAGTGCTATGGTGTAGGTGCACTAGTTGTGGGTGAGTCGGTTACCTTAGCACCTTCTCTGCCAGAACACATTAAGGAAGGCAGTTGGGCAGGAAAAGCTGCTATGTCATATCACAGAAGTAAATGATTTAATAATTACAACTCAGAATACAAAAACAGAATTAAAACTCAAAGCGGAACATGCTTCCCTATGCTTGGCCAAAAGTGATTCTGAAGTACCGTGCATCAAAAAGGAGAAGGGGTTTGTTATAAGCAAATTTTAAGTCCTAGGCATGGGTGGGTAAGCACCACAACTAAAATAAATCTATCAGTAAAGATCAATTCAAAATTATTGTGCATATTTTCAACAAAATGAAGAAGACACTCACTCAGTTTGACCTTAATTGTGTTGTATTTTGTGTGGAATTCCTGGTGTTGATGGTATCCCAAAGATGTTCAGCAGAACCATATAAGGGAAAGGGCTTTCCAGATAAAAATGTAAAGCAGCAGCTACGGGAGTGCTATCTAGATAATTCATGTGTAATCAGAGTACAAAAGGTTATACCACTAGCATTCAGATCAACGACGACGGAGGGGTGTATGTGGGGGAGAGGGGTTGAAAAAAAGATCCTCGTCACTGACATATTTTCATGAGAACCCTTAAGTAAGTAAACAGTTATTTGTGGTGGGACTAACACTAGATTAACATGGAATAGGAGTATTTAACACTTAACGTGTGGGATTGATTCTCTACCTAAACATAGAAACACAGAAGCTGACGGCAGATAAGGACCGCAAGGCCCATCCAGTCTGCCCATTCTTTTTCTACCTTATGAATGTGCCATAGGCCTTTGCTCTGTCAATGGCCTATCTATTCATACTCAATCTGTATTGCTCCCTTATGCCTATCCCATGCCTGTTTGAAGCCCTGCACTGTATTCATATCCACCACTTCCTGAGGTAGGCTGTTCCATGCATCCACCACCCTTTCTGTAAAAAAAGAACTTCCTCACATTACCCCTTAACCGGCCTCCCTCTAATCTCATGCTGTGTCCTCTTATCCTGCTGTTGAAACATGTTAGACTCTTTCACCTTGCTAATGCCCTTAAGGTGTTTGAATGTTTCGATCGTATCACCTCTCTCCCTCCTTTGCTCTAGGGTATACATATTGAGCTCCGTTAATCTGTCCTCATATGTTTTCTGATGCAGTCCCTGCACCATTCTGGTTGCCTTTCTCTGGGCTGCCACAACTTGGTTAATGTCCTTGTGAAGGTGTGGCCTCCAGTACTGCATGCAGTACTCCAGATGGGGCCTAACCAGTGTCTTGCAAAGAGGAATATTACCTCCCTCTTCCTACTTGTGGTACCCCTACTAATACACCCTAACATCCCCCTAGCCTTACCTACTGTTTTAGCAGTCTGCTTGGATGATTTCAGGTCATCGGTGATGATGATGCCCAAGTCTCTTTCTTCCCTTGTGCCAGCCAGCAACTCCCCTCCCAGCCTATAGGTGGCTTCAGGATTTCTCTTCCCTATGTGCATGATATTGCACTTCTTTACATTAAACTCCAGTTGCCACTCTTCCAACCATTTTGCTAGTTTATCCAGATCTCTTCTCATTCTGCCCACCCCAGCTGGATCATCTACTCTGTTGCAGATCTTGGTGTCATCTGCAAACAGACAACCCTTACCCTCCAGTCCATCTGCAATGTCACTGATGAAGATATTGAAGAGGACTGGCCCCAGGACTGATCCCTGAGGTACCCCACTTGTGACCTGCATCTCTTCTGACTGTATACCATTTACCACCACTCTCTAGTTTGCTGCCCATCAACCAGTTTGCCACCCAGCTGACCAACTTCTGACCCACCCCGAGCCTACCCAGCTTATTTATCAATCTTCTATGTGGAACAGTATCAAAAGCTTTGCTGAAGTCAAGGTAGGCCACATCAACTGCTCCCCTTTGGTCCACCACTCTGGTTACCCAGCCAAAGAAATTTATGAGATTAGTTTGACAGGTCCTTCCTTTTGTAAACCCATGCTGTCTTGGATCTTGTGCTCCTATGGATTTCAGGTGTTGCACTATCCTTTCCTTAAGGAGTGCCTCCATAATCTTGCCCACTACTGAGGTAAGACTGACTGGTCTGTAATTCCCTGCCTGCTACCACTCTTGTGGAGCGGGATCAATGAGGCCTTCTCCAGTCTTCTGGGACCTCTCCTGTGCTGAGAGACTCACTAAACAGTTCTGACAATGGTTCTGCTAGTTCCACCCTTAGCTCCTTTAGTACCCTGGGATGTATGCCATCAGGTTCCATTGTCTTGTCCACCCTGAGGTTATCGAGCTCTTGTAGGGACCTTTCTTTTGTGAAGGGACTAGTGCTCACCTGCCTCCCCCGTGTCCATGGTGCTGAGCTGTGGGCCCTGTCCTACCTTCTCTTCAGTAAATACTGAGCAGAAGCATCTATTTAGGATAGATGCTTTTACATGGTCCTCCTCCTCACACGCCCCCTTATCTCCTTTGAGCTAAGCAATACCCCCTCTGGACTTTCTTTCACTAATGTATCTATAGAAAGTCTTGTCACCTTCTTTTACTGTCTGCGCTAGTGTTTCCTCGGTTTGGGCCTTTGCCTGCCTTACTGCCTTCCCTGCTTCCCTTAGGGAAGTTTGGTATGCCCCCCTATCTTCATCCTGCTGTGTTCCCTTATATTTCCTGAAGGCCAGTCTTTTAGCTCTGACCTTTTCTGCTACTGTTTTTGAGAACCAAAGTTGTTTCCTTCTTCTTTTGCACTTCCTTTTCTCACTAACACAATGGGATGTTGCTTCAACTCTGGCAACTATTAGTGAAATGTCTTATTTTTTGACTATATCTGTAAACGCGTGGGGGGGTGACATTATGGATTGGATAGCATGAAGGAAAGATGCTATATGTTTTTACTGGAGAATGACAGCTGGCAAGAGTTTTTCATTGTTGGACACAGGTTCTTTTTTGAAAATTGTCTTTTTACACTGGACTGATCACAGTACAGCCCCCACTAATATGTAACATAGTTACATTATCTATAACTTTTTATCTTGGATATTTACGTGCTGTTATGAAATTTTAATGAGGTCCCTGTTTCCGAGTGGAAATGGGGCTGCACACACTGTCATTTCAATCAAGGAGTATGAAGAGTAAATGATCCTCATCGCTCGCGATTAACCTGTCACAGATGTTCACCCAGACAGGTGCACAACTTATTCTTTTACACTTGAAGATACAAGCCTGTAACTGTGGAGACTCAGCTTTATCAACCGTGTCCAATGTTGTAACATATCTCACATGTAATCTGACCAAGCAGACGTCATAACAGCAATGCTTTGAATGTACAAGAGTGCATTCTTGCCAGGTCATTTCATAAAAGAGTTTAAAAACAGAAAAAGAAAAAGAAAAAAAAGTCTTCGAACACCAGCATGACAAAAATAAATAAATAAACCTGGGTGGCCCAGTGCTGCTAACGTTTCACTGCATCACAGGAGAGCCAGGGTCAGAAACAACCTCCAGCACTTCACTGGTTAGTGTGTCGTGGAGGTAAACAAGACATTTATGGTGGGAAGTGACATTAGCTACATTAAGCCCCCTCCCCCAACTTCATAATCATAACCCAACAAGTATGCTGGATATACAAATTATAGGGATTCTCCACCCACCCTACTATCCAGGGTACCTGGCAATTCCTCACCCACCTTACTGCCGCAGGATACCTGGTGATTCCCCAACCACCCTACTACCGAGGCACCCCCCTCAATGATTCCCTACCACCTCAGGTACCCTACTATTCCCCACTCACCCTATTACTGCCCAGGATTCCTGATGATTCCCCACCCACCCACCGTACTACCAAGAGTACTGGGCAGTTCTCTCCCAATGCCCAGGGTGCAAAGCTGATTCTCCCCCCCCAACACCAGGGTGCCAATGATTCCTCACCCACCCTAAAGACCAGGGTGTCAGCAATTTCCCACTTGCGCTATTACCCAGGGTCCCCTCTGATTTCCAACCCACTTACTGCTTGGAGTGCCCAGCAATTCCCATCCGCCAAACCTTGGGGTACCTGGTGATTTCCCACCTATCCAACCACTACACAGGGTACACCGCAATTTCCCCACCCACCCAATCAAGGTATCCCACGACTCCCCACCCATCCTACCACTCACAGTACCTCACAATTCCTCACCCATACTACCACCTAGGGTATCTCATGATTCCCCACCCACCCTGCCACTCAGGGTACCCCGCAACTCTCCACCAACCCCATTACCTAGGGTATCCTGTTTTTCCCGCTCATCTACTACTGCACAGAATACCTGGTGATTCCTCACCATACCACCCAAGGTACCCAGCGATTCCCCACCCTACTACGTAGGGTACCTGGCGATTCCCCACCCACCCTACTACCTAGGGTACGCCATCCACCCTACTACCCAGTGATTCCCTATCCTACTACTCAGTGTATCCGGTGATTCTTCATTCACCCTAATATCCAGGGTACCCTGTTTTTTTCCCCACTCACCTAATATTGCCCGGTACCGCTGATTCCCCACCCACCCCTACTGCCCAGGGCACCTCACGATTCTCCACCCATCCTAAAGCCCACGGTACCCTGCGATTCCCCACCCACTCAAGCAGCTTCCCAATTTACCACCGTTCCACTAGAGAAGTTACTCTAGCAGTTTCACAAGGTACCACTGTTTCACTGCAGCAGTTACCCAACTGCCTCTCAAAAGCCGAGGCCATCAAGCATATAAAAAGGGCGCTTGGTAAGGCAAGGATGGGACGGAGTTGCTTGACATGAAGCTGACTGATCTTCTCCTGAACAAACTTGCTGGTCCTCTTACCATGGTGTTCAACTTTTCATGAACATTTTGGCACATCATCTTGATAGCATGCTGCCACTAATAATACACAAAGACCAGACGGGATTTGTCAAATCAAGGACCACTTCTGATAGTATTAAACGTTCTCTGTATGTGGTGCGACGGATGCAGGAAACTGGGGAGGCGGTGGCCCTAATCAGTTTGGACGCAGAGAAGGCCTTTGATAGGTTCTCTTGGCCTTACCTATATCACACACTAAGCAAATTCAGATTCCCCCCTCTGTTTGTTCAAACCCTTCAAAATATATACTCCACCCCCAGGGCATGCGTTAAGGTGAATGGACACCATTCCGAATGTTTTCAGCTGGAGAGGGGTACCCGACAAGGATGCCCATTGTCACCCTTGCTATTCGCTATAGTCATAGAACCACTGGCGCAGCATATCAGGAATCGGCAGGCGTCCTGGGGATCAGGATGGGGACACAGAACACGAATGGCTCTGTACAGGAGATATACTTTTGTATCTTGAGACCCGAAAGCACTATCCCAGCTGTGAGACAGCTACTGGGCGCTATGATGGCGAGTGTCGGATATAAACTCAATTTTGCCAAGACGGAGATCCTTACCTTTAACTTCACTCCCACAAAGAGAAACCCAGATGTTATTCCGGGAAGGTGGGACCTGCAAAACTGAAATACCTTGGTATATATATCCCAAAAGACCCACGAATTATTATAAATACAACTATGTGCCATTTATTTCCCAGTTAAAACTAGAACTACAAGCCTGGACCACCTTGCCTCTTGGCCTCTCTAGGAGGGTAGACCTGATTAGAATGACAGTTCTTCCGAGGGCTCTGTATTTATTTCAAAATATTCCCCTCAATGTCCCATTAAAAACATTCAAGGGTATAAACCGTTTCATATGAAATTTTGTATGGGCCTCCCGGAGACCCCGAATTCGGATGGAAATACTTTCTCTTCCATGACGGGAGGGAGGCTTGGCTCTCCCGGACCTGAGACTATACCAACAAGCAGCCACTCTCGCACACATAATGACCAGGCAGAGGGAATACACACACCACATTGGCTTGATATAGAAAGAACTCTACTCTGCGATCGGGCATATCTAGGGACCCTATACCAACAGGATCAAGGGAGGAAGTACAGGGACCCCTGACCCTTGGCTTGAAGCGCAGTTTAGAACTGGACCATAATAAAAAGGGCGCAGCCGAGTTAGCGCCCTTTCAAGCACTTATTTGCCCGATAACAAGTTTAACAGACTTTACCCCAACAACCTGGATAGTGGTTTCTCTCGATGGGAAAAGCAGGGTTAAGTTACTTGGTGCAGATAATGACCCAGGGTACACCTGGACATATGCAGAGATTCAGGAAAATTTCACCTCCCACACGGGGTTTTTCGTTACCTTCAGCTGCGACATTATATGAGAGCTTACTCCGAACGCTGTGGGACCCTGAGGGATACCCACAACTGATCCACTGCCAGATGCAGTTGAATGCCAAAGAGGCCAGGAACACCTGATCTCACGCTTACTATCAGGCACTCAACACACAAGGAGGTGCCCGCACTGAGGCACGCGCTCCGCGTGGTCGCAGGAAACAGGACACCAACTCACCCTGGAGGCTGGGGCAGGCATGCATATTGACTAGCGGGCTACCAGCTCACACCAATGGCGAAATATGCCTGGAAAGTTTTAGTTCGATATTTTGGCCCCCCTGTGGTCACGCAGCATTACTCGTCTAGCTATACAGCGGAATGCTGGAGACAATGTGGAGAAACATGTGCCACATTGACGCATGTCTTGTGGGCATGCCCAGTCCTACGAGGTTTCCTGGCACAGCTTGAGTCTCAGCTGCAGGAACTGTTTGATGCGCAACTCCGGCTAACCCTGGAAATGTTTTTATATTTAGATCTCCCTAGAGCGTTTAGAGGGCCTACTACCAGATACTTGCTGGTTTTACTAATAACAGCGGCAAAGAAAACGATTACTAGGCAGTGGCTAACTACAAAAGTCCCCACAGTCCAAGACTGGTGGGACATTACACTACAGATCTACAATATGGAAAAATCACGCACAACCTGAATGAACAGGGGAAGTTTAGGGATAGGTGGACACGTGTGCGAACATATTATATGTTGAAGGACCCCACTTTCGTTCCCTAGAGTACCAGAGAGGGACAACTAGTAGTGGCCTCTGGATGGGAGGAGGGAGGCAAATTGTTAGGACGAATGTGCCCCGCCTGGCCTTCCCGTCCCCCTCAGTGGGGCGGCAACACCCGTACAGAAGAGATGCCCTGGTGGTCTAGGCCCTGAGTAGGATGAAGTGACTGGTTATTTAATCACAATGTACTAAAAATGTAACTGTAACCCAGGTATAGAACCACGCGGGAGAAAGCCCAGAATGAATGTTATAACACTAGTTTTTTTTTGTTTTTTTTTTTATTTTTTATTTATCCTCCCCGGGCTGCCCGCCGCCCGGTATTATTGGCCCGATCACGGACACGAGCTCCCACCTCCCATCATCGCGCGCTCCTAAAGCCCCGTGGCCCCCCTGCACGCAGGGGCTGCGGCACTCCCGGTGCATGCCGCAGTCATCGGATTAGGTCGGAGGCTGGCCTGAGGAGCTAATTGGAGCGTGGCAGGCTTCATGGAAGGCGGCAGGCAGCTGTCTTCTTTTCCTGGTTTTCCGAGGAGGCGGGTCGTGCAATGGCGCCTGGCGTCTGCCCGCCTCCCTAAGCGTGCTAGCGGCAGCTGTCGACTTCCTGGCCTCCATGAAGTGGCAATATCGGGCACTTTACCCCACCCCGGAGAAGGAGAGCAGTCCATGGGACGCCCATCCATCCCCTCGGCAGCCCTCCAGCTGATCCAGGTCCGCTCCTCGAACCCGCCACGGCGTCGCATGCGGAAATCCAACCGCTGCGCCGACGGGCCGGCAACACTAGTTTTTTTATGGCTGCACTATCTACAATATCTGAAGACTGTATAAATGTCCAGTTAATGGTGACCTACATGTATATATGTTGAAAACTTAATAAAAAGAAGAATTACAAAAATAAAAAAAAAAACATGGTGTTCAATGCCTCTTTAAAAATCAGGAGTTTTCCCTAATGCATGGAAGTCAACTTTTGTAACACCCATCTTTAAAGCGGGAGATAAAACCCAAACATCCAACTACAGACCGATATCCATCCATCCTTCCTCCTCTTTCGAAAGTACTCTAAAGAATGGTTGCAGAGGGGCCGTCCCGTCAGTGCAGTAGTAGATCGCTTTCGACACTGGCAATCCGGGTTCAAGAATGAGCCCAAGGAGTTGGAGGGCCGGCCGGGGGAGAGGGCTGAGCATCCGTGGACTGCTCGCCGTCTCCGGGGAGAAGAGACAAGGTCCGATGTTTGACTGACCCCAGGAAGTACTTGGCCATTTCAGGAGGGTTGGGTATGCCAGATGTCGGTGGAGCGCCGCCTTGATATCAGGGCTCATGGCATGCCCAGGAAAAGAAAAAAAAAGGTGAAAAACACCTTCTTCGCTCCCGGTAGGCAGAGTGCCAGCACAGACCTCAATGATCCCCTGCCTGTCCCACGCCGCGGCCCAGACGAAATGCAGTTAGTTCAGGGTGTAAGGGCCCCACCTCGTCCCCGCCTGGGAAATACAAAGGCTACATGGGGACCCACAGGACTCCAGGTACGGAAGGAACCGAGGCAGATGCCAGGCGCTCTCGAAGAAGCAGAGTGCAGGGGGTAGGGAAGGCGGAAAAAAATAGAAAAAAAAAAAAAGGAACGGTTGCAGAGCAGCTTACTAGATACCTTCATAACGACAATCTACTCTGCCCACAACAGCATGGCTTTCGAAAAAAGCACTCCACACTCACTGCACTTGTTGTTTACTCATCCCAACTAAATGACGCCTTGGATAGTGGGCAGGCAGCTGGATCAGTCTTTATAGACCTTACGAAGGCCTTCGACTCTGTTAATCACAACCTCCTCCTAAGGTGCCTTCTGTCTACAGGTCTATCCCTGGATACTGTACTTTGGTTTGGTAGCTACCTCTCCAACCGATCACGAGTCAAAATTGGTGATACCCCATCCACAGCTAAGGAGGTGCTCCTCGGGGTTCCGCAGGGTTCAGTCCTCGGGCCTCTGCTCTTTAGCCTCTATCAACTCAGCCCCTTTGGCATGCTCCGCAAGCACAATTCTCTATGCTGCTGATGCAGTGATCTCAGTAACTGATAAAGAACAAAAATCCATCACAGCCGAATTCCAATGCCGCTTCCATAAACTTGAATCTTGGTTTACAGATAACAAGCTACTATTAAACATTAAAAAAAAAAATGAAGAGTATGCTCTTCACTACCTCCCAAAGCAAAAGGAAATATCTGCCCCTACTTATTCATATTCAAAAGGGTGAGATTCTAGACCAAGTAACTAATTTCAAATATCTCGGCATTACCTTTGATGACACGCTCACCTTCTCAAGCCACACTGACGCTGTAATCAAGTCTGCAAATATAAAACTCTGCATACTGTACCACCACAGGCATTCTATAACTCCAGATGCACTCAAAACTTGCCACTAGTAGCTCGGTACCATCTACCATTGACTATGGGTTGCCAATATATAGGGCAGGCGCTAAGACTGCACTTAACAGATCAACACACTCCTTAATAAGGCCTGTCTTCTCACTTTGGGGGCTCCTCATGACACCCACACCTGCTCACTCTACATGGATACTGGGTGGCTCCCTCTTCATCTTCGAGGGCAATACCAAACCTGCCTACTCCTAAAAACAGTACGCTTGGACTAACATCCCCCATGCTGGGGGGGCACTTTAAACTGGCTGTCCCATTAAAATCAACCCAAAGTGCGGTTGCTGACAAGATGGTGATCCCCTTCAAATGGACAAAGCTTGCCCAGAACTCCATTCTGTATCAAGGACCGAAATGGTACAATGAACTACCTGCTGACTCCTCTGATACTAAAAAGATTAGCACCATCAAAGAGGGGCTAAAATCTCTCCTTGGCTATAAACTGACTTGTACCTGCATGCGCTAACGTGACAGTACCTTGCTCCCAGATTGTCTCATTACGTACCCCCCCCGCTACCTCTTACAACTCTACTCCACCTCTCTTTTCCTTACCCCTCACCCCCTCCACCAATGACCTGACGAGGCCTCACTTGGCTGAAATCTCCTCCACCCCCCTAAGACAATGCCACTTCTGGCCCATTTATCTAATCACGCCTGCTGTAAATATGCTCTAATTTTTGTGTTTAATTTTCAAATCTACTACGACTGCCAACTGTATATGTTTCAATGTTTCTTGTTCTATAAACCTTGTAATTTCTGTAAAGTTTGTTCAACACTGACGTGGAACCTTTGAAAATGAGTCCTTGAATCAAAGGTATTAATCCCAAACCGAAATAAATAAAAATTAAACTCAAGCAGCTTCACAAGTCATCACTGTTCCACTACAGCAGGTACTCGAGCAGCTTCACAAGTTACCACCATTCCACTACAGCAGGTACTCGAGCAGCTTCACAAGTTACCACCGTTCCACTACAGCATTACTCTAGCAGCTTCGCAAGTTATTACTGTTCCACTACAGCAGTTAGTCGAGCAGCTTCCCAAGTTACTATCATTTCACTACAGCAGTTACTCTAGTTACCACCGTTCCACTAAAGCAGTTACTCTAGCAGTTTTGCAAGTTACCACCTTTTCACTACAGCAGGTACACGAGCAGCTTCACAAGTTACCACTACTTCCACTACAGCAGGTACACGAGCAGCTTCACAAGTTACCACCATTTCAGTACAGGAGTTACTCGAGCAGATTCACAAGTTACTATCCTTTCACTTCAGCAGTTACTCTAGTTACCACCGTTCCACTAAAGCAGTTACTCTAACAGTTCTGCAAGTTACCACCTTTTCACTACAGCAGGTACACGAGCAACTTCACAAGTTACCACTACTTCCACTACAGCAGGTACACGAGCAGCTTCACAAGTTACCACTACTTCCACTACAGCAGGTACTCGAGCAGCTTCACAAGTCACCACCATTCCACTACAGCAGTTGCTCTAGCAGCTTCGCAAGTTACTACTGTTCCACTACAGCAGGTAGTCTAGCAGCTTCGCAAGTTACCACCGTTTCACTACAGGTTACTCAAGCAGCTTCGCAAGTTACCACTGTTCCACTACAGCAGGTAGTCTAGCAGCTTCGCAAGTTACCACCGTTTCACTACAGGGTACTCAAGCAGCTTCGCAAGTTACCACTGTTCCACTACAACAGGTAGTCTAGCAGCTTCGCAAGTTACCACCATTTCACTACAGGTTACTCAAGCAGCTTCGCAAGTTACCACTGTTCCACTAGAGCAGGTAGTCTAGCAGCTTCGCAAGTTACCACTGTTCCACTACAGCAGTTATTTGAGCAGCTTCCCAAGTTACTATCGTTTCACTACAGCAGTCACTCAAGCAGCTTCGCAGGTTACCACTGTTCCACTACAGCAGTTATTTTAGCAGCTTTACAAATTACTGTCATTTTTGACAAGGTGTTTGTGATTTCAGTAATTTGTCCGGAATGTATTTCAGTTCTGTCCCTCCTTTCTTGACAGAAGTGTGAGAGGTTATAAAGCAAGTCTGTTCAGAGTAAAGCTTCGACTGGTACATCTCAAAAGGCCCACTTTTTTTTTTTTTTTTATTCTGGAGGAATCATATTTGCTCCGTTGTCCTTATTACCGAATTTAACTGACTTTTACTTGAGTGCAGCGCACACACTCCGCATACGGTTCTGACTATGTGTCCTCGCCTCTACTTTTTATTATGTGCAGTTACTGGCAGCCGAAGCCCACTTCCTTCCTGCACGTACAGACCATACTTTCCGGAGATGGCATACTATAGGTTTATCTTATATTTTTCAGTTCCTAGACATCCAGGGGGTTTGCCCGTTTGCTCACCTCCAGGCCACCTCTCAATTAACTAATAGGGAACATTTTAGATATTTGCAAATTCGTACTTTTTTGTTACACAAGGGCCCTCAGAGAAGCCGTCTCCCAAACCCGCCTCACCGGTTGCTACACATTATTATAAACTCCATAAAAGGGCCGCATTGGCAACATCTGATTGGGGCTTTGTATTAAGGTCTCTGGGAATATTCAGATGATTCCATGCAGGGGATATTGTACACTTGGAATAAGGAATTATCCTTGTCCATCCTTTTTGAAGTGTGGTTGAAATATACAGTCCAGCTATTAAAGTCTCTACCGCCTCCTACTGGCGAGAATTTGCTTGGGAGTCTCGTAAGAGGTACTTTAACACCCCCTCTCGGTTGATTAAATTCTTGCCCCCACAATATGGACACTGCTGAAGGCGATGTGGAGAGCAGTTAGCTAAGCATGTGCCTATATTTTGGACATGTCCAGTCCTCCTTCCCTTTGGCGGCAGGTCATGGACAGCCTTTATAGACTGTTTGGATCAGAGGCAGTTCTAACACCAAAGCTGGTTCTCCTCTCGATACTGCCCCGAGACCTACATCTTCCATCAAGCTCTATGCTATACACTTACGTACTGGGAGCCAAGAAGGTGATTACTCAAATTTGGCAGCAGCCGGGTGTGCCCACACATTCCCAGTAGCATAAAATAATTAATGACATGTATGCCATGAAACATCTTATAGCACGAGATTCGGGTACGACTTTCCGATTTGAGATAGAATAGAGAAGTTTTTGGTTTTTTTAAATATTTCAGAACAGGACGATTCCTTCATCCCGATTCGAGGGTGGGTTTTGGGTCCAGACAGAGGGGTGATGTGTGTGACTGTACTGGATTTTGAATGGAGAGGGGAGCTGGAGTGACCGGGACCTTCATCATCCTTTTACATTTTAGGTTTTGGAACCTGTATATGGGAAGTCTATATATGCTGTTACAGCATAGTGCTGTTCTAGACATAAAAGTAGAATTCTACCTCGTAAGACAGAACTTGATGTTTTATACTCGGTATGTGCCCCATATGATGTAAACTGTCAAACGTTGCATACTGTCTGTACCCAAAATGGTTTGATAAAATCAACAAAGAGTATAAAAAAAAGTTATAGACTCTGATGAGCTGTTGCTGGTTTGAAGAAGTAACAGATCATTTCTGTGAACATTTCTTGAAACTTAGGCATGACAGCTAGGGTAGTGCCAGGGTTACTATCACCAATGATATACTTACCATGAGAGATTAGCCTTGTTCAGCTCTTGCAAGTAGCAACTTGGGGTGGAGTAGAAGATGTTAACTTTACTGGAATTCTTTTGCTGTAATGAAGAAGAAAGATCAGAAGTGATGCCCAAATGCTACGGAGAGACATAAAAAGCATTACAATTGGGCACATCTGCTAATGAGCAGAAGGGCATGTGACAGGGTGGCGAACCATGCAGCTTCTGTAAACACTCTCACCATCTCTTCAGTCTAGGGGGAGGGGGGATTTCTCCCATTTCCCTCTCCTCCTTACATCCCATCCACAGCCCACTGGCTGCATCGTTGTTTGCCATGCCTTCAATCGGCGGGGGAAGGGGTTTCTCCCATTTCTCTCTTCCTTCCCCTATATTCTGTCCACATCCCTGATTTGCTGCATCCTTTCAGCTTGGAGGGTATGGGATATTTCTCCCATTTCTCTCTCCCCTTAATCCTGTCCACCAGTGCCTATTGGCCTCATTGTTGCTTGCCACTCCTTCAGTCCCGGGGGGGGGTGTATTTCTCCATTTCCCTCTCTCTTGTATACATCTTATCCACCATCCCCTATTAGCCTCCACTGTTGCGCGCCACTCCTTCAATCAGGAGGGGAGGATTTCTACCTTTTCCCTCTCCCTATATATCCCATCTCTATTGGCCACATTGTTGCTTGAAACTCCTTCAGGTCTGGTAGTGTGGGGTGGGGGAGGATTTTCTCATTTCCCTCTCCACTGTATATCCTGCCCACCGCCCCCTACTGGTCACATCGCTGCTTGCCACCACACCTTGGCAACAAATGGCATGGACTCTCTGCTTCTCTACAGACAGATGCCAGGTCCCACTTCTGACCTGGACACAAGGAAGCACTGTATAATGACTCCCCCAGAGTGTGACTCAACAGGGTCCTTCTCTCCCCTCAACTACCTCCACGAGAGAAAGGCCACCTTTCAAATGCATCTACTCTCTGCTGACGCACATATCAAAGGCAAGAATTACCTGTGCGTTGACATATTTGATCAATTTGTCCATGTTCTTGTACCAGAGATTTGCATTTTCATACTGGAAATCGGACCCCATGGTCATGATAATGTGGTTTGTTCTGTAATGTTTTGCCTGGCAAGGTACAAGAAAAATGTTAACGTGCGGATACATGGATCTCACTGACATGAATCCCACCAACATCAGAGGTAGAAAATAACAAAGTTCTGCTAGTACAGGCAACATGCTAAACCCCCAAATCTGGTATTCTGCCTCCTTTCCTGGTACACTGCCAGATTAAAAGCAGCAGCAGCAGTAACCCTGCTTAAAGCAATTATATGAGTTTTAGCAAAAGAAATTCAGACATCAACAGAACTCAGTCACAGGGCTTCTTTCTTATTTTATTAAGGAAGACACTTCCATGAAAACAGACTCACAGCCCTTTACATGTCCTCGGTCTCTGTTGCTTTTTTTTTTAGTCTGCAGTCATAATCCTTAGCTTGTGACATTAGAATAATTTCCATAGCAACATGTTGTGATGTCACAGCAAATGATTACAACGTCACAGCAGAAAAAAGCAGCAACAACAGATAAAGTCTAAGGGGCCAACTGCCTTGTTTCTCTCAAAATGTCTTCAGTAACAGGGGAAAGGGAATGGGGAAATAGTTTAATCACGAAAGGCACATTAAGCAGAAGCTTGTTTCCACGTGTGACCTGGGAGCACAAGGAAGTTAAGTGACTTGCTTAGAGTTGCACAGTATGCAAGTGGGGGCTGTGGGATTCAAACCCAGGTCTCCACATTTGCAGCTCAGTGCCCTAAACCACAGCGCTATACTGCCTCCTTATAATAAAGAATGGAATGCCCCGAAATTCAACATTTAGGAGAAAGCTGTTAGACTGCAGTCCTGCTGGATGCCAACTGTTGTTCTGCAGAAAACTGGAAGATCCCTTTCAGCTGATACTGCAGTTACAGCAGTGTGTCACTTCAACATTATTTGCTTATCACACACTGTATTCTTCTGGTGTTCTACTGTGTTACCGTGAGACAGAATAGCACAATACATTCTGTATTTAAGAGCAAAACAATCTGTAGAACAGCAAAACTATGGAATGGTATTCAAGGCAGAATACCAGAGTACAGAAATTGTTATTTAGGCACGAAATCTGGTACTCCAAGTGCATCGTACTACTGTTAATTTTGAACCCTTAATGTGAGTTTTTATCTTTTTCCCTCTGCCTGCCACCTACGCCTGATATTCAGACTCTTCCGGTGACCTCCCAGCTCCATCAGCCCCTCCTCCAGCTGTCAGACCAGTGGGGATCCACACAGAGCAGTACTCAAGAGCACCGGTGGCCGTTCTACAAGCAACCAAGGTACACAGGCTTTGTTTTCTCCCTGATTCCCTTGGCTCCCATCAACCTCCAAAACTACAAACACTCATCGAGTCATAAGCCACCCCCCCACAAAAAAGAAACAACTTGCATTCGTAATGCAAACCAAAACATAAAAAACAATTTATCAAATACATAATAAGCACAATACTTAAACACACAACAAAATTAATTTCACCAAAGTCTATATATAGTGCTTTAAAATGAAGTAAAAGTGACTTTATGCCAGTTTTAGACCAGCATGAACGAAAGGGCTTCCGAACTCCAGCATGTCTCATTAGCAGCTCACATGGTTTCCCAGCTGTGTGGAACTAAAGTAACCTTTTCTTAAAAGGGCAATGCTACTAATGGAACATCATATTTGTATTTTTGTTTTGTTAGTGTGCTACCCCCCTCCCTTCTATCCAACCATCCCCCATCGGTCCTGACTCACTCACCCAGCCCCATCCCCTGCCTTCCATGAGTCTTACCATTCTTCCACTCACCCTGGCCTGCTCCCACAGGGTGGGGCCATCGGGGATGGACCCTGACCCCCGAGGGAGACTTGGTAGATGTAGTGGAGAGAGAGCTGCAGTCAGCAGTGTGAGGCCTAAGGTGAGGGGCAGATGTTCTCCTGCAGCAGTTGGGGTTTTTCTTGTTTTTACGGTTCCTTGCCCCTAGGATGCTGAACTCCTCACACGTGCACATGTAATGTGTGCCTTGTATGCGTATGCAAAGTGCATAAACATTCTCCCACTCAACTCCTCGGCTCAAACTGCACCACCACCTAAGGTCACCCAGGTCCGAACTCCCTCCTTCCCCGAGGTAGAAAGTGCCCTCAAGGACACTCATCTCTTCTTTCTGGGCAGCCCTCTGATAACTCAGACTCCTTCCTGAACCCTGGCATGGACACTGCAAGTGACAGCACTACTGCTGTGCCACCAGGCTGGCTCGTAACATAGGCTTTAACAGGAGTGAATAGGTGACGTGGAACCCACAGCACTATTTTTTTTTGTTAATCTTTTTCTCCCCTTGCCAGATGGCCCCGCTCTACCGGACATCCCAACCCTGACACCCCGATGGCCACTGGGACTTAACTTGCCAGCCTCTCTTCCCCAGGGCTTGCCCCTCTGGCAGGGCCAATGGGATTTCTCCAACCCCATCAGGAACAGAATCCACTTCTTGGCTGGTGGGTCCCGCTGGTCAGGCGTGGGGCCTACAGGTGTCTGGCATCATCCTACTGTCAGTATTTTCCATTTTACTCCCCAAGGCATGGCATGCAATGACGCCACGACGTGTGTCACGCAGTCCCGTGCGCCACACGTTGGCATCTACCATGCCCTTCTTGGCAGTCCTGGGTGTCTTTCCTGAAGTTTCCTCCAGGGGCCAGGCTATCACCAGGCTCTGCAAACCCGCTCCCCAGAGAAGAAAAGCAGTTCCCTGGCCTTCCGATGCTCTAGAGTCTGCTTCCGAACCTAGGTCATTGCCACCACAAAACAGTAACCCCACAGCATACTTTTAAAGGGAACCAATTCTGTGGTTTATCAAGGGGAAGATTTTGTTGGACAACATCCAGATATACTCCCAGTTCTAACTAGCAGCCTCAGAAATTGTGACTTTATCCCATTAATTTACAGACTCGGTCACAATATCTCATTTATGAAAAAGGAGTAGAAAACAGAAATGCTAGGCTTTGTTTTACATAATAGAAGAACATTCCTGGTATTCCGATTTGTGTGGAACAGGTTCTCATTTCTGTTGCAAATATTTACTATAAATGCCTTTAGTTTCAAACTGAGATCAAGTCCCCCAGTCTTTTGGTGCCTTGCTCCACTTGCTGGACCATCCGCCTGGTCACAGACCCTCAGCTGCAGCATCCCATGAGCAGCTCTCCGGGACCCCCTGGATTGCCCCCAGGGGGCGAGATGTAGCACCCAGCCTAAGGTGCCACGAACAGCAGGACAGGGTGGGAGTCAGCCAGGGCAGATTTGTAACCGAGGCGAGCATCATAGAGACAGAGGGCAGGCTTCAGTTTCTCCCGTAGGCGGGGGCGTGCAATGACACCTCGTCTGTCCTGCCCCCCGACACTTTGCCAATGCCTGTGCTGTGGCATCCCTGGCCTCTGCTACGAGTCCCTCATGCTCCGGCGACATCCCGCACCCTCCCCCCCCGGAGAAGAAGAGCAGTCATAGGATGCTCAGTCCTTCTCCTCCCGGCCGGCCCTCCGACAACCCGGTTCAGTTTCCGAACCCAGGTCACCGGCATTGCAAGCGGAAATCCAACCACTGCGCCGGTGGGCCAGCTAGATCAAGATCAAGTTCTATCTAACCTAAATTAAATTTCTGCTGCAGTTAATCAGTTCCAATCCATTTTACTTTTCTTTTTCCAAGTCTAATACATTTCTGATCCTCAATTCTGATAAGTTGGTTTTAAACAAAGATTTGTTTTTCAGTTTTAATGTTAAAATTGCCCCAAATGGGAACCACAGATTTCTGCAATATAAACATTTAAATAATTTATTAATTACTTCTGTGCCTATGAAGAGACTGGGTCTCCTACAAACAGATAATTGTATCAAATGTAACAGCAGAGAAGCAGACCTAAAAACACCAGACGTGGCAATGCCTGCATGTTAGCGAATTCTAGGTACAAATTAAGCATTTTCTAAACAGGATTTTTTAAGATCCATTCAAATTTTAACCCTTGTGTAACAGGTCAATTCATTGTTAACATCTTTTTTGGGCAAATAAATGTGCCATCTCTCAGATTTCCATTACAGCCAAAATCCAATTCTTAGAAAATGGCTGGAAGATTCTGCACCTACGTTGCCTGGATAGAAAAATAAAATCACACAGGCTCTGAAGTTGGAAAAAAAATGACACACAGTTTTGAAGAAAGAACTGGGGGGATTTGAGATGAAAGGGGGCACTTTTTTATTGTACTGTACCACTACTTTGAGTTAACTCGCTTGTTTTCTGGTGTTGCTATCTCAGATCATTTTTATTTCTACACTTTTCTTTTTCTCCTTCCTATCTTTTCTTCTAACTTTTTGTGGATTTTTCTTTAGACAGATGAATACAGATTTCAGAGGATCTGTTCAAAACTAAATAGGAATTTAGTAATTATCTCATTTTGCATTTGTTGTGTTTAAATATTTTTCATAATAGTGTTAGTTTTTATGTTAGTAAGTATCTGATATAATTTACATTCTACGATTTTGATTACGTCTGCCCAGAAGAGTCATAACCACAGACCAACCTCCAAGTCACCCCTTCCCCCACCAACCTGCTCTACGGGTGTGGCCTCAACAAGTGGGGAACCCATGTTTTGGTCCCCTAATGCCACCACCGAAAGACCTGTGCCAGGCGACCCGATGTTCTTCACCCATCCTCAAGGTTCCAAACTGACTTGGCCCAGCGTAACAGCATGGCTACGAAACCCCGACCCTCACCCCAGACAAGCCCCTCAAAGAGCCAGGCCACTATTCCTTTCATCTCCCGAAACTACAAGCAAACATGGACACCAAGGGTTATCATACCACCCCAGACCTGTACCCTGCGTCCACCCCAGACTCACTGACTTCACCTGTACAAAGTGCATGTAAAAACTGAATGTCACCTTGTAACTGTTTGCATTGTATGGATACTTTACAATGAAGTGAAGCTATAGAAGAAAAAAGAAGAAAAGAAACTTAATGTTTTGCTTGCTGTTGTGCCAGACTTAGAAAAGTTGAAACAAGTTGATCAACATTATAATCTTCCAGGCTTGAGTCATCCATGATTGGGTTATCTGTGCAAAGAATGTCCCAGCAGAAAGAAGCTGGCGGGTTATAACCATTGGGAAGGACACCTGGGTACGTAAGAAGATTTTCATTAGGAGAGAGAGAGAGAGAGAAAAGCTGCCAAACCACCACATAATGAAAACAAAAAAAGTATAATACATGATGGAGAACCAGTGTTGAAAATGGAGCAAATTCACTGGGGGAACATGTCCTCTTTCATGCAGGATCAAACGTACCAGACATAGGTCTGAAGACATGGTCCCTCACATGCTGCATTTTTAATTATTTACTCAGTTTTATGTCTTTCGGGAGATACACTCTGCACAGAAACAGCCCTTATCCATTTTACTCCTGGAACCGAGTCAGAAATGTTTAATTAAAACTTGTGGAATGGAAGCGCCTCTCCACCTCCACCCTGTGGAGAATGGCTTAACCCTGTGATTTCTACACTAGTTGTTTTTCCAGTTGGCTTGTATTCGTTTTTTGTTTCTGGTTTACTCACTGGCATTACGAACCTTTTAGACATACCCGATTTATGTTTATATGTACAGTTACAGGGTCTTCAAGTTCTTTGAGTGAAAGTACTGCAAAGGAACGCTGAGCAGTTCTGGCACACACAGGACTTGAGAAGACAACCATATGACAGGCCAGAATTGCACATATAAACAAAAACAAAACTGGCTATAAATCCCATTAAAGACCTGAAATGTCGGATTTTATAACAGAAACCCCTGTGTTGTAAAAGGACTATGCCAAGGAAAATCAGAACTTCCAGAATTTGTAACTGAACTGTGCCAAGTGAACTCAGAACTTATAATTTTGAAAACTGTTTGCATGAGACCCCAGCTATAAGAGTATCTGGAATGTTTAGAAATGAACACTCTTGACTAGCTGAGAACAATGTAATGATAATGAAGTTGATGTCCTTGTTAAGCTCTTAAAATACAGCCACAATGCATGTGTGTTCTACTACAGACGTTTGTGGATGAAAAGGCTGGACTACGTTATACAGTTGTAACATAGTCCTTACGCCCAGCGTGTAAATCAGGAACACAGCTAATTTATTTTGCCATTTATTTATTTTTCCTACCCACCGCGGCACCCGCTCCACCCAGTCACCTGGCATCCTAGGGACTTCTCTTCCTGGTGCTTCCCCTATGGCTTGCCCCCCCCCCCCATGGCGAGGGTCAACAGTAGTTGCCTTCCCACTGCCAAAATGGGTCCAGTTTGGGAGAGGGCCCTATAGCAGGCGCAGAGCCTACATGGGGTCGGTGTCATCTGTACTGCACCTGGCCATTTTCCCATTCTAGTTGGAGGGACAGATGCACCCTGCATGTGGGACAGCAACAGCCACCATCCCTCTAGTCCAGATGCGCCGGCAATGGCTGCCTTTCCCCCAGCCTCCGCTAGGGACCAGATGAGTGCCAGGACCCACAACCCTCCCTCCCCAGATACTCCATTCTCCTCTCCCTGGCCAGCCCCCGGCGAACCAAGTCTGTCACGGAACACGGGTCGCCAGCGTGGCAGCAGGTGAGGCATGGGCGCCTCTGCCCTCTGTGCCGCACACTGAATTTATTAAAGGGACACTGTCAACCCTTTTAGTATCATATTTCTTGCTGGAAAAAAAAATTATCACATGTTATGACTGCTTACTTCAACATTTATAGATGTTGCTGGTTGTGTTCTCTGCTTCCTTTTTTAGCAAAACTGAAATACATGCTGATGATGTACTTATAGGCAACCTTGTTTTGTTTCAGATCCTTATCTACTCTTATCACATATTTCCTGAACATTAGGAACACCCCAACAGCCACTCATGTAGCCTCCTTTTCTCACGCTGTATCATGAGGGGCTAGATTGGGTTGGGGGTGTTCCCAATTCCAGGAAAGATGTAGCAGCAGTTGATCCCAGACTGTAAAACCTGTTTTTGTGTGGTAACACCAATATTGTGGGCAGTCCGTTTTTCACTTTTTAAAAGGAAAAGTAATCTGAGACAAACTACCAGCTACATCAGCAATCACTACAGAATGTGATCAGTCATGTGTGTTTTTTAACCTAGGGACAATCTGAGGCCTACGGGGCGTGGGGGTAACAGTGTCCCTTTAAAAGGCCAATAAAGACGGAACAAGAACAACATGGGAAACTACACTTACAAAACAGATTGCACAGGGAAAAATTGCCAACCAGGTCAACTCTGTTCGCCTTCATAAAAGACAGAAAGTCATTTAAAGCAGCACCAACAGTATACAGTCCTTAGTATGAGACTAATTAAATATTCATGAGCCTAGAGAGACTGCTGATTGGCTATTGGATCCGTCATCAACGACTTGAAAATGACTGACGCAGTGTGACACACGTGGCTCACACCACTCCTCTCAAAACCTAAAGTAAGCGAAAAATAAACAGCAACAATGAAAGTTGCTACTGTGATTAGACTTACAATAACAACCAAGAAACTGGTCACTGCCATGCCAGCCACCCCCCAACCAGTTATTAATCCCTGGAAATGACCAGTTTCTCAGTCACTACTGCTGAATTCAATAACAACCATGAAAACTTCACTAGCATCTGGGATTTGGTCTTAAATTATTACTGTGCTACCATCATGCTTCTCCTTCCTTCCCCCATTCACCCCTGCAGACTGTGTTGTGGACCCCCCCCCCCCCGGCTGTAAACTGTTCGCAAGTACTTTTTCACCAAAAGTGGTACAAACTGCCTGAAGACATGAAGGTCAGAACACAGAGTTGGACAGGCACATAGCCATAACAAGATGAGAAGAGGGCACAGGCAGGGGAAAGGGATGGCCACTTGGGCCTATGTAGGCTATTTAGGCAGGGTGGGGGGGGCAGACTGGATGGGCCTTCTCTGCCATTATGCTTTAGGGGGCGAATAAGGTACAGGAGAGGAGGTGTACAAAAACAAGGGGACATGCAATGAGGCTGGAAGGGGGAAAAATTTAGAAGAGATGTGAAAAGCACTTCTTCATGGAAAGAGTGGTGGGTGCCTGGAACAGTCCTCCAGCAGAGCTGGTGGGGCAAAAACAGCGGTGGGCTTCAAGCATGCATGGGTAGCTAGCCCGGTGGCGCTGGAGGTTGAGGAGCTGGTTGCTAAACCTCACGCCACACCGTCAGCAGGAGCGAGAGAGGATCGAGCATCCAGAGGACTGCTCTCCTCTCTCAGAGAGTGAGGGTTTGTCGTCCCACTTGCTGACTGCCCTCTGGTGACGGGGGCAGTACGGTCGGGGGGCATATACCAATGGCCTTGAGTCGGTATGGAGGAGAGAAAATGGTGGAAGAAGAGCCTGGCAGGCTCTGTGATGGTCGGACGCATTCTGAGGGCCATCCCTGGTTTCTGGATTGGGTCTCGGGGGGTCAGGCGGCACCCTCCTCCTAGCCCTACCACAAGGGGAATTTCCGGGGAGTGGCAGAAGCGGCAAGACCAAAGAGGGAGTCCCTCCACAAGGAGGGCCGTAGCTGCCTGTCAGGACTCCAGGTGGAAAAAAATACAATAATTAAAAAAAAAAAAAGCGTGCATGGATAGACAAGGGAAATGTTTTTTCTCTATCAGTTGGCTTCCTCTCGGTCCTACCTCCACCATCCCAGCCCCTGGGACTTATTACCTGCCCCAGAGTGCACCCCGACTTCACCCCCCAGGGTGAGGTTATCAGGGGAAGGGGGATAGTGATCCGGGGTCAGGGTGTCTCAGTTCACTTCGTGGGGCTCGGCAGGGTGGACGTCCTCCTGCTCAGCCTGGCATTTAGTGTTTGACGGGCGGGAGGCATGGCATGCAATGACATGTGCTGCTCTCGCACTGCCACCCCAGCTATGTGAGCTCCAGGTGCTGCCTTCCGTCCTCCACCAGGGGGGTAGTCAAGCCCCAGCCACTGGATGCTCAATCCTACTCCCCCTGGCCGGTCCTTCAACTCCTGGGTTCGCAGAGTCACAAGTGGAAATGGAACCACTACGCCAGTGGGCTGACTCACAGCACAAGGGAATCTTAGTTGGAATGAAGTGGGGAAGGGAATCAGATCTCAAGTAGGGCTACAGTGACAGGACAGGCAGGGAAAAACTGTTGGACTGGGTGAGCCAAGCGGTCCTTATTTGCCATCAAATTCTACATTTCCAGGTGCTCTTCAGAGAGCCTGTGTATCTAACACATCGTTCTGCTGCATGGGGTGCTGGACAGTGATTCTCAATAGCCTTCCCTCCCCCCTGGAGGTGGAAGCTCCTGACCTCCTCATGCATCCACCTTCTGCCTGGCCTTCCTTCCCCGCTGGAGGTGGAAGCTCCAGACCTCCTCATGCATCCACCTTCTGCCTGGCCTTCCCTCCCCCCTGGAGGTGGAAGCTCCTGACCTCCTCATGCAGCCACCTTCTGCCTGGCCTTCGTCCCCCTGGGTGGAGCTCCAGACCTCCTCATGCATCCACCTTCTGCCTGGCCTTCCCTCCCCCCTGGAGGTGGAAGCTCCTGACCTCCTCATGCAGCCACCTTCTGCCTGGCCTTCCCTCCCCGCTGGAGGTGGAAGCTCCAGACCTCCTCATGCATCCACCTTCTGCCTGGCCTTCCCTACCCCCTGGAGGTGGAAGCTCCAGACCTCCTCATGCAGCCACCTTCTGCCTGGCCTTCCCTCCCCCCCGGAGGTGGAAGCTCCTGACCTCCTCATGCATCCACCTTCTGCCTGGCCTTCCCTCCCCCCTGGAGGTGGAAGCTCCTGACCTCCTCATGCAGCCACCTTCTGCCTGGCCTTCCCTCCCCCCTGGAGGTGGAAGCTCCTGACCTCCTCATGCATTCACCTTCTGCCTGGCCTTCCCTCCCCCCTGGAGGTGGAAGCTCCTGACCTCCTCATGCATCCACCTTCTGCCTGGCTCAATGAGCATGAGGCTCGAGGGTGTTCCATGAATCCAGGTCTTAGCCCTGCACAGTGATGTGCGGCTGGGCTGGAGTCCAGCTTGCTGGTCCATTTTGTCCCCCGCCCTGGATTATTCACCTTCATTCCCCATCTTCCTCCCCGACAGTCTGTAAGCACATCTGCACCCTTTCTTAGTGATGAGGGCGAGCAGTTGCCTTCCCAGAGAAGGCCAACAGTGCATCCTAATTCAGCTACCTTCCTCCTTATTCAGCCAGCAGGGGATGCTTCAATGGCAGGAGGGCAACCCCCCCCCCCCGGGTTGAAGTGCCGCCCCTCCCGGAAGCACTCATCCCCTCAGGTGTCCCTGGTGTGAGATTCTGGGGGTCAGATGTGAACCTGGGTCTCCCAGGTGACATCACCATGTGTGTCTGCTACCACAACACTAGGCTGGTCTCAGCTTGATCTGGACGACTGAGTAATCCGTTCATGGTAAATTCCCAGACCAAAACACCAGTGGCATGACAGGCATGCACACATACCCTTTGCTTAAGCACAATGGCATAGAATGGAGTTATATCAACGGTCCATTAATCACTCCCTAGGGCCACAATGTGCGCCATACTGTACACCTGCGGGGGATAAACTGACTGTTGATGTAAGCCCTGTTTATGTCATATAAGTCTGTGCGAAGTGAAAAAAAAAATTCACATTTTGCATAGAAAAACGTACCAGAAGGGTGTTAATTTGCCACTTCAGGGCTCCGCTTAACACAAAGGAGAAGTTTACATCATGAAATCCTTAAGTAACGGGTGACATGGATCACTTCATGGAACTCCCTCAGTAGGCTATCAAGAGCAACTTTGCCCACAAAGTTTAACTTCACAACTGCCCTTTTGAATGTTTTCCTCAATGATAGGCAGATTTTTACTAAAGCAGTCGATTCACCATCTGCTTGAGAATGCTGGTTCAGAATATCAGAATGCACCACTAGTCATTCAGCAGTGCTAGTCGAGGGAATTCTGCTACTTTTCTAAAGGATTTGTGGGCCCTGGTGAAAAGGCTCTACATGGCAGTTTAACCAAGATTAATGTAAGGTCTCAGAATGCAGACAGCCAATAAGACTGCAGCATTTCTGAGAACGTTTTTGTAATTACCACTGAAGAGATCCGCTGCAGGTGGCTCCAGGTTAGCACTGGCTCTCCATACTTGCTCCATCTCTTTATTTGCTTCACGGTTTGTCTTATCTTGGTAATCGATGCGGCCAAAGAACCAACCATCAAAACCCATCTTTTAAAAGGAAAAGCAAACATCAAAACCCATCTTTTAAAAAGGAAAAGGAAAAGCAAACATTAAAACCCATCTTTTAAAAAGGAAAAGCAAACATTAAAACGTCCATCACAAGCAAATTATCTATAGAAATCTATCCTCCCCATAGGTCAACAGAGCAGAATATTTTAACCTCTAAAAAGTCCAAGGCCCCCCCCCCCACGTGTCAGCTGTTGTCCAGAATGATTATTATAAAGAACATTTCAGATTAAAAGCTCCCATGGAACCAGAGATCTCTTATTCAGGCTTGTGTTGAGCGATTACTGTAATGCAGTCTATAAAGGTTTGCCTGCTGGCTGCTGGAAAGTCTTTGGATATCCACCAAGATACTAAGTAGGCAATAAAGGAAGTCAGGGTGTGAAATAACAGGCCACAATTTCACGACAAGGTTTTTTTGTTACGCAAAAAGTACTTGCATAGAGTTCCCTTAAACTTACAAGAGGGAGTACAATTATCAACGAGAATTATGCATCCCTTAAGCGTCTTACTGCACTTTTTTCAGGTTTTATCCCCTCCACACCACAGCTGCCCTATCCACACTGTCCCAGCTCCCAACCCCATGTTCTCCACCTCTGTCTCTTACCTTGCCCTTTCTCACCTGTGGACTTTCATCTCCAAGGTGGGGGGTTGAGATGTTGCCCAGACTCCACACCTACTACTCAGTTCTGGGAGGGAGGGGCAGGTTGGCGGTCTGAGAGTCAGGACCAGAGAGGGACTAGCAGCATTTTACCCTGCAACACTGCGGGCTGTTTTCCACGTCCTATCCCTGCACACTAGGAAACACCAAGCAGAGCTGTCGTGGGCGTGTGCAGACACAGCATACCTCCCCACCAGCCAATCGGTGCTCCCCCAACCTGATGTGGTGCCTCTGCCTGCACCACCATGCAAGTACACCCAGGTGGCAACTGCACGGTGACAGCTGGATCCCACCCTCCCCCGAGGGCAGCATCTTTTTGGACGTGCGCCCCCCCAATGACTTGGAATTGCTCCCAATCCCAGGTTATCAGCAGCACAAGCAGTACTGCTACTATGATGCTGACAGGTCAGCTGTCTTACTGTACTTATAACATGGGTTCTACTTTAAAAAATGTTTTTATTTTTTTTCTTCTTTTTAAAGCTTTTTAATGTAATGTATAGGAAGGTGATTTGACAGGAGGAGGAAGGGATACGGTTGCTGTACAGGTCCGACGTAAGGCCACACCTGGTGTACTGCACACAGTTCTGCAGTCCACACTTCAAGACAGGGACTGCACAGAGACCATATAAAACGGAGGGCCACGGGGATCACCCAGGGACAGCAGGGGAACTGGTACGAGGAAAGGCTGGCAGACCTTAACATGCATACCCCGCAGACTGGCAGGAACAGGGAGGACAGGACTGAGACACACAAATTCTTGCAAGGAAAGAACAGGGGGGGATTGTGGGGACTTTAGAGGATACAGGTAGAGACTGGTGGGGGATGGGATTCAGGACAAATGTGAGGAAATTCTTATTCACAGAGCGGGTGGTGAATGAAGTGAATAGTCTTCCCAGAAAGGTAGCTGAAGTTAAGGGCTGTGACTGGGTTTAAATTTGAAAAGGGAATAGCGGGACCTACAGGAAGAAGAGGGGAAGAGATACCTGAGGAGGGGGGGGTGGTGATCAGTTACTTGGGCTACCAGATCTCTTAATCCAGCCTGGCATTAGGCAGATCTTGAAGCAAGGCAGGGAAATGGGGTGACTAAATGGACCCCAGGGTCTCTCCGCCCCCCCATATAAAAACTGTATTTTCTTTTTCACAATCTAGAACAAAAATTATAAGCAATACATAAACAGTTTGAAATGAAAAGCAGAATCATAAAAAAAACCTACATCCTTAAGCAATTTCTTGAGAATTCACATCTCTTTACACAGATTGTACCATACTTCAAAGAGTTGATGAAATAAATTCTTAAATCTTGTTTAGTTTTTGACTGTACATAGAAAAGCTTAATGTAATAAAAGTAGTATGTAGTTAACCCAACATAACCTAGGTATTGGTCTAAAGTACTAATTTTTTGTATGAAATACAAGCAGAAAACAAAAATATAGTTCCAGCTGAGGTGTACTGATATTGCGCTGAATGTGGTGCACAGACTACACAAGTACAGGTGCGTAATTACACTTTTGTGCTTGACTTTTAACCAATTGGGGTCTTGAATATTCCTGCCCATGTTATATGTGACACAACACCTATCCTTGCACTGCTTATGAATTAAGCACAAGATCTCCCATCTCACTGAACTGCCTCTCCATCTTTGGCCTCCAGGAAGGCGGGCAGTTATTTTTGCCAAAGTCAAGAAGAAAATCTTTCACCAGCCTGCTGGCACAGTGGTAGTGCTACTGCTTGCGACGGATACGTCCAGAGTTCAGGAGTTAACTCAGGTTCGTCGGACTGTCGGCCGGAGGGAGAAAGCCCAAGTGTCCAATGTCGCCTTCTCTGGGGAGGGAGGGATCTGGTGACCGGCAATATACCAACCCACAGAGATGGTGGAGGGCAGGTGTGCCTGGGACCAGCGCTGCGACTGGGGAGGAGGCGAACATCTGCACGTCAAGGATGGGAGCACGCCCAAACGTGCGCGGATATCACTGCATGTTCATCTCCATCAGGGGTCAACTTGAGCAGTAAAACCACCCTGGCACAGCATGACGACGCTGGGAACCTTTCTAGCACATCTTCACTGTCCCAGGGCAACCGGTAGACCGGAATAGCATCTCAGGTCCCTCATCCCCCCCTAGGGGCCATGGGTTCCCCCCACCAAAAGAAGGATAGCTTCTTTGTATATTAATCTAATTCTGCTCCTAAATGTTAATAATTTCTTCTACTGCTGTAACTGCCCTGCCAGGACCAGCATGCAAATGAAGTGATTTGCTAAAATGTGGGTAAAGTATTGTGCATACTAAATAGGTTAAATATTTATTTAGCCTTTATTTTTATCATCAAGCAGTGTCCCACTGTGTCAGAGGCTTCTTTTACAAGGGTAACCTGACCCAACATTTAACATTTTGTGTTGGGTATACTGTATGTAGGACAGACAGCACAAAGACAACACCAGTTCTACCTGGGCAAAGAGGGAGGCCTGTTCCCGGGAATGTCCAAACGGGTCAATGTGCCAGCCCACTCTCGGACGCCCACACTCCCCAAATGTGGCATTCAGAAACTGAAATCCTAGAGTCATTTGATCAATAATGGCATTATAATGCGTGGCCGCCTCATCATTCATGCACCACCCTCCATTAATGAACTCCAAACGACCTGGGGGTAGAGAAAGGGAAGAGAGTGTGTTAACGAGCAACATGCAACACACCTGCATTTTCAAAGTTCCAGTATCCCAGCCAGAGAGGGCCTGTTGTCTTTCAGCACAGATAAAGTTCATCAACTCCAGCCCAGCCCTAAGGTCAGTAAAGTGCACAGCTTGCCACTTATACTGCCACCAGGACACCACAGCCAAAGGGGAAGCTCTGTTTTTCAATGATTTTTGCATAGATGTTTGGCCTCTTTTCCGCTGCCTACATTTCTCTCACTCTCAGGAATATCACAAGTAAACCCCCGACCAATCTGTCACTCCCCTGTGGCTGAAGTGGACAGGGATCCACATGGGGCAAGATTTGAGAGTGTATACCCCCAGTGACCTCCCTGTCTGATCCACCACTCCCCCTATCACTGATGTGGACCAGGATTCACATGGGACAGGACCTGAGCGTGTTGGTGCCATCGGTTATGCGGACCAGTGCACCTCGGTATTTGACTTATTTATGCCCATTCCTCAGGAGCCTCCCACCTCCTAGTGGCACCAATGCAACCCAATGTAGGCCTCCTAGACTGCAGCACATGCTGGGCATGCGCCCCCCACTGCATGATTTCCAACCCACCATAAGAGGCCACTGCAGTGCCAGATGTTGGCCACCTCCCTCCCTCCCTGCTCTTGGCAGCACTCCCAACCTAGGGCTACACCGATCCAGATCCCGCATCTTGCTCTCAAAACCGGGTCAGCAGAACAGAAGCGCAAGGTCATCGGGCTGTCTCTCTACTTACTGTTTAGCCCACAACCATCCAACCTACCTCTGTCTCTTCCTACTTCACTCCTCACAGGTTGCTGCCTGCTGGGGTGGGGGTGGACTACACTGGACCAGACAATGGTGACGGGGCACCACTTAGAACTTCTGTTTGTGGCTACTAAGACATTTTCACCAGTTTCTTTTCTCCCCTCCCACCTTACTGCGACACTGGCCGGGGGATGGGTGCTGGAGATTGCAGGGTTATCCCTCGGAGGTGCTTGTGCAACAGGAAGATGACTGTTCTCCTCCCAGATCATGAAAGTGGCACCTCCACAGCACTCCCTGAACCTCGCCAGGCTGGGGAAGGTAGTCAGATCATGAAAGTGCCACCTCCACAGCACTCCCTGCACCTACTGTATCACCAGGCTGGGACAGATAGAATCTGAGCCCAGGTCTTCTGTATGGTGGAACAACATGCTATCAGCGGCAACATTACTCTTTGTTGCCCATCCCTGTAACTACCTTTCATGGAGATGACATCACACAGCCCCAGAGCTAGCTAGAGCACAATGCAAAACACAAACACCGGGGCAACTCCATGAAGCTCGCAGCGGTGGGGACTTTGAGAGAGAGACCAGGAAGTACATTTTCATGGGGAGGATGGTGGAGGGGTGGAAAAGGCTGCTGGGGGAGGTGGTCTATACAAAATCAGTTGAGGGGGATTCAAATAACCCTAACCCCAACTCAAACAAGTGTTATTTTGTATAATATAGAGAAGTTCTGGCCCCATCAGTTAGCAGCAAATTAAGTGCTGACACCCCCCCAAGCAATCGGGGGATTTATCTGTATATGGCTGCAAATGTTTTAATTTAGTCTTTTGTTCCCCCAATGAAAAAACAGATAGCCACAACATTTGGTTTAGAAAAAGCACTGGAGACCTGCCATGGGTTATGATCAAGAAAACAGACTCATCGTGCACAGCACAGGAAGCAATTAGGAAAGTACATTTGACAGGTATGCTGATATTTTTATTAACCGAAGCTGAAACTAGCTTTTTGAAAAAACTTTTTTCGTTGCATAGCTGCTTAAAAAAAGGTAACACTGCATTAACGGTTTCACAAAACATGACTTGGTTATAAAAATTAAGGCAGGATGGGTCTGGCATGCCATCACGTAATCCACGCAACAGTGTACGTCTTGTGATGTATGCATGGAAGGGGGTACAATTACTGAACAGTAACCCCACCTCACTCAACGGTGGGTGTCTTATGATGTGTGCATGGAGCGGGGTGCAATTATTAAACAGTAACCTCCCCCCACTGCCGGCCAAGTGGCATGGACAGAGGAGGCATCACTGTCTTACCTCCTGCCATGCCGGCGACTCATGTTCGCAGTGCGAGCAGGTCGCTGGGGGTCGGCCAGGGAGGGAGGGCGAGGATCAAGTGTCTGAAGGACAGCTCTCCTCTCCTGGGGTGGGGTGGGACCAGAGACCGGTGCATGCCTGGCCCCTAACGGTGGCTGGAGGCTGGCACACCGGCTCTGAAAGACAGGGGGCGGAGACTGAGCAGACACCTGGCATGCCGTGTGCAGAAGCATGTGCGGCTCGCCCATTGACATCATTGCATGCATACAGCTATGCACTCGGGGGACAGGAACAAATGGCAGATGGAAAACTCTCTGACCAGCGGGATGATACCGGCCCCTCGCAGGCGCCGCACTCAGCCAGCTGGCACCTCAACATCATCCCAAGAGGTAAGCAACCAGTGGACGCTGGGGTGATAGGGCTGGGGGCCGGTGGAAGGAGGCTGATCAGAGGCGGCAGAAAGGAAACTAAGAAAAAACAAAACTCAGTAACCTCCCACCCCACTAAACACTGGATGTCTTGTGATGTGTGCATGGAGTGGGGAGCAATTACTAAACAGTAACCCCCCATCTCACTGAACAGTAGGTGTCTTGTGACGTGTGTATGAAAGGGGGTGCAATGACTGAACAGTAACCCCCCCACCCCACTCAACAGTGGGTGCCTTGTGATGTGTACATGGAGGGGGGTACAATCACTAAACAGTAACCCCGCACCCCACTCAACAGTGGGTGTCTTGTGATGTGTGCATGGAGGAGGAAGTGCAGTTACTAAACAGTAGCCCCCTACCCTACCCCCATTCAATTATTGTGATATGTGTGTATGCAGAAAGGGTGAAATTACTAAACAGCAATCCCCTCACCCGACCCCCACTCAATGCTGTGCGTCTTGTGCAACTGTGACACGTCAGTTTGAGTTGTGCTTTGTGCCACACTACCTATACAGCCTGCACCATGTCAAGGTAGAGGCACACCAGCATAAAAGTGGTGGGAAGCTTGCACTGCCTGCGTTAAGGCCACTCGCGCAGTACCCGATGAATGATTAACACCTGGCGCTCTATACTTCGTGCCCCAGCTAGGCTGCACCAGTGTAAGTTTTTTTCTGCCCACCAGGGTGCATACTGCACCAAACCTACAACTGCTTTTCATTTGCAGGGTCCTGTATAAACATCCTTTTTCTTTCAAAAAGCAGGTATTCACCGATGTGGGATTAGCACCCAGAAATGTTTGTCTTGACCGGAGTAGCAAATGTGCACCCTACAGAGCCATTGCCACAGATTTTGATCATGGGGTACATTCCCATCAGCTGATGCCGTTTTCTCCATAAACTAGTGCTACTGATTTGCAGCGATGTGTAAGGCTGAAACAGTTATTCTGCAACTGGGTACAGATGTGCACGAGTTTATGTGCCTCTTGGAAATAATGATGATGATCATATTAACCATTACTAATCTGGACTCCGCTTCCATATATATGATGTTCTTGTACCAAACTGAATAATAAACGTAAAGGTAATTAGCCGAGTACGTCTGCCTCCTGCATGGTCAATGTATCCCTTTTCATAAGCCCTGAAATTTACGACCACAAAACAATAAGCGACTGCAGCCATACTATCCCCATGAAATACATTAACAGAAACCGGCACAAAAGAAAATCGATGTTGACCAAGAATTACAATTGCTTAAAAATAATAACTTGGCCAGCCAAAATACTCAGCAGTAGGGCTACCACACACGATGCTGGCAACCTGGGATCAGAAGCAAGTCTGACTCATCGAGGGCAAGCTGGGTGGGGGTGAAAGGGGAAGGACAACTGAGCAGTCCAGAGGATGCTCTTCTACTTCAGGGAGGGGAGACTAGTACCTCCGCCATAGCAGCACTACCTGGCTAACTGGGGGGTGCTGCAGGTTGCAGGCTACGGGGAGAGAGGCTTCTTGACGCAGCATGGCAGCACGCACTGAGTGCATACTCGCGTATCCTTGCCACAGGCATCTTGCACAGGCAGACTGGATGGGCCTTGCAGTCCTTATCTGCTGTCAACTTCTAGGTTTCTATATTTGAGGGAGGGCCACAGAAAAACAGAAAATAACCATGGCACCCCCAAGGCCAGACTTTGGTTCATCCAGGCCCTCCTGCCACGACATCCCCTGTTGCAACTGCTGTCGACAGTAAACCCCACAACCAGGAGGATGGTAAGCCACAGCTCCATGGAGGACTAGCAAGCAGTTAAGAGGGGGGTTCAGGGGTTGGGTGTGCCCTAGGTGCCCCTGAGGGTGACAGGAAAGGGGGCATTAAAAGTACATGTGGTAAAATGATGACAAGAATTAAACTCTACCATACGTCTATTAAGAATCAGTTGCACGTAAGGTTTTTATCTTAAAATGGGCAGACCATGCAAAGTATTTTGTTCATCTTACCTTCACTGACCAGCTTTCTAACATCCTCTTTCATCAGATCAGTTTGCTGATTCCACCACCGGTAGAAGAAGGCAATTTCCACATAGATAAATCGCTTTGTTGGGTCTGAGAGCAGTTGAGGGATGACAGAGTCCAGGATGTACTGCACACCAGCATGCTGGATTTCATTTCGGGCTGGAAGCACACAAGGAAGGAGACAGGAGTGTACACTACACGGGACCAATCAGTTGTCAAAATTCAACGATGGCATAAAACATTCCACATGTAAAAAGCAATAAACTTTGTGGATGGGAGATGCTTGGATTTCACCAAGTACATCAGGCTGGCCAGTGGGATATTTTTGGGGGGCTAGTGGACTGCCCAGCCACTAGCTCTGCATGCTACTGGCTACTGAAACTGACTTTTACATCTCATAAACCATTTCTTTCAAGCCTAGTACTGTGCTGTGTGGCATCAAAGCCATCCTCAGCCCCCACCTAGGAAAACATACTGTACTTAATTGTTGAAGCAAGCTCTGTGAAGTGTTCCATCTGTCCTGTACAAAGAGGGTGCTCCCTTTACTGTGCAACAGGATGGCATCCTTTGGCGCTAGTAACCAGTCATTGTGGCTATCTGGGGGAGGAGGATTTAGCATACCAGAGGACACCTTCCACCCCAGGGAGAGAGGGTACCGTCCTTCGCCTCTTGGGGACCGAGGGTACCACCCTTCACCCCATGGGGACTGAGGGTACCATCCTTCAAATGTAAGAATACTATCCCTGCCCCCCCAGGAGCAAGGGTGCCATCCCGTGCCCCCAGAGACAACTGGGCCATCCCGGGGAGCAAAGGGCCATCCTCGCCCCCACCCCCATGAAGAGAGGGCCCATCCTTTTGCCCACCCGGGTGTGAAGGCCCCATCCTTGCCCATCCCCCAGGACATGAAGGCCCCATCCTTTGCCAACCCCGGGGCGTGGAGGCCCCATCCTTTGCCCACCCCCAGGGCATGAAGGCCCCATCCTTTGCCCACCCTCCAGGGCATGAAGGCCCCCATCCTTTGCCCACCTTTAGGAGTGAGGATCCCATCCTTCACCACCCCAGAGAGTGAAGGCACCATCCTTCGCTGCCCTTGGGCAGTGAAGGCACCATCCTTTGCCACCTGCGGGGAGGGAGGGCCCCCATCCTTCGCCCACCCTGGGAAGTGAGGGCCCCCATCCTTCGCCCACCCCGGGGAGTGAGGGTACCATCTTTCACTCATGGGGAGTGAGAGTACCTACCCTTTACCTGAAGTGAAGGCCCCATCCTTTGCCCACCCCCGGGGAGTGAAGGCCCCATCCTGGGTGACCACAGGTGTTAAGTGTAGTCAGATGGCCAGGAACTCACTGACCAAATGGTGCTTGTCTCATGTCTCACCCCCCTATGTTAGTGCATCATTGTTAATGCTACGCAAATTTTACATAATACTGCCTCATGTATACTACCTTACTGTATTTTGTCACCACGTTTGTACCATTTTTGTACTACTGTATCCTTGATGTCCTCCTTATTCTTGTGTACGGTCCCCAGGATGCATCTGGAATCGAGCGGTACTCTGCTCAACATGCCTTCCTGGTAAAACTCTTAAATAAATAAATATTACCTGCCCCTGGAGAGGAAGGATACCATCTTTCACCATGATATCCCCACTGCCTCAGGAAGCAAGGGTACCATCCTTCGCTCCCAGGGAGGGTACCATCCTTTGTCTGCTGGGGAGTGAGGGGGACCATCCTTCACCCCAGGAGCGAGAGGACTACCCTTACCATGACCCAGGCAGGGCCATCATACCATAATGTCACCACCTGGGTGACCACAGGTGTTAAGTGTGGTCGGATGGCCAGCAGGAGACTGGGAACCCACTGACACCAATTGGATGGCACACACTGCGTGCGCACACCTTTGCCATGCCTGCATGCAACGTCTCATGGGATAGGGTGAAACATGGAAAAGGGCCAAAGCACCTGCAATGAACCAGAACCAGACCCACCACTGTGGCGCCTCCTGATGAAACATGACTGACCCCGGTATATTTGGAAGCAGCCCCACCACTATGGCACCTGCTGCTGAGACATAGAAGAGTGGGGGGAAAATACCCTTCATCCTTGTCCCCACCTGGGGTGAAAACCAAGGCTTGATGGAGAATGGCAACCACAGGTAGGTGAGGCGGGGGGTCAGTAGTGCCTTGAGAGCTCCTGGGGAAGATGAGTAACGGAGAGACAACAAGGGGGCACAGAAATAAAAAGATACTAGAGTTGCAACGCTTTTTAATCGGATGGGTGATGTTACCCTACAAAACAGTCTGGCAGGTCACTGGAACAAGTTACCACATGAACTGAAGACTACAAATAGTCTGACTATTTTTAAGACCATGTATCTGAATATTTGAGTACCACTTGTACCCGTTTCAAATGAGACATTTTTATTGCTTATGAAATCTGACGTTCAACGTGGCTTAAGATCTTAGTTGTTTGTATGTCAATGTTTTCTTGTCATTTACCTTGTACCATGGGACATTGTTGTAAATGGGGCTTATGCCGTAACAATTTGCATCCTGTATAAAAATGTTATCAAATCAAATCAAAAGCAACCCTCTATTGGAGGATGTATCCCGTGCCGACACGTGACTGTCAGGCAGATACCGTCCCCACCAATGACAATGGCCTTGCTGGGCAGGTGATGTCAGTCCCAGCACACACAGCTGCCCTCAGTGAAGGCATTGCAAGGTGCTTGCTGCAGGTCATACAGCGCCGACTACACTTGCGCCTGCACATTCGCAATTTGTATTCAAAAGGTTCACAACCTTCTTAAATATGATGCTGTACAATGGAAACCTTCTGGCTGACAGAATCTATCTGCAACCCCACTGTTAAAGACACAAAACCACTACTCAAGCCTTCCAGCTCTGCAGAACTGATGCCCGGAAATGGAACCCATGTCTCTCATCATTGCTCCTCACAGTGCCCCTTCCCCCTGCCACAACACTAAGAGTTTCCTTGTCTTCCACAGACGGTTATGCCTCTCACTGCACAGTGATATTAATATCATTAATCACTTTGTCAGGTGCTTTACAAAACATTTCAAAGTGCTGTACATGATGAAACAAACAGCAAGCGAAATAAATGCAACAGAAGCAAACAAGTGAATTGTCATGCAACATCATAGGCCAAGCGATAAAGGTTTCAGCTCACACTCAAATGTACCCCTATCAACTACATGAGTGAAGAAAGCTCAAAAGCATGAATGAAAAATGTTCAAAGCAAGGTGGATCCAGGGGCAGGGACCATAAACATAGAATCTGATGGCAGATAAGGACCACTTGGCCCACCTAGTCTGCCCATTTCCCTACCTAATGGATAAGCTGCAGATCCCAATTAACCAACAGCCTACTTCCTCCTACCTTCCACTAGAATTGCCTTATGTCTGTCCCATGCATTCTTGAATTCCCCCACTGTTTTTGACTCCATGACCTCCTCAGGAAGGCTGTTCCATGCATCCACAACCCTAACCGTGTAAAAATACTTCCTCACATTACCTCTGAGCCGTACCCCCTCTATCTTCAAATTGTGCCTCCTTGTTCTTGCACATCTCTTTTTCTGAAAGATGCTACCCTCTTGGACTTTGTCGATTCCCTTGAGGTACTTGAAAGTTTCTAACATGTCCCCCCCGCTCCCTCCTTTCCTTGAGGGTATACACATTAAGCTTCTTTAGTCTCTCTTCGTATGTCTTCTGGTGCAGACCCTGTACCATTTTGGTTGCCCTCCTCTGGACAGCCTCCACCCTGTCTATGTCTTTGCGGAGATGGGGTCTCCAGAACTGCGCACAGTACTCAGACGGGTCTCACCAACTGTCTGTACAGAGGATAACAACTTCCTGTTTTCTGCTGGTGATGCCTCCCTATGCATCCCAGTATCCCCCAGCCCTCCCTACTGCCTTCTCCACATTGCTTGCCCACCTTTCGGTCATCTGATATAACTACCCCCAGGTCCCTTTCCATTTTTGTTGTCAGTATCTCACCTCCCATTGCATACTCTTCCCCTGGGTTTTTGTTTCCCAGGTGCACTACTTTGCACTTCTTTGCGTTGAATCTAAGCGGCCATAGAGTTGGCCATTCCTCCAAGCTTGCCAAGTCCCTTCTCATCCTTTCCACCCCACCTTGTGTATCAACCCTGTTGCAGACCTTTGTCTCGTCTGCAAAGAGACATACTTTTCCTTCCAGTCCCTCTGCAATGTCACTTATAAAGACATTAAAAAGGACCGGACCCAGTACTGAACCCTGCGGTACCCCACCAGTAACCCCCCCCCCTTCACTGTGGACTCCACTTACTATTACCCTCTGCGTCCTGTTATCTAGCCAATGTTTTACCCAGGCTACCACCCTGGGACCCACTCCCAGGCTGGCTAATCTGTTGATTAATCTTTTGTGTGTGACTGTGTCAAATGCCTTGCTAAAGCCTAAGTAGGCCATGACCAGAGCCCCTCCCTGGTCTACTACTTTGGTCACCCAGTCAAAAAAAAAAAAATCAGCTTCATCTGACATGACTTTCCCGCTGTGAATCCATGCTGCCTTGGGTCCTGTGCCCCACAGGCCTCTAGGTACTCAACAATTATTTCCTTCAGAAGTGATTACATCACTTTCCCTACCACGGAGATCAAACTGACAGGTTTGTAGTTTCCTGCCTCTGTCTTGCTCCCACTTTTGTGAAGGGGAATCGCATCCACCTTCCTCCAGTCCTCAGGTACCACACCATCCTCCCATGATTTGTTAAAAAAAAAAAAAAAAAAGAGTAGTCAATGGTGTTACTAGTTCTGCCCTTAGTTCTTTTAGAATTCGGGGGTGAATCCCATCAGGCCCCACTGCTTTGTCCACCTTCAGTTTTAGGAGTTCTTTCAGAACCCCTTCTTCTGTAAACAGAAAAGCACGCTCACCACAGGCAACACGTTTGTTAGGAGGCACAACAAGATATTAGGAGGTCAAGCGAAGACGCCCGACAGCTGAAGATTTGTGCAGCAAGACACAAAAATAAACAGGAGCCAGATCAGCAAAGCAATGAGACGTGACCAGGGATTGTGAGAATGGTCTGGGTTGTAATGTGGCACGAGGCGTAAACAAGTGTCACATGCCCTGAGAGAATGATTACCTGACCATTAACAAAACCTCTGGCAAAGCTGTTGTACCTTGGTCAGCATGTGATTAGGCTCAACATGCATGTCAATCAAAGACGAACATAAGGCTGATAGCATGGTTACAGCCAATCACAAAGCCTGGTTACACCCTTTTTACAATGGCATTTAAAAAGCCCAGAGTTTGTTTTGTTTTTTTAATGTTCATATTAATTGAACTTACCTCCATAAAAATATTGGTCAACAGTTTTCAGCCAGCCAACATCGTTGTGAGTATGAGGCACCAGGTGTACATTCAAGAATTCAGATTTGGTCACAGGGCAGGACTGTAACAGAAGCAGTTTTCCTTAGACTGTTACCTTCGCATCATGCTTACAGACGCTGTGCCTGTCCCAGTGCTGGTTTGGGCTTGAAAGTTGCATTTCTGCTGTGAGTCACAGCCTGCGTTTGTTTCAGAAACTATTGTCAGACTCCCAGCACTAACAAACTCCACAAGTCCAGACCAGCACAGGAAATGCTTTTTTTTTGTGATCTTATATATGGAACAACATTTATCCATCTGTACAATGAAGGCAGTAAGTACTACAGAAGGTAATATAAGGAGGCATTTTTGTCACAGGAGAGCAGTAACTCTACAGAACACAGAGGACCGCTTTAGTCTCAGTGGAAACAAGGCCACTGGGGGGCGCTGGCAGGAGGAAGGTTAAAGAAGCTCAGACAACACTTCTTCACAGAACAAGTGGTGATGGGATGGTATGAAGTTCAAGCGGAGGTCATCTCTTAAAAGATGGTGCATGGATTCAAGAGGGGTTGGGACAGAGTGAATGGGAGGGTCAAGGCTGATATGGGCGGAGCCTACAGGACTTGCTGGAGAAGGGGCTCCACAGCTGAACAGACCAGACAGACCACAAGGCCTTCTGCTGGCTATTTTCATCTGTTCCTATAACAAACTCTGAGCAGAAGTGATGCAAGCGGGGAACATACCTCTCAACCTAGTGTACCTGAAATGTGGGACTCATACTCACATGTGGGAAAGCAAAATTAGGGACAAATCATAGGAAGGTCACAAGCAATCAGGCTCATAAGAGTCCAGTATATGCCGCATAAGAGTCCAGTATATGCCCGCCATTTCTCAATGGTTATATCCAAGGCCACTGATTTACAGTGATTAAAATAATGAAATTCTCTTTTCAAGACTTGAAATTCCAGGAACTGCATCAGTGATTTTTGACTAATTTCTAGATTTTACCAGGATTCTACTGTCACTCTTTTCGTACGTGTATAAATAATTACAATAAAACAAAGCTTTATATATAACATTAAATAAAACAAACCGAAAATAGTACAAGAAGCAATTTTAAGAAAAACACAAGTTCTGCAGATTTACTGATCCGATTGAAAATGCCAAATTCTTTTTTTATTTTTATTTTTTTTAAGTCTTTGGTAACCGGGTAAGGCCCATTAGGCACAAGTGCCTTTTTGCAGGGGTGACCTGGGAGCACTGGGCGGTTAAGTGACTTGCTCAGAGTCACACAGTATGCAAGTGGAGGTTGTAAGAATCAAACTCAGGTCTGGTCTGCTGGATGTACCAAGCTCATTCACACCTCGTTCCTCTAACTTCTAGGCTATACTGCCATTTTACTGGAATTTTACTGTGTTTTCCAGTAAAACCCAAAAACCACTGGCCTTGGTTATATCCCCGAATGCCACTTGATTTTAAATGCCTGTCTAGATTGAGTTTTATAGAAACACAGAAGTTGATGGCAGATGAGGACCGCAAGGCCCATCCAGTCTGCCCATTTCTTTTTCTACCTTATAAATGTGCCATCGGCCTCTGCTCTGTCAATGGCCTATCTATTCATAATATCTGTATTGCTCCCTTATGCCTATCCCAAGCCTGTTTGAAGCCCTGCACTGTATTCATTTCTACCACTTCCTGAAGTAGGCCGTTCCATGCATCCACTACCCTTTCTGTGAAAAATAACTTCCTCACATTACCCCTTAAAGCGGCCTCCCTCTAATCTCATGCTGTGTTGTCTTGCCCTGCTATTTTTCTTATATTGAACATGTTAGACTCTTTCACCTTGTTAATGCCCTTAAGGTGTTTGAATGTTTCGATCATATCACCTCTCCCTCCTTTGCTCTAGGGTATACATACTGAACTCCGTTAATCTGTCCTCATGTGTTTTCTGATGCAGTCCCTGCACCATTTTGGTTGCCCTTCTCTGGACTGCCTCAATTTGGTTAATGTCCTTGTGAAGGTGTGGCCTCCAGTACTGCATGCAGTACTCCCGATGGGGCCTAACCAGTGTCTTCTAAGAGGGATTACCTCCCTCTTACGACTTGTGATACCCCTACTAATACACCCCAACATCCCCCAAGAATTACCTACTGCTTTAGTGGTCCGCTTGGATGATTTTAGGTCATCGGTGATGGTGAAGCCCAAGTCTCTTTCATCCCTTGTGACTGCTAGCAACTCCCCTCCCAGCCTATAGGTGGCTTCAGGGTTTCTCTTCCCTATGTGCATGATCTTGCACTTCTTTGCATTAAACCCCAGTTGCCACTCTTTCGACCATTTTGCTAGTTTATCCAGATCTCTTCTCATTCTGCCCACCCTATCTAGATCATCTACTCTGTTGCAGATCTTGGTGTCATCTGCAAACAGATAAACCTTAACCTCCAGTCCATCTACAATGTCACTGATGAAGATACCGAAGAGGACTGGCCCCAGCACTGATCCCTGAGGTACCCCACTTGTGATTTGCATCTTTTCTGACTGTATACCGTTTACCACCACTCTCTGTTTTCTGCCCATCAACCAGTTTGTCACCCAGTTGACCAACTTCTGACCCGCCCTGAGCCTACCCAGCTTATTAATCAATTTTCTATGTAGAACAGTATCAAAAGCTTTGCTGAAGTCAAGGTAGGCGACATCAACTGCTCCCCCTTGGTCCACCACTCTGGTTACCTAGTCAAAGAACTCTATGAGATTAGTTTGACAGGAACTCCCTTTTGTAAACCCGTGCTGTCTTGGATCTTGTGCTCCTATGGATTTCAGGTGTTGCACTATCCTTTCCTTAAGGAGTGCCTCCATAATCGTGCCCACTACTGAGGTAAGACTGACTGGTCTGTAGTTCCCTGCCACCACTCTTGTGGAGCGGGATCACATGAGCCCTTCTCCAGTCTTCTGGGACTTATCCTGTGCTCAGAGACTCACTAAACAGTTCTGATAATGGCTCTGCTAGTTCCTCCCTTAGCTCCTTTAGTACCCTGGGATGTATGCCATCAGGTCCCATTGCCTTGTCCACCCTTAGCTTATTGAGCTCTTGTCAGACCCTTTCTTTTGTGAAGGGACTATCCATTGTTTTAGATTATATTATATTCTGTAGAAATGAGTTCCACAAGGTGACCACTCTGTGCGTGAACTAGACTGCCCTTTTAGTAGGTTTAAATTGGTCCCCCTTTAGTTGTTTATTGTGCCCTCTACTCATATGCGAATTATCTTTGGTTACCAGATCTAGGCAGTCCCATAAATCTGGATTTCGAAATACCCATAAAGCCCAGGCCCAACTTCCCTGCCTTAGCTTCCCAAGTTTCAGACTGTACAAATCCGTCTCCTCTAGTCTTTCCTCATAACTCATACCTTTCTTCCCTCCAATCATTCTTGTTGCTCCCTCTGAACATGCTCCTCCAATCATTCATGTTGCCCCCTCTGAACACCCTACACTATTCCTATGTCCCCCCTGGTCTGAGGTGCCCAGAACTGGCCACAGTACTCTGTGTGGGATCATAACAATGAATTACAGTGGCGTGAAAAAGTATTTGCCCCCTTCCTGATTTTCTCTATTATTGCATATTTGTCACACTGGATGTTTTCAGGTCTTTAGAGAAAATGTAATATTAGATAAAGGGAACCTGAGTGAACAAATAACACTTGTTTTTTTTTTAATTTCACTTATTTAATGAAAAAAAGTTAACCAACACCAACTGGCACTGTGTGAAAAAGTAATTGCCCTTCTACACTTAATAACTGGTTATGCCACATTTAGCTGCAATGACTGCAACCAAACACTTCCTATAATTCAATATCAGTCTTTCACATCGCTGTGGAGGAATTTTAACCCACTCTTCCTCGCAGAACTACTTTAATTCAGTAACATTTGGTAGGTTTTCGAGCATGACCTGCTCGTGCTTCAGGTCCTGCCACAGCATCTCTATTGGGTTTAAGTCTGGACTTTGACTAGGCCACTCAAAACTTTAATTTTACTTCTTTTAGCCATTCTGATGTGGACTTGCTTTTGTGTTTTGGATCATTGTCTTGCTGCATGGCCCAACTCACGCTTCAGCTTCAGCTGACGGAAGGATGACCGGACATTCTCCTTAAGAATTTTCTGGTACAGAGCAGAATTCATGGTTCCTTTAATTATGGCAAGTCATCCAGGTCCTTAGGCAGCAAAGCATCCCACACCATCACACTACCACCACCATGTTTGACTGTTGGTATGGTGTTCTTACTGTGGAATGCTGTGTTTGCTTTACACGAGACATTATGGGATCCATGTCATCCAAAAAGTTCCACTTTGGACTCATCTGTCCATAGAACATTTTCCCAAAAGGCTTGTGGATCATCCAGGTGCTTCTTGGCAAATGAGAGACGAGCATTTATGTTCTTCTTGGTTAGCAGTGGTTTCCGCCTTGCTACTCTCACATGAAGCCCATTTTTGCCCAGTCTCTTTCTGATTGTGGTGTCGTGAACACTGACCTTAGCTGAGGCAAGAGAAGCCTGCAGTTCTTTGGATGTTGTTTTAGGATCCTTTGAGACTTCCTGAATGATTTACGCTGCGCCCTTGGAGTAATTTTGGCAGGCCGCCCACTCCTGGGAAGATTCACTACTGTTCCAAGTGTTCTCCATTTGGAGATTATGGCTCTCACTGTGGTTCGATGGAGTCCCAGAGCCTTAAAAATAGCTTTGTAACCTTTTCCAGACTGATAGAGGGCAACAAATTTTTTTTCTGATCTTTTCAGGAACTTCCTTTGATCATGGCATAATGTGCTTGTTGAATCTTTGTGCTGGCAACGTGACTCTGATGGTAAGGGTCAAAATAAGTGAGATTTATATTGAGCAGGGCTGGCTGTAATCAAGCCTGGCTGTGTTCAATCAGCTGACTCTAATTATCCCTTTAATTGGGTTGATTTAACTAGGGGGCAATTACTTTTTCACACAGTGCCCGTTGGTGTTGGTTAACTTTTTCATTAAATAAATGAAATAAGTAAAAAAAAAAAGTGTTATTTGTTCACTCAGGTTCCCTTTATCTAATATTATATTTTGTCTAAAGACCTGAAAACATCCAGTGTGACAAATATGCAATAATAGAGAAAATCAGGAAGGGGGCAAATACTTTTTCACGCCACTGTATACAGGGGCATAATTACCTCCCTACGTCTGCTAGTAACCGTCTTCCCCATGCATCCAAGAATCTTGTATCCCTTTCTAGTTACTAATGTACTTTGATTTTCAAATTTTAGATCAACAGTAACGCTAACCGCTAAACACTTCTCCTCCGTCGTTTTCTCAAGTTATACCCACTGTTCACTGTGCCCAGATGCATCACAGTGCACTTATTGGTGCTCAACAGGACTGTCAATCTAACTGTCTATTCTTCAATAGTTTGAAGGTTCTTCCTTAGGATGCTGACCTCATCATCGGTGTGTACCACCAGACCAGGCGTCATCCACAAACTCAAACATCCACACCACATCCTGCAACCGCATACTGGCTACACGTGTATTAAACAGAAGGGGTCCGAATACAGAGCACTGGAGGACCCCACTCATCACCTCACCTGAAAAAGAAGCCCTTATACAAATGTTATGCTTCTTTTCTGTAAGTCACACTGAAGTTTAAATTATTTAATACCGATATAAGTTCCTGATGTGACACTGTGTCAAAGGCCTTGCTGCAACTGAAAAGTATTACATCTACAGGCAGGCCCCTGTAAAGTGCCTTGCTAAAAGGTTTGAAAAACCTGATACGGTTTGTCTGGCACAATCTTCCAACTTGAAACCCATGTTTTGTGTCATCTAACAGTCTGTTATTGCTTAAGTGGTATTCTAATTTCTCTTATACAAAAACCTCAAAGAATGTTCCCAAAACTAAGGTCAGGCTTACCAGTCAATTACGACAGTCTGCTCTTGAAGCCTTTTTAAAAATGGGTACCACTAAAGCCTCCCTCCAGCATTTCACCCATCTCCAGCATTTAATTTTTTTTATTTTTTATTTGAATCTAGGATTACAAGTACCTTTAGCCAAGGGTTTTTTTTTTTTATAAAGGTTCCACGTCAGCTGCAGTACAACAACAAAATTAAACACAAGACAATTAAGTAACAAAGGCAGGATAACAGGTTAACAATCAGTGACACAGCAGAGAAGAGGAGGGAGTTTCCCCTCTTCTCTCCTCCCTTGCTACCCTCCCCACTTCTCTCAACCCCTCCATTCCCTGCTATTCCCCATCTCTCTCCCACTCCCACCTACCATTCTACCCCCTCACCTCCCACCAACCATTCTACCCCTCTCCTGCTCCCCTCCTCCTGTCTCCCCCTCCCTATCACCCTATCTCTTGTTGCTCCACCCCAGACCACCTAGCACTTATCTTTCTGTTCTTGCACCTACGACAATGTCAAATCCTTGACTGCCTACCCCCTTTTCCCTAACCTTCCCCTCTTTTCCCCAACCCCTTGTTCCACCTATGTCACCCCTAGAATGTTTATTTGTATTAGTGTCTTGCTATATATACACACCCGTATTAATTGTACATTGATATTTGCCACTGACTGTTTGCTACTGTGCTAGTCTATACACATGTACTGTCTTTTGCTATAAAGCTAACCTCCTGACCTGTATTGTATCTTATCTCTGCTTACTTCTATGTTACCCTCCTGACCCTGTATTGTTTCTTACCACTGTTTTGCTTGTACTCATTGCTGACGCGGAACATTTGTAAAAGAACCCTTGGTTCAAAGGTATTTGTAATCCTAGTAATAAATAAAAAAACGAATATAAATGCATACATTTGGGTTAAACTGAAGCCAGAGGCATTGATGGGGTAAACAGTGTTACAACACGTGGCAAGGACACAACAGGTGAGAGCAGCCAGAGGCACTGTCACATCACATGAAGAGCAACAGGCAGTGGAGGGTGCGGGGAGGGGAGAGGGTTGTAGGAGATATGGGGTAGATAACAGAAGCGCTATGTAGAAAGCGCCGAGACAAAGACTGGGTAATAGTAAGGAGGGCTAATTAAAGGAGACAGTCGCAGGTGCTAGAAGCAGAGAGGAGTAGACAGAGCCTGGATTTGAACGGGCCAAGCTTAGGTACGGAGGAGATGTCATTGCGAAGTATCTTTTGAACAAGCATTTAATTGGTCCTAACCGCTCCCATGCCATTTCTTTAAGAATTCTGGGGTGGATCTCATCTGGTCCCTGGGCTTTATTTCTTTTAACCCCATAAGTAGGTTCCGTAATTTATTTTCATTCAGGGGCAGAGATGGCTGAAAATTTCCTAAGTAGGGGGCAGGGAACTCAGTGGTTCAGGAGTCACAACTGGGTGGGATAGTGTGGCAGTATCATCTACCTGAGCGCCATTATTGTTTTAACCTGCTTTCCCCATGTCCCAACTACACCCCTCTATAGGCAAAGAAAAGATGGCAGATCTTTCTAGCCAGTCAGAAGTGGCCTGGCACCAGTCCCCCAACCCCCCCCCAACACGCACACACTCTCAACTGTCATTTGCTGGCCACGAAACTTGACATACCATTACACCACATCCTACGCCATGCAAATGGTTGGACTCGCTTCACTAGGGTGAAGCCACATTATGCTTCCCACATGACCCCAATCCCGAGCCACTGGGGCCTACGATGTAACTTTAAGAGCCACCCAACAGCCCCCTCCCCCGAGGCAGAAGGAAACACTTAGCACTCCGTCTGTCATCCAATGTGTTACACCCTGAGTCATTATCTGCTCTGCTTACCATTAAGTCTTGGACATCTCAGATGGTTTTAATTGAAATAAACCATAAAACAAATAAAACGTTCTATTTCAATTTAAAAAAATCAAAATCTGGCAGATGTACGGGCAATGTTTCTTTTTTTTTCTTTCACTTATATTTTATTGAGATTTGCAATAAGCAACGCAGAACAGCCTTAATACTGTACTCCCAAGCGATGTCCGGGGAGCCATAATTACTGCAGAGTAAGCATTACATTTAAGAATTCTGGTTCAGATAAAACACCAATCTGATGATATAACATGTTGGGGGTAAATCCAAAAAATATTTTTAGACTGTCCAGGGTTTTCATGTGTGTTAAGTAGGGCAACACTTGATTTGCAAACCAAATTCTTTACTGGCGGAACAATGGCCAGTAGGGAACCAGGCGGAGTACAAGCTTTCAGATATCAATGTCTGTGAATGCCACTAGACTTTGTTGACTGTTGCATGTTGTATATTCTGTTGTTTTGTTTATATTTTTATTTTGTTTGATGTTTATTTTTTTGCACTGAAACAAACTGAACAAGACAATTTTGTAAATAAGACCCTCGGGTCCCAAGTAAGCAATAACCCACAACAGGTTATGGGGTTAATGGGGATTAATCAACACCTGGGTGCGTTGTGAGGCACGAGGCTGCAGGCTACGTACCCTCACAGCACCCAGAGTGTTGATTAATCCCCAATAATCCCATACCCTGTCGTGGGTTATTGAGATTATAACATGGGTCAGCCCTTTTTAGGAAGCAAATACAGAGGAATGCTGTTTTTAAGGCTGCAAATTAGAATTTGTACTAGGTATCCTGCCACTACAGAAAGTAGTTCCCATTGCTACCCTGCTTGAACATATTACATACTGTCACAAACAACTACCTGTACAGCTGTCATATGCAACTACTGCCTACTTGTCCAGCAATGATGGCAATATAATCCTGTGAGCAGATTACACTGCAGCATAGATTTTACCTGACAGCAACTATGAGCGCATTCTACTGTCCTGCCTCTCACTCTCTCATTGTAGCATGTCTCTCTCTCTCCCTCCCTCCCTCCCACATGGTTAAACAAGACCTGACCGGGGACTGTGTAGTATTCCGTCTCTCTCTCTACTTTCTGCGTCTAAGTCAGGAAAGTGCTTTGAATCCCTCTATGCTTCCGGTGGGGGGGGGGGGAGAAGAGAAGATTGCAGTCACTTTGGTTTACACTGTATCTCTACCGCTCTCTCTCTCTCTCTCGCCAGACCATAGACTGGGAAGTGTCACTTTTCCGCTACATGGAGGATTCCACATCTCCTCCCCAACTACCTCCTGGTCCCGGTGTTTCTCTTTCTCTCGGTCGCTGTCACAGAACAGGGGACAGCTGGAAACTTGTTTTGAATCACTGTATTCCTGAGAAAGAGAGAGACTGCAGCAACTTTGGTCTACAGTGTGTCTCTCCTGCCACACCGCAGACTGGGAACAGTCACTTTTACACTACATGGAGGATTCCCCGTCTCTCCCCAACTACCCCCTAGTCCCAGTGTCTCGGTTCCGGTCGCTGTCAGAAACCAAACGGGATGATTGACATTGCACCAGTTTTTAATTAAATGTCATGGTCCCCGTGTGTGTGTGTGTGTCTCTCATGCTGGACTGGACACAGGGAAAAGTCAGTTTTACGCTGAATGCAGAATTCCCAGTCTCTCCCCAAGTACTTCCTCATACCCGTGTGTGGTACAATTACACCAGGGAGACTTGCTGCGGGAGGGAACGGCAGGGCCACACGGAGCAGAGGTTGGGGGAACCTGTCAGTGTTCTCACCTTACTAACGGCTGCCTTTAACTTTCATTCGTGAACAAGATAACGAGGGACACTCTGCCCACTGATACTGCTGGCCGGAGAGTCACAGCAACTGTGCATTTACTGACACTTAATCAATGGTGAGGTGATGCTGTTGCACCAATTGGGTTTCTTATCACATGTTATAAGAGTTTTCATCCTCTACAATAATAAAACAATTTACTACCACTATAATGGGACTGTCGAATAATAAAAAATTAAGACCGAAAGTGGAGTGCTTTAACCTCACAACTGGTTTCTTTCCAATGCAAGAAGGTGATTTATTTATTTAGTTTTTGTTGACCCGGTAAGTGCACTAGACAAATCCTGCCTATTTTCAGGCACGACCCGGGGGAGGGGGATACAGATGAATGCCAACTGACCTTGAACCAGATTAAGCTGTTGGTGGTATTTTTAGTGAACGAGGGAAATTTGGCCAGGACACCAGGGAAATTCCCCTGCTCTTTTCGATAAGTGCCATGGGATCTTTAACATCCACCTGAACTACCACCAATCCAGGAAGATGGGAGCTCGGTTTAACGTCTCATCCGAAGGACGGCACCTCAGAAGTGCAGCACCCCTCTCATGCTGCACTACAGTGTCAGTATTGGGATATTAACCCAAGTGCCAGATGTGGGAACTGAACCCACAGCCCTCTGATCTCCCGGCCTCAGAGGCGAGTGTGCTACCTACTGAGCCACTGACACTATGACAACGAAAGTATCACATGCTGTGTCAAAATGCTGGATTCTCTTATTGCGAAGAGATAGGTTATGGAGAAAGGGTACCTGGCAGCTGGAGTGGACAGAACTTTGTGTTTGTCAAGAAAGTATATACTTCGAATGGGGAGTCTGTTTCTCAAATGACTGGGGAAGGGGATCCTATAAACAACAGCAAGGCATGAGGAGTATAGAGGAAATAACATTTTGGCTTTAAGGATTCTATCTCAGCTGCCGACCTCACCCAGCTAGTCGCCACCCTCACCAGGCACAACTATAAGACTGGCACAAGCTCTTTTCTGGACTGGATCCTGACAAACCACCCACCCTGCATCTCAAGTCACCGTCCTACCATACTCGTTAAGTGACCACTCCCCAGTCATCTGTGAATGGTCAAATAAATTCAGCCTTCCACTGCCCAAACTTATTACAAGCAGAATCCTCCCATGAGGTGAATTGAAGCACCTCAAATCCCACCTCAGACAACAAGACTGGTCCCCTATCTACCAAGCATCGGACGTCAACTCTGCACTAGACTTCATCAACACCTTCAATGCTGCTTGTGACTCCTACGCCCACTACAAAAAGAGGAAAGTCAAAGGTCTCTGCAACCCATGGCTCTCTGGGGAGCTCCTAGCAATGATGAAATCTAGGTACCACCTCTGGGCTCAGGCTCAGGACACAGGTAGGCAAGTAGATATACAAAACACAAATGTGCTAGAAATGACTGCACTAAAGCAATACGACTGCAGAAAAGTACCTACTACAAAGCTGCTCTCACTAACACATGGGGTAAGGAGAAGTCCTTCTGAAATAACATAAAAGAAGTTGCCCAAAACGTCGCCTACCATGTTGGAAGTGGATGGGACTATAACTCTGGACCCTGCCACTATAGCAAACACGTTCAATAACACATTCTCGGATCTCAGTAGTGTGCTCCCACATGACATCTTCGACGCTGACCTCTCTGCTTCCCCCCTCTCACCATCCTGCCCCCCTCCTCGACTCGACCGCCTTTTTACTTTAAAGTAGTCAGGAAGCATGAAGTGCATAAATACATCAGCAAAGCAATCGTAGGATCAAGAACCAGCGGGGACACACTCGACCTTAAGCTACTGCCCCTTATGCTAGATGAAGTACTATCCCCACTAACTCGAATTTTCAACCTCTCCCTTAGCCACGGCCAATCCCCGACAGGTGGAAATCCGCCACAGTTACATCACTCCACAAAAGTGGGGACAAGGTCCATCATGGGAACTATAGGCCTATATCCATATGACCCCCCCCCAAAGGCCACTGAGCGATTAGTCTCTGACCAGCTGACGGAATACTTGGCTAAGCACGACATCCTTTGTAAGCAGCAGCACGGATTCAGGAGAGGCCACAGCACTACGTCGGCTCTCCTAGAATTCACAGGTGCAATCCACAACTCCCTTGACAATAATCAACTGACTGGATCAGTCTTCATTGACCTGTCTAAGGCTTTTGACACCATCCATCACAGACTACTCATCACAGAGCTTCAAAATACTGACCTTTCCCCAAAGGCTATATCCTGGTTTAACAGCTACCTGGAAAAACGCTCCTAAAGAGTGAAAATTGCTCACATCCTCTCCGATGCTAGACCCATTTCTTCAGAAGTCCCACAGGGATCCATTCTCAGGCCACTCCTCTTCAGCCTTTTTTTGAACAATCTCCCACAATCCTGCCCTGAACAAATCCTGCTTTATGGGGACGGTGCAGTCATTCACGCCACTCATCATGACCCCGTCCTACTCCAAAAAAAGCTCCAGGTGGGTTTCACCTCCGTTGAAAAATGGTTTAATAGACAAAAGCTGGTTCTCAGCTATAAGAAAACAAAGTTGATGCGGTTCTGCGGCTTCCGCAACAAACATAGGTTTCAACCCATCTCCATTACAAACTACCATGGTGCTGTCCTCAATCAAGTTCACTCTCGACAGTCACCTATCCTATAGCATCCACACTGACACTGTTGCCAATGCTGTTAATAAATGCTTTGGTCTTCTCTATAGGCACAGGCAATGCCTCACCACAGATGCCTTAAGGATAGCTGTGCAGAGCTCTGTGGTATCACTAATCGATTATGTTTGTCTATGGCTCTGCTACTGACACAGCCCTTAGGTGCCTGTCCTTGGGCCAAAACAAAGCCTGCAGTCTCATCACAGGATCCCACCGTCTCACCAACATGTGTGCACTCTACGCCCAAATGGGCTGGCTCCAACTGTATAAAATACCACACTTGCTTAATGGCCAAGAAGATCACATTAGGCCTTGCACCCCCAGGAGTCCAAGCCCTCCTACGTCCAGCAGGCACCCTCCCACCCCACTAGGGATTCTGTAAATCAAATACTGCACATCCCCCAGTGCCGCACCATGCAGGGACAAAGGTCCTTTGCCCACCGGTCACGCTCCTGGTTTAATGGACTCAAAGACCTCACCTCTCTTCAAAAGCTGGGCCAGTTCAAAACCAACCTTCGCCTCCACCTCTCTATCTCCAGCTCCTGTGACTGTCACTCATAATCTGCTGTTCCTACTAGCACTTACGTCTCCCTCTCTTTCACATCCTTCCCTACACCCCCTCCTTCTCCCTCCCTGGCATCAGCACTTTCTCGAAGTCTGACAAAGCCTACGGCTGCTCCTCTCTCCTGGGTCCCCTCATTTCCCTCAACTCTTCCCTGTTAACCCTGTCCTGGCTTTGTACCTTCCTTCCCTCAACTGTCTGTATCTCAAATCCTTGAGACTGTTTAGAATCCCATGCTTGCATTTATACAACTTTCTGTCCTGTTACCTACCTCCCCCAAATGTATGTATTCAAATGCTTAGTACTGCCAATTGCAATTATTGTCATGTTTGTATTGTTTCCCCACTTGACATGGAGCCTTTGTAAAACAGCCTTGGCTTAAAGGTACTTGTAATCCTAGAATAAATAAAATAAACATTTTTTTCTTAACACGTAGCACAATAGTGATCATATGATAGTGCCATCACTGTCCTCAATAGTAATCTAATTGTCTCATCAGTATAAAGTACTCAAGGCCGGCCCAGTGGTGCTGAGGGTTGAGGTGCTGGATGCCACGCCTCGTGCCACGCCGGTGGTTTGGGGACGGACTCGGGGAGCTGGGGGTCGGCAGGGGAGGGACAGGATGGAGCGTCCAGAGAACTGCTCTCCTCTCCCTGGGAGGGATCTAAGGGCTGTCCGGTGTCCTGGCAACCCCAGATGGAGATCAGGGTACTGCAGGATCACCAGCCAGATCAGAAGGGGCGAGAGTGCGGCAGACGTCAGCAGGACAGCCTTGCGCAGACGTCATTGCACGCCGCACTCCCAGGGGACAACCACCATGCAGAAAATCCCCGTCCACGGGGACAGGCGACGGCACCACTACCCCCGTAGCCACACTCCAACTGCCAGTCATCCTCTGCTCCTGGGCCGAGCCCAGCCTGGCATGCCTAATTCTAGATAGAGCGCCCTGAGTGGAAAGGGTGGCCCCACCAAGGGGGGCTCAAAGCCGGGGGAGGAATCGCTGGGCTGGTGCTGGGAGACAGAGATGTCTCAGGCAAGGATGTACAGCTTGCGGCAATGGTGGACGCCAGAGAGAGTTCCTCAGATGACGCAGAAACAGAAGATACCCCAAAAAAAAAAAAAAGTATAAAGTACTCAGCCTTAGGCCTTGTACTTTATCTACTTGACAATCTTCTGATTGCCTCATAGTAATTACACTATCTTATCACTTAAATAACAGCTGTGAGTTTGCTGTGGAATAAACTGCTTGTGACTCTGGTTTGTGACTGAAGAAGAGTGGCCACGTGTAATATAATAAGCAATAACAATAGTGGGTAAAGGGCAAACAAGACTCCACACTGAAACACTGCAAAAACAAGGGCAAAGATGTGATAGGAGTGGGGCACGTAGGTCATTACTGTCACGTTTAACTCATGCTCCTATTAAAGTTAACACTAAACTAGGTTTGCTCAACAGGTTCAAGGCCTGCCGGTAACGTGAAATCAAAACAGTTAACTCCCCAACTGTGGGCTGCAACGTCACCTGCAAGTCCTGAAGGCAGCTCAGGGGTACCATAATCAGAAAGAGAAAGAGAAAAAAAAAAAAAAAAAACAGAATCTGAGGATCTGTCCCACACTGTCTGCAGAGGTCTTCCCCACTCTACCCTCATGTTCTCTGCAGCACTTTCTAGCATCCTGGAACAAGTGTAGGTGCTACAGAGTGACCACCTTCATGCCCTTATTAAAGACTCCCAGTAACTTTACTGACTCTGCATTTGCTGTAAAGGTCGCTTGCTTAACCTTTTTTGTTGAGGTTTTTTTTAGATATTTTATTTATGCTGCGACGTTTGTTGGCCTCAAGTTGTAGCAGCCATTGGTAGACAAGTTCCAGCAGGCTGTAAAGAATAACACCCGATTCCATTTTTTAAACTAATAATATTAATGTTACTTTTTAATGGTAGAAAAAAGTCCCAGAACTTACAAATGGGAAAGTAAAAATGCACACGTGTGACCACTGATGTTTGGCAATTGGACGGGCATTCCCACCTCATCAGCACTGTTTTCACTAACTGTGACATCACATCTGACCAGTCTGGCAGCAGGTGACTGGCACTTCCTGGTCAGTTGTGATGTCACAGACAGTGAGATCATGGGGCAGACGATGCACGAGAGTACTGAACTAGCTACATTAGCAACCAGGTCGAGTACTGTTCCACACATCACACCTAGTACTGCCAGGCAGAAAACCTTCTAATTAACAAAAGGAAAAAAAAAATACATCAGATACAAGAAGTAACATTTGACAGTTTTAAAAAGTTAATATTAATTTCAGTCAGTGCACTAGCTCTTTAAAGTGAGGCTCTGATGTCACTGGGAAACATCAGAAAACAATTATTAGTGGTCACCCCAACAGCCCATTTCAGAAGCGAGCTCAAGTCGCCGCATCCGGAGGCAGGACACACTGAGGCAGCCACCAAGTGGAGCTGCAATGTGTCTCAGTCAGGGAGGGTTGGCGATAAGCTCCGCAGCCGCAGTGCCCCCTGTGGCCAGGCGGGGAGCTTGCTCCTGCTGGTCAGTGGTCAAAACTGGCACCGGACCACTAGCCAAATGCTGGTAAATCTTGTATCGGGCTAGTAAGATTTTCCTTTAGTCCTGTGGGTTTGTACTGGAGAAGGTAACACTTCAATAAATACACCAACTGGGCTAGTGGAAAAAGTTTGTGGGGCTAGTGGATTTTCCTAGTCACAAGCCATGCTAGTTAGTGGCTGAAAAATTTAATTTCAACCCCTCGGTGGTTTGCTGTGAGCAAACTGGATGGCTGCGCTCAAGTACGAGGAGGTGGGATGAACCAAACAGGGACAGGAAAACCCCACTTCTGTCTATATGATGGTCTGAGCCTTTGGGACTCCCATGGGTCTTGGTGCCTGCAGCACAGGACACTAGTCCGCACAGTGGACTGCCTGGGGGTAGGGAAGAATGGCCCTACCTCCAGAGCCCCCTGCCACAAAGACTAAGCCGTGGAAGTAACCAGTGAGTTACCCGGGTTCCAGGGGAGTCAAAGGTTGTGGGGCCTGAACAGGGTATATCCCTTTGATGACACAGGCAGGCGGAGAGAAAAAACTTTATGGAAAATTATTAGAAGTCACTGCTGTCAAAGCAGCCATTCAGCAGTCAATCAAAATGTACAAATGTCAATCCCAGACTGGCCCACTGGAGCAGCTGCTTGCAACATCAGTGACATGGGCTGCATCCTGAGCTGGCTGCACCACAGAGCCAGCAGCAGGAGGAATGAGTTCCCCACTGAACATTCTCCTATAGGGACACTCGCTATGCTACTGCCACCTAGGGGACTACAGATATCCATGCAGCTGAAAATCTCAGACAAGTCTAGGGAAGGAACCGCGCAGGGACATTCACGTGTCTGACTTGCTGACACCCCAGGATATCATGCTCATTTTCATGAGTGGGCAAAGTGAAGGAAAAGAAGAAATCTGATTGGCCACTGGCAGGACAGATGATATTCTGTCTGTGCCCCCCACCCCATGGCTCATATGGGTCTCAGTCTCTGGCACATCCAGAACACCACTGGGACTCCTCCACCCCCTGCAATCGATGGCTAGATTAAGCGGGGGACTCATCTGCTGAGGAGCTAAAAGAACAGAGCCCTACCTAGAGGGCAATCTGGGCAGAAAACTACGACAGCCTCGTAGCCACACCACTTTTTAATTAAGCATCACGAAACACTGACACAGGCAGCTGACATCTCTAAACTAGGAAACACGTTGTAATACCTGTCAGCAACGGAAAAGCCTTTAGCTTTGCAGTGACAGAACACATTTTGGTGTTCCTACCTCCCCAGTGTCTACACACCAAGTTCAGTGCAGCACCTCTGGCATGGAAATGTGCTCACTGTGTCCACGCAGACATCCTGGTGTTCAACTTTGTGCGGAGCCAGTCCCAGGTGCACAGGATATTTACAAAAAAGTAAAGAAAATGTTAACATTCCAGAACACGGACTCCATGGTGTCTGCTAAATCTGCTTGGAATTCAAAGGGATAGCAATCATTGCCAGCGTGATTCAAATTGTGAGAGCCCATGAAAAGATTTCTCAAATGAGGTTTTGGGCTCCCCTGTAGGTGTCAGGAGTCCTTATGCAGGGTACCACTATTCACATCATTTGTAAATGACATTCAGGCAGCAGCCATTCCACGATTTGTGAAACAGAAAGCGCTGTTACTGAGGGGAAGTTGTATGTTGTTCATAGCAGCTTGCCTCACAGAGACACCACTTTCAGTTCCTAAATTCCACGAAATGGCTGCTGCCTCGCTTTCAATTTACAGATGATTCAAATATTCATATCCCAGGACTCCTTATACCTACAGGCAGGCTCACTACCTCATTTGAAAGATCTGTTCATGGACATTTACAGTTCGAATCACGCTGGCAATGTCCAGTTCCCCTGTGCGATGGGAGCAGCCCAGGGTGTGGGATGCTTATACTGGGTTGGGGCAGAGTGCCTTGCAAATGTGAAGCCCTTGGTTCCCAGGGACGCAGGTGCAGGCCTCAAGGGGATCATTTCCCACCCCGCCAGTCAATAAAGAAGTGGAACAGGTGTGCGATGTGAAGACATCTACTCAGCAGCCATTCCAGAGGGAGGGGACAGCCGTGGCAGCTTCAATCAGGTGGACAATTGGGCGGGGGGGTAGTGGCCCCATCAGGGAGACAAGAGGTGAACAAAAAGAATGAATTAAGAAAAAAAAAAAATCAGTGGTAGGCACATTGATCCTCTGCTCTCCTATTTAAGAAGCTGTAGCTAAACATTGTAGTGATGGCGTTGAAAGCAAAATCTATGGCCAGATACTCAAAGCACACCCCATGTGCGATCTGGCTGCTCCTGCAAAGTGCAGAACATTTCGGTGACCAGTATTTTGGGATGTCGCATCAGGATTTACATCAGCTTTTCATTATGAATTCTGGTGCTGCCCCTTAGAGAGACCTGGCTGCCATTTTGTTGTGCCCCACTGCCCATGGGACCATGTTCTGCATTTCCCTCGCTGTAACGTAGCTGAGAAGTTGGCGTGTGGGACGGACATACTACTTACAAAAGGGCTACCAAGAATCCTGCAATTTAATTCGTTAACAGCGGGTGATAAAGACAGCATAAATTATAGTCTGGCACTACATCCAGCACCCAAACCCAAGCACCACAGAAAATCACTACACTTTTAACCCCCCCACCGCCACCCAAAATCCCCCATCTGTGCGAGGTACAAGTGTTGTTAAATAACCTTTTCATATCTTGCCTTTAGTAACAAAAATTTTTAGTACTGCACGCTAGAGCTGTCAACTCCTATAACATTTCCTATCAGTCAGTGGCTCAGCGATGTCACTAAATGTGCGCATGGTCGTTACCACAGAAAGTCACATGCATGTCCTGATAACCTTGCTGAGCCACCACCTGATAGAAAAGTCTGTAGGGTCTGTGGCTCTAGCATGTAGTGCTAAAAATCTTCATTGGGAATACCAAGGTATGAACAGATTATTTAACAACACCTGGACTGAGCAAAAGTGTGGGGGGGGGGGCAGATGGGTGGCACACATATCACAGCACTACTGTTTCCTCTATCTATCAATCAATCAAAGTCATGGAACACATGGAATCCCCAGCAAAGCTACAAAGCCTCAAGGGGCTTACATTCTTGCATGTTAATGTATGTAGCCTATTAAAAAAAATCTCTTCTGTTCAGGCCTGGGTATGTCATACTGCTCCAGATGTTCTGGTGATTACGGAATCCTGTCTCCGACCGGCGACCAGTAACAACAAAGTTAACATCCCCTCCTACTCTTTGTTCAGAGCAGACAGGCAAATCAGAGGTGGTGAAGTAGCTATTTACATCAAGGATAAATTCTCTGCCTCCATAATTGACTCAACCTCTGTCCCAAAAGAATTCGAAAGCTTGTCGTTAAAGATTGAAATTGCCACCGGTGTCTCATTATGTATAATAGGATACTACAGACCCCCATCAGCTGGACTACAGTTGTTAAAACATCTCGAAAACATCCTGGGTTCGGCATCTTCAGAGTGTATCATACTAGGGGACTTCAACTTAGACTGGCTCTCCAGTGCATCCACCCCACTTAAAATGTTCCGCGATTCCCTTGGGTTGTCACAGCTAACAAACGAATCTACTCGTACTAACAATCTCAACCCTAATAACAGTACTCTCTTGGATATCATTGTTGATATTTTCTCAGAAATTGTGCTAGGGGCTCTCAACAAGTATGCTCCCATAGTAAAAGTTTGTGCCAGAAACAAATCCTGTCGGTGGTTTACAGAAGACCTGAAAGATGCTTTGCAGAGTAGGGATGTACCCTGGAGAACTGCTAGGAAAACTAATTTAATAAATGACTGGAATTCTTTCCGGAGGGCGAGGAACCTCTGCACCAAAATGGTCAGAGAAGCCAAAGCTAATTTCTGCCGCTCTCAGCTGGAGATCTCCTCAAGAAATGCCTCCAAATTCTGGAAGACTATCAAAGACATTGAAGGTCACACCACTGTAAATTCCCTAGCCACTAAATTATTGATCGACAATACTGTCATCTCTGACAGACCGTCTATCCTCGATGCTCTCAATAATCATTTTGCCACTGCAGGGCTAGCCTTTGACTCCTCTCCCACGAATATCCTCCGCCAACAACTTAGATTCGATACACAAGAAAAACCCATCCCAAGTCCATCCTTCTCTCTGCAGCCTACCTCTCTGAAAGAAGTCGAAGATCTTCTCCTTCAGCTGGACACTAGGAAAAGTGCTGGGGCCGACCTTACTGACCCGTACTTCTTAAAGGTCAGCTACTGTGTCCTTGCAGTCTAAATTACTCATCTCTTCAACTTATCCTTGTCCCAGGGTGACCTACCGCCCATCTGGAAAAATGCACTTGCAGTCCCTTCAAGTCAGGAGATCCTAGTGACCTCAATAACTACAGGCCAATCTCCCTACTTCCAATCCTGTCAATGATGCTGGAGAAAATAGTGAACTCCCAGCTTCGGAAGTACCTGGAATCAGAAAAATTGCTCAACCTGCTACAATCCCGTTTTAGAGCACAGCACAGTACAATCTCGGCTCTAGCCAAGCTGACAAACGACTGGCTGCTTGATTAGACAAAAAAAAAAAAAAAAAACTTTGCGCAGTTTTCTTGGACCTAAGCAAGGCATTCGATACCGTTGATCACAGACTGCTTCTGTTGTCCCTCCAGAACATTGGTTTGGATTCCCTATCCCTTAAATGGTTCTCCAACTACCTCTCAGGACGACTTCAACAAGTAAAGGCAGAAGGGGAAGTTTCTCCACCAGAACCCCTATTGAGGGGTGTACCGCAAGGTTCCATTCTTGGTCCCTTGCTCTGCATTTATATTAACAACGTAGATGCCCCCATCAAAGAAGCACAAATACACCTATTCGCGGATGACACGGTACTCTATGCTAGTAGCCCCACACCTGAAGCGGCCTGTAAAGCCCTTTAAAATGAATTTAATCTGCTGCAACATTAGTTTATAAACCAGAAACTGCTCTTAAATGCAAAAAAAAAAAAGGCAAAGTTCCTCTCGCCCCTTCAAAAGGCAATAAATCCTGCAATTGCTGGGACACTCACACAGATCTCTACCATTCTAGGTGAGCAGCTGGACTATGTACCAAAGTTCAAGTACCTGGGGGTCTGGTTAGACCACAGACTTACTTTCACAGATCACTTAGAAGAACTGGCAAAGAAACTTCAACAAAGACTTGGTCTGTTCTTCAGGATTAATAATCTCCTCACAAGAGACGCTAAACTGAAACTAGTTCAAACTACCTTTCTTTCCCTATTGGATTACGCAGACTTTCTATATAATCAGGGACCTGCAGGTACCCTAGCCAAACTCGATACACTTTATCGCAGAGCCATAATATTTATCACGGGTCTTCCATACTCAACTCACCACTGTGCATTTTACATGGCAGTGGGATGGTCATCCCTTGCTTACAGACGGCAAAGAAATGCTGCGGTTTGGACGTACAAAGCTATCTCAAATAAACTGCCCCAGTATATCTCTGTCTGTTTACCTTTGTGCACTCTGGGGAAGTATGCCCTGAGAAGCACCTCATATATCTACCTTCATGTTTACAAAGCAAAATCTTGCATTGGCAGAGCAGCCATCAGCTTTGTGCTCCCTCAACTGTGGAACAAGCTGCAAAAAAATATTGAAATTAACTCACCCCATCAGCCTAGCAGCTTTTAAATCTCTATATCTACATCATAATAGACATATGAAGACAGTTTAACAGAGCTCAATATGTATACCCTTGAGCAAAGGAGGGAGAGAGGTGATATGATCGAGCCATTCAAACACCTTAAGGGCATTAACAAGGTGAAAGAGTCTAACATGTTTAAATATAAGAAAAATAGCAAGAGGACACAGCATGAGATTAGAGGGGGGCCGATTAAGGGGGAATGTGAGGAAATTCTTTTTCACAGAAAGGGTGGTGGATGCATGGAATGGCTTACCACAAGAAGTGGTGTCTATGAATACAGCGCAGGGCTTCAAACCTGCATGGGATAGGCATAAGGGAGCAATACAAATTACTGTGAATAGAAAGGCCACTGACAGAGCAAAGGCCGATAGCACATTTATAAGGTAGAAAAAGAAATGGGCAGACTGGATGGGCCTTGCGGTCCTTATCTGCCGTCAACTTCTATGTTTCTGTTTCTAATAAGGAGTCCTGTACCTGTCTACCCTAAATAGTGACTCCTATAAGTCCAAGCACACTCTAATTACTACTGTTAAAAGACTGATCACATCTGTAATCGACTCTTCCCTCTCCCTTTTTCTACCCCCATATCTGTCCCTTCCACATTCCTTTGACCCTGGTTCCAACTCTAAGTTCTCCATACCGTATCACTATATATCTTTTTATATTAGGTTTTATTTGTGTTCGGTTCACCTGATATGTATATTTCTTTACTTTTATGAAAAAATGTGTCCTACCCAAAACTAGCTGTATTTTCTGTTCCAAACATATACTACTGCCAATGCTACCTGCTGATACTTTGTATATACTGTATTATTGTATTTCACTTTATTTGTATTATTACTATTTTCTTGCGTGTTGCATCCCATGTATATTGTCCCTTGTTAACAAACCCAGGTCCACCTCGAAAATGAGCTTGCTCAACGGTGATCGCCTGGTTAAAGACTCTGATTGATTGATTGATATGCCTCTGGGCCAGAAGGTTGTGGGTTCTAATCCTGCTCCAGACTGGGCTCATACTATAAACGCTGGCACCCACCCGAGTGCAGTACTAGAGGAGTACTGTACTGTTGGGGTGCACTGTCCTTTAGATGAGATCTCTTCTGCCCATCTCTGGTGCTGCCCTGGTGAAAGTAAAAGGATGCAAGGCACTTTTCGCAAGAGGAGAAGACTTTTCCTAGTATCCGTGCCAATATTTCCCTTCCCTTAAAACCAGTTCATGCAACTGTCCAAGGCTGTGTGTGGGTACTGATATGCAAAATGGATTCCACTGCATGTCACAGTAACTTCACTACCAATCTGTCATTGCTTGTAAAGCACTTTGGGGATGCAATGTATATGAAATGTGCAATATAAATTATAATTCTCTGCCATCTAAAACCACAGCAAAGGATTACTGAAGCTACTCTGCTTAGCCTCGTGGCGCTAACATCTGTAACAAACCACAGCCCAAGCCATCATATATTGTTAAATATCTGTAATTTTTGTTCAGGAAAGGCATACAATCTGTGACAGCTCACTTCCTGGTGCATCCTAAGAGTAGGCGACTTGAATCTGTTTTACTGACATGGAATGCTGACTGGAGTACCGGGAAAACCCACCTGCTCTCACTGTAATTGCCTGGGGATTTGGGATCTAGAACATTCACCTGAAAAACCACCAAAGATAGGCAGAAGAGAAGAGAACTCTGTTTAACATCTCTCCTTAAGGATGGCCCCTCAGCAGTATAGCAACACCCTAATGCTACACTACAGTCTCAGTACTGGGTATTAATTCTAGTTCCTGCTAGGGGTCTAGAACCCACAAACTTCCAATATCCCAGTCCCAGAGACAACTGTGCAACCCCCTAAGCCACTGACACCGACGGCTGTGACCCAAGCATGTTTATGATTAATGATGAACCTACATGGATGAATACCCTGCCAGCTACCAGCACTGGGGATCGACAGCTCAGCTAGTGCCAATAATGAGCAGTCTGCAGTGTATTAAACTGCCACTAGCCAACTAGGGCTTACAGTGCATTTCTCCATAAAATATATATATATATATATATATATATATATATATATATTTATGCAATAGGGGTGGCCATATGTGTAGTTAAATAAACCCATTTATCTGAGTCACTGTATGTATAAATAAATTTATACACACAGTTACTATGTCACAAATCTCTTTGGAATTCATTTAGAATGTTCGGCCTCAGAAGCAGTACTAACCGTGTTCAAATGGGAATAACTTTAAAACGAAAAAAGATAGCATGGTATTATGAGCACGAATACTGTTCAGCACAAAATTATCTACAAAATGAATGGTGTTTCATTTATAGATATCTTATAGATGTTTTACAGTTAGCAAAAAACAGAAGAAAATTTGATTTTTTTGTTCACTTTTTTGACAAACAAATGTGAATAACTTTAAAACAAAAAATGATAGCATAGTACTGTGAGCAATGACATTTGTTCAGCAAGAAGTTTTCTACAAAATGAGTGGTGTTTCATTTAACAGCAACCACTATGCTAGGCAGACACACTCTAGGAAAGTTAACCAAAACTCCCAGAAATTATCATTTAAAATAAAGATAAACAGTCAAAACCAAATGTTCCTGCACTGATAGAAAGCATCCCTATTGCACAAATGAAATATACAGTGGTGAGCTGTCATATAAATGATTTATCTACACTTGTGCTGTTTGACCTTGGACACCTCACTCGTGGCTTACGCCACTCGTGGGGTTACCCGAGGTCAAACAGCACTTGTGTAGATAAATCATTTATCTGACAGCTCACCATTGTATATCCCTTTATATACATATATACACACACAGATATACACGATTGTATATACATATACACACACGATACAGTGCCTTCAGAAAGTCTTCACACCTCGGATTATGTCACATTTTGTGATGTTGCAAACTCAAACTGAAATACATTTATATGGGATTTTTTTGTCATGCATCTACACAAATTACTCTATAATGTCAAAGTGGAATGAACCTTCTGGAATTTTTTGTACATGTAATTTAAAATAAAAACCTGAAATGTCTTGATTTGATAAGTATTCACCCCCTTTGCTACAACACTCCAAATTGAGCTCAGGTGCATGCAATTTCCTTGTGAGATCACTCTAAAACTTGAATGGAATCCACCTGTGGTCAGTTCAAATGATTGACATGATTTTAGAGGAAATACACCTGTCTATATAAGGTCCCACTGTTGACAGTGCATGTCAGAGCAGAAACTCTACCATGAAGACCAAGGAGCTGTCCACAGAACTCTGAGGAGGCACAGATTTGGGGAGGGGTATAAAAACATTTCTAGGGTGTTGAAAGTTCCCAGGAGCACAGTCAAGTCCATCATTAGGAAATGGAAAGATTACGGAACCACCCAGACTCTTCCTAGAGCAGGCCGTCCTCCCAAACTGAGCAACCGGGCAAGAAGGACCTTGGTCAGGGAAGTGACCAAGAACCCAATGACCACCCTGACAGAACTAGAGTTCCATGGCTGAGATGGGAGAACCTGTCCAGAGGACAACAATCTCTGCAGCACTTCACAGATGTAGCCTCTATGGGAGAGTGGCTAGACGGAAGCCACTCTTGAGAAAAGGCCACATAACAGCATGCCTGGAGTTTGCAAGAAGGCATGTAGCAGACTCTGAGACCATGTGGCAAAGGATTCTCCGGTCTGATGAAACAAAAATTGAACTCTTTGGCCTGAATGCAAAGCGCTATGCCTGGCGCAAACCGAACACCGCTCAGCACCCATGTAACACCATCCCTACCATGAAGCATGGTGGTGGCAGCATCATGTATGGAGATGCTTTTCAGTGGCAGGGACTGGGGCACTTGTCAGGATAGAGGGAACAATGAATGGAGCCAAATACAGGCACATCCTTGAGGAGAACCTGCATCAGTCTGCAACAGACCTTGGACTGGGGCGAAGATTTACGCTCCAACAGGACAACGACCCCAAGCATACAGCCAACGCAACACTGGAGTGGCTTCAGAACAAGAAGGTGAATGTCCTTGAGTGGCCCGGCCAAAGCCCAGACTTGAATCCCACTGGGAATCTGTGGAAAGACTTAAAGATTGCGGTTCACAGACGCTTCCCATCCAACTTGAGAGCTTGAGCAAATCTGCAAGGAAGAATGGGCGAAAATCCCCAAATCCAGATGTGCAAAGCTGATACAGACATACCCAAGAAGACTCAAAGCTGTAATTGCTGCCAAATGCGCTTCTATTAAGTATTGACTCTGGGGGGGTGAATACTTAAGTAAACAAGATATTTCAGTTTTTAATGTTTCATACAATTTTGTTACGCAATAAAAATATTTTTGCCCCTTTAAATTGTTGAGTATGCCGTGTGAATTAAGAGGGAACAAATCATTTCAATGCATCAAAATGCTGGTAGTAACACAACAAAATGTGACAAAATCCAAGGGGGTGAATACTTTCTGAAGGCACTGTATATACATACATATACACACACACGTACGTATATATATATATATATATATACACACACACACACACACGCCCACATACACACACACACACACACATATATACACGCACGCACATACATATGTATATATATACACACACACTTTTTTTTTTTTACAACAAACATTAATTCAAGTAGTCAAACTTACTACTTCAGCTCCGCAGGCTACAGAATAATATTCACAAATAGCACATCACAAATAATTTCAAATATATGTTTTTGGATACAAATGTTGCACTTTGGCTAAAAGTTCAGGTGACAAGTTGGCAAACTGCTACAGAGTGTTTAAACTCCCATGTACCTGGCAAAGGTCCCGATGTCAACCTGACCGGCCCGGTATACCAGCACCGATGGCGAACTCGGAAACCAGTCCTGCCTGATCCGCCAGTGCCAGCCCTGGTGACTGACCCACCCGGTACCCGCACTAGTGACTGGCTGAGCCGCTGGTACCAATACACCGGTGACAGACTGACGCGCTCGGTATCAGTTTTTATAAAAACAACTTCACCCGCTGGTACCAGCAATGGTGACACCGCCGCTCCGTTTCTCGTTCTCTTCCTTTCGGTTTCACTGTAACAGCCACATTCCTTACCTGGTAGCCGCAGCCTCCAGCATCGACCCGCACCGCCGCCAAGGGCGGCAGCAGCAGCAGAGCCCCTACCAACAGCTCCATACCGACCGAAGTCATAGCTCGAATGAAACCACCGAGCCGGCGGCACACCACGTGATCCGCCAGCTGGTCATGGGAGTCGCGCGCGCGGGCCAGCGAGGGCATGCGTAGAATTCCTCGTGCCGACTGAGCGCGTGACCCTGCCCTGGCGGGGTTTTCCAGGGTAAGACGAAATAGCCAATTTCAACCAAAAATTCTGTTTCTATAAGCTTTGATTCTGTCTCTAGACAGCCTACCCTGCTTTCATTCTACTCTTCTACTGTAACATATTTGTAGTTTTAAAACATTTTGTCATACGAAGGTGATCTGTCCATTTTTGCCTCTTAAGCCTGTACATGCATATCCCGCTGCCATCTACATTTAGTTCACATTGCACTTGTTGGAACTTTTTATTTTCTGGTTTCCACCTTGCATGCACATCTTTTATAACTCTCTCCCTCGGGTCTCTCCTGGAAAGGAGCTTTGTGCCTCTGCCAGTTACCAAATTTGAAAGAAAAAGGCAGGGTGGCCAGTGGTTTCAGCAAAGAACTGTGAATGGGGGATCCCAAGTTCGAGTCCCACCACACAGGGAACACTTATTTGTCAGTGGCTCAGTAGGTAGCACACTCACCTCTGAGGCCGGGAGATCAGAGGGCTGTGGGTTCAGTTCCCACATCTGGCACTTGGGTTAATATCCCAGTACTGATACTGTAGTGCAGCATGAGAGGGGTGCTGCACTTTTGAAGTGCTGTCTTTCAGATGAGTTAAACTGAGTTCCCATCTGCCTGGATTGGTGGTAGTTCAGGTGGATGTTGAAGATCCCATAGCACTTACTGAAAAGAATAGGGGAATTTCCCCGGTGTCCTGGCCAAATTTCTCTCATTCACTAAAAATACCACCAACAGCTTAATCTGGTTCTAGGTCAGTTGGCATTCATCTGTATCCCCTTCCTCCCGGGTCGTGCCTGAAAATAGGCAGGATTTGTCTAGTGCACTTACCCGGCCAACAAAAACTAAATAAAAAAAATTAACTACAAAAAAATAAGGATGAAGGCAGCTGATCCAGTGGTTTCAGCAAAGATTTGTTAAGAGATTGCAAGTTTAAATTCTGATATACTGAAACCTTGAGGAAAAGTGATTAACGAACTAGGGTGAGAAAATAAAGACAAATCAAAGATTTGGCAGTCGACTGAAACGGCAGTGTCTTCATAGAGTACACCATGCAATGGTCGATGGTGAGTAAACAACTGAGGACAGCGCGGGGCCCTCCACATTAATATGGAAGGGACATCATTGGCTCACGCTGACCTCATCGTAGGCAGCCCCTAGTAGGCTGCTGGCTAAAAAGTTTCCATGTGGTCCTAGTGGCTGGTGGCTATGTAAGTATTAATCCACAATGAAGGTGGCATCTAATAGGGAATTAATGCATGATTGGGACTGTTGTGGCCTGAGGCTGCAGGCAGAGTGCCTACAACGGACCAACCATGCATTAATTCCCCATTAGATGCCACCTTCAGAGTGGATTAATGCACTTGTAACATGGACTGTATATGAGTTTGGATGTCAGAGATCTCTTTCTAGTGCTGTAATAAATAACACCATGACACTACCGGAGTTATAAAGTTTAGTTTATTGCTACTTTCAGAAGTTTACATGCACCTCTCACATACATATATGTCTTTTGAAAACGTTTGCACATAACTACATAGGTATATTACTTAACCATTGGTATAAGATTTCTTCAGGCTGTTTGTTTTTTATGCTTCTTAGGAGGACCCCGACTTCCAAGTATTACTCCTTCCCCATCAAGGTGTGTGTCTCATTTGCATACAGCGTTCACTGGTTACCACAATATTATTTTCTTTACCCGACACGATATTCTTCACACTACTCGGTTGATTACGGCACTCACATTTCCCCGGTCTGTTTTTCCGATTCCGTCTCTATCCATACCACACGAATATTGAACTCAGCTTGTGCCATATACCGTGAACGTCTGCCAATTCAATGCGCTTCCGCTTCCTCGCTGTGTGTTCCCTTTGGTTGTATGCCGTGTCGCTGTGTGTCCTTTAACACTTGTCCTACTGCTTCTCTACGCTACCTACTTGCTCTTACAAAACTTGATCTCTCCCGTTTTTCACCTTTTGTGTTTCTCTACAGTGCTCATTTTCCCCGCTGTGGCTACTTTTTGTATTTCAAGAGCAACACGGCATTATCGTGCCATAATGCCGTGTTGCTCTTGTACCAGCTGATGCTATTGCACCAATTGTTTTCCTTGTTTTAGCTACTGTTCTTGACATGTTACAAAGTTCCCATAAGTGTGGCCTGATGAAAGAGAGATCCTCAAAGAAGATCAAGATATTACAAGTTTAACTCCTAACATACTGAAACCATAAGCAATTCACTGCCCCCCCCTTTCATCCTCCCAGTTGTAAAACATCGGAAGGAGGAGGCTGCATCACCTTGCGCCAGTTTTCTAGGCTGGCTAGCATAACCTTGCCCTCACTGGTACCTCAAATCATGTATAAGGAGGGGAAACAATGTCAGCCTCCAGGCAGGTACTGTTCCACACATCACAGCTAATACTGACAGGTAGAAATCTGCTAATCAGCAAAACAAAAAAATACTTCAGAAATAAGGCATAATGGTTGTCTTCTTCTGAAAGTTACTAAGCATTCCAAGTAGTACACCAGCGCTTTAATCAGTAATTACAAAAAAAAAATCTCTTGACCTTTAGCCTTGTGGTTTATGTGGTATCACTCGCCACGGGTGTGTGAAAGAAACTTGTTGCCCATACTGTTATGTTACGCCCCTTAAAGTAAAAAGTGCAGAAAATTTTACCGGAAGCTAGAAGCCTGCCTTCGCACACAGTGACCATAAACACAAACAGCTCTTCACTGGGACAGAGTTCCAGATACAGAATGACTGTCCAGTAATTTACTAAGTGGTGGCTCATTAATGGCTTTAAAATGCATTTATCTAGCTGGCCCCATAGTGTGGTGGACTGAGGCATGGACTACTGCACTGGCTATCCAGGTTCGGAACTGGACCTTGGTCGCTTGGGGACAGGGTGGGGGACGGCTTTCCTCTCTCGGGGTGGGCATGTGTGTCCCATGGCTTGACTGCTAGCTACAAGAATCTAGATGGCAGCACCACGGGACAGCAAGGGAGGAGGACTGTACGCTTGTATGCCAGGGAGTCTCTGCGAAGGCGGAACATGCATATCACATCATTGCAGCACATGGGCCCCAAGGGAGACGATGGAGGAAAATCCCTCCAACCGTGACATGACGACCTGGTCCCTAAAAGGTCCCCCACTGATGACTGGGCACCTGTGGCAGGACACCAGCAGAGAAGGGAAGCCCCAGAAAACTTAGGTGACGGGGGGGTCTTTTCTTCCTCAGAGAAATTTCTGACTTGTTTCCTCTTCGACGGCACAGCAAAGACTGGAGAGTTACTGCTATCCAGAATGTTCAGGTGCCCAAGATTTTATGCTGATTACAGCCTTGGGCTGTGCCATTTCCCGTAGTAAGGGTGCACATTACCCATTTGTAATGAATCCCATTGACAGCGTGGAGTGCTACAGAAAATGTATTTATGTACGGTCTGCTGGTTAACCGCCCAAAGAGCACTACAGATATCAAAATACCAAAACATCAGCATGATGCAACACCACTTTCAGCTGCTTTCTTGTAGTAAACTGTCAATGATCTTTCAGAGATGGAAGATAGCTGCTTAATAGAAGGTCCCCTGCTCATACACTGTACCTCTCCGTTGTCCCACATTATGAGGGATGTCCCTCATTTAACCCCTCAAAATTGCTCTGTCCCATATTCATCCCTCATCGCAAAGGTGCTGCCCACAGAGAAGGTGCTGTTAACCCAAGACTTCCCAGCAAAACATCAATGAATATGTGACAAGGTACCTTTGTAAATGAGCCTATGGCTCAAAGGTTTTTCCAAACTGCTGTTTAAATAAATAAATATGTATAGTGAAACAAAGTCCCAGACTGGAAAGGTGATGCCCACACCGAGAAGAAGCTGTTAGCTTAGAATTTACAGCAGAAATTTATAACACTTGAAGATGTATACTGAAACTGGTACTCCCACATTGGAACTTGGGTTCACATCACAAAACAAAAAGCTGGCACGTGAAGCAGTATAGGAAGATGCTGTACTATCAGAGTGTGCCATCTGGATGAGATGTTAAACCAAGGTCCCATCTGCTTTTTCTGGTGGTTGTTCAGGTGGGCATTTAAGATCCTATGGCACTTCTTGAAAAGAGTAGTGGAATTTCCACAGTGTCTTGGCCACATTTCCCTCATTAACTAAAACAGCACCAACAGCTTAATCTGGTTCAATTTCTGTTGGTTTGCATCTGTAAAAGTGGTGGTCAGGGGTGGGTCTCCACAACCCATGGATGACCCCCATTAGGAGGGGGAGCTCGAGGAGCTGGAACAGCAGCAGCGGCAACAGGACAGAGCAAAACTGTATATGTTTGTTCATCCAGTGAAGGATATCGATAAAGCTAACCCATTCATTTATGAATAATACTTTGACAGTTTTGTGAGTGGGATGATGTAGAAGAGGATCCACGGGGAGCTGATGGTGCATTGCCCAGAACCTTTCCAGATTTTCAAGTCTTTTTTTTTTCTTTTAAATATGATTTTTATTTAGATTTTACAACATATATACAGACAGGTCATCCAGATCAGAGTGATTAACTTCATTTAGACAAATTTTAATAAACTCAGCTTAGGTATAATACTTTGAGTCTCTATAATGGAGGGCAATATATCTATACTTAGCAGCGTCTATGGGGGGTAGTCTAAAGGGTTGTTCTTCCTGACAATGAGGCAATGAAGCAGAAAATAAGATCTCCTGGACCGATGATCACTTCAAATTATTACAGAGGAAAAGGATCAGACGAGTTCCAAGGTACCGCACTCTGTATGGTTCAGGCCCATCTCTGGTGCGGTTGTGTCCTGTATTTAATAAATAAGAATTTCTTGAAGGTATAATCCAAAATGACAGACCACGGTCTCCCAAGTTGGAAGTCCCCCAAACAGCTCCCACTGGTTCACAAGGGGGCGTCCCAGAGGCGCCCTGCACATTGCGGGTCCCCTACCTAAGGTGTAAAAGTGGTGTCTTTTAACATGTAGTATATTTGCCACCTGGTCCATCTGGTAGTGAACTTTTCTTCTTGGTTATTTAGGCTGTGTGTTATTTTCTCCATAGTGTAGATTTGTCTTGTGATATTCCACCAATCCTGAATCGTGGGGACCTTAGGTGTCAGCCATACCTTTGTAATGGATTTCTTCGCCGCAGTAAGGAGTATGAGAAGTAAGTAGCTGGTGATTGGGCCTCGTAGGTTTTAAGGGAACACGGAAAACAAGAACATTTCCATGGTCAGTTGCAGCTAAGGGTCCAACATTTCCCGTAGGTGGGATTGCAAGAGAGCAAAGTAGGGTCTCAAGAGCGGGCATTCCCACATAATGTGGGTGTGATTTGCTGTCGCGTTACCACATAAGGGCCAGCATGTAGCTGAGTGGATTGATTTGAAGTGGCTGGTGATTGCCGGGGTTGAAAATATCGGACTAGGCTTTTCCACACGAATTCCCGCCACATGTGAGAGCTGGTCACTCTTGCCGAATAACCCCAGGCTCGTTGCCAGTCTTCGGGTGTTAACTGGTAGCCTGATTCTGGAGTCCATTGCTCGCGGATGTTATCAATATAGGAATAGCTCCGTATGTTCAAGGCTTGATAGTACAGCGATACCAGGCGTCTTTGTTTTAGGGTTTTGTTGAGAATGACTTGTTTTGTATTAACGGACAGATTTTCAAGTCTTAAAGTTGCATCAATCACTTGGCAAGTGTTTGAGTGCATACAGCTCAGTTGCAAAAAATCTCATGCTATGTTTCAGAAAGATGCAGGCTACATATCTATCTGACTGTTCCTCCTGACCCAATATATATTTTATTTTTATTTTTTTTATGATTTGTTTTACTCCCCTATGTGCTTCAGGACCCGCCCCTCCTTTGAGCCCCCAAGAACCCCAAACTTACCTCCTACTACCCCGTTTGAGCCTCTGTCCTCATATTTGCAGCTGTCTCCGAGGTAATCCGGTGTAGTCCTTTGTCGGATGGGTCCCTCTCCTCAGATGGGGAAGGCACTGATGGGGCTGGCCAGCACACTCTACTACTTGGCCCCAGGGTGCTGCTGAGACGGACATGGCTCCTTCGGGGATTCGGTGGCATAAGTGGACCAGCAGCCGTCATCCGGCAGGTCCTGGAGCGGTTTCCGCTTTTCTGTGTTCCCCTGTTGCGCCGCTCATGCAGTGCTCCTGGTCTCCACTGGGGGCAGCTGCTGAGCAAGGCTTCCCTGCAAACCACCCCAGGAAAGGAGAGCAGTCCTGCAGACGCTCAATCCTCTCCTTCCCCTGCCAGCCCTCAGCGCCCAGAGTCTGTTCCCGAACCTGGGTCGCCGGTGTGGCGTCCAGCGCCTCAACCTTCAGCACTACCGGGCCGGTCACTATGTATTTAATTCACATGGCATTGGGGTAAGCAGCAGATCTTCATCTGGAAAAGAAGCAGAAAAAGGAAGGGTCCAGCTGGGAAAATATGGGTGGAAAAAGCCAAAAAAAAGAGCCAGAGTCCCACATTTTCAGGTTAGCACATGACTAAACATGTCCGCGATGGAAATAAATGGGTTTTGCATGAGGCCATATTCAGTGCGCCCCTCCACACTAAGCAGACAATAAGTATGGGCAGAATATACCGCTATACTTACGCAAATGAGGGCTCCTTCTAGCATACAGAACGTAGTGGTACTGTAAAAATGAAAATTACTTACCTACCTTAATTATGATCTTTCTGTGTATCTTCACCATTCATCACCTTTGGGTATATGGCTGGAGGTCATGACCCCGCAGGAGCTTTTTTTTTTGGCAGGTGGAGCCAACGCACCGACGACAATGCCCTCATGGCCGACGCACTGCGTGGCGCTCGCGGGTTGGCCGTTAGGCGCTGTCGACTCTGCCTGCCAGTTCTGAGTCGCCGGAGAGGTAAGAGGAAGGGAGTGGAGAGTGGGACAAGGAAGTCCAAGGGACAGAAAAAGGAAAAGATATATAAAACTAAAAGGAGAAATAACGACTGAGAGGACAGAAGAAGTCGGAAACTAAAGGGATTGGAAGGGGCCCTAATCTCTGCAAATAAAAGAGGGAGGTATGGTGGGATAAAGATTTTAGGAAGTAGGATGAGAGGGGAGAAGGTTAAACCACATCCTGAACCTTGGTCCATCTCCAGACTGTATAGGAACTGCAAGGAGTAGCCAAAGGCTTCTTGCCAGAATTCAAGGCACAGAATGACTGGCAAAACTCCATCGGAGCAGAATCGGCTATTCTGGAAGAAGGACAAGGCACAGAGAATTATCACCTTCTCAAGGAAAGATTTTTGGTGAAAAAGGAAAAATATATATATTTTTTTTTTATGAAGGACAGTCCAAAGGACAAGGAAAATAAGATGGACGGGAACAAGGAGGAAGAGAGAGAATGGAGGGCAACTGCCAACTTCCACCCCACAGGGGTGGAGCTAACACTGTGAAGAAGGAGTGCCACCCATGCTGACCACTCTCCCCAGAACTTTATCCCCCTATGTGCCCCTGTCAACCCCACTCCTAACAAAGAAAGGAGGGGGGCAAGGCTGGGCACAGAGAGGGAGTGGGACCCAGAGACTCAGGCCCCAGGGGGATAGAGGGCAGGATTGTGATGAATGGTGAAGATACACAGAAAGATCATAACTACGGTAGGTACATAATTTTCATATCTTACCTGTGCCAATCTTCACCATTCATCACCTTTGGGAGAGTGCCAAGCCCCCCCCAAAGGGGGTTTTCTTTTAACCCTAAGGGACAAAGTCCCTTAACTCTCAGTGGGTGACACACTAAGAGGTAGAACCTTCAGGGCCTGGAGAGGCCCGAGAGTGGGGAGAGTGAGACGGGTACCCCCCGGAGGGGGAAAGAAGTTGCCCCGACAAACGCCGTCTCACTCTACAGGAGAAGAGATAGGTTCTTTGGTGAGCAGAGTTAATCACCCTATGCCGGGCCAAGGGTGACAACCAGGAAAGATGCAGTCATGCCATCTGCCTAGTATAGATCGCTGTCCCTACGACCCTGGTAGCTACCTCGTTGGCACCACAGAATGCCCTCGCTTGGTGCCTTGCTAGCTCCAGGCCACGTGCAGAGTGCGCAATGGCTTGTCTGGTTTGCTCCATGTCCAGCAACGAGGCTAGGAGCTGACCTAGCCTGGACCACAAGAACCTGTCATAGGATGTACAGTGGGCCTGATGTGCAGAAATAGAAAGCAACAACCATGCCGCGTAGAAAGCCCTCCTACCCCAGAAGTCAAAATCCGAGGAGTCTTGATCTGGGAGCCGGTCACGGTGAAGGGCGCGCAGCCCATCGGGAGTGTCCAACTGCATCAATCTGGACTGCGGATGAGGCATGGAATCTGGAGACTCCGGGGGTGCGCAATACCTCTGGCAGAGGTCCCTAGGAGCAGGAACTCCGGAGAAGGGCCTCTGCCAGGAACTCAATGACACCTCCCGAAAGGGAGCAGGCTAGGGGGGCACTACAAGGGTGTCCTAGCTGAAATCGCCTAGAAAGGTGCGCACCGAGTGCTCTGGATTGCTGAAAGTGGCAGGGGTGAGGTGCAAGTCCTCCAACATCCTTATGAGGAAACGCTGATACTCAGCGAGATCAGTGGCTGGAGAGATGTGAACAGAAGGCTCCTCTCCCCCAGAAGAGGGGGATGAAGAGTTGGAGGGCACCGACTGCTCAAAGGGTGGCTGCTCGGGGGGAGGTTGAAAAACCTGTCTGTCCATTGCCCTGACGTAAGCTGGGAACCGAGCAGCCACAGCCCTGAACTGCTAACAGGAGAGAGGCCCGCTAGGACCAAGGATGCCTGGAAGCACAGGAGAATGTGGCAGAGGGATAGGGACCGAGCCGAGAAGTCAGCAGGCCTCCGCCTGGGCTAGGGAGCGGACCAAGAGCACCTGAAGAAGAAGGTGCTCCGGAAAACTCCACAGCCGACAGCTGAACAACCATTTCAGTACTGCCTTGGCTGCGCCTAGAAGAATCTCTCCTGTGAGGCGACCAGGGCCGTATAGGTCCAGAAGGACGGTCCCCTACCTCAAAAGAATGGGTCTCTCTCAAAGAGATCGAGGAGGAAGAGTGGAGATCCGCACTATGGCTTCTCCCAGAGCCCAGGTGGGCCCCAGAAAAAGGTTGCCGTGCAGACCCCATGCCCCTCAACCCCTCGGAATCTGAGAGAGCCCGCCTCCTCGAGAGGGCTAGCCTAGGCAGCTGACAGCCCTGGCCAGCACCGGAAGGAGCTACCCAGGGCACAGAACCCTCCCCTCCCGTAGGTGCTCTGATGGGCCCCAAAGTTGGGCGATCCAGGCACACCACAGGCGGGGGTACCACTGCCAAGGGGTCAGTAAATCCACCAAGACCGGGCTGCAGAGCAGTGGTGGCCTGCACCACTGCCCGCTGGTCAGCACCCCTGACCCCAGTCTCGGCAACCACCGACCGCACCTCAGAAGAGGGTCTGACTTCGGCTTGTCGAGGACACTACAGGGCTGCCCACACCAACAGTCAACCCCAAGGAGTCAGACTGCTTGTCTGACTCAGCGTCCGACTCCGCCTCCGAAGAGGCAGAGGCCGAGGCCCTGTGCCAGACCATAGGAGGGTGCCAGAAACCGAGACCACGCCTGAGCCAGTGCCCCCCACAGCACCACGAGCGGTATCCACAGAGGACACGGCCCTGGCCCAAACAGCAGCCCTGGAGTCAGAACCAGACAGGACGCTGTCCGGCGCCAAGGCCGGGGACAGCACCGATGACAGCTCCGATGGTGGCATTGGCACTGCGGATGGTGCTGCCCGGCTCCACAGTGCCACGAACAGTGCCAAGGGCAGGGGTGGCACCAATGATGGCGCTGACAGTGGATTCCGAAGCCCCCACGGCGCCATGTCCCAAGCCGAACATGGTGCCGTGCTCAACCTCAGCGCTGAGGCGAGAAGAGGACAAAGACGGGGCCATAGAGACTGCCACACGACAGCAGCCACGACGCAGAGTGACAAACCAGCACTGACGACGGCTCCGTCAGGGCCCGCTGGCACCGGGCATGAAACAGCACCAGCGACTGCATCGAGGCCAGGCGCCCGGCCAGACGCCTACGAACCCGCAGGTCCGACACCAGGAGCCTTCACCCCAAAGGAGCGATTGCCTTGGCGCGCCGCCCACCCCTGAAAGGAGCGGGCGGGCCTCCAGCACCGAGAAAGCGCCTGCGGCAGGCCAGGCTACTAGAAGCCGAGGCTCCCTCCTCGGTCTGTAGAGAACCGGGAGGGGACTAGGAGGAAAGGCTGAAAGTACGCGGCTTGGCCCGACGAGTACGCGCCCGACCCCCGAAAGTCGGTGTAGCTCGCCCCACTTTCCACGTGCGTTGCTCGATGACTCGGCGGTCCATGGAGAAACAGGCGTCGCACGAATTCATGTCGTGAAGCGGGCCAAGACATGTAAGGCAACGGTCGTGCAGGTCGGAGACGGAAAATTTACAGCTGCAAGGGCACTGTCGCATGGGGGGCCGTCCCGTCTTCGAAGTCTTCTTGCCCTCCAACCCAGACATGACCTATGAGGAAAAAAACACAAAAACAGACTAGACGTCGCCAAGAATACAAATTGGAAAGGTCTTGCCAAGCGACATCGAGAATCTCAACTAGAACCGGCAGGAAAGAAGCCGACGGACTGAGGCACGAAAGAACAGTCGACAGAGTGGAAAAACTGCAACTGCGTAGGCGGTAGGCCTGAAGTTCTCTGGAGCTTTCTACGAGGCGACCTCGATGGCGGGAGACGAAGAACTGGCAGGCAGGCGGAGTCGATAGCGCCTAACGGCCAACCCACAAGCACCACGCAATGCGTCGGGCTCGAGGGCGGCGGCGATGGTGCGTCGGCTCTGCCTACCAAAAAAAAAAAAAAAAGTGCTCCCGCGGGGTCATGACCTCCGGCCATATACCCAAAGGTGATGAATGATGAAGACTGACACAGATAAGATCTAGTTATTCTCATGCAAAGTAATTTTAGCGCAAATACAAATCCAACCATAACTGCGCAAATTTACTCTTGTATCAAGTAACTGAAGCCACATTCACTATAACAGAAAAAGTTCAAATAGCACTAATTTATTCAAATATGTTTTTTTGTGCCAATTTGTGCTTCAGCAAAAACAGCAACAATTATTTGACAGTAAAAATGTTTGAGTTTTAAAGTACATTTACACATTTTGAAAGTAATAAACAGCAGATGTTGCAGTGGGTATTGGGGGGAGGTACCTGTTTCAGCACTTAAGTTGCCCGCTGGATAACAAGTGGTTGTATAATATTTTTTGTGGGCTACCAAGATCTCAACAGGAGCCCAGAGGGCTATCAGATTGTAAAAGGATTTGTTCAGCTCCAAGGGGAGAAGCAAGACCATTAGACTAGAGAATTTAATACTAACTGTAGTGTATGGGTAACTGGTTTGTAAGTAGCGCAGCCCCAGGTCACAGCGGATGAGACCCCGAATAATCGGATGGTATTTGGTTGTTTTTTTCTTTTTCTGTTGGCTCTGCCACAGTTGCAGGTTCTTACCTGGTCCTCACTGGCCAGAGTCCTCCAATGTGCCTTCCCAAAGTGCTGCTGGGCCAAGGATGGGAGTCGAATTCGGGCATTGAATCCAGATCTCATATGTGGTGGTGCTAAGCACTGCCTGTCGCACCACTGCACTACCAGCTCGGCCCCTTGTATCAGGTGTCTGGCTGCATTTCCTCTGACAATTCTAAGGCTCATGTGAGCACTGCAAAGTCTCACTGGAGCTTGAGGTAGTTTAGCAGAATAGCCCCTTTATTTGTAATTTGGACACTTCTCTCCAGGCTGCTCCCATCTGGGCCCCTCCTGCCATTGGCAACCTCCCAACCTCATCTCCCCATCTGTGCCAGTAATGTGGCCAGTGGTAAGTGGGTACTACTGGTGTTTTGTTGCAAGTAAGGCTGGCAGTAGAATGGTACAGAGTCCACAAGTGCAGGGGTGTGTGGGGTGCAATCATTCTGAAGTGCCTGGTGTTTTTTGGTCCTTGGCCCTCAGGAAGTCGACATGCAAGGGGCTCCAAAAGTGCACACAGTATCTGTGCCAACACAGAGCCTGGCCTATGTCCTCCCACCCTAAGGTGCCCCCAGTGCACTTCCCTCCCACAGGACAAGAGCCCCCTCTGGGATGCTCAACCCTGCATCCACACACACACTGGTCCAGGCTTGCTCCTGGAACCTGGGTCGCTGACCCTGTGAGTGGCAGCTGAGCCAACAGGCCAGGTCTAGAATAGCTGCTTTAACCCAAAATACACAACAGCATGCACAGTGAAGGAGTGGCTCTGTAATTATTGTAAGTTTCCTGTTACTTAGTTTTTCTTTTATTAAGTCTTGAAGAAATCACACGACAACGTAACATTTTTCCTAAGGACTTTCAAATGATGCATTTGGCTTTATGTTACATTGCATAAGAAAAATCAGAATTATTCACACACACCCCCCTCATGGACAAGTTATGACCGTCATTTGGACCCCCTTCCCCCACTTTATCAGAGTCTTAAATGGTTGATTGCGTTGAATATTTCTGGAAGAGCTGACTGAAGAGCAACGGTCCGATCACCATGGCGGAGACATGGGCTGGGGGTTCTGGAGGTAGGACATCACAACAGCCGAAATAGACAACCTGCAGAAAAAATACAGACTCTGAAATCACGTTTTTTTTGTGTGTGTGTGTCCATTTTTATTCAGTTTCCAGTACACATTGGAGACACTTGGGTTAAAGGAACAGCAACTGGAGAAGAAATGCCACAAAGGATGTGAGACTCACCCTGAGTTACTAACACGGAAAGGCTGCACTACAGATGTACAAATGTTACAATACTGGAACACGGACTAAAATGCATCAGTCACCGAATACATAATACTCCACTAGTCTCCCAGTACCCACTTCTCTTCATTAGTATTATTTCTAGTTTTCATTTTTCCATTTTTCTTTCTCCTTATAGCTCCCCTTTCTTGAGTCCCCTGTACCTTCCACAGGCCACAGTCTGAGCCGCATGGTTTCCTCTCGCTGCCAAAGGACACAGCAGAACGCACCACACGGGGGCAGTGGGATCAGGCTGCAAGCCTGGGGTAAGTAAGCAATAACACACAACAGGGTGTGCAGTTATTCAAAATTACTGCATGCCCCAGGTGAGATGTGAGGCACGAGGCGCAGCCAAAGCAAAACCTGAACCATGCGATAATGTGAAATTAATACATGATCATGTGACCAGTTTTTGACTAATTAGATTACTCATTTGATACAAGTCATTTTAGAACTTTAGAGTAACCCTCCTCCTCCAGACAGACTCTGAACTGAGAGACAGGGATAGCAGGTTCAAATCCCACTGCTGCCACTGTCTTTGTGCAAGTCACCTGACCTCGACCCTCCCAGCTGTCTGACTTGGAACGGCAATGTTGCATCTCAGTTGGGCACATGTAGCCCCCAGACTCCACCACTCGGCTCTCCCAGCCCCAGGTCCCCACACAGGGTTTGGCTTTACTCACATGAAACTGCTCATCATTTGCTTGGTGTCCTCGGAGCTCCTGGAGTTGGCAAAGCTGATGAAGGAGCAGTACACTGCAATCCACGCACACCACTTCAGCTGTAAAGGGGGGAAAAAAATTATATTTTTCTTCAAAATAAACTTATTGTAAGAACAAACCAAGGATTCAGTGCAGATCTCAACTCTCAAAATGGCAATCAAGCTTTGAGCGAACTGCCAGTATTTCTTTATTGGTAGTTCATTTCATTAGTTATCACTTAAACCATCGTTATAATTTTAAAACGGGGTGGGGGGTGTATATCCACACCCCGATATTAGTATATAAAAATAGTTTGCTCAAAGTGAGAATTCCCTACAAAGGAAGCCTGCCATATTGTGAAGAGGCACAGTCTGCACTAATACTCCCCTACAAACACGAACTGCTGTGTCAGCATGGAGGGCTGCAAATAAAACATCGCAATAAATGCCAACAAAGTAGTATGGTTACTGCTCACGACGCCAGCAACACAAGCTCATGAATGAGTCTGGGACATCGGGGTCCCAATGCCTGGAGGAGGAGAACCGAGCGCCCCAGTGGACACGCTCCTCCTGCGGGAGGAAGGGAAGGCAGCAGTCACTGCTACAGCACCACCTGGCTGACCACAGGTGTGGTGCAGCTGGTAATACGCGGGAGTGAGGACGCAGGCTGACTGGAGCACATGACCACGTGCAGCGTCTGCATGTGCTCTATGAAATCCTTGCTGCCTGTGTTTTGAGAGAGGGAAAAAACACAAAGGGAGTAAACACCATGGCGGCAGAATGGCATTGCACTTTCTGGCACCGCTGAACCAGACCACCTCTTAGCTTCCACACTTCATGAACACTGTGGTTTTGAGAGAGTGGCCTTTGCGCCTTGACAGCGAAACATGAGAAAATGACCACTGCGGCAGTCGCTGTAATGGTCCATTTCCATGTTTCGCTTCCCAGTGTCCTGCCCCCTCCTGGACCAACTCCAACCTGGGTTAGGAATCTAAGATCCCGGGGCAGAGCCCCCATGAAAACACTGAGGGGCTTGGGCGGTACAATACCTGCGTGCTTCCTGGTTTGGGGGGGGGCTGCCTCAACCCTTCCAGAATCCACCATGGGGAGTGTGGCTGCCTGTGGACCCCCTGGAGACTGGGTAAGCACTGGAGGAGAGAAACGGGTGTGACCGGGAGGTAGGTGAGCAGAGAGGGCACCGCTGGTGATGGGAATTTATCAAAATAAATAGGAAAGAATAAATTAACATGTTCTGCAGTCTCTCCTTGTACCTCATATCCCCCTGGCCCATTTTTCATATCAACCCACTTCTGACACAGTACATGGCCCTGTCAGGTCTCGACATGCACGTCAACCCCTTGTGAGCTACGGGACCCCAGCCCATCACAAGGTGTCATCTGCGCAACAGAACACTGTGCAGTCCCTTCCCAAGTTAGGAACAGTGGCACACAACAGCGCCAGCCTCATCCTCATGTTGCCAAGCTGGCTCCTTAAGCCCCTTCCTGAACTCAAGTCACCAGCACATAACATGACGCACTAAAAGCTGGGCCAACAACCGGTCCTGCACATGTTGTTTTAGCATAACTTTTTATTTTATTTCTTTATTATTATTTATTTTATTTTTTTCAAATACATTTTTCTCCCCTGCCCTGGTTGGCTCATGTTCCTGCCGTCCCCCCAGCCCCGTCCCTCGACCTTCAGGCTTACCTCCCATCTTCTTCCATGGCTTACCCTCCTTGGCAGGGTGGCGGGGAACCCTCTTCTCCACCCGCCGGGACGGGATCCAGTTCGGGGAGGCGCCTTCTTGAGGGCAGGGTGTCTGTGGAGGACAGCCTTCATCTAGCTCGACCGGACCAGTTTTTCCATTTTCTGTGGAGGGGAGCGCGAAGTGCCAACAATGTCAAGCTGCGCATGCTTCCGTATGCAGCACGCCAGTTGGCTGCTCCGCCTCCGAGCACCACAGTACAGGACACGGTGTGCCAACAGCCAGCCTCCGCTAGGTGCCAGTCTCTGTTCCCCACCTTCCCTGGGAGAGGAAAGCTGTCCCTTGGACGCCGAGCTCTCCTCCCAGCCAACCTGACAACCCATCAGACCGCTGAACACGTTGCCGTGTGGCAGGAGGTAAAGCATGATGCCTCAGCCCTCCAAACCACTGGGCCAGCGTATAACTTTTTATGTTTTTGAAATTTTGACCCCAGATTTTCAACACAGTCTTTTTATGTCTCCCCCCCCAATCCAAACACAAGTGTCATTTATAAATTACAGACTGGAATGTTATTTTGTGTAAAAAGTGTGAAAACAGGATTTGCAAAAATCAAAAAGCTGTCATGTTCAAGAGGTGGTTTGAAGAAATGGCTATGCTGAAAATTTGGGGTCAAAATATTGAAAATTATCAAAGTTGTACACGAACATTGAAAAATTTCAATGCACCTTCATAATTTTCCTCAGTTCACGGTCGTGCTTCAAGGAGGAGGATGGTTTTCGGCTCAGAGATTGGATCTACAAGAGCCGACTGATTTTAGGTGAGTGAGGGGTGGGGGGTGAGTCACGGTGTTTGCTGAGAAGGTGGTCAGGGTGGGGCTGTTGGGTCAAACCGCAAAAGACACTGATAGAGGGGTTTGTTTCAGGGTGAAAAAACAACAACATGGGACTTTTTTCTTTATTGCAGGTATACAGGCCAGCTGTTTGGCAAAACCGGAGATGGGCACCCTGGTGGCACTACAAATGGGGGAGGGGGAGGACACCAATGGACACAGGGAGGGGGAGTTTCAAGTATGCTGGCACTGGGGGTGGTACCCCAGTGCCACTCAACATTGGAGCGGGGGGGGTTTAATAGGCCGGCACCAGGGTTGGCCACCCCCGTGTCGGAAACACATTTATAAATACAGCAGCGGGATTGGGCACCACTTGGTCATTCTTTTATGCAAAGACACAGGTAAGGGTGGGGGGCTACTAGTCAGCGGAATTGGCCCCATGCCAGCCATTTTAATTAAAACATGGGTCTGGAAGGGGGCGGTTTCTAAGGATAGCTGTTATTTTGTGTAGGCAGGCTGATCACCAGTGATTTTTTTGTCACTCCTTACATGAGCCAAAATCACCGATGATTAGTGGCTTAGTGTAAGCAGTGACAAAGAAATCACAGACAATCAAACCACTAAAGCAAAAATCCAGATATTCTTAAAACATTTTTTTAAACTAAGCATGTGTGAAAAACTGCACAGTTTTCGTTTATATTTCAAAAACTGTATAAAATAAAAAATGTGTCAGCTGTCAAAGCATGTACCTTGGGTCAGACTATCAAACTTGTACATTTCAAACAAACAAAAAAACACTTTTTTTAGTTACAGGTGAGCAAAAAAAAAAAAAAGTCTAAATTTGGGCACATTTTCGCATTTCTGCACCTCTGTAACTCTACCCCCTCCTCCAAACTGACTGACAACATTTTCAGGAACCAGAGACCCTGGCCCAGACTCTAAACCCACCAAATTTGAGAAAAATCAGTTGAATGGGGTGGAGTATTAGGGTGAAAAAACTGGGGTTTAACACTGAAGTGCTTACTCAACCTTAATATAGAAAAGTGATCATGCCAGTAATTTTATAGAGATAGATACAGAAAAATATATACAGATAGAGATATATATGAATTAGTTTTTCCATATCTTAACATGTCACACATCAGCACCCATTACACTGATGAAAGGTTGAGGGTACGAAACTACTGTAGCATGTCACTTCTCTGCAGTGTTACCTACAACAGAAAGCCACCAGAAAGACCTCGCACTTGCATCCCTCACAGGCTTACAAACTACAGCAAGACAATCTTATAAAGAGAGAAAAATTATTTTATTAACTTACAAACGTAAAAGTACTGCACAGCATATTTCCTAAAAGACAAGTACAGACACCCAGTAGTTGCCACAAAAACCTCCCGACGCAGTTTCGCGACCCTGTGGGTGTTTTATTTATAGCAGGACTGTTTTGGATAGTTAGAACACTGGACCCAAAGGCAGATTACCAAATATAAGTTTTTCATATTCTGCTTGACAAATTATTTTCACAATTTCTACCTTCTGGCTCGGAATCTGCCAAATGACAGCACCACAATGCAAAGACTCTGGGACAGCAGTGCCGCCATACAAAGACTCTGGGACAACAGTGCCGTGATGCAAACACTCTGGGACAGCAGTGCCACCATGCAAACACTCTGGGACAGCAGTGCCGCCATGCAAACACTCTGGGACAGCAGTGCCGCGATGCAAAGACTCTGGGACAGCAGTTCCACCATGCAAACGCTCTGGGACAACAGTGCCATGATGCAAACACTCTGGGACAACAGTGCCGTGATGCAAACACTCTGGGATAGCAGTGCCGTGATGTAAAGACTCTGGGACAGTAGTGCCACAATACAAACTCTCTGGGACAGCAGTGCCGCAATACAAACACTCTGGGAGAGCAGTGCCGCAATACAAACACTCTGGGAGAGCAGTGCCGCAATACAAACACTCTGGGAGAGCAGTGCCGCAATACAAACACTCTGGGACAACAGTACCGCAATACAAACACTCTGGGACAGCAGTGCCACAATACAAACACTCTGGGACAGCAGTGCTGTGATGAAAATACACTGGGACAGCAGTGCCGCCACACAAACACTCTGGGACAGCATTGCCGCAATGCAAAGACTCTGGGACAGCAGTGCTGCCATACAAACACTTTGGGACAGCAGTGCCGCCGTACAAACACTCTGGGACAGCAGTGCCGCAATGCAAAAACTCTGGGACAGCAGTGCCGCCATACAAACACTCTGGGACAGCAGTGCCACAATGCAAAGACTCTAGGACAGCAGTGCTGCCATACAAACACTCTGGAACAGCAGTGCCACAGTACAAACACTCTGGGACAGCAGCACCATGATGCAAACACTCTGGGACAACAGTGCCACAATACAAACGCTCTGGGACAGCAGTGCCGCAATACACACACTCTGGGACAGCAGTGCTGCAATACAAACACTCTGAGACAGCAGTGCCGTGATGCAAAGACTCTGGGACAGCAGTGCCACAATACAAACACTCTGGGACAGCAGTGCCGTGATGCAAAGACTCTGGGACAGCAGTGCCGTGATGCAAAGACTCTGGGACAGCAGTGCCACAATACAAACACTCTGGGACAGCAGTGTCACAATACAAACACTCTGGGACAGCAGTGCCATGATGCAAAGACTCTGGAACAGCAGTGCCACAATACAAACACTCTGGGACGACAGTGCCACAATGCAAAGACTCTGGGACAGCAGTGCCACGATGCAAACACTCTGGGTACTTACCTTCAGCATCAGACCACACATGCTGAAAATCATGCCCAGGAGGTTCATGTAGTCTGGGGTCGGGTCCTCCAGCGTTGGATTGTTCTCTGTAGATGGGGGTTTATACCTGCAAGAAGAAGCAAACACAATCAGCACCATCATAAAGGCGGCACATTTCACAAACATCATGTTGATTCAGGTTTTCAGATCCATCTGCAGGCTTTGAAAACTGTGCACCAAAATGTGGTGCAAAAAGTCACATAAACTGAAACCCCCTCCCAAAAAAGAAGAAAAAAGGAAAAAATCTGTGAAAACCAGAAATTCTAGTGGCCACACATGACTAAAGAAGTGCTTTGTTTATACAGAGACCGAGGCAAAACACCTGCGTGCTTCTCTCCTCCAGGTCCTCCTGGTGGTTCCTCCCTTCTGCCCAGGGGACTCACTCTTATGCAGACACTGCCAGATCCCAGGGTGTCCCCAATTCAAGCTCCAGATGTATCCCTATGGGGGAGAGCACCTCCTCTCTGCAGTCACTGCAGAGGAGGAAGAAGTGTCTTGCAACTAGAGCAGGGGGGCTGGATGTTGGGTGCACTGTAGTGGAGGGTGGTGTGGAAAGAGCATTAACGAAGGCTGCCATCCGGAGTGTGCCCAGATGGGTCAGCCAGTTTTCACATTTATTCCCTGCCCCCCATTCATGGCAAGCACGCTGTGGCTGGCTGGGTTTGGGGGAGGCTGCCTGTCTGTGCATGGTCACCCACGTGGCTTACTGCACCTCCCCCACACCTCCAAAAGAAGCTGGTGATGCTTCATCCTCCCTCCTGCCCAGGAGGATAGCATCCATGCAGACGCTATGAGCCCTACATGCCTGCCTCTGCTGCTGGCATCCCCAGGCTCGGAGCGCGAACCTGGGTAGCCAAAATGCTAGAGCGGGCCCCAACACTCAGCGCCATGGAGTTGGCTCAAAGTCATGTTTTGAAGTTCAGTACCACAGCAACAGCTAGGTCATAAATTCCTATCTTCCTGGGTCACTGAGAGAGAGATAGACTTTAGAGATATGTTCTTATATTTCTGTTGGCTGGAACGCAGATCTGCCTAGATACAGAGTTTGTTTTCAAAGGCCTTTGAAGCTGGGTCTGAGGTAGCAGACCACATTTTTTTTGATGTTACACCTACAATGTTCATTCGAAAAAAAAAAGGTTATAAAGTCAGTCCATCTAACCCTAGGGAGTCATGAGGCATAAGGCACAGCCAATGGCCTTATGCCCCAATAGTTAGATTAACAAAGGTAACCTTTAAGGTAAGGAGACCTGGTCAAAGAAAGCACTCTTTTCACCAAGCAGGCTACACCTCAGAAGGGAGGGTTTGAGGATACTCTGGGACAAACTGGGGGATTACATAACCACTACACTTAAACTACTGGGGGGGGGACAGTGGGCGTGCAGGCCCACAGACTCTGAGAGGAGGAGGTCAGTGAACCTCCCCCCACAGTGATGGAAGAGGACTGGAGGGGGTGAGGAACACATAACAAGGGTAAGTGGAGGGGTGCACACAGAGGGAATAAATGAGAACAGAAGACTTGAGCAAAGAGAAGGGAGGTCATATTCTACGTGAAGAGTTGTGTCTCTGAATGCACGGAGTCTTGGAAACAAGATGGAAGACCTGTAGGCACTATTAGTGGACAGGAGGGCGGACATAGCTACAGTAGCCGAGACTTGGGCAACATCACACCATGATGGGGACCTTGCAATCCCCGATATAAACTATACAGCAGGGGCAGGGTAGTCTGGGAGGGGTGGCAGTTTATATCAGGGACGGAATAACTTGCACAAGGGAGGAGTCAGAGGAAGGGGAGGTGGAGGCATTATGGGTTCAGTTAAAGTCCAATAGAGGGAGAAAGGTGAGGTTGGGGGTTGTTTATAGACCACCCAGTCAGGATGAGGAGAGGACAGGGAACTGAGCTCACAAATATCGGAAGTTGCGGGGAAAGGAGAGGTGGTAATAGTGGGGGACTTCAGCCTGCCCAAGGTGGACTGGAGCATACCATCCATAACAGATGTTAGGAGTCAGGTGATCCTGGAAGGACTGCAGAGTGGGTTCCTGACTTGGGGCACCACTGAACCAACAGCAGCTGAGGCAATTCTTGATCTGGTGCTCACAAATGGGGAGCATGTACAGGAAATAATGGTCAGGGAGCCACTGGAAGGAAATTACCATTGCACAGTGTGGTTCCAGTTGGATATGGGTAGGGAAAGCATCCTGACTAGGACCAAAATCTTGGATTTCAGGAGGGCGGACTTCAGGCAAATGGGCGAAGTGCTAAGGAGCCATCTAGTTGGTATCAGAGCAGATATGGGGGTGGACCAAAGGTGGTCCATCATTAAGGAAGGAATACTGGTTGTCACAGATGAGTGCATTAGGCTCAGGCGGAAGAACACAAGGGCCAAAGCGCCCAGTTGGTTCAGTTCTGAGGTTGCCCAGGCAGTAAGTGAAAACAGGTTGGCCTATAGAAAATTCAGGAAGACCAAGAGAGAGGTAGACAGGGAAAATTATCTAAGGTTGGCCAGTGAGGCAAGTAAGAAAGTCAGGCGAACAAAGGCACAGAAGGAAGCCAACGGTTTAATAGCTGGAGGGGCTCCTCCTGCTGAATTTCTCGAACCTCTAAAAATGAGGTTCACAGTGCTCCGGGGGGGAGGTAGGGAGTATTTCTTTAGGAGGTAACTGCTTCTATGTTTTATGGTCATCGCAATGATTGGTTGTTGTTACACATTTGTGCATCGTCACAGCTGCCTCTATAGTGACTAGACATCTTCATTGTATAGTGATGCTGAAAAAAAGCTGTTGATTGTATATCTGTATGTTTATTTTTTTTGTAAAACTTAATCAAGTGTATTAAATTATAAAAAAAAGGCACAGAAGGAATTAAGGAGGGAGAAGGCTTTCTTTCACTATGTAAGTGAGAACAAGGACAAGAAGGAAGGGATTGTTAGACTTAAGAAAGGGGTGGAGGATAATGGGGGGAAAAGCAAAGATACTAAATGAATACTTCTGTTCCATCTTCACCCGGGAAAAGGATGGACCAGTTCCTTCAGGAAGGAAAATAGGAGCGGGGGGGGGGGGACACAGATGTAGTGATAGAGTGAGGAAGGGGCTAAAGGAACTGCCTGAGGAGCTGGCAGGGCCACTGGCACACCTATTTAATAGTTCACTAGAGACAGGCATAGTACCGCAGGACTGGAGAACAGCACATGTAGTGCCGCTCTACAAAAGCGGTCCCAAGGATGACCTAGGGAATTACAGACCAGTCAGGCTGACTTCCACTGTAGACAAGCTCATGGAGACCATACTAAAGGAGAGGTTGGTGGAATATCTAGAGGAGCATGGTCTCCAGGATGCGAGGCTGCATGGGTTCATGGCGGGGGGGGGGGGGAGAGATTGTGTCAAACAAATTTTAACTTCTTTGACTGTGTCAATAAGACAGTAGACAGGGGCCAAGCAGCAGACATCCTCAATCTTGATTTCAACAAGGCCTCAGACTCTGTGCCCCGCAAAAGGTTGATCAGGAAGTTGGTGGATCTTGGGGTTGGGGAAAAGATGGTCAGATGGGTGGAAAACTGACTGAAGGACAGAACACAGAGGGTGGCTGTGGGGGAAAGTTAACTGGCACAAGACAGGTAACCACTGGGGTCCTGCACAGCTCGGTGCTGGGGCCAGTGTTGTTCAATGTCTTCATCAATGACATTGGAGATGGCATTAATGGCAAAATCTGCCTATTCACAGATGACGCCAAGCTCTGTGGGAGAGTGGACACAGCTGAAGGGATACAGGACCTACAGGAAGATCTGGAAAAGCTAGGGAGGTGGTCCAGGATCTGGCAGCTTGGCTTCAATGCCAAGAAATGCAACGTTATGCATATTGGAGCCAAGAATCCTAGGACAGGGTACTACCAGGGTGGAGTCCGAGTATTTGCATCAGCGGAGGAGGAGGAGGAGAAGGACCTGGGAGTGATGATCACTAGTGACCTGAAGCACTCTATGCAGTGCAAGAAAGCAGCAGCAAAAGCAAACAAGATGCTGGGATGCATATCTAAGGGGATCAGTAGTAGGAGAGAGGAGGTTATACTACCCTTGTACAGGTCACTGGTAAGGCCGCATCTAGAGTACGGAGTTCAGTACTGGTGTCCACCCCTCAAAAAGGACATTAACCTGCTGGAGAAGGTCCAGAGAAGGGCTACAAAAACTATAGCTGGTCAGCAGGGTAAGGCATACAAGGAGACGTTGAGGGTACCAAACGTACTCCCTGGAACACAGGCGAGAGAGAGAGACATGATTGAGACCTTCAGGTACTTGAACGGGATAAATAAGGTTTATAAGGAGAGTCTCTTTAAGCTGAGTGGCAGCCATAACATGAGGGGGCACAGTCTTAAGCTGGAGGGTGGGAGGTTTAGTAGGGAGGTCAGGAAGCACTTCTTCACAGAGAGGGTGGTGGACATGTGGAATGTGCTGCCAGAAGAACAACCATTTCACTACAGCCGGCCTAGCATTCGACTCCTCTCCAGCAAATCTATTGCGGTCACAATTAAACTTCCAGACTACTGAGGCACATAAGGCCACTTCCACTTTTTCCTTTAAGCCTATACTTTTAAAACAAGTAGAAGACCTACTACTCCATTTGGATACAACTAAAAGCGCAGATGCAGACTCTCTGGACCCCTATTTTCAAAAAAATTGCTCTGCACGCCTTAGCGGCCCCCCAACTCACCTTTTCAATCTGTCACTAGCCACTGGATCTATTCCTGCAATTTGGAAAACAGCTCAAGTGTTTCCTCTACTCAAGGCAGGTGACCCCATGGACCTCAATAACTACAGGCCCATATCCATCTTACCAGTATTGTCCAAAATGCTTGAAAAACTAGTGAACAGCCAATTAAGTGCCTATCTTGACACCAATAATCTGCTTAATCCAGCTCAATCTGGTTTTAGATCCATGCATAGCACCATCTCTGCCTTAGCAAAAGTCACTAATGATTGGCAGACTGATTTAGACAAAAAGAATAATATCTGTGCTGTATTTCTGGATTTAAGTAAAGTCTTTGATACTGTGGACCATGAACTACTAATCTCCTCTCTACACTCCATAGGCCTCGACTCAGTCTCTCTTCAATGGTTCAGATGCTACCTCTCTGGTAGACTACAGCATGTAAAAAAATGAAGGTGACCTGTCTACCTCAAAACCACTCCTAAGAGGTGTACCACAAGGTTCCATCCTGGGCCCTATCCTCTTTGCCATTTATATCAATAATATTGATTCCAACCTCACCAAATCTAATATTCACCTTTTTGCAGATGATACTGTCCTATATGTCAGTAGTCCTACACCATCAAAAGCCTGTGAACTTTTACAATCTGAGTTCTCTCTGCTGCAGCACAAACTACTAGAAAAAACTCCTACTGAATGCCAAGAAAAGCGAAAGCCATGTTCTTCTCCTCCAAGAGCTTCTCCTCCACTCTCACCCAAACACCCTTCCCCAATTATCTACCATCCTTGGTGAAAGTCTGGACTATGTGGATAAATTTAAATATCTTGGGGTTTGGATTGACAATAAACTTGACTACACTAGCCACATTGAAGAACTCCTGAAGAAGCTCAGGCAGAACTTGGCCTATTCTACAGAATAAAAACATTACCTAACCAGAGATTCTAAACAAAGATTAATCCTGGCATCATTCCTATCCCTCATTGATTATGCTGATTTCCTGTATAGTCACTGCTCCCTTTCCCACTTAAACAAGCTGGATACCTTGTATCATAGAGCTCTTAGATTCATTACAGACCTTCCTTTCAGCACCACCATTGCTCTCTCTATACTGCAGTCGGCTGGACATCCCTTCATCATAGAAGAAACAAAATGCTGCTCTATGGATCTACAAAGCTCTAACATACAAATTACCATCCTACATTTCAGATTGTTTTACCAAGGTCATATCAGACCATATGACCTAAGGAACAACAAACTCATCATACTGAAGATACCTATTACCTGTACCCGGCATGGGAGGGCAGCAATCAGCTACTCTCTAGCACTTATTTGGAACTCTCTTCAAAGATCCTGAAGTTGAATACACTCATTCCATTAACATCCTTCAAAAGCTATACACTAGTCTCTTTCCAGAGCCATGCAACTGTTTTCACAAGGCCTAGTCCTACCACAACCCACTTTTTCTCCCACCCCCCTTTTTTCCTCACACTTCCACCCTTAATTTGTTTTTGTAGCCTTCACCCACTTAACTCATACCTGACCTCATTCCCAGAATCCCACCTCCCTCGCTTTAATCTTTCATTACTGTCTTATTTTGCTCCTTTTTATTATAACCCAGTTTCTTTGGCTCATTGCCTTGTATATATGTGAATGTTCTTGCTTTTTGTTCATTTATAATGTCCTTGTTTTTGTATTCAATCTATATCTTTTATTTGTGTAAAAAATTGTACCTTTATATTGTTATGACCAATCAGGTCCATCTTGTAAATGAGCTATGCTCAATGATGCTCGCCTGAATAAATAAATAAATAAATAAAGATTTTGAAGAGGTAATCTCGTTGAATACAGTGGGCAGCTTTAAGAGAGGCTGGGACAGATATAGGGAAAGGGTAAGGGTCATGGGTAGGGGGGATGAGAGGAGTGGGGACAGGGACAGTAGCTCAAGCTGTGGACCCTGCAACACGAGCAGACTTAATACACCAAATGGCATTCTTCTGCTGGCGTCTTCATATGTTTGTATAACCCAACCCCCGGAGTGCCTCAATGTTATTATTAGTAAACTAAAATGTTTCAAAAGTTAAAAATCTATTTTGTATTGTACATGAGGGTTTCCATACATCAGTATAACCCTTTTAGAATGCTGTTATCAACCAGTCGGAATGACCATTCCCGGGTCATTGTTTCATACTACTGGTTCTCTGCATCAGGGGAATGGCAGAGATGCTGCACAACAGCCACAACTTCCTCCTGTCTTCGGACACCTTGTCAGCTATGCCACTTGGCACTTGTTCTGTCTCCTACCCCCATCCCATACTGGTAGCGCTGGTTCTGTGAGGTTGCTGCACAGCAGCATTTAATCTGCCCATTCACCTTCGGCCCTCTACTTACTCTCTCGAATCCTCTAACAGTCCCTTTGTCTCCCTCCCCCACCTTGGGACTTCTGCACATCATGCCACATTCTCTGGTCCAACCTTAAAACCTTTCCAGTCTCCCCTTCTCGCTACCCTGAGGCCCCTGCTCCACGAGCATATTACCCCTACCTGCCACTGTGCCTAATCTCTCCTCTCCTCTTGTCTCCATCCCTGCCTACAGTACCTCCGCTCCCTCCCTTTTCCTATTCCTGCTAATCCACATTCTCCGACACCCCCACCAAAACCCTGCCTGTACTGCAACTGACGCTTACCGCAGCAGGTCTGATGCATCTTTTTTCTTATGCACTGCTGTACAGCACTTGCTGGTGCACAGTAACTGAATTTATCTGTCTCATCACTGTATTTTGCATTCGTATACTGTATCTTGTCTATATCAATGACCCAAGTTATATATTACCTTGGTTTGCTGTACTTCTCATGGACCATTCCCCCATGGCATGGGTTCAAACAAGCTGCTGTTCTACTAATATTAATTCCAGAGCAACCCTGTGAGCCCACGGTTTGTCATTTATTTATTTGTTTGTTTACCGGGTAGGTGCACTGATCCCACAGACCGTTTTCAGGTACAACCCAGGCCATGAAGATGGCGCATATAAATACAGACAAAATACACATTACAGAAACTGAGAGAGGAGGAGGAGGTGTCTACACAATCGAGGTATTCACCGACATGCATTGAGCACAGAAGCAAACCAAGGAGGAACAAAATACATCGGAATACAAGATGCACAAATTGAATACGAATGCCAAAACGGTACAAGGAATGTTATTACAAAAAATAAATGCAGCACAGTACAAGTAAGGAGCAGGTGCAGTTAAGAACAACGGTACAGTCAGAACAGTCTGTGGCATATCCATAACAGGAGGGGGACAAGATTTGGCCCACAAGTGGGGAAGAGGACTAGCATCCTGAGATTACCCAGCTGAGCAGGAACATTTGGCTTCAGCCAGCAGCCAGGCTTTAAAGTTAGTTTTAAAAGTAAGGTGAGAGTCAAGTGAGCAGAGGGAGATGGGGAGTTTGTTCCACAGCGTGGGAGCCGCGAAGGACAGGGCTTTACTACCCAGACCAGTGGTAATCCTAGGAACCTCCAAAGGTGAGACTGAGAATTCTTGGGGGCACCTTGGAGGGACTTTAGGTTTGAGCAGGGATGAGTTAGGTGACAGGTTGCTGCTTCTCATGGCATTATCTATGAAGCAGGCAAGGACATAGTCCTGTCGTCCTTGTAGAGGGAGCCACCCTAGGGACTGGTATAATGTGCAGTGATGTGTGGAGTAGGGTGACATGAGCATGAACCTACAGATACTGTTATAGATGGTGTTAAATCTGGAGTGCAGGGAGGAGGAAGCATGAAAGTAGACTGGGGCGCAGTAATCTAATAGGGGGAGAAGGCTGCCTTGGGCTATGGCAAGGCACACCTCAGGGGTCAGGTAGTGTTTGAGTCTAAAACCAGCCCCTAGTTTCTGGCTTACCCATCGCACATTGATGTTGATTTACTCCTAGAAAGTTAGGAGGGGTCTAGGGTGACACCTTTGTAGTTAAAACAGGAAACGTTCTGCAAGGGGGGGTTCGGGTGTTAGTACTAAGAGTGAGGAATTAGGGTTGGAGAATTTCGAAAGATTGGGTTGGGACCCCAGGAGCATGGCTTTAGTTTTTTTCCTCATTGACTAATAGCCTGTTGGACAGGAACCATTTGTGGGCTGCCCTGTAGCTTTGGGCAAGGGTGGTGGATAGATTAGCCAGGGATTTGTTGCTGTGGTATAACACAAGATCATCAGCATACAGTAATGCCTCACAAGTAAGGCTATTGGCAGGAAGGGAATTAATAAAAAGGGAAAACACTGAGGGCCCAGGATGGAGCCATGGGGAACTCCAGTGGCTACAGACATGACCAGAGAGGTGGCTGAACCGATGTTTACAGATCGGGATCGGCCCAAGAGATAGCTCTGGAACCACATTGATGTCTTGGTCGAGCAGCCATGGTGAAATAGTTTAGTGTGGAGGAGGTTGTGATCGACAAGGTCAAGGGCCTTTGTCTGGTCCACCAACACGGCACCGGTGGCATTCTCTGTGTCCATGTTTCTGAGGATGTGATTAGTGAAGTGGGCCAGGGCTGAGGTGGTGCTGTGAAATTTCTGGAACCCGTGCTGGTGAGGGCAAGGCAGGTTGTATTTTTCGATATATTCAGAGAGCTGGTAGTGGACAATTTTTTCCAGCAGTTTTCTCAGGTGGGGTAGGATGGAGATGGGCATGCAGTTATCGGAGAATAGGAGGTCACCAGCCTTAAAAATTGGGACAACTTTGGCTTTCTTCCATTAGACAGGCATAGATGACAAGGCCAAAGCTACGTTAAAGATGAAGGTAAGGGGTTTGAAGTTGCAGGGAGCAATGAGTTTAAGAAAGCAAGGGTAGAGTCCATTGCTACCTGGGCTAGCCCTGTTTCGAAGGCTCATTATAAGTTTTAGGGTATCCGGGGGGAGATAGCTCTGAAGTAGAAGGGAGGGTTTGAAATACCATCTTGGGGGGAGTTTGGAGTAATTTCAGAAAACAAAAGCCTAAAATCTTTGCCACTGGATCGTGCTCGAGAATACAATTATGCAGACTTGCTGTGTAATCTGGAACACGAATCTAATCTAAAATCTTTGTTAGTTGATGTCAAATGCAAAATGCACTCATCTAGCTATGAAAGCGATTTCTTCTGATAATACACAGTTGAAGACCTCTGACCCCACCCCCACCTTATCAAAGTGGCCCACCTGGAAATCTGCAGGTGCTCCCCCCTCCCCGCTGGTTTTCCTCTCCAGGTTCCAACCATTAAAAGAAAATATTTTCAGGGCCAGCACATAGATGCAGTAGTAGGGTTACCGATTGGGACACCGGTGACCTGGTTTCAGGAATGATCCCAAGTCATCGGGGGCTAGCTGTGGAAGGTGGGGGGATTAAGCATCCCAGAGGATGGTGTCTCCTTCCCCAGGGTCAGAGGATTCCATCTGCCACTTCCACACTGCCCACCAGGATGCAGAGGATGGTAGTATAACACCCTTGTTCCCCGGGGTTACTAGAATCAGTGGCAGGCAGCTTGTGAAATGCCAGGTAAGTGGGTTTCACTCTGTCTTCAGTCTCAGCTGAGCTGGAGTGATGATGTAATCATAGAACTCTCGCAGCAGCATAAGCCACAGTCTCAGCTGGCTTTGGAATGAACTGAAATGTTCAGTGAGTTGTTATAGAGTGGAGTTTGAGAAGGAGGCTTCAGCTGCTGGGTAGCTCCTCAGATTAGCACTGACAAAGAGCTACCCCTTTTTGTTTTGAGATATTTTGTTCTCACCCTAGAAGAAGAACAAAGACAGTTTTCTAAAGTGGTGGAGACCTGTGCCAGAAGGTTTTCCTTGCCCCATCCCAGGAGGGATGGGGGTGAACTCCAGTATTCAGGGGCAATCCTCTTGATCCACTTGGTTGGTGAAGCTGCCTTGTACATCTTCATTTGTTGTGAGTACAACCCTTTTTTCTGTGTCAGCCCAGGGGCATCTGCAATATCTTGGGGTGAATTTCTCTGTCAATGGGACCAGGCATCCAATACAAAGTAAAGTGTCTGCCTATGTTGGAGTCCAAGAATGTGACTAAGTACAGAACTTTTAACTTTGACACCCAGAGGTGTGTCAGTAGTTTGTTAAGTGTGAGAAATATTTTAAGATAACATCTACGAGTTTTTGTCTGTGTGAGTGTTATTAACCAGATGAATGGCCGAGTATAAACTTGGAAGCAAAAGGTGGGAGACCCCCAATCTGGAGTAACCAGTTTACCTCTCCGGGTTCCGTTTGGGCACCAGTACATTTTCATTTAGTGCAAGTGGCCAATGCCTAATGGAAGTAATTATCCCAAGATGAGGGTTTGGAATTTCTGTTTCTTCAGTTTACCCCAATGTAATGGGTTCTGGAAGATTTGAGCCTGGATGTGCTCAGTGTGGTCATGGGAACCACTTTCATCCCTCTGGGAAATGGGAACAGTACTAGTCTGACCGTATGTGCCAATCTTCAGTTTCAGAACCACAGTGTTCACTGTTTCTTCGCCCTATGCTAAATGGGAATTCAGGAACTTCTGTACCCTGGAAAATCTGCAATACCAGTATGTGTAGCCCCATGGGGGTCCATATTCGCTTTGTGTACTATTCCTACTTTGTTATATGAATAAAAGCAACACTCTAGAATCCCAACCTGGTTTGGACAGTATTGTTATTGTTTCCATGTGTCTGGGTTTACTTGGGTGCTCCTGTCCAGAAGTGCAAACCTAGCATAATTATGAGCAAATGTTTTCTCCCAGGGACCTGGGTTGCTGACCGTGGTAAATGGTCCCACCAGGTGTGTGCCAGGTATTTGCCACACTTGGTTGACTGTTTTTATATAACAGTCTGGTCCACCTAGCCTAATGATGGCCACTTCTCTGTTTTCTCTACGTTTTATGGTAGTAACCCCCCCCCACCCGTTGCCCCTAGAAATTTGTGGCGAGAGAAGCCCTGCTGGTTACACAAGGGGGGCCAGTTGAGGGGGTTACAGTAGGGCTTGGTCTGACCAGAGTGGGACAAGCCACACAGGCTACGTGAGACATCACACGTTTGCAGGCGTACCCACTTACAACCCTTGTATCTGCAGCTCCTATGGGTTGGGAATCCCATATGTTGAAGCTTCCGAAGATTGTTGGTCCGAAAGCGAATGCTCTTTGTTCTTTTTGTAACATCCTTGTTGGTCCAATAAAAGGTATTAAACCATCTATTCTGGATGGGTTGGGAAAGAGACGTGGAAAAATCATAGCCCTGTTCCCGAGAATGCGGTCTCTTGGGACCAGCATGATCTCTCTACCTGACACCTGGGCGGTGGCCGAAGAAACACAGAAAGCATCGGGGACACGGCTCTCCCACCTCATTCCTCATGGGGAGAGACAGCCACAGCTCTATGGGGACAGCACCTCAGATATGGCAGACAGCTGGCTTGCCTTGTGGGACCCGGAGTTCGGCAATAGAGTAAGGGGGGGCATAAAAAGGCTTTTGATTTTCTAATAAAATGTTGTTGCGGTTTATCACTACAAGTGTATATACAATGTTGACAGGAGCCAGCGAATAACACATTAGTGTTATGCTGAAATGAGTGTCACCCCAGCTCCACCCCTAGTCATTTTCCAGGTAAGCGCATATACCAACATTCCACATGTGCCCCATACACCAAGTCCAACCTGGTTCCCCTTCATTATATACCTCAACTGTTAACCGAACCCACCTCTGGATCTTGCTGGGTCGGCGGGGGTCAGACATGTTGTTGGTGAACATTTAGAAACACTTTCTGAATCGAACCACGCAGTGCCCCACTCACGAACCAGAACTGCCCCCTCTCGTCTCTGCACCTCCAACTGTTTCACCACCAACAACAGCCCCTCTACACCACAGTAACCCACGACACCTGCACAAAGCAATCAGCGCACTTCCGTCTCCGGTCCGCAAGCGCAGCCGTCCGTGTAAAGCGATGACCCATACTTTCAGTTCCGAGCTGTCGATTGCAACCAGAGATCAACATAATCATTTCCGTTTTGAATAAAGCTTGTGAGGTTCTCGTTTACACTTAAAGACCCGTTACCCATTACGTGAAAAATCTTTGCACCGTTTAAATACAAGTGGATTGCGGAGGGTTTCTTTCTTGCAACGATTGCCAATGCGGAACTAACGCCGAGGGCTGTTTGTAGTACGGGAGCTGCAGTGGGTGACACACAAACAGCGGGTCTGTGCCGTTTCTTACCGGCGAGCTGCCAGCCGTCGCTTCGCAATGTTGGAGCCACGTTCTTGTCAGTTATTATTATTAGTAGCCCTCAATCGGTAATACTGGGGCAAGTTCTGTTTAGTTATTATTAATTACTTAAGCGATCATCGGTGTAGTTTTGTGTTCCACTCCGCAGTTCTGTTTCCCTCGTGTGATTTTAAAAATTGAGGGTCTGAGAGAGCGAAGTTAGAGGAAAGTTATATCAGGGAAATTGAATTAACATAGAAACAATAACACTCAGTGTTGTAAGCTTTGCGCCTATCATTGATCAGAATTTGCAACAAAACAGTCAAAGCCATTGAAGACCCAGCAAGATGGACTAGATTCTCATTCATTAGCTGCTTTTTTTGTCTTGTCAGCTCGTTTCCAGGTTTAACTCTTAACTGGAAAATTGAGTCCCTTCCCCCTTTGACACAACTGGACTTCGGTTTGCGTCTGTATAACAGTGCTGTATTAGGATATCAAGCACCATACAAGTAGTGCATAGAAAAAGTAAACCCCCACTATTATCCTGCTACTCATTGCACATACTGGTTCACTTTCTGGCAATAAAGATGGCCTTTCCATTACCAGAGCCAAAGAAACCAGAGCTGCCCTGCAAGCTTATCCGTACTATCGAGTGCAAACAGGGAGCAGTTCGAGCTGTCCGGTTTAATGGTGAGTATGCTGTGCCCATTACAGATCACCGGTCCCTGTTCTCACTGTGTTACAAAGGTGGCAGATTTTGCAATCCCGCAGTGTTATTTATTTCTGTTCTGTTTGTGAAGTAACCAGAGGAGTTGTTTACAAACCACATGCCCCAATGTATCTGCCCCCGTAATGATGCAGTCATTTCAGAATAGCCAGGTCTATCAATGTGCTATAAATGTGGCAGATTAGGCTAGCACACTGGTAGTGCAACCGCTTGCAACACCTGTGGCCCAGGTTCGGAAACATGCCTGGGTCATCAGAAGACCAGTATGGGAAGAGGACTGAATGTCTCAGAGGATGCTTCCCAGGGAGGGAGGGTCATCCACTACAGTGCTGCCATCTGAATGATTATGGGAAGAAGCACAGTGAAGGAAGAGTAGGGAGTGGATGTTGGACATGCTTGCAATGGTGCAACATTGTGCGCACCCCTGCTGTGATCTCCTTGCATGTGAATATCCGGGGGGCAAGAAGAAAACAGAAGGAAAGTGCCCCAGCACTGCAGACACTGGACCCCCAGTACACTCAGGCCCTGAGCAGCCTCCTGACGAAACACAGAAGTTTGGAAGGTCCACCCTTCACTCTCCATCCCTTTATGGCAGGGTACAGCCAAGGCTCAAAGAGGAACAGCCGCAGTAGAGCTATTGATTTTCTGTTTTACAAATTCTTCAAATCCATTTTTTTCTGTTTTTTTTTTCTCAAAACTTAGTGCAAATTAGTGTGTTATGCACTAAAAATGTGTCACAAAATGAGGGTCTGACACACAAATGTAGCACCAAGTGTGGCTGTAAATGTGGTGTAAACATGTTAAAGGGTGGCCCTACTACAGACAGGGATGACTGGACTGGACAGTCGCCTCGGGAGTTCTTGAGGGGAAGCAGTGCTGGAAGATGAAGAAAAGTTTAAACAGAAAGTAAAACAAATAAAAGTGGTAAATGTTACAATCCTCCAGTGTCGCCTCCTTCTGTTCTCTGAAATAAGAGTATTTACAGGAATTATTGTCAGCAACATCTGTGCTGTCTGGGTCTTGGACCTGAATGATGCCAGGTCAACTATTGCCGTGTCAATCTGAGAAATGCAGTTAGAGCACACTGAGCTGCGAAACTCACCTCAGCTGCCGTCTGGCTCTGTGACCTCCAGACACCAGCCTGGCTCAGGCATTTTTTTCTTAATTATTTTTTCTTCTTCTTTTCATTCAGTTGATGGAAACTACTGCCTGACATGTGGCAGCGACAAGTCTCTGAAGTTGTGGAACCCATACAAAGGAACCCTCTTGAAAACCTACAGCGGGCACGGTTATGAGGTGCTGGATGTTGCAGGGTAGGGACTTCATTCTGTTTATTGTTGCTGGCCATTTATGTGTTGTTGTTTTTTTTTTTTTAATTTGTCAGAGAATGGTTTAACTGAGATGCAACAACTGATCTTCAGATGGTTCTGCATTTACCCAATGTAACAGCTGGGTGGCATGAAACACTGGCAAGTCATCAGACGTGCTCAAACTCACAGACTGTGACATTGTGCAAGGCCTTGATTTGAATGGTGACCTTTTGGGTCAGGTGCTGAGGCTGTAACCACTAGGTCACACTACTCAACCATGAGTAGAGTGTCTTTATCCGAAGGTTATAGGGGGGCATTGTCCTCAGTGACTGACTGATTGAAAGATTAAAAAAAGATAACTGTGAGGGCCAGCCCGGTGGCGTGTATGGCTAAGACACCTGTTCCTCATCTGCCATTATGCCAGCTACCCAGGTTAGGGAGTGAGCATGAGCCACTCGGGGGGTCAACTGGGTGGGGATTGAGCGCCTCAATGGACACCCCTCAGGCGCGGGGAGTTTACTGGCTCATCGTGATACTGCCAGCTAGGTGACCATAGGCAGCAGCAGTTCTGGGGGGGGGACGCTCCCTGCAGAAGACATCCGTGCGTCCATCCTGTTCCCTCCTCTATGGAGCATCTACAGACTCGAGAGTCCCAGAAAAATTGTGGGGGGACAGTCAGCAGGATGATGCCTGCCTCTCCTCGTGGTGGCCCATCTGTCACTGGCTCCCACCAACATCTGAGGCCTAATCACCTCCCGGTTAGCAGGGGGCCCAGGAGGCTCCATCATGGGGGAGGGGGAATCCATGGGCACTGCAATGGGCCTGACGAAAGTTAAGTTCTAGAGATGGTGCGGTAACAGGGCTGGAGGAGAGGAGGCAGATGGGGCAGACTGGGCATCCAGGAGGATACAAGGAAAATTAAAGAAAAAAAAGATAACTACAGATTTTCTGGGGTTTTAGCGTGATGCACCATGGGTAGGCTTTTTTTTTAAATAATGTATGGCAGTTCATCATGCTTATCTTCCACTGGAGGTTACATACCTCAGAGGCCCCTTCCGGTGGCCATGACTTCAAGCATCATGGGAACTTGTTTAGTATTGATAGAGGAAAGGACTTGGGTCCATTTGTCTGCCCCTCCTGCCACCCGTCAGTGACTATACCAAGGTTGAGTATGGACACGCATCCAAGCTTATCAGCCAGAATGCTACCCCTACTCATGCTGTGTAGCCCTTAATGCCATTCTTGCTCAGGAATCTGTCTAGTCCTGTTGCCCACCAGGGGTGTAGCCAGACAATATACCAATGTACACCAGGACCGTGTTCGTTGCCTCATTCGGCAGAATAAATAAAACTTTTGTATCTCATGACAATGATTGGTGCCATGCATGGGTAAATACAAATGCCATGCATTGTTCCCTAAGACACTCACATACCAGCCCAGAGCCTGTAAAGTTGTATTGTCCTTGGGACGCAAGTTTGGTCTAGTGGTTAGAGAACAGAGCTGTGAATTTGCAGAGTCGAGTTTGATTCCCACAACTACCACTTACTCATGGTGTGACCCTTAACCTCCCTGTAGTTATTCTCTCTGTAATCTCGCTCTATGCTTATTAAGTCTCCCTGTGTGCTACAAGTGTCACTAACATTCTGTTGCCTCCCTTTTCTGTATTAGAAAGTGATTTTAGATACCATCTGTAGAAAAGGTACTATACAAAACTAAATTTCTTTCTTGTTCCTTTTCTAGTGTTCCCCCATCCTGCCACCTCACCAGATTCAGGGCATGCCCTCTAGCTCTGCTTGTGCTCACCAGCTCATACATCTGTGTATGCCCCACCTGCATACCAAGTACTATTTCCTGTTTCCCATTACTACAGTCATTAATTTTTAGATGTTACTGTGACAGCTACAAATCTCTAATATACAGAAGCATTGGTAGCTCAGTAGGTTTGCACTCTCATCTCTGGGGCCAGAAGATTGAAGGTGGTGGGTTCTAGTCTCACAACAGGAACTTGAGATAGTTCGTAGTACTGACACTGGAGAGCAACACCAGCAGGGTACTGTACTGTTTTTGCGTGCTGTCCTTTGGATGAGGTGTTAAACCGAGGTCCCTGCTGCCCATCTCTGGTGACTGTTCAGGTGGAAGTAAATGATCCCATGGCACGTATCTTAAGAATTGGAGACATTTTTATCAAAATAAAATACAAGAAAAGCATAACAATTACTTAAGATAACCATCATAACAATCCAATATAAGCAATATATACATACATACATATATACATACATACATACTATATATATATACATGTATACATACATACATACTATATACATATATATACATACAGTATACACACACACACACACACACACACACACACGTACATACATACAATAAAACAAAATAGTGATTTTCCCCAGTGTCCTGGCCAACATTTTGTCTGTAAAACAGGCCCAAGTAACCCACCCCCTGGATGCACCTGCCGCAAAAAACTAAAACAAGGGCAGGCTGTGAAGACATTGTGGTACAAGGCAGAACTTGAAATAACCCAAGAGTCATACAAGGTTGAGTTGTAGGAAGCCTGTCAAGAACTGGAAAAAAAAAAAGAATGATGTTTTGAGACTAGGGTCCTCATATTCAAAAGGGGGGGGGGGGTTGCACCCAAATAGTGCGGTCGCAACAGAATGCCATCTTCAAACACGATGCACAATTCCAATGGATTGCGCATCCTGATCGAATATGGCAACCTGGGCATGCAACGCAAATGTGATGTCGGCCAACGCTGCACCTGGCGCAGCCCAGTGATGGGCTGCATACAGGCAATGGGGGCTGCACTGGTGCATCCGAGATACGCTGCACCCCCAAGGGCCCTATTAAGCCAGACTGTGCAAATGAGCCCACTAGGCATGCATGGAGCAAATGGGCCCCATGCATGCTAGTTATGGTCACATTTGCATGTCTGTGAGACCCGGGATGCACGGGACTGGCGCTGCCCCCGCCCTAATTGCTGTCACTGTGACACTTCTGTCCAGTGCACGTACCTGGTGACCCAACGTAAATAAAACAAATAAGATACATCTGCCCAGCAAGACAATAGCAGGGCACCCCGTTCCAGCCCTGTCCGGAATAGGTGCAGATGCCTGCACCGTACGTCCCCAGTAGTCAAGTGAACTCCACCACAGACACAAATGCAGTTCCCAGTGGACACACATCAGTCCCTGGTAGACTAGTTGACCCCCCGTCCCAGCCGCGATCCCCAACAGTAGATGAATGGAGGCGTACCTCCATTCCATAGTGAGGATGACACCACCCCAACCCCTGGCATGGCCCCTCCCATCCTCAAGCCTCCATAGTATGAAACACAGCCCCGGACTCTTTTCCATGCGTAATGGCACCCCACCAACAGTGACCCCAACCACCGCTCTCCCGTCCCAGCACATCCGGGCGGTCAGCAAGCAGCACCGCTCTCTGCGCACTACCAGAGCTGCCCGCCGATTGCACTGCCAGTGACATTGTACAGTATATACTACATGCCCATTGGTTCGATGGGCGTTTAGTGTATACTGTCAAGGACAGTGTATTCGGTGAGCAGCTGTGGTGGTGTGCGGAGGGCTGTGCTGCTGGCTGGCTGCCCAGACGTGCTGGGACGGGGGGAGTGGGGTGGGATGTGGGTACCTGAGTGGTTGGGGGTCCACTACACTATGGAAAGGGGTCCGCGGCTGTGTTTCTTGTGATCGGGGTTCGGGGATGGGAGGGGGGTACCACTACGCTATGGAAACAGGCTCGGGGATGTTATTACCTAGGGACGTGGTAGGGACGTGGATGGGAGGTAGGTACCACTGCACTATGGACCAGGGCATGGGGTTTTCTTCTACTCAGATCATGATTTGTGGATGGGAGGGGGGGTTGACACTGTGGAATGGGTTGGGATGGCACACAGTCTTGTGCGATCGGGAAGGGGGACTGCTGCACATGTCCTGAATGGGGATACACACTGATTTTGGTGCAGTTGTGGTTCAGGGCTGGGGCAGGGGGGTTCATCAGACCACTGGGGCTGGCAGACTGTGGTGCACCTGTGTACACTTCCAGGGCCCGTCTGCGGGTGGCTGACTTAGGTCAGCTTTTCGCGGCCTATCTTTGGGCCGCACATTTCATGCCAGTGAGGAGCACATTCTCTCTGAATATGGCGGCGCTCTGCGTATTGATAGGAACGCCCCCATCACTAGCGCAACATACTGTACATTAACTTGTGTACCAGCCCATTCCCATGTAGGCAGCACATCTCGCCTCCTTGAATATCACTCTGCGGCGCATTGTTGGACCTGCACGTCACATCTCCCTTTTCTGCCGAGATGTGCCGCGCATCTCCTTTGAATATGGGAGCCGAACATTTTGTCAGAGAGGTAAAGAGATCCCAGCTGGCTGGCAGGTGGTTCCCAAACATTGTGTGGTCACCTGGTCTCTCCCCGGGTGCCGAATGTGTTGCTTTCAGAATGTCAGTTTAAACTGCAGCTTGTCCAAGGTAGAAGCCTTATGGTCATGCATAACAACTCCAGGAGGACACTATGGTTTTACAAGTCTCCATTTACCATTGAGGTTCATTGCCTGCTTATATATTCACTGGCCTCTCTTCCCACAGATCATTTGACAACAGCCAGCTGTGCTCCTGTGGGTCTGATAAAACAGTGATCCTCTGGGATGTGGCAAGAGGACAAGTGATCAGGAAGTTCCGGGGTCATGCAGGGGTAAGGAACCCTTATCTGTTCACTGTGTACCTCCTGTATGGTGGTGGGTGGGGCTGCTGGATATGAGAATTTTTTTATTCCAAAGTCTCGCTTCTGTTCCCAGAATAAATTGCTGTGTTTATCCAGTTGTTTAGTGCAAACATCCAGGAAGGTGCCACTGATTATAGGACCAGATATTCAGAACGTTTACTTTGGGTTGTTTATATAGCAAACAGGTTCCTCCTGAAATATGTTTAACCCAGATACAATTTTTTATCACTACCAATAAGACTAAGAGGAGATATGATTTTAGTTCATAGAATTTTACACAGTTTGCATGAGGTGGATCGGGGGAAACATTCATTTTGTTCAGGGCTGTAGCACTGGAGTGAGTTGTAGTGTATACAGAATTGGTGACCAGGTGCAGAGTGCCATCTGGTGGAGATAATGAAGATTGCAGCATTCAAGAATGAGCCAATGTAACACCTTTGCTAAAAGGCGTTTTCCTTTTAGCTGCATGGTCACAGCTGCTGTCTATAGACCAGGGATCTGTCAGTGGCTCAGCAGGTTGTACACTTGCCTCTGAGACCGGAAGACCAGAATGCTGTGTGGGTTTTATCCCCACACCAGGCACTTGGGTTAAATCCCAATACTGACACTGTGATGCAGCATGAGTGGGATGCTACACTCCTGAGGCGCCGTCTTTTGGATGAGACGTCAAACCGAGGTCCCGTCTGCCTGTTCTGGTGGTAGTTCAGGTGGATTTTAAACATCCCATGGCACTTATCAAAATGAGTAGGGGAATTTTTATTTGAAAAGGACTACAGAGAATAATCTTGCAGAACAAAACATTAATACATACATGCTGATTTACATCCATAGCCTATTAGAGAGAAAAAGATAAAAAAAAAAAGGAAGAAACGTTCAAAACATACAATTCCATACTTTTTCCATAACAGTCATACTTTCAAAGGATAACATTTCTTAATGTAACCATATTTGTTGAAGGGGTTTAGCCCATTTTTCACAGTTTATCCATAATAATTTAAGCTTCTCATCCTTGTATTTCTTGGCATCTAATGTCCTTAACATTTGTAGAGAGATACTTACATTCCTGTATAGCTCTACATAGGCCACTTGCCTTTGTTGTGTTACCCTCACACAATGGGCTTGCCAGATATAATACCTGACTATTACGAAGACTGTGTATAAAGTTTCTGGACAATATTGCCCCCACCCCTCCCTCAAATTCCCCATATATTAATGTCAATTTACAAAACAGAGGCTTCCCCCATTCTTTTGCTACATATCTCCAAAATAGCTTTACATGTTTGCACCCTAGAACTACGTGTTCTTGGATTTCTAGTATCTGTGTGCATGTTTGTCTTAAACAATACCTGTCTTGAATCTGTTCGTGCTTGTTATTATTCCTAACACTTAATTTACCATATAGACTAAGCCAAACAGAATCCCATACAAAATCAGGCAATCTTTTTGATTTTAACATGTCCGGATTGAACTGTACTTTCCCTTGAGGGCAGTCTCCTAGGGCAGTTTTTTCCTTGCTCTCTTTTTGTATGGTGTGTCTGTATATTTCTTTTCTATTTTTAATCTGTAGACACATACTAGTAATGTCCCATTTGATCAGATGTTTTATTTGTTCTAATCCATACTTGGGGAGCCCAGGGATTCTACGTAGAAGTCCTGATTTTGTCTGGGTCCATACTGTTAGACAGGGATTAATCCAATTTACTACTAGGTCTTTCCATATTTTGCCTCCTGGTTTTAGAGCGTTACCAAAGTTATACACAATTTGAAGATAGAGGGGGGATGGCTCAGGGGCAATGTGAGGAAGTATTTTTTCACAGAGGGTGGTGGACACATGGAACAGCCTTTCTGAGAAGGTTGTGGGTTCTAAAACTGGGAGAATTCAAGAATACATGGGACAGACATAAGGCAATTCTTGTGGGGGGGGTAAGATGAAATAGGCTGTTGGTTAACTAGGATCTGCAGTTTATCCTCTAGGTAGGGAAATGGGCAGACTAGGTGGGCCAAGCGGTCCTTATCTGCCGTCAAAGTCTATGTTTCTATGTATATGTCAAAAAATGCTACTATAAAAGGCCCCCGGGTTAATCATGCCTAAACCTCCTTCCTCTAGTTTTCTGTAGGTGACTTCTCTTTTAACCGGATTTAGTCGGCTGCCCCATAATGCTTGGAAGAAGATGCTGTATAAAGCAACTAGTAGAAATTGTGGAGGAAGGGAAATATAATTTGTATACAAAAATACCAGCAATAAGAGATTTTATTTATTAACAAAATGATTTTTCTTTTTGCTATCTGTTGCCCTTTCCAAAAGCTAACCATCTTATTGGCTCTCTGTAGTCCTGCTTCCCAGTTCTGCCGTGCCATATCTTCCCCTCCAAATGTGATGCCTAAAATAGTGATTTCCCCTCTAGATAATTTTATTCCGGCAAATGTGTCTTTTTCAGGGAGTGGAGTATCACCAAGTGCCACACATTTGCTCTTGGCGTAGTTAATTTTAGAGCCTGACCAATCAGTGAAGTACTGAAAGGTTTCTACCAGTGAATCTTCTTCTGTTATTGGGTCTATACACAACACCAAATCGTCTGCGTATGCCAGCATCTTAATGGGGGGGGGGTGTTGCAGTTAAGCTAAGCCCTGTAATCTGCTGACATTGCTCTGTTCTCCTCAAAAAAGCATCTATACAAAATCCATAAAGCAAAGGACTGAGAGGGCATCCTTGCCGTACCCCCCTTCGTACTTTCACTTCTTCCCCAACCATCCATTGATATTAGGAACGAGGGACACTTTATCATACATTATTGTAATCTAATTCACAGATTCCTTTGGTATCCCATAAGCCTTAAGCACTTTGTATAGATATTGGTGTGAAATCTTATCGAAAGCTTTTTCCTGGTCTATTCCAAGTATGTAACCCCTTTTTTTTTTTTTTTTCTTAACTTTTCTTTCTGCACTCCACATTCCTGAACTCTTTAAGGAGTGATCACTCGGGATCTTGGTCCTGATCCCGCCCATCTGAAGCCCTTTCTCGCTCCTTCCAGCTGCTCTCGCTGCCACCCGGCCCCCCAGCTCTGAGTCCCCCGAAGCAGGACCACCAGATATACTCCTCCTGATGTTCTATCTTACAGTCTAGTCTGGTGGAGCGAGGCAGTGGAGAGCACACAGGAGCGAGAGGAAGGGCCCGACATGGGGCGTGGTGGACTGCCCCCCCTCACCCCTCAGTCACCTATTAGGAGGTAGAGGGATTTTCTCAGTTTTTCTGTTCTGCCCATACCTCTGCCCCCCAGGCAGATCCCCGACATGCAGTGACGCCAGGGAACGTCCTGTCGTGGTTCTGCAACCCTCTAGACAAACCCTAAGCATTGCAGTACCTCCGGTTGCCACGGAAGGTCACTGCTGTGCTGGGCATGGTCCCTGGAACCCCCTGAGGAAGGTGAGCTGTCCTCCGGACGCTCGTTCCTTCCTCTCCCCTGCTGACCCCCAGCAGCCCAGGCTTGGTCCCGCACCCGGGTCGCCGGCATGGCACAAGGTGTGGCATCCAGCACCACCGGGCCTCCAAGTATGTAGCCTTGCAAGTCCTTATTCTCAGCTTTATAAAATATCTCTCAGAGTATAATTAAATTGTCTTGCAGACTTCTGTTAGGTATGGCGCAGGTTTGGTAAGGACTGATTACCTCGTCTGCTATGACCACTAGTCTACTTAGCAGAATCTTGCTTAAAGTTTTTAAGTCTGTATTTAAAAGACTCCGAGGCCTCCAATTTTGTATTACTTCTTTCTCCCCTTTTTTGTATGATAAAATTAAAGTAGCTAAATTCATCGATTTTTGCCAGATTCCCTTCCTGCAACATACAGTTAAGGACTATTTCAAGGGCTGGGGCAAGTTCTTCAATAAAAGTCTTGTAAAATTCTGCTCCAGTGCCATCAGTTCCTGGGGCAGAGTCATTTTAAAGCCCATTTATGGCATTTTTTGCTTCTGCTACAGTAGTGGATGCTATCAGAAATGTTCTATCTTCTGCCACGATTTGCAGTAGGCCCTCCAGCATGCTACTACCTTCTATAATGTGGAGAGTGTACTCGAATGTCTCCCTAAGGTATGTACCCACTTGTTCTAGTATGCCTTCAGGAGAGGTGATTATGTGCCCTGCCTCAGTTTTGAGTCTAGTGATGATTCTATGGTCTAACCTATCTTTACATTCTTTAAGTGGATCCATGGAACCTTTTATCATATTAGTCCCAAATCTGAGTTCCTGTCCTAGGGATTTTGCCCTGTCGTGCTGCATTTGAACATCTGTTTTTTTTGTTTCTGTAATTTGGGGCCCATAGTTCAGTCTGAGGTTTCAGTTAGTGAGATGCGTCTCTATAGCTGTGGCCTCAGTTGTAGGTATGAAAGATACTTTCCAGTTGCTTCGTCTCTGGCTTTTTTCTGAAAAGAAATCTCTCCAGGAAAATGTTGTTTCCCCCCACCAGGTGGCAGCATCATCGTAAAGTTCAGCTACTGATAGCCTAGGCTGCCATTCCTTTCTCCAGGCTGTTCTTGTATATTCACTACCTAGCACAGAGTTTTTCAATCTAACATACTAACATACTAAAATGCCAGCAGAATAGGCCTAACGGTCTTTCATGTCTGCTCGTTTGGTCAGCCACCACCCTGGGTGCTGACCTTGCTGCCCTCCTCGCCTCCTCTGGCTTCTCCCTTCCCAGTTCTGGATATTCTTGCTGCATTGGATTTTGCTTCCAGAACCCTTCCCCTGTACCTGTCCCACCCCCTCTTGAACCCCTCCACTGTCTCTGCCTCCACCAGCCCCCTAGGCAGCACATTCCATGGCTCCACCACCCTCTCAGTGAAGTAGCACCTCCTCCTTTCTCCCCTGAATCTTCCCCCCTCCAGCTTCCACCCATGCCCTCTAGTGGCTCCCTCCTCCTTCCTTCGAAGCACCCCGACTGTTCCTCCCCCATTTACCCTCTTCATGTACATGAAGACCTTTATCATGTCCCCGTCCCTCTGTCTTCCAATGTGTACATATTTAGCTCTTCGAGCCTCTCCTCATAGGTCCTGTCCCCAAGCCCCAAATCATTTTGGTTGCCTCCTCTGGACCCTCTCCAGGAGGTTAATGTCCCTCTAAGTGTGGCCTCAAAACTGCACGCAGTACTCAGTGCGGCCTCACCAAGCAGTTATACAGAGGAGTATCACTTCCTCCTGGAGGTGATCCCCTAGCGATGCATCCCAGCATCCTGTTGGCCTTGGCTGCTGCCCTCCTACAAGTCTCAGAGTTGTTCATCTTGACATCCACCACCACCCCAGGTCCCTCTCAGCCATCGAGACTTGTAGCATTTCCCGGTGTACACTTGGCCTGGGTTTCTAGCCCCAGGTGGAGTGCCTTGCATTTCCTGCATTGAACCTCAGCTTCCACTTTCTAGACTATCTTTCCAGAGCCTCCAGGTCACCTTGTAGGGCCACCCTCCCCTCCTCCCCATCCACCATCGCCCCCAGTTTTGAGTCATCCGCAAAGAGACTCATCTCACTCCTGATTCCTGTCCTTATGTCAGAGACGTAGGCGTTGAAGAGGAGGGGCCCAAGAACTGATCCCTGTGGGACCCCACTAATGACCCTCCTTGGGGATGAGACTATCCCGCCAACTACGACCCTCTGGGTCTGGTCCTGGAGCCAGTTGTCTATCCATCTGATCATCTGGTTCCCCACCCCCATTTCTCCCAGCTTATCCAACAGGCCCACGTGAGGAACAGAGTCAAATGCCTTGCTGAAGTCTAGAAAGAGGCGTCCACTGGTCTACCCAGGTCCAAGGCACTCGTCACCCAGTCATAGAACTCCACAAGGTTTGTCTGACACGATTTCCCGGATGAATCCATGCTGTCTATCGTCCAGGCACCCTGATTTTTCCAGGTCCCCCCTAGCCTCTCCTTGACAATGCCCTCCATCACCTTGCCCACCACCGATGTCAGGCTGACAGGCCTGTAGTTCCCTGCCACCTCCCTTGATCCCCCCCTTGTGGATAGGCACTATATTTGCCACCTTCCAGTCCTGGGGCATCCACCCTGTCCTCAGAGAGATAGTGAAAAGTTTTGCCAGGACATCCGCAAGTTCCTTCAGCACTCTGGGATGTAATTTATCCAGCCCCGGTGCTTTCTCTGTCTTAAGGGAGCTGAGGGCTTCTCTCACTCTCTCTGCTGTGATTTCCACTTCCGGTACCTCTTCTCCCTGCTTAGCCTTCCCCCCTCCTGCCAGTGATGCCTCCCCCTCTCCCCAGACCCGCGATCGGTAAGGGTCCCCCACTCCTCAGTATCTCTGTCTCCTCCCATGTATGATGCAGCACCCCCATTTTCCTTGGTGAAAACTGAGGTGAAGTACTCATTTAGTACCTCAGCCTGGTCCCCCGGGTCTTGTGCCCATCTCTCCCCTGATTTAATCCTGCTAATCTGCCCCTTCACCCTTCATTTTTCCCCAATGTATCTAAAGAACCCCTTGTTCCCTCTCCTAATTTCCCTGGCCAGGTTCTGCTCCTTCCTTGCCTAGCCGCCCTCACCACCCTAGTGGCCCTTCTAGCCATCAGCTCATACTCCCCTCGATCCCTTTCACTCCTTGAGCACTTGAATTGCCTATAGGCTGCCTTCTTTCCCTGCACCACCTCCAGGACTTCCCTGGTCCACCAGCAGGGTTTTCGGGCCCTGCCGCATTTTCGTCTTACTCTTGCACAGGTACTGGTAGCATCCTGTACCCCTCTCCTGATGATTTCCCACCTACTATCAGCATCCATGTCTGACCCAATCACATCCAAATGCTCCTTAAGGATCCTTCTCATTTCCTTAAAATCTGTCCCCCTGAAGTCAGTTACCTCCATCTTTGTGCAGCCTTCTAGCCCTCCTAGGTCCATCTCCAGGTGTATTTTCTGCTCTTCGGTGTTTCCCCCCAGTAAATGCTGATTATGACAGATCTATGGTCTATAAATCCCCACGCTTGAACTTTTACTTTAAGAAATGGTCAGAATAGCTGAAATAGATGTAACATCTATCCTAGTTGATAGTTGGCCTCTGAAGCAGGTATTACCCCCCTTGGGAAAGACTTGCCTATAAGAATCTAATAGTTTAGCAATAACAAGAATATTATTTAGGGCAGTGGTATCACAAAGAAGTTTGTCTGTTTTTAAACCTCTGTCTGATTTGTCCACCCCACAATTTAAGTCCCCAGCCCAGATCAACAATCTAGAAGTAAATAAGTATGGTTGTATCTGCCTAAAGAATGCCGCCCTGAGTGCTTTTGTTTGAGGGGCATAAATGGTAATGATTCTAAACCTTTCTAAGTATAATGAAAAATCTAACAGTAGGGCTGTACCAGGCTCAATATCCACCAATCTAGAAACCTGAATGTTAGTTATTTAATAAAATCCCTACCCCATTGCAGAGTTCCTGGCTGATTGACCAAAAGGCATGCCCTTTTGTTCAAAGCTTAAATGCTTGCTGTAGTTCTAGATTTGTTTTGATCCTCTTTTTTTTTTTTTCCCAATTGTTTTACCAAGAGTAACACACTAAGCTGAAAGCTTGTTTACAGGTGCGACCTGGGAGCACAGGGAAGTTAAGTGACTTGTCCAAGGTCACGCAGTATGCAAGTAGGGACTGTGGGATTCAAACCCAGGTCTCCAGATTTGCAGCTCAGAGCCTTAAACCACTGCGCTATACCGCCTCCCTTATCCTGGTGTCTTGTATACAAAAAATACCACGCTTCTCTTGTAATAATGAGCCCAATACCGTGACCATCCTTGCATGGCTTTTCATACTATTGACATTAATAGTCAACGTGGTAAGTGAGCTCATCAATACAGTGGGACAAAATGGAGAGGATTAACATTCGAAACTCATACCTCCTCCGCCTAGTTCTTTGAGATATATGGATATCACTCCCTCCCCCTTCAGTATCAGAAGTAACCTCTGTAGTGGCAGAAGTTACTGAAGAGGAGTCAAACATCTCACCCCTGAGTCTTCTTCAGATTTATCTGTGGCTAAAACAGAGAATTTATTCCCCTTCCTCCATGTTTCTGTAGAACTCCCCGCTCCCTTGGAGTCTCCAGTAGTATTACTGTTTATATTATAGGGGTTGACCGATAACTCATTTGATAAAAACAGCTATCAATACCACTAAACAGATTCCTTATAATGACGTGTAGACAGGCAACAAGAACTGCAGGTTATCAGCACTGTCATTCCATAGGTGCTGCTGTCAGCCCTGTCTACATGTCACTGATAACGTCAATGCCGAACTACATTCGGTAGTAATGCTGCCAATAATGTTTCCGCTGCAGCAAACCACAAATTAAAGTACGAATTTGTAGCGCAGCAACACAGAAGCACAAATGAAACCCCCCAAACACAGCAGAAAACTAGCAAAATAACCACAGAAATATACAACCAAACGATACAATGAAGTGAACCCCTATAAACGAATACATGATGCTGCAGCATCTGATAGCGGTTTATAGCAACACTTGTGGTAAGTGAGCTCGGGGATTAAGCGGAGGCACTCATGATAACCCCCGAGCTCACTTGCCACTCGTATTGATAAAATCGTTATCAGATGCTGCAGCATCTCGTATCCCCTTATTAGTGCCTTCCCTGACCTGTTCCTTTTTTTTGCAGGTACCTTCCGAAATGTACTGTCTTGGCTGGGGGGGGGGCATGTCCATTTCTTCTGATTTGCCCGGGATTACAGTGTCATTGCCTAGTGAAATGGGAATCCCTTCTGTCTGATTCTCTGAAGTTACCTGTTCCTTATCAATCTGGGTATCCCTTTCCTCTCCTGCAGGTGGTTCTTCACTTTTGGGGCATGGGGAACAGGATCAGGTATGTTTGCTACTTTCTGGGCCTGCAACTGTTGCAGAGTGTTGATTAACCCCTCCTGTAAGAGGCATTCTTTCCTGCTATGGGAGGCCCAAGGACATTTACCATACCCGGGACCAGAATTCTCACAGAGATTACATTTGAAAAGATTTACACAGGTGGAGGAAAGGTGACCATATTCTAAGCAATGACTGCATCTCGGCGTGTCGCATGCAGAACTGAGGTGCACACGAGAACTACATTTGAAGCAAGATTTAGGCTGCCCCATATAAAATAGTGCTCCCCTATCCTTGCCTAAAAAGAAGGTGCTAGGCAGATGTACTGGACCACTGTTAGTGGAGTAAAGTTTTACCTTGATTTTCCAGCCCCCATTCCAAATTTGTTCACTGTCTAAAATGGGGGCTCATCTACCCAAAACCTCACATCATTGCCTGAGCCAAAAAAGGATGTCCTCTACTTGGACTCCCTTATTATGAAACATAACCGTGATGAGTGTAATTGCAGGCTTCATTAGAGCAATGGCCATATAGGGAATCCATAAAGGATTATTTTTTGATACTGTGCCCAGAATCTTGTCAAGGCTGGATACTGTTTTAAAACTAATGTCATCATTGCCATTACCTGTATGAATCAAGGCAAACATTTCAGAACAGAAAAAATGCATAGTTCCTTTCAGTAGTTGTCTAGCCACATATAACCTGTCTGTAGGGTTTTCCATGCCTCCCTTGAATATTAACCTGGCAGCATTTTTTCTTGGGGCAGATTCCCCTTTACTCTGAAACAGATCTGAGAGCTTGAACATGGGGTTTAAAAAAACATTTTTTAGATGGGTCCTGTAATATTTCTTCAGAAGGACTCATCCCGTTAGCAAAATCAGCCTGTGTGTCTAAGTTTACAAGCGTTAGCGCTCATCAACGCAGAAGTTAATACAGTTTCAGGTGTGTTGGTGCCCTTTGTATTAGCGTCTCTGCCTGCATTGCGGAGCTCCGTTTCTTCATTTGCCACTGCAGAGCTAGTAGCTACTTATGAAGAAAGGAGCTGCTCTGTAAATCTTTCAACATCTAATCACTGGGGTCTGGTACCCACTGTCTGTTTTCCACTTGTAACCAGCCTGCTCCTTGCAATGCTCGGGCAGGCGACCAGGCTTTGCCCAGTTCAGTTAAATCTGAGTTTCCTTCTTGTGATGTTGCCAGTGACTCGCTTTGCAGTACAATATCCGCATTTGGCTTAGCACTCTTAGTATCATCGTTCTGTGGGGCTGAGATTACGCTTGTGGAGGTCTCTATAACTTTCTTAAACTTTGTCTGTTTTCCAGCATTTGGAGGGTGCGACAGACCAAGGCGTTGTCCTTTAGAAACATTTGCAAAGTTTTGATTTTTGTCCTGCTTTTGGCACACAGCAGAATGCCGTTTAAAGCTGCCAGCCAACAGCAGGACATTTCCTTCAGGTTCAACACATTTTTCAGCAGCATCGTTTGATGCAGCCATGGCATCACTCAGCTGTCTGTGTAATGATGAGTCAGCGGTGCCCGCTGTCTCTGAGACAGAATGTAAAGCTGTCAACTCGGCTTGCAAAGTCTCTCTTTGCTTTTTACATTTTTTTTCGTTTTCCATTAATTCTTGCAACAGTTTTTCTTTCTCAATGCTTGTACTCTCATTTTCCATACTTGAAAGTACCTGCTCAGTGTTTAGTGTCATTTCTTGTTGAGATCGGTCCATATCAGAATAGCGTCCTGGAACATCATACTCATCCGCGTTGAACTGCAGATTCTTTTCGGCCTCTAGCACGGCAGGGGAGGAGGTTACCTCCTCTGCCTCTCCAGCAAACGTTCCTTCTCATGGATCCGCAGGGGCGGCCATCTTGGAAGTCAATGGCCGAGAGCTCCTCCTACAGCATGGTAGGGAAATTTCCCTGGTGCCCTTGCCAAATTTCCCCCATTAACTAAAATTACCACCATCAGCTTAATCTGGTTCAAAGTCAGTTGGCATCCATCAGTATCGCCCCTCCCCAGGGGATGAGGCTGAAAATAGGCAGAATTGCCTAGTCCTCCTTTCCCGGACAACAAAACCAAAAAATTGATAAATCTAGGATCGATCCGTGGGTCTGACACTGAAATGTGCAAACCTTAAATTCATTTTACAGAAGTTCTTCCCCCACGAAGCTGAAGAGAAGACATTAAAGGCGTATCCTATGCTTAAGGGGAACAGTTAGGGGCACTAGTAAAGTGTGTTGGGGGGCTGCTTTAAATATTGATGGTCAACCCAGAAAACTGCAGGTCAGAAATGTGCTGCAGTGTCTTTGTACTACAGTACACTTTATGCTAATGATAGTGCTGCGGACCTTCAGTATTCAGGGCCAGTGCTGCTTTTAGTTTTGTGCTTCAAAATTTTCAAAAATCCCATTTCGAGACTTCAGTGTGGGGGTTAACACATGCCATTAATGTGAGTAAGCATTTTTTTCACAGAGTGTGGTAAAGTAACTCTGTGGAACAGTCTCCCAAAACTCCGTTGGTAGTGTTGAATCATTTTATCTCCAGTTGGATTACTTCCCCCTGCAGTATAACTTTACCGAGTAAAGTATTTAATTTGGTGGGGGCCCTAAGGTTTAGACTTTTTAATATTGGGTGCTGCAGCTGTATGGGTGGCATGAGGCAAACATGATGAGCCCTTGGTCATGTGTTCCAGCCAGCATTTCCTGTGTAACCCTCAGTAACATGCACGGTGGGCTGCTGTATTATGCTAAAGCTGTTTTTAATCTCTTTCAACAGAAAGTCAATTGTGTTCAGTTTAACGAGGAATCGACTGTTATAATTTCAGGTATGGTAAAAAAAAAATTTTCTTAAAAACAAAGCATATCCACGTCTTTTTTTTTTCCACTTGGAGGAAGACTTGGGAATTTACAAGCAGCATGACATTACTGCAGTGGATAGTTGAGAGTTCAAGAAATGGGTAGTTTGACTGTAATTATATATAAAAAAAGGTTCTGCCGACTCTGTGGCGCTGAGTGATGGGGCATCGCTCTGGTACGCTGGCGATCTGGGTTTGCGCCGGAAGCCCAAGACATAAGGTGCAGAGGAAGAGATTCAGAGCGTCCTTTAGATGCTTCCCTCTCAGAGGGTGGGTGATGCAACTCCACTTGTCTAGCAACTCCTGGAGGTAGCATTGCAGAGATGCTCTTGGCATTGTGGGTCACCGTGCGCTGCCAAGCATCCCTGCCCCAGAACACTGCACAAAAGTGTGCACAAGGGTGGTTTGTGGGGCCCCCAAAACAAAAACCAGGAAAAAGGGGCCCTGTGGCACTGAGGGTTGAAGAGCTGGACGCAACACTTCGCTACACGCCGGCGACCTGGGTTCAGGAGCGGACTCGGGTTGCTGTTGGGTCGGCCGGGAGGAGATAGGCTTGAGTGTCCCATAACGGCTTGCCTTCTCCAGGGAGGGTTAAAGCGAAACCCACGCACTTGCCTGAAGCCCCAGTTGTAGGGGATGGGCGGCCGCTGTACAGTGTGGACATTGGTGCCTCGCGCCTTGACGTCAGGGGTCACACGCTCTAGGGGAGAGAGGAAACACACCTGCCAGCTCCGGGAAGACGGGCTTCCTGGAGCATGCCTCCAGTGTGCCCCACTCACTGGACCACCTCCTCGACCTGACGCAATGAAGGATTCTGGGGTGAAGGCACCCCACCTCGTCCCCTCTCGAGGGGAAAACCAAAGCCCCATGGAGGATCGAGAGGTAGCTCCGGTTGGGCTAGAGTAATAAAGAGTAATTAAAAAAAAAAAAACAGGAAAAAGGGATGGTGCTTGGCATACTGGAGGATGGGCCCTCCGGCAGTCTTTCCCGCACTGGCAGGCTCTCAAGTGAGCTGGCCTACTACCGCAACTGTTAGCTGGCTGATCACGGCTTCTCTCTTGGTGGCAACAGCAGCAGCGCAGATGGGGATAAGTGGGACTCTTCAGCCAGTGCTGGACTAGGGAGATTGAAGGCAGGACCAGCAATACAAAATGGTTCTGGCAGGCAGTAGGAAGTGTGTGGGGGGGGGGGGGCAGGCTGTGGCTTACAAACAGAAGTTTACAGCCGGCTCCATGGTGGTGCATCTGCTTGGATTTGGTTACCTGGGTTCATGCTGAGAGTCCAGGACTGGAGCAGATGCTGTAGGGAGGTCAGATCAACAGAGGGTCTGTAAGGACGTGCTCCTCCCAAGGGAAGGAGTAGGAGGAGGAGTGATGCGCTACTTGGAGAGCTGCTCCTGGTAGTGCTAGTGTGTGGTTGGCGTGGATGACCACTTGCATGCCAGTACCCCACCAGACGCCAATGTGGGCACACTCCCAAGGGACAGACAGAACAGCAGAACAATTGTACCCCGTTCGGGTGCTCCAGCTGACATCCTTGAACGCTCCTATGCCATCTGACACCTCAGTGTGCTGACCCCACCCCAGGCTGTGGCTCCCAAGGCACAAGCCGTGGAAAACTGGGAGCACAGGGAATACCTGGAGGAGCCCGGATGCGGGGTCCTGAAAGCATGAGTGGTGTCTAGCAGGCAGCAGGAGACGTGTGGGTATGAATGGAGTAGAACAACAGAGGGTCTTGGGGAAGCAGCAGAACCAAATAACATTCACACTTAGCCCCTTTACTTTCAGTTTATGAAATCAGTGGATGTTATAAGGTGGGCTAGGTCAAATTTCCAGTCATGTCACCAGTCACTGGCGACCAACAGAAATCCCAGTTACTTTACCTTCAGAAGTGGGACAATGAAGTAATAGAGTTCTCTGTACTCTTTAAACCTCAGAAGCTGTGTCTCTTACATCATCAATTTCCCAATTAAAAAAATATATATTTTGGCCCCGTCCCCAACAGTCAGGGCTGGCACCCTTACTGCTGTCAGAAGTGGGCAGGTGAGCAACAGCAGTCTTCATGGCCGATTCCAGTTTTGGGGGGGGGTTGAATACCAGATGGCCTGTACCCTTTCTGCTGTGTGACAGGGTTTCTGCTGTTGGGTTAGGTCTGCCCTACCCCCCTAATGGTCTGCAAAAGACATCTACATCCAAGTCTGCTTGATACCTTGAGAGCAAAATGTGTTGTGAAAAATACTGCTTAATATTGCAGCAGCAAGCCTGATTCTCCTCTCACCCCCCACCCACCCCGACCATATAGTGAGACAGTGTTCTGGCCTAAAGAGCCTTCCTTATTTGCAGGTTCGATTGACTCCACCATCCGTTGCTGGGATTGCCGTTCCCGCAAGCCAGATCCTATCCAGATTTTAGCTGAAGCCAAAGACGGAGTTTCCAGTGTCAAAGTATCTGATCATGAGATTCTTTCAGGGTGAGTATTTACCCCCCCTCCGACACACAAGAAACACTGTGCACTAGTATAAATGCCCCCAGATATACAGAACAGTAACTCACCCAGCACTAGTGTTGGTAAATCCCACCTTCCCAGCTGTGCACATGTATAAGTCCCAATTTACTGGATGTACACTGGTGTAAGACCCACCTTCCTCAGCATAGCAAATACACCAGGCACTAATGTTAATATGTCCCACCTTCCCAGATGTCTACTCGTGTAAGTCCTACCTTTCCAGATGTCAGCTTAAGTCCTGCCTTCTCAGATGTCCACTTTTGTAAGCTCTGTGCTCGATATCTCTGCGGGTTGCTGTCACACAGCACTATCACTTTTTGCACAGCTACCATTAGACCTCACCTAGTAATGGCTTCCCCCAGCAAGACTTTCTATGGGCTGACAGTAGGAACACTGGGGTTTCCACTTAACTGGAACAGACAGGCTATGTTGGTCTTGAGGGAGACTGGACTTCTTTTCATTATATTTCCCCAATTAGTTCACTGCAGTTTCACTCCTTTAACCATTTTCTGTTCCCTGATTATTTCATGTTGTACTTCACTGTAATATGACACAACTCTTGTTGTTTTCCCAGGTCTGTGGATGGCCGGGTGCGACGGTATGACCTGCGAATGGGGCAGCTGCATGCAGACTATGTTGGGAGTAAGTGTCCACCAGCACAGTGACAGAGAGGGGGTTACCTGTACAGCAGGATGCCTTGACTACTCAAAACACTGCTTGTCAGCCCTCCACCTATTTATATATGTTTACAACCAGAATGTGAAAAAGAACAGTCATGTAAGAACTTACCATAACAGTAGATCTACAGGAGAATCTCTTGCAGCAGGTCACACCTTAGGAACGACTGCCATCAGGCACCAGGACTATTAGCTGTCTGGGACCACCCACAGCAGCGTCGCCATGTCAGCATTCCCCTATATAGCCATGGGTGGCCCCACACCCCCCTCAGTTCCCTGCCAGAGACCAGCCAGCAAGGACACGCTCCCGAGGGACAGCCAGAGAGACCCGTCAGAAAAAGCATGGGAAACAGAAGGTTGACCATCCTGGAGAAGGGCCAACAGGAAAAGGAGACTCTGAATGAAGGGGGAAGGTGGGAGGGATGGCATGATCTGCTGCAAGAGATTCTCTCGAAGATCTACTGTTACAGTAAGCTCTTACATAACTGTTCTACCTTCTTCAAGGATATCTCTTGCAGCAGGTCACACCTTAGGAACGAGTCCCAAGCAGTATGGAAGAGGAGACCAGATTGGGCGGCTAGAAAACAGGATCTAAGAATGGAGGCCCTGTAACGCAGCTAGGCCAGAATTTGCCTGCCTTCTCGAGGCGATGTCCAGACTGTAGTGCCTAGTAAAAGTAGGGACAGTACTCCAGGTGGTAGTTGCACGGATCTCAGCTGTGGAAACCCCCCTGAAACAAGCAACAGAAGTGGCCACGCCTCTGGTGGAGTGGCCCTTGACAGCCCTAGGAAGTTCCTTACTGTACTTCCTGTAACAGACAATAATACAGTTGGCCAACTATTTGGACAGACACTGTTCAGAAACCGGTACGCCCTGTTTCTCAGGCAAATGAAACAAATAGCTGCGAGGATTTCCTGCAGTCCCTCATGCAGCGAACATAATATCTAGCAATTCCATGTACATCCAAAGTATGGAGCAATGCTTCCCCTGGATTGGCATGCTCTGGGACTGGGTAATAGACAAGCAGGTGGATAGCTTGATCCAGGGTAAACTCAGACACCACCTTCAGCAAGAACTTAGGGTTAGTACACAAAGACACCCTGTCTTTGTGAAAAATCAAACAAACTTGCTCGCATATGAGCGCCTGTAGCTCGGAAAGCCTCCGAGCAGAAGTAACAGCAACTAAAAGTAACGCTTTCCGTGACAGAAAGCATAGCTTGCGAGTCGCGACAGGCTCAAAAGGAGCCAAAGTAAGTTTTTCCTGAAACAAAGTTCAAGTCCTATGACAGGACAGAGTTACAGATGGGAGGCTTCAAGTGCAGGATGCCGCTCAGGAATGTACAGGCCATGTCTAACTGGGCTACCGTACAACCCTTAGCGGGCACATGGAAGGCTGATATGGCAGACAGGTGCACCTTTAGTGAAGAGTATTTCAGTCCAGCATCAGACAAGGACGGCAAGTGCTCCAGAATCTGGCTCACTGGGCAGGTGAAGGGTCCAAGTGATGGGAAGCCGCCCACAAAGCAAAGCACTTCCACGGCATGGAATACGTGGCCCTGGTGGAAGGCTTTCTGGTGGCCACCAGGATGTTAGTCACTTTAGGGGAGACACCGAATCTGGTAATGGCTATGTGTTCAGGAGCCAGGCGTACAGGTGAAGAGACCAGAGGTTCATATGGACAAGGGTTCCCCGTTCCTGTGACAGCAAACCTGGGCACAGGGGAAGGGGAACTGGAGGTTCCACTGCTAACAGTTGCAACAGTGTAAACCAGATCTGATGCAACCAAAAGGGGGCCACCAGGATCAGGGTGGCTCCCTCCATTTGGAGCTTGATTAGCACTCTGTGAATCAGGGGGAAGGGAGGGAAGGTGTAAAGAAATCTCCTTTTCCAAGAGAGGGACAATGCATCTCACCAGAAAACTCCAGACCATGGATCGAGCAAGCAGAAAAGTGGCAGTTTTGCATTGTGCGGGGACGCTAAAAGGTCCAACTCTGGGTGAACCTACCTGTTGAACAGGCCATCTACCACAGAGGTGAACAGTTCCCAGTCGTGCATTCTGGACTGTGACCTGCTTAAGCTTGTCTGCCAGGACGTTTACGGCACCTGGAACATGGACGACTGACAGTTTGAGGCCATGGTCCAGAGCCTAGTACCAAACCCCATTGTATCCCAAGATGGGGATATGAGTGAGTGCCCCCTTGCATGTTGATGTGGTGCGTCACACTGATATTGACCATCTTCACTAGCAGGTGGCCCAGGGATAGGTGGCCCTGAAAGGCCTGCAGGTCATACAGGACAGCTCTCATCTTGAGGACATTGATGTGACACGAGGCCTCAAGTGGAGTCCATGTCCCCTGAGTCTGGTAAGGATCCAGATGTGCACCCCAGCCTGTCCCCGAGGCATCCATTGTGAGGATCCGATGAGGGGATGGAATGTGGAAAGGAGCCCCCTTTAACAAATGGCTGGATTCCATCCACCAAAGGAGAACCTTCTTTAACAGTGATGAGACCAGTACCTTCTACACTAGGTCGTTGGTTCGCTGATCCTACTGCACCCTCAGAGTCCATTGAGGGATGCGCATGTGCAGCAACACCAGAGGAACCGTGGCAATGGCCACTGCCATCAGGGCTAGCAGCCGGAGATATGTCCTGGCTGTGACACAGCGGCTATCAGGCGTTCCGCCCTGTCTGGGGGCAAGAAGGCGAAGCCCTGGGACATGTCCAATATAGCTCCTATGTACTGGAGACGCTGGCTGAGGGGCAATGCTGACTTGAATAGGTTGACCGTGATTCCCAAATTGTTGACCAACTGCAGGGTACGCGTCAGGGTCAAAGACAGTTGCTCCTGGGACTGAGCTTTGAGTAAACCAGTCCAGGTAGGGGAAAACGTAGAGACCCTCCCTCCTGAGGGCTGCTGCCACCACTGCTAGGCATCTGGTGAAGACCCGTGGCACTGAAAACGAGCCAGAGGGAAGGGGACTGAGCTGGTAGTGCTCCCCCTGAAACAGGAGCCTAAGGTACTTCCTGTGGAGAAGGCAGACCTTGATGTGCAGGTATGCATCCTGCATATCCAGGAACAAATCCAGTCTCTCTTCTGAAGCAGAGGCAACCGGTCCAGGAGGGTGACTATCCTGAAATTTTTTTTTTTAAATATATTTTTTATTGAAACAAGTTTGAGAGACGCACAACCATTTGCATTACAAATGACAATGTTACATGGTGTAAATACACCTTATTTTCATTCTTAGGGTTTCCAGGCTAGTCATCATATGAAAAGTCTTCTAGAAAACAAGTAATAAATGTATGATTTACAATAGATGTTAGACATCTTCACCACGCCAGTATATAGAAGGTTAGTACAGCCAGAAACTTCAACTGATTTCTAGTCCTGATACCCCCCAGAGCAACAAGACAGGCATCAAGAGAGGAAACCTGCATCTATTTGTGCCATATACCAGATCCATTTTTGCCATTTTACAGTGAAAGATGTTGTACGATTATGTATTGTGGCCGTAAGTTGTTTTTTTTTTAATAGATATCATTTCAATACAATCATTCTTCGTTCCATCACTGTTGGAATAACTGGAGACATCCACTTACACGTAATTGCTTTTTTAGCCATGACTAAAGTTCAAGTTTAGGGGAGGTAGTATAGCACAGTGGTTTAAGGCTCTGAGCTGCAAATCTGGAGACCTGGGTTTGAATCCCACAGCCCCCACTTGCATACTGTGTGATCCTGAGCAAGTCACTTAACTTCCCTGTGCTCCCAGTTTGCACCTGTAAAAATGCTTTCTGCTTAGTGTGTCTCACCTGGTTAAACAATTGGTGGTGGGGGGGAGGGAGTTTATTGGCAGGAAAATACTCCATTGAACAGGCTTATTTGCAAGGAGGTCCTGAAGCAAGCAAGTAGTATGTACAAATGATAAATGAATAAACACAATGAAAATACATGTAGAGAGGACTCCAAAAGGGGACAAGGGGCTATACAATAGAGATAAATATATGGGAAGAAGAGTTTTTCTCCATTTTGGTAGTATCAATAATAGCACCCATCTCCGCAGTTACTTCAGTGGGTTCTCCCAGGCAGTTCTGCAGCTCATTTTGCATTGCACGCTAGTATGGTGTTAATAAAGGGCATGACCAGAAAATATGTCAGAGATCGGCAACCTTACATTTACAACCCCTCCAACAATAACCAAAATTAGCAGGCATATATTTAATGAACGCAGCAGGGGATCTGAACAGTCGGTAATGACATTTCCATGCATATTCCCTCCACACCAAGGAGTGTGCCGTTTTTATGGCTGCCGGGACATACTTTAACCAGTCATCTATTGTCACTGCTAAGTCTGATTCAACATTCCATTTATTTAAAACTGTTATTGTCATATCTCCCAAGTTTCACGAAGTATGCGGTATAATTGACCAATCGTATGACTCCTTAAATTGCCTTGTATTGTATCAGTTAGCAACTATAGTAAGGTGGGGGGGGGGGCGTTGGATGTGGTAACTTAGATCTACGTGTTGCCTTTGCACATAAGCCCGTAATTGGAGGAATCAAAAATGGTCCCTATGTGGCAATCCATATTCCCTCTGTAGAGCCTCAACCGAAGTTATGCCTGCAGTTGGGAGCAACTGGAATATATAAGGGATACCATATTGACGCCAACCCCGGAAAGAGACATCTATTTGAGCTGGTTGAAAATATTCATCAGCCGCAATAAGCCATAGGTAATAAAATATATTTGAAAATTTAGAATGGTATTTCAACTGATTCCATGCTTTCATAGTCCCTCCAGTAAATATGGAGAAGTATCCCGGAGGAATTGAGCTACTCAGTGTTGAAAATAAAATGCATGTCACATCATGCAAATCATTCCGTACAAACTCAATAACTTTCCAGGGTACCGGGTAGGTAGTTGACCGTCATAAAATCAGTATTTTAAGAAAGCTGCTCTGGCATACCATTCCAAATTGGGGGGTCACTCCCCCCGAAGCCAGTGGCAGGTGTAGAACAGAATAACGGACTCTGGGACATTGTCCACCCCAGATGAAATTTGATATTAATTTGTTCCATGAGGCAAAATAGAATCTGGGGGGCCACACAGGCAAATTTTGAAATAAATACAAAACACAGGGTAGCATATTCATTCTAACAGCACCCACTTTTTAAAAAAAAAAAAAAAGCTCAGTTCAATTTACTCCAACTGTCAAGGTCTTGTACTAATTGAGTTAAAGGTTCGTAATTTACCAGATCCAAGTTGGAATTATCTTGAGGTTTGTGTATACCCAGATATTTTGTTGTAACCTTTCGCCAACGGCAAGGAAGTGTATGCGTTTAAGTTTAATGATAGAGTAAAATTGAGAGTTAAGACTTCAGTTTTTATAACATTTAATTTGAAACCCGCTATAATCTCAAACGTTTACAGTATTTCCCATACTTTGGGGTTCGACTGTGAGCAGTATGATAGAGACACCTTATACTGTATCTGTCCTAGAGGCACCCCCTCTGTAACCCCTTTGCTGTGCAATGCTATAGCTAGAGGCTCCATATAGAGAGCAAAAAGAATGGGAGAGAGTGGCCACCCCTGTCGTTTGCCATGTTGTAAGGAAATGCAGGGGGTCATTGCACCATTTATCCGAATAAAGGCTTTCGGGCCTCCAGAAATGTTCTGCAACCATTTTAAAAAGGATTCGGGGAAACCAAAGGATGAAAGGGTGTCCCATAAAAAAACCAGGGCACTCTATCAAATGCCTTTTCCGCATCCAAACCAGAAAGACTGCTAGAATCTTGCGTGTATGTATATACTCTAGCAGTAATGTCCTGCGAATATTATCCGTGGTACTTTGTGATTTAATAAAGCCGGATTGATCTGGGTGGATAATAGTTGGTGCCAGTCGCTCTAATTATGACACCCAAATGGCCGTATATTATAGTCTACATTTAATATGTAAATGGGACGGTACGAAGACAGGTCCACCACATCTTTATCGGGCCTTGGTGGGGCAGTTATTATCGCATATGACCAAGATGGCGGTGGACTGTCACCTTCCGCTACCTCCTGGTATACCTGCATTAAAGTGGGTAACAATAATCCTTGGAATTTTTTGTACCATTCAGCACCGAAGCCGTCTGGACCTGGGTATTTTTTGGATTTGGCTAATGAAATGTGGTATTTTATTTCTTCTAATGAGAACGGGGCCTCCAAAGTCTGCCTCTGAGCCTCTGTTAATTGAGGTAAATTTAGAGGCTGTAAAAAGGAGTGCTGCTGTGCCGGCATTCTCACTGGACCCGTTGTATATAGGGATTGGTAGTAACTTGTAAATATTTGTTGAATTTCATCTTCTTTATGGGTAAAGTTTTTAGTTATGGGATGCCATAATTTAAGTATGGTAGCCGTTCTTTTCCTCATGCATAACTTACAGGCCAAGAGGCAAGCCCCCTTATTCCCCTTCACAATTACTTTGTTTCAAATACAGAAGGGCCTGTTGGATCTTATAGTCCATGATTTTCTGAATGTCTTGCTTGGTTTCTCTTATTTTAAATTGCAATTCCCTATCCCCTTCCCTAAGCAACAATTGATAAGTTTGTAATTGTTCCATCAAGGAGATGTAACCTAGCTTCCATTTGACGTTTTTTCCGCACTGCATAAGCCAATATTTTCCCACCTGAGGACGGCTTTCAATGTATCCCATATTATGGCGGCCAACATGTCCAGGGAAGTTTTATCCTGAATTCGCTGAGGGATTCTAGCTCTAATAAATGTATTAAATTGAGTATCCTTTTTTTTATTACAATTCTATTTATCCTCATTTCGGCAGGCCACCTTCCTCATCTGCCAACCCTACCGGTTTTGGGGTCTTTTGGGATCTTAAGGTGCCATGCGCACCCCAGCAGGTCCCCTGAGCCAGTCTGGAGGCTTCATCCTAGGTGACCCCTGATGTTTCCTCCGTTTTTGTCCCGGTGAGTCCTACTCCCGAGACCCCGGAAGTGGTGATGCATGCGCACCACAGCTCCAGTACCAGTCTCTTTAACCCTCCCTCGGCCTGGCACCGGCAGTTCTCGGAGTGATGCAGCCACTCCAGCCTCCACCAGGGCATGGCCAAGCTCCGAGGAAAGATGTTCCTCCCTCCTGAGGCAGAGGGCGGGCAGCCGCTTGCATCCTCTCCCTCTCCGACCTCTGATGACCCAGGCTTGTTCCAGAACCCGGGTCGCTGGTGTGACATGAGGTGTGGCGTCCAGTGCCTCAACCCTCAGCGCCACTGGGCTGGCCCAAGAGCATCTTTTAATAAGGATTTGTTAATGCACCAAAGTGTTTTATCCCTTTTTCCCCCATATCTATTTTTAAGAGTAGGGAATGGTGGTCTGAGAGGAGTTGGGGTCCTGTCTGAACATCCAGTACTAAGTGAAAATCTGCGCAGGAAATAACAAAAACAATCTAATCTAGAATAACTCTGAATGCGCCCAGAGTAAAATGTATACATCTTTTGTGTTTGAAACAATTTTTGCCATATATCCATTATCCCAGGTTGATCGAATGAGCCCTTTAAGAAACAACATCCTGAAATTATTGTACTGGATGTAGAAGTTCAGGTTTCACAAGTGCAGGATCAGCCTCAAGTCACCGATTGGATTTGGGGACGAGGAAGAAGTGGAACTAGAATCCCAGATTCCATTGGCTCTTGGGGACTGGTACTGTGGCCCTTTTTTTGGCAGCAGCGTATGGACCTCCTCCAGCAAGACGGGTACATGGCCTGGAGGGTGAGTTGAAGGCTTTGGGGGAAGATCTGGTGGCATCTCTACAAACCCAAGAGTGTGTCCTTGTTCTGTGAGCTGCAGCACCAGGATATTTGTTGTGATCTCCCGCCACCCGTCCAGATGGAGGGAGAAATGACCCCCTACCACTGCATCCTGGAGAGCCAGATGGAGGGGCTCCAACAAGGAATCAGGCTGAGCCCATGGCTGGGCCTACTTCTGTACCTCCTGAGGACTTTCTGGTGGTGGGGGGTGGGCAGGGCAGAGGCAGTTTTATGCTTGCTAGGCTGCTTGGGGCCAGCTCTAGGCCAGTGGGTAGCACGTCAAAAGGGCACCCTTTTGTCCACTATTCTGGTGAGTGTGGTAGAGGACGTGAGCAGAATGCAGGGTTCTTCCTGAGGCCTGCAGGTCACTGAGAATGTCCTGCACATCTCCTCCAAAGAGCTTGTAACCCTTGAAAGGGGCACTCGGGATGGATTGTTGAACATCAGCAGCAAAGTCCAACACCTTGAGCCAGGAGTATGTCCTCAGGTAAATCCCCACTGCAGAGGCCCTGGCTGAGGCATCATAGGCAGCTCTCAAGAGATGCCGGCCCACGTCAGCACCCCCAGACTGGAGGGCCTTGAGCAACTCCTGCTTCTAGGGACCCTCAGGAAGGGACCAGGCGTCAGACCTGACCATTTCCCAGAGGTCATTCTTATACTTGAGCATGTGGCCTATATAATTCAGGACCCTTATAGCCAGAGTGGAAGAGGCGAATACCCCCTTGCCCATAAGGTCCACCTTTCTGGACTCCTTGTCTGGAGGGAGAGAGCTGAGGTGTTGGGGTCTCTTGGACTGATCATGGGCCAGTTTGATAACCACAGAATCCACCTGAGGGGGGCCCTGCAAAAAAGAGCTTCCCAAAGGGGGCCTGGTACAGCTTGTCCACCTTCCTGGGCATGGGGGGATCAGGTTAGGCCTGTACCAAGCAGCCATACTGGCATGTTCATATGCATCAATCACAGGAGGTATGAAAAGAGATGGGGAATCTGGCAGGCCTAGATAGTGAGCCAGATTCCACCTGGTAACTGCCTGCTGAGTGAAATCGAACCCCATGGCGGCCTGCAATTGCCGCATCACAGCAGTAAAAGAGGGGTCGTCCGGGGGAGACCATGAGGTGTATTTGGAGGAGTCCTCCCCAGCCGAGGAGACTGTGGAGTTGCTAGAGGGAGTTCTGGCCCCAGCATCCTCGTCTTCCTCATCCAGGGGGAGGAAGTCAGGACGATAATCATTGTCCCCGACTCAGAGGGGGGGCACCGAGGACATTGACGAGTGAGAAGGTGCAGGTCTCGACGATGTCTTATGCAGTGACGCTGAAGCTGGCTGAGAAGGTCCTGCCGACAACAGGGCCTGAGGCAGGACAACCTTCTGCACAAGGTCCAGAATGGAGGAAAACAGAGCCTGGATGCTGATGGTCACCAGTGTCGACAGAACGCCCTGTGGCAACGAGGGGTGGTATTGAGGCCCAGGCAGCAGGAGGGATGGCAGAAGCAGTGAAGAGATGGAGGCAGGTCGAGGGACCTGCATCTCCAGTGCTGTTGGGACAGTCAGAGGCATCGACGGAAGAGCCTGATGCCTGACATCGTATGACCATCACCAGCCACCAGCAGAGCGGAATTGCTCCCCTGACTGTGGCCCCCAGGAGGTGGGTTGGGGGCATTCAGCAGGGCGCATCAGCAGGGCTAGAGAAGGAAACCCCAGTGACGAAAGGCTAGCGTTGGCAGAACCAACGGGCCACACTGCTAAAGTCCCCCCTGTGGCAGATAGGGTGAGGGAGGTAGTGCGGATCATCAGCGGGAGAAAGGAAGGGCCCTCCAAAGATGAGCTACCACCGGGCTAAGAAGCTACAGCGAAGAGGGTTGCCAAGGCCGACCCCATAGGTGAGAGGGTGTGGGTAGCAGCGGGGGGTTGCTGCTGGTCTGGTCGATGACCCCCAAAACAGTTGGCGCTGGGAGCAGGGACCAAGAACACTCCCAGGAGGAGGATTGGTCTTTCTCCTGGTGATGATGCTTCCCTGATGACTTGTCCCAGACCGTGGCACAATGGGAGCCCGAGAGTGGGGCTAGGGAGGCAGAGGAGGTCCTGGTCTGAAGCACTTTCTCCAGGGCAGCGACTTTCTGTTCCATGAGGAAAGCCTTCAGCTCTTTCAGGCGCCACCTGGTAGCTTGATTGAAGCTGCGGCTGATCTCGCAGGCCTGGACGTCGTGGTCAGCACTGAGGTAATGGACATAAGCCTCGTGAAAATCCTTATTGTAGATCTTCTGTCTGCAGCTGTAGCAACGGAAAATTTTATCAGATCCAAGCAAGGACATAAACAGGGTGGAGGATATCCAGAGATGGGCGACTAAGATGGTACAGCACTTGCACCAGAAAACATGAGGAAAGATTAAAGGACCTCAATATGTACTTGCTGGAGGAAAGGACGGAGTGGGGGGCATAATAGAAACATTTAAATACCCTAAGGGCATAAACAAGGTACGGGGGGGGAGACATCTTCCATTATAGGAGTTCAAGAATGAGGGGACATGATATGAAATTGGAAGGGGGCCGTTTAAAAGGAAATATGAGGAAGTTTTTCTTCACGGAGAGGGTGGTGGACACATGGAATAATCTGCCACAGGAGGTGGTGAGAGTGAGCACAGTGGAGGGATTTAAACATGCCTGAGACAGGCATGAGGGAACCTTAAAGGTGGGAAGGAGTGGTGATAAGCCTTTGACCACATAGGGTCAGAGGTCGTTAAGTCTAGGGCTTACACGCACACTGGATGGGCCTGGCAGTCCTTATCCGGAGACAATTTCTATGTTTCTAGGCATAAATGAAAAGAGAAAGGGAAAATCACTTTAGGGAATAAAGTGATTAAGGTCTAGGGTGAGAAGTAAAAAGTGGAAAGTTGAGAAAAATGGTGGTCGACTGAAGCGACAGTGCTCTTCGGAGTCTGAGGTGCAGTGGTCAACGGTGGGGAAAAAAAAACTGAGGAGGGCGTGGGGATTCCCACGGCTGTATGGAGGAATGCCAGCATGGTGACATCGCCGTGGGCAGCCCCAGACAGACTGCTAGTGAAAAAGCTTCCGTGTGGTCCTGGTACCTGACGACAGTAGTTCCTGAGGTGTGACCTGCTGCAAGAGATATCCTCGCGGAAGAGATGTTATTTGCCTGTCCGCTTTCACTTATGAAAGCTGTTGCTTTCTGAGCAAATGCATGCTCAGGTACAGGTGGGGGGGGAGCTTTCCTGCAGAATATGACCATGAACTGCCCCATCCTCAAAGTATCTCCATTGAATATTTTACCTCCAATACAGCAGTTCCTCACACACCATAAATATTTTTATTAAGTTGTCAAACTATACAGACATGTTTGAAAATTACATGGGTCTATTAGACTGTCTACAGGGTAGCGGTTGGGCTACTACTCGCAGTGTCGGTGACCTAGATTCTGGAACGAGCCTGGATCACTGGGGACTGGCCAGGGCGAGAAGGACTGTGCATCCCAGAGGATGCTGTTGTCCTCTGGTGAGGGAGGGGAGATGACACCACCACACCCTTTTGCATCCCAGGGGATGCAATCCGCTGGGGAGGGAAGGGGTATGACACCACCACAGTCTTGTGCATCCCCGGGACGATGTCCTCCTCCAGTGAGAGAGGGGGTACCACGTCAACAAAGCAGCACCACTTGGATAACAACTTGGGGTAACCATGGGTGGTGCTGTGGAGTGGCATGCGGGGAGGACGCGATAGTTGACGTCATACAGCGGCAGCATGTTCTGCTTGTGCGCTCACGCATGCGTGCCACAGCCACTTGTACCTGAAGGGATGGCCATGGAAAGGCAGAAAATGGCCTGGCAGCTAAAAACAGACCGTGGCATATCTGGGCCTAGTCCTGCTAGTGCACTGTTTAACAATGATCCCCGGTATACCAAGAGGGACCTGACACCTAAAGACAGACCTCCGTATATCTGGACCCAGCCTCTGCTGCCACGCTGTCTGATGACTGCTTCCACTCTACCCTGACCCCACCTGGGAGAGGGTATTGCAGAGCTGTAGATGGCAGGTGCGGAGTACCTTGGGAGATCCTTAGGGAGTCAAATGTTGGAGCTGGGAGAAGGGACATGAAGTGCTTAAACAAAAAACTGTCTACAGGGTGTTAACTAGAATGCGACTTAGCACAGTACCTCCTACACGCAATTCAATGGTGCAAGGATTACAAGCTGTCCCCCCGCACCACAATTGGGGTTTACACCTTTGACACCCCCCCACCCCAATGTAGTAATTTCCCAGATGTGGTGGTTTAAAATAGATGATCTGCTCCAGGAGGCTCACTGATGTGGTTCTCGCATGTCTTACATTCTGCACCTTTGTACAGCATCTGTAGAGTTTGCTCCCACAGTTAGCTGGGCCCATGGAGTACTGTCAGTGCATGCCTCCTCTCCCTGATCAGTGGGCGACATCTAGTAAAAAAAACAGTGTGTAGAACGGTCTATTTTGTGCAGATTCTTGGTATTTTTATTTTATTTTTTCCCTCTGTTGACCATATTTCTCATGTTTCAGGTCCAATAACGAGTGTCTGCTTTACCAAAGATGCACAGTGCACCCTCAGTTCCAGCCTGGACTCCACACTCCGCCTACTGGACAAGGACACCGGCGAGCTGCTGGGAGAGTGAGTTCAGGAAGGCCACCGAATAGTGGGTGGAGTCTTAACAGAACCCTATGTCAGGGTACTGAACACAGGGTGGGGCTGAGTAGTAATTTAAGTGGAACTCTAGGTTCATCCTGTTTGTCCTCCCTGCATCAGAACATAAGTAGGGATGAATAACTGTGAGCAGTCCTGTACTAATTTAAATTATAACACAGTGGCTGGACATGGTGCATTCTGATTGACAGACAGCATTCGACAAGTAAGGGCTGCAAACCTGCACGTACAAATAGACCCATTATTATTATTTCAGCTATAAAAACAGTTTGGCTTTATAATAGCATTAAGACGCTCCAAGGGTTGGGTTACCTTTGTTGATATAACTCTAGGGGCATACAGTACTCAGCTTCACCTCATACCTGATGATTCCCCTAGGGTTAGATTAACGGATGGTAACCCAACCACAGTCGCCACTTTCTGTAGCCCTGGCTTTAAATGATAAGTGTTTTGTGAGTCCCAGTGAGTGCAGCTGCAGTATGGGCTCTGACAACACTAAAGGAAAAGTTACCATAGTAACAGCTTTTGTTCTACAGATGCAGAACAGCCAGGCTGTCCCAGTCACCTGATGCACTGCTGTGCAGACGGACAGAGTTTGGGAGTGGACTCTGGGCATCACATCAGGGGCCAGGCTGGGTTGGCTGCTGGAGGGCAGCTTACCTTGTCTAGGGAGGGTTGGCAGCAGGTTCCAGTGCATAGTGACCCCGTAGGCAGGCCAGGGAGCGTTCTCCTCTGCAGGGGCATGCTACATTGGTGAGGTCGTATGGCATGTCCCATGCCAGAGGGGAGGAAGGAGTAACGGAGAAAAAACTTCCCTGACGTTCAAGTGATGGCAAAATGCCTGAACAGGGTATATCCTTGGGTACTGAGATTTCCTGGGCAATGCCAGTGAAGCATGCATCAGCTACTTGTACTGAGCTTTAAATGATTCTTGTTGCTTGTGCTGTATCAATAAATCCTTTCCAAATCCTTTGCAAGCCCCACAGCCACCTGCTGGCACTGCACTTTACAGGCCGTTTAGTCGGGGAAACCTACATCTAAGCACTGCAGTTTCTATTAAATTGTAAACTTGTACCTGCACTTGCCTATCCAAGGCTACCTTTGTTCATTGTTTACTCATTTATGCCATTTACACTGTACGTCTGCCTGCCTTGTTATATGTGCCAGCTTCATACCCAGGCTTGCCTGTAACCTGCACCTATGTATTCTTTGCTTTGTCTCTGTTTATCCGCATTGTCACTATGTATCTAATGTATTTATACCTCCTTTTCCCCCATCCCCTGGGTCGCACCTGGAAACGAGTCTTGGCTTAGCGTGCCTCTCCTGGTTACCAGCTTTTAAACAAATACAATTAAAATCCTTTTTGAACTGCAATTTATATTGATATAATTGGAATATCTTTTTAAAATTAGGTCTTAAGTCTTCTGACCTCCTCAGCTCAAACATTTACTGCTGGAATGCTGAAAAGCACGAAGCCAGCAAAGTGAGAGTGAGTGTGAGAGAGAGAGAGAGAGAGAGAGAGAGAGAGAATCTTTAAAAAAGATTCTACTTTCTGGGGGTACCATATCCCTCATGAGGGTGATGCACAAGTTTACTGGGCTGTTCGTGTAATTAGAAAGATGATGTATATCTATAGGATCTGATCACATGAGCCTGGCAGAGAACACATTTACCATCTAATGTTGTTTATTGTGCTGACTACAACAAACAAAGTCTTATTGCCAGTGTGACCGGAAATGTTGATGGCAATGACAGCAGCCCTTACCGCTACGGTTTTTTAATGTAGACTCATTGTGAAATTAGTGCGGGAGCTGTGTCTGGATCAAACACCAGCTAAATGTTTCCAACACATGAATGAAAAGAGCTAAAAAGGTCAAAGCTCACATGAGGTAACAGTAGTTTAAGGTGGAAGGACTCCAAGTCCAGCAGCCCACCCTCTCCCACTTCATAAGCAGGGATCAACAAGAATGCTATGGAATCATGTACTAATTTATAGGGATTTCACACCTGCTGTTACCCAGGGTACCCTGTGATTCCCCACCCATTCTACTACCTGGGGTACCCTGTGATTCTCTACCCACTCTACTACCTGGGTACCCTGTGATTTCCCCACCCATTCTGCTACCCGGGTACTCTGTGAGTCCCCATCCATTCTACTACCCAGGGTTCCCTGATTCCCTACCCACCCTAGTACCCGGGGTACCCTGTGATTCCCCACCCACTCTGCTATACAGGGTACCCTGTGATTCCCTACCCACTGCACTACCCAGGGTACCCCGTGATTCCCCACTCACCCTACTACCCAGGATACCCTGCGATTCCCCACCCACTCTGCTATACAGGGTACCCTGTGATTCCCATCCACTCTATTACCTGGGTTACCCTGCATTTCCCCACCCATCCTACTACCCAGGCTACCTTGTGATTCCTTATGACTGCTACCTAGGGCATCCTGTGATTTCCCATCCACCCTACTACCCAGGGTACACTGATTCCCCACCCACCCTACTACTCAGGGTACCCTGTGATTCCCTACCCACTCTACTACCTAGGGTACCCTGTGATTCCCCACACACTGCACTACCCAGGGTACCCAGCAATTCCCCACTCACCCTACTACTCAGACTACCTTGTGATTCCTCACTGACTCTGCTACCCAGGGCACCCTGTTATTTCCCACCCACTTTACTATTCAGGGTACCCGGTGACTCCCACCCACTCTACTACCCAGGGTACCTTGTGATTCCTATCCACTCTATTACTCAGGGCACCTTGTGATTCCCCACCAATCCTACTACCTAGGCTACCTTGTGATTCCCCACCCATTCTACTACCCAGGGTACCCAGCGATTCCTCATCCACTCTGCTACCCAGGGTACCTGGTGATTCTCCACCCACACTGCTACGCACGGTTCCCTGTGATTCCCCACCCATTCTACTACCCAGGGTACCCGGCGATTCCCCACCACTCTACTACGCAGGGTTCCCTGTGATTCCCCACCAACTCTACTACCCAGGGTACCCAGCGATTCCCCACCCACTCTACTACGCAGGGTTTCCTGTGATTCCCCACCAACTCTACTACCCAGGGTACCCAGCGATTCCCCATCCACTCTACTACCCAGGGTACCCTGTGATTTTCCTTTGTAAGCAGAAATTTATCCAGGCTTACCTTGAAGGCCCACCTTGTCTGTCCTTTGTCTTAGCTGGAAGGCTGTTGCATAGGTTTATCACCCTCTGGGAGAAGAAAGGCCTCGTAATATTACCTCTGAATTTACTCCCGGAGAGCTTCAGGGTGTATCCTGTAAGAGGACAGCAGATGAAGCATCTTCGTCTGTTGGACCTTGAAAGTACCCTTCATGTCCCCCTCCAGCCCTCTTTTCTCCAGGGTGAATGTGTTACAGGTACAGTTACATTAATTTGCCTGGCTCAGTGGCGCCAGTGCAATGCGTGGCACTCCCATGCAGGAAACTCAGGTGTTCAGAGCAGTCCAAATTCTGCTCACTGAGCTGGTGGAGTGTTGGCTGTACTGTAGAAGTAGTCTTCTTAGGGTCTTGTTGGGTGGCTAGCATCTGTCTGTGTTACAGATGCTTCCTTGAGGTAGGGGGGGCAACTTTGACATGGCAGACCTCGCAACAGTGACACCCCTTCTTTAGGCCGGTGCTGTGGTTAGCAACATGCAGTTATTTTGGCCGGGAAGGGGTTGTATGTGGGCAAAAACAGTCAAGGTACTGACAGCCCCCCCCCCTTAAAGCACACACACACCACGTTGTCAGTCCTATTTTCTACCATACTTCTCCCTTGGCACTCTACATAGTAGATGTTTCTGCCTGCTGGATCAGGGCAGTCGGCTGAGTTGGGCCCTGCCATGAGAGGGCAAGCTCACAGGGCTTTGCTGGTCATTCAAGGGTCTGGATTGGCAGGCTTGTGGGAGTAGGACAGTGGCTTGATGGAAGAGGTGGTGGCAGACGTGAACACAAAGTGGCAGGAGACAAGTGCATAAGTTAGAGGAGAACAGTAGATAAAAACAGATGGTACGGTGGTGTCTGTGGAATGCACTGCACTCGTATGTGGATGACCCTGGTTCACCCACCTACTCTGGACCGGTACTGACTAGGGATGATAAAGAGACATTAGGGAGACTTGAGGGGGGGGGGGTTATCGAGAGGAATTACCACCAGACGTGGCATTCATGATAACACCACTTTCATGTGGCTAAGGCTGGCCCCGGGGCCGCTGACTTCATGCCAGGAAGGCCTTGTTGTAAGAACATCCATGAACCACGCTGCCTCTGATTCTGGGGCCCCAAAAAGAATCAACTGGGAAATGCTGGCCACGCCCAGGTCTTCTCTTTACTGCAGGGCTCAGGGTATGGCCAGGCAACTAATCCCCCCGTTAATAAAGTTTCCCTTTCCACTGGAGATACTGCAGTCCCTTCTGTGGACGGCTGTATCCCTGGCTTCCCTCTGGAAGGTTCTCCTTCAGCCTTACTGTGGTATCCGCCACTCCTGTCGGGCACATTCTTTTTAGTGCACTCGATATCCAGTAGGTGACCAGACTAGGCCTCCAATTTGAAACCAGTTGTAAGGCAGGGCTCCTCCTCCTCCCTGAACAACCAAGCCTTTCTGCAGTGCTCTGCTCACGCGTACGGGGGTGTCACCCATGCACTCTACTGCATCACGCTGTGTGGGTCCAGATCAACGATGTGTTAACTGTACACATGCCTGATCCCCCTCCATGTCGGTCCTATGGGTCACGTACAGTAAAACATCTCAAAATGTATTGCTTGTTAGCCCTTTCCTTCTGGTCAAGAAATCAGTATATACCACCCCAACCCCCCCCGGGTGCACCCTTGCCCCAACTGCGAGGGGAATAAAAGCAGCCAGCTTCAAAATCCATCCAACTTTGTGATCTCCCGGTAGGGGAAGTGCATATACTGAGCAGACTAGAGGGACCTATGATCCTTTTTCTGTCGTATTACTCAATAATGGGTAGCGTGCACCGGGAGCCAAATGGCTCACCCACAGGATGTGTTCAGCCCACAGTGTAGGATTCCAACACAACGCGGTCAGCTCACAGTGAATTCCAAGGCTCCCAAGCGAAGCCTGCTCCCTCACGGGGCAGCGCAGCACGCTGCTGTGGCATCACTGGACTTTTCTGCCAGTGTATTTTTTACCGTCGTATGGGACATTCACAGTAGCATCCTTGCGCTTGGATTGGCTCACCTGATTACCTGCACAGTACATGGAACTTTTTATTTATTTAAAATTTGTTAACTGGGAAAGGCACACTGAGCCGAAGCTCGTTTCCAGGTGCAATCCTGTTCACAAGTTGCCACGTTGGACCTGCTGCAAAACAAAATCAGCAGGAAACACTCCTCCAAATGCCTCAGTTCATCTTCCAGTAACCTGCAGTAGAATGGCAGTGTCTAATAACCCCAACTGAGGCGTCAAGTAAATTTAGGAATCGCAGTATAACACTGTTTCTTCATGCCCTACCCTCAGCCGTTGGGAGTCTCTTAATTAATGTCTGTCTCTGTTTTCTAATCCCAAAGGTACTCAGGGCACAAGCACAGTCACTACAAGCTGGACTGCAGCCTGAATGAGAAGGACACACATGTTGTGAGCTGCTCAGAGGACGGGAAGGTGTATTTCTGGGACCTGGTTGAGGTGAGAGCATCTAATTTTAAAGGGATGCGGACTACCTTTTTTTCATCATTGTTTTCTCCTCCACTGCCATCCACCAGTCCTACTGTAATCCCCCCCCCCTGCACTCCCCTGTAGCTGCTTCAGGGCTCCCAGCTTCATCCTTGACTAACCTGTCACTTCAGTGGGTGTCGATGGCACAAGGCCGGAGAGAGTCAACTACTGGCCTGGAGCCCACACAGCATGCCAACGCAGCACCAGACCCTGCCGCCAATCCTCCCATGCTGAGGTGCACTGAAACCAGAACCTGCCACCAACCCTACCCCGCTGAAGGGTGTGGACACCAGAAGCTGCCAACCCTCCCCCACTAAGCAATACAGACACCAGAAGCTGCCCACCTTCCCCCACTGAGGTGCACTGACACCAGACCCTGCCTCCAACTCTCCCCCACTGAGGTGCACTGACACCAGAACCTGCTGCCAACCTTTCCCCACTGAGATGCACGGGCACCTGGCCAAGTTCGTCAGATGTGAAGGACCCGAATCCTCTCCCAAACCCCTAGATTATTTACGTGCTGCTGCTTTGCCTTTTTAAATGATCTTTTGTGCCACACCATAGAATGGAGGCTGGAGAGCTGCTCCAGTGCCGATGATGAGACTTAGAGATGCCACAGCTGGCCAGCTCAAGTGGAGTAGGGTCCCAGAGGATGCTTCTCCTCTCCGAGGAGGCTGCAGTGACTTGCTGCTTTAGCAGCTGGTGGTGACGGAGCAGCGCAGTTCAGTTTGAGGGTGGATGTTGAGCCACGTCAGCCACGCTCACCATGGATATAATGTACTTGATTCCTAGGGAGGAAGGGCAGAGGCTGCCAGCCATTCGCAACTCCCCTCTGCCAGCCTACCATGGAGTGGCAGCAGGCATCGACTATAAAGACAACTGCTTGCCCACCTTCTCAGACTGAGGAAGGGTGTGGTTGGTGACCTGATATTGGAGTGGGGGATGGGATCCAAAAAAAGGCCCAAGAACCGGGATAGAGAGAATAATAATCTCACGCATTTCTAGATTTGTCAGGATGTAAAGGGTTAATCACATGGGTGAGGCATTGGGTCATACAGATGGCTAACATCTTCATCTTGTGTCTTTCAGGGCTCCTTAACACTGAGCATGCCCGTTGGGAAGAGTGTTGTACAATCCCTGTCTTACCACCACACAGAACCTTGTCTGCTCACTGCTACTGAAGGCACCATACAGCTGTGGAGGGAGCAGTCTTATGAGTCAGATGAGGCGGCACCAGGGACTGTTTCTCCATAACCAGAGCCTTTACTGGATTCGAAAGGTTCTGCCTTAGCAGCTTCTTCGTTGTCACGGGACAGTGACTTGTACAGCCGAGACTGTTTTTCAACAAGTATATGTCAAACGATTTCATGAAATTAAACTATGGGAGCAATCCTTGGGAAAGGACATGCCCCCCCCAACATGATGCTGACTTTGGTACTGAAACAATTACTCTCTTCTGTGGGATCCTTCCACTTCCTCGATCGTTTGCCTTGGTGCACCGTGTTGGCGTGGTGCCTTGGTACACCCCTTTTTTTTTTTTTTTTTAGTTTAACCAGGAGTAGCACACTAAGCTGAAAGCTTTTTTACAGGTGCGACCTGGGAGCACAGGGAGGTTAAGTGACTTGCTCAGGGTCACACAGTATGTAAGTGGAAGCTGTGGGATTCAAACCCAGGTCTGGTCTGCTCAGCTCAGAGCCTTAAACCGCTGCGCTATACTGTGCCGGTGCAGTGCCTCGCTGCACCACTGTGTTGGCATGGTGCCTTGGTACACCAGTGTGCTGGTGCACAGACTGTCTGCATTCAAATGGCAGCTCTCCCAGGGGCGTTTCAAATCGGAGAAGAATGGTAAGACCATGGTAAATGAATCCATTTTACATTACTGCTGCTGTTTAAGAATGGGGTGTTCTCTGGCATGGCTTTGGAGAATGCCTGGGGGCGTTACAAATAGAGGCTACGGCACCAGTCATGGATCATTCCATTCTGGGTGAGTCAGTTGTGCTCATAACCAAATGTTCTTCGCCCCTCGCTTGGCACTCTTGGTGGGTAGGAGACAGGTGTCTCCAACAAAAGCCACGCTGCAAGCAGTACTCTAGTGTGAGCCCCATAAAGGAGCGGGACCATTACGTTTTCTTGTTTGTGAGTCAGTGCATACTGGGAAGTGGGGGAGGGCTGGGAGCATTTTTCTTCAGAAATTGTCAGCATGGGCTGACCTAGTAGCATGTCCATTAGAGCTACTGCCAACCCATGTTCAGGAGCGGACTCGGGTCACATGGGGTTGGCCGGTGGCAGAGAGGACAGAGCATCCCATGGGCTGCTCTTCTGTCTTGGGCAAGGGGAACACGTTGCTCCTTTACTCATCTGCTACCTGGCAGAATCTGGGTGGCAACATAACAGAACGTCAAACTGGGGAGGGTTGTCGCCGAAAGCTGATACGTGCAGGTGTGCATACACACAAGCGTAGGTGTGTCACTGCATGCTTGGTAGGGGTGGAAATGGGTGGCAAACACCCTGCCAGGCATGATAGCACTCTGGACCTTTGCAGGCCCCAAACCACCAACCGTGCCCCCTCCTTTGGGTGGTGCTCAGGAGGGTAAGCCGTGGAGGATTTGCCAGAGAGAGGGGGTGAGTCCCAGAGAGGGTGGGTGACGGGGCTGGGAAGTGACAAGAAGTGTACAGCCATGATTAAACTCATTGTGGGGCCACCCCAACAGCCACATACTAGTGTGTTGCACCCGCTAGGATGTAGGAGGCTCCCCACTGTGTCATGCTATTGGCAACTCTTGTCTGGCTGGCGGAGGTGTGCATTACGTTCTGCTCCCCCAGCACCTCGTGGTGGGCCAAGAAGCTCCATCTCTGCCACAGGGGTACTACTGGCCTCGAGTGTTGCTGCTGGTGGATGCATGGAGAAAGCCAAGGCCAAAAACCCTGTCTGCAGCTAGATGCTCACCCCCCTGTACTCTTGCGCTACCTGCCATCTGGGGTCGGGGCTGGGATGTTTGAAGGGTACACTGATGATTTGAGATAAACACAATAGAAAAACTGTAGCTGCCTCTTTTTTATACTTATATAGATTTTTGTTTTACCGGCCAGCTGCAGTAATCCTCAGGAATATACGCTATTCAGGCCTTTTTCACCATCATTCGGATAGCAGCTATAGTTTTCTTCCCATTTTGTGTTCCATGCCTCCCTCCACCCCATGACATAGGCCACCTCTTCAGTAGCCTCTTGATGACGCAGCACACTCTGCGTGCGATTACTACCCCTTGCGTGGGAGCTGGTTCCCTGGCCCACCGCAAAGGTATGCTGCATCCCTGAGTGCTGGCCATCCCCACCCAAACTGACTTGCAATGCCAGCTGCAGCACTCCTCAACCCTGGCTGCCACGATTTCAGCTCCCCAGTCCGTTTTTGAATATGGGTTGATGGCATGGAAGCACACAGCGCTTTTGTGGTACCATTGGCCGGTCCTCCTTCCCCACCATTCAGTTTATTCCATATACCTCAGCTGCTCTCACTCCTACACCAGACACTCCTGCTCAGCCTGTTGCCCATCAGTGCACCAGTCCTAATTCACCCCACGAGACCAGACCACTGCCCCCGTCAGGCATACTCCTTCATAAGAAAGGTATACCTCATTAGAAAACCGCATTTGTGGGAGCTAGGGATGTCACGGTATACCGCAGTATTAGATGTCACAGTATTGATACTGCTGCCAATTTCTGATACTGTGGTAACCATTGTTCACTGTATCCCACAGTTTTCAGGCCTGCCAAGTAATTGTTTTGTGGTTTTAGGGACTACTGTTCCTCATGTGCCACCTCTGGCTGACAAGAGTCTGAGTAGACTTTCTTTGGTGCAGAAATGACTAATTCTGTAACACTGTGGTACTGCATGCAACACTTACCATACATCAAAATTTCATCCCGACAGTCCTAGTGGCAGCATATTACACAGTCTAAAAATACAGTAGACCCAACTTAACAGGTATTTTCCCCGAAAGATATGCTGTGATATTGTGACTGTAGCAGCTCATGGGTTTTCATTACAGATGGCTGGCATACTACAGGAGTGGTCGGAAACATGGCAGTTGGGGTTCAATGCCAAGAAAAGCAAATACTGCACTTCGGAACCAAGAACCATCAGCTGGGAGGGGTACAGTTGTGGAGCGCAGAGGAGAAAAAGGACCTGGGGGTGATTATAACGGAGAATGTGAACAATTCGGCTCAGTGCAGGAAGGCAGCAGCAAAAGACAACAAGATGCTGGGCTGTGTTGCAAGGGGGATCTCCTCTAGAAGCAGAGAGGTGATCCTTCCCTTGTACAGGGCACTGGGGTCAGGCCACACCTGGAATACTGTGTGCAGTACTGGTGCCCATTCCTGACGAAGGACATCAGAGTGATGGAGGGGGTGCAGCACAGAGCGACCAAGATGATCCAGGGTTTGGAGGAGAAATCCTATGAAGAAAGGCTGAACATGCTTAAGAACAGGTTACTCACCTGTAACAGTAGTTCTAGGAGTGGTATATGTTTATCCACAGTTTGGCATTGTCCCCTTCCACTTCAAATCTGCCGGAAGTCTTCAAGCTGGCTCCTCCCACCCACCCGGGTGATATATACCTCGGCTCTGCCCCATGACGCCAGATCTTAGCCCGCTGGAAGCCAGGTTGTGTGCGTCCTCAGTCTGGGAGGTCGGGTGGGTCTGTGTGGATGAACAACATATACCACTCCTAGAAATGAAAATTACGTACCTACCGTAATTCTTGATCTTCTTGGATGAGTCTCCACCACTCATTCACACTAGTGGGATCTGCGCCGGAGGCACTAGGACCCATCGGGAGCAAACTTTTTGCTGGAGGGTCGGCGCGAGAGATGGCGCCGCGAGAGGAGGCTTGCGCGGTAATGACTATCTCGGCGACGACCCTCCAACCGCCTCAGTACCTTTTTTACCAAGGAGGTGCAGAGCAACTAACGTAAAGAGTAAACCTAACCTTACAAAACGGACATAAGATAGTCCGGACGACCCATGTAAGAAGGGTCAGCAAAGAAGTCTTCACGGCCTAAAGATTTGAGGAAGTGAAGACCAACACAGCGGTGAGCTCGGGGGATGGAGGGTGGGCGTGTGAATGAGTGGTGGAGACTCGTCCAAGAAGATCAAGAATTACGGTAGGTACGTAATTTTCATATCTTCCTGGACATTAGTCTCCACCACTCATTCACACTAGTGGGAGAGTACCGCTGATAATCCCCAAAAGGGCGGGCAGGGAGCCAGAGCTCACACGCCTAGGACAGAAGTCTATTAAGGATAGTTCTGTCAAGGCGGAATGACGCCTGGCATGAACATCCAGTGCATAATGCTTAACGCGGTATGCACTGGGCTCCAGGTGGCGGCATTGCAGATATCCGCAATTGGAACATTGCGACTTCCGCTAGGGATGTCATGACCGCCCTAGTGCAGAGGAGCGCATACCTACCCTTCCAATTAACCCTGTGCCATGGAATAGCAATGTCGAAGACATGCCACTAACCATGATGAGATGCATCTGATAGCGACAGGCTGACCCAGCCGGGTCTCGCTGAAGGAAACAAACAATTGCTGAGTCTTGCAAAAATTCTTGGTTCTATCTAGAGAACCGCAAAGGCTCTCTTAACATCCACGGAATGAAGAGACCGTTCTCCTTCATTTTGAAGTTCATGGTAAGAGGAAGCACCAGAGGTTGGTTTAGATGGAATTCTGACACAACCTTGGGAAGAAATTTAGGATGAGTATGAAGAACTGCTTTGTCCTTATAGAACACAGTATACGGAGGGTCTGTAACCAGGACATGTATCTCAGAGACCCTGCGGGCTGAGGTAATGGCCACTAGGAAGGCAGTCTTCCAGGTAAGAAATTTTAGCTCACAGGTAGCTAGGGGTTCAAGGCTTCCAGTGAGCATGTCTAGTACAAGGTTAATGTCCCGGAGGCTGCGACCGGACGTCCTAACAGGGTCTGGTATGCAGAATTCCCTTAAAATCTCTTCACCATAGGTAACTGAGCCAGAGACAAGGAAGAAACTGGCTCATGGAATGCCGAAATGGCACTAAGGTGAACTTTAACCGTGGAGTACTTCAGACCTGAGTTTGATAGGTCCAAAAGGTACTCCAGAACCTTGTCTGGAGGACAGGAAAAGGGATTCCAAGAGGACTTTGCACACCAGAGAGAAAAGCGTTTCCACTTAGAAGCGTAAGTTTTTCGGGTAGCTGGCTTCCAAGCAGCCAGAAGGACGTCTGAGACTCTACGAGAGACGTTGAACCGGTTCACTTCTACCTCTTCAGGAGCCAAGCATGAAGGTGAAGCGACCTCAGGTTGGGATGACCAATCAACCCTGAGTCAAAAGATTGATTTGCAAGGAAGTGGTCTCAGAGAGGCTGCCGACATACTGTTGAGTAGAGGAAACCATAGTTGCCGAGGCCAGGAGGGAGCAATGAGAATCATCTTGGTCCCCTGAGACTCGAACTTGAGGAGACCTCTCTGAATTAAAGGAAGCGGTGGAAAGGCGTAAAGAAAGCGTTTTGTCCACCGCAGCCTGAACGCATCCTGACAGAAAATGCCAGGCCCTGGATTTCTGGAGCAGAAGAGAGGCAGTTTTGCGTTGAGTGGGGATACAAAAAGGTCCAGGTCTGGAGTCCCCCACTCTTCGAACAGTGACCGAGCTACGGCTGGGTCGAGAGACCACTCGTGAGGGTCTGCCTCCGTCCTGCTGAGGTGATTTGCTAAGTCATTTTGTACACCCGGCAGATATACCGCTTGAATTAGAGACTTGTGCTCTAAGCACCACTCCCACACTCTCATTGCTTCCCTGCAAAGGGGATAAGAGTGAGCACCGCCTTGCTTGTTGATGTACTACATCACAGCTTTGTTGTCCGTTTGAAGGAGAATGTTCTTGTGACAAAGAACATCCTTCAACGCCCGGATCGCATAGAGGACCGCTCTCATCTCCAGGACATTTATGTGGAGCTGAGTTTCGAGCTGAGTCCATACACCTTGAGTGTGGAGAGAGAGACAGTGAGCTCCCCATCCCATTAGCGATGCGTCTGTGGTGATGGAGATCTGATGATCCAGAGGAGCAAAGGGGAATCCTTCCAGGAGATTGCTCTCTTGAGACCACCAGGTGAGAGACCTGTGAGGGGCTCCATCACCTTGATGGGATAAGACTGGGGGTGAGAGGTCGGTGACCACTGAGCGGAGAGCATCCATTGGGTGGTCCTCAGTGTAACCGAACTAGGGGTACAGTGAACACTGAGGACGCCATGAGACCCAACACACGTTGCATCGAGAGAGCTGTGACCGATCGGTTCTCCCCGATGTAACGGGCCATCTGAAGGATGTCGAGTCTTCTGTCCTCTGGAAGGAAAGCCTTCGTGGAAGAGGTGTCCAGAAGAGTCCCTATGAAAAGGAGCCTCTGGGAGGGCTGCAGTTGTGACTTCTTCAGATTTAGCAGAACTCCCATGGACGTAAGAAGGCGAGAGGCCGTTTGAACGGCTTCCAGAGTCCCTTGGCTGGAAGGACTCGCTAGGAGCCAATCGTCAAGGTAGGGAAACACTCTGAGTCCGAGCTTCCTGAGATGCGCTGCGAGAACTGCACACTTTGTAAAAACTCGCGGCGCCGAGGATAGCCCAAAAGGCAGGACTCTGAATTGATAATGCCGACCCAGAGCTACAAGCCTCAGGAATTTGCGATGGGTCGGGTGGATGGGGATATGCTGGTAAGCGTCCTGCATATCCAGGGAGGCCAGCCAGTCGTGCTGATGCAGCAAAGGTAACAGGGTACCTAGGGAAATCATTTTGAATTTCTCCCTGGGGAGGAATTTGTTTAACTTTCTGAGGTCTAGAATGGGGCGCATCCCCCCAGATTTCTTTGGAACCAGAAAGTAATGGGAGTAGAACCCTGTGTTTCGCTGATGCGGGGGCACCAGTTCTATTGCCCTGTTGTTTAGAAGGCCCTGGATCTCAGTGGTGAGGAGGTCTGACTGAGAGGTCGACAACCTGGGTTGTCGCTTGGGAGGGCATTCCGGGATTTTCCAAAGATTGAGAGAATAACCCTCGCGAATTATCCGAAGGACCCATTTGTCCGAGGTTATGGACTTCACTGATTGTAGAAGTACATCAGACGACCTCCCACCGGAGGAGAAAGTTCCATCTCGGGCAGTGAGGATGGAACTGGGGCCAGCAATTCATAAGGTAGCGCTGGGGGCTTTAGGCCCCTGCGCTTTCTGCTGCGCCTTCTTTTGAGGTTGGCTTTTATGGAAGCTTCCTCTGCCTCGAAAGGACTGGCGACTATGAAACTGACGTTTACCTACATGCCCCCGAGAGGGGGTAGGCGGGGGTCTAGCCAACTTAATGGCCGACCTAGTCTTCTGAGTGGCCTCTAGGGCTTGCTCTACCTGAGGACCAAAAAGATAGGAGCCATCAAAGGGCAACGTCATTACCTGCTGCTGAGCATCATTCAGCAAGCAAATACGCAGCCAGGAATTGCAGTACAAATACCTCGGCTGCTGAACGAGAAGCAGTGTCGAAAGCGCCCATGGCGGTTTGACCTGTTGGTTATTGGACTCAATACCTCTGATAATGGTTAGAAGGAGCTCTGACTTGGAGTCGGAATCTGGAAGAGCTTCAACCATTCGTTTCATAGAGTGCCACAGGATATACTCATACTGAGAAAAATAGCCTTGATAGCTGGCAATACGCATACTTAAAGTGGAGGCAGCAAAGACTCTCTTACCTAATGTATCAATTTTACGAGACTCTTTGTTAATAGGTCGAGCTGTAGTAGCTTGAGGAAGAACGACCTTGTCATTCTCTGCCAGGACTACAATAGGATCCGCAAAGGCTTGGGATGATCCTTGGGAGCTGAATATTTCTTATCAATGGATTTAGCCACTGAAGGAATAAGAGCAGGATTATTCCATACCATTTGAGACAGTGTCTCGAAGGAGGGTTGAATCGGAGGAGTCAAATCCGTAGGGATCGCCGAAGCATGAAGATACTGAGTCTTAATATTTTCCCAGGATCGATGTCCGTAGTCTGGAGAGAAAGAGTGGATCTCAGGTTCCTCAACAGAGACTTAAAGGATAGGTCCTCGACCACAGGCTTTGTAGCGGTGAAGGATCCTGTTTCCTCCACTTCATCACCCAACCGAAGGTCTGGGTCAGGCTCAACATAATCTCCTGATAGTCCAGGAAGGACTGTTTGGACAGGAAAGGAGTGAAAAATAGGAGAAGAAGAAAGAGCAGATAGAAAGGGAGAGTCCCCGAGGGTCCCCGGCGCCGAGGAGGCGAAAGGAGTCGAAAGCGGCGCCACGGAGGCGCACGGCGCCGAAGAAGCACGCAGCACCGCAGCGCACTGCTACACTCTCGGCGGTGCCGCTGAAGACACGGCACCGCTGGACGCGCTGCAAGACACCACGCTGCACTAAAAACGGGCGCCAACAAGCGCAGCGACTCTCATGAAGGCGCCGAGGACAGCCCTGGAACCTGGAAAGCAAGAGAAGGGAAAAACACAGGAGATAAGGGCATCTGTGTGGCCCCCTGCGCCGCAGCCATGTGAGGGGGGGAACACCTAAGCGCGGAGTCGCTGGCACCGAAGGAGGCGCAGCGCGACTAGGGAGGTCCAACCGCCTACCTGATCGCCTGACGAGCCCAAGGCTCCGGGCAACCGAGCCAGGCAGAAGAACCAACCTCCGAGCCCATCGCTCCATAAGAGCGCCCACTGATGAAACTGCTCATCTGGAGCCCTACCTATAGGCGGGTGGGGCTCCGATGTCAAGACGCGGAAACCGGAAGTTGGCGACTCGAGGAGAGACCGGCAACTAGCTCGATAACCAACCGTCGGCCAGCGCAGGCGTATCAGAGGCGACCTGAGTGATGCCTTCTTTTGACCTGTGGGCTCAAGAAGAGCTCCGAGGTCGAACGGTGCCGAGAATGCGTACCGCTATTTTTATGCCGGCGGGGGGACCGCCCATCCCCCCGGGCATCGGACTGACCGTTCTCGGAACCCCGCTGAGGAGAAGGGGGCTGACCGGACCCAGCCTGACTGAACAGCTTTCATACGAAGTCTCCCTACCGTCACCTGACCTGCTCATGGTCGACTCCGTCCAGTAGGCCGAGACTTCTTTACTATAAGTTAAATTTTAAAATATAATGAAATAGAATAAAATTAAGCGATACTACTATCGAGATAATTTTACAAAAAAATAAACTGAAAACTATGCGCTAGTTTGAAGTTTGACTCCCGACAGGCGAGCGACGTTGTCACTGAAGCACACCCGACGGCGGGAAAAAAGGAACTGAGGCGGTTGGAGGGTCGCACGAGACAGTCATTACTGCGCGAGCCTCCTGCAGGGCGCCATGCCTCGGGGCGCCATCTCCTGCTACCGACCCTCCAGCAAAAAGTTTGCTCCCGATGGGTCCTAGTGCCTCCGGCGCAGATCCCACTAGTGTGAATGAGTGGTGGAGACTTATGTCCAGGAAGATCTACTGTTACAGGTAAGTAACCTGTTCTTCTAGGAGCGTGGATATGTTGTTCATCCACACTGTTTAGCAGACTCCAAGCAGTTCGCCGGGAGGAGGGAGGCAAGGCGCACACCCCCTACTTAGGGAACAGAGATTGGAAAACTGAAGCCCCAAAACGAGCATCGCTCCTCCATCCCTGTGCCAGACGACGACTCATCATCCCCAGGATGAGAGTGCAGCCCGGTGACATCTGAGTCTGAAGAGTCGTGATACAGCGGTCTACTGCCAAAATCACCCTCGATCTGCTGAGGGAAGTCCGGGGTAACCGTAACAGACAGACGTCAGGGAAGTCTGGTGTCAAGTCGGTCCTCTTTCGAAGGAGCCCCTGCCGCAGGCTGCTTAGGTGACAGTTCCACCGGAATAGGCCGAACCGGTAGATGGGCCGGCCCCACGGGTGGAGGAACCAGAGTTTTCAGTCCCGGAGGGGTCGGCTTCGGCCTGGGAGGCGAAAGCTAAGTAATGGCCGGGGTGGGCGGCAGAGCCAGCTTCTGCCCGGTGAGGATCAGCTGTTGCCACATAAGGTCCTCACAGCACCGGAGTTTCCGCCGGAGCCACTCCTCATCTGAGGAGGACCTGTAGCGTCACCTCTTTTTCGAACGCTTATGGCTCTTCCTCGGTCATTCAGCCGAGGGGGTCCTGGACCTCGACAGAGATCGGGGAGGCCGACTCGGTTGATCGGGAGAAACCGATGTGATCGGTGAAACCCTAGGGTTCGGAACCGGATCCTTGATGGGGACGCCAGCGGGCTGGGTCTCATCAGAAAACACTAGGACTGGAGTCCATTCTAAGGAGTCGTCTGCCATGGCCGGCGACAAAGGGTTGAGAATTATCTCGACCTCGTCGGCCACTTCCTCGGTCCCCTGGCCAGACGGAAGATCTGTAAAGCCGGCGGCTGAGGAGGCGCTCTCGACCGAGACCGCATGCTCTTGGGACTCAGACCTCTCTCGGTCCCAAGACCATCTCTGTCAAAATGAAGACGAAGGTTCTTTATCTCTCTTCCGAGAGCGAGAGGAGTGCAGGCCCTAGGGTGCCTCACCCCTGGTGCAGAGAGACTGGTACAACTCTTTAAAAGAACCGCTAAAGGTGGAGCCTAGGTTGAGAGGAACAAAAAAAAGCTTTGATTGGCTGAAGCACAAGCGGCTTCCTCCTCGAACGCCTTCATGTGTTCCAGGTGCTCGGTGGAGTCCGTGGCCGCGGAAACCGGCCACCTGGCCTCCTTGGACTTCACAAAGGGTTCCTTTTTTCTGGTCTCCCCAGCTTCAGGCATGCCTTGCGGTTGTCCAGTACGTTGGGATGGAAGGCCAAGCAGTAACTGCAGGACGAGGTGTCATGGCCGACACCTAGGCAGTAGACGCACGCGAGGTGGGGAGCGGTGCGCGACATCTTCTGGCTGCAGGGACACCGGCAAAATTCCAGGGAAGATTTTTCCTCCATGATCGATGCTGCAAAAGCGCGATCGCTAACTCAAACGAATTTCAACTTTGGTAAAACCAACGATTTGAAAGCCAGGGCCTACAAAATGCAAGAGCAAGAGGGAGGCAACCTGCATCTTCCAGCGGAAAGGAAGATCTGGCATTATGGGGCGGAGCCGAGGTAGCAGTGTCAGTGACTCAGTAGGTAGCACACTTGCCTCTCAGGCCGGGAGATCAGAGGGCTGTGGGTTCAGTTCCCACATCTGGCACTTGGATTAATATCCCAGTACTGACACTGTAGTGCAGCATGAGAGGGGTGCTGCACTTCTGAGGTGCCGTCTTCCGGATGAGACGTTAAACCGAGGTCCCATCTGCTTGGATTGGTGGTAGTTCAGGTCAATGTTAAAGATCCCATGGCACTTCTCGAAAAGAGCAGGGAATTTCCCGTGTCCTAGCCAAATTTCCCTCATTCACTAACAATGCCACCAACAGCTTAATCTGGTTCGAGGTCAGTTGGCATTCATCTGTATCCCCCTCCCCCGAGTCGTGCCTGAAAATAGGCAGGATTTGTCTAGTGCACTTACCCAGTCAACAAAAACTAAATAAGTAAAAAATAAAATAAATAAATATATCACCCGGATGGGTGGGAGGAGCCAGTTTGAAGACTTCTGGCAGATTTAAAGTGGAAGGGGACAATGCCAAACAGTATGGATGAACAACATATCCACGCTCCTAGAACATGTATTCCCTATAGGAGAGGAGAGGAGAGACGATCAAGACATTTAAGTACCTGAAGGGGATAAACAAGGCTAATACAGGAGAGAGATACTAGAGGGCATCACCTGAGGGGGGACTCAGCAGACAATATTTCACAGAGAGGGTAGCAGACAAGTGGAACACTCTTCCGGAGGAGGTGGTTTCCTGTAAGACGGTGGGCTGCTTCAAGAGGGGATGGGACAGAGTGTGGGGGAATAACTAAGGAGGGGAGGGAAGGGTGGGGCTAGCTGCACAATCTAGCAGATTAGATAAACCATGTGGCCCGTTTCTGCTGGCATTTCATATGTTCTGATAAACAAGTGCTGTACAGTCACCACTTAGCATTTATGCATTCCTCTTGAGTTTAAATAAAATGAAAAAAAAAATAATTTGCCACTGTAAAATACTCTTGAATGTAATGAAACAGGAAAAAGAGTTGTCTTAACAAAGGTTTTGTTTAATGAAGTAACAGCACTTTTGTAAATAAAGACTTTGAAAAACCATGAACCAGAATTATCAAACCGTGATTAACATGTCAGTAACTGTCCTTTGTAACAAACACAGCGAGAATAAAACACAGAGACTTTCCCAGTACAGCTGCCTCCACGTCAGCTGCATCATTTTTACAAAACACTGATAAATCACCCGTACAACTGAACACATAGAGAATAAATCTCCTCCCCTGAAAAGAAAGCACAGACGGAAAATTAAACCCGCCATTCAAAGAGCATCATTCATAATGACAGTATTATTCAATGCAGAAAAAATGGTTAGGGTAACACGCTGAGGTAACCTAGCTGCTTCCTATATATAATCAGGCGATACTGGGCTGAGGTTCCTAAAGCAATGTCTGCAGAGGTAATATTGTGCCAGAGTTCTAGAGTTGCTACATTTCTATGAAGCTAATACCATGACAGGGTTCTAGAACAGCCACTTGACTGCTGAGGTAATATTGTGCCACGGTTCCGGTGGCTGCATTAACACAGCCAATACTGTACTGCGATTGCAGAGCAGGCACAAGTCAGCAGAAGTGGTGTGTCAACGTTCTTGAACATACTTCTCCAGAAATAATATTGTAGTGGTATTAGAGGCCAGTCACGTTTCTGCAGTTCCAACATTGCACCAGGTGCTGGTGAGGATGCATGATTATGGAGCCGATTATGTACTGTACAAGGGTTCTAAAGCAGTCGCATACCTAACAGTGCACTGGAATTCTACAGGAGTCATGAAATTAGTATTGCACACGGGTTCTAGAGCAGTCGCAGAGTTCAGGGCCCGATCCACTTACAGTAGGTGGCCAGGCTATGCTAAAACTTAAGTGTTTAGTGGCCGTGGCTAGGCCCTCTCCCTCTCCCATGCCAGTCCACAGCAGGCAGCCTCTTCAGCCCCTTGCTTCTTGGCTCTGTTGGGGCGGAGCTACGCACTGGGACAGGTGTGGGTGGAGTGGGTTTGGACCACAGGCATCCCATGGATGCTCACACTGGTCCACAAGTGGGTCCCTGCCTGCACAGGGAGCAGGGACAGAGGGGATATGTAGTCCAGAAGTGCAAAACAGATCCACTGTTCCAGGTGTGCCAGATAACAAATCCTAAGGCAAGGAAGTCAAATATCCTCACCACTCCAACTGCATTAAAAATAAGCTTTTATTTAAACCATACCGCCATATACAGCAGTTAGATCACATCAGGGTGTCACAGAAACCAAAACCCGACCGGTTTCGCAACTAGTGCATCATCGGCAGAAAGTTGTTGCCGCCTAATGACACACTAGTTGCAAAAGCGGTTGGGGTTTTGGTTTCTGTGAAGACCCAATGTGATTTAACTATATGGTGGTATGTTTTAAATAAAAGCTCATTTTTAATGCAGTTGGAGTGGTACAGATGGGATATGGCTGTTCTATACCCGACAGAACAATGCAAGTGTGTAGCATATGCCAGCCAGTGTCGGTGATGTCTCCAGTCCACCACAGAGGCTCCTAGGACTGGAAGCAGGTGATGGTGGCCGGGGGATCAGACCCAAGGGCTGCATAGGTTCCACACCCAGCGATGGCTCGCTGCATCGCAGAGAATCTATTCAGAATCAGGGGGCATGCCCACCCACACTGGTCAAGGATTCGGTGTAGAGGGGGCCCGCTCCCACACTGTGTATGCAGCAGTGTGCCCCAATGGTGCGAATCCTGTGCATAGGGGGCACGCTGCAGTTTTCCCAACCCTCTGCAGGTGTGTATAGGGCAGGACATTTTTTTTCATTATTGTTGTCAATTTTTATTTTCAACTTTTTTGGGGCCAGGAAACTTCTGTGGATCAGGCTCTAATATTGCACTGAGGTTCTACATTGGTAATATTTCTAGCAATACCATGCTGGTTTCTAGATTTCTGCAAAGCTATCACTGCCAGGGTTTCAGAGTAGCAGCATTCCTACAGGATTTATAAAGTACCAGTGTTTTATAGTGGCCGCAGTTTTACACATTTCGTTTTGCATTGCACTGATTTTACAGCAGGTGTAGTTCTGCAGAACAGGTACTGTACTAGCAGTCAACAGCACTCCTAGTTCTGCAGAGGAAAGATCATGTGGGAGTTCTGAAGTGGGTGTATTTTTTTTTTCCTGAGCTAGTATGTCACCTAGGTTCTATGGCAATTACATTTCTGCAATTCCTGGGTTACATATAAGGTTCTACAGCAAAGCATATAAGATTATTGCAGCACTTAAGATTCTTTTTCAGAAACAATATCAGTGCTTTTTGGTTTTTCAAAGAGTGAAATTCAGGCAGCAACTCACCAGCCCTGCCTTTGGGACTCTGTCCTGCAGGATTTTTATGGGGGGGGGGGGCATGAAATGGGATTAAAAATAGAGGACACAACAAACACCTGGCAGGCAGGCCATTCAGGGGAGAATTAGGGAACAATTTTGCTACATAGAAGGTGGTAGGTATCCAGAATAACCAACCTGCTGCAGTGGTTAAATGCAACTCAGTGAGGGTTTGCAAGGTAAACTGAGGGAGGTGAACTCTCAGGGCTGTAACTGCTGAGAAATATGTGTGTGTGGGGGGGGGCGGTAATAGGAGTCTTGATGGGCTAACAGGCCACCATCTGTCTTGATTCCTACTTTCTCCTGTGAATGGTAATCCTGCTTCTGTTACTGAGGAGACGAGGGTCAAGTCTCTGGACAAGGGCTCCATGTTCTCTGCGGCACACTGTCCCTGGGTCTGCAGGGCACTTCTCTTCGGCTGTTGGTAAGATGTTATGTCGTGTTCAAGGACGACAAAACTACTGTGTGTGTGTGTGTGGGTGGGTGGGTGGGTGGGGGCGCTGGCTTCAGGAGAAACAAAAGGAACAGCCAGCTGGGAATTACAGAAAAATGTCCATTTGTAAATATATAACATGATCCCCATGGGGCCCACTCTAGGTTTCCTGTCTGATACAGACAAGCTGATGTAGGCCGGGTTAATGCACTTAAAAAGACAGGCCAACATACTAATGAAAAAAACAAAAATATAACTAACATTGGCAAAACTGAGGGAGCTGCTCATTTTACCCCCACCGCATGGAAGGCAGAGTGGGACAGACAACTTTGAGCAGCAGTGGAGTCTCTTCCTGGGTTCCGGTCTCCTGCCAAAAGCCAACTGGATTCACAGAGGGGTAGTGGGAAGTAACTACCCCAAGTGACAGCTGGGTGACGGGACTCGCATCTGGAAGGTGACGGGTGTTCACAGCTGTGTACCATTCTGCCAGGTTCTAGGCGAAGTCGGGATTGATATAACTAAACATTTGCATGCGACTCCCAAGTTCCTGGAGTTAGGGTTGGTCTGTTGTCATAAGAAGTTATTTTCTTATTGTGTTTATTAAACACAAATGCTACATGTGTTGCTGGTTATTAAAATTTCAATTAAAAAAAGGGGGAACACAACTAATTCTTAAAGAGACAAACTGTCCCATCTTAACAGTTGCATATAATTTTGTGGCGAGCATCCACTTACTTGTCTTGGAATAAACACTCCCTCACCACTAGTTTCTAAAAGGTTATCTTTGCTTCTCAAATGTTTCCCCCATGTTTTACTGTTACACCACAACCCTAGCCTATATTTAGCGATGCCTGTTCACAGCTGGTCTTGGGCACCCATGCAACCTACAGCTGCAACCCACCCAACAGTGCCGAGTCGAGTTCTTCTTCCTTCACTGATTGAAGGATGTTGCCATTGGTTTGTTCACTACAAGGAGGCTACTGTCTATGAGTGCACCCCTCTTGGGTTCCCTCCCTACAACCACACTGATCTTGGGCTCGCTCCCCCATCAACACTACTTGTTCACTTTTAAACTCACACTGCTCCTCATCACGCTTTTGTCCTACTTTCTCATCAGATTGGTCCTTTTTTTCTCTTCTAAATGTTTCTCATTTTACAGCTGCATGCTCTCTAAAAGGCAGCCTCTGCCCACCAGCATGTCCGTGAGCTCAAGGCTGTGCAAACGGACCACATGAGCTTGGGTTTTACAGAACTTGTGCTGAAGTAAATACCTGCAATGCATGTATTAAAACAAACAAAAACACAGACATGTCAGTTTTAAACAGCTAAGTTGGGGCACTATATCTGAAGAAGATAGCACCCTGCAATGCAATAGTTTATAAAAGGGTCTTGCTCCAAGCCTAGGTAAACGTTGCATCATTTCTTAAACAGCAGGTGGTTCTGATACTGCTCAGAAATGGATACCTAAGGGTGAGCAGAAAGTCTGCACTTGACAATTTAATTTATAGGAAAACACATGTCTCCCTCCCCCCCAAAGTAACCCTCCTCACACTGACTGGCCTTTTCAGCCCCTCAAATAATTTTTTTAGTCACTTGTCTGCTGTAATATTTAATGCAATCTAAGGGCCATAATGTAAACACCCCCAGAACTGTGTGGCATCATTCCAAATTCTCAGCGTGGTGCTGCTCGCTATATCACTTTATACAGTGAGCACCGTGGCACGCACTAAGAATGTGAAATGGCGCCATGCAGCTCAGCAGGGGGGCACATTACGGCTCACAAACCAGATTAAATATTACAGCAGGCAAGGGTTAAATTATTTTGAGGGCTTAAAAGCCTTGGGGGGAGAGGGGTTGCCTTGGGGGTATGGTGCTGGGGGGGGGGGAGCTGTTCTCCTTAAAGGGCCCCCTGATGTCTAGTCCGTTGGTGCACAGGGCTTGGGAAGGAGCCTTGGTCACCAGGAGCCGGGTGAGGGACCGAGGAAGGCTGTGTGATACCTCCTCTCTGGTGCCACCTGGGTGACCACAGCTGGTGTTACAGGCAGGTGTACCTTTGAAATAGAGGGCACGCTGGCCTACACCATGCCGCTGCACTCACAAGTATGCACACGTCTGCATGGAGTCACTGAGGCTAACATCCCAGAGGATGGTGGGCAGGAACATCTGAAAATGGCCCCCAGTGCCTGTAGACGACTAATGTTGGTTCATCAGAGTCCCTTGCCTCATCTGTGCCACCGCCGGACGACATGGATGCTGTAGGGGGTACATTCCCCGACTCTGTGGGAGGCATTTCCAGGGCAGGATGGAAACAGGCAAGTGTTGGGCAGGAGAGACATGGGGGTACAGGTGTGCCATGGGACTTCCAAGAGAGGCAGGTTCTGAGGAAGTGAGGGGAGTAACAAAGTCTGGATTTAAAAGTAAAAAATAAAGAGCCTGTCACATCCCAGAGGAAAAAGTTTTTAAAAAACATAATTTTTTGGCACCTTTCAGCTTATTCTTCTTTTTCTTTTCTCCGTATCTAGTGTCCCCCTCTTCATTATAGCTGTGCTCATTAACAGGAACATGGCATCACTGTCCCCTAGACTTCTGCTGCTCTGTGCTGTGTGTTTACAGCCGCGCTCGTAGTCTTTCATTTACAACGACATCATCATTTCCACAACAGCAAATTGTGACATCGCAAGCAGAGGGCTCTGATGTCAGCTTTGGCAAGCCTACCAGGAACTGCAGCCCTGCATTCCATCGCCAACCTCCCCCTTTTAAAACCAAAAACCAGCCGGCCCGGTGGCGCACAGGGCTGAGGCGCTGGACGCCACTTCTTGAACCACGCTGGCGACCCGGGTTTGGGAACGGACTCGTGTCATTGGGGGCTGGATGGGGAAGGAGAGGATTGAGCGTCCGGAGGACTGCTTTCCTCTCCTGGGGTGGGAAGCCCCGCTCCTGTAACAACCCCCGGTGGAGACCGGGGCACTACTACACAGTGGCGCAGGAAGGACAACCAAGAAAGCTGGAAAACAACTTTGGCGCCCACTGGATGACGGCCTCCGCATTCTCCACACCCCGGAATCTCCAAGAGCCTGCTCCTCCACAGCAGCACCCTCGAGTCAGTAAGGAAATAGTGCTGGGGTTTCCCCTTTCCCCTGGTGGCTTCTCCCTTGGAAGAGGGGGACCCGCCTGGAGATGGATTACTCTGGGATGACTCAGAGGGCTGGCTGCGATATATGGTGTGAAGGCAGCGCTCAGGAAGAGGATGGCCGGGGAGTGGAGAGGCTAAGAAGGCCCGAAGGAGAGGCGGATGCGGAGGCGTCGCAGGAGGGTAAAAAGATAATACCAAAAAATAAAACCAAAACCACTCCAGATGAAAGCCTTTCTCTTTACAACAGAATGATGCTGCAGTAGGGAAAAATATAGAAATCTGGCAGAAAAAATGTCCACATTTGTGGAAGAAAGTTCCCTGCTAGGCAGAAAGCTGTCTCCAGCTCAGGACAGATTGAAAACACTGAGGGTGCATGGGAAAGGGGTGTGTCATAACACTCTCAGACCTTTCAACCTGTCCCAAGTGAAAGGGGAGGACAGCCCAAACCATTCCTGCCTGCTTATAGAAGTTGATTTACATGCAGGGGGTTTGTGATGTTGGCTGTAGATAGGCAGGGCAGATTATGTCTAAGAGACCGTGATCCTGTTTTTATTTTAATGTAGAGAATTATAAAGAAAACAGGAAAGTGAGTTGGCTCCATGGACCCGGGTGATGGAGGACTGCTCTAGCACGTTGCTACCCCGGTTCGTGCCCCAAGCCTGAGATGCCAGGAGCAGAGGAAGGCAGAGCTTCCACAGGGACACCCTCCTCCATGGGTGGGCATACTCCAGATTGTTGCTCTGTTAATGACACCCAGAGAAGGCCGGATGGCAGTGCCACAGGTGAGCATGCAACATCTGGTGCCCAGTTGCACGCTGGTGTCTTTTCCATGTCAAGGTGAGTGGGGATACAGGAAGGAAAACTCACTACTGGTACAGCATGCTGGGCTGACACCAAGAGCAGGAATATGCAGTCCCCTCTCCTGCCAATGTATCCGTGCCATCCTCCCCAGACTATGCAGTGGCTACACTGTAAGGGCAAGAGCCCTACCTCAGGGTACGCCAAACGAGTTTAAGTAATGTAGCTGGCAATGCCTAGAAACTGGGCTCAAACATCAGTGGTGAAGATGTGGGGTGGCCAGCAGATCGGTGACAAGGAACTGGAATCCAGCCCAGTGAGCAGGGCCAAACACTGAAGCAGAAAGCTAGATAAAGGAAAAGCTTTTTATTCTTATTTTTGCCCGGGCCAGTGCAGTCTCAGGGATGTTCCCATATCAGGCCCGGGACCCAGCCCCGCCACTCACTTTATCCGTCCTCTGCCCCCCCTCCCCCCACGTCAGCCTTCCAGTGCAGGGCCCAAGGGCAGAGCCATGCTCCCCCCAATGCGACAGGATTCAGTATCGGTGGATTGCTCACCAGTCATCATCTGATATAATGGGGGGGGATGTCCCTGCAAACATCCTCCCTCCTTCCATGGCGCAACCTCTGTTGGTCTTGTGGAGCCGCAGCATGCACTGGGTTGACGTCACCTCTCACAGAGGAGCACACTCCCTGGCCCTCCAGGAGGGTCTGCTGTAGTGCTGGACGCCTACCTCCCCAAGCTGGTTCAAGCGGATTAGACAGCACTCCACAGGCCCTGGGCCGCAGTCAATCCCAGTTGACAGGCTGCACACCATCTCAGTTCCCAGGCCACACCCCATCCCAGTTACCAGGCTTGCACCCAAACCCTAGTCACCGCTACTGGACCACTGTGTGGCCCCATACAAAAAAGTCTTGAAACAGAAGTTGGTACCTCCAAAAATTATATTTTCCAAAGTTCCCCCTGTATGTCAGGGACTCTTCATGAAATTATTGTCAAGGTCCATTTGCGCCCCCCGAATCCCTCAACCCCACCCACCACCTCGCTATTCAAAGGTAGCATGTTATCTCCAATCAGGAGAACTGCTGAGCGGCTGCCACCCCCATATACACACATAAAACAGCATGTGACAAACTAGGTGAGGTTGGGCCAAGGGGGCCCTAAATAGCCCACCTTGCTGCCCCTCCTCCCCAACCAAAAAATAAGGCTACTGCTGTAGCTAGTATTAAGTCCAGAACAAAAAACAAACAAAAACAAAACAGCAGCTTATTCCAATCCTAGAACCTTCAAGGCAGGAACAGCATAATCCACTACAGCTTATTCTGTAAAGTGTTGAGGAAAGGCCAAGCCCCCCGTCTATGGGCAAAGAGATGAAGTCTACGGAATGGAAATCCAATCTGTGGAACGGAATTCTAGGAGCAAACTGCCACGTCTCAGCCTTCCTTCTTCTCTGAGGTGAAAGTGCTGAAATGTCGGGCAAATGTTTCTGCTACCAACAACGGGAAGACCAGCGAGGCATCAGCACAGACCTGCAGAGAGAGAGACACAGAGACATACACTGAAGAAAACTGAAAAAATAAATCCACCTTTTGAGAGGAAAGCACCCCTGCAGAGCACGGGTCTGTCTACCAGCCAGGGCGGATCAGAGAAGACTGAGGGTGTCTGGGAAGAGACATATCCCCAAACTTCTCTCGGACTGCTACAATCTGTCCCAGTTAGCAAGGGAGGACAGACCCATACCAAGTGCCTGACTGCCTGTAGGAACTGGCACACAAACCACAGCCAACGCTGAACAGGACATTTAATTCTTCTTATTGCCCCCCCTCCCATCAGTGCCACCTCAACTACACTCTTCCACTGAGCAGGAAGGCAGCAAACTCAGCAAATGATGCCAATGCCACTTTGTGGTCCGCAGGTGTGGGGAGGTGCAGGCATGCCAGACCGCCTGTACCCACTCTCCCCAGGAAGACAACATCCATGGAGGATGTAGCAGTGTGAGTTACATGGAGTGCCCTCCGGCTCTCCGATATAACTTGTTTGTTCAGTCTCGTGTATACGGCTTTCACCGAAACCTTCGGAGACTGGTAGTCTTTCCAAGTTGTCCACTAATTGGGCTAGGTTAGGAATGACAACACGAGAGGGTTGGAAGAGTGACCCCTGTGTTATGGTCTAAACCACCTGCCACAATAATCTCATCTGACACCTGACCGACCAAGACTCTCTGGCCTCGGTCTATAAAGGCTGTGTGTTCATTTAAATCTTAAGTTCCCTTTATGAGCATACCGTTTGTCAGTGGACAATGAGTCTTTCCTAGTTCCTCGAATATTTTTACATGTACTTTAAACCCATCTGTTAGTTTGTGCCTGGGACAATCATATATCTTGCACCAATTTTTCCTATCAGGATTTATTAAACACCACCCCAGGTATTTATGTAGTGGTTCCAAGCATAAATAGTCTGTACAGTTAAGCATCTAAATATAACCTGGGACCGTTACCTTAAGTGTACCAGTGCGACCAAGGAAACAGAAATCTAAATCTGATTTACTTTTAAGGTTATCCTGTTCTAAACTTATTGCTCTAAGTTTTATAATATTAAATTGAGAATGATACCAAAGTCAGGATTTCTGATTAAAAAGGTTTACTTTTGATATGGATGTTTAAAGTTCACAAGGCAATTTTGGCATTCACAAAAACAAAAGTTATCTTTCAAAAATGCAGTTACAACTTTATCTGGACAGCAGTACAAAGCAGAAAACAACTTCGACGCAGACCAAAAAAATCACAAAAACAAATAAAAAAACAATTGCCAGGCTGTCAGCCTTAGGTGGAGGTAACACAACTCACCAACCAGTACCAGATGTTCCTATGGGGTCCTAAGAGTTGAAGTGATTCTTGGTTCTGCCTCCGAGACGCCTACCTTGCTTTGGGTTCTTAAGTACTCTTGTTAAGGCAGAGAAATGGAATGGAAGTCTGGAAACGGGATAGTTATTTAGACTTTGAGAATCCTTGACTATACAGATCGATAGTGGAGTTCTGCTAGTAATTTAAAAACATCTGTATAATATAGGGGGTCTGTTTGGGCTGTAACTTTGAACTGACGTCACTAAATTTGTGTCAAAAACAGGGTGATTACATTATAACATGACATATTTGTGATAGAATATGGCCATCACATCACAATGCATGAATATGCTCAAAAATCTAAAAAAAAAAAAAAGAGACCTTGTGCTCTCAAGCGGGACACTCAGCTTGAGCAAATGCATATCTGGCCACTCATGTGGTTAGTTGTTTATGCAGCAGAATCGATATTACCGTGCATAATAATCCACGATAACATAATCATAATCCTTATGAAACGAAGCTGACCGCTCATGGCCACTCAAACGTTTACTCCTTTCTCATTTCAAGACCGGGTTGACCGCTTGCTAACCCCTTATGGCTAGACTAGGTAGGTATAATTATACTGCCTATGATCACCAGTGGAAAAGTACCCAACAGGTGTTTGAGAAATTTACCAGAAATTGAGACGATCACGCTCAGAACTCATGAAGACACAGGCAGGCTGGAGGTTTACTAGTCTGCCCTAAGTACTCAGCTCTACTTGAAGTTACAGAAAAAAAGAGTGCTCAGGTTTTAAACTTGCGGAACCAATCTAAACAGGTTATAAGTTGTTAATCAATACTAAATCAAATACATTTAAGACCCTTGATAAGTATCAGGTCACAGATTGTTAATCAGTTAATACAAACGCAATCATATTTCAATCTATCGCTGATTACTGATTAGAAAGCAACAATCTAGTGTCTAAGCATTTTAGACTGGCAGTGGCCATGTTTCTTCTTAAAACTCGGAGTGGAATGTTTGAAGCAATCCACTGAGTCACCATGCTCTCTTGTTCTGGGGACATGTCTTCATTGACCAGGGGCGATGGGGCAGGCAGAGCCGGTGGAGTAAATAGTCCTGAGTAATCTTCCGACCATGAAGCATGAAAGTTTGGTGGCATAGGTGGGCGTAAGGGAACAGGTGGATCTTGTGGGGCAGGTGGGTGCAGTGGGACAGCTCTGGTAACAGGGCAGGCCGAGACAGACCTCGAAAAATCTGGGATGTGATAGACCTGTTCAGTGGAATGGGCTAACTGAATGGAGTAGGTCGACCTGGCAGTATAGGCAGACCTGGTGGGGTCTGCAGAGGGGGACTGCATGCAGAGCAAGTGACAAGGGCAGGAGGAGGATGATGGACCTCCCACAGAGCCCTGCTATGGGATGAGGGGAGAGAAGCCATGGAGGATGTAGCAGTGACAAGGTCGGTAGTACAACGGATGTCCCATGGAGCTTTGCCATGGGCAAAGGGGGGAGTGAAGCCATGGAGGATGTAGCAGTGACAAGGTCGGTAGTACAACGGATGTCCCATGGAGCTTTGCCATGGGCAAAGGGGGGAGTGAAGCCATGGAGGATGTAGCAGTGACAAGGTCGGTAGTACAACGGATGTCCCATGGAGCTTTGCCATGGGCAAAGGGGGGAGTGAAGCCATGGAGGATGTAGCAGCGACAAGGTCGGTAGTACAACGGATGTCTCATGGAGCTTTGCCATGGGCAAAGGGGGGAGTGAAGCCATGGAGGATGTAGCAGTGACAAGGTCGGCAGTACAACGGATGTCCCACGGACTTTGTCATGGGCAAGGGGAGTGAAGCCATGGGGGATGTAGTGAGCAGAGAGTCGGTGGTACAGCGGATGTCCCAGGAGCTCTGCCATGGGCAAGGGGGAGTGAAGCCATGGAGGATGTAGCAGTGACGAGGTCGGTAGTACAACGGACGTCCCACGGAGCTCTGCCATGGGCAAAGGGGGGGAGAGAAGCCATGGAGGATGTAGCAGTGACGAGGTCGGTAGTACAACGGATGTCCCACGGAGCTCTGCCATGGGCAAAGGGGGAGTGAAGCCAGAGGATGCAGCAGTGACTAGTGCAGTTGCTGATGAGTCTGGGTGGTAAGACAAGAAGTCTGAAGATACCGGATATAGAAATGAATTTGCCTATACTGGCCCAGTGGCAGCTACCAGCAGCTCTCCTCTCTTGGGAGGTTGTCGCACCTCTCACCCACCCCGTAGTTCCGCTGTCACGGGTGGGCGTCCGGTGCAGCATAGGCAGGAGGGCGGCACGTAGGGAGGACGTTTCAAAGCACTTCATGTGCGTGCCTCCACACATGCATGCAAGTGCCCAAGACAGGGGCGGGTGTAAAACCAGGAAAAACTACAATAAAATATAAATTAAAGAAAAAAAAGAAATGTATTTGCCCAAGATTTGAGACTTCATTAGAAGGCATGATTGAACAGTAGTCATGTAAATTTTTCACTACATGAAGCATACCAAGTAAAATCCTTCAGTCCAACTCTCCACGAGGGAGAGAAGTGTGCTAAGCAAGGTCTTTTCTTAAAATAAAAGCAGAAATACTAGGACCAGATGGCTGTTCTGGGAGGCTGGAAAGCCCTGAGCAAGTTAAATCCACAATCACACGATAACGCTTGTAATTGTAACAAATGCAGTGCATTAAATGGTTATAAAAGGAAGAGCCACACCATCAGAGAGCCTAAGCTGCGTGTTACACTCAGCGGAGTACGGCTCCTAGTAGGCAAACCAATGAAGATCACAACCCCTCTTCCTCCCCCGATGCAGGTCACCTTTGCAGTGCAGCTCGGCTAATGTGGAACCATGGTGGACATTCTAGAGTCAGTTGCTAATCCAAGTCCCCTGCTGGGAAGCATGGAGCTCGGATGCCATGCATTGGGCTGGTGTCTCCAGAACACATTTAGGACAAACTGGATGATGAGCAACTCTTGGCCTTAATGCAAGTCCGCTATGGAGACTGTGTGGCATGTGGGTAGAACACAGGCTTGTGGACCAGGTTTGGATCCCACCAAAAGCACAAACTCACTGTGTAACTCATTAACAAGGAGACGCTGCATTGCGTCCAGCTGTAAAATGGGTAGACGTAGGATCCCACTGAAAACGAGATGAATTTCAGTTGGGCTATTCTAAGTAAATAAATTGTAAACAAAGAAATATAAATTAACAGATGGTCTTTTGAATAGTTGCACTCCCAGGCCCAGCCTGCAGGGAACTAATGTCACAGTGGTCAAGAGGGCATTCGGCCGGCCCGGTGGCGCTGAGGGTTGAGGTGCTGGACGCCACACCTCACACCATGCCGGCGACCCGGGTTCGAGAACGGACTCAGGTTGCCGGTTGTCGGAGGGGAGGAGGAGGAGGAGGAGGATCGAGCGTCCCAACGGATGCTCTCCTCCTCCAGGGGTGGGATCCTGGGGTGCCACGAGCATCCGATGCTCCAGGGCCGGTGGAAGCACAGGCACCAGGGCACAGGCGGCTCTACAAGAGCCGGGGAGGGCGACGAATTCTGGGCACTTGACAATGGCGTGCACCAGCACGCCGTCTGTCTGGACGTCAGTCCTGCGTGCCGACGTCTTCTGGGGTAGAGGGACAACGAGGGAAAGAAAACAGAAAAACACCCTCCCAACCCTGGATGATGACTGGTCCCCCCGGGATCTCCTACCCACGGGCAAGACTCCAATGTGCAGGCCATCCGAGGGTGGAGAACGAGTGATGGCAGGAGTTGGCCAGGCACTCTAGGGGCAGAAACCGTGGATGGGGTCCACAAGGGGATTGACCAAGTCCGAAGGAGTAGGGTGAGAGGGCAGTAAGGCAGGGTAAAAAAAGATAGTAAAAAAAAAAAAGGCATTCAACTGACCATCAGTTTCTGATACCTACCTTTACTGGTGTTGCATCCATGCGGATCTTCCCCCACGAAACAGCCTCGTCTGGTTTTGCTCCTGAGTCCGACCCATCAAACTCCTGGGCGGTGTTGACATACACTGCGTAGTTTGCCCCATTTCTCTGTCAACGAAAACACAGAAAATTAACTGAAAGACTGACTGGATTAAGGCCATATCTTGTTTATCCCTGGTCATGTCTGTCGGGGATATACCTACCCTGGTCTGGCCCACTGACACCCTCCCCCCAGTTCTCCTGTCCCCAAAGGTCTCCATCCATGGCTGGGACTTGGGGGGGGGGGGGAATGACACACACCCATCCTCCATACCCCAACCCCCCGGCAGTGAACTGTGGGACACAACCCAGCCTCGGTGGGAAGCAGGACCCCGGGGGAAGGGGGGCAGGTCATCACATAGACAGTATGGACCCCCCCAGCTCTTCTCCCTTGCTTGCTTGCCACATAAACAGCAGCAGCTGCCAGACTGATAAATGGGGGGCTTCAATCTCCAGTGCAGTTCAGAAACTTACAGGAACAGCCGGCCCAGTGGTGCTGGAGGTCAGCAGGGGCGAGAGGATCAAGTGTCCAGAGGACTGCTCTCCTTTTTTTGGGGGGGGGCTGTCGTCCCGCTCACTGACTGCCCTCTGGCAGTAACTGGAGGGCAGTACGGATCAGGAGGCACGTACCGATGTCTTTACATCGGTAGGGGTGGGGGGACGGAAGAAAGGAGGAAAAGGGGAGCTGGTGGGCTCCATGATGGCACCGCGTCCCCATGCCACCCCCGGCTTCTGGATTTGTATTCGGCGGAGGGGGGAGCCAGTGCTCTCCTCCCTGGCCCCACCGTGGGGGAACTACTGGGGGTTGGCTGAGCAGGAACGCACAGGGCCGGAGGATGAGTCCCTCCAAGGGAGGGCCATAGCCGCCCACCAGGCCCCGGGCAAAACAGATAATGGGGGAGAGAGAAAGAAACTTATAGGAAGACTTAGAAAACTGCAAACAATGTAAAAAATGAAGGAAACCCCGTTTACTTTTAACTGTACTTTTTCTCATTTTTTGTTAAAAAAATATACAAATATTCTACACGTGCAGCATTCTAGACAGGGGCTCCCAGCAGCCTACCATCAGATTTGCATTAGCGATGTGGTGCTTAACAAGCCCTCCTCCTAGGATAATCATCCCCGTTCTCTTGGCGTACACAGCTTGGCAGTTCACCCGTCGGATATCTAAGGAGAAGAAAAAGAAAAAACACAAAACAAGAAATTAGGCAAAATGAGTAGAGAGACTAGACAAGTTAGTGAGCTCTCTCTGTCATTTCCATGGCACCATGGTCTTCTTCCTTTTGTAACCCTGACCCCACCACTTTGCGGTGGCAACACTAATCCCCATTGCACTTTCATTGAGGTTACACAAGGTGAAACAGCTCTTGTGAAAATAAATCATGTATTCCATAGGTCCCTGTTACATATCTCTTATGTATGCATTTATTTTATTTATTTATTTAGTTTTTGTTAACCGGCTAAGTGCTCTAGCCAACAGGTGACTATTTTCAGGCACGACCCAGGAGGCACAGTAACAATACAGAGTACAGTTTAAATACAAAGAGGCACAGCAACAATATAAAAGTACAGTTTCAAAGACAATGAGGCAGGGTTACAGGTCAAAGTGTGACAACTGATTTACAGTTTACAGGTAGCATGAGAGAACGGGTACTGGTATCAGGACAGACCTAATGTACAGGCAGGTAAGGTGAGGGGAGAAAAAGGGGAGACATGGTGAAGGAGGGGGCTAGGGATCCATGAGAGCTAGTAGGGACAGCTCTCTGGCGGCATTAGCTGTAAGAGGCAGGGACTAGGGAACCGGACTCGTGGGTCCGCCAACCGTGAGAGGTATATAGACGGGGATGAGAAGGCAACTTGGCGGCATCGGCGGCCAAAAGTAAGAAAAGTGTCCGGGCCACTGGTACTGTTACCGGGTATGGGAGCCGCGATTCAGTCGGAGGTGCAAAGGGAGTTTAACGGTTTTTGTGGCAGAAGGCTGTTGTAGGGGACCGGGCTCATGGAACTGCTGACCGGTATGCGAGTGGCCGAAAAGCGGGGGTCGGGGGTGAGATGCGGCAGAAAGCGCGGTCGAGAGTGCAGGAAGTGCCCGGACTAGCGGTTCTGTATCCGGGCATGGGAACAGTGCACAGTCGGGGTAAGGAGGGATTACGGCGGTCAAGCAGTTATGGAAGCTGGACGAGGCCCCCCTGTAGCGGGTCTGTAGAGGGGCATGGTAGCGGCGCGTAGGAGGGTTGTAGGAGGGAAAAAAGAGGGGGACAAGAGGGAAGCGGAGCCAGGCTGGCCGTGCCAGACAAACCTGGGGAGGACAGTAGCAAGGGGGAGGCTGAAGGTAGGGACTTGTACCCGGACTCATGGGTCCGCAGACCGGCGGGAAGTGAAAATAGGCAACCTTGCGGCGGTAACGGCGGCCAGGGAGAAAAAAGTGTCACAGGTACAGTTACAGGGCAGGGAGTTGAGGTATCAGTCAGGGTGAGAAGGGATTTTGCGGCAGAAGGCTACAAGAGGAGACCGGGTTCATGGAACCGCTCGCCGGCTGGAGAGAGTCCAGAGGGCGGGGTTGGAGGGGTGAAATCTGCACGGGTGAGCGGCTTCAGCAGCCAGTCACGACAAGTGCCTGGGATCATGGTTCTGTTCCCAGGCGAGGGATCGTGCTCAGTCGGGGTGGGGGATATGGTGGTCCACCGCAATGGAAGCTGATTGAAACATCCTGGTGATGGGTCCATAGGGGGGCGTCGCAGTGGCACAATGGCAGGTTTTAGGTTTTAAAAAATGTAGGAAGGAGGGGAGAAAAGGGAGTCTATGTATATTTCAAAGGTTTTACCAGGAAAGACATACCGAGCCTGTTACAGCTCGTTTCCAGATGCATCCTGGGGGAATGGGAAGACAGACGAAGATGACGGATATAAAATATAGAATATTAAATATATAAAATGTAATACTTTTATTAAAAATAAAAAGAACAGCTATGCCTAAGAATAAACTGACAATACGTTAACATGCAATCAATTGTAGAACTGATCAAAAGAACAAGTAAATAGTTATCAACGTAACAAAATAAGAAACCAGGGGGATGACCGATACTGGGGAAGTGGGGAAAACTATCTTTAAACTGAACTAGTGTCTTTAAAAGAGAACTGCACTGAACCTGTAAGTCATTGTACACCACAGAAGCTGATTTTTAAATGCTGGTTGCATTTCTGTTGCTGTTTTATCCCTACAGTTTTTCTAATTAACCTAGTGGGTGTTTCTGGTTTACACGCAGGAGGTAGTAAGTACCATTTGAGAACTGTATGACCTAGTTTATGTTCTTGGTCAGCTCTTCCATTGTTTCCACAATGCATCCATGTTCTACTACAGAACTCTCTGACTCAGAGGGAAAAACTGCATCATACAGTCCCCAAATAGTACTGAACACAGAGTGTAAATCAGAAACCCTCACTGAGATTACTAATAGGCCAGCACAGATGCAACTATTACAGAACTGGAACCAGTATCAAAGAAAACAGCTTGTACTGGAAAAATGACTTTCAGGGTCACCGCAGTTCTTTAACTGCGTAAGAATAAAAGCTGATTGGAGCTCAGAGATGCAAGAAATAAAAGATACAGCTATGACAATATTACATGCAGAAGGCAACAATTTCATCTACAGGAGGGGCTGGTGCCCGCAGTGGCAAGTGTGCAGCCTGGGAGTTTCAGACATGCTGGTGACTTTATCCCAGACAGAATAGTGTAAGACCTGTCTGAAGGGGGTCATCATGAAGTGGTGGTGAAGATTTTGAAAATCTCAGCAGACATTTGTTAGCTAAGAAATCCTGTTTAAACTATAAGACATTAGATTAATATTAAAAAACTCAATAACAGGCCAGCTGGGGAGGATCGGGGCGGGGAGCACACCGGATCTCGTTTGTTGCTTTTGTCCCAGACCAAAGTGGCTTTTGATGCAAGCACTGTGGTTATAAAACAGGCCTTAATCTTTTTTTGGCGCCGCTCGTCTCGCAAACTCTGCCTGCTCTCCAGCCACGCGCCCCTCACATGACCCCGATCTGCCCTGCCCCCTCAAGGCAGGGCCGAGACAACTCCTCGATGGAAACACATCCAGGTTACCGCCGCATCACGCAATCTGGCAAGGCTCCTAGGTTTACCCTCTCCCAGGCGGGCCACGGGTGGCCGCTCAGCGGGATACTGTTGGGTGGTGGTCGGGCATTTCGGGCTGGTGGCACAGGAGGTGGGCATCATGGAGAGACAATAGCAGTTTTTGAATGTTCCCTGAAGTCAGAATGCAATGACTGTAGCGTCTACCGTCCTCAAATGACAGCGCTGGCAGCTGTACTTCAACCTCTGCCAGGGGTCCACAAGCTCCAAACACTTTGCCCTCCCTCCCCCCAGAGAAGGACAGCAGTCCCCAGGACGCTTGATCCTCCTCCCCTGGCCAGTCCTCTGACTCCCGAGCCCTTCACCGAACCCGGGATGTCGGCACCACAAGCAGACACCTTGCCGCTGCACCGGCATCTTTTTTTTTTTAAATCCTCCTCCATTTTTACAGTAATCTGTGGCAAGAGTTATTTTATTTTTTCTCATTCTCGTAACTGCCCTTGCCCTGCACCTCCTTGGGCCCTACTTCTGGTGAGGTCACTCACCATGCAACTGTCCCTTCCACCACGGCAGCTGGATGCCAGGGATGGCCAGATCCTTACTGTTCCATCTGGATCTGCATAGCATTCCCACGACAGGACCGGACAGACATGCACATTCACCATTCTGCACTGCCAAGGAAATGCATCCAGTACAAATGAAGTCAGTGAGGACGAACTTCAGGGTGCTTCTAAGGAGGTTGAGTGGCAGACCCACGTCACATAACGCAGGACAGGGTTCCCCCCCATAATGTTACCATTCCACCACCCACAGGAAGGGTGACCAGCAGGGTACCTCAGGGGTCAGTGCTGGGACTGGTCCTCTTTAATGTCTTTATAAGTGGCATCATAGATGACTTGGAAGGGAAGGTCTGCCTCTTTGCAGATGACACCAAACTTTGCAACAGAGTGGACACTCCATGAAGGGTGGAAAGGATAACCAGTGATCTGAGAAAACTCTAGTAGTAGTCAAGGGTATGGCAGCTGGGTTTCAATGCGATAAAAGTGCAAAACAATGCACATGGGGCACAGAAATCCAGGGGCAGAGTACAATTGGGGGAGAACATGCAAACACCAAGCAGGAAAGAGACCTAAGGGTAATTATATCAGGTGACCCAAAGGTGGCCAGGCAATGCAACAAGGCAGTTGGGAGGGCTAGCAGGATGCTAGTGTGCACAGTGAGGGGTATCACCAGCAGAAAGAGGGAGGCGGTGTTGTCTCTGTATAGATGACTGGTAAAACCCCACCTAGAGTACTGTACCCAGTTCTGGAGACCACATATCCAGAAGGACACAGACAGAGTGGAGGCTGTCCAGAGGAGGGCAACTAAAATGGTGTAGGGACAGCATCAGAAGACCTGTGAGGAGAGACTGAAAGACTTAATATGTACACCCTGGAAGACAGGAGGGAGAAGTGGGATATGATAGAGACCTCTAAATACTCATGGAGGGAAACAAGGTAGAGGAAGGAAGTATTTTTCAGAAATAAAGGAGCTCAAGTACAAGGGGACGGGCTAAGAAGCTGGAAGGGGTAGATTAAGGAGCGATGTGAGGAAGTACTTATTCACAGAATTCCTGGAGCAGACTACCAGCAGAGGTGTTTGTAGTGGAAACAGTGGTGGGGTTCAAGAATGCATGGGATAACCATAAAGGAATCTAAGGGGGGAGGGTAAAATGGGCTGAAGGTCGAGCAGGATCTGCAGTGATACTGCAGGTAAGGAAAAAATAGGCAGACTAGGTGGATCAAGCGGTCCTTATCTGCTGGCAATTTCTGTTTCTACATATCAGTCTGTATAGGATGCCCAGCCTGCTGCGCAGTCCTATAGGTAGGGGCTGGCAGACTATGTGTGGTTATCACAGATGCCAAAGCCAGAGGTGGGGCTACAGAAGCGTGTCAGGGCCAGCCTGCACCCCCCCCCCCATTGCGCAGTGTGGGCTACCTCCACACTGCATCCTGCGCCCCACTGGCCTGGGTGTGGGTGTTGACATGGGGACTGGATTTCGGGTTCCCTGTCGGGTAGTGCTGCACTTTACCAGTCAGTACCACCACGTCAGGTAAAGTTGGCACTTTAAACATCAGCCTGTCAGTTATGGGAGATTCTGGTCAACCACTGTTGAATCTGAGGTGTGCAGAGCGCAATTAATACTCACCTTCCACGATATCCAGAACAAGTCCTGGGTTTTTGTAGGAATGGAAATAAATCATGTCCCCTAAGGAACCATCGGTCAGGGCCGGGCTGAAGACAGGAATGTTATTCTGTGACACCAAAGGGAAACAAGCATGTGAGATCTATTTAACAGCACAGTGATGGAGGAAATGCAATTTGTTAATCTGTACTTTCTCACTCCTGAACCTACTCCCACCGGCCACTGGCAACCACCCAGCTTTGCTGTTACCAGCTCCTGCCCTCTCCTTAATCCCCCCCAAGGCAGACTTGAAAGGGGTTACAGGCCCCCCCCCCTCCAGAGACCCGGTCAAGTACAGAGAGGAACAGTAGGCTGAACAAGGCCAGGCTGCAACAGGTCTCTGCCGAGCAAGGTATTATTCACCTCCCTCCCCAAGGGCTCTCGCAAGCAGGGGCTCCACTGCCTCGTGCGTGCACCAAACTGTTGGTGCCACATGGTGTCAGCAAGCTGCCAATGCTCCCTAGCCACTTCCACGGTCAGCTAGGTGGCAGTATTCCAAAAGCAAAGGGAACTATCGTCAGCTGTCCAAGGAGCAGAGCACCCTCTGGGACACACAACCGTTCTCTCAACCATCAACCCTTTGTTGTCCTAAGCACATTTCCAAATCCAGATCACCAGCGTCTCGAGCGGCACTCCTGCCACTGTGCAGATGGCATGGCAAAGGAAATACAATTTGATCAGCTGATGGAATCATGCTGTTGAGCAGGGAAGGGCCTGTCCTCAATCCCAATGATGACAACCACAGAGAACCAGCAGTGAAAGGAAGAACACAGACACAGTTTGCAGAACCGACTCTGGTAATGTTTCCCATGAACGAGACCTTATTTATTTCTGTATTTATTTTATTTTTGTTGAGCAGGTAAGTGCACCAGACAAACTCTGCCTGTTTTCAGGCAAAACCCAGGGGCGGGGGATGCAGATGAATGCCAACTGACCTTGAAGTAGATTAAGCTGTCGGTGGTATTTTTAGTGACAGTACAGGGGGGAAAAAATGTAATCTTTAGACACATCTCAACCTATACTTGACCAGCTGACGAAGCCTTTGTGAAGGCGATAATAAGGGGTATCTGTACCTGCAGCCTGCACGTCAGTGTGCCCCAAATGTCCGTGGAAGTTTAGACGAACAATCCTCAGCTGCCCTGGTGTGTGCCATATCATCAACTCACACTTCACAGCCGGTCCAGCCGCACTACTGCTCACTACGCCAGAGTTTCAAGTTTAGGAACAACAATGATTGTCAGAAGGCTGGGGGACAGAGTGTCCAAAGGGACTGAACTGCTCTCCAGCTTCGGGAGGCGGGGAGTCGGGTTTTGTGTCCCACTGTATGATTACTGCCCACTGGAAGCTTTGTGGTAGCACAGCTGGGAACACTGGAGAGGCGGGGTTGGGACGTAGCTGACATTGGTAACACCACATGCATGCACGCACATGTACAGGCCCTTGTGCATCCTGCACAGTAGCTTTCAACGGGAGGGAACTAAAGGAAGAAACAATCGGGCAGCCAGCAAGACAGATGAAGCCTCGCCTGCCCCCGCGTCTGTAGACGGGCTCCATCCCCCTGGCTCCCAAGGTAGCTTCAGAGTTCATACTAGGTTGTGGGCAGCTCGATAAGGGGGCGGAGATGCCTTAGAGCTGAAGGCAGATCCCCCCCCCCCCCGAGCAATGCAGCAGTGTTTTGCTGGTGCCCTAGGAGTCCCAGGAAGACCAGGTAGGAAAAGCCTTGGCAGATGGGGAGGTGTCACTGATGGTGATTGAAGGATCTTCCACTGGTAGGTGCAACAGGCAAAAATAGAATTTGACAAAAAGTACTTACACAGCACACATTTTCTGCATTTAGCGTCACGGTTACAAGTACTGTCTTATGTATTTTATCATAACCTGCAAAACCGAGTGAAGTTGGAGCAGGCTGGGGCGCAATGCATCACAGAGGTGAAGCACTCCACTCCTGGGTAGAAACAGCATATGACACCTGACATTCATATCTCGCCACTAACAAAGAAGCAGCATTTGCGACGGCTGTGAAGACAACCTCTCGCCACTTGCCTGCCATCCTCGCCGGAGGTTTTGTGCAACAGCAGCAACCCCAACTGTCAGGGTGGGGGGGTAAGATGGGAGGGACAATGTGAAAAGTTGTGAAAGTGGAGCAGATGAGAGATGATATAAAAACTGTCAAAGTCTAATGTTTTTAAAATCCAAATTCTACTGCCCGGCCTGGTGGCGCTGGAGATTGAGGTGTTGGATGCTACGCCTCATGCCACACTGGCGACCCGGGTTCGGGAACGAGCCTGGGCCATCGGCGGTCGGCAGGGGCGAGAGAGGATTGTGCGCCCAGAGAACTGCTCTCCTCTCTCTCGGGGAGGGAGGGATCGTCGTCCCACCCATTGGTCGCCCTCTAGTAGGGGCTGGCGCACGCAGTTGACGGGCGTGGCATGCACATGCCCCCACACGCACGTGGTCGCACCATGTGTCAGGAGGGAAGGGAAGAAGAAGTGGAACATGGTGGCTGGGGGCTCTATGAAGCCTCATCCCCCACTCCACTGGTCTGCTACCACTGCCTCCCTGGATTTGGATTGTGCTCTGTGGGGGGGGCCTCCCCTCCTAGCCCCGTCACAGGGGGCAAGCCATGGGGGGTCTTGGGGTTGGTTGTGGCTGAACTTGCGGACGGGTGGATCAGGGCAGAGCTTCAGCCCGGTACACAGGAGGACAAAATATAGATTAAAAAAATATATATCCAAATTCTTGCAATTAGTACAACTGTGGAGGGAAAAATGCACATTTACGCCTTGCGTGGAAATAGGCCTTTCCTGGTGTTTTTAGACTGCGGGGGCATTCAAGCCTACATTAGACAGGAAGGCTATAACTATTGTCCGAACTAGATGGCAGACATACAACTGAAGGGAAGGGAACAGGGAAGGCACACTAGTTAACAGTTTGAAGTTTTTGTTTAAGGTTACTTGGATGAACTGTTTGACATTTTTATTATTATAGATGGCTGTAACAAGCACATTGCACAGAACCACTCTGTAACTTAGGTCCAACTGAAACGATCTGAATGCGTGCTGAATTTCATCCCTTTTCTTTTTATTACGGTTATGTTTTCCTTTTTACTCAATAAAAGCATATGAAGTTAAAAAATGGAAACAAGCTTTTCAGAATCAGCTCCAACTCTCTGTCTGGCACAAAGGTTTCTGCACAACAGCTTGGTGATGCATTTTTATGCAAGGTTTTGCTCTCTGCCCATCCCCCCCCCACATCAGTGGCCATGGCTGCACCCCCCCCCCCCCAGCTGGGAGGGTCTTCACAGCCAACACCAGTGCCACTTCTGTTTTGTCTGCCATACAGATTTTTATTCCTGCCCTGGTGTTCAGTCTTGCAGGGATAGAACCTGTATCAGGTTAAGCTGTCATTCAGACAGCGGCTAAATGAATTCTCCCATTTTGTCCCTCTTCCTCCCTCCACACGCTTGGCTGAAGAGTAGCTATTTCGACACTGTGCTTTCATAGCGTACTGTTGGGGGTGGGGGACTCTCTGGCCCTCTCACAGGTATCACTGGAACCTGCCGCCAGGCCTCCCTGGGTGCCAACGCAACAGCTACTCCAGCCCGTGGCCTCTATAGACGGTGCTCCCAGAGTCCGTTCCCAAACCCGCGCTGCCTGTGTTACCATGGGCTATCCAGGGGCCCTCCCCAGTGCCACTTCTTGGTTATCCTGCTGGGGGACGTACGAATACGGGGAGGCCTGTGTCCTCTGTCTCCAGGAGCCAAGTGGCTCGGCGTCACAACATGCCCAGCTGCCAGCAGGCCTCGGTGTTGCATTTTGGGGCTTGCACATGAACCCACCTCCCAGGTGTCATGAAGACACACTGTGACCACAGCACAGGGCCAGACCATTTTAATTTGGGTAACTGCTTCCATGAAGAGGCGACCAGGGAAACGAACACTGAAGAGTTAAATGCCACTCACCTTGTAAGCCCAATAGTAGACTGAATCTGGATTGTTAATTTCCTTGCCCAGTCGTGCAATCATCTTAGATGGAGTCCACTTCACTCCCTAAAAAGAACCAAATGGAGAAACACAACTTGAGACACAGAACAGAAACCTCTGCAGCACCTGTTACTGGAGGAGATCCTTCCCCCCAATCAAATCTTTTCTGACATTTGATTGTGGATCAAATGCTCCGCTTTCTTAGAAGACTGGAGCAGCATACGGTTTTCTTCCCACTGAGGGAGATGAACTGCACTGTTGGAGACAAAGTCCAATCCCAGCCCCACAGGATGTGCTGGTGTTCAAAACCCATGGTCAGCAACTCCACACACCAGCTATTTCACCTCAGCGTTCCTCTGGAAACAGGATCCACAACCGGCAAAGCAGCCAATCAAAGCTGACCATTTGCTGGGACAGGTTTTATTTGGGGTTGGGGGGGGCTTCAGGGTTTGTAGGGATGCCTGAGGGCCCCCCCCATACCACTAACACATGTCCAGTTCCCAGAGTGCAAACCAGGGGCTGATTCTAGCCTGACTTGCACAGGTGGCCCCAATGCCGCTAGCCAGATTCGTGCTGTGACAGGTTATAACCCCCCCCCACCTCCACCAGTTCCCAGGTGGAGTTTTTCCTCAAAGAGAATAGAAAAGACATAGTATTCCATGTGCAGTCCTATTCTGGTATTCCCAGCGAGTGCACCAAGTTACATGCAACCTATAAATTAAATCTCAAAGCAATTCTCAAAACTAGCTGTGGCGGGGCCAGTCCATCGTTGCAAATGTAGTGCTACCACTCGTGACACCAGGAACTCTAGTTTGGAAGTGAGCTCAAGTCGTCAGGGCTGGCCAGGGGAAGGAGGATTGAGTGTCCCACAGGACACTCTCCGTTTCCAGGGTGGAAACAGTCTGGTCTGATCTCATCACAATACTGCCACCAGGGTGACCACAGGTGGTAGTGCGGTTGGAGGGCGAGGTTGTGAGGGGACGTTGCTGTTGTCGGTGCATGACATGCTATGCGTGTGTGCGCCAGCAATGACGTGACACGCAATGTCCTGGGGAGAGGGAGAAACAGTGAAAATGGCGCCGGCGACCACAACAGTGCAGGCTCCACTGAGCAAGCTCATTTACAAGGGGATCCTGGGTAGGACAGCATATAAGGTCAAATGAAAGACAAGAATAAACAGGGTGACTCAGAAATACAAGACAGTGCACATGATACAGTGGCACAGGTAGGCAATGATACCACAAGGAATATTACAGAGCATAAGGCAGGGAAGAGTTACAAAGTATTAGAAAATTAAAAATGTGCAAAGGGAATAAAATGGTTATATGGGGTAACTCAATGTAGGCAAAACCGTAAGTACAGCAAACAGCCACAGAATAAGCAGTGATTCAAGCAAAGCATAGCTTAACCGCATGAGCTGACATCACTACACGGAGCTCAGGGGTAAATCCCCCCCCTTCCCTCCTGGGGGCATACCAAGGCTTCCTGCAGGACCAGCTACAGCAGATGAGGGGGTGCAGGAGGTGCCGTCCTTTGGATTGAGAAGGTATACCGAGGTACCTACTGTAACATTACGAGGGCGCGCTCTCTCTCTCTCTCACTAACATGGCTCTTAATGCATTACAGCTGTACGTGTGGGTACTTGCCGTCCCAAGAACAGCAAGGACAATCCCTGCACCACTAGTACTTTAACTCTCCGCTTTGAAAACAGCAGGTGCTATAAAACTCCAAATTCTAGTCTGTTCCCAATACTCATCCAGTACAAAATGGTAACCAGTCCATGCAGTGACCCTCACCATGGTGTTTTGCTCCAGAACCATCTGATCCAGAATGGGCATCAGCCAGTCTTCGAACTCGCAGTAGTTATTGTTTGGCACCAGGAGGTTCCCTATCCTGTGGGGGAAGGAGACCACGGTTGATAAAACTGACCATTTGTGATGGATTGCCAGGTAAGGTGAACTGAGGCAGACAAGCTTTTTTTCATTCGATCTATGTCATGTTATTTTACAGCAGTGTGAACATAGTTAATATAAGATGCATGTATTACAAAGAGATTTACAGCAGAAAAAGACCCTCGCTGCATCAAGTCTGCCCCGTCCCTACCCCTGTCCCCCACCAGTCTAACGTGGAGAGGGCCTACACAGTGCTCCCATCTTGTAGCTCCACTTTATCAGTCAAATGACCCGCCCCCCGGCTAACCACAAAATTTGCAAACACAGCATCTATGAACCAAAATCACAGACAGTGGAGATAAAACATCTTCGAGATTTCTGGCATCCAAACATTTCACTGTAATATTTAGATACAATTCAACTTACAGGAGTACATTTGCATAAAAACATTATTTTTGTCCACCCAGACATCATCTCATCCACCTGCCCCCCCCATCATAATTTAGTCTGCGATATAAGCGGTTGCTGTGGAAATTATTCTGATCTCACAATCAAAGAATTATGAGAGAATTAGGACTTCAGCAGAAGGATGAGAGGAAGTCCGGGGACGAGGGCAGGGGACAAAATCTTGCTTTTCTGTAAATGTCCTAAGTGATAAAGAACAAGGGGAGAGAAATACACAGCACTGTTGAAATATACAGAGAACTGTGCCTGGATACTATATTTCAAAAAGTCTTCCTGGAAACTGGAATAACGCGATCAGAAACAACTTAAGAAAAATTCACAAAAGTGCATTTAGGACATTCTATGACTCCCACTAGTTGATGAATCTGTATATAATATACTTTGAGCCTCTTTTTTTCTGGTGTTTCTGAAAAGTTGTTCTTAACATTAGAACACTTAGAACTGTGCAGAACAGCTTCAAATGTTCATTAACCACAGCCACGGGCAAAGCTGCTCGAAAGCCACGACATAGTATTTTCATTTTCAAACAGCTAACAGAAACACTTCTAGACTGATTATTGCTGTTTAGTCTAGCCAGAATATCACATGTGGGTTTCAGTTTCACAGGAGCATGCCAAGTCTTAGTTTAAGGCTTTATTGAAATCAGTGTTAAAGTGCCGGCTTGCTGGTGCAGCAGTTAGATTTCCGCTTGCGACGCCGATGACCCAGGTTTGGGAATGGACCAGGGAGTCGGAGGGCCAGCCAGGGGAGACGGATTGAGTGTCCTGGGGACTGCTCTCATTCTCCCCGGGGAGGGAGGGTAAGAGCGCCTGCACTTGGACGGACCCCTGGCAGAGGTCAGAAATACCGCAACAACCGGCGCTGATACGTGCCGGGGGCGCCAGGACGTTACTGCATGTCCCCACGCCTGGGAAGAAAGCACAGAAAAATGCTGTCTTCGGCATGGCGTCCCCGTTCGCTCACCGTCCACAGCCTCTAAGCCACGGGGGTAATCTGGGGCTTGCCCACGATATCCTAAAGTGGGATGCCCCTCGGCAGCCTTGCCCGTGTAAGCCTGGGCATGGGGGAAGTGAAACGGACGGAGGCCTGAAGGGAAAGGAACTAGCCCCTTCCCCCCCAAAAAAGGCTCATGAAATATTACATACAACAACTCACCCCCGACCTGAAGAACAAGCTTGTTCTCACACCTCAGAGCAATGGTGGCGTCACAGAGCACTCGAGTTTCATTCTCGTGCTTTATGATATCACTGTTTCTCCTCAGTGTGAGAACCAGCTTGTTTGTCTTCACGCCGGTGTGTGCGTTTGCGTTATTCTCTACTTAACGTAATGCACAGAACTGTCTATATATGTAATGACCCTTGTACAAACAGAGGTACAAAGCAAATGATCTGATACCGTTTACTGGACCAACGAGAAATCTTCAGAACATATGCTTTCAGGTCTCACTCTGCCCTTCTTCAGGTGATGGCAGTTCTTACAAAAAGCATTTTTTATCTACACTGGATAGGAATACCTCCTTCCAGCGATTAACGTAGTCACAGATGACAGGAGATGTAAGGGCTATGACAGGATGGCTAATAGCAGGTGTGAGAGACTCTGTTGACAAATACAGCAACCCAGGACACAGTGGAGTGAGCAGGAAATGTATGTGTGCTGGGGAGACTAGGTGATCTGAGACCTACTACTGGACCAACAACAAGTGACAGTTTCTACAAAACGCAAAGCTTTTCCCAGAGAACAGTGCAATGTACTACTAGCAATTAACATACATAAGAAAGAGTTCTCAGATATAAAGACAGGACAGCTTTTAGGATTACACTGCCCTTATTTATAAATATTTTTTTTTTTTGCAGCCCCCCCCCGCCTGTTTTTCTCCCACTGGCTCTCCTGTTCCCTAATCCAATGTTCCCAGGTTCGTAACGTTATCCAGACTGTCCACCCTAGGATAGTAGCGTCTAAGGAAAGAGGCTGCTCTTTTGGACTCGACAGGGAGCGTCTTACCCACCCCACTGTAAGAGTGCCTCCACAGAGAACAGTCAGTTGAGGGGAGGGAAAGAAACTGAATTGAACAATAACCAGCAGGATGCCTCACGCAGTGCAGTGAAAGCTTGTTACAGCAGCCTGCCAGGAAGCAGGCTGAGTGGGGTCAGGGGCTGACACGGCACTTCTAGTACTGTAGGTTTCTGCCAAATTCCGTTACTGAATATCAACATCATCTGAACTCGAAACAGTTGGAGCGTCCGATGACCCAGCAGCAGGGCATCCTGCTTCCATACTAGTGACCTGGGTTCGGAAGTGGGCAAGCGTGCAGATGAGATTACTGGTTAGTTATTTATCTGAAATCGGTAACCGGGAAAGGGGAAACTGCTGAACCAGGAAAGGCACACTAAGCTGAAGCTTGTTTCCGGGTGGGGCCTGGGAGCACAGGGAAGTTAAGTGCCTTGCAAGGCACACTGAGCCAAGGCTTGTTTCCAGGCGCGACCCTGGGGAACAGGTACAGAGGAAACGGTGAGTACAACACAGTCATACTTCTCGGCACAGAACAAAGTGCAGGCACACTGCAATAACAAATGCTACAGAGTTACAGAACTTACTACAAGCCTTACTACATAGTACAGGGCAGTTACAGTACAGTATGGCACATCTAAAAGTGCTGCATCCAGGCACATAAGACAAGAATTGTAGCGCACTAGAGACCCGATAGGCAGGGGAGTGCCTTCCCCTTGTGCCACCTGTGCCACTTGTGGGAAACAGGTTGGGGTTGGGTGTCGAGCGGATGTCTGAGACAGCCTGGGCAGGTGAACGGCTGAGGGAAGCAGTTTCCAGACTGTAGAAAGTCGGTAGATGGCAAAATGCCCAGACATCAACAAGTACTGCTTGTGGCAGCACGTCCTTGGTAAGAGGGCATGGCACCTTGCTGCTGTGTCACCAGCAACATCCCTGTGGTTCGGTCCTGGAAGGTTCATCCTCCATCCACATAAAAGACTGGAGCTCACAAGGCCAACACAGGCTGTAGCAAGGCATCAGGGAAGGTGGAAGTCTTGGGAGAAAACATTGGTGAAAACCAGTCTGTCATCATGATGGCTGTAGGTACTCCCAGGCCCCCCTGCTGCACTGGGCCGCAACCTAATAGGACAGCGATGGAAGTTACCAGATGAATGAGAAGGGGCTGGGAGAACCAACAGAAAATGTTCAACGGAGGGGGCGTTGTGGAGCCACAGCAAGATGGCTGCTTCCCTGTAGAGCTCCACAATTTAATCAGCATGAACGTTAAAAACTTGCTGGTTTGGGGCAACTGAGCTGCAAAACAACAGTTGCCAATTTCGAGTCAAGATCTACTGACCACGATGGGCAATCCTCGCATGGATAAGACCCCCGGTGATGGAGTTAGAACCAAAACTTCGGCTGGCCCTCCAACCATGCGATCTCAACAAGGCCTTAATGCAGAACAGGGAGAGGCCTCACTGGAAGAGACTCTGCAGATGATCAAGTCGAAATTAAATAAAGATTATGGCCTCAGTCTCTGGATTATCCACTAAATTTGATGCCCTAAATAGTAGAGTAGCTGGAGTTGAGGAGACGATGGAATTGGTGCAAAGTGCGTCGACCACAGCTTCCAAAAGGGCCAATGCAGCGATGGGAGCTGTAGCCTCAGTAATTAAGGAGAACACCCACATGAAATCTCACCTGTAAACCCTGGAGATCCAGGTGAGAGCAGCAAACATACGGATACTTGGTCTGCCGGAGGGATGAGAAGGGGACCACCTCCTCCTCTTTGTCAGGGACTGGATAATTCAACAGCTTGGGGGGCCTCAGAACTGGCACTTTGGATCCAGAATACTTATCAGGTAGCTCTTCGTGGCAGGCAAGACAACCCGGCGGCGCCAAGAGCTGTGGTGGCCATTACGAATGCAGTTGGTTCCAGGGACTTTTTCCTGGCATTGGCTAAACGAGAGAGGATCCTTCTGCAAGATGGGGAGCAAGTTTGGATGTATCCCGATATCGGGTATCCCACCCGACAGGTAAGAAAGAAATTTGATGGGGTTCGGGCAGTTTGGAGGGAGGCAGGGATCTCTCATGGCCTTGTCTTCCCTGCCTGACTCCATCTTGCTCACCAAGGAAAAATCTCTCTCTACACTGAGCCCTCGGAGGCCTTGAAATGGGCGCAGAAGACTACGGCTCCTAGATCCAGAGCGGTAGACCGAGAAGCCTGCTCATCGGAGGAAGAAGATGACCCTTGAAACAATTTAGATATTGTTGGATTCTTATTCTGCTGAGGTTAGTTGGGGGCGAGAATCATTTTGGGGCACAATGGAACTAGAGACTCTAAACTGAATTATATTTTATAATTTCTTGCCCTGCGATGGAAACTATGCCCTAATTGACTAAGTCGTGCTGATAAGGGATAACTAAATAAAGTTCTGCATTATAACATTTGGGGTTCTGCTAGATAATAGCAGTTCTTAATACAGTTTATATGTGTCCCTTACTAAAAGTTCTGTGAGTTTTTGCACCTTAAACAGTTAACTTCTGTAGTGTAATTTACAGGTTAAAAGACAGCAATGTTTGTTTAAGTTTTGACACCAAAAGATGGAGTTCAAATGGAAGCAACGTTTTGTTTCATTTAAAGCACATCTCATGCCTTAACTTTTATGATATACATAGAAACATAGAATTTGACAGCAGATAAGGACCGCTTGGCCCACCCAGTCTGCCCATTTCCCTACCTGATGGATAAGCTGCAGATCCTAGTTAACCAGCAGCCTACTTCTTCCTACCCCCACCCCCTAGAATGGCCTTATGGCTGTCCCATGCATGCTTGAATTCCACCACTGTTTTTGACTCCACAACCTCCTCCGGAAGGCCGTTCCATGCATCCATAACCCTCTCTGTGAAAAAATACTTCCTTAAATTACCTCTGAGCCCCCCCCCTTCTATCTTCAAATTATGCCCCCTTGTTCTTGCACACCCCTTTTTTTGAAAGATGCTACCCTCTTGGACTTTGTTGATTCCCTTGAGGTACTTGAACGTTTCTATCATGTCCCCCCTCTCCCTCCTTCCCTCGAGGCTATACATATTAAGCTCCTGGTGGTAATCTCACCCCCTGGTGGTGGTAGAGAGCTTGGTGAATTTGTTTATTATAGCACGATGGAAATTGATGCCACGCAGCTCCTGGGCTCAATTTGCAGCTAACTGGGTTTTTCTTTCTCTTAGTATTATATTAAAGGTTCCTCATAATGATGTATCTTAAAGCATTTGATGGATTTTATTGGGTGCACTGAGAGGGGTGGCGTCCTCATGGTTTAAATGTACTCCTATTGTAATTCAATGCTTGTGATCAAACTGTATGTTTGTTTATTAAAACAAGAAACAAAAAAATGTTCAATGGAGAAATAAATAAATAAAAGGAATAACAAATCAGCTTCAAGCCAAAAGGAAGTTGCAACTGTCTGTCACAGGTGGTGCTATAGCGCCAATGGACAACGAAGATGCAGTGATTGAACTGCCTGCAGCCATCGCCTACCTGTTGATTGCGTTCTGCCGCAGGTCCTTCCCCTTCAGGCTGAAGTCTCCCAAGTAGGTCGGGGCAAGACATTTAATCAGGTCTTCTTCTATCCCACCGGCAGTGGTCACCAAAACATCAACCTGAAACAATCCACACCAGAACAGTCAAAAGGACACCAACACCATTACAGCAGAGTCCATTCATTCAAACCAGAAGCCAATACCATAATGCTATACTATGTTCTAAAATGGGGATATTCACGGCCAGCCCAGTGGTGTAGAAGACTGAGACACGGACTGCTTCACATCCTGCCACAGCAACGTCCCTGATTCGGGAATGGGGCACTCGGGCTGGCTGGGGGAGAGAGGATCGAGCATCCATAGGATAGCGCTCCTCCCTCGGGGGGGGGGGGGGAGGACAGGGTTAATGTGTCCCACTGCTCGCTTGCTGCCTAGAGCAATCTAGGTGGCACCGCAGCGTCACCATGTAGGAAGGAGACCCCACTCAGGCACAGGGGGCATCTCCATGGAGTTCACACGTTGTGCCATCGCACACAATGTGGATCCAGGAGAAAGAAAAATGAAAGAAACCCAAACTGCAGGATGATGACTTGACCCCCCACCCCACAGACCCCACAGCAGTGACCGTGCACCTCAAGTCCTGCGGCAGAGGCCGTCAGGGAGAGGTAAGTCCTGGAGAAGGCAGGTGACAGGGCGGGGGACAGCCTGAAGGGGGCAGTCAATGCAGAAAGGCAGACAAAATACTAAGTGAAAAGAAGAAAAATTGTGAAATTTCAATTTTAAAAATATCCCTATTTTCAGGGATTTTTTGTTGAAGGTGTCTGATCTGCCAACTTACCCTAAAATACTAAATATTTAGTGGAATTCCTCACATTTGTACTAAATGTTTTCTTTTACTGATGAGCCTCTCTTAAAATTTCAGTTGAAAAATACCAATTTCACTCCCCCTTCTCCCAAATCTCAAACCCGTGTCTGCTGCTGGAGTTAACATCTGGAGTTAAATGCTATGGCAACACCAGCACTCCTTCACATACATGCAGCTGTGGGTGCACTTCTAGGGGGTCTCCAGTTCAAATCTTGGTGCTGCTCGCTCGACTGAGAGATCAAACTAAACCCCCTAATGAGAACATCTGAACTCCAGGCAACAGTGTCACAAGGCACGAACAGCAAAGCCCCAGGCACAGCTAAACTCAGAGGGGCAGGCCCCAGTAAGGAAAGACTGAACAAGCTGACCACGAGGTTCAAGGACACACGGCCTGTGGTTTAGCACATTGGGCAACATAATACACTCCAGTCTGGTTGTAGCAGTTAGATGCTCCCCGTCTTGACTGTAAAGGCAGATATTTGCAAACATCCCAGTGAAAGCTCATGACAAAACTCACAACATATATGACTTAAAAAAAATCACACCAGTCTGTTCCACGTTTTATACTGTTTTTTTTTTAAACTCTTTATCCTCTGTCCTGAGTGGCCCTCCATCTCACCACCCCCCAGCCCCATCTCCCGCTCGCAATGCACCTCCCAGAGTCCTCCACGGCTAACCCCCCCCCTCTCGTGGCAGGGATCCCTCAACTCGCTGACACGGACCTGGTTCTGGAGGTGCCTGCCATTCGTGGGAGCGCCGCCTGCGGGGGTCGGCATTCATCCAGCCACACCCAGGAAATTTTTCCTCCTCCTGGTTCCCGGAGGTGGAGCACTGTTGACACCAGCAATAGCCGAGGCTGTGCGCCTTCCGCCCCCACAGCACACCCGTGAATACTCGGCACATCCCTAACGTATGGGACCCAGGGGCTCAGACACCCAGCCACCGCCAGGTGTCGAGGAATGCCCGGCCTCTGTGTCCCTCCCTCCCTCCCGGGACAGGAGAGCTGTCCTCTGGGCCTCGGTCCTCTCCCACCCGGCTGACCCCCAGCGACCTGCTCGCTCCGTGAACATGGGTCGCTGGCGTGGCAGGAGGTAAGGCATGATGCCTCGGCACTCCACGTTAGTGGGACGGCACAGTTTTATACTGTTTGAATTCAACGTTTGCTTTTTTTCTGTTGTATAACAGGGAGCAACATTCTGCACATACCAATTACTAACAGTATATCACAGTGAAACAAGAGGTGATGCGAAGCATTGGGTTAAAGACTGTACAGCCACAACAGTAAGTCAGCTTGTACAAACAGCAAACGAATAAAAAGCTGTATCCGTGTGACTGTTCCTCCCTCTCATTTAAAGCTCTCTTCTGTGACAGTTTCTACTTAGAGCTGCTGCTACAGCCAGCCCCCCCCCTCCCCTCACTCACCCACCTTAACCTCTACTGGTGCCCCTCTGGCCCTCAGACCTGTTTCTGTGCAGTGTGATAATGTAGGTGTGCTCACCTCATTTCATTCTGTACTCATCACTGTATTTATGGTCACCTTGCTGTACTTGCACCTCCCCCAAAAAGCTGCTTTTATCTGCACCTTATTTTAATCTTTGCACTGTAAATAGTTCTGCAGTAACGGTATTTCATTCTATTTTTTTTTTTTTTGGTATTATTTCTCTATCTCCTTCGTGCCTCGTGGCCCACCACTCCTTCGGGCTGCCAAGGTCCCATCCACTCTGCCTGTCCCTTCCTGAGCCCCCTAGCCTCATATCGTAGCCGCCACTAGGGTAACCCGGACGTAACGCTTCGCCGGGCGGGTCCCCTTCCTCCGAGGTGGAAGGCACTGGGAGGGCAACCAGCATAGCTCTGGTCGAGGGTGCTTCTGAGGTGCAGGAACTCCTTCAGGGCATCGGTGGACCGGCAGCCATCATCCGGTCGGTCGCAAAGTGGATTTTCCGCTTTTCTATACTGTCCCCTCCTGCGTGCATCTGCAGAGTTCATGGTCTCCACCAGAGGGCCGCTGCAGCATGACGTCAGCCCACTACCACCCCAGAAGAGGAGAGCAGTCCTACGGACGCTCAATCCTCTCCTTCCCTTGCCAGCCCCCAGCGTCACGAGTCTGTTCCCAAACCCGGGTCGCCGACGTGGTTCGAGGTAAGGCGCCAGTGCCTCAACCCACTGCGCCACCGGGCCTTCATTCTGTTTCTATCTGCACTTTATCCTGTCCCCTCAACCCCCTCCCCACACACACTCTAGGTTAAGGTTTTTGATAGGTGACCACTTTGTCCACCAAACAAAATTTTAATAGCCAAACAGAAATCTCCGGTAGTCTAGGGCTGGCCCACCAGCACAAAGGTAGCACTACGGCTTGAGGCGTCAATGAGCCGAGAATGATTTGGGGTTGTCAGAGGGCCAGCCTGGGGAAGCAGGAGCGAGCGTCCAAAGAACTGCTCTCCTCCTCCAGGAAAGGCATGGTGTAGCAGCTGCTTGACCGTCCCCTAGCGGAGGTTAGAAGACAGTACACCGGCAGCGGAGGAGCGGAAGGTGCCCAGTGTGCCACGCGCAGGAACATACGTGGTGCTGCCACTGACACCACTACATGCACGCGCCTCCATGCCACAAGAGGGCTAGGAAAAAATCCTCCTGAATGGCAGGATGATCGCCTCCCCCTGCAGGCTCCGCATCCCACAACTCAGGCACTGCCCCACTGGATCCCTGACCCTAGGGGGGTGGGTCACAAGCACTCTCCGTCACCGGGGGGGGGTAACCTGCAGGAGTCTGGAGGTCTGGCAAGCCCTGAGGGAAGCCAGGGTGACAGTGCTTGGGCGGGGAGTGGCGGTGGGATGACAGCCATCCCAGGGTGGGGACAACTACGATTTACTAAAATTTAAATCTCAGGTACCCAAAATATCTGGGTGTGCCTGCTGCAGTAGCTGAAGTCCCAAAGTGCCAAAAGGATATATCCCCCATACACAGGGAAAAATTATCCGTGATTGAGTCAGTCTCCAAACTGCAGGAAAATTCCCAACGGTGGAGTCAGATTTGGGGATTTACAAAAAAAATGGGAGTCACCCTATGGTGACCTGACAATACACCCACTGGCCAAAATGAAGTCCATGTCGTTAGTGTAGAAAGCCCTGCCCCGCCCCTTCCCCTGGGGCTGTAACTCGAAGGGAACGCTGTCACAATGTGCCCTTCCCCAGCAAACACTGGTCAAGAATTAAACGCAGCTTCAGACGGACTCTACCATGTTATGCTGCACCAAGTAGCGGATGGTCTCCCTGATCCCAGAGCTGATGAGGTTGGAGGTATACCCCAAGAAAATGGTACAGCCCGTCTTCTCCCTCTGACATGGATTCAAGTTTATCTCCTTCTTCTCCTCCTCATTCAGGGGCTCCAGCTTCTTCTCAATCTTTATGGGGAAAAAAATAAACAGAATCAGCAGCTTGAAAAATTCCCCAATGGAGACCTGAAACTCCCAGGGGAAAATGTAGGGTAATAAGAATTGAGACTGAAAAAGATATATCTTTTGTAAAAATAATTATTCCCTGCGTGGAAACAACATTCCCTAACATGTAACAGCATCTGTTACATTGGATAAAAGCATTATCATCACAGCAAAACACAAAACCAAGACAACTATTTTAGGCTTTTTCTGCTATTCTGGACACATTTGTGACTAAAAAGTGCTCACAGAGGCCGGCCTGGTGGTACTGAGGGTTGAGGCGCTGGACGCCACACCTTGGGCCACGCCAGCAACCCGGGTTCAGGAGCAAGCCCAGGTGCTGGGGGTAGGAAGGGGAGGGAGTTGGATTGAGCATCCAAGGAACAGCTCTCCTCTCCCCAGGAGGGATCCGGGGTCTTCCAGCTGTGGGGCCCCGGTGGAGGCCGGGGTACTACAGCGTGGGAATAGGAGGTCGAGGATGGCGTGGCAGGCGACTACGGGCAACAACGTGCTGGCGCCATTGCACGCTGTGCTCGAGGGCCAAACAAAAAAAAAAGTAAAAAACCTTATGCCTGGACAGGCGACAGCTCCTCTCCGGGCCACCGCCACACGCCATCACTGGACCTTGCCTCCACCACTCTCCCCTCCTCCTCCCCGAACGGCACTAGACTGAAGATACAGCGCCGGTAGGAGTGGCGGCCCTGCCCCAGGGGGCTCAGAGCTGGGGGGGTTCCTTAGTTTGGAGGTCGGAGGAGGGGCAGCATACCCTATGAGGAGGCAGGGAATTAGGTTGGCGCTAGCGCAGCCAGAGAGATGAGGAAGACTGAGAGAGTTCCAGGACGAAAGGAGAATAAACAAGATAAAAAAAAAAGTGCTCACAAAAGCCAATACTTTTGTCATACAGTATAAAGTTTGATTTTCACTTTATATTTAACTTTACTTTGTTTAAACATTTGTAAGTATGAAATCAGGCCTGTGATACAAATAACGCGAAATTAATAAAGTTTAAAACAAATGTGTTCAGAATTTACAACAGACTACAGTGTGGCACCTTCTGCACACCAGACTGCAAACACAAATACCATTTTTTAATTATTCAGTCATTCATCACCTCGTCTGATCCAGCTGTGCCCCACCCTGCCACTGAGGACCGCCACAGCCGCATTCTTACCTCAGGTGCGAGTACTGGCAAGCAGCTACCTTCACAGCTGCTACAAAGCTGGCCAGCAAGGGACGACCAAATGTCAGTAAGCCCGCTATCACCCTCCACGGGAGCCAAGCAGCTCATCTCCACAAGCAGTCCCCTGCCAGCTCCTGTTCGGGATTCTGGGTCTCGTACATGAACACATTCTATGTGTTGATCTCGGATTTATTTTTTTTTTTTGGATTGTCTCCACATATTTTATTTAAATTTTTTGGAGACAATCCAAAAAGATACAAACAAATTGAAGATTTGGACATTTCAATATTTCTTCTCTTTATTTGAGGACCACACATTCCTTGAAAAAGAATCACACATGAACCCCCGTCTCCCGTTTGGAAGAGCGATGGACTGCAATGCTGTCACACCCCTGGGCTTACCACACAAATTTCTGTTGGGATGGTACTGCAACAAAACTACTGCCCCACCTACAAAATGTTAACCCCACCACATCTGTCTAACGGCTGCCCTGCCACACCTGTATAACTACAGCCTCACCACACCTCTATAACTACAGCCACACCTGTATAACTACCGCCCCACCACACCTCTATAACTACAGCCAGACCTGTATAACTACTGCCACATCACGCCTGTATAACTACTGCCCCACAATGCCTGTATAACTACTGCCCCACCATGCATGTATAAACTACTGCCCCACCATACCTGTATGACTACTGCCCCACACCTGTATAAGATATTGTTCTGCCACGGCTGTATAACTACTGCCCCGCCATACCTGTATAACTACTGTCCCACCACACCTATATAAACTACCACCCCATCACACCTGTATGACTACTGCCCTTCCACACCTGTATAAGTACTGCCCCACACCTCTATAATTACTGCCCCACCACACCTGTATAAGTACTGCCCAGCCACGCCTGTATAACTACTGCCCCATTCCTGTGTAAACTACAGCTCCGCCACACCTGTATAAACTATTGCCCCGCCACACCTGTATAACTACTGCCCCGCCACACCTGTACAACTACTGCCCTGCCACACCTGTACAACTACTGCTCCACCACACCTATATAACTACTGCCCCACCATGCCTGTATAACTACTGCCCCACCACGCCTGTATAACTATTGCCACACTACACCTGTATTACTGCCCCTCAACTGTATAACTACTGCTCACCATGCCTGAATAACTACTGCCCCACCACGCCTGTATAACTACTGCCCCACCACGCCTGTATAACTACTGCTCCACACCTGCATAACTACTTCCCCTCAACTGTATAACTACTGCTCCACCATGCCTGTATAACTACTACCTCACACCTGTATAACTACTGCCCCTCAACTAACTACTGCCCCGCCACGCCTGTATAACTACTGCCCCACATCTGTATAAACTACTGCCGCTCAACTGTATAATTACTGCCCCACCATGCCTTTATAACTACTGCCCCACCACGCCTGTATAACTACTGCCCCACCACACCTGTATAACTACTACCCCTCAACTGTATAACTATTGCCCCACCACGCCTGTATAACTACTGCCCCAACTGTATAACTACTGCCCCACCACGCATGTATAACTACTGCCCCACCACGCCTGTATAACTACTGCCCCACCATACCTGTATAACTACTGCCCCACCACGCCTGTATAACTACTACCCCTCAACTGTATAACTACTGCCCCACCACGCCTGTATAACTACTGCCCCACCATGCCTGTATAACTACTACCCCTCAACTGTATAACTACTGCCCCACCATGCCTGTATAACTACTGCCCCGCCACGCCTGTATAACCACTGCCCATCAACTGTATAACTACTGCCCCACCACACATGTATAACTACTGCCCCACCACGCCTGTATAACTACTGCCCCACCACGCCTGTATAACTACTGCCCCTCAATTGTATAACTACTGCCCCACGACATCTGTGTAACTACTGCCCCACCACGCCTGTGTAACTACTGCCCCTCAAATGTATAACTACTGCCCCACCATGCCTGTATAACTAATGTCCCTCAACAGTATAACTACTGCCCCACCACACCCGTATAATTACTGCCCTACCATGCCTGTATAACTAGTGCCCCTCAACTGTATAACTACTGCTCCACCATGCCTGTATAACTACTACCTCACACCTGTACAACTACTGCCCCTCAACTAACTACTGCCCCACCACGCCTGTACAACTGCCCCTCAACTGTATAAACTACTGCCCCACCACGCCTTTATAACTACTGCCCCACCATGCCTGTATAACTACTACCGCTAAACTGTATAACTACTGCCCCGCCACGCCTGTATAACTACTGCCCCACCACACCTGTATAACTACTGCCCCACCACGCCTGTATAACTACTGCCCCTCAATTGTATAACTACTGCCCCACCACGCCTGTATAACTACTGCCCCGCCACGCCTGTATAACTACTGCCCCACCATGCCTGTATAACTACTGCCCCACCACACCTGTATTACTGCCCCTCAACTGTATAACTACTGCTCACCATGCCTGAAAAACTACTGCCCCACCACGGCTGTATAAATACTGCCCCACCACACATGTATAACAACTGCCCCACCACGCCTGTATAACTACTGCCCCACCACGCCTGTATAACTACTGCCCCTCAATTGTATAACTACTGCCCCACCACCTGTATAACTACTGCCTTACCACGCCTGTATAACTACTGCCCCACTGTATAACTACTGCCCCACCACCCTGTATAACTACTGCCCCACACCTGTATAACTACTGCCCCACCATGCCTGTATAACTACTGCCTCACACCTGTATAACTACTGCCCCCAACTGTAACTACTGCCCCACCACGCCTGTATAACTACTGCCCCACATCTGTATAAACTACTGCCCCGCCACGCCTGTATAACTACTGCCCCGCCACGCCTGTATAACTACTGCCCCACCACACATGTATAACTACTGCCCCACCACACATGTATAACTACTGCCCCACCACGCCTGAATAACTACTGCCCCTTAACTGTATAAGTACTGCCCCACCACGCTTCTGTAACTACTGCCCCATAACTGTATAACTACTGCCCCTCAACTGTATAACTACTGCCCCACCTCGTCTGTATAACTACTGCCCCACCACGCCTGTATAACTACTGCCCCACCACGCCTGTATAACTACTGCCCCTCAACTGTATAACTACTGCCCCACCACACCTGTATAACTACTACCCCACACCTGTATAACTACTGCCCCACCACTCCTGTATAACTACTGCCTCACCACGCCTGTATAACTACTGCCCCTCAACTGTATACTACTGCCCCATCATGCCTGTGTAACTATGCCCCTCAACTGTATAACTACTGCCCAACTATATAACTACTGCCCCACCACACTTGTATAACTACTGTCCCGTCACGCCTGTATAACTACTGCCCTACATCTGTATAAACTACTGCCCCACCACGCCTGTATGACTACTGCCCCACCACGGGTGTATATCTACTGCACCGCCACCTCTGTACAAGAACTGCCCCACCACACCTATATAACTACTGCCCCACCACACCTGTATAAATACTGCCCCACCACGCCTGTTTACTGTCAAAACCACGCCTGTATAACCACTGCCCTACCACGCCTGTATAACTACTGCCCCACACCTGTATTACTACTGCTCCACCATGCCTGTAGTACTGCCCTGCACCTTTATAAGCACTGCCCCAACCACACCTGCAAAACTACTGCTCCGCCACACCTGTAGAACTACTGTCCCGCCACACTTGTAGAACTACTGCCCCACATGGTCTGTATAAATACTGCCCCGCCACACTTGCATAACTACTGCCCCACGTCTGTATAAATACTGCTGTACCATGCCTGTATTAATACTACCCTGCCACGCCTGTATTAATACTGCTATGTCTCATCTGTATAACTACTGCCCCACCACACCTGTATAACTACTGCCCCACATTTGTATAACTATGGCCCCACATCTGTATAACTGCCCCACCACGCCTGTACAATTACTGCTCTGCCTCACTGGCTGCTCTGCAGTTTTATTTGCATCAATCTGTTTTTTTGGCAAAAAAGAATACCAGACTTCAAGGCAGACAACCACCTCCGACGTTCTGGTGTTCCAGTCCCCTCACCTTAAATTATAAATATTTTTTTTTTGTCTTAATTTTGACTTCTGGGATTCCACGGAATTTTGTCTGCGCTACACCCCCCTATTTTCCACATTCTCATTCCCCACTATGGAAGGCAGAGGAGTCCACTCATATCACTGAGGCAGCAATGGGTCAATCATCTCCTCAACCTCTCCTCAGAGCCTTCATCGCTACAACCCCCCCCCCAATCATCTCCTTCTCTCCTCTCTCCAAAGCCTTAATCTCACAACACTGCAACCCCCATCCGGAAGCAGGGCCACCAGGGCATCTCGTGCCCTGCATGAGCTACACTCCTTCTCAAGAAAGAATGAACCATGGCTGGGTGCTGTACCTGCCCTGGCCTAGAAATGCACCATCCCATGTTTTGGGTGCAATCCAGGGTAGCAGACACTTGCAGCAGAGTTTTACTTTATCCCCCCCAGCCCATCTGACAATTGCGGACACCATGCCTGCACCTTCCCTCCTGTCAGGAAAGGAGCTGCCTTCAGCCAACACTGCTCTGTGATTGGCAGGCAGGTGGCGGATGACTGCTAGGCAGCTTTCTCCCTCCCCAACAGCCTGAGTTCCCCTTCAGTGCCCGACCCACCAGTCAGCTCCAGTGTTGGATTCTTAAAACTGCATGTGTATGCCGGTTTCCAGGTGGCACTGCGTCACCCAACTAAGCCAGTACTTTTTTTTTTAACTTTATAACTTTGTATCGATTTCAACAACGAAGCAATCCATAAACAGACAACATAACAGTATATCTAGAATAACTAGTAATTTGAAGTACTGAACAAAGAAAATTTAAAACTATAATTGTGTAAAAGGAGATAAATTATCCAGATTCATTCATGGGGATATACTAATTGTCCTCCTGTTTTCATTGTCTAGATTAAGAAAAGGATTCCAGGTAGCATTAAGTGAATTCTTTCCAAAGCTATATACCGGATTCTTTCATTCATTATCAATCTCCCTACTGCTTCCAACCAATCTTCAACTGACAGCCCTGGGGTACTTTTCCACCTACACAGAATTAATCCTTTTAAACATAGGCCAGTCTTATCAAGGTATTCAATTTAACTGTTTTTTTTTTCCAATTCTGTTTTTCTCATTGGCCCCAGATTCTCTCCAGTATAGGCACTCGACTGCATCTCCATCCCGCCCTGCCATAGACTCAGTCCTGTCAGCCGGCTCCCCTAGCTCCTCTACCACTCACCTGGTACCTGGTCCCACGGATTTAAGCCCCCCAGAGTGGGACCATCCTTCTCCCTAGACGACCGTTCTACAAATCTGGTCAAGCAAACCGGAGGTGGAAGAAGCACTGGAGGCAGCAGACGCACTCGGCGTTGGGTGTGGTCCCTGGCCCCACCTTCGTCTACCAGAGCCAAGGGGGGTTTTCAGTATGTTTCCCCCAGAGCTCAGACATGCAGCGACATCCTGCACAATGTCTGTACGTACCCACGCACACCTGTTGGTTGTCCGCCACAGCTCTTCCCTCTATGCTGCAGCCGCTATTGCTGCGAAACCCCCAGCTACCACTAGAGCAGCGGCTTGTGCGAACCCCTTCCCCAGGTAAGGAGATCAGTCCCTGGGACACTTGATCTATATCCATCCCTGCTGACGACCCGTGCTCATTCCCGAACACAGGTTGCCAGCGTGGCGCAAGGTGTGGCGTCCAGCACCTCAACCCTCAGTGCCACCAAGCCAGCTGTTTTTTTGTTGTTGTTGTTGTTCTTGTTTTTAACACGAGATGGCGTGCCCTACAGGATAAGATATAGTTTCATATCTACAATGCCTTACCTGCATCCCCCAAGGTGACGTGCAATGCAAAAAAAAAAAAACTAGAATGATAACACGCAGTGAACTGAAAAACGTAGCACACAATAAGACAATTTGTTTTTCCGCAAAAGCCTATCTGAATAACAGTTAGTAGCTTTTTTCTCACTTCGCAGATTTAAAATTTGTTTGAGAACATTAACTGTTAGCAAGTGAAATCTGTCGATACTTGGAATTATTGTGTTTGTTAATGGTTTTGTACTGTTGTACATTGCTTTTTTATGCCTTTTATCTCTTCTGTATTTTGCTCCCTGGCTGTCCAAGAAAACGGGCAGGCATCTGCCCCTGGGCTAACCAGGTCTTTTAATAAAAATCAGATAAAATCTTACCATTGCATTCACCTCCCGCACTGCCTGTCCAAAGGTGGTTGCCTGGAAACCAGTGGTGTAATAACTCTGCAGTAATGCATGGTAATCTACTCCTTGGTTAAAGTCATAACCTCTGACCTGTGGAGTGTCGTCAGGAACCGTTGCGCTGTGCCGAAGGACTGCTTCAACAGTACCTGGTGGTGCACCTGCAGCCATAATCCGGAGACGAGGAGGGAGGGTTCAATCCCACTTTTGTGAAACTCTGTACTGGAGGGATATGACACGATCCTGCAAAGACAACACAGACATTTTATTTCCAGCAAGATCCTTGCAGTGCATTACATTCGATACATAATACAAATCCATATCATTACATTATAGATGACAATATATGGCATCACATTCCCTAAGCATAAAATACAAACACACGTAATAAACATAGAGAACACATGCAATGATGAGAACAAACCTCCTACGGTATAGACTCCAGTGGGCTACTTCTGCTCACAACTCTAGTACAAAGGTATTTTTACTTTATTCTTGTGCACTGGGTAAAATCACACCTGGGTACTGCTCGGCAGCAAGTATCAAAACACAAGAGATTTTTTTTTTTGTCTTTTAGAACTCTTCCTACTTATTTAAGGAAGCAAATGTTCCAGAATCAAGGGGATATGGGCTATCCTGAGGATAAAGAGACAGAGAGAACAAAGACAGAGAGAGGAGTTCCCTGTTGTGTCACCACCAGAACTCTCAACGTGGAGTTTCACTGGAAGGGGTGTGCCAGAAAGATGGAATTTCTCCCTTGGGGGAAAGGGTGGGGAGGGTTCTTGGCCAATTCAATCACTGCTTAAACACTCTGCGTACCTTTTGGTCAACTGTTTGCTTCAGGAAATTTTAAAACAAGATTGTCCGACTAAAAAAAAAAAAAAATCCAGCCTCAGAATTTTTACTGACAGCATCAGGATAGAACAAGGTCTTCTTCTGCCTTTAACTTCAGTTTCTAAGTGCCAGCACCCCCTCTCCTTTACGTGGATGATCCAGTGCTGCTGTACAGCTCCAGACACACTGATAATTCAAACAGCCAACCTGATATTGACTTTAACTGGGTTCAGTGACGGCTGAAAAAAATAAACTGGTTCAAAATGCAAACAAGACACAGGCTATGCTCTTCGGAGCTTCCCCACTACACATTCTAGTGTCATGATCTACTCTTTCCATTGACTTGCCAGCACATCTCCTGCCTTTGTGACCTTTTAGTTCCTGGGAGTTACTCTGGCTCCTTCTCTTGAATTCACCCTGCACAGCTCTAATGTTAATCCCAGACTGGGACTTTCATCCACTACTGGAAACACCTTAACGCCTAAACCCCGCTGATCTACTGCCCATGGTATTTGGTTGTCTAATGTGCAATAAATTACTGCAAACACCTCACACTCTAACCAGAGATGGTGGGATGTCACGTAACATTTGTCCATCTGCATTGGCTACAACACGGCTAACACGCCTTTGCATCCCATACTCGGGATTAGTGTCTCTCCCCTACGTGCATACATACTTTCAACTGAAGATGCTTACCAGAGGAATTATAATGTGCTTTGTTACCAAACTCCCTCCACCTTACCTTCGCTCTCCACAGTGACCCCCTGTGCATATGCCTTAAAGCAGCAGTACTAGATAATCAGGAAGTGATCATCAAAATTCTGCTTTTTGGCTAGAAGCATGCAGCCATAGTTCCAGTTTCCATAGTTGCAAAAACTAATTTCTAGCGATCTTCAGTTTTTTTTTTTGTTTTTTTTTATATATTTAACATTTATTTTCATTGTTGTGGATCCACAGCAAATATGGCTGGTGCCAAATTTGCAGCCGTGCTCCATTGTATCACGTCTTTTGTTTACTTTTGTGGGACCCTGTGCTGCGTGTTCCGGCTGCCCCTGTATAGTACTGCAAGTCATGCGCATGCACGGTTGGCAGCAGAGGGTTCCAGTTCAACACAGTGGGTGGGAGAAATGTAAACAAAAACAAAGAGAAACAGAGCAAATTACGGGATGACTGTACAGCAAAAACCCTACTACGTGCCAAAACTGTGGAACTCCTTCCCTTCAGAAATCTGGTGTAGTCCTGCGCGCACTCCATGTTCAGATCTAATCTTAGGAAACAATTACTACTGAAGCATATATGTCCCGTGGGTACCGACAGATGACCCTACACACGTCAGTTCCATGTATGTTTGCTACTGCAGATTCATGCTATTTTGTATCTGTTCAAATTTAAATCAACTTCACTGCAGTATGCATTTATTCAGTGGTCTCGCCTGTTTTGTGATTTCTCAGTTCCCTGCAATGTTTCTGATATTGCTGATACGTGCAGTGCCTTTTCCTGATGGTACTGTATCATGTAATCTCAGCCTGTTACTTATGTTTTGAATTTGTGGCCAGTCATCTCCCGGGTCATTCCTGAAAAAAAGGTATTTACTTACCTATTGTAAAAAAAAAAAACACACACACGAAAGAAGTATGCTGAGACAATACCCTTTTTCAGTGCCGGTACATAGCTGAGCACATCGTGCATGTGCATTTGCAAGTGCAAGTTGAGCAGCCAAAGAAATACAGTAGTTATGAGATGATTTTAACTGAGGGCGAGATATTCGAAGTAGCCAGCAGAATAAAGCCTTACGGTCTATCAACTCTGCTCAATTTCGGAGCCCTTAATCCAAATACTGTGGGCCCCACCCCTCTCCCCACCAACCCTAACACTTACCCTGTCCCACTCTCTCAAACCCAACCCCCCACTGTCTTCTGAGTGATGACCTCAGACGGGAGGGAGTTCATTCCACCTCATCACTACTCGCTCTATAAAAAGATCTCCTCCTTGAACCTTCCCCCTCTGCCAGCTTAAAATAGTGCCCCCTTGTGGTTTTGTTCCCATAGAGAGAAAATAGGTCCCCAATATTGATGTCATGATCTCCTACTTGTGACATCTTAACATTATCAGGGCAACCGTGATTCCCACTGCTTTCTCTCGCACTCCCCTTCAACTTCTCTCGACCCTGTTTTAATTATTACTGACGCTGTCTCTGTTACTACTGGTAACTGTTCAACGGTATGAACTCTTGCATATTGTTTGAAATGTGTATGCCAGAAATTATTTAATTTGCTCGCAACTTTGTACCATGTTTGACTCTGGGTTGGGTTACCCTCTGCACGCTAATGTAATACATGTATTGTTCTTGTTCTCTTGTATGTAGTTCGACGAGGAGCCTTTGCAAATAAGTCCAACTCACAGGATTGTAATTCTGATCTTTTAATAAAAAAAAACAAAAAAACAGCATTATAAAAAAAAAAAAAAGGTGTTGGAACCATAGGGCACAGCTAGACTCCCATCCTACCCCCTTCCCCCTTGTACTTTCATAATTGAGCCTGCCATTACAATCCCCAAGTGCCCTTTCAAACTTCAGCCCCTACCCGTTACAATATTCTGACGCCCTCGAGTAAGACATTACATGCAGACCAGCAGCAGTTACAAAAAAGGAAAAGAAAGCATGAGGGAAGAAAAAAAATACCGAAAATAAGTATAATATAAGCACAATCGTGTGTTAATTTTGTATTTTTTCAAAGTTTTACCAATGATTCTTCAAAGAATGGAACTGATTATCAGCAAACAGATGTGTATAATTACTATGTAATTTTTTTAAGTCCAATCAAAGCTGTATGCACAAGCTACATCTGTTGTGCAGAATTATGGTTGCCACCTTTTAAGAAGCCCTAAGTGAGACATTGCTTACTAAAATCGGAGGACCGTTATGTAACCTAGACCAATGCAACAGACTTGTTTTCTCTAAAACAATCAGAATTAATTCTAAGCGCTGTAGTTTTTAGTTGTTTCCATTCTTACCATTGTAAGGTATTTTAAAGTTTTTTTGCAATATTTACAGGAAACTTGGAAATATCTTTCTACTATAAGGTCAGGACATATTTTTTTTCTTGTTTGCAGAAAACCATCTGCCCAAATCAGGGCAGGTGGTAACCCTATAGCCTATTGCCGTATACTTGTCTGTAAGACGCAGCTTGCCTACTGCAGTCCGCGGGAAGAGACCCGCCAGAAAACGAGATGCTGCGCCTGCGTCGCAGAACTCCCTAGGAGCAACAGTGAAATCAGTCCCCCGATTCCCTACAGATGGTGCACGTGCACCGCTGAGCGGACCCGGTACCCCGCCACCCCCTCCCCCCACACTCACCGTCTCTCATGGCACACTGCAGCGGATTGCCATTCCGGGCCGGCAGAATGCGGAGCCGAAGGTGTCAGAGGTCAGACAGGAGCCGCACTTCCGCCTTTCCGTAGCTCCGTTTCCGGGACGTTGGGAAAGGCGCGCGCGGCAGCGACTTGGTGCCTGTGAAAAGGGAACTCGTCTGTTGGCGGGCAGCCTGGCGCTTGGTAGCTGTGCTAGCGTTCCTTCAGCTCTCAAGCCCCTGTCGCGAGAAATATAACAGTGCGGGTGAGGTGGGCATACGGTTAACAGTTCAAACGCAAGAAGGGAGTCAAACCGGTTACCCCGGCCGTTCGGCTAGTGATCGGGTTCCTCTGTACCGTTATGCGTGTTACAATCTGAGGGAGCCGGCCACAGTTGGAAACTAGGTCAAGGCTTCCCGCCAATTCTAGAATGTTGCTTCTGTTTAGCGTTTCACTGGGGCGGCCCAGCAATATCTTCAAACATGGCTGCTCAATTCCCTTGGGAGATGCACGCACTTTTAGAGTGGATTGACTGTGTTTTCTTGTAATTAAATCTCTTTGCAAATTTTCAGTGGCATACACATTTAAATCATTCTAAACGTTATTAGAACATTGTAAAGAAAAAAAAATGGGTCTGCAATTAGTTTGAGGACCATTGGAGCTTATTGTGGGAAGAATTTTAAAAGGATAGGTAATGCCTCAAAGGCTTAAAAGGGACCAAGCGTCAGATAGGTGGACTCTGTGGTTCCAACACCCATGATTAGAAACCACTAATGCAATTTCATCCAGTTAGCATGCAGATCCACTGTACCTTTTACCCCGTCACAGTGTACTCTTGTGCAGGGGAGTAATTTTAGGATGAGGGGAGATCAGTGCCCCCAACACTTCATCATTGCAGTCTTACACCAAAGTTACTCCTCTGCTAGTGTGCGAAAATGTTAGGAGATAGTGCTCCAGTGGGGGGAGGTGGTCGGAGGACAGCACAATAAAGTCTGAACTTGTAATAGGGCTTCGAGGGGTGTTTTTCATGGTACAGTGTAAAAGACTGAGTGTGAGGTTTAGGCACACAGGGCCACTCAGCTTTGCCGAAACCTGATGTGTCTCTTATTCCTTAAGCCCCCCTGGAAGCCTTATTAACATATTCAAAAATGTAGTATGTTTTAGGTTCCATAACATTCTATTTGTACCCCCACCCTGATGATCATTATTGCAGCTGCAGCCTCCCTACAGCTAGTAGAGCGTGCGAGCAGATGCCAGCGTTGCTTCTTGGTCTGCTGGCAGGAGGTGCATGAATGTCGGGCTGCCTGCACCCTCCCGAGAGCTAAGCTTCTCTCTGCAGTGTGCCCAGCCGCACAGTGAAGTTCCTAGAGTCGCAGGTAAACCACAGTCTTTGGGCTGGCCAGACCATTTCTGATTTTAATTGGAACTCCCAAAGACTCCTGTTCTCAAAACTAGTCATTTTCAGGTATTTCTATAGTTACTGCTAAAGTAGTTTTAAAATGTGCCAGGCTGTGTGCCCATCGGTGCAGTGGCAGAGCTACCAATTGTGACACTGGCAACCTAGGTTTGTGCCCTGAGCCTAAGTCAGTTGGGGGCAGAGGAAGCTATCCTCCAGGGAGGGTTGCAGCCAGGCTGTGCTGCAGTACTTACTACTGGGCAACCATAACCACAGGAGAAAGTGCAGACAGAGCTGGAAAGGGATGGCGGACGCATGATGTCTCCGCGTGGCAACACACAAGTTATGTTGGTGTGCACACATTGGTGCCCTAGGGTGCAGGCATATGCTGGGGGATAAAATTACCTGGTCTGCAGCAGGACACCCGGTGCACTCAGACCCTGCGCAGCCCACTGTACCCTGCAGTATCCTTAGGTGCTCTGGTGGAGGATCTGGCCCTGCCGGGGGGGGTGGAAAATGGGGGGTCACAGTTGGGAGTAGCAGGCTTGAGTGGTCATTTGGGGCAAGTGGGGAGCAGGACCAGGATGGAATAAGCCTGGAGCAGATGGAGAGCAGGGCCAGGATGGAATAAGGCCCAGGCAGATTGGGAGCAGGACACAGGATGGAATAAGCCTGGGGCAGATGGGGAGAAGGACCAGGACAGACTAAGCCTTGGGTAGATGGGGAGAAGGACCAGAACAGAATAAGCCTTGGGTAGATGGGGAGAAGGACCAGGACAGAATAAGCCTGGGGCAGATGGGGTGCAGGACCAGGACAGAATAAGCCTGGGGCAGATGGGGAGCAGGGCCAGGATGGAATAAGGCCCAGGCAGATTGGGAGCAGGACACAGGATGGAATAAGCCTGGAGCAGATGGGGAGCAGAGCCAGGATGGAATAAGGCCCAGGCAGATTGGGAGCAGGACACAGGATGGAATAAGCCTGGGGCAGATGGGGAGAAGGACCAGGACAGACTAAGCCTTGGGTAGATGGGGAGAAGGACCAGAACAGAATAAGCCTTGGGTAGATGGGGAGAAGGACCAGGACAGAATAAGCCTGGGGCAGATGGGGTGAAGGACCAGGACAGAATAAGCCTGGGGCAGATGGGGAGCAGGGCCAGGATGGAATAAGGCCCAGGCAGATTGGGAGCAGGACACAGGATGGAATAAGCCTGGGGCAGATGGGGTGCAGGACCAGGGCAGAATAAGCATGGGGCAGGTGGGGAGCAGGACAAGGATGAAATAAGCCTGGGGCAGATGGGGAGAGGGACCAGGACAGAATAAGGTGGGGAGCAGGACAAGGATGGAATAAGTCTGGGGCAGATGGGTAGAAGGACCAGGGTGGAATAAGCCTGGGGCAAATGGGGAGAAGGACCAGGAGAGAATAAGCCTGGCGCAAGTGGGGAGCAGGACAAGGATGGAATAAGCCTGGGGCAGATGGGGAGAAGGACCAGGACAGAATAAGCCTGGGGCAGATGGGGTGCAGGACCAGGATGGAATAAGCCTGGGGCAGATGGGGAGAAGGACCAGGATGGAATAAGCCTGGGGCAGGTGGGGAGAATGACCAGGATGGAATAAGCCTGGGGCAGGTGGGGAGCAGAACACAGGATGGAATAAAGCCTGGGGCAGGTGGGGAGAAGGACCAGGATGGAATAAGCCTGGGGCAGGTGGGGAGAAGGACCAGGATGGAATAAGCCTGAGGCAGGTGGGGTGCTGCACCTGGATGGAAAAGTGTAGATAAAAAATCTGACCGATTCTAGTTTTGTTTTGTAAAAAAAAAAAGTACTCCAGGCTAAATCAGGAAGATGTTTACTGTTCCCAGCCTAACTTGGCAAATCGTTATAGAAGTGACTTTTAAGGATGCTTTTTTTTTATGGAAAACTGGCTTAAGGCAGGACATGGACACTAAGTCATCAGCCCCATCCTTTTTAATGATGTGTTGGGAAGAAAACTGCATTATGGAGAAATTTTCATCATGTGTCGGAAGGATTCCCACATGGGCAGGTATAAAATCTCAATCCACCCAATAAACATCCACTAACACAGATGCACACACTTTCCAACAACATAATCCTTGACACGCGCACCCTGCAACACCAACACAGATACCTGCCTAAATACATCACACAACTACTCCCACAAATAACAAAATGAACCAGACTAATTTAGTCCCCTGCTAACCCAATCTAGCCCACAAAATACATTTCCACACACCTTTAAGGGAAATCTGTACCTTGACATTTGTAATTTAGTAGCTGTTCTTGGCCGCACAAGCTACTGAATGGCCCGTCGGAGGCATGCCATTTAATTTTCATTGTTTTAGCTTCACGTACTATTTTTGGAGGTCAGTGTGCTTGAGTGACGTCACCGAGTACACTGACCTCTAATCTTTGCACTGCCCTAGCCGAGAATAAGTAAAAACAAAACAACTCTGTGCACCCCAACCGGGCAATTCTGTAGTTTGGGAGGCAGTGTGGCCTACTGGTTAGATCACAGCTTGGGAACCAGGGGATAATGTGTTCAATCCCAGCTAGTGACAAATATTGTGTGACCTGGGGAAGTCACTTAAACTCTGTGTGCTTCAGTGTCAAGGTACATATTCCCTTTGTGTATTTTTAACACAATACAGCACACTCATTCATAGGTACATGGATGGTGTGAACTGGACTTAGACCATCAGTCCAGTCAGCCCATACAGTTAGCCTGACAGTTTCCTGAACTGTTGTCTAAGAATTTATCCAGTGTGGGATTTAAGCAACGCATGCTGTTTGGACACAGTGCTGCCTATATTAACCTGCTCCACCAAGAAGTAGGGTTGCCTGCTCCAGCCCCAGTATTTTACACAGAACCCAGTGCGTCACCCCTGTCCAGCCTCCTGAAGATGGTTCATTGGGAAATGCAGCAAGTCAGAACCTAGAATCTCTTTTTTTTTTTTTTTGGTACCACGCCCTCTGCTACCCACTAAACTCACCCTCTGCTTTCTATTTATCGTCTTTGGACTCCTCAGCACCTCTGATGTACTTTTGTTGGTTCCCGCTATCCGTGCTAGGGACCTTCTCTTCCCCTGCTACAGGGGAAGGGAGGAAGTGTCTTTGCACAGTCGGAGAAATCAGTGGTGTGCTTTTGAGGTGATGTGGAGGAGGACATGACAGCTGTCATCTGGCATGCCAAGTCAACTGAAATTTTGTTTCTAGTCCCACCATACTCCCTCGTGAACGTGCATGTCAGTGTCCTGGGGGTAGTGCCAGTCAACACATGTTCATCCACACAGTCTAGTCACTATACTACCACAAACCACTCAGCAGTGCATGGTTTTGCCTGCCCTGAGAAGGAAAGCATCTAGCTGTGTCCTCTGTGCTCCCCGCCAGTGTCCACTCCTGTGCTTGGGACATGAACCAAGGTGGCCATTGATCTAAACAGTTGCCTGAACATGAACAAGAGGTGGCCAGCGATATAAGTGGTTTTCCAGATATGAACAGAGGTGGCCAGTGAGCTAAGCAATTGCCTGGCTGTGAACAGATGTGGCCAGCGATATATGTGGTTGCCCAGATATGAACAGAGGTGGCCAGTAATCTAAGTGGTTGCCTGGCCATGAACAGAGGTCACTAGCGATATAACTAGTTGCCTGGTCATGATCCAAGGTGGCCAGTGGTCTAAGCCATTGCCTGGTCATGAACAGAGATGGTCAGCGATCTGGTTGCCTGGACATGAACTGAGGTGGACAGCAGTCTAAGCTGTTGCCTGGCCATAAATGGAGGTTAATAAAGTATCCAAGGGAAATTCCATCTTATTTTACCGCTTTAGGTTGTGGAGCCTGTTGCTAAGGTGCGTATATATTCAAAAGTAATGATGTTCAACTGCTCTGGCAATCAGCCGAACACTTGAAGCTTTGATACAAAGTTCTTTATTTTCTTTTAGTCAGGCACCTGAATAAAAGAAAATAAAGAACTTTGTATCAAAACTTTTTTTCAAACTTCAAGTGTTTGGCTGGTTGCCAGAGCAGTTGCACATCATTATTACATAAACAGAGGTTGCCAGTGATCTAAGCAGTTGCCTGGCCATGAACAGAGGTGGCCAGTGGTTTAAGCAGTTGCCTGGTTATGAACAGAGGTGACCAGCGATACAAGTGGTTGCCTCAACATGAACCCAGGTGGCCAGCTATCTGAGCAGTTGCTCGGACATGAGCAGATGTGGCCAGCAATCTAAGCGGTTGCCCAGCCACGAACAGAGGTCTAAGCAGTTGACCCACCACTTGGCACCCTAGAGATGGTCCTTTCCCCTTTTCTAAGATGTCCAGTCTCTTTAAACACCCAAGTTGAAAAATATCTTACCCTACCTGGTGCAACCAACCTGGACCTACAACCAAGTTACACCAGTCTTGTTTGCCAGTGTTTAAATCACATGGCAGACCTGTGTAATTCAAACTGTCTCCTGATGCTGATTGTGACACCCCCCACCCCACCCCATGCAGCAGTGTCCTGTCACCCAGACCCTCTGCTCTGTCTTCTGATCTGTGGAATAATCCCACTGTGCTATGCTGCATACATTAAGCTCACTCTCAGCAGCTGCACTCTGCATTGTGCTTTACCAGCCGGTCCCTCCCACCCCCACAGTGAGAGAGGGAGTTCAGACAGGGCTCACAGCAGGAGGCCTCTCGCTCCAAGCTGCTTTCCTCGCGTCTGCACCGGAACATTTAAAAAGAAACAAAGGGAAAAAAGACAGTGACCGTCATCCTACGGAACAGGCAACAGAGAACAAAGAAACCCAACAAAACAAAATGTTATTTATAGCTTTGTCAGTGATAACTTTTAGCATGCCTACCGACAGGAATCTTTCAAGCTTCAGAAATGAAATGTCTTTCCTAAACCGGTCCTGACTTGCCGTGCTTTTTTTCATTGAGATGGGACAGCCCCTTCTTATATGTGTAGGAGGGAATACTAAACAACACTGCTTTATCAGTTATCGTCAGGCAGTATTGGAATTATGGGGGTTGCAGGGCTCAGTCCCCCCAGCTCTGAAGTGAGCCCCTGTAGTTCATTCATCACTGCCATTGACTCTTAATGGGAAGGGGGGGAGGCTCAGTTTAAAGATATGACCCTTATGGGCCCTGCCTAGCTCCCAAAGTTGATAAGGTTTAATTCCAACACTGCTGTCTGGTCAGAACATCTGTCCCATAACCATGGTCAAGCAACTGCTGAAGCAGGTTTAGCCACAGCTAAACGTTTGAAACTCAAATTGTAACAAGCAAGAAATAGGTGTCTGTATTTATGAAGCAGTTTAAAACTAAAGGAAGGTTCTTTACCGTAGCTAGATCTTTAATAACATCTTCTCCGTGAAGTGCCACTCTCTAAGCCCAAGGTGACAGGATCCTGCAGGAACCAGAAGTTCTGGGACCTGTGGTGCCAGTGCATAGCACTGATGGATGGCGTCCAAATGCCTGCCAGGTATATAGCAGCGCTGGCCTCAACTGCCTCAGTACCCTTTTTTAACCAAGAAGGAGAGCTGAAAACTATTCAGATTTACTAAGAGTAGATATAAAAGGGCATAAGAGAATTTACCTCTGCCTGTAAGAAGGGACAACAACACGTGTCTTCACAGCCGGTACCTATTGTGGGGGGCAGGATGAATCAGACTGAATTAAGGCCAGGGGATGGAGGGTGGTGACTGGTATTCTTTTTTTTTTGTTAATTTTTTCTCCTCTGCCCAAGCATGGTGGGTGTCCCGCCTTTTCGGCTAGATAAACCATCCTTCACAGAGCTTATGGTGCAATGGGGGATTTAACATACCAAAAAGCCAACAGAATAGGCCAAATGGTCTGTCTTGTCTGCTCGAAAGCCAGCAACCTAATGGCTGCCCACCTCACCACCACCCCCCCAGCCCCCAAGAGTGCCTTCTCTAGATTCAGTTTCCCCTTGAACCTATCCCACCCTTTCTTGAAGCCCTCCACTGTGCCCTCCTCCACCAGCCTCCTGGGAAGTGCATTCCACGGCTGCACCACCCTCTCAGTGAAAAAAATGCCTCCTATGTTTCCCCCCCTGTAATTTCCTCCCCTCCAGCTTCCACCCATGGCCCATGGTTACTCCCCCCTTCTTCAGCCTAAACAACTCCTTGGTTTCACTCCTAATTATTCCCTTTACATACTTGAAAACCTCTATCATGTCTCCCCTATCCTTCCTCTCCTCCAGTGAGTAAAGCCCAAGCTCTTCCAGTCTCTCCTCATAAGGCCTCCCCTCCATGCCCCGAATCATCCTGGTCGCTCTCCTCTGGACCCTCTCCAGCAGCGCTATGTCCTTTTTCAGATGAGGTCTCCAGAACTGTACACAGTAACTCAAGCTGCAGCCTGACCAAGGCATTATATGGAGGTAGGATCACTTCCCTGCTTCTGGATGTAATTCCCCTGGCTATGCAACCCAATATCCTGTTTGCCTTTGCTGCAGTTTGTCTACAATTTTCAGAATTATTCATTTTAACGTCTACCACTACCCCTAAATCCCTTTCTCCCAATGTTATTTGCAGTGTGACCCGGGGTGTATACGTGCCCTGGGTTATTGGCCCCCTAATGAAGTACCTTACATTTCCCGGCATTAAATTTCAGTCCCACCTCCTTGACCACCCCTTCAGGGTATCCAGATCCCCCTGGACTGTCTCCCGTGCTTCCTCACTATCCACCAGTGCTCCCAATTTTGAATCATCTGCAGATAGACTCAACCTATTCCTAACCCCCCTCACTATATCCGAGACATAGGCATTGAACAAAAGTGGCCCCAATATTGAACCTTGAGGGACTCCACTGATTACCTTCCTGGGGGAGGATATTATCCCACCCACCATTACCCTCTGTAAATGCCACGAAAGCCAATTTTCAACCCAGTTTAGCTCCTGTCCACCCACCCTCATCTCCCCCATTTTTGCTATCAGTCCATTATGAGGTACTGAATCAAATGCCTTGTTGAAATCTATGTATAGGACATCCACCGGCCTGTGTCTAACCAAGGCCCCCGTCACCCAATTATAAAACTCTACAAGGTTGTTCTGACACAATCTCCCTGGGACAAAGCCATACTGTTTATTATCCTGGTGCCCTGACCTTTCCAGCTGCCTCCCAAGCCTCTTCTTGATAAAGCCCTCCATTACTTTGCCCACTACAGACGTTAGACTGACCGGCCTATAGTTCCCCATCTCCTCCCTAGACCCCCCCCTATATAGGCACTACATAAGCCACCCTCCAGTCCTGTGGCACCCATCCCATCTGCAGAGAGATGTTAAAGAGTGCAGCCAGTGGGGTTATCAGCACATCCGCCAATTCCTTCATAACCCTTGGGTGTATTCCATCCGGCGCCTTATCAGTTTTCAGATTTCGAAGGGCCTCCCTCACCCTATCCACTGTGATTTCTCCCTCCCAGTCCACTCCCTTATGCAACCTTCTTGGTCTGGTCTAGCCTGTGCCCCAGTCTCTTACCATCCTATGGACTCGGACTGAGACTGACCTCTCGCTTTTACTGACTCTTCATCTCTCCCATCAGGCTGTAGGGATCCCTTGTCACCCACTGCAAATATTGAGGCAAAATACTCGTTTAGCACCTCTGCCTGTTCCCCTGCTTCCTGAGCCCATCCCCCCACAATATTAATCCTGTTGATCTGTCCTCTCTTTTCTCTTCTCTCATGTATCTATAGAATTCTCCCCCCTCCCCGATATCCCTAGCCAGGTTTTTTTTTCATCCCTGCCTTAGCGCCCCTCACCACTCTGGTGACCTTCCTGGCCAATAGTTCATACTCCCTCGTTCCTTATCCCCCTAGAACATTTGAAGCGTCAGTGGCAGCCTTTTATCCCTCACGCCTCCCTGCACTCCCTGGTCCACCAACATGGCTTGCTGGTTCTACCATGCTTACGCCTTATTTTAGTACAGGCCATAGTAGCCTCCTGTACCCCTTCTTTAATTGTCTCCCACAATCTTCCAGCATCCATATCCGGTCCAACCTCTCCCTTAGAATCCTACCCATGCCCACAAAGTCTGCTCCCCTGAAATCAACCACTACTGTATGAGTGCGGTTTACCTCCCCCCCCCCCCAAATACAGCAGGAACCAAACCGTGGCATGGTCACCACCCGCCAGTGGACTGCTCACCTCCAGTCCCCTAATTTGTTCACTGTCCGCTAGCACAACGTCCAATATCTGCCCCTCTCTAGTAGTTTTCCCCCACCTGCTGGACCAGGAAAGCATCCTGAAAGACATCCATCAGTCTTTGTTCCCTGGCTACAGAGGACGTCATGGTGTCCCAGTCCGCCCCCGGCATATTAAGATCACCCATGACAACCACCCTTCCCTTTCCAAGGTCACATTGAGCCTTGATGTTCTCCACCAACTTATCCTCCAGAGCCTCCTCTATTGCAGGGGGCCTGTATACCACCCCTATCTTCAATTTCTTCCCTCCCCTCGTTTGCAGTATTACCCAAATTGCCTCCACACCCCCTCCAGCTTCCTCCACTCCATTAATCATTATGTCATTTCTGACTATCAGGCAAACCCTCCCCCTCTTCCCACTCCCCCTATCTTTCCTGAATATCTTGTAGCCCTCTAAGTTTAGGTCCCACTCATTTCTCTGAGTGGCCCATGTCTCTGTAATTGCTGCCACATCCGCTGTTCCCTCAGCCAACATAGCTTGGAGTTCAAGCATTTTATTGCTCATACTCTTGGCGTTGATCAGGAGTGTCCTCCACCCCCAACTTCTCCCCTCTCTCTCCAGTCTCCTCAACCCTGCACAGTCCCTTTTCTGCCCAGTTTTCCTAGAATTCTTAACATAGTCTCTCCCACTCCTCACATGCCCTAGACCTGGACCCTCAAACAGCCCCCCGGGGTCTTTTTATTAATATTAGACCCCCCCCTTTACAAGTTTAAACCCCACCTCTTAGCTATAAAACCAGCAAGTTTTAATTTCAAGATTTCTCTCCCCTCCATATTGAGGTGTAACCTATCCCTGGCATATAGCCCCTTATCCTCCCAAGCATCCCCCCAGTCCCCTTCCAGCCCATACCCCTTTGCTCTGCACCAGCCCCTGCGCCACTTATTTACCTCTCAAGTTTTAGCTTAGTCTCACCAGATGCCCTAGGTACTGGCAGAATCTCAGAGAAAGAAATTTTATTTCCTATAGAGTGACAAACCGTTGCCAGCTCCTTGAATCTGGCCTGTATTTCTAGCTCACTATTCCCTTACAAATCATTTGGCCCCAAATGTACTAGGAAGTCTGGGGATCCCTCACAATCCAATGGCAACGAGTATAGGTGGAATTTGGCCTTGTGTACGGATAGACCTGGCATACTGTACATTTAGCCTTGACAGGTCTGCTATTATTCTCCCCTTCCCATTGAATACCCCTGATCATGGAATCCCCCAGCAATATCACCTTCACTTCACGCCTCACTTTATTAGCCCCCTTTAGTCCCTTCCAGACTCCTCCTCCTAACATCAAACCCTTGCTTGCTCCTACCTCTCCCATCATCCTGAGGGTCTTCATTAGCCCGTTTAATACTATCCAGGCTCCTCCTCCTGTCAGCAACCATCTGCTTGTTTCTCCCCTCCCCATCATCCGGGGGGGCCACCCTCATTTACGGGCCCTACCATATTCAGTTTACCTGCAACTGCCAGTCTACTCCCCCCAAATCTCCTGGGTGTCCAGAGCTTGCCCCCCAGATCCATTCCCATCTCTCCTTTTATCTAAAAAACTCCAGTCTCCAACCCGAATAACCTCCCACTGCTTCCCCATCCTCCTTTGGACCTGCACTTCCCACCCCATCTGCTATATTCCTCCCTACCGTAATCTCCACCTCACCTGGCGATACATGTCTGGAATCTGACCTAACTAGGGAACTCCTACCGCCCCCTCCTCATTGATTAAATTCCCCAACCTGGTCACTGGCCTATCTCTAATCTTACCTCCTTCCACCCTATCCTCTCTCAGTGCCCCCCCCCCATCTATCACATTACCCTCCAACACAGGCTCATGTCCCTCCCTCCTCCATCCTTTCCTTTGGTTCAGGCTCCTCCCTGTCACCCTCCCCTCTGCCTACTGACCAAACTCTCCCTATCCACTTGCTCCCCCTCCCGCCATCTTCCTCCACTTCATCACCCAGGTATAGTACGGTGAAACGGTTTGTAAGCTTGATGCTTTCCCCCATTTTGCTCACTCCTAACTCACCCTCCCCCATCCTCTCCCACTGAGCAGTCCCCTCCCTACAGCATGCTTCCTGTATGTTGTTAACTCTGCCCCTACACCCCCAGAGTAGCCATATGATCCACCCAACCTGTGATAAAAATCCTTTTTTCCATGTCCACTAGTCACCTAGGTCTGCCAAAATGACTTTGTCCCCCCACTCCTCCAGAGAAGCCATTTGATCCCCCAAACCTCTGAGATAAATTAATTCTGCCTTGTCCACTAGCCCCCTAATATATGCCAATCAGATGTTGACCACGTCTACTCACACTTGATCCATACCCCACCTTATTCTCCCATCCCTCACCCCTCCCTTCAGCTGCCTTCTGATCTCTTCCCTAAAACCGTCCAGTTTAAAACATACTGGGCACCCACTGAACCTCCATGCCCAGTTCAATATTATGGCTGTTGTACACCCAATCACCCTTCCAAAAATGCCCAATCTAATTTCCCCCCACACACACACCCTCATTTGAGTGCAAACAATATGAACCCCACACACAATACCCAGCCACACAATATGTTAAACCAATGCCCTTCCCCCTCTATCCTGCAACCAGTAACAAGTACCCAGCAACACGATTTGTTAATCTAATGCCCTACCCCCTCAATCCTGCAACCAATCCAAGTTACTTATTGCTCAGTCCCAGTCAATCACACCATACTCTTCCCCCAAGGATCCGCCCCCACAGACCATTTAATAGAGGTCGGGGCCAGGGTGGGTGGTGTGGCGCACAATTACAGCTCCTTTCTGAGTGAGGTGGCTGGGTCAGACTTCTGCAGTGCAGGCGCAGTTTAAATTTGGCACCCTCTCTCCATATTGGTCCACCAGTTCAGAAGCTCCCTCAAACCCGCAGCCGCCGGGAATCCTCCCTGATGCCCTCCTCTCGCAGCTCCTCTAACCCTGGCCCACTGCCGACTGCAGCCGCTGGGAATCCTCCCTGATGCCCTCCTCTCACAGCTCCACTAACCCTGGCCGACTGCAGCCACTGGGAATCCTCCCTGATGCCCTCCTCTCGCAGCTTCTCTAACCCTGGCCCACTGCCGACTGCAGCCGCCGGGAATCCTCCCTGATGCCCTCCTCTCGCAGCTCCTCTAACCCTGGCCGACTGCAGCCGCCGGGAATCCTCCCTGATACCCTCCTCACGCAGCTTCTCTAACCCTGGCCCACTGCCGACTGCAGCCGCCGGGAATCCTCCCTGATGCCCTCCTCTCGCAGCTCCTCTAACCCTGGCCCACTGCTGACTGCAGCCGCCGGGAATCCTCCCTGATGCCCTCCTCTCGTAGCTCCTCTAACCCTGGCCCACTGCTGACTGCAGCCGCCGGGAATCCTCCCAGATGCCCTCCTTTCACAGCTCCTCTAACCCTGGCCGACTGCAGCCACCGGGAATCCTCCCTGATGCCCTCCTCTCACAGCTCCTCTAACCCTGGCCGACTGTAGCCGCCGGGAATCCTCCCTGATGCCCTCCTCTCGCAGCTCCTCTAACCTGGCCCTGCACTGCAGCCGCGAATCCTCCCTGATGCCTTCCTCTCGCAGCTCCTCAACCTGGCCCACTGCCAACTGCAGTCAATCCTCCCGATGCCCTCCTCTCGTGCTCCTCTAACCCTGGCCGACTGCAGCCGCCGGAATCCTCCCTGATGCCCTCCTTTCGCAGCTCCTCTAACCCTGGCCGACTGCAGCCGCCGGGAATTCTCCCTGATGCCCTCCTCTCGCAGCTCCTCTAACCCTGGCCCACTGCTGACTGCAGCCGCCGGGAATCCTCCCTGATGCCCTCCTCTCGCAGCTCCTCTAACCCTGGCCCACTGCTGACTGCAGCCACCGGGAATTCTCCCTGATGCCCTCCTCTAGCAGCTTCTCTAACCCTGGCCCACTGCAGCCGCCGGGAATCCTCCCTGATGCCTTCCTCTCGCAGCTCCTCTAACCCTGGCCGACTGCAGCCGCCGGGAATCCTCCCTGATGCCCTCCTCATGCAGCTTCTCTAACCCTGGCCCACTGCTGACTGCAGCCGCTGGGAATCCTCCCTGATGCCCTCCTCTCGCAGTTCCTCTAACCCTGGCCCACTACCGACTGCAGCCGCCGGGAATCCTCCCTGATGCCCTCCTCTCGCAGCTCCTCTAACCCTGACCCACTGCTGACTGCAGCCGCTGGGAATTCTCCCTGATGCCCTCCTCTAGCAGCTTCTCTAACGCTGGCCCACTGCAGCCGCCGGGAATCCTCCCTGATGTCTTCCTCTCGCAGCTCCTCTAACCCTGGCCGACTGCAGCCGCCGGGAATCCTTCCTGATGCTCTCCTCTTGCAGCTTCTCTAACCCTGGCCCACTGCTGACTGCAGCGCCGGGAATCCTCCCTGATGCCCTCCTCTCGTAGCTCCTCTAACCCTGGCCCACTGCCGACTGCAGCCGCCAGGAATCCTCCCTGATGCCTTCCTCTTGCAGCTCCTCTAACCCTGGCCAACTGCTGACTGCAACTGCCGGGAATCCTCCCTGTTGCCTTCCTCTCGCAACTCCTCTAACCCTGGCCCACTGCCAACTGCAGCCGCTGGGAATCCTCCCTGATGCCCTCCTCTCACAGCTCCTCTAACCCTGGCTCACTGCCGACTGCAGCTGCCGGGAATCCTCCCTGATGCCCTCCTCTCGCAGCTCCTCTAACTCTGGCCCACTGCAGCTGCCGGGAATCCTCCCTGATGCCCTCCTCACGCAGCTCCTCTAACCCTGGCCCACTGCAGCTGCCGGGAATCCTTCATGATGCCCTTCTCTCGCAGCTCCTCTAACCCTGCCCTTGCTTTAGTTTTCCCCTGTTCTCTCTTGTTTGCTGCCCCACCCCCCCATATGAATGCTGGCATGTGGGACCAAGGTCCTCGTGAGCGTACTAACACATGCTCTGTCAATACACTGTGCAGCGTCCCTCTTCCCTGTGTCTCAGGCTGCTCTGCTACCTGTATGTCTGCAGGTGGAAGTAGTGCTGAGGGATGCAGCTCCCTTCTCCTCCTCCCCCCAGCTCGCTCCTGTCAACTCTGGCTTATTCCTGAGCCTGGGTTGCTGGCGTTGCCACTTACTGTAACTCTAGATCTTCAAGTATATTTTTCCAGTGTACCTGTGGCACCCAGGCTGGACTGTCAGCGCACTGTTGGCTTGTTTTTAGTATATAAAAAAAAATGGATAAAAAATAGAAATTAATTTGTTATATATATGTTATGATAGCAATTGGGATCCACTTTGTTTTTGTTAAATAAATACAAGCACAGGTGTAGTAAATAAGTATTTCCCATGTCTCACTTTGATGAGGTCATCAGTTGTATATAAGAGTCTTTTGTATCCTTAGCTAGTTATACCCCCTTTGAAGGCACGAATGCCGAAGCGCAGGGGTTCCTGTTTAAATTTTTGGCAACAATAAAATGCTATTTTAGCGTTTATTTACTACGTTTGGAGTGCTCCTTTCTTTCGTTAGGCGCTCTGAAGGCAAAGGATCTTTGGCCTTGAGAGGTGCGATGGTGGGGAACCTGAAGGAGCTGGTATTCAGAGCCTGTGGTGTTATGTGGCTTTAGTCTAGAACTAAGCAGTGCTTGGACTCCCGGCGGAGCGAGGTCCATGGTTACTTTCTTTGCCATAATGCAGGTTTGGTATTTTCTGCGATTTGAAAGTTGAAGCCAGCCAGATCAGGCATAAAGGTCACATGTATGAGTGAGACAATGAGCACCAGAGATAAGCGTGCAGGCCTTGTTAAGTGATGTTGAAATTCGTCTCAGGGCAGTGGCAGAGCCTTAGATTGTAAGACCATACTCAATGATGGAGACCACCGAGCTTTGGATGGAATCTTCAGTGCTTCTGCAGTGAGGTGTTGTCTATGTCAGTAAAGTAGGCCTAGGAGCATATTTGCTGATTTGGCAACATTGTCTATGTGTGCCCCATAGGAGAGATTTGAGTCCAGGGATAACCCTAGGTATTTGAACGACTGCAGTTGCTCAAGAGTGTTGCCATTGCTGGTGGAGATAGCTAGGAGGTGAGTTGTATGCCTGTTTTGAGAGCTGTTAAAGAGCATTACTTTGGTTTTTTTTATGATTGAGGACAAGCTTATGATGAATGAGTTAGTTTTCCACTGCAGCAAAGCTTTGCTGAAGATTGGTCTGCAGGAGCACAGGGTCCTTGTGGGAGGAGAAGATAGCAGCATCATCAGCATAGAGGATTATCTGTTCAGTGCAAGATTTTGGGAGCGTTTTAAGAAAAAGGCTGAAGAGGAACGGACCCAGGATGGATCCCTGAGGGACTCCAGATCAGACAGGTCTGAGGTCCGAGAGCGTCCCGGCAATTTTGACTCATTGAGATCTGTTTTGTAGATAGCTGTTGAACCATGAGACAGTGTCAGGAGAGAGTCCTAAATGCTGGAGTTGTTGGATCAGCAGACGATGGTGGACTGTGTCGAAGGCCTTGGTTAGATCTACAAATACTGCCCCAGTTAAGTGACCCATATCCAATGTGCTGTGCAGTGCTCCAGTAAACTCCAGTAATGCAGAAGAGGCGTTATGACCTTTTCTGAAGCCATGTTGTTGTGGGCATAAGAGATTGTGTTTGTCCAAGTAGTTCGTAAATTGGTTGGATACTATGCGTTCGAGTGCCTTGGAGAGAGGTGGTAGTATCGAAATCGGTCGATAGTTTGCATAGCAGGTCATATCCTCGCTTTTGTGGACTGGAGTAACCGTAGCCGCCTTCCATTTGTCAGGGAACTGACCAGTGCTAAGGGAGAGACTGAGAACGTGTGTTAATGGGACTAGAACCTCATCCATAGTGAGGGTTAGGAGTTTTAGATCCAGCGAGTCTCCACTTGATCTTGACTTTGAAATTGCTTTGGTGATGTGTGCTCGTGCATCGTGCAGGTTAATTTCTTTGAAGTGGAAGGGCGGGAGAGTGGTAGGAGGATCATCGGGGATAGCGTGAGTAGTGTCAAGGAAAAAATCCGGAGGAAGGACACTGCTGAGATCAGTAAATGCAACATTAAAGGTGTTCGCAATGACCAGAGGATCCAGGGTGATGGCCTCATCAACCATTAGCATGGTTGGGGAGGATTTAGTTTGTTTCCCCTGTAACTTCTTTGATATTCTTCCAGAAATCTGACCACTTTCCCCAGGAGTCTGAGAGAGCTTCTTTGTAGTAGGCATTTTTCAGTAGCCGTATGAATTTAGTGCAGTTATTGCGGGCACATTTGTAGTTCTGTATGTCATGCTGGGCACCAGAGTCTCTAGCCAGTTTCCAAAGGTGGTCCCGAGCCTTTAGCTGGGCAAGTAGCTCTCCAGTTAGCCACGGGTTGCAGAGTGCTTTGACTTTTCGTTTTTTAAGCGGGGCGTAAGTGTCACAGGACGCGTTGAAGGAGGAGATAAAGAGGTCAAGAGCTGTGTTAACATCCGTTGAGAGGAAATTGGGAGACCAATCAAACCGAATGAGGTAGGATTTAAGGTGTCTTAGCTGTCCACGTGGGAGCACTCTGCTAGTGATGACTTTGGGTGGCGGCTTATGGAATTTATTTGACCATTCGCATATAATGGGTGAGTGGTCGCCTAGTGAGTCAGGAAGGACAGAGGTGCTGGCGATATGAGAGGTATGACTGGTAAGGACCCAGTTCAGTAAGGTACTAGTGCCTGTTTTATAGTTCTTTCTGGTGGTGGAGAGAACCATTTGTGAGAGGTTTGCTGATGATATGGCATCCCGAGATATAGCAGCATCTGATGAGAGCCAATTAATATTGAAATCATCTAGTGTAATTGTCTCCGCACCTACTGGTTGGGATTTGATGAAATCCAGAACAGTTGTGAGGCTCTTCCCTTGGTCTTTGGGGGGGGATGTAGACTGTGATTACTGTGAGGGTTTTGTTGTGTGCTCCTAAAAGTAGCTTAATAAGTAAGATCTGAGCAGTGGAGTCATGGAGAGGAGTAGAGATGGGGCAACCTATGAGAGAGTCTTTGGTGTAGATTGCACAACCTCCACCTCTTTTGGACACACGGTCCAGTCTGTAGACGTTATATCCTGGCAGTGCAGTCGCTGAGTCTGGGATTTTTGGCGACAGCCATGTTTCAACAATTGCTAGAATATCAGGTCTGTGCCGGTTTACAAAGACTTGGATGGCGTCAAGCTTAGGGATCAGGCTACAGATGTTAATACTGGTGATGGTCAGGCCCCCAGTAGATTTTGTACAGCTGGCATTGGTGGTAGTAGAAGGGCCTGGGTTAGGGTGCACATCTCCTGATAGCAGAAGGAGAAGGAGGAGCATCTTCAGGGCGCACAGATGGAGTTTCTTGCAGGTGAGATGACGTATAAGTGGTTTATTACTGGTCTGGCGTCGCAGGTGCTTGCCCCAGAGCAACATCATACGTGATGAGGGATATAGGAGTGACCATTGCCTGTATCTGTGGGAGATGCGGTGCAGCCAATTAAAGGTGTCAGATGTCCTTGAGGGAGAGTGGTGCTCAGAGTGCGAGGTACCTGGGTGGCGATATTGGGTGTCTAGCTGGTAGATGGGGGCAGGCTCCAAGGAGGTAGGAAGGGTGAAGTAGGAGGCGAGGATAGTAAGAGAAAACAGCTGATTGATGGGAGGTAGACATGATTAGAGAGAGATTCATGTGGCTGTGCAAAGCCCAGAATGCGAGAGAAAGTGTTGAAAAGACAGGGAAGGGGAGGCAAAGAGGAAAAAAAGAGGGCAGAGTCAGGATGACTGCAACCTAGGAGGGACCAATGGGATAGAGGCAGGGAGGGAACATGGAGTGGAGGTGGTCCCGAGGAGGGCAACTAAAATGGTGCAGGGTCTGCATAATAAGCCCTGTGAGTAGAGACTGAAGGACCTCAATATGTACACCCTGGAGGAAAGGAGGGAGAGGGGGGCTATGATAGAGACTTTCAAATACCTCACAGGTATAAATAAGGTACAAGAGGGAAGCAGTTTTCAGAAAAAAAGACGCTCAAGAACAAGGGGTCATGCAATGAAGCTAGAGGGGGTAGACTCTGGGAAGATGTGAGGAAGTACTTCTTCATAGAAAGAGTGGTGGGTGCCTGGAACAGCCTCCCAGTGGATATGGTGGGGGCAGAAACTGTAGCAGGGTTCAAGAATGCATGGAATAGGCATAAGGGAAACTTAGTGGTAAGGCAAGGTGGGTGGGGGAAAGAGCTGGAGATCAAGTAAGGCCTGCGTAATACAGTAGGTAGGGAAAAATATGCAGACTAGGTGGGCCAAGCGGTCCTTATCTAGTGTGAAATTCTGTGTTTCTATGAGTCCAGCAGGTTTTCGCAAATCAGGAGGGTGCAGTACAGGCAATATTTGTTCATGCCGACAAGTTACACAGATAAACAGAACAAAAAACAGATGGAACCTTCCCTTTAACATCAAACATACTTCCATGGGTGGGTTGACCTGTCTAGTAATTATGTATAATTATTGGTTGAGGTAAAACAAAAAATCTCATTCCTTGCCTGAGCTTGTTTACCACCCTATTCTGCGGAAAGTTGTTTCTCATCCCCACATCAACCCTTCTATCGATAATATTTTAAAAAATAACAGAATTTAATTACTTCCCACTTGGTCCTGTAACACTATGGAATACTATGTTACATGCAAAGGGAAAACTTTAGGCAATGCCTGATAGAAAAAAGCAGAATCGAATGTCTTTAAAAAGTGTTTGATGTCCAGAGGGAATGTCTGTATACTTTCTCAGAACTATAAAGAATGTACAATATTCCAGAAATAGAATGCTGTTTTTATCTGCCACTGAGATAAGCTCTTGACGTGACCTGCCATCCCATGTCTTGCGTGAATGAAAAGGTATTTCTGACATGATTGGTAATAAGGAAGGCACAAGCAGGATGTAAAAGACCCTGTCCCAGTGTATGGCTGAATTAACAGAGAGCTTGCGACTTGCATGGGAAAAAGAACTTAATTGCTCGACCTCAAATGAAATCGGGGATAAACTTTGGGTCAGTGCATGCAGAGAAGTCAGAGACACTCTGGGGCAAACTCATGAGTACTGACACCAGCCCACCTAGAGAATGTAGTTCCACTAGATGAAGGTTCCTGCTGGAGATGTGCAGAGAGGTATGTGAACTTCTCCCATATACTGTGGGCATGTCCACCTGTGCAGAACATCTGGTGCTAAAATGTGCCAGTTATGTCGCAGACACTTGAAGGAAATATTCCACTCTCACCAGATATTCTTATACATTACTGGGTGACTGCTCCTCACTAGATTCCCTGCCAAAATAGCAGCAGTACTGGGTACTGTCAGCATGTCAAGGCAAATTCTGTTTGAACAAGCGCATAGCCTGACATAATTTTATATGAGATCATGAACATTGAATTTTAGTTGATTTGTTGGGGGGGAGGGGAGACAGATGCTGTGAAATATGTTTGTGAATAATGTTTTATGAATAGTTTATATGTGTGTGATATGTTGTATGTGTGTATTGTACAATGCTCCGAGCCCCCGGGAAGGGGCGCTTTATAAATAACATTTGATTGATTGATTGAATACTGTCCAAGTGGAGATGTTCATCCACACTGTCTATGGAGAAGTGGTTTATATACATGGAACATTGGTGTTAAATGAAAACAAAAATACCATTCTGCAATAAATAAATGAAATGAGACATGCTTTTCTAACGTGGGAGCCATTTCTTGATGGGTATCTTCCCACTGACAGTTTAACAAGAAACTCCCAGTATTGGAAAAAGTTCTAAACTTCTGCCCTCTTACTGACACTCTGACAGGGGTATTCATTATATACACTAATGCTGTGTTATTCCATTTTTGACATTCTGGCCCAGATTTTCGAACTGCGCCATTCTGAGGCGCAAGCCCCTGCGCTGCTCAAAATAGTTGCGCAGGGGTGTGGCGAGGTGATATTCAAAGGTTGCGCTGTTGAGCAACTCCTTGAATATCACCCCAGACACAGCACTTGCGCGAGGCGCAGTGGAACTTGGCGCCACCGCGAGTTGCCAGAGTTGAGCATTAAACTTGCGGTGGCACAAGTACCATTGCGCCATGCTCAAATTTCGATATTCAAAGGTGACATGCAAATGGGGCCATAATTTATGCAAGGCGCGGGGGCGCCATTTGCATCTATTGTAAGCCCCATTTGCCGCAAGTCAAATCTTGTATCGAGGACTTGCTCCTGGCCACCCTGCCAGGCAGCAGCGCCGGGACCGGCCACCTAATGCAGCCGATCGCGGGCATCACGGTTACATGAAACCCCCACACATATCCCACAGCCGATCGCGGGCAGTACAGGTACATGAAACCCCCCATATCCCCAGCCCGATCAGCGGGCAGTACAGGTACGCATGAAACCCCCACACACATATCCCATAGCCGAATCGCCAGGCAGTACAGGTACGCGAACCCCAGCACATATCCCACAGCCCGATCGCGGGCAGTACAGGTACATGAAACCCCCACACATATCCCACAGCCCGATCGCGGGCAGTACAGATACATGAAACCCCCACACACATATCCCACAGCCCGATCGCGGGCAGAGGCGATATGAACCCCCAGTGCCCGATCGCGGGCAGAAGTAACTCCCTCCCCAACCCGAATATCTCCCTGGTGGTCAGTGGACTGTAAAGCCCGATCGCGGGCAGAAGCTCTGCACCACTGGACATGCAGCCCTACCGTCAGTCAGTCGGGCGGGCGGCAGGCGGGTGGATGCTGTCACCGCTGCTGCGGGGGAGCGGGTGGAGGGGCTTCTGGGTGGGTGGGGGGACACTAGACACCAGGGAGATGTTTGGGGGTTGTGATGTGACATTCTGCCCGCGATCCGCTTTACGGTCCACTGGACCACCAGGGAGATATTCGGTTGGGGGAGGGTTACATCCTGCCCGCAATCGGCACCTGGGGTTCACACGCCTGCCCGCGATCGGGCTGTGGGATATGTGGGGGTTTCATGTAACTGTAATGCTCCGCATCGGGCTTCGGATATGTGGGGTTTTAACTGTGATGCCCGCGATCGGGCTGTGGGAGATGTGGGCGGGGGGTTCATGTTACTTATGCCCGCGATCGGGCTGGTGGGGGTTGATACAGGTTATGCCCGCGATCGGGCTTCGGAGATGTGTGGGTGGGGGTTGTTTTACGCTCTGCCCGCGATCGGGCTGGTGGGGGGGCACAGGGACCGAGTTGGGGGCCAGCCAGGGGTGGCAGCTGCTGTGTTGCGCCCTGCAATACAGCAGCTCACCTGTGGGTGGCCCTCAACTTGATCCTTTTTTTTTTTTTTGGCTCAAGGTTGTGCAGGCGCAGGTTGGGGGTTGTGCATGCACAACTCTGCACAACCCGACTGAATATCGGGTTGCGCAGGTTATGCATGGTTCCTCCCCCTCCTGTTGAGCATGCATTCATTTGCATTGCTCTTTTGCGCAACCTGTTGTCAGTGGCGTAACTGCCTCCTGCTGAATATCGCAGAATGGCGCATTTTTGGACTTGCGCATGCGCAACCCTGTTGCGCATGGCGCAACCCTTTTGAATATCTGGGCCTCTATATGCAAAGATGTGTGTAATTTTCTGTTTTATGTGTACATAAATTGAACATTTCAATAAAAATTTATATTGAGGAAAAAGACTTTGCCGTGGCATTCGTGGATTTCAGGCTGAAAGCTTCTGAACAGGTGGCTGATTAATAGCGACAATTCTTGTCTCCGGTGCTGACACCCGAGGGATCAGTGTATCAAAATTTTTTCTCAAGAGCTTGGACAGTCTTAAAGGGGAACAATCAGGACCAAACTCCTCACACTTAAGTGTGGGGCTGGCCCTGATGTACAGTTTGTGTGCTGAATAAAGTTTTTTTTACTCATTGGTTTTAGAGGCACTTGTATCTGGTTGATTCTGTGGCCCTGACACTGCAAGTCGGAGCCTCTCCAGTGGCTTCCCTGAATCCCCTGCAGCTGTCATCAGAGCCAGGTTGTAGTTGCGGGAGATTCATTACCTGCAGTGTGACTTCAAGCTTCGATCGGCTACTTGCTGGTCCTGCTGTCCTTCTGAGACTCAGTACACATTGGTAATTAATTCATTGGTACGTAATCATTTTTAATATACTCTTCCAGAGCTAAAATGGGCCATTCTTTTTTTTTTGTTTGTTTCCATGGTGCTTTTTGCTCCCCCTTTACCACCTGCGCCTTTCTTGGCAACAGGGGAGACATGCGTTTTTTCTGGTTTTCCTTGGGATCCTGGAATGTGGTCCCATATGTGCGTGGAGGTTCACATGTGCTCCGCGGCTCCAGTGATGGCCCTTTCCCACTACCCGGTCTATTGCCAGGGTTCCCTTGTGGCTTGGTGCTACCACTTAACCTCCATTGGGTGGCAGCCAAGAGCCGGGGAACCCTCACGTCCCACCCCAGAGAGGAGAATTACCTTGTGGCATCTCAGTCCTGCTCTGCTCCCTCCCCCCGGGCAAACCCTGGTGGCCCAAGCTTGTGTGAGGTGTGGCGTCCAGAACCTCAACCCTCAGCGCCAAGAGGCTAGCTAAGATGGGCTATTCTAAATGTACATCTTTCTGTTTAAGATGTTTAGTCTTATTTAATAAAGCTTTACTGCTTATTGTAGCTGACCAAGGTGTGGTATTGATCCGCCATAGTACAGCTATATGACAAAATCTAGTTTTTGCACTTGTAAAACAGAAAAAGGAGTCATTTTCATAAAAAACTATAAGGTGCATGCACAAGCAGTGGGCAAGAACAGGTAATAAAGGCATGTGCTCTGTGCCACCCTTTAATTCATTAATAAATCTTTAATCAAGCTACCATGACCAAACCCTGTTTAGCAGGTGTAGGACAATCACTGCTAACAAGTTTGTATAGCCCACCTTGAAAGTCGGCTCCAGTCCCAAGTTTAATTATAAAAATGTTGGCGGCTGTGTGAATGTCTGACAGGAACGTGGCTAGATTGGCCCCGGTCGCCTCAGCTATCATGCTGGAGAGCAATGGCTTCCTGCAGCAGGTCATGAAAGAAGTAATATTGTTCAGAACCTCAGTTGCCACTCTTGAAGAAAAGGTGCAGGCGCTCCAGCACAAGGTGTGGGACACAGAGACTTTTGTCATACATTGATGAGAAAACTAACCCACCACAAGTCACAAATGTAAGAACTTGGAACAGCTTGTCAGCATGCTCTGGGAAAGGAGATTATATACAGTATGCAACGGGTGTAAACTATATATCCATTACATAAATCCTGATATTTGGGCTACTGTGTACATAAGTTTTATTTATGTACATAGCTACTATGTCAGCACTCATTCGTGTACACAGTTGCTATGTCATCAGCTGATTTAGAGTGTTCAGCCTCCGTAGCAGTACTAATCATATTCAAATGCAAATAACTTTAAAACTAAAAATGATAGAATGGTACTGTGAGCACAAAAGTTGTCCAGCACAAACATATCTACAAAATGAGTGGTGTTTAATTACTAACATACTAAAATGCCAGCAGAATAGGCCTAATGGTCTTTCGTGTCTGCTCGTTTGGTCAGTCCCCAACCTGGGTGCTGACCTTGCTGTCCCCCTCGCCTTCTCTGGCTTCTCCCTTCCCAGTTCTGGATATTCTTGCTGCATTGGATTTTGCTTCCAGAACCCTTCCCCTGTACCTGTCCCACCCCCTCTTGAACCCCTCCACTGTCTCTGCCTCCACCAGCCCCCTAGGCAGTGCATTCCATGGCTCCACCACCTCTCAGTGAAGTAGCACTTCTCCTTTCTCCCCTGAATCTTCCCCCCTCCAGCCTTTAGCCATGCCCTCTAGTGGCCCCTTCCTTCTTCCTTCGAAGCACCCCGACTGTTCCTCCCCTATTTACCCTCTTCATGTACCTAAAGACCTCTATCATGTCCCCCCGGTCCCTTCTCTCTTCCAATGTGTACATATTTAGCTCTTCGAGCCTCTCCTCATAGGTCCTGTCCCCCAAGCCCCAAATCATTTTGGTTGCCCTCCTCTGGACCCTCTCCAGGAGGTTAATGTCCCGCTTTAAGTGTGGCCTCCAAAACTGCACGCAGTACTCAAGGTGCGGCCTCACCAAGCAGTTATACAGAGGGAGTATCACTTCCCTCCTTCTGGAGGTGATCCCCCTGATGCATCCCAGCATCCTGTTGGCCTTGGCTGCTGCCCTCCACAAGTCTCAGAGTTGTTCATCTTGACATCCACCACCACCCCAGGTCCCTCTCAGCCATCGAGACTTGTAGCATTTCCCCAGGGTGTACACTTGACCTGGGTTTCTGGCCCCAGGTGGAGTACCTTGCATTTCCTGCATTGAACCTCAGCTTCCACTTTCTAGACCATCTTTCCAGAGCCTCCAGGTCCCCCTGTAGGGCCACCCTCCCTCCTCCCCATCCACCACCGCCTCAGTTTCGAAGTCATCTGCAAAGAGACTCATCTCACTCCTGATTCCTGTCCTAGTGTCAGATAGTGAGGCTGAACAGAAGGGGCCCAAGGACTGATCCCTGTGGGACCCCACTAATGACCCTCCTTGGGGATGAGACTATCCCACCAACTACGACCCTCTGGGTCCGGTCCTGGAGCCAATTGCCTATCCATCTGATCATCTGGTTCCCCACCCCCATTTCTCCCAGCTTATCCAACAGGCCCACGTGAGGAACAGAGTCAAATGCCTTGCTGAAGTCCAGAAAGAGGACATCCACTGGTCTACCCAGGTCCAAGGCATTTGTCACCCAGTCATAGAACTCCACCAGGTTTGTCTGACACGATTTCCCCGAGATGAATCCATGCTGTCTATCGTCCAGGCACCCTGACTTATCCAGGTCCACCCCTAGCCTCTCCTTGACAATGCCCTCCATCACCTTGCCCACCACCGAGGTCAGGCTGACAGGCCTGTAGATACATTTTAGTTCATATATATATATATATATATATATTTAGCAAAAAACAGAAAATTAAGGTTTTTTGCACCTTTTCAACAAACAAATATACTTAACTCTAAAATGAAAATTGATAGCATTGTACTTTGAGCAAAAAGTTGTTTGGCACACAAATATCTTCCAAATGAGAGATGTTTCATTTATAGATGCCTTTTAGATTTTTTTTTTATAATCAGCAACAAATGGCAGAAAATTCAATTTTTATTCACTTTTTTGATGGACAGCCCCCCTTCCCACAAATAAAATGCAAAACTAAAAGAATTGTGCATCAAACTTTTTCATTATGTACTGTCCATAATGTAAAGTTGGAGCATCCATTGCAACTGCTTAGCAACCACTATGCTAAGCGGAGCTACCCTGGGAAAACCACAAAAAGTCCATTAAGTTAACATTAAAAATTAAATAATTTAAAACAAAACTCCATACATGATCCTAAAGGATCCCTATTGCATAAATGAAATGTCTAACAGGGACCTTGTGTAATACATGATTTATTTTCGCTCGAGCTGTTTGACCTTGGGCACATCACTCGTGGCTTACGTCACTTGTGAGGTTACCCAAGTTCAAACTCTCTTGTGAAAAATCATGTATTCCACAGGTCCCTGCTATGTATCCTATATCTATATCTATCGATATATATATACACACTCCACAACGTTAACCCAAAAATGAAAGGGGTACATAAAGACCAAAAAAGTGTTGCAGGAAGCCCATAACTACATTTTGAAAAACTGGCCTGATAGAGCCCATGCATTGAAGCAAGTCCTTGGAGATAGAGCTCCGCAGACTTTTGGGGGACCACACAGACAAACAAGGCACCAGCATCTCCCCCCAACCCCCGCGCACTGAACAACAAAGCAACTTGATGGCATGGTGATTAAATCATCGGGTGACAGGGCATTTGGTGTGGCACCACTGAATTTCTGGAATGCCTTTACACATGAAATGAGAGCGGCTCCCTTGCTGGCTGCTTTCAAATCATTATTGAAAACATATTATTCTTACCACAGGAGTCCTTTAGCATCAGTAACTTTTCTGCACCAACTGCCCCGGAGGTGTGCCTTTAAGAGATATTTAAATGACCTTGGGTCCAAGCCAATCAAAAGAAAGGAGGAGGTTAAGAGCTGTTGAAGGCTTCAGAATTTTTTTCTCCACTGGACTGAGCAATATTGCCTCTGAGGAGTCTCCCAACTTTCCTTGTTGACAGCCTCCTAGTGCTTATCTGGGTAAAGTTTACACTCATAAATTATTTCCTTAAGTGTGCTGAGTGAAAGTTTACTTTTTCATTAGCGCCGTGCAAATCTTTTTATTTTTAGCACGGCCGTGCTATTTTGACTTATTTTTACTGCGACTATTTAGTTTAAAGCCTAATTTTACCGTGGGTGTTTATTTTTGACGGTTTCCTTCATTTTGGGGCAAATTCTTGTGGGAACCATCAAATTAAGGACAGTTGCTTTGTTTTTTTACCTCAGACCTCACACATTGTTTACCACAAGGCACATGCAGTGGATTTCAAATTTAAACAGTGCCTGGGGGTTTTCACTCTAGATTAGCAATTATGAGGAAACCTATTTTGTTATATTACTGAACCTTGGTATCGTCTGTGTCAGGACTGTCCGTAAGGGTCCAGCAGCCACCTGTGCGCAGTTGAGTATTAATGGGTTTCTATTAAGATTGGCACTGGTATAGATCCCAGTTCTACAACCAAAAAAAAAGACTAGTTATAGACAAAGTTTATTAACTGGGACAGGACTGGCTGGTGGCATTTTCACAGAAACCTGCACTCAGTTCATAGGTCCAGGACTGGTTTGCTTTGCTTAAATTTTTAAACATAGCAGACAAATCTTTGATTATTATGGCTGAGGAGAAATAAAAGGCTTCTGAAGAGGGGCCATTCAAAAGTGCTAATACCAAAAGCAGAGGTGCTGAGGAACCCTCCAGATCCCAGCCAAAAAATAAAGCTTCCAAAGATGAAGTTCCTCACAAATTGAAAAATAAGAGTGACAAAAAAAGGAAGCTTGATCAAGCCTCTGATGAAATGGATAAAAAGAAACTCTGTCAAGACAAATATGCTCCTGTTGCTCCTGGGAAAGCCAATAGCAAGACAACAGGCAGCTTAAAGCATACAGAAAAAACAAACTGCGCAGGTTCTTCCGTCTGTGCACGATATGGAAAAAGCATGGCAACTGTTTCAGACCCTTCAAAACATGGGTCCTCGATTTACTGGGGCTGGCAAGCACTCTTCCACAGTCCTCTCTTCTGTAGACTGTGAGGGTGATGCAGATGATGATTAATTTTATGATGTCCCTGACATGGATTTTGAGGGCCTTGAGTCCCAGGAGTCCCCAGACCCTCACCTTGCAGATCCCCCGGGTGACCACAAGGATCCTGCCTCTATGTTTACATTTATACAAAATATGCTGGACACCATGGACCTCCCTACGCAGGAGCCCAACCAGGATGTTGATGAAGATTATAGGGAGATGAAGGGTCTTTCATCCTCAGACCCTGGTCTTCCCTACCTATAATGCATTTAGAAAAAATACCACAAAGGTGCTTCAACACCCCACTTCAGTATCGGGTTGATATGCGGCTTGAGAGAAAATATAAATTGTTTAAAAATGATACCGAGTTCCTGTCTGTACACCCTAGCCACGAGAGTATAGTGCAGCAGGCAGCTTGTGAGAAAGCTGGAGTCTCCTTGTTCCCCTCTCCCCCTGACAAGGATTCCAAGAAACTTGACTTTATAGCAAAGAAAATGTATGCCACAGCTTCCCTGCTTCTCAGACTTTCTTCTTGCATGGCATTCACAGCCAAATATCAGAAAGCCCTTTGGAAATATGTCCAGGCTGTTGCCCACAATGGATCAGATTCTGTGGTGCAGGAGCTGGTAGATACGTCAAAAACTACCCTGGAAGCTACTATGTACCAATTCCACATGGCAGACAACAATGATGCAGCCTCTAGGGCGATGGCCCATGCCATCTCTCTGAGACACTTTGTCTGCCTTAGAACAACCAGTCTGACCAAAGACACTCAGAACGAGGCCATGGATTTTCCCTGTGATCAAAATATGTTGTTTGATTACAGAACCACTGACTACATGAAAAAGGTAGATGAGTACAAGACCTCCTGGCAGAGCCACTCATCCAAGCCTAAGCCAGCCACCCCTCAGAGATCCCGTCCCAGAGGTGGTAGGGGCAGAAGTTTTGTTCCCAGGCCTTACAGTCCCTATCCCCAATCTGACTTAGACCAGTACAGGGTGTCTTTCAGAGGCAGGGGCAGAAGGGGCCAAAGAAGAGCCACCTCTACCTGGCCATCTGCCTCTCAGTCTAAGTCCTGATGTGTGTCCAGGTTGCCTCCCCACTTCTGGTTGGAGACAGACTCTCCCACTATCTTCAGCAGTGGTCACTCATCATAACGGACAAGTGGGTGCTGGAGATAGTGGAGAAGGGTCTGTCTTACAGTTAAAGCAGCTGCCAGACCTCAAGCGTACCCAGGTGTCAAGAGCTCTGTCTCCAACACAGATACTGCTGTTGGAAATGGAGGCACAAAACCTTCTGGCTTTACGAGCAGTGGAGCAGTTCCCCACCCACGAGAAGGGCAAGGGCCTCTACCCCAGGTATTTTCTGACGCAAAAGAAAACTGGGGAGTGGCGACCTATCCTAGATCTCAGATATTTAAACAAATATTTGAAAAAAAAATTCAAAATGGTTACTCTGTCACTGGTCATACAGTCTTTAGAGCAGGGAGACTGGCTAGCCTCACTAGACTTAAAGGATGCCTACTTCCACATACCCATAAGGAGATCTCACAAGAAGTTTCTCAGGTTCAAACTTCTTTCGGGTCACTATCAGTTCACTGCAATGCCCTTCGGTCTGTCCTTGGCCCCAAGAGACTTTACCAAGTGTTTTGCAGTGGTAGCAGTACGTCTCAGGAGACTAGGTGTCACTCTCTACCCCTATCTGAACGGCTGGCTCATAGTAGCAAAGTCTCCTTGCTAGGTCAAGGAATCTCCCTCACAGAACGTACTCTGGAGTCTCTGGGTTTCCTGGTAAATCTAAAGAAATCTCACCCAGAACCCACCCAGCTGTTCACCTTCAAGGGGCCCAGCTGGACACTCAGAAGGGATATGCTTTCCTCCCACAGGAAAGAATTCAGAGTTTCCTTTCAGCGGCAGATTCTTTCACCCAGGGACAGCCAAAACCAGACAGACATTTCCTTAACCTTCTGGGACATATGGCCTCTATGACTGCAGTAGTCCCAGGAGTCAGGTACAGGATGAGACTCCTGCAAGCCTACCTCAGAGCTTGCTGGTCTCAGAGAAGCAACATATTTTCAAAGTTGATACCTGTGTCGGAGCAGTTCCTCCAAAACTTGCTGTGGTGGAAGACCCCTGCAAATTTGCAGGCAGGGGTTCCCTTTCAGGCTTCTCTTCCCACAAAGGTGATCACCACAGATGTCTCCCTTTTGGGCTGGGGAGCTCATTTGGACAGTGCCTCAGTAAGTGGCAACTGGACTCTTGAAGAGCCACAGTTGCACATAAATCTTTTGGAACTCAGAGCAGTCTTACTAGCTCTCAAAGTTTTCACTCCCAGCATAAAAGGGCAGGTGGTTCAAATTTGAATGGACAACACCACTTCAATGTTCTGCATAAACAAGCAGGTTGGTACCAGATCAGGAATACTCTGTTTGGAAGCTCTGGTCTCTAGCATTCTCCCTGGGAGTCAGCCTCTCGGCTATTCACCTCCCAGGCAAACTCAGTACTCTGGCGGATGCTCTAACCTGCATCAGGCAAGGCCAGAGCAAATGGACACTGAACAAGTAAGTACTAGTCACAGTGTTCAGGCAGTGGGGCACACCAGATGTGGATCTGTTTGCCTCTTCTCTCAATTTTCAGCTTCCTCAGTACTGTTGCAGGCCCCCAGTTCCGGGAACACTTCCTCTGGATGCCCTGATCCTGCACTGGTCAGGGAGGTTCCTATATGCATTTCCTCCCTTTCCTCTGATATTCAGGGTTTTGCTGAAACTCAAACAGCAGCCTGCATCGATGATCCTAGTAGGTACGGACTGGGTCAGGCAAGCCTGGTACCCTCTCCTTCTCTCAATGTCCTGCAACAGGCCCATTTGCCTGCTTCCAACTCACTCCCTGCTGACCCTTCCTCAGACAGGAGTGCAGTACCCAAACATACACTCTCTTCACCTCAAGGCTTGGTTCTTGAGGAGTTAGTTTCCATTCTCACAGTACTCTGAACAGGTCATTAAGATACTGAGGATGGCTAAAAAACCGAACACTAAGAAGACTTACGCAGCCAAATGGAAAGGGTTTTCCCTCTGGTGCAAGAACGAAAAGGTCGAACCCCTATCAGCTTCAACCCTCAGCTGCTAGGCTGCCTGGTACAACTACAGGTGTCAGGCTTGAAACCATCTTCACTCAAGCTACATCTGGCGGCAATTTCAGCCTACCTTTTGGTGGGAAAGAAGAAATTATTTTTCCCCACATTTTTGAACAGTTTTTCAAAGGCCTCTTGCACCTCCAGCCTCCAAGCAGGGAGTCCTTTCCTCCTTGGAGCCTGAACCTTTGCATAGATGGGCTCATAAATCCACCCTTTGAGCCTATGTCCACGGCCCACATCAAGTTTGTAACTTAGAAGACCATCTTCCTGGTAGCCATTACATCTGTTGGGAGGATTTCAGAGCTACAGGCCCTGTGCACTGAGCCAAATTACATCACCCCTCACAATGATAAAGTTGAGCTCAAGACAAACAGGAAATATCTGCCAAAGGTGGTTTCAGAGTTTCACTTGAACCAATCCATTATTCTGCCTGTCTTCTTTACTGAGCCATCCACTCCTGGCGAGCAAAAGCTCCACAGCTTGGATGTCAAAAGAGCCATCTTTCACTACCTGGAGCATACTAGACAGTCCAGAAGCTCTTCCACTCAGTTGTTCCTCACGGGAATGTAGGCAGAGGAAGACCAGCTACCAAGAGAACTATTTCTTATTGGTTGGTCTCTTGTATTCGATTCTGCTATGAGAAAGCTGGTCAGTAACCTCCAGTGGGGCTCAGGGCCCACTCCACTAGGGGCACTGCAGCCTCACTTGCAGCAGCAAGGGACATACCCCTACTGGATGTCTGCAAAGCAGCTACCTGGAAATCTGTGCACACCTTTGTGAAACACTACAGTTTGGATGTGCAGACCAGATCCGATGCCAAATTTGGCAGGGTGGTTCTGCAGGGCTTCTTTCCTAAGTAGGTTCTCTGCCCACCTCCCACTTGGTACTGCTGGGTAGTCTGCAAAAAAGTTACTGATGCTAAAGGACTCCTGGGGTAAGAAGAAAAAAGTACTCACTACAATAATCTTCCTTCTTCCAAGGGGTCCTTTAGCATCAGTAAGCTCCCACCCTTCCTCCCTGGTTCACCTGTCGGAGAAGGGCTCTTTATGTCACTTTTTACCAAATTTGGAGTTTCTTATTGATGAGTTTTTAGCTCATGTTGCTGCTGTTTCTAGTTCCACTTTTGTGGACATTTGCATGTTTTTTAAATCTTGATTCCTTTTTGGGGCATTTGCTCTTGTTTTTCCTCGAAAAAATTCTGAAGCCTTCAACAGCTCTCACCCCCCCCCCCCCCTTTTGATTAGCTTGGCCCTACACTCATTTAAATATCTCTTAAAGGCACACCTCCGTGGCAGTTGAACCCTAGCCAGCTAAGTGCAAAAAAGTTACTGATGCTAAATGACCCCTTGGAAGAAAGATTACTGCAGTGAGTAATTTCTTCTTTTCCTTTATGCTTTTGCTTGGCTTCCTAACTTATTTATATTAAATTTTAATCCGTTGTCAAACGGTTTTATTGTAAGGTGCTCGCAGCCTTTTGGACTGAGCACCATATAAATAAAATTGACACTGGCATACACCTTTGCTGGTTTACATTCATGATGATCCAGGTGGCACAGCCACCAGTCAGTTGCTTGTTGGATGTGTATACACAGGGACAGAGGGGCAAGTGACTGGGGGAGCCTCCAGGACTCAATACTTCGGTCCCAGAAAGTGTTATTCAGTTTCTGAGCATGGATTTCAAACATTTTTGAACAGTCTGTTATTAGCTTTAATGTTAAAGTAGAATCATTATTTATATAGCGCTTTTCATACACACTGTATCCCGGAGTGCTTTACAAGCAATGCTAGACTGGTAGTGAAGTGACAATGTGTAGTGGCAGCCATTTTCGCACATCAACACCCACACACAGCTTTGGACAACTGCATGAACCGGTTTTATGTTAATAAAGTTTATTGTGTATGATACTCTGGACCACCTCTTACACTAACGTCCAGGCCACTAGGTTTGTGCATGTTTGTACGTGGGGTTGAGCAATCTTTGTGCCTGAGACAGGATGGAAGTCGGAGTAGACGCCTGCCCCAGCACAAGAATACGTTTCTTGGCACGGGGGGTTGCTCATCCCACTTACCATTGCTCCTCTCACAACTCCCTCTGCCTTTCCTTCGTGCTTCAGCATTGCTAGCCAACAGCATAACTGCACTTCATGGAACACCAAGGAGATTCATTCCCCTACTGAACTACTTTACTTAAGGAGGGAAGGGGCTGGGATCACTTTCTTGGAGAAGACCCATCTCACCTGACTCGAGAGCAGCAAACAGGCTGGGTCTCCCAGGTGTATGGCAGCACCTTTAACTTGAGAAGCAAAGAGGTAGCTATCTTTGTACACAGCGATGTCCCATGCACAGCTGGGAAAGTCACCTCTGGCCCAGAGAGCGGATATGTTCACATGCAAGGCTCTCAGTGGGGCCAGGAAATTACTCTCTGACACATGCAAGGCCCAAAGCAGGCAAATGCAACATTCTTCATAGAACCAGAAAGGGCAGCTGGTAGTGGGAGGAGATGTCAGTGCAGCCTTGGACTACTTTTATTTTTTATGCCCCCTTCTCACTGGCCCCATAGGACCTCTCTCTCCAGTATGGACACCGGGACCCTCTTTCTCCTGCTCTGCCGAAGATCCTCTGACTGAATCTCCATCCTGGGGTGCTCTCGTACCCCACCCAACCTAACCAAACCCCCCCGGCTCTGACTCCGACGAGGTGGGACTGCCAACTCCTTTGGCGCTCTATCTAGAATCTAGCGGGCAACCAGAGTGAGGGTGAGAGATGGAGGTTGGTCGGATGGATCCAGCGATGAGCGTGGGTGCCGTCCATGGATCCCTTCACCTTCCCGGGTGGCAGGGTCTTTTCCATTTTTCCAGGGGTGCAGACATGCAGTGACGTCCAGCGCATGATGGGCGCATTCCCGCACCCATGCGCAGGACGTCTACCAACACTCCCCATACCCCATGTGCATGCCCCACTAGGTGCAGTGCTCCCAGTCTCCACTGGGAGCTGCTGGAACTGCAGGAGGCACTACTCTCCCTCCCCAGGAGAGGAGAGCAGTCCATCAGATGCTTGTTTCTCTTCTCCCCAGCCAACCACCAACGACCCGAGTCTGCTCCTGAACACAGGTCATCAGTGTGGTGTGAGGTAAGGCTAGTACCTCAACCCTCAGCACCACCGGGCCAGCTCAGTCTTGGAGTTCTTAGGTCCAAAACCGCTTCTGGACCATATTCACCAGCCTCCTTGGCATTAGAGGGTATGGTCACTGAATTGAGCCTAACAGACATCTGGAGGCCGGTGAATCCCTGTGGCAGGATCTACTCCTTTTATTCAACCCCTCACCAGTCCTACTCAAGGATCGACATCTGGCTAACCCCAGCGCAGTGGGTTCCAGGTGTGTTGGTGGTACATATAAGTGCAGTGATCGTAACAGTCCATACTCTTGTCTCCTTCACCTGGCTCCCACCAGGGACCCTCTCCCCATCTCGGAGGCAATGGGACTTTTTTGTTTTATTTTTCAAGCAGCTCGACAGGAGACCTACAGAGCAGCCATCTTTATTTTATAAGAAAACTTTGCCATAGTTGCCACATATTTCAAAATACTGATAGCCGATTTACATCGTTACATTAGGGTACATACTGCACCTCTGCAGCCCAGGTTTACTTCAAATGAGGGCTATACGAACTATAAATCATTCGAATGAAAAGTTGTAACTCATGTGGACAGCATTCGCCATAATGGAACTAGACCTAGTGCCAAAATGTAAAGTATAACATCTTTGTTTACCACAGTCACCTACGAACTGTTGTAGTCTAGCTGATTTAGTAAAAGGCAATCCAAAACATCAGTTAGTGTTGCCCCTTCCCTCCACATTCAGTCCCCCTGTTAATTCTTGCAGAATAAAGCCTACATGCTGCTGTACCTTCACACTATAACATTTTTAACTGCTTAAATGTTTAACTACGTAATAAACGATGTTTTAGGCGAACCTAAAAAGAACTAAGGCACTCGCTATTACTAAAGAGTTCCAGCATAAGAAACAAGTTATCGTGTACTGTAAGTCTCTGGCTGGCATTAGGAAAATGTTCCTTTAGTCCAAAATGTGTTTCTTACGTAGTCCAGCTCAAGCTGGTAGCACGCAGGCAGCGCGAGTCATGTGGCCGGTGCTACTAATGGTGGTTGCACCTTGCTGCTGCCATCTTCACAACAGTCCGTCCTCATTAAAACAAGGTAAGGTACATCATTTATACTCCCTGACATTGGGCGGCTTAGTAGACCCCAAGATATGGTGCCAGACCCCACACCCACCACTCAAATTGCTAACGGAGTATGTTAGTACTGATGGACATTTAATTCAGGCTTCACAGTCTGAATCTGCTTCTGTTTCTGCTCCGAGGTCCCAAAGTCCTTGGAAATATTTTTCAACTAGTTTGTTAGCATTCTGTGGGTCACGAAATAAATGTTTCCAGAACAGATAATTGTCAGTTTTGCAGGATACTGTAAAGCATGGATCACACCAGGGGATTTCACGGTAGCAAATAGCCCATCAGAACTTTTTCTACAGCTAAGAGTTGCAAAACTCAAGTCTGGGAAAATCAAAATCCTAGTACTGTCTTCCAGGCTGATGGATTTATTCTTCCTTGCAGCATCCATGATTCTGTCTCGAGCACCCGCCAGAACGATAAGAAAGGTCCTAGGGGAGTCACTGAGCCTGTTTCTGCGGGTGATTCTGTAAGCCCTTGATATTGCCAGTGTCTAATCCAGACGGAGAAGTTTTTGTAACCATCTTGCTGCAAAGTTATTATAGTTCTCCCCTTCAGATGCCTCTGGTAGCCCTAAAACCTGCAAGTTGGGTGATCTTGAAATGTCTCAAGGGCTTCTAAATGAAACTGGAACATACTTTCTCTGTTGATAAGGCTTGCAGTAGCAGTGGTGGGCGTCAAAGCTGCACTTGCAGCTTCCTTCAGTTCTGCAGCAGTTGTAGCAGACTGCTGTTCAGTCAGGGTTACTCTATTCTGAAAGTTTGTTATTTTCTGGTCTAGGGTGGCTACACTAAGATCCAAAGCATTGATCGCTTATAGCACATCATGTAAAATAATCTGCGACTCACAAGAGATGGCCACATTCATTTTTGTTGCTGCTACAGTGGTGGCCTGCTACCCTTTCTTACCACCACTCTCCCCTCTGCCTTTTTTCAGATCTACCATTTCTCTTGATCAAAGTCTCTAAAAAGCTCAGATTGTGATCTCCACTATTAGGTCTAGCAGGTTTCTTATAGAAACTTTAACTCTGCAAGCAGATTAATATGGATTTTACCAGAATCTGTCTGAGCTCTGGGAAAATACGTCCTTCCTTGTTGGATACTAGTTCTGTCCCCAGTAATGGCATTTTTCCCTTTCTTTTTCTCCCCACATACTGGCTGGTCCTTACTCTGCTGATGGTCACCCCCCCAACCCCATCACCCACCATCTCTGGGCGTATCTCTGACCTTTGCTCACAGCCCCACAGCTTTCCCTCTAGTGGGACCGGTGAGGGGTACCCAGTTCCCCCTCCAGAAGCCTCAGTAGGTCCTGGGGGGGGTCTACGGAGAGCCATCTGCTTCATCCTGTCAACCAGTGGGATTTCCTCCATACCTCCCTCAGGACACTCTGTGGAGCGGGCAGCATGATACTGCATGCAGAGCGTGCAGACGTGTTCTGCAGGGAGTGTCCTCCTGGCCCTTAGCTGCTGTGCATGCTCCACAACTTATGGTCACCTAGTGGTACTGCAGCGGAGCTTGTTGCCCACCATTATCTGGGATGCTTGATTCTCCTCCCCCCAGCCAGCCCCTGATAACTCAGGCTCGCTACTAAACCCAGGTCACCGAAGTTGTGAGCAGTAGCACTACCTCTGCGACAATGAGCTGGCTGCAGCAATGGCACTTTAATGCGTCCTTCCTACAGGATGCAGCATTTCAAGAATCCCTGGAGACAGACGTAAAGAAAGACAGAGACCAAGTGTAAGGAGGATACATTGGCAGCTTTATGCTGAGATGCCCTCAAGGCCTTCATTAGGGGCTGCTGCATCAGTTATGCAGCCCATCTCAGAAAAGCCAGAAAGAGAGATTTGGAAGCCCAAACTCAAAAGCAAAGAGCTGGAAAGGATGCTCAGAGAAAGGCCAACATACTTTCCATCCCTCCTGGCAGAAATAACTGGAACTTCGTACGACATCAATATGCACTTACACCAGAAGGTGGAATTTGTTTTGTTCCAGCTCAAATAGTTATTCGTGGACACAGAAAAAAAAACAGGTTGTCTCCTGGCATAACAGTTGAAAAAGCATCAGGAAAGATCCAGGATACTCTGATCTAACAATGGAGAGATACAGAAGGGCCACAGGCCATAAATGGTACACTCCTGGCTCTATCAGAACCTTCATAAACGGGCGGTATCCCTGACAGAAGAGGAGCCGACCTCCTTCACAACTCCTTTGGGGCTTACCTAGGCTATCTCCAGCTCTCAGACACCTGCTGGATAGACCCTCCTTGACTGAAGAGCGAGAGGATACTTTGTGTAGTATGCCTCCCAGCTGAATTTTTATATTCCTTTGAGCAGGTCCTCCTTGAATCAATAAAGGAGCCTCTGAGAGAAGTCTACTAGATAGCGTAACTGTCACCCTTAATGAGAACTGCTGTCATCTCCCTTATTCCCAAGCCAGGAAAGGGCTCCCACGCCTGCATCAGCAACTGCCCCATCTCCCATATCACTGCTGACTGCAAGACTTTCACCAAGATGTTTGTGTCCAGACTAAAGGGAGTGACTGGAGACCTGGTGGACAGGGACCAGGTAGACTTCATCCCGCAATGTGGGGGGATGGACAGTACAAGGAGGTTACTGAACCTTATTTGGAAGACAGTGCACCATCACTCAATAGTCTTGATATGGCTGGATGCAGAAAAAGCATTTGACAAGGTGGAGTGGGGATATCAATTTGCAACGAGGCTCATATACACTTGCAGCTCTCCCAAACCTCCTTACTATGTAGGCCGGTGCTCCAGCTCAAGTGGGATCTCTGTGAGGCGGCAATACTAAGAGAAATGTCGAGACAGCAGTTACATTTGGTAAGATCCCCACCAGACTCAAGGGCTACTGAACTCTTCCTCATAACAGCCACATGGAAGTGCTGTGCCAAATCAGCCCAATGGTCCCTGATTGACTCTACCTGCTTCCTGCTATGGAAGAATAGGAACCGTACCATGGGGAATAAACCAATAGAGTGGAAAAATTGGCCTGACAAGGGCATAACCTAATTAGGGCACTTGATGGAGCAGTCATAGGACACTTAACAGGTCTTCAGATAACTGCAGACTGAGTTTTCACTGGGTAAGCAATAGCACTGGCAGTGTCTGCAGCCGAGACGTGCCCTGGGCCAACTGATCAGATCGCAGTACAAACTCCAAAGCCCAAATGATCTAGAAGAGGTGTTGTACCCTTCCACAAGGGATCCCTCCCAAGGGCAGTCACATGCACAAAAGGCTTTGGGGGCTTAAAGAGGATCCCACTGACCCCCTTAGAGCCAAATGGAGTGCAGAACTGGATGTGAGATCCCCTGGCTACATGGAATAGAGGCTGGCAAGGTCTTCACTCAGCAGCCAGGGATGCAAAGAACTGCTTCACACAGTTCAAAATCTTACACATGTCACACAGGACACCTCAGAAGCTCTTTGAGTATGGCCTGATAAACTCGGACAGATGCTGGAGATGCAGCATGTCTGCTGGCGCTATGACACAGCTCATGTGGGACTGCCTGATACTGAAACAGTACTGGGCTGATGTACAGTGCATCTGCAAAGACCGATTAATCTCAGATGTGAGTCTGACACCACCCAGTGATGACAGGGCTTGCAGACTAGCCTGCCTGGGTTCGGATTTATCCCCCCAGCAAACATAATGACTTCAGGGCGCTGCGATCACTGCATAGCAGATGGTTCTCAGGCACTGGAAGGAGCAGTCAGCCCCTTGTCTCTGAATGGCTCCTGGAACTAGGGAAGATGGCAAGCTTCGAAAGAGTCCCATTTTGCAGTGATCATAAGACTAGATGTCTTAATAAAAACCTGTTGGGGGGATATACCCGACATCTGGACACTGCCTGATATCACAAGGACATTTCATGCCACACTGTTACACAATTGAGCCAAACAAGTGTGGCAGTGGGAGATAGCCTATAACTGTCTCAAGCCCAAACCCACATGGTCCCAAACACCATAGAAGGGACACCAGACCTGCAGTATCATCTCAGTTAGGCTAATGGTCTCTGCTGTAGCATTGAGTGGTTAGGACTGAGAGGAATAAGCTGCAAGTAACATACCCAGTGGCTTTCCAGTGGTGACACTTGTGCCAACAGATGACTATAGTTACATTTGTGTGTAGAAACCAGTTTAAATACATTCTTACTGTATTGATTTTTGCCCTACAGGTGTACTTCCAAGGGGCCCTGGCACTGACCAAGGCCCTGGCTAAGCAATGCCTACATTGTTTGATTGTTCTTTTTTATCTGTCAATAAAATGCAAATTATAAATAAATAAAATACAGGTAAACCAGGAATTTCTGTACTTTTTCTATAGCCTGATATTGAGGGGAAGGGAACATATGTGGTAGGGGTAGCACCTGAATATTATATCTTCTGTAGAGGATACTGAGTATCCTATAAAGTCTCAAAAAAAAAAAAGTTTGCCGGAACCAGTAGATCCAACATAAGAATCCACACAATATCCCCCCATAATCTGCCCACAGAAAAAGTATAGAAATTCTCTGCTCACCTTAGTGAGTAACTTCACAATGCTATGCCATGACACCAATTTTCTCGGTTTAACTCAGTGGTGCCCTTGTCACATTTTGAGAGCACGCTGAGGTGGGTATTTTTAAAACATGTACACTTCCAAAATTCAGACTAACGTGCGAGCCCTGGCAGAGGCCCCCCCCCCCCTTAAGTGTTGGGGTGTGGGGCATGGGCACAAGGAATGACACAGGCTCCAGCCTTTCTCTGTAGTAGATGCTAGTATTCTTCACACTGAACACCAGGATTGAAGAAAACTGTGCTGCATAGGGATGAGTCCTTTAAGAGCTAGTACACTGCATGAAATTAATATTAACTTTTAAAAATAGTTATTTGTAACTGTTTGTATCTGAAGTCCTTTTTCTTTTCTCTTTTGTGAATTAGAAGATTTTCTACCTGGCAGTAATTTAGTTTATTATACTTATTAAAAGCACCCTGCTGGGGCTTAGAACACCTGCACAATAAAATATAAAAATAGTTGCCATAGACTGGCCCGTCGGCACAGCAGTTGGATTTCCACTTGCGACGCCGGCAACCCAGGTCCGGGAATGGACTCGGGTCGTTGGAGGGCCGGCAGGGGGAGAAGGATGGAGCATCCACAGACAGCTCACCTTCTCCGGGGGGAGGGGGAGGATGCGAGCTGGGCACCTGCTGGCCCCTGGCAGAAGCCGGGAGCACAGCAGGACATCAGGGCTCGAATTGCTGGGGGAGTGATGGACATCGGCATTCGCCTTGACGTCAAGTGGCACGTCATTTTCCAGGGGAGAAAAACCAGGAAACAGCTCCCTGGCTAAGCCAGATGATGGTCTCTGGCCCCCCGCTGCCGCCAGGCTTCACGACCGACCCTCCTCAGCGACACCTGGAGCTGACTGCCGCAGTGCGCTGGATGGCCCCCACTGGTGGCTTCCCTCTCGGAGGAGGGGGACCCACCAGGCAAAGGGATACGCTGGGCTACCTCCAGTGGGTTGCAATATGAGGTAAGGGTCGGTGTTGGAGATGGCAGGCAGACGGAAGGACCAAGGTGGCACGAAGGAGGGGCTGACCAAGGGGAGCAGAGGAGCCAAAAAAAAAAAAGTCATAAATAAGAACAGAAAACAGCAAGGTAAACCAGTTGCATTTACAGACACAGTCATCCTATCTTTTTTTATAACAGCAGTAAAGCAGAGCTGCTCAGACTTAACCACTCAAAGGCTAACTGGAGTAGGTAACATTTCAGTTTATTTTTAAAAGACTGCACTGAACTAATGGTGTGTATCCCCTCGAGTTGCGTATTTCAGAAGGTAGAGGTTGCCACCAAAAAAGCTTGATCACCAGCGATCTTTAAACAGGATGCTGGCACCCTCAGCAAACACCACCCTCTTGATGTCTAGTCCTTGGAAGGCACATAGGGAGTTGGAAGTTCACCGAGGGATCGAGGGCTAGTACTAGGTGTGATGTTTGTAACAACCATATGTAATTCTGTTTCCCTTCATACCTCATCAGCATGGTGACCTTACTGGTTGTGACATCACAACTGATCAAAATGGGCCAATCACCTTCTGCCAGACTGTTTCCTTGTGATGTCACAATGCTGATGCAGTGTGAAGGGAATAATAGCACTAGGTATGTCAGCCTCCAGGGAGAGTGCTGTTCTGTGTTCACACCAAATACTATCCGACAGAAAACTTCCTGATTAGCAAAACGAAAAAGAAAAATACTTCAGAATTATAAAGTAGCAAGTCACTACTTTAAAAATCGTAACCTTTTTACATCTGCTGTTTTTGGTGCTGCTAGCCCTTTAACAACTGCCCTCTGAGTGGAAACCCCTGAAGGGGGGGGGGGGATGAGAGTCTAAAAAGCACGGAATAAGGTGGATGCTATGTCCTTTTGTTGTTTTGATGTTTGACATTTAACTCTGTATGGTGTCAGACTTCAAAACCATCAAAGGATTGTCTTTTCTTCCCCAGTGCTGGCAGCGTTGCCTGGAAGGTTGCCATCTCCACATGTTCTGGTGCACAGAGGGTACACCTGGGAACAGCCAGGATATATAAAAGGGGACCCTGAACGTTCGGAGTCTGTTGTTACACATTTCCCATTACATCTGTTAAAGCACAATGTGGTGGTACGCTCAGCTCTTCAGGACCAAATAACGAGGTTCGTTTTTCCATCAGCAAACTAACACTGAAGAGGTTCTTTCTCCTCTGAGGTATGTGAAATGTTTTTTTTTTTTTTTAATGGGGTGGGGGCAATACCTGAGATAAAATCTGTAGACAATTTTGCAGTGCTACCGGATAACTATTGTGAAAAATGCAGTCTGTGAACTCCATATGCTTAATGTTTTTTCCAAACAATATTTTCTTCTCTGACTTCCTGGACAGCCCCAATCGGACTGCCCCTCAGCCATCTCCAGGTTCTTTGCTCCAACTTCTGTTGTGCCTCCTTGGCTAACCTGCCCTCAGTGCAAAGGTCTCTAAGAAACACACCCTTCCCCAAGGAGTACTGGATCCCATCCCAGAGGCGGGTGTCTGGTCAGCAGCATCGGTCCTGTGAGGGTCCAGTCGCCATCCTGACACCATTTTCACTCTGCGTGGTTGCAGGCATGTGATGATGCGACATGAGTAGTTGTGCCCGAGTATGCATCACTGACTATAGCAGCTCCCCCCAGCACTGAGCCTCTGCATGGACTGCCTCCCAGTTTCTGCTGAACAGCAGTCACAAAGGAGTTCAAGATCCTGTACCCCTCCCCAGGAGGAGGGCTGTCCAGTGGGAGGCTGATCAGTCCTTCTCCTGGCTGTCATCTTGTGATCTGAGTTCATTTCTGGACCCGAGTGGCCAGAGTAGCAACCCCTGTCCTACCTGCCCAGCCTCGGTGAGTTATGGCAAACTCTGCACTACCTGGCCAGCCTCAGTAAATTACTGTGAGCCCTGTGCTACTTGGCCAGCCTAGGTAAGTTACTGTGAGCCCCATGCTACCTGGCCAGCCCAGGGAAGTTACTGTGAGCCCCATGCTACCTGGTCAGCCTAGGTAAGTTACTGTAAGCACTGAGCTACCTGGCCAGCCTAGGTAAAATACTGTGAGCCTTGTGCTACCTGGCTTACCTAGGTAAGTTACCGTGAGACCCGTGCTACCTGCCAGCCTAGGCAAGTTACTACAAGCCCTATGCTTCCTGGTGAGCCTAGGTAAGTTACTGTGAGCACTATGCTACCTGGCCAGCCTCAGTAAGCCTTGTGCTACCTAGCCTACCTAGGTAAGTTACTGCAAGCCCTGTGCTACCTGTCCCACCTAGGTAAGTTCCTGTGAGCCCTGTGCTACCTGACCTGCCTAGGTAAGCTCCTGTGAGCCCTGTGCTACCTGGCTCACCTAGGTTACTGTGAGCCCCGTGCTACCTGCCAGCCTAGGCAAGCTACTGCGAGCCCTGTGCTACCTGGCCAGCCTAGGTAAGTTACTGTGAGCATTGTGCTACCTGGCCAACCTCAGTAAAATACTGTGAGCCCTGTGCTACTTGACCAGCTTAGGTAAGTTTCTGTGAGCCCTGTGCTACCTGGCTTGACTAGGTAAGTTACTGTGAGCCCTGTAGTACCTGGCTCGCCTAGGTAAGTTATTGTGAGCCCTGTGCTACCTGGCTCGCCTAAGTAAGTTACTGGTAGCCCTGTGCTACCTGGCCTGCCTAGGTAAGTTACTGTGAGCCCTGTGCTAGCTGGCCCACCTAGGTAAGTTACTGTGAACCCTGTGCTACCTGGCCCACCTAGGTAAGTTACTGTGAGCTCTGTGCTGCCTAGCTTGCCTAGGTAAGTTACTGTGAACCTTGTGCTACCTGGCTTGCCTAGGTAAGTTACTGCGAACCCTGTGCTACCTGGCCATCCTAGGCAAGTTACTGTGAGCCTCGTGCTATGTGGCCCACTTATGTAAGTTACCGTGAGCCCTGTGCTACCTGGCCCACCTAGGTAAGTTACTGTGAGCCCTGTGCTACCTGGCCAGCCTAGGTAAGTTACTGTGAGCATTGTGCTACCTGGCCAGCCTCAATAAAATACTGTGAGCCCTGTGCTACTTGACCAGCTTAGGTAAGTTTCTGTGAGCCCTGTGCTACCTGGCTTGCTTAGGTAAGTTACTGCAAACCCTGTGCTACCTAGCTAGTCTAGGCAAGTTACTATGAGCCCTGTGCTACATGGCCCGCCTATGTAAGTGCTGCCTGGCCCACCTAGGTAAGTTACTGTGAGCCCCGTGCTACCTGGCCAGTCTAGGTGAGTTACTGCAAACTCTGTGCTACTTGGCCAGCCTAGACAAGTTACTGCAAGCCCTGTGCTACCAGACTAGCCTAGGTGAGTTACTGTAAGCCCTGTCCTACCTAGCCAGCCTCAGTGAGTTACTGTGAGCCCCGCGCTACCTGGCCAGCCTTGTAGAGTTACTGCGAGCCCTGTGCTACCTGGCCAGCCTAGGTGAGTTACTGTAAGCCCAGTGCTACCCGGCCAGCTTAAGTGAGTTAACGTGTGCTCTGTGTAGGTGGCCAGCCTAGCTGCGTTACTGCGAGCCCTGTCCAACCTAGCCAGCCTTGGTGTCAAGTGTGAACTATGCGCTATCTGGCAGTGGCCAGCATCAGAGAGATACTGTAAGCCCTGTGCTACCTGGCCAATCTAGGTAAGTTACTGTAAGCCCCATGCTACCTGGCCAGCCTAGGTGAGTTACTGCAAGCCCTGTCCTACCTAGCCAGCCTAGGTGAGTTACTGCAAGCCTTGTTCAGCCTGGCCAGATTCAGTGGCAACTGTGAGCCATGCGCTACCTGGCCAGCATCAGAGTTACTATGAGGTCTGTACTACCTGGCCAGCCTAGGTAAGTTACTGCGAGCCTTGTGCTACCAGGCCAGCCTAGGTGAGTTACTGTGAGCCCTGTGCTACCTGGCTATCCTAGGTAAGTTAGTGTGAACCCCATACTGTTTGGCCAGCCTAGGTGAGTTACTGCGAGCCCTGTCCTACCTAGCCAGCCTTAGTGACTTACTGTGAGCCCCTCGCTACCTGGCCAGCCTTGTAGAGAGTTACTTTGAGCCAAGTGCTACCTGGCCAGCCTAGGTGAGTTACTGTGAGCCCAGTGCTACCTGGCCAGCCTAGATGAGTTACTGCAAGCCCTGTACCACCTGACCAGCCCAGGTGAGTGACCACAAGCCCTGTGCTACCTGGCCAGCCTATGTGAGTTGGGTTTTGTTTTTATTAACAGAGTGTTATATAAAGAAATATTTGTTGTAGTGACAGTCCAGTTGTGCAGCTTGCAGAGTGGGGTTGCATGTGATACCGGGAATCCTGCACTGAGGGGCCGTGCACATGGCGGAAGTAAGGCACTTTGCTCCTTGGGGAGGGCTTGGACAAAACATTCATGCATTCACTGCTAGCCAGTGAAAGAGCAGCTTTGGCAGATGCAGACACTTGCCTGGCCTCCTGTGATGGTCCCAATTATCAGGGGGTGGAAGGGCCAAAATACAAATCAATGTAGCTGTTTCTGTGTTATCTTTTTAAAGAGTTTATTGCTTCTTCTCTTCTATGTTTTTTTTTCAATAGTGTCTTTAGAATGTCAGGCAAAATGTCCAGCACCAACAACAACATCGCCCAGGCCAGGAAGGCAGTAGAGCAGCTACAAATGGAAGCAGGGATAGAGAGAATAAAGGTGAGAAAACTGGTCGGGGTATTGGTGATCTACTGCTGACCATTTGCCCCAAACTGCATGAAATGAAAGACTACTCAGCATTTAGACTGAGAAGGAATTCAAGATGGGGAAGCAATCACCCTTAAAATGGAACAAGGGGGTGGGTTGCAGTACTGAATTTACTTAAATAGCTTTCAAACCACCTAATGCCCAGTTTGATTTCTGTTGCATTACCTGCAAGTGTAGTCACACCACCTCATGAGAAGGTTAACAAGCAGTTTCATGGTTCTTCCGTCAGGATCTCACTTAGAGAAATGGGAATGACTGAGGTCCTGTTCTCCATACCCAGTCCTCTGTCATCCCTGTGAAAGTGGCTTTGGGTCTAAACTCAGAGCCCCACAGCTAGATTCATAAACTTTTTGTAAAATAAAAGTATAAATAAAGACTTTTTTTTTTTAGAATCGGTATAAAACATGACTGCAGTCAAGGATAGAGCCTTGATGTTGCAAAGTCACTGCCCAGCCACAGCCTCATCTCGGAGCAGGCTAACTCTCTCAAGTGCCTTACAGTAGTCTATGGCGTTGTTGCCCAGGAGAGGGGCAGGCATTCTGTCATTGCTGCGTGAGTGTGATGCCTACAGAAAGTGATGTGCAGCATTGCTGAGGTGGTGGGTGGGTCAGAGGGCAAGCACCAGGGCATGCATACCACATGCACTGGATGGGGACAAAAAGGGAGAACACTCCCCCACCCCAATCGGGATGCTGGTAATATTGACACTGACCCTGCTCAGCACCTCCTCCTCACCAGATGTACACTTTTAGAGGGAGTGGGGACACCCCTAATTCCAAGACCCCTCCAGAGGGAGGAACTGGAGGATGCAGCAGGTAGGTAGCTGACATAGGGCTGAAAGGTTACCAGTATAAGACATGGACTAGTGTGTGTGTGGGGGAGATGGACAAACTAATTAGTAAATCTGTGAAATAGATTGATACATTGTAGTTTGTGGGATTTTGCCTCTCCCCTTCTAACTGGTGCAATTTGGCTCCTCAGATTTCAAAAGCAGCAACGGACCTTATGCAGTACTGCCTAGACAACGCCAAGAATGATCCTCTCCTCAGCGGGATCCCAGCTTCGACAAACCCCTTCAAAGATAAGAAGTCCTGCATAATTCTGTAGTCTTTCAGTGTGATTAAATAATGGGACATCAGCTTCCAGCTGTTTGCTATGGAGGAAAATATTAGTGAAGTTTAATTTAAGGACATGGCACGCAGACCAGGAGTGTTAATTTGCAGCTACTGGAGTTGCCCTGATGTGGTGCTGAGCTTGGCTGTTTGAATTCATGGAACCAAGGACTAGTGAAATAACTTAGATTTTTTTTTTTTGTGTGTGTGGTTAAGCGCATTACAGTATTTCTCTTGCGTGTGTCCTGCTGTTTGGGTCTGTCAGAAAAAACACAGCATCTGCATCCACAGCCCACACTCCCAAAGGCTCCACAGCTGCCCACTATCCCAGCACTGTACCAGGTGATGACATTGTGTGTTTCATGTGGGGAAGGAGACCCAGCAAGGTTAGTTATGAGGTGCTGTCTGCCGGATTGCTTGGACAGTAGTGTGGTAACCAACGTCATGATGCCATTTTGGAAGTTTATGCTTAACCAACTGATCCCCTCACCACCATCATTTTTATTATTGTAGCTTTTGTTAACCAGGTAGGTACACTAGACAAAGAAATATCTATTTTCATGTACGACCCAAGAAAAGTATAAAAGAAACATTACAGTTACTTAGGAATTACAGGCAAAGCAAGGCAGGATAAAATGACAGGTACATTAATTTGCTGTGTCAGCTCACAAGCATCTTGATCCAATTCCAGTTTAGGAAAGTCAACCAAGGGCATTTTTGTCAGCTCCATGGCACCAGGCTGGTGCTCCCGATCTGCATCCCAAATCCACAACACCAGCAGGAGAGAATGACTGGGAGGGTGCTGTTCTCTTTCCAAGGGTGGGTGGCTTGGAGCTCTACTTTTTGTGTGACACTTAGGGGTGGCATGGTGGCAGTGATGTGGCAACACCTCCCTTAGACCATCACTCTCACATATAATATGGAGGAGCTGCATGGTGCTTACAGGAACCAAAGAAATGAATATTATGTACTCACAGTAACTGGCGATCTTCCAGAACATCGTCACCATTCATTCTCACTTATGGCCTAAACCAGAGGCAACAGCACCCAGTGGGGGCAAAGTCTTTTGCAGCCTAGGGGACTGACATCAGTGCCGGTACCCCCCACTAGTGACATTGCACTCATGGGTTGGCTAGTAAGCGATTCTGGCCCCCTACCTTCCTTCCTAAGTTCTGTTTGGCAGGAGAGAAAAGGCAGAAAGAGAGAGGACTATAGACTCCCAGCCCAAAGGGGTAGGAAAGGGATATAACATCATAAAAATAATAAAACCGGACTACCAACTAGAGAAACTAAGGGATGGACCTAAATGGCATAGGGGTAGTGAGTGCAAGAGTCACAGCCTACTAGTCAATGGGACAGGAAGGTGGAGGAAGAGCACTAACCATGGCCTCTTATCTCTGGCTGGCCTTGGAGAGACCTAGGGGATTCTCCATAGGGTTAGGATGTCAGAGCCAGTTTAAGGAGGGTCTCATACTCCAGGAGGACAAGAAATGAAAATTACGTACACACCATAATTCAAGATCTTCTACGAATATCTTCAACATTAATTCACACCAATGGGTTCTGAGTCAGAGGTGCTAGGACCCTCCTGGGGGGCCAAAGAGGTAAGCTGCATGCATGCATGGCACAGCAAAACTGGCTCATGCTGCATGACTTACTTTGGCATCAGACCTAAACTGCCTCAATACCTTTTTTTCACCGAGGACGTGCAGCATAACCTGACTAGCACTTATGCACTTAACCTAAGGGAATAAGCCTTATCATCTCTATAAGAAGGCTCAGCAAACCAGTAACACAGTGTCTCCATAGCCCAAACCAAGAACAAGGGGTGAAGATCAAAAAACAGTGGAACGAGCTTTGGGGATGGTGGGTGGGTGTGTGCATCAGTGGTGAAGATATTCCTAGAAGATCAAGAATTACGGTGAGCACGTAATCATCATATCTTCCAGGAACCAATCTTTACCATTGATTCACACCAATGGGTCAAAGTAACAAGCTCAAACGAAGTCCCCTGGGCTAGGGCGGTGGGAACGGAGGTTCACTCAGGACAGAAGTCCATTCAGGATAGTCCTGCAAAAGCAGGCATGTAACTTGCAATGGAAATCCAAGGCATAGTGCTTAAGAAAAGTGTGCACTGTGCTCCAGGTTGCAGCTCTGTAGATGTCACTGACAGGTACAGGGCGAATCTCTACTAGTGACATGGTAACTGCTCTGGTGAAGTGGGCATGTACCTTTCCTTCCAGCTTGACCTGTGCCATAGCATAGCATAGACAGCTCACAGTCCAGACAGAAATGCACTTGATTGTAACAGGCTGTCCCTTTCGATTGGGATCAAAGGAGGCAAAGAACTGTTTGGATTGTCTGAAGTCCTATGTTCTGTCCAGGTACAACTTTAGGACTCTCCTAAAATCCAGAGAATGGAGAATGCGTTCTCCTTCATTCTGGAAACTTGCAAAGTAGGTAGGCAGCACTAGAAGTTGATTCAGATGGAACTCTTGACACCAGTTTCAGTAGAAACTTAGGCTATGTGTGGAGAACTATCTTGTCCTTGTGGAAAACAGTATATGGGGGATCTGTGATAAAGGCATGAATTTCAGAGACTACGAGCCAACGTAATGGCCACTAGAAAAGCTGCTTTCCAAGTTAAGACCTTTAGCTCACATATTGCAAGAGGTTAAAAGAGCTTGTGGGTGAGCATGTCCAGCACAAGGTTGATATCCCAGGCAGCTACCAGCTTCCTGATTTTGGGGGGGGGGGGAGTCTTGTGTGTAAAATGCCTCTAAGAAACCTGTTAAAAAGCAGCAGTTGAGCCAGGTAGAGCGTACTGATGAGTTCATGGGATGCAGATACAGCACACAAGTGGACCTTCACTGTGGAATACTGCAAGCCAACATTAAAAAGGTCCAGCAAGTACTCCAGAACCTTGTCAGGTGGGCACCAATAGGGGTCCATGTGTGTTTTGGAGCACCAGATGGAAAATCTTTTCCATTTGGCTGTGTACGTTTTTCTGATGGAATGTTTATGGGCAGCCAAAAGTACTCCAGAGACCCTCCGAGATACCTTGTACCTGTTCACTTCTGTTTCTTCAGGAGCCAGGCCTGAAGGTGAAGAGAGCACAGGATGGGATGGACCAGGTGACCCGAGTCAGTAAGCCCATCCTGAGTGGGAGGATCCTCAGTGTGCTGACTGATAGTCTGTTCAATAGAGGAAACCATATCTGTTGAGGCCAGCAGGGGCTGATTAGAATTATCTTGCCTCTATCTGCTTCCAGTTTGAGCAGAACCTTTGTTTATGCCTTTGCACTCCTGACTGCTTTCCCAGCCTCCCTCTACTTCTTGTGATACACCTCCCTATCATCCTCCCTCTGTGTCTCCTTATACCTCCTGAATGTTAACTTTTTTGCCTTTACCTTCCCAGCCACTTCTTTTAAGAACCATAGCCTTTTCCTCTTGCTTACATGCCTGACGCCGAGGTTTGTTGCCTTCCCTATGTCCCCTTTTAGTTTTGCCCACTGTACCTCCACTCCACCCTTGTCCTCTCCCCCTTCCAGGGCATCCCTAAGGCATTCCCCCATTTTTGGAAAGTCAGCCCTCCTGAAGTACAGGACCCTCGCGCCTTTGTGTGGTATGGTACTGGCACCATACTTATACTGAACCACACCATACGGTGACCGCTGGTTCCCAGGTGGCCGCCTACCATGATGTCTGTAACACTGTCCCCATTGGTAAGCACAAGGTACAGTATTGCTCCTTCATGAGTGGGCTGCCTTACTAGTTGCCGGAGGCATCCATAGATCCTTAGCTGCTTTAAGCTGATGACTGTTAGATTGAATGCCATGAATAACAGTTTACAGGATCTTTAGTCTTGGAGTCAGGTAAGGACTCTGTGAGACTTCAGTGAGGTCCAATGGGTATATTGTATTTGGAAAAATGCCCCTAGTAGCTTGCAGTTCTCATGCCCAAGGTAGCAGCAGTGAAAGCTCACTTACCCATAGTGTCTATCTTGTGCAATTCCTTGTTAATGGGATGCGCAGTGACCTCCTGGAACAGAATGGCTTTGTCATTCTCAGCGAGAATAAAAGTATCATCATTTTTCTTTTCACTTTCTATTTTTGTCCCCCATTTTCACCTTGCCAGCTATTGGGACCTTCTTCCACCTACCCAAGCCCTTCGACCCACCGCAGGAATCCTTTGGCATTCCAGCCCGCCGCCAGCCTTTACTCAACTACCTCCTCGGATACCCCAACTATAACCCATGGCTTATCCTCCACGGGAAGAACCTCCAGTTCCCCCAAACCACAAGGAGGATTTTTCATTTGATGGTTGGGGCCTGTGAGGAGGTGCTGGAGGAGTCAAAGAGACCCTGCTATGACATGGGGATGGGAAGACTTCATCTGCTCGGCACTGCTGGGGGTATTTTTCCCCTGCTGTGCCCTCCCCTTATCCCACCTCGGTGTGCTCCTGAGAGGTGACCTGGTGAATCATCTATCAGGGCCATAGGAAGGGTGGGTAAGCCACACCCTACCTTTGGTACTCCCCTGCCGGTCCCACTCTGGATGGGTGATGCCTCCGCATCACTTGCCAGGTGAGTGGGTATGTGCCAACATGAGGTCACCCCAGAGGGACCACTTGTTCCTTCCCGCACCCCCCCAGTTCACCATAGGGTGGTTGTGCTAGGGAAGGAGGTGCCCTCCATCCGGCATCCAGTGGACAGCCGAACCCCGTCTCATCGGTTGGCATCAGACGTCCTGGATTCAAGGCATGAACCAGGGCCATCTGGATGGCAAGTGGTAACTCTGCCGCTGCACTGGCCAGCTGGCTTGGGGTAATATACTTTCTATCTACCTACAGGTGGACGGCATAAAAGCAAGCCTATTCCAAACTGCATCCAATAGGTTTCGAATGCTGGAGGAATAGGGTGAACTAAACTGACCGGCATGGCAGAGATGTTTAATCACTAAAGACAGACGTTTATCTGGGTCAGTAGTTGAAGGTTCAAAATCAAGTGCAGAATACATTTTTTTAGCAAAGCTTGGAAGGACAAATCCTCCTGAGGAACAGGAGGAGGGCCTGGGGACGAAGAGTCCAAGCTATAGAAGGAGTTGTCATCACAGCCCCCAGAAGTAATGAGTTCAGGGTCAGACTCATCCCCTTCCATCCCCCCCACCCCCGAAAGGAGGATCAGTCAGGGGAGTGGATCGTGAGTTCCCAATCCAGAACGAGGCCTAGGCAATACCGGCCCCAATTCCGAAGAGCCGACGTCAGAGGCAGTGCTACAGCCAGAACTAAATCTGGTGTCAGGAGGTCTCCTGGCACTGTGGGCAGTTCCAATGCTAAGAAAGGCCCTGAGAAGCCTAAACCCATTGCCAACAATCCAGCTGGCACCAAAGTGACTGGCAAAGGAAACATAGCTGGTCCCATTCTGAATGGGGATGTGGCCAGTGGGACAAGAATCAGTGGCGCATTCACAGACAAGGACCCTGGGGCTGCTGTCAAAGCCAAACATTCTATCCGCCTTGAAGGCCCTGCCAGCGGCTTCAGTACTACCATCCCCACCATACCTGTGGTCTTCAATTTATCATGGCTTAATTTATCAGAAAAACAGAAGTCATCCTTTAGCCCACTTAATACAACTAGAAACAAATCAAACACACCTGATTAGATTAAGGAAGACCTCACTGAAAATTCCAATGAATAGGTCATCGAATAGGATGGGGGATATTACAGAACACTCTGGCCAGAAACTGGAATAAATTGCCACACAACATACTGATATCTAATTTGCACAAGTTTAAATTTATATTGCACAAATATTTGAAAACTAACTGCCAATGTTTTAGATAATTGTTAAGTGAGTATTTCATGTTATTGTTATGTCTGTAGTAAGTACTGTTAGTAGATTGAATGAAATTTTGTATGTCTGGTAAGCTTGTAATTTTTTTTTTATAACCACAGGACTTTGTTGTAAATGGGGCTTACACCCCAACAAATGCCCCTGTATAAAAATACATTTTTTTCCAAATCAAAATCAAACCCCCAAAGGGCCAGGGATCAGTTCCACAGGCAGAGGAAAAGAAGCCAGATGCTGCTCCCACTGCTCCACAAGAGCTGCCCAGTGGTGGAACTGCATAGCTAAGTCCCACCAATAGACAGGGAGGGACTCTGAGAACAAGATTTCGACACCCCATGAACAGAAGCTCCCAGTGACACTGACAGTGCCTTTGAGGGCCTTCTGCTGAGACATCGATGACCTTGTGGCAGATCTAGTAGAAAGTGACCGCGAGTGGTGCCATTTCTTCCCCTTCTTACAGGAAGAGGAAGAACTTGAGGCCAGGTGGGGCTGCGATCCCAGCTGGGGGTTTGAAATGGGCCCGCTTCTTTAAGCGCTTCCGGGGGGGACTGTCCTTCCTCCTGGGCACAGAACCGCACATTGTCAGAACCCTCCCCAAAGGGGGAAGTGGACCAGATATGGCCCCACCACTGGAGCAACTTGTCTGAGGAGGCTCCCCACCATCACGTCTACGGCTGTCAACTGTTGACTCGAGTGGGTTATGAGAGACTAAAAGAAATGATTTTGTAAAGTCACTAAAGTGACACAAAAATAAACTCTAACTTTAAACACTAAAACCTGGGGCTGGCTTGGTGACGTTGAGAGTTAAGGTGCTGGACACCACCCCTTGTGCCACACCGGAAACCTGGGGTAGGGTGTGAGCTTGGCTTGCTAGGGGTCAACAGGGGAGGGAGAGGATCGAGCCTCTGATGACAGCTGTCCTCTTCCAAGGAGGGAGGGAATATTATCCCGCTCCTTGGCTGCCCCCTGGTGGGGGCTGGGTGGCAGCTCCGGAGTTAGGGAGGCAAGAGCCTGGCTATGTGATGCGTGTGCATTCATGGCCATGGGGGGGGGACAGAAGATGGAAAAAGGGTGACAGAAGATTCAGTGAAGCCCTGCCAGCCAACTGGCATCCTGCTCCGTCACTGGATCGATGGAAACAGCCCCGATCTGGACTTGCTGTACTGGGTGGGGGAGAACAGCCCACCCCTTCCCAGCCCTGCCACAGGGGAAAATCCTTGGGGGATACTGGGGCTCGGTAGTACCAGGGGGAGCAGTTGATGGACTTAGGTGGCAGCAGGGTGGAGGGTCTGGGACCTGCCTGTGGCCAAGAACTGAACACTGTTGTGATATAGATGTGAAGTTCTGACTCCTGGCAGGCAAGAAGTGTTGTTACCGAAGTGCACTCCATGGTGGAGGAAAAAAGGAACTGAGGCGGTTGAGTGCCAGTGTCAAGGTAAGTCATGTACTATGAGCCAGTCTTGCAGTGCCATGTGTGTACACAGCCTACCTTGGCACCAGCCCTCCTGAAAAGTTCTGGTTCCCGCAGGGTCCTAGTGCCTCCGGTCAGAACCCACTAGTGTGACTCAGTGGTGAAGACCGATTCCTGGAAGATCCAAGAATGAAACTAAATCCAAAATAGAAGAAAAGAGATTACAGCAGGCCAAGAGCACTGCTATTATCCTCTTGCCACTTGAAGAAAGAAGAATGGAAGAACAAAGCCAGCATCTAGGTGTGCGGCACTATACAGCTTGACAGGCTGAGCATAATAATAAAAATACCCCCCCCCGGTATCTGCCTCTCCAAGCACTGGAGGTGGGGGCTGTACCTTGACTCAAGGCTATGCTGCTAGTTGGCAGAGGCTGGAACAATTGCAAGGTAGAGATAGAGGTCACAGCAGCCCTATGGGGTAACCAAAAACCTCCTAGAAGGAGAAGGGGGATAAGAGGGGGTTAAAATACATAAAGTTTTTTTTTCTTTTTTTAAAGTGGGTAGAGACTGGGAGGGGGCAAGAGGACCCAGTTCCCACCATGAAGGAACAGAGTTGTCCCCTAAAAGAGAGAGAGTCATGAGGATGTCATGTGCCCAAAAAAAACACAGAGTGAGCTGCCCAGAGTCCCTCACTCTTACCCAAGTGGGGAATGGTGGGCGGGCATGTAAATGAATGGTGAAGATATTCTGAAAGGTCAGTAATTACGGTTGAGTATGTCATTTTCATATCTTCCAAGAATCAGTCTTCATTCATTCCTGCTTATGAGTCAGCGTACCAAGCTTTCCCCCAAAAAAGGGGAAGAGTTGGCTCATCCTGAGGGAAACTGTTCTTCCCTCAGCCCTCTGTGGGGGATAGTCACAGGCTGGCAGGGACTCTTTACAGGTCCAGTGGAACCTGAGCAGGTTGTAGCAGGTGGAGGCTCCCATGGCCTGGGAGCAGAAAGGCGTCCTAACAACTCACATCTGTTCTTGCGGGAGAAGAAATGAGTACCCTGGTAGTACGAGTTGAACACCCTACGCTGGGTCAGGGGGGCACCAACCGCGAGACACAAAACCATGCTGTCTGCTAAATGCTATTTGTAGTTCTCACCAGCCTGGAAGCTACCTGACTGGTGTTATAAGACAACCACACTTGGTGGCTCATCACCTCCAGGCCATGGGCGGGGAGGTGAATGGCCTGCCTGGTTGCCTCAGAACCCTGGGTGGACGCTAAGAGTTGACTGAGCGTCGCTCACAGGTGCTTGCCATAAGCTACCTGATGTGTAGAGATGCACATCACAGTGCGTGCTACCACAAAAACTCCCCTGTCCCAAGTATCGATCTCCGCAGAGTTGGTGTTAGGGGGCAGTTGTGCACTGGGGTGCTTAGGCCTAGAGGGGGTCTGCAGCACCAGAATCCCTGAGGTGGGAGGAGAGGTAGAACCTGGAGACCAAACCTGGAGACCCCGTTGGAGTGCAGTACCTGCACTGGATGTCCCTAGGGGCTGGAGAGGGGCAGAGGAATGAAGCCAGCAATTCCTGGATACCTCTGTTGATGGCCTGGGCCATGGAGTGATTATGGTATTATCATTTCTGTATTCTCCAAGGAATTACAGCACAAGGGTAGCAGTGTTGTGCCCTATAAAATGGCGAGGACTCAGCTTCTGCATCACCTCCGATAGGAATTACTGGTACTGAGGGTACTAAGCATCAGAGGAAAGATGGACTAAAAAATCCTCTTCCTCAGAGGAGGAAGAGGGAGAGGAAGAAAAGGGTTCAGGTAGTGACAGTGTCATAGAAGCACAGGCAGACCAGGAGAAGTTATAAAATTCACAAGCAACATTTTATTCTTAATAACAATAGGACAGCTTTTCATACACACAGTACAAACAAAAATCCTTCCTCTGAGTCTCTCTCTAAAATCTCAGTCTCTCTCATCCCCCTAAACAAAACATTGCTGCATTTTGGCTGGCCCAGTGTTGCTGAGTTGCTGAATGCCTTACCTCACACTGCCTCTCCCAGGGTAGTCATCGCCCCCCAACCCCGCAGTTCTGGTCCCACCGGGTGGAGGCCCAGTGAGTAGCGTAGGTGGAAGGGGCAGCAGTGTGCGGAAGGAGCCCTAAGCATGGTGTGCGTGCCTCCACATGTGCATGCCTTGGGAACGAGGGAGCAGGAGAAAAAATGGTGAAAAAGCTGGTAAAAATAATAAAAAAAAACATTGCTAGGCCGGCCTGGTGGCGTTGAGGTGCTGGACGCCACACCTTGCGCTGCGCCGGCAACCCAGGTTCAGGAATGGAATCGGGTCGGCGGGGAGAGGGAGGATTGAGCGTCCCAGTGGATGCTCTCCTTCCTCGGGGAAGGATACCAGGGGTACTAGGAGGTACCAGACGTCCCAAAGAGAGTCGGTGGAAGCACGGGCTCTCAAAGGGCTCTGGCGGCTCTGTACAGTGGAGTCAGGGAGGGGGAGATGCTGTTGGGCGCTTGGGAGGCAGAAGTGCATCAGTACGTCACTCTCTGGACGTCAGTCCTTGCGCCAGCGCCTCTAGGGGTTGGGTGGGGAAACAAGAAAAATCTGGAAAAAAGCCCCCTCAGTCCTAGATGAAGACCGATCAGTGCCTCCCAGGATCCACCGGACTACGGGCAGACCTCGCTGTGCCAAGTTCTCCTCCAGTAAGGTTGAGGAAGGTTCATCCTCACCCCACCCAGGGGGGATTGCTGGGAATCAAGGTAATACAAGGGGAGAACAAGAGAGCACTCTAGGGGCAGACTCAGAGTCGGTGTTCTGGGGGGTTGATGAGTGAACCAAGGGGGTAGTGTAGGCGGATAAAGTGGTGTGCAAGCACCACAAGTAAAAAAAAAAAATTGCTGTCTTTTTATAAGATGTCTTTTCATGGTAGTTAAAACTGCTTCCTGTTCTTGAGTTACAGCTCTTGTTTTTCACAAAATGTCTTAAACTTTATCAGTTACCTTCCTGAGGCTAGCCTCAAGAGTACGTCCAGTCTCAACAGGTGCAACAAAATAGAACATCCTGTCCTAGAGATGGCTTCCTATTGACAATTATCTAAACGAGCTTGTGGAGGTCAAAATACATCGCAAGGTTGACCACCTGTGTTACAATTTGTCATCTTTTTAAGAAATCCAAATTACCTTCTGCAATCATTTTAAATAACATAACTACATACATTTGCAGAGCAAGGGATCCCAGTTTCACATAACAATCCACATATATTTTGTAACCACAAAGAAGCAAGGTGAGAAAGAAAGAATAGAAATGGCAAGTGAAGGAAGTGAGATAAACAGGGGGAGTTGTGGGGCCCATCAGAGAGGCCAGTTCCTAGGTACCACAAGGAAAATATGATCGTGCAACCAGACAGACAAGTGGCAGAAAAGGAGAGGACAAAAAATATCAGATCCTTGCTTTTAACTCTCTCTGCATAACAAATGGTACACAGTCTTACCCAACCCTGCTGTCACAGGTGGTGCAAGAACCTCAGGCCTAAAAATAGCTAATCAACTCTAAGGTGAAATTAGTGGAACTCACCAGCCACTGACTTGAACTGGCCCCAGGTCCTGGGCACAAGAGGACCAGAAATTCATTTAAGAGAAAGAGAGTGGGGCAGAGGAGGGGGAGGAGGATGGGTCATGGGTGATCAGGCCAGGTCTTCTGCTAGGGTGGGTACCTCGCTCGGAGGGAGGGCCTGGCAAACTCACCCATCCGTGTGAACGACCAACAACTGTGGACTTGTCCAGATGTTGCCCTTGGGCAGCACCCCCTCGGTGGGGAAAGCAGAACCATATGCCTCTCACAGGGTGACCCAAGTCCCCACCAGTGACAGGGCTAGATGGCTTCGGAGAGAGACTGGGCTCTGAACTAGCACTGCAACCCCTACCAGAGTTTCCACCACCTCTGGGCAAGGAGTGAACTGCAGGCCCAGTACCCCACCTCATCTTGTCACCAGTGCTTATCCTGGCCCTCCCCAGGCCAAGCTCAGACTCTAGGCCAGGGCCACCAGAACAGTCTGCTTCAGATCCGGCACTGCAAAAGGTATCAGGACCAGATCAGTCTCCGGGAACGGCACTGGAACCCAAACCAGCATCACAAATGGCACCAGAGGGGGTCCTGGCACCATCTGCAGCACCCACCTGAAAGGCAACTCCAGAGGAGGCTCCCGGCCCCGAAACAGGCTTGGAACCAAGCCCAAGAAACCCTTCATCATCACTGGCCCTGTCTGCAGGTCCAAGGTTGGCACCAACATCCTCCCCTGCGTCATCTGGCAACTTGGGGGAAGAAATGACAATAACCTCAAAACCTAGAGAAGAACCAGCTCTGGAACCCTTCCCTGCTCAGGCACCACAACTGGTGCTGGAGAGGGCACTACCCCACTTACTGATATTGGCCTTAGTGCTAGGAGCCAACACAGCACCAGGCTGCAATGCTGAGATGCTCCAGTTTAGACCCAGAGTATAGCTTTGGCCTCACCACTGGAGATGTCCGTTGCCCCAAAGGGCCATCGGACTGGGAGAGGTGCTCAGTCAACTCCTCAGAGGAAGCTGTTTGCCCAACCAACCTCTCCACCAGTGCCTCTGACATCTTGGTGAGGTACAGTAAGTGTATGGATGACCCTGGGCTTCTTCGGTACATAGATTACTGGGAAGGGGCTAATGGGACCTTACCTTGGTGTCTCTGGTGTGATGCCTGCCTCTGAAGGTGAGTGGATTACAGTACCACCACCATGTGCGCGTCTCAAGGGTGCAGTACTTGATGGAGAAGCAGGCGCACCAACCGATATTGTGGTCGGTGCCAAGCCAGGTCCAGCAGACATCATGCTGGTCCCGAATGGCAATGTGTCCCCCACAAGAGCAAAGATGCATGGGGGGGATGCCACAATTCTTTTTCTGACTGGCCTTCTTGCCCTTAAGCTCCTCAGGATAGGACACAGCAACATGGATAAAGTAACAAACAGAAGAGTTTGGTGCCAAACTAAAAATGACAGAAAACGTGAAAATGATAAATACAGAGGAAAAATGGTGAGAACAATGACATCAAACTAAGCGGTGATGAACTGAGGAAAGTCGGTGATGCAGTTTTGGCAACTACACTCCCACAGTGCGCACTCAACAGTGCACTCGACAATGGGAAAAACAGAACTGAAGAACATAAGGGGCTGGTGTCAGATGAATCCAATCGATTTCTTTGTCTGAGTGACCAAAGTAGTAGACCAGGGAGGGGCTGTGGACATGGCCTACCTAGACTTTAGCAAGGCATTTGACACAGTCCCACACAAAAGATTAATAATCAAATTAACCAGCCTTGGGAGTGGGTCCCAGGGTGGTAGCCTGGGTAAAACACTGACTGGACAACAGGACACAGAAGGTAATTGTAAATGGAGTCCACTCTGAAGAAAGAGGGGTTACTAGTGGGGTACCACAGGGTTCAGTACTGGGTCCAGTCCTTTTTAATGTTTTTATAAGTGTCATTGCAGAGGGACTGAAAGGAAAAGTATGTCTCTTTGTAGATGATACAAAGATCTGCAACAGGCTTGATACACAACTAGGCGTGGAAAGGATGAGAAGGGACTTGGCAAGGTTGGAGGAATGGTCAGAAGTACGGCAGCTTGGATTCAATGGAAAGAAGTGTAAAATAATGCACCTGGGAAACAAAAACCCAGGGGAAGAGTACACAGTTTGGGGGGGGGTAGTAACAACAACAAAAATGGAAAGGGACCGAGGGGTAATCATATCAGATGACCTTAAGGTTAGCAAGCAATGTGAGAAGGCAGTAGGGAGGGCTGGGGGATACTTGGATGTATAGGGAGAGGCATCACCAGCAGAAAACAGGAAGTTGTTATCCCTCTGTACAGACAGCTGGTGAGACCCCATCTGGAGTACTGTGTCCAGTTCTGGAGACCCCATCACTGGAAGGACATAGACAGGATGGAGGCAGTCCAGAGGAGGGCAACTAAAATGGTGCAGGGTCTGCAAGAGAAGCCATACGAGGAGAGACTAAAAGAACTTAATATGTATACCCTTGAGGAAAGGAGGGAGAGGGGGGACATGATAGAAACTTTTAAGTACCTCAGTGGAATCAATAAAGTCCAAGAGGGTAGCATCTTTCAGAAAAAGAGATGTGCAAGAAATGAAAATTACGTACCTACTGAAATTCTTGATCTTCTCTTGTATCTTCACCATTCATTACTGCTTGAGGTTAGTGCCGGGCCTTGCACCCTTCTGGGAGTTTTGGTTTTGGAGTTGGCTCCAGCAGGCGCCCCTTGAGAGTGACGCACTGCGTCATGCGTGAGGGGCGGCCATTAGGTGCCACAGACTCCTCCTCTATCTTAGTTCTGGTAGCCGGAGAGGCGAAAATAAAGGGAAGGAAAAAAGGAGAGCGAGGCAAGAGAGCCGAGGGACAGAAAAAGGAAAGGATATAAACTGAAAAAGGCATAAACCGGTAGAGGACAGACAGAAGAGAGAGAATTCCTACCCTAAGGGAAAGCAGGGCCTCCTTTCTGGGGTGGCTCTAGGGGAGGAACAGAGAGAGGGAGAGGGAGAGGGAAAAGAAGAAGAAGAAAGAGAGGAAAAGAAAGCATGTTGAGAGGGAGAACAGTGCCCATCGAGCATTGGTTGAGAGGCTTATAAGCTCGAGACTAAAACAAGGGAGCAAGAATCCCTGTTGATAGGACTGAGAGAAGGTTCAACCGAACCACCTGCACAGATCAGACACAAGGGCAGATTCTCTGATCTCTCAACATGCCAAGTCCCTACATCCTAGCTGAGGGCTCACAGACTGCCCGGGCAGAAATCTGTTCCGGGGAGAGCGCCCACCCAGGAAGGGGACTATGTCCCTTAGCACCCTGTTAAGTGCTAACACAGCAGTGTATGGGGAAAGATTATGCCTTACTGAAGGCAGCTTTGTATGAAAGGATAGAGTGGGAACTCAATCCGACTCCCTAAGGCAAGGCAAAAGCAGACGCTCAAGGCTGACAAGTGCAAAGCGCCAGCTAGAATGAGTTTAAAGATAATACCTGCCAGGGGGAATCTAAATTTTTGTTGAGGCCAAGCCAGGGCACGGTCTCTTAAGCTGTGAAACTGTGTAACATGATCAAGGTACCTAGAAGTCGCACCCTAGGGGCAGTCAGAAAGAGTTCCCTCAGAATAAGTGAAAAATACAGACCGTGCTTGTTCCTCTTTACCTTGAGAAAAAAAGGAACCATTCACTAAGAATGGAAAACAGTTTTTTTTTTTTTGGGCATAAAGGCCAAGGAAGGAAGAGAGCGAGATGGGAGGAGGCATACAGTAGGAGGCCACTGAGGGAAGGTGGGAGGGTATCAGTAATGAATGGTGAAGATGCAAGAAGATCAGAATTCGGTGAGTCACACGTTTTCATATCTTCCCTTGTCAATCTTCACCATTCATTACTGCATGTGATACCAAGCCCCCAAAAAGAGGAAACCCTGAGGAACAAGACCCTCAGCCTCCTGTTGGTGAGAAACAGAAGGGGAAGACCCTGGGCTAATCTAGAGAGAAGTCTATGGAGAGAAGAACTAGAAGGTGCCTCCCGAGACGAGGAGATGGAGGAAGCCCCTGCAGTAGTCTCCTAGCTCTGGAGGAAAAGAGACAGGTCCCCCGGGAAGCGGAGTGAATCACCCTACGCCGGGCCAGGGGTGACAACCTTGATAGACGAAGCCATGCCGTCCGTCTAATGCAGATCGCTGTCCCTGCAAGCCTGGAAGTCACCTCATTGGCGTCATAAGATGCCCTTGCTTGGTGTCTTGCCAGCTCCAGGCCTATAGCAGAGAGGGCAATAGCTTGTCTGGTTTGCTCCGTATCAGGCATTGATGCTAAGATCTGAGAAAGCATCGACCACAAATGCCTACTGTAGGCAGCATGATGAGCCTGATGAGATGCAATGCAAGAAATCGCACGAGAGGAAGAGAACACTCTTCGCCCCCACCGGTCGAACTGAAGAGAATCCGAGTCCAGTGGACGGTTGTGTGCCAGGCGGCGGCACCCGGAGGGAGTCTGTAGGTATGCCAAATCCGAGGGTGGGTTGGGGAGAGTACCCAGGGATTCCAAAGGGGCACAATACCTACGTCGGCAGTCTGCCGGGGCTGGAGAAAGGGCGGCTGGTGACTGCCAGGAACGGAGATACGCCTCCTGGAAGGGAAAAGGCCAGGATAGTACCGCCAGGTGCTGGGCACTAAATTCACCAAGGAATTCATGCGTCTCCCATTCGGTATTGTCTCGCCTAACATAGGAAATTCGAAGATCCCTCACCATCCTCGAAAGGAATCGCTGATATTCAGTGAAATCAGCATCGGAGGAGAGATGAGCAGAGGGTTCCTCTCCCTCAGAGGAGGGAGACGAGGATGATGGAGAGCTCGAGTGTCCAGAGGATTCTTGTGGCAGTGGGGATAGGCGAAAAACCCGCTCATTCATGCACCTGACATATGAGGGGAAGGCTGCCGTAGAGCCTCTGAACGCCTCCCAGGATAACGGGCCCGTGGGGCCGACATGGCCTGGGAGAGCGGGGGATGGCTGCAGAGGAATGGGAGATGGGCACCTACGGATGAGGCAAATGTCCTCTGCTAAGGCTCTGAAATCCGGGGAACAGAGCCTGAGCTGGCAGGATCCCGGACAGCAGACCAGGTCGCAAAACGGAACCCTGGGGAGGCAAAGCCTGGAAGAGCCCAGAAGGGGATCCTCCCCTGTGATGAACCTGGGACTGCATGAATCCAGAAGGGCAGCCCACAGCAACGCCACCAGAGGGGACCCCGGGGTCCAAGAGGGAAAGGCGGGGCCCGGCGCTACGGCTCCTAGCCACACCCCGAGGGGTGGCAGACAGAGACCGAGACACCTGAACCCTGCCCCTCGATCCCTCGGACTCTGAGAACACCCTCCTCCTCGACCCCAGCGATCTCCCATCCCGAGGGGGTGCCCCTTCCTCCACCCCCGCTCCATCGCCCCCCAGGGACCCCAGACCACCCCTAGCCTGGGGGGCCTCAGGGGAGGACAGCAACGGGGACAGAGGAAGATGCCCGCTGGGCCGCCTAGCACCTCGTGCCACCAGGGACCCTGACTCCAAAGAATCAGGTTGCCAGGATGGGTCCATGTCTGAATCATCAGCCTCTGAAGAGGAAGAGATCAGCTGCATCAATATACTAGCAACCCCAGGGGTCCCCGGTGAAATGGCGCCGGACAACCTCGGACCCCCCCCGCCCCCGAACCTGACATGATGTGAACAAAATAAGACTAAAATTAGCAACAAAGCACTGGGCGTAATAGGCAAAATAAAAGAAATGGTCTTATCGGAGATGGCATTGAGCGAATACGTAGAGTCTGGCTTGAGGACGCGAGAAGGCTCTTAGTTCAACTACGCCACAGCAGGTGCAGCCTCGACGGCAGGAGAAACAGAACTGAGATAGAGGAGGAGTCTGCGGCACCTAACGGCCGCCCCTCGCACATGACGCAGTGCGTCACTCTCGAGGGAGGCACCATTGGAGCCAAATTAAAAAAAAACTCCCGTAGCGGGTGCGCGCCTCCGGCACTAACCCAAGCAATAATGAATGGTGATGATTGACAAGGGAAGATCAAAGAGACACAATTTGAAGATAGAGGGGAGACGGCTCAGGGGCCATGTGAGGAAGTATTTGTTCACAGAGAAGGTGGTGGACGCATGGAACATCCTTCCTGAGGAGGTCGTGGGATCTAAAACTGTGGGAGAATTCAAGGGACAGACATAAGGCAATTCTTATGGTGGGTAGGAAGAAATAGGCTGTTGGTTAACTAGGATCTGCTGCTTATCCTGTAGGTAGGGAAATGGGCAGACTAGGTGGGCCAAGCGGTCCTTATCTGCTGTCAAAGTCTATGTTTCTATGGTGTCAGTTACTGGCCATCCCATGAGTGCAATGTTACTATATCTGCCTTGTGGGCAGTGCTGGCACAGACATCGGTCCCCTAGGCTGAAAAAAGCTTTGCTTCCACTGGGTCCTGGCACCTCTGGCTTAGACCCATAAGTGGGAAGGAATGGTGAACATTGATTCTAGGAAGATCAGTAATGCACTGAGACATACGATATCTGAACAGGACCCTCAAATCACTCCACTTGCATCCATATAACCTACACTGGACAAACGTAGCAAGTCCCAGCTTGGCACAGCCCTGCTGCAGGGAGAAATAGGTTAGGGTTTTATTTTTTCTGAGCACTCTTGTAAAGACTTAGAGTGCTTTGGAGATAAATTAGAGAATAAATAAAGCAAATATTTCAACATCACAAAACAGCAAAGGCCAAATGAGAGCAAACACCCCCCTCATATCACCTTAGGTAATTTGGCCAAGGTTTCTATGGGGAGGCGGCAAATCTGAAGAGGAGCCAAGGATCTGGCAGGGTGTGGTGATGGGAGGCAAACTGGTCTAGCAAGAAACATAGAATGAGAAGAGATATAGAACCGGTGCAGCTGGTGGATAAACGATATGTCAAGGGACACTGTCAATCCTTAGGCCTCAAATTGTTCCTAGTTTAAGAAACACATTTTGCAATAGTTCACATTCTGCAGAATGACCATATGTAGCTGGAAGTTTGATTCTGGTTCCTTTTTTCTTTTTAGAAGTGAAGAACAGACTGTCCATCATACTGGTGTTACCACACCAAAATATGTTTGTTTACATCCCTTAATCAACTCCCAATGTATTTTTCTTGGACTTGAGAGCACCCCAACACAGTCTTGCCACTCAGGATGAAGGGAGGAGACTACCGCATCATGAGCGTCTGCTGCATTTGGCGGGGGGGTCCTAATGTCCTGGAAGTTTGCAATACGAGTTGGATCAAGGATTTGGAACAAAACAAGGCTAGGTATAATTACACCATCTGCATGCACACCTGTTCTACTTAGAAAGAAGGCAGATTAAACAACCAGCAGCATCAATTATAGAGAAGATAACCATCACAAAATGTCATTTTTCAACTAGAAATTGTATGATGCAAAAATGATTGATAGTGTCCCTGAGCAAAGGCCCAATGAGAGCAAATTCCCCTCATATCACCTTAGGTTATTTGGCCAAGGTTTCTATAGGGAGGCGGGAAATCCGAAGAGGAACCAAGGATCTGGTGATGGGAGGCAAACTGGTCTAGCAAGAAACATAGAATGAGAAGAATGTGAAGAGAGGTAGAACTTGTGGAACTGGTGGATAAACAACACATCCAGGGACACTGTCAACCCTTAGGCCTCAAATTGTCCCTAGTTTAAGAAACACATTTTGCAGTAGTTCACATTCTGCAGAATGTCCAGATTCAGCTGGTGCCACTAAGAACTGGCATCATGTTTCAATCAGGATTGTATGCTTTTCAACACTCCAGGTACTCCTGTAATCATAAGAGGGAGTCTTGTGCACATACTTCTAAAATTCAGAAGTTCTAAGTTCAGTTGGCATAGCCTATTTTTCACAAAGGGGATCATCTAATATTCTGCAAAGTACAACATTTTGATTTAAAAAAATGTTTTAAGCAAAGGTCTTTAACGTGTCTTGCATAAATATTAATATATAGTCAACCCGTGGGCACAGCAGTAGTGCTGTAGCTCACGACACCAGTAACCCGGGTTCGGGAACAAGCCTGAATCAATGGAGGGCCACCCGGGGGAGGAGGGTGAGCATCCCAGTGAACACTTGTCTCCTCAGGGGAAGGAGGGCTGCCACCCCTGCTGCATGACTGCCACCTGGGTGATACCAGGTAAAGGCGCAGGCGGGGAGTGTGAAAGCCAGAGAGCAGTCATCACTCAGCTCAACAGGACATCGCTATGCCCTATGTGCGTGCGCCTGTCACTGAGCCTGGCGAGTCTATGGGGGAGGGAGAACAGGGAAGAAAATAACAGCAGCATGCAGGGTGCAGCAATGCTGGCTCTCCTGAGCCCAGATGCACAGACAGTCCATGCACCTCAAGCATCTGAGTTGTGTGAGCAAAACCTGGCCAACTCCCTTTGCCCTACCTCTGAAAGGGAGGTCCCAAGGTGACTGAGGACCAGGGTAAGTGCAGAGAAAATGCAGATGGGGCTGGGAGGCCAGGGATGTGCTGATAACGGGGCAGCTGTGGAGGAAGAAGCAAACAAAAAATTATTCGTGGGTGGATGTACCCATAATTTTATACACATCCAAGGTGTGGGATGTTAGCGCAAACCTCCAGGGGTTTATAAAAGCATCCTACATCGAGAGGTTGTGTAAAATTCTGGTTAACACACACTCACCGATGTCTTGTTTTTTTTTTTTTTAATTACTAGCATTTTCTATTATTGTAGCAGTTGTGTAACTAGTGTTGACGTCCCTCACAGTATGAGCTTGACTGACAGGGAGCGATTACAATCGCCCAGTTGCAACACATAATTAAAACAGGGCAGTTGCAACACATTTTTACAAACCAGCTATCTGAGCAATAAAAATACTCACTAGTAATTGTAATATGTTTGTATGTACAGTTAAAGAGCCCCTGACACGATCGGGCAGGCATCTCATACTTGTAGCTGCCTGCCCATGGAGTTTTTTCAGCCAGAAATTAATATTTTTTTGTGCCATAGATTTTAAAGTATTTTACACATAAAACCTGGCTCGTACCTTCCTGGTACAAGCCGAGTGGCCTCGGAGCACTGCAGCCCCACCCCAAAAAGTTGCATAATTATAATGTAAGATCTGGACGGGCTGCAGGCTATCTATGGAGAATTTAATATAGTGGGGCTGGGCTGCCTAAATGTACTGAAGTATCATTGCTGGCATGTTTACGATGTGTGTGTGCAACTGTAAACATGCGCAATATACTCTAATAATGGTAACCAGCCAAACAAAATTCTCCATAGATCGCCTGCAACCCGTCCCAGACATGCATCATAATTATGCTACTTTTGGGGAGGGCAGAATTGCTCGCGCTGTTGACTAATCATACCAGTAAGGTATGAGCTGGACTTACAAATTAAATATTTTAAAATCCATGGCAAAAAAAATATTAATTTCTGGCTGAAAAATTTCCATGGGCAGGCAGCTACGTATATGAATTGCCTGCCCAATCGTGTCAGGGGCTCTTAAATGTGTCACTTATGGTTGTCGGAGTTTCTTCTCAAGCCCTTTGTGTGCCGGGATACTGAGCTTCACTTCAGAGTTCTATCACCCAAAGAACTCAAGAATGCATTCCTACTGTATAACCAGAGACACAGTAACTGTACATATAAACATATCATAGATACTTGCTGATAAACCAACTGGGACATTAACACCACACACACACACACACACACACACACAATAGTACACACAGACAAAAATACATTTTTTTTTTTACTTTCATTCACTTCCCCCAAAAAACAAAGGTTTAAAATGAATGTATTCCTCATGCACCCAGCTAAATGTAACACTACAAGAGAAAGGCAGTGTTTAAATCAAGCACTGAGTGCTTTACAAACGCATCTGATCCTAGATCTCCCAGACCCACATTAGCCAACTCCGTAGATGAATGAATGGAAACCTACAACTCTGCTCACCCCTTGTGTATTTTCATATACTAATTTAATACATGTAGAACTGAAGAAGCATAGACAAGTTCTTCTACCCTCTGGTGGGACGGGACAGGATACATTCTTGGACTCACTTGTGATTATTTCTCTGGACATTTAACATGTAGCTCGTGGTCTCCAATAGCAGCACAATGTTGAATAGGTTTAAACAATTCGTTATCTATTTAATGTAGACTGTAAAGTCGTATCTATAAAACATCACGACAGACTGTTCCTATGTTAAGAATGGCGCCCTCAATGCTCATACCATTACTGTATGTCCTGTGTTCAAATGTCAACTCTGTGTGATTGTCTTGAACATATCCCTCCCCTGCGCCCCCCAACCACCACTTAGATTTCTCTTGCTATTAAACCTAAATAAATTTAAATCTACAACAATGTGTGTGTTTCAGTCTCAGAGTTGTAATGTATTGAATAAAAAAAATATTGTGCCCACAACAGAATTTCCCTAGCTTGGTAGCCATGGAACAGTACCCATTATTATTTTATCCTGAATTCCAACGAGATGATTTGGTTTACAAGGAAAATGTATGGACTGGATTCAAAGTGATCTATTTTCAGCTATGACTTGGCAAAGAATCTTCAGAGCATGAAAAGCAGCAATAACAGATGAAGTCTAAGGGGGAAGAAGATAAAAATTACATACTCACTGTAATTCTTGATCTTCCAGAATATCTTCACCATTCATTACTTCATGGGTCTGTTTCGGAGGTGGTAGGACCCCGTTGGAGTGCACAGCTTTAAAAATTTAGAGCTAGGTAACCAACGCTGGTGACGGCACTGCCCATGAGGCGGATGCATGATGTGGTGTTCATGGGACGGCCAGTAACTGATGGCGGTCCCCCAGTCATCTCAGTTCTGTTCGCCAGGAAAGTCGCTAACTCGAGGAGCCTTCCCTCTTCTGGCGCCACAAGCACCATCAGGAGGGGACAGGTTGTGCAGGTGGCACAACCTCGCTCACCGACCTTAGTGCCAGAAGCAGAAACCATGCCGGACTGCGACCTCAAGGAGCCCACTGGTGTAGGCCCTGCATATAGCTCCAACCTCAGCACCAGGGTGCCCATCCCCCCATGGAGGCCATGGACTAGGAGGGGGTGTGCAACCGACCCTCCCCCAGAAGGAGTCTGCTGTCCCACAGATTCCCTCCCCCTAGGCTCTCTGTCTTGGCGAGACAAGGACTGGAAGAGACCCAGTCTCTGTCAGTATATATAGTACTGGGAAGTGGCTCAGGGGAAGAACCTAGGGATTCCTGCAACATCTGCCTCTAAAAATCAGTGGGGGAGCCGGCCCAGTGGCACTGAGGTTGTGCACTGGAACCACCTCGCTCAACACGGCGACCCGGGTTCGGGAGCGGACTCGGGTTGCTGGTGGGTCGGCAGGGGGGAGATAGGCTACAGCATCCCACAATGGCATGCCTTCTCCATGGAGGGTACTGCCCGTTGCCTGCACACTTGCCTGACTCCGGGCGGAGGCTCGGAATACTGCAAGCCCTACATGGGGTTGGCTGGCAGCACTGCAGCACAGACGTCGGCGCCTAGCGCCTTGACATCAGGGGAGCCACACACGGTATGGGGAGAGTGGAAACAGGAAAAAGAGCCTGCCACTGCTGGGAAGATGGGGAGACTGGACATGCCCATGATTTGCCTCCACCTGCAAACCGAGACCTGGACTGATGACATGTAAGTTTCGGGGTCAGTCCCCGCCCTGGGGTATAGCCACGGCTCCATGGGGATCTGGGGCTCGGTTGGGTAGGATGGAAGGCAGTGGGATGTTGGTCGTCTCCTCTGATGGGTCGGGGGTGGCAGGCTGGATAGAGAGAGAGAAATAGTAATTACCAAAAAAAAATATATATATATATCTCCGGGGCGAGGGCAGTGACCCACTTCATCATATGAATCTCCAGAGTGTGGAAATCCATTGAGAAGCAGGCGTCGCAGTGGTCCATGTCATGCTGCACTCCAAAGCAGATCCACAAACAGTCATGCTGATCCTGGAGCAACATATTCCTCCCCCAGGTGCACTGACGCATAGGGGGAGTACCTGTTTTCCTTTCTGACTTCTGCTTTTTAGGCCCATGAGAGCCAGACATGACTGGATTCAGAAAATAAAAAATAGCAAAAATACAGTCCATCACCATAAAAAGATAGGATCAAAAACGATGCCAGAAAAGGCAAAAAAAAAAGAGATACAGCATTGTGCTGATGGCAGCGGACTGATTGTGCAGCAGCAAAATAACGAACGCTCCCATGGAGTGCGACCTCGACAGCGGGAAGAAAAGAACTGAGATGAGTGAGGAACCAGCATCAGTAACTTGCTGGCCCACAGGCACCACATCATGCGACCACCTTGTGGGTGGCGCTGTCCCTGACATAGGTCCCCCAACTCTAAACTTTTAAAGCTAGATGCTCCCATGGGGTCCTAGTGCCTCCGGAACAGAGGCATGAAGCAATGATTGGTGAAGACTGATTCTTGGAAGATGAAGATCCTGTTTTCAAGCAAATGTATTTAGTAATAAAGAACAGAATGTTCAGCTAGCTCACTGGGGCAGCAGTGCTTATGGGTACGCCAGTGACTGCGGTTAAATAAACAATATAGAATTTCAGGGGTCATCGGGGGGGTGGACTGAGCGAGCATCCTATAGGACACTCTCCTCCCAGAAGGTGGGGCACCACGGCAGTCTGCAACATCACCACCTAGGTGACCACAAGTGATGGAGTAAAGCCAACTTGGGCAACAGGGGAAGCTGAGGGGCAGGCACAGCATGTATTGTGCAGGCACCAGATACTTGTATTCATGGGCTAAAGGGATGGATGAAATGCAATGGAAACTGTGGCGTGCAGAAGAATGATTCTAGGCTCTCGTGGGCCCCACCACAATGACTGGCCTCCTTAAGTCCTTCAAAGTAGAAGGACAACACCCTGAGGGGCTTCAATCCCCTGGCCTAAAGCGCCCCACCACGGGCTAAGCTGTGGGTGCAGGGAAAGTGCTTGAGAAACTGGCAGCTGGGGATGGGAGTGTCTCAGAGAAAATGCAGCGCCAGTGAACAAGGAGTGTGCAGCGTTACTCAAAAGAGGCTGCACCAGTGAACAAGGGGCATGAAGTGTTACTTAAAAGGAACAGCACCAATGAACAAGGGGCGTGCAGTGTTACTCAAGAGCGGAAGCAGCAGTGAACAAGGGGAGTGTAGTGTAACTCAAAAGGGACAGCACCAGTGAACAATGGGCATGCAGTGTTACTCAAAAGGGACAGCGCCAGTGAACAAGGGGCTCATGAAAGGCAGAAATGGCCGATAAATGGACATTTATGGAGGAGTGGCTTATCCCTTGTAAGGAAAGGTATTCAAGGATTGGCTGAATAGGACAGGAAAATACAGGTTACTCACCTGTAACAGTTCTAGGAATGGCATATGTTGTTCATCCACACTGTCTGGCAGGTTCCATGCCACGTTAAATCTTGCCGGAAGGTCTTCAAGCTGGCTCCTCCCACCCACCCGGGTGGTAAAACTCTCGGCTCCGCCCCATGACACCAGATCTAGCCCGCTGGAAGCCAGGGAGGTCGGGTGGGTTGTGTGGATGAACAACAAATACCATTCCTAGAACTCCTGTTACAGGCGAGTAACCTGTATTTCTAGGGACATGGATATGTTGTTCATCCACACTTTCTGGCAGACTCCTAGCAGTTCTCCGGGAGGAGGGAGGCAACACACCTACTTGGGAAATACAGACTGGAGACCGAGGCCCCAAAACCAGCATCCGGCGTGACTCAAGGTCGATGTGGTAGTGGGTGATGAAGGTGTGTGCTGACTTCAGGTAGCAGCCCTGCAGATTTCTTGGATAAAGGACGTCCCTGGAAGCAGCCACAATGCCAACGAAGCAGTAAGGCGGTGTAGAATGAGCTCTTATCCTCTGAAGGCTCCATGCCCGCCAACCTATAGCAGAGATCTATGCAGGAGGTGACCCACCTGCCTATCGTCCCACTTGGCTGCAGGTCTGCCAGGTGCGGCTTCAGCGTAGGTGACAAACAGCTGGCGAACCTCTCCCCGAACTTCAGTCATCCGCTCCTTGTAGTAGGCGACCACTCTTCTAGGGATCAAAGTATGGAGCCTATATTCGGCCTCCGAGGTGTGATTGGGGTAGAAATCGGCAGAGTCAACACCTGGTTAAGGTGAAACTCCGACACCACCTTCGGAATAAATTTCGGGTGGGGGCACAGGACAACCTTGTCCCTGTGGAAGACCAGATAAGGAGACTCGATGGAAAGTGCCTGGAGCTCTCCCATCCTTCTGGCTGATGTGATAGCCACCAAGAAGGCGGTCTTCCATGACTGGTGAGAGATGTCACACCTGTGCATCAGTTTGAATGGCCTGCCCATGAGCTTAGCCAATACCAGCAGTAGATCCCACGGAAGTGGAGGTTCTCGCACTGGAGGGGATATGTGATCAAGACCTTTAAAAAAGCACCTGACCACCTTTTCCTGCGCCACCGACTGCTTCCCGGCCCGCGCCCGGTAAGCAGAGATGGCTGCCAGGTGCACCTTAAGGGTCGCCGATCAAGCCCTTGCTGAGAAAGGGACCACAGGTAGTCCAGAATGCTTGCCAAGGAACAGCAGGAAGGGTCCAGGCCCTTTCCCTGACACCAAATGGAAAATCTCTTCCATTTGAAGGCACAGCATTTTCTGGTCGACTCCTTACGGGACGCCTCAACGACGTTGAGGATCTCGTCAGAAAGACCAAAGGCCTGGAACTCTAGCCACTCAGGAACCAGGCCATCAGGTGCAGGGATTGAAGGTCCGGATGGAATACCTTCCCCTGATTGACTGAGATCAGGTCCGGGTGGGCTGAAAGCCGCCTCGGGAGCCTGGAGCTGAGACTGAGGAGATCTGGATACCAGAACTGTTGGGGCCAGTCTGGGGCTACCAGAATCACCTGCACCTTGTCCCTCCTCGCCTTGAGAAACACCTTGTGGATCAAGGGAAATGGAGGAAAGGCGTAGAAGAGGCCTGGGGTCCATGGCCTCGAGAAGGCATCCCCCTGCAGTGAGCCCTGCTGAGGGGGGCGGGCATGAAAAAGTCTCAGCTTCGCATTCTCCCCGGAGGCAAACAGATCTGCCTGAGGCGTGCCCCAGTGGGAGAAGAGATCTTGTACTACCTCCGGCAGGAGAGACCACTCGTGAGATGCAGCCCCTATCTGGCTTAGGGCATCGGCCAGGGTGTTGGAGGCTCCTGCCACGTGAATGGCGAGGAGATCCGCCTCCAGGCCGCGCATGAGACACCAAAGGCTGAAAGCTTCCCTGCACAGAGGCATGGAGCGCGTCCCACCCTGGCGGTTTAGGTAGTGCATTGTTGTGGTATTGTCCGTCTGGACCTGAACCACTTGACTCCGTAGAAACGGAGCGAAGCCGGTGAGGGCTAGACGAACCTCTCGAAGCTCCAGCAGATTGGTGTGGCATCGGGACTCCCGAGGGGACCAGATGCCATGCGCTCTGTGCTCCCCCAGATGGGCAACCCAACCCATCAGAGAGGCATCGGTCAATAGACAGACCATCAGCTCGGGGCGTACAAACGAGATGCCCTCCTGCAGATGTGCCAGAATGGTCCACCACTGGAGAGCGTTCCACATCCCCTGAGTCACTGTCACTAGCTGATCCAACGGATCAAAGCACTGTGACCACTGACTGGCCAGTCCCCATTGAAGGGGACGCATGTACCAACGGGCCCAACGGACCATGCTGGTGCAGGCCGCCATGAGGCCCAGGAGGCGCAGGAAGTCCCAGGCAGGGCGACGATTGCCCAACCAGAAATGATTGGGCAAAGGGGGAAAGAACATTGGCCCTGTCCGCCGGGAGCTGTGATCTGGCTTGAAGAGAGTTGAGCTCTGCCCAGATGAAATGCATCACCTGCTCTGGCATGAGTTCCGACTTGGCCTCGTTGATGAGGAGGCCAATCTGAGCAAACCCGGAGGGTCAGATCTCTGGACCGCTCCACCTCCGCTCTGGAGGGGGCTGCAATCAGCCAGTCATCCAGGTAGGAGACCCTTCAGCGCTGCAGGAATGCTGTCACCACTGACATGCATTTGGTGAATACCCTGGGAACAAGGGAGAGGCCGAAGGGCGTGACCTGGAACTCGTAAAGGGATCCCTCCGCCCTGAAGTGGAGGAATCTCTGATGAGACGGATGGATTGGAACATGAAAGAACGCATCCTGGAGGTCCAGGGAACAGAACCACATGCCTCATTCCAAGGATGGGATTATCTGAGCCAGAGTGACCATCCTGAAGGTCCGAGACCTTAGGAACCTGTTCAGGTCGTGCAGGTCAAGAATGGGGCGCCAGCCCCCCCCGTCCGTTTTGGGACCAGGAAATACCTGGACACAAACCCCGATCTGGAGGAGGATCCGCCACCTTCCTGATCACCTCTTTTTCGAGGAGCAGGGCAATATCAGCTCGGCGGGCCGACAGCGAGGCTGTGGACCACGTGGCTCCCCGAGGGGCGTCGGCTCAAAGGGTTGGGGTCTGCTCGAATTCCAGAGGCAGGCCCTTTCCTACCACCTCCAAAACCCAGCGGTCCGTGGTGATAGCAGACCAGGCAGAAAGGAAGTGGTGGAGCCAACCCCTCATGGGGGAACCCAGGGGGGAGTGACGAGGCCGGGGGCGACACCCCTCAACCCATCACTGGGCAGGCTTGGAGGAGGGACTGGCTGAGGGACCTCCTGGGCCTTTACCTCCCTGCTTCCTGTTGGAGGAAGCCACGGGCTTGGGTTTGGGATGCCAAGCTCGAGCCTGCTGGCCCTGATGCTGGTGCTATTGGGCTGGACGTGCCGCAGGCACAGAAGGACAAAAGGGCTTGTGAAGCTGCTGACGGTGGCCTTTGTCCTTCTGGGCGGAGGTGACTGAGTCCAGGGTGGCATTGGACTTTTTGATCCGCTGGAGGTGACCTTCCACTCCAGGGCCAAAGAGGTCGGTCCCCAAGAAGGGGACATCCACCAACTTGTGCTGGGTATCCACCGTAAAGGTGGATATCCTCAGCCATGCCCTGCAGTGCATGGCCACTGCATCCGCCACTGATCTGGTACAGGAATCCCCTATGTCCAGAGCTGTCTGGAGCTGCTGCTTCACCACTGCCCTACCCTGGTCCCGGACCTGCCGGACCGTGGTCTGGAAGTCGGCCAGGAGATGAGGGATCACCTCATCCTGGGAGCCCATGAGGGCGTGGGAAAAGTGAGCCATCAGCACGGCCGAGCTGGCCTGGCTGAGGCCAAGGGAGGACGCAACGTACACCTTGCACCCGGCGTAGTCCAGCTTTTTGGACTCCTTGTCGGGGGGCTTGTCCATTTTCCTGGCGTTCCTGGAACGCCGGAAAACGCTGTTGGTGACCAACCCCTCGGCAGAGAGGTGCTCTGAAAACCCGGGCAGAGAGCCGGTAGGGACCGCATACTTCCTGGCCATCCTGGCCGAGGGCACAGGACAGGAAGCAGGCCACTGCCAAAGCTCCAATGCTGGGCCGACAATGGCCTCAGCCACAGGAAAGGCCTCCGTGGGTGAATCCCCCTCGGTCCAGTTTCTCCATCAGGGGATACTTGGCCCGCTTGGACACGGGCTCGAGCTGCATCCCAGTGGACTCCGAGATGAGCCGAAATAGACCCATAAAGGACGATGCGCTTTTGTCCAGTGACTGGCCCTGGGAGGACTCCAGGTCAACTTGCCTGGAGAATAGGGAGGAGTCGTTGTCGGACTCCAAAGAGTCCGCAAAGAGCTGCCTAGGGCCTAAGCCACCCTCCACCTGCCGAGGACAGTTGGGAGTGAGGGTGACCAACAACCTGTGGGGCAGGCCTGAGCCGACCGAGAATCCTTGGTCAGTGCCCCGATTTTGGTTGTGGAGGCGGAGGTTCCACCATAATCGGTGGGCAGCAGTTAGGCTAACAACCGCCCAGACATGGGCATCTCGACTGCAGCGAGAGGTTGCTTCCGCCGATTGGGTGACAGCCACTTGATGGCTGGGAAGGCGCTCGAGCTCGACTTAGCCCTGGACAAAAGTAACTGCTGCCACATCAGCTCCTCGTAACATCGACGCAATTTCGCCGAGCCTCTCCTCATCCGAGGAGGAAGACGAGGAGGAGCAGCGTCGCCGCTTACCTCGGTGCCGAGACCAAGACCACCAATGTCGGCGGGATCGGCTGGACCGAGAAGAGGTCCGAGACCGAGACAGAGAACCTCGGTGTGTCCGAGGGAGGGCCTGGGAGGGAGCGGAGGACACCCGCTCCTCCCTCGGCTCGGACGTCTTAACCGGGGACTGCTGCACCGATGGCGCAGGTAAATCCTCGGTTTTCACCGGGGGAACCGGGGAAGATGGGTTGTCTACCTCACCAGTCGACAAACCGTCCGACGGGTTGAGAAATATCTCGACCGCGTCAATGGCTGTCTCGGCCGGCTGACCTAACGGGGACGCCGTGAAGCCAGCAGCCTTAGCCGCAACCTCGACCGAAGTCGACGGTCAGCTGTCTGGGGAAGGGGACCTCTCCCACTCCCACGAACGCCGACGATGGGACTTACCTTCGGGATTCTTCTTCTTAGACCAAGAGGAGTGTCCAGATGGCCCCTCTCCCTTCGTGGAAAGGGAATGGCAAAGCTCCTTGAACAAAGCAGAATACGAGGTACCCAAGGCGAGCGGGATAAATGCCGCGACCGAGGAGGAGGAAGATACGGCCTGGGCCACCTCCTCCTCGAGGGTGATCATCTGCTCGAGCTGCTCAGCCAAGCCAGCCGCTGCGGTAACCGCCAATGGGCCTCTTCGACGCACCAGTGGGTAGCGCCGGGCATTTCTGAGCTTCAACCGGGCAGCGCGGTCCTCCAACACGTTGGCCGAGAACGAACAGCAAGATTCGCAGGCCTGCAGATAGTGTTCTAGGCCGAGGCAGTAGACGCACACGGAGTGTGGATCCGTCCTGGACATCTTCTGCCTGCACGGGCACCACCGAAAACCAGGAGTCGATTTGACCATTGCAGCCGCGAAGGAAAAGAAAGACCAAAGTCTTGAAAATTTTAAAACAAGTTTCGGACGAACTGAAGAATTAGGATCCAGTCTAACACGCAGAGCGTTCAGGGGGGAACCTAAGCTTCCAAGCGGTAAGGAAGATCTGGCGTCATGGGACGAGGCCGAGAGTTTTACCACCCGGGTGGGTGGGAGGAGCCAGCTTGAAGACCTTCCGCCAAGATTTAAAGCGGCAAGAAACCTGCCAGACAGTGTGGATGAACAACATATCCATGTCCCTAGAAAGGGATTTTGGCCCTTGCCAGATGTCCATGATTTTGCACTTCTTTGCATTAAACCCTAGCTGCCACTCTTCCGAACATTTTGCTAGTTTATCCAGATCTCTTCTCATTCTACCCACCCAATCTGGATCATCTACTCTGTTGCAGATCTTGGTGTCATCTGCAAACAGACAAACCTAACCTCCAGTTCATCTGCAATGTCACTGATGAAGATACTGAAGAGGACTGGCCCCAGGACTGATCCCTGAAGTACCCCACTTGTGACTTGCATCTCTTCTGACTATACCGTTTACCACCACTCTCTGTTTTCTGCCCGTCAACCAGTTTGTTACACAGTTGACCAACTTCTGACCCACCCCGAGCCTACCCAGCTTATTAATCAATCGTCTGTGTGGAACAGTATCGAAAGCTTTGCTGAAGTCAAGGTAGGCGATATCAACTGCTCCCCCTTGGTCCACCACTCTGGTTACCCAGTCAAAGAAATCTATGAGATTAGTTTGACAGGACCTTCCTTCTGTAAACCCATGCGGTCTTAGATCCTGTGCTCCTATGGATTCCAGGTGTTGCACTACCCTTTCCTTAAGAAATGCCTTCATAATCTTGCCCACTACTGAGGTAAGACTGACTGGTCTGTAGTTCCCTGCTACCACTTTGTGGAACGGGATCACATGAGCCCTTCTCCAGTCTTCTGGGACCTCTCTTGTGCTCAGAGACTCACTAAACAGTTCTGAAAATGGCTCTACTAGTTCCACCCTTAGCTCCTTTAGTACCCTGGGATGTGTGCCATCAGGTCCCATTGCCTTGTCCACCCTGAACTTATCGAGTTCTTGTAGGACCCTTTCTTTTGTGAAGGGAGTAGTGCTCACTTCCCTCCCCCTGTGTCTGTGGTGCTCAGCTGCGGGCCCTGCCCTACCTTCTCTTCAGTAAATACTGAGCAGAAGTATCTATTTAGGATAGATGCTTTTACATGGTCCTCCTCCTCACACGTCCCCTTATCTCCTTTGATCTTAGCAATACCCCCTCTTGACTTTCTCCTTTCACTAATGTATCTATAGAAAGTCTTGTCACCTTCTTTTACTGCCTGTGCTAGTGTTTCCTCAGTTTGGTCCTTTGCCTGCCTTACTGCCTTCCCTTAGGGAAGTTTGGTATGCCTCCCTATCTTCATCCCGCTGCGTTCCCTTATATTTCCTGAAGGCCAGCCTTTTGGCTCTGAACTTTTCTGCTACTGTTTCTGAAAACCAAAGGTGTTTCCTTCTTCTTTTGCACTTCCTTTTCTCTCTAACACAATGGGATGTTGCTTCAAGTATTGCATCCTTAATGCTTGCCCACTTTGCCTGTACCGCCTCACCTGTGATTTTTTTTTGCCAGGGCTAGCTTAACTCTGTTGGCCATCTTATCAAAGTCAGCTCCTCTGAAGTCCCATATTTTTGCCTTGGAATGGTATACATAGATACATAGACAGTGTCGGCAGATAAGGGCCTATGGCCCACCCAGTCTGCCCATTTGAGCTTGTAAGTTCAGTCTGTTTTCCTAGAAGTCTGTTGCCCCTTACCCCTGACCTCCAGAATTCCTTTATGTCTATCCCATGCATTCTTAAATCCCGTGATTGTTTCAGCCCCCACCACTTCCTCTGGCAGGGTGTTCCACTTGTCCACCCCCGTTCTGTGAAGAAATTCTTTCTTATGTTTCCTCTGAATCGTCCTCCCTCAACTTCATCCCATGCCTCTAGTCCTGGAACATCTTTTTGCTTAAAATAGTGTTTTCCTGCACCCTGTTCCTCCCTGTAAGATACTTGTATGTCTCTATCATATCCTCTCTCCCTTCTCTCCTCCAGGGAGTACATGTTCAGTTCCTTCAACCTGTCTTCATAGGACTTGTGATGCAATCCATGCACCATCTTTGTTGCCCTCCTCTGAACCTTCTCTACCCTGTCTATGTCCTTACGTGAGGTATGGTCTCCAGAACCGTACACTGTACTCCAGGTGGGGCCTCACTGGTGTCTTGTATAGCGGATTCTGACCTCCCTTTTCCTGCTGGTGATGCCCCTGCCTATACATCCCAGCATCCTATTTGCTTTACCTGCTGCCTTGTCACACTGTTTCCCTACCTTGAGGTCATCTGAGATGATAACCCCAAGATCCCTTTCCTGCTTGGTGCATGCTATATCCTCACCCCCCAACTGATATATTGTGCCAGGGTTTTTGTGCCCCATATGCATTATCTTGCACTTGATTTAGTTATAGTGGCCAAATTGAACCATACCATGTGATGGTCACTGGCACCCAGGTGACCTTCTACCTGGAGATCTGTGATCCTTTCCCTGTTAGTCAGTACTAGATCTAGGATAGCCCTTTCTCTTGTGGATTGTTGTACTAGTTGTTTGAGGCCCTCCCCTTACAGAGAATCCACGTGTCTAGTTCTGGCAGATGTTCCTGCTGGTATTGACCAATCTGTATCTGGCATGTTGAAGTCTCCCATTATCAGAACCTCCCCTTTAGCTGTCATGTTTTGTATATCTTCTAACAGCAATGTCTCTATGTCCTCCCCCTGGTCTGGGGACCTGTAGACAATCTCAGTTCTTGTGGCTGTCCCACTTCCTGTTTCCAGGGTGACCCAAAGTTCTTCTCGCTCCTTATGTATATTCTGAATTTCTGTAGCTTTGATATTTTCATTGACAAACAGGGCCACCCCACCCCCCCCTTTTTGCACCTCAGTCTCTTCTGAACAGTACATAGCCAGGTACTGAAGTCTCCCAAGTGTGGTTACTGGTAAACCACTTCTCGCTAATTGCTACTATGTCCAGTTTAGCCTCTGTCATTATTGGCTGCAGGTCTGGGATCTTGTTTCCCAGACTGCGAGCATTTGTGTACATGATTTTCCATTGGCCAGATTTTGGTGTGTTAGTTGTTGGGTGAGGTCTGGCGTTTCCCCTGTGCGTCCTATGGGGAGCTGGACCCACTGAAGGAGAGCTGTTCTGTCTACTTATGAAGGCGTCCTCAGGAGCCAAGCATGTAGGTGAAGGGACCAAAGGTTGGGGAGGAGAAGAGACTCAGTTCTGAGTCAGGGGGTCGGGTTGCAGGGAAAGAGGGAGGGGATCTGCCAGTGACAACTACTGGAGCATGGGAAACAAAATATGTTTTGATTTCCACATCGACGAACACGGCAATACACTTGCAGTGAGAACTACACATGCAGCGAGCTGGGAGGCAGCAGGGGAAAAGACTGAGGATGCTAGAGGCCGCCCACATATTTATAGACACAAACGGAATAACATCATTGTGGGTGACCCCCAGTCAAGAGTGCTTGTGAAAGCTACCATCGATGAGTGCACCCTCTGGAGGATACCCAAGAGTATGATCTGCTGCAAGAGATACTGTCCAAGAAGATTGGGAGAGACGAAGCCATGCCATCTGCCTAATGCAGACTGCAGTTCCTATCAACCTGGAGCAGGGGCCGAAATAAGGATTCGGCAGGCAAGAGCCATGAATAGCTCCTGGGTAGTGGCAATTTCCAGCAGACCAGGATCTACTCAGGCAAAGTCGGGCGCTGACAGCAACACAGATAAAAATGCATTGGGATGTCATATAAGGGGAATAAAATGGAAGGACATCAATAACAAAAAAATGCAATTCTCTACAGGAATCTTGTATAAATATTAAATATCTGTAAATCTGCCGGTTATATATCACTTTAATAACACAATAATTACATTAACACATTCTCATGGTAAAGCTGCTCATTGGAAAAGGGTGCAGTTGGTCTAAACAGAGACATGCAGAAGGAGGCACTCTGCCAATTGTCTTATACATTTGGCAATTAATTCAAAGAGGAGGAGAGAACCCATTAATTAAAAACTACACTGACAGATTCTCTCTTCTTTTTTAAATTAATTGACAAAGCTACAAGGACAAATGGCAAAATGCCTCCTCATGTATATCTCAGTTTAGACTAACTGCACCTTTTCCCATGAGCAGTTTTACTTCTGCTTAGGTGGACTGTATAAATCTTCTCTTGCTTTTCTTTTCTCCATTTGATTTGTTTCCGCTTTTGCTGTTTTTGTTAATCTCTGAGTTTACAACTCTAGAAAATATTTTAAAAGACTAAATAAAATAAGTTTACTCAAAGGACAGAAAGGTATGGTGGTTCATAGCGCCAACCTTTTATTTCAGGACTGGTCTGCTGCAGCTTCATAAGACAGAGTGTAAGACTCTTTCCCCAGTTGCTCACCTGTACGTTACCTCACTACATTGGTACGAAAGTGACACTGTATTTTACAACTAGAGCACTGCAGCTGCAAGCCCTCCCCCATCTCCAGTTGACATGCGGCACATCTCCAGTTGATGTTCTGAGAAGGGTTACTGTTATGTTGCTGAGAAGCTCTCCCTGCCCTCACTGTCTAAGCAGCTCCAAGACACCACTCCATCTCCAGCACATGAAGCATGCGTTCCGCAATTCATCCGCAAAGCTGCCCTGAAAGTGCTAGTTACCACCACTGATCCTCTCTTATTGAGAGCACCATGTGCTACTATGGAATTTGCAGGTGCTAATTAGTAACCAGCTCCCCCTTATTTTGAATCCTGTGGAGGCTACCTCACTAGCATAATAGGACGCTCATACTTGGTGTCTCGCCAGCTCCAGGCCCTAGGCAGAAAGGAGTATGGCCTGTCTGGCACGGATGCCAGTTGTTGTCCCAGCATCGCTCACAACTGCCTGCCACAGGACACCTGGTGCAAGACTTGTGCCGAGATGCACAATATGGTGCATGCTGCAGAGAAGACCGTTTGACCCCCGGCATCAAACTCCAGAAAGTCAGACTATGGGGGACGGTCACATACTAGGTGCCTATGCCCAGGGAGATGTCCAGGAAATGGACCCTAGAAGTGGGGTGTGCCATGGCTCCTGGAGACCCCATGAGTGAGCAATACCTGTGCTGGGTGTCCCTCTTGGAGAGGGGGCAGATGGATGGAGCTCAATGTCTCTAGATGCCGCTGCAAATGACCTAGGCCATGGAGATATGACTGTGTAGTCATGACTGTACTCCCCAAGGAAGGACAGCATCAGCTAAGCAGCACTGCAGCCTGAAAAATGGTCGATTCGCAGCTCCCTCATCATCTCTGAAAGGAACTGCTGGTAATGAGGGTACCTGGCATCTGAAGAGATATTAAGGGAAGAGTCCTCTTCCTCTGAGGAGGAAGACGAGGATGACGAGCTGGACTCAAGAGGTGGCAGTGCTGGGGGTCTCAGGGTGGAAACAGCCTGGTCCAGTGCCATGAGGGAAGTGGGAAAGGTACTCGCAGAAGCCCTGAACTGGTCCCAAGTCAAGTGCCCCATATGACCTAAAAGGCCAGAGAGAGCAGGAGGGGAAGGCAGAGAAGGAGGTGGATGAGGCTCACAGCAGACCAGGCCAGGTCCTCTGCTAGGACTGTGAGAGTGTACAGGGGACCTCACCTTGAGGGGTGTGCTAACAAACTCGTCCACCAGAGAACACTCAACTGTGCAGGAGCACTCTAGGTGGTGCACTTAGGGGGAACCCCCCCCGTCAGGGAGACTGAAGCTGTAGAGGTCTCAGAGGACGGCCCCTATCACCACCTACGAGAAGCCGAGATGGTTCCAGTGAGGCCAGAGGATTCAAGTCAGCACTATGACTCCAACCAGAGCTGCCACACACTCTGGACATGGAGTGAGGCAACAACCAAGATCTACCAGCCCCCACCTCACCAGAAAAGCCTTACCTTGGAGTCCCTCATGAGACATCTGCCTCCGAAGGCAGGAGGTGAGCGACCCCAATTCATCGCACGAAACTCGAATGTGCGGAAGTCCATTGAGAAGCAGGTGTCGCAATGGTCCATGTCGTGTTAAGCTGCAAGGTAGATTCAAAACCAGTCATGCCGGTCCTGGATGGACATATTTCTCCCAAAGGGGCACCGACATATAGAGGAAGTATCTGTCGTCTTCTTCGACTTCTGCTTTTTAGGCTCTTGAAAACTGGACTTGACTAAGAACTCGGAAAATAATAAAAAACAGGAAAAATAGAGCCCTGCACAGTAAAAAAGTAGATAGGGCAGAAAGTAGTGCCGGAAAAGGTGGCTAGAGAGATAGAGCATCGAGCTGGCAGCGATGAACTGATGGCGTAGCAACAAAATGGCAAATGTGACCTCAATGGTGGGAAGAACAGTACTGAGATGAGCAAGGAGCTGGCATCGGTTACTGGTCAGCCCATGAGCGCCACATCATGCATCCGCCTCGTGGGCAGCGCCATCCCAAACATCGCTCCCCTAGTGCTAAACTTAAGAGTTATACGCTTCTTCCATAGGGCTCTAGTACCTCCAGCACAGACCCATCAAGAAATGAATGGTAGCCGGCCTGGTGGCGCAGAGGGTTGAGGCACTGGACACCACACCTCGAACCATGACGGCGACCCAGGTTCGGGAACGGACTCGGGCATCGGGGCTGGCAGGGGGAAGAAGAGGATCGAGCGTCCTAAGGACTGCTCTCCTCTCCTCTCCTGGGGAGAGCTGGGGGGTAGCTCCGCTCTGTAGTGGCCCTTGTGGAGACCAGGGGTACTGCACATAGCAGGAAGGACTAAAAAAGAAAGCCGGAAAAACAGCTTCCGCGCTACTGGATGATGGCCACCATTCTCCATGCTGCCCGGAACCTCCGGGAGCCTCCTCCAACACAGCAGCACCACCGGACCGAGAAAAAGTGTGCTGGGCTTCTCTGCCAGCTGGTGCCTTCCCCCTCAGAGGAGGGGGACTCACCTGGTGATGGGATACGCCGGGGCAACTCAGGGGATCGGTTGCAATGTGTATGTGAGGGAGAGTTCCTGAAGAGAATTGACGGGGGCATGAAGCAATTAGGGCCCGGCGAGAGACTGGACTGGAGGTGTAGGAGGAAGGCAAAAAGATAACACACAAAAAAAAGAAATGAATGAAGATTGATTCTTGGAAGCTCAACCTGATCATCTTCTATGGGGTGTTCAGGGAGGTAGACGGGGCAAACTGCGGCCTCCGATAGTGGGGTGCATCACAAGCCTGTGGGCAAAGTACACCAGTAAGTGTAGTGCTGACTGACTTGGGGGCAGGAAGCAGAGAGTGGTAATGGATGGGCAGTACCTGAGTGAAGAGAAATACTCAGCAACATCACTTCGGAGTCCAGTGCCAGGACCGCTGTGCTTCACCATCTTTGTCAGCAACTTGGAAGCTGGGGTCTCCAGCAGGCTGCTTACGTTACTGGATGACATTAAGCTCATTAAGACAGTGGACCCCCTTAAGGATGGGGTGAAACGGGGGACCTGAACAAGCTGAGCAATTGATTGGACCCTTAGGTTCACTGTAGCCAAACACAGGATACTACACTTTGGGAGGAAAAACAGAGGTAAAACACACCGGGGGGCCTCATGCTGCAGTCCTGAACAGACATGGGGGTCATAAAAGACAAGAGGCTGAAACAGGCTAAGCATGTGTGGCCCCTGTCAAGAGGGCCAGCAGAGTGCTGGGGTGCATCAAGGGGAGGGGTTTGACCAGCAGAGCAGGAGAAATAATCTTGTCACTTCACAAAGCGGGGGGATAACCAGCAGGGGAAATAATCCTATCACATCACAAGCTTGGTTAGGCCCCACCTGAAGTACTGCATGCAGTTTTGGTCTCATTACAAAACAGATGAGAGGGTGCAACAAAAGACCACCAGAATGCTATGAGGGGAGGCTGGAGGCCCTTAACATGTTCACCCTGGAGAACAGGAGGCAAAGGAGGGATATGATCTCAGGTTTTTGCATGTGCAAGGTTCCTGACAATATCAAGCAGCTGAAAATGTTTGATCGAGAGTCCTCCAGCAGCGTGACACTGGGACAAGACCTAAAGATGAGGGTGGGGTGGGGGTAAATTCAGGGTGATGTTGGGAGGCACTATTTTTCACAGAGGGTGGTGAGTATACAAAATAGACTACTGGCAGAGACAATGGACATGAAGACAGTACAGGCTTTTAAGATAAGCCTGGACAAATTTCTGCTTACCAAGGGAACCACCGGGTACCCTGGGCAGTGCAATGGGTAAGAATCCCTATAAATTATTATGTGTTTGCGCAGCATATTGATTTATACCTGCTTATGTGGTGGTGGTGGTGGTGGTGGTGGTGGTGGGTAAAGGCACGATGGATCTCAAATTCCTTTTGATCTTAAGTAAGATTTGAGTTTTGATGGTGCCAGCTGCAATTTGTTTGCGGGAAATTGGCAAATCACTTGCAGTTAAGCAGACAAAATATTACAAAGTCATTGTAAACTCAATCTAATCCTTAGGATGCTGCCCTCCCCCATACTGTGGCCCCACAGCGACTGCAGCCCCTGCATTCCCCAGATCATGGCCCCACCACAGTAATTAACTCAGAATGAAACACGGCAGAAAGGAAAATCGTTTTATTTCTCCCTCTGGATTTATAAGATGTTGAGAGAGTACACAGAATTAATAAGTCAACAAACACCATGCTTTTAAAGATGCCAACGTTTCTCTTTTTCACTTGGTTTCCATGGACAAGGTTGCCCATACCAAACCAACCTCCCCAGTATGGACAATCCTCTCCTGTTTACTGCAACTGGACAGAAAGGGAGACTGCCAATTTGACCCCCCTCCACAGGCTCCATTTTTCTGTTCGGACAGTTTTACCAGAATCTGCTCCACGGCGCTGGTTATGGGGCCTGATGTGCAATCACTGCTTTCATAAAGCTGTCCGAGATAATCGGAAGCAGTGACGCAAGCAACCCTTTGCACATGACGATGAAGCAAAGGAGTTGTCGCTCTGTGCAAGGCAGCTGTGTTATCCAGGCTCAGAATCAAGGCTTCACTCAGTTAATTGATTTTTTGATGGATGTTAAAAAATCCCAAGATCCAGATGCAAAAGTCATGCCAGGTTTTTGATAGTCACATTACTTTCAAAGTCAAGATTCTAAGACAGCAATTTTTTGGAAGCCAATAGAAAAGTATTAAAGGTACAATACACTTTCTTTCCAAAAACCAACCATCTTTGACTACCTGTCTGTTTGCAAAACTGGAAGTCAACTAATTCTCCCCCCTCCTTTACAAACTTGTACCCCCACCCTTTATGTATATAGTTTCTCTTGACTGGAAAAGGAGGGTGAGAAACTTCTGCCTATTTTCAGCCTCTTTAGGGGGTGGTGGTGTTGGGATACAGAGTCAAACCAATTGAAACTGAACAAGATTAAGCTGTCAGTGGTATTTTAGGGAATGCAGGGAAATCTGGCCAGGACACCAGGGAAATTCCCTTACTCTTCTCAAGAACTGGCATGGGATCCTTAACATCCACCTGAACTGAAAACTATGTACTGACCGTAACTGCTGATCTACCAGAATATCTTCTCCATTCATTCACATTGATGGGTCTAAGCTAGAGGTGCCAGGACCCAGTGGGAGCAAAGTCTTTTGCAGCCTAGGGGACTGACATCAGTGCCAGCATCGCCCATGAAGCCAATGTAATGACGCTGTGCACACGAGTCAGCCAGTAACAGATGCTAGCCGTCCCCCCTCCTCAGTTCTGTTTGCCTGGAGAAAAGAAACAAGTGGGAGAGAGAGAGAGGGCTATTGACTCCTGAATCAAAGGGACTGGATAAAAAATAAAATAAAACCCAACTAACAGCTTAGTAGAGCTAAAGGTGAGGCAAATGGTGGCACAAGGGTAGTGGGTGATAGAGCCAGAGCCTAATCCCTCCACCTGGGGGGTGAAGAGAGAAAAAAGGGGCAGCAGCACGGGCATATGGGTCTGGATGGTACACAGAGGCTTGGTGGTCCTATGTGTATGTAGAAGGTAAATGCCATCTCCGTAAAAAAATATTTGTACTCCAAGTGGACAAAGAATTTGGTAAAGTAAAAACCCTAAAAATACTCCAGAGGAGTATATAGCAGGTGTGACTGGACAGAGTCTGAGAGCGCAAATACTATCTGCTTGGTACTTCAGAAAGAGTGAAGAAAGGAGATAATGGACGTGAAAACATGGAAGAATGCTGAAATGCAAATTCCAACAGCTACGTGTGGAATGAGCACCCAGCCCAACAGACTGCAGAGTATAGGGCAGAAAAACCTACTGTATCTACATCTCCCTGCATTATGTAAGGGTTAAAAGCTGCATCTTGTCCCAAGTGCCAAGAGCTGTCGCATGGCAGTAAACAAGGTGAAACCAAGCTGCAGGAGCAGCAGCAGGGATATACTGCAGGAGCAGCAGCAGGGATATACTGCAGGAGCAGCAGTAGGGATATACTGCAGGAGCAGCAGCAGGGATATACTGCAGGAGCAGCAGCAGGGATATACTGCAGGAGCAGCAGTAGGGATATACTGCAGGAGCAGCAGCAGGGATATACTGCAGGAGCAGCAGCAGGGATATACTGCAGGAGCAGCAGCAGGGATATACTGCAGGAGCAGCAGTAGGGACATACTGCAGGAGCAGCAGTAGGGATATACTGCAAGAGACATCACTAGAGGGAGAGGAAGGAGCGTTTTAAGGAATAAGGGAAATAAAAATACACCCCAAGGATTTCTTTTTTTCTGGGAAGAGGGTTTGGGGACCCACATAAGGGGATAAAAGCTCAAAAAAGGGAGTGGCAGGAAGGTGCAGTGTGCAGAGGCACAACAGGGTGAGCTACCCAGAGGCCCTGGCTCTTATCCGAGTGGGGGATGGCGGGTGGGCATGTGAATGAATGAAGATATTCTGGAAGATCGACAATTACGGTGAGTACGTCATTTTCATATCTTCCAGGAATCAGTCTTCACCACTCATTCACACTAATGGGTAAAATTACCAAACATTCCCCAAAATAGTGGAGGAGTTGACTCATCCTGATGGAGAAAAGATCCCTCAGCCCTCTGTAAGGGAGAATCACAGGAGGGCAGGGATTCAACATGGATCTAGTGGGACCCAAGACTGGTCAGGGACAGGCAGAGGCTCCTGTGGCCTGGCAGCAGGAGGGAACCCCAGTGACTCATGCTTGACCCTGTGGGAGAAGTGAGTCCCCTGAAAATGCAAGCTAAGCACCCTATGCTGGGCCAGGGGTGCCAACCGGGAAAGGCAAAGCCATGCCACCTGCTGAACGCGGACTGCTGTTCCTAACAACCTGAAAGCTATCTCACTGGTGTCATATGATGCCCTTGACTGGTGCCTTACCAGCTCCAGGCCCTGGTCAAAAAGGTGAATGGCCTGTCTGCCTGACCTGTGATCTGGCATGGATGCTAGGACTTGTCCTAGCTTTGCCCACAGGCGCTTGTAAGATGTTTCCAAAAAGACACTCCTGCGCACAGAATTAGCAGGCGCGTGCAGGCCAGTGGGCTACCAGCCCGATAACCAGAGTTCCAGTAATAGTACACACGCCAGAAGAGACTTACGTGACATGTAATTGCTTGCACGAAAATCACATTTATTTCAAGAAACAAGCTCTAAAAGTTAAAGTCACTGCCAGTACACTCAGTTCAGTCTCAACACTTCGCCTTCTCATTAAGGCTTCATGAGGCTTGTTGTAAGATGCCTAATGTGTAACAGTGCATATCATAGTGCGTGCTGCTGAAAAAACAAAACCAAAAAAAACAACTCACCTCCCCCAGGCATCCATCTCCACAGAGTCTGCCTCAGAAGTGTGGTCATGCACAGGGGGTTTAGGGCCAGAGAGGGTCTGCAGTTCCAAAATCCCCAACGTGGGGTGAGGTTTAGCTCCTGCAGACCCCACAGCAGCACAATATCTGTGCTGGATGTCCTTAGGGGCTGGAGGAAGCACAAAAGGATGGAGCCAGATGTCCCTGGATGTCTCTTCAAAAGGCCAAGGAGAGATGATGAAAGAGTCACCGCTGAAATCCCCAAGGAATCTCAGCACCAGGGTAGCAGTATTGCAACCATTGAAAAACCCCACATTCGGCTCCTTCAACATCTCTGTCAGGAACTGCTGGTATGCAGAGTACTCAGCATGCATGGACATATGAACAGAAGAATGCTCTTCCTTGAAGGAGGGAGTAGGAGAGCAGGAGCTGGATTTGGAGTATGGGGGTGCCTGGGTCACAAGCCTGAATCGGGCCTGGCTGGACTTAAAGTGATACTGGTGAATTACACAAGCCATTCAACTGTACTGTTGGCAGGTCACAGGTCCCAAATAACCCACAATACCTGGCACGTCAGAGAGGAAAGGCAGATGACCAGGAGTGATATAGATGTCAGTGGCTCCAGGTTCTCTGCCAAGACTGCGAGAGTGCTCAGGGGACTTCTCCCAGGGAGAGAGCCTGACAGACTCACCCGAGTGGAGCTGGCAAATCTCAAAAGTCCAATCCAGATAGTGCCCTTGTGGGAGACCCCCAGGTGGGGAAGCAAGCCGTACAGGTCCCAGAAGGTGGCCCTGATCCCCACCAGTGACAATGTCAGCCAGTTCCAAAGAGAAACCAGTCTCTGGACTAGCACTGGAACCCAGGCTGGTGCTGCCCTAGCAATAGTCACAGGATCAGTCACAGGCCCAGTGGCAGGCCTCTGTTGCTCATCAAAACTGACACTGTCCCCCGAACCCAGCCTTGTGACAGATCCAAAGTCACCTCCAGAACTGCCCCCAAACCTGGCACTGAGAGCAGCACAGGAACCAGACTTGGCACTACGAGCAGTACTGGACCCAGGGTTGGCACTAGAACTTGAGCCGGCACTGCGGCGGCACCAGAACAAGCCCTGCCTCGGCGACATGCCTAGTGACGATGCTGAGAGGGCAACACCATCTCTAGTGTTGGCCTTGGAACTGGCCCGAGGTTGGTTCTGTCACTGCGGTCCTCATCTCTGAGTTCAAAGTTGTTATCCCAGTCCTCCCCCTGGCCATAAGGGTGCTCAGGGGAGGAGATGACCACCACCTCAGACCCTAAGTCAGGGGCAATTCCAGAACTGGCTCTTCTGTCAATGCAAGCAGAACCAAAAGGAGGCCCGCTCTTGCAGTCGGTGCCGCCCTGCTCACAGGTACCGAGTATGGTACCAGGAGTTTGGGCAGCCCCAAGCCGCAACACCGAGGTGCCCACTAGTACAGACTAAGGTATAGCTTCAGCCTCACCACTGGGGGTATCTGTGGCCATGAGGGGCCAATGGACTAGGGGGAATGAGCAGCTGCCCCACCCGGGGAAAGATGACTGTCCATCAGACCCCCCCCCAGGACCTCCTGATGTCTTGGCAAGGCGAGCACAGGGAGCATCCTGGTCTTCCTCAGTGTCAGAGGTACCAGGAAGGGGCCCATGGGAAAGGTCCAGAGATCTCATCTTGGCATCTCTGGTGCAATGTGTGCCTCCAAAAGTGGTGGCTGAACACCCCCACTTCAGCGTGCAGATCTCTAGGGTGCCCTTGTCCATAGAGAAGCAGGCATCGCTCCTGTCCATGTTATGGTCCAGTCCAAGGCAGGTCCAACATTTGGGGTGCCAATCCAATGCAGTGAGATGACCCCCGGAGGGGCATCGACAGATGGGGGTGCTGCCGTTCTTTCTCTTCTGCCCCTTCAAATGTGGCATACCAATGATAAAATAATAAAATGAGAAAAAGAACCCTGTGCCGAACTAATGAATATATCGGTACCAAAACAAAATATGGTGCTAACGCTGCATAAATGAGTTCGGCGTGGAAAACACTAATGGCAGCATCAAAGTGAGGTGTTAAACTGTGATGGTGCAGTTGAAAATGACTCAAGCTGCTTTCACGGTGCACACTCAACGGCGGGAAAAACAGAATTGAGAAGAAGGGAGGTGACATTGGTTGAAGGCTGGCTCACATGAGCAACATCACTATGTCGGCCTCCTGGGCAGTGCTGGGACCGATGTCAGTCCCCACCCTAGGCTGCAAAAGACTTTGCTCCTGTTGGGTGCTGGCACCTCCAGCTTACACCCATTAGTGTGAATGAATGGTGAAGACTGATTAGTGGAAGACCAACCACTAGAAAAGGCAGATGGGACCACAGTTTAACATCTCATCCGAAGGACAGAACACCTCAACAATACAGTATCCCCCTAGTATGGCACTTGGGTGCTAGTGTTTATGGTCTGGGCCCAATCCCAGTGTGGGACTAGAACCCATGACCTATGGCCCAGAGGCACATGTGCTACCAAAAGAGCTATGCTGATACCTGGAGATAGTATATTCTGGCTTTAATGAGCCTGTGACATCACAGAGAAAACTTTGAAAACATAATATTTGGACAGAATTTAACTTCTAATTAATATACTTCCTATATTTACCTTCCCCCTTCTTATTTAGCACTGAGGACAGTTCATATTATAACAAGACCTCTGGCAGTTGATCTCTGTCTGCTTCAGTTGCTGGCTTACAATGGACATCACAATCCTCTGCTTGCGACATCAGTCATTTCTAGAGCAGCCAGCTGTGATGTCACAGACCGAGCGGTATGATGTCACTTGCAGACAAACAGCAAGAGCAGATGAAGAACCGAGTGACTGAGACCCTGATTTCGTGAAGACGTCATCAGTAATAAAGTATGAGAGGAGGTTATGTATGTGACATGGAAGTTACACTTATATTTTCCAAAGCTGTCCCTGTGGTGATGAAGGCTTTTAAATTAAGGATCAATAGATAATGCCTTGTTCTAAATAGTGGGCAGTCACTATGCTGGCCTGCCTCTGTGGTAAAGCTGACTTAGACTTTGAGGTCGATTGAGGTCAAGCGGCGCACAATGGGTTTTCTTTTTCATATATTGTTACAGACCCTAAATAAGACTAACTGTGTGTTTTTGGGGGGAAGGGGTATCAGATGTGCAGCAAATTGTGTTGTCAGCAAGCCATCCAGTAGCACTGACAGTGAAGACAACAGCTCACCCACTTTGCCACCCCGAGAATTGTAGTGGTACTCACACCAGTCCTCCCCTCGAGGATTGCTGTGACACCCCTCACCAACCCTCCCACCTCTAGGACTGCTGTGGCACCCCTCACCAACCCTCCCACCTCGAGGACTGCTGTGGCACCCCTCACCCACCCTCCCTTGCCATGGCTATGGTAGCCCCCAGCACCCCAGGAGGAGTAAAAAGAATAACAAACGAATTCCAGGTCAACAGAGGACACTGGGATCTTTGTACGCACAGAACTTTTCTCTGCTGCATATGACTGTTAAGTCTTCCCCTCCCACAGCTGTTACTGTCTGATATTGACCAATGCTCGTTTTTTCCTGTTACTTATTTTTGTAATTGTTCTGTGTGAAAAATGTATTTTTTATTGTCTAGACTCTGGGATACAGCACTATATGAGCTAAAGATGCACTATATTGTAAACCTATCTCTGTCCGCTTGTCACTGCCCACTTTGATAATTATGTGCCTTTATTAACATCCCTGATACTGTGGCTGGGTGAAGCAGGCTGTTTTTTTTTTTAAATATTGGGGCACCATGCAAAGGTGGGAACAGCCACTGGATGTAAGACTGGTCTGTCTAAACTGAACAAAGATCCTGACTAGAGAAAGTTAATTCATTACCTCATGATTCTGATCACGTAAACAACACCACACATGTAACAAATGTTAGAAAGCAGCCCCTGTCCCAATAAAAGTGACCCTTGACCCCATTAGGCACGGTTGAAGGTGGCATTGAAGTCAAATAGGCACTGTTGTCTCCCTTGCCGGAGGGATGGTCTGTGTGGTTTTGCACCTGTCCCCTGACACAACCAGCACTGAACTAACATGCCAGGAGTGTCCTCTTCACTCGCCAAGTCTCCAGATCTCCACTGACATCCCTCCTGAGGCAGCTGCCAGCACGCCTCTTTCAATACTGACCTGTAGGGAGATGAAAAGGCATACTGAGTAATCTGCAGGGAAAGTAAAAAAAAAAATCTGTGCTCTGTAGTGTAAGCTTGGCTAGTGATTCAACTGGTGGGGTAGTCACTTGACAAACTACACAGCACAAACACAATTTAAATATAGATGTTCAAACTACAATCTAAAGGGCAGAAATTGAAGCAAGTAAACAGCTGGTTCTTACCCCATTCACAACGTTACTGTGTTCCAGAGTACACAGTGTTCGAGGGGGGTTGGTGGGAATATGGACCTGAAACACAGAAGAAAGGACACTGATTTATTTATTTATCCAGTACTGTATAGCGGGGGCCACCCTCCCCCCTAGAGTCTGACTGCATCCCAGATTCCTCCGGCCCAGGGCATGGAAATCGGCTTGTGCAAATCTGGCTCGTTTCTCCAGGCTGGGCCAGAAATACATTGCTATGCGGTATAACTGTTGATTTACTTTTGATTTTTTTGGCTCTCTCTGACATGCACCAATCTACGAGCTCCCAATATCTGCCTTCTCTGGAACTTATCTCTTACTCTAGTACCCTGAGGCTGCCACTGGAGGCTGGGCAGTCCACCTTGAGTATCCCTTAGCCCAGCGTCATTAAGGAAGGGTGCCACAGTTGATGATGTGGGGTCTGTGATGGAAGCCAGCATAATTGGGAAAGGGTGCTATGGTCAATGGCGTGGGGCCTGCGATGGGTGTCAGCATCATCGAGGAAGGGTGCCACAGTTGGCAGTGTGGGGCCTGCGATGGGCGTTAGCATCATTTAGGAAGGCTGCCACAGTCGGTGGTGCGGGGCCTGCGATGGAGCCAGCATCATTGAGGAAGGGTGCCATAGTCGGCAGTGTGGGGTCTGTGATAGGTGCCAGCATCACTGAGGAAGGGTGCCACAGTCGGCGGTGCGGGGCCTGCGATGGAGCCAGCATCATTGAGGAAGGGTGCCATGGTCAGCAGTGTGGGACCTGTGAAGGGCATCAGCATCATCAAGGAAGGGTGCCACGGTCGATAGTATGGGGTCTGCAATGGGTGCCAGCATCATCGTGGAAGGATGCCACGACTGACGATGTGGGGCCTGCGACAGGTGTCAGCACAATCGGGGAAGGGTGCCACGGTTGACTGTGAGGCCTGCGACAGGCGTCAAAATAACTAAGGGCACCACGGTCGATGGTGTGGGGCCTGCGATGGGCCCCCAGCATTATGGAGGAAGGGTGCCACAGTCTGCGGTGAGGCGCCTGTCATGGGTGGCAGCATCATGGAGACAGCGTGCCACTGTCACAGGTCTGGGTCCTGTGATGGGTGCCAACATCATCAAGAAAGGGTGCCACAGTCAGTGGTGTGGGGCCTGCGATGGATGCAATCATCTTGCTGCAGTTGGGCCATTCATCCTACACGCCTAGAGATGCCACCACTCTACGACATTATGGCTCAGACACGCACATCTAAGCATGCTGTCTTACCAACACAGAGTAGTGTCCTTTCCTCCCATTTGAACCCCCAGCTGCCCTGCCATCTGTGGTCACCCAGGTGGCAGTACTGCATCAGGAGAGAGTAACTCCTCCCTTCCCGGAGCAGTGTGTCCTGTGGGACACTACATCCTCCTCATCCCCACGTGACAGCCCCAAGTGATCTAGGCTAGTTTTTGAACCCGAATCACTGGTGCCATGAATGTTAACACTACTGCTGCATCAACAGGCCAGCTACCATGTAGAACAGTTACACAAGAACCTACCGTAGCAGTAGATCTTTGAGAGAATCTCTTGCAGCAGGTCACAGCTTAGTAACTACAGCTGCCGGGCACCAGACCACATGTAAACATTTTTGCTAGCAGTGTTCCTGGAGCCACTCATGGCGATGTCATCACGCCGACATCCTGCTTACATAGCCGTAGGCGGCCCCACGCCCTCCTCAGTTCCCCGCCGGAGACCAGCCACTGAGGACGAGCTCTCAAGGGAACTGAGGGACAGTCAGAGAAATCTGCCTGAAAGAGGATGGAATGCAGAAGGTTTACCATCCTTGAAAAGAGAGGACATGAAACGAGGAATCCAGAAGCAAGGGGGATGGTGGGTGGGACAGCATGACCTGCTTCAACAGATTCTCTCCAAGATGAACAGGTTACTCACCTGTAACAGTAGTTCTAGGAGTGGTATATGTTGTTCATCCACACTGTCTGGCATTGTCCCTTTCCCCTTTAAATCTTGCCGGAAGTCTTCAAGCTGGCTCCTCCCACCCACCCGGGTGGTAAATACCTCGGCTCCGCCCCATGACGCCAGAATCCAGCCCGCTAGCTAGGTTGTGCGCCCAGCCTGGAGGTCGGGTGGGAGGCAGATGCAACAAATATATACCACTCCTAGAACTACTGTTACAGGTGAGTAACCTGTTCTTCTAGGAGCGTGGATATGTTGTTCATCCACACTGTCTGGCAGACTCCAAGCAGTTCTCCGAGAGGAGGGAGGCAAGGCGCACACCCCCTACTTAGGGAATAGAGATTGGAGAACAGAGGCCCCAAAACCAGCATCCCAACGTGACTCTAGATCAATGTGGTAATGGGTAATAAAGGTGCTGCTGACTTCCAGGTAGCGGCCCGACAGATTTCCTGGATAGGGATGTCCCTGGAAGCAGCCACCGAAGCAGCAGTATGACGGGTAGAATGAGCCCTTAGCCCTTTGGGAGGCTCCTTACACGCCAATTCATAGCACAGACCTATGCATGATGTGATCCATCTCGCAATAGTCCGCTTGGCTGCAGGTCTGCCAGAAGCGGCTTCAGCGTAGGTGACAAACAGCTGGCGAACCTCTCCCCGAATTTCCGCCGTCCTCTCCTTATAATAGGAGAGAGCACGCCTGAGGTCCAGAGTATGGAGCCTATACTGCGTCCGAGGTGTAATTAGGTAATATACTGGCAGGGTCAACACCTGGTTAAGGTGAAACTCTGACACCACCTTCGGAAGGAATTTCGGGTTGGGGCGCAGGACAACTTTGTCCCTGTGAAAGACCAGATAGGGGGAGTCCACTGAAAGCGCCTGAAGCTCCCCGTCCTTCTGGCTGACGTGATAGCCACCAAGAAGGCCGTCTTCCACGACAAGTGCGAAAGTGCAGACTTGTGCATGGGTTCGAATGGCTTGCCCATGAGCTTTGCCAAAACCAGCAAAAGATCCCACGGAGGTGGAGGTTCACGCACCGGAGGGGATATGGTCCAGGCCTTGAAAAGCGCCCGACCACCTTTTCCTGAGTTAACGCCGCTGACCGACCCGCCGCCCGTAAGCCGATATGGCTGCTAGGTGCACCTATGGGTCGATGACCAAGACCCCTTTGGAGAGGGACCAAGGTAGTCTAGAATGTTAGCCACCGAGCAGGATAAGGGGTCCAGACCTTTTACTCCTGACACCAAATGGAAAATCTCTTCCATTTGAAGGCATAACATTTCCTGGTCGATTCTTTTCGAGATGCTCCACCACGGTGTAGAACATCCTCAGAAAGACCCAAAGCCTGGAACTCTAGCCGCCAGGAACCAGGCTGTGAGGTGCAGGGATTGAAGGTCCGGATGAAGGACCTTCCCTGGTTCAGAGATATCAGGTCCGGGAGGTACTGAGTCATTCCGGGTCCTGCAGCTGAGGCTGTGGAGATCTGGATACCAGAACTGGCGTGGCCAATCTGGGGCTACCAGGATCACCTTCGCCTTGTCCTTCCTCACCTTGAGTAACACCTTGTGGATCAAGGGAAATGGAGGAAAGGCGTAAAAGAGGCCTGGGGTCCACGGCCTCGAGAAGGCATCCCCCTGCAGCGAGCCCTGCTGAGGGGGGCGGGCATGGAACAGCCTCAGCTTGGTGTTCTCCCTGGAGGCAAACAGGTCCACCAACGGTATGCCCCAACGTGAGAACAGGTAGTAGGCTACCTCTGGATGGAGAGACCACTCGTGGAATGTCTGGCCTAAGCGGCTGAGAGCATCCGCCAGTTGGTTCGCGACTCCTGCCACATGGATGGCTAGGAGATCCGCCCAGCCGGCTGGACGAAGGTCCAGATCCGAGCGCCCTGCATAGCAGACGGAGTGCGTGTCGCCTGTTTGTTGAGGTAGTACATGGTCGTGGTATTGTCCGCCTGGACTTGAAACCACTTGACCTCGGAGCTGAGGAGCGAAAGCTGACAGAGCCAGTCTGACTGCCCTGAGCTCCAACAGGTTGATGTGGCATCGGGACTCTCTGGGGTCCAGAACCCGTGAGCCCTGTATTCCCCATGTGGGCCCCAGCCCATGAGAGGCATCGGTCAGAAGGACGACCGGCCGGCTCGGGCGGACAAATGGGATCCTTCCAGCAGATGATCTCGGGACGGTCCACCATTGTAGGACGCCCCACATCCCCTGGGTGACCGTGACCAGCTGGTCGAAAAGACTCTGACGCTGAGACCACTGGGCGCGGCTCCCACTGGAGGGGGCGATATGCAGTCTGGCCCAGCGGACCACCGACGTGCACGCCGCCATGTAGCCCAGGAGGCACAGGAAGTCCCGGGCAGGGTGTGAGTGCCCAACCAGAAATGATTGGGCAAAGGAGGAGAGAACCTCCGCCCTGTCCGCCGGGAGCCGAGCTCTGGCTTGACGAGAGTCGAGCTCTGCCCCAATGAAGCCCATCATCTGAGAAGGTACGAGTCTGATTTGGCCTCTGATCAGAAGGCCCAAGTGTGAGCAGGTTCGAGGGTCAGGTCCCTGACCTCTCCACTCCTGAAGGGAGGATCCCGCCAGGAGCCAATCGTCCAGGTAGGGTAAATACGAACCCCTGACGCCAAGATGGGCTGCCACCACTGCAATGTATTTGGTGAAACCCTTGGGCCGGCGACAGGTCGAACGGCATGGCTCTGAACTCGTATAGGGTCCCTTCAACCCTGAAGCGGAGGAACCGCTGATGAGACGGACGGATAGGGACGTGGTAAAAAGCGTCCTGAAGATCCAGTGCAGAACCACATGTTTCGCTCCAGGGATGGTATGATCTGATTTAGAGTTACTATCCGAAAGGTGCGAGACCTGAGATACCGATTCAGGTCATGCAGATCTAGAATGGGGCGCCAACCCCCGTCTGCTTGGGCACCAGGAAATACCTGGAGACGAAGCCTGGGTCTGAAGGAGGATCCGCTACTCGGCCACCACCTCTTTGAGGAGGAGTAGCAATGTCGCCTCGGAGGACAGACTGGGCGATTGAGATCTGCTCCTCCGTGGGGCACGGCCTCGCTGGAGGGTACTGTCAATTCTAAGGGCAGACCTTGCCCGACCACTCTAGGACCCATCTGTCTGTGGTGATACCGACCAGGCGGAAACGGTGGTGGAGCCGGCCCCTCAGGAGGACCCAGAGCTGAAGTGACGGGTACGGGGGAGGACACCCCCGGCCCGTCACTGGGCAGGCTTAGAGGAGGAGGGGGCACCTGACCAGCGCCCGGCCCTTTGCTGGGCTGTTGAGACCTTGCTTGGGCCTAGGGCGCCAAGCCTGAGCCTGTTGTTGTTGTTGACCCCCTGGAAGGGTGGTTGTCTGACCGCAGGGAAGAATGGTGAAAGGCTTCTTCCGCGCTTCTGCTGGTTCTTACTTGAAGAACCCTTAGTGGATGTAGCATCTAAGGTGGCATTAGATTGCTCGACACGCTGCAGGTGACCTGCCACCCTGGTCCAAGAGGTCGGTGCCAAGGAAGGACACATCAGCTAGCTTGTGCTGAGTATCCACGGAAAGGAGGATAACCTCAGCCAAGCCTCGCGCGAGTGGATACCACTGCAGCTAGTGAACGGGCACAGGAATCACCCACGCCCAGAGCAGTCTGGAGTTGTTGTTTAGCAACAGCTCTGCTCCTGGTCCCTGACCTGCTTGACCGTGGTCTGCATGTCAGCTGGGAGGTGGGGAGAATCATCGGCCAGCACCCCAAGAGGGCGTGAGAGAAGTGTGCCATAATCACCGCTGAGCTTGCCTGACAAAGGCCCAAAGATGATGCAGCATAGACCTTCTGGGCCGAGTGGTCCATAAGTTTGGACTCTTTTCTGAGGGCGGTCAGTATCGGCTGAGCTGCCCGTCCGCCTGAATACTGAGGCAGTCACAAGGCTTTCCGCCGAGGGGTGCTTCAGCAAACTCCGCCTAAAGACCCTGTGGGCACCGCAGACTTCATGCGCATGTGGCAGATGGAGCTGGGCAGGAGGCTGGACGCTGCCAGAGTTCCAAGGTCGGACCATGGCTTCGGCGACTGGAAATGCCTCTGTAGGGGTATCCCCCCTCTTAAGAATATCCGTAAGGGGATATTCCGACTTTTTCTGGATAGGCTGTAGGGCCATCCCCGTCGATTCGGAAATGAGCCGGAGGATACCCTGGAAGGAGGAAGGCCCTTCTTCCAAGCCTGACGCCGAAAGCTCATCGAGAGAATGAAGGCCAGTGTTATCGGAATCGGAGGAGTCCCGATATAAAGGCTGCCCACCTAAGTCCCCCTCGACACGCCTAGGGCGATCAGGGGTGACCGTGACTGACAGCCCGTGGGGAGACCAAGACTGTCGGGCCTCCTTGGAGGGAACCCCCCTGAGGGGCAGCTTAGGTGGAGGTTCCACCAAAATTGGTGGGGAACCTGAAACCGGTTGCGGCGGAAGACGCACCGGAGCCCCCGAAGAGACCGGCACCGGAGCAATCGGTGTCTGAGGTGGCCGAAGAGGCTGAGGCCAAGAGATAGCCGGGACCACCGAGGGAGCCGGCTTCTGACCTGCTAGCAGGAATTGCTGCCACTTGAGATCCTCGCAGCGTCGATAAATTTTTCGTCGAAGCCTCTCCTCGTCCGAGGAGGAAGGGAACGGTGGCGCGCCTCGCGGGAGTGTTGCAGTCCTTTTGGGTCGATCGACTGAAGAGGACTTGCCCTGATCGAGACCGACGGTGTTGGCTTTGTCGATCGAGAGACTGGGCTCGGTGAAAACCGAGGTTCGGTTCTGTCCTCGATCGGAGACCCGCGGGGCGGTCTCGCCGGGAAGGAGAGAATCCGGCGCTTCCAAAGAATCATCGACAGGAGTCGGTGATAACGGCTCGATCGGGTCGAGAATAATCTCGGCCGGATCAGCCGACTCGCTTCTACGCCCGGTACAGACAGAAGGTCTGAAAATCCAGCGCCGAGGAGGCAATTTCAACCAAGTCGAGACATCGGACCGCCTCGATCCCAGGAGCGCCTTTCTTCGACTCAAGAAGATTTAGGATCCTTTTCTTAGAACGGGATGAGTGCGAGTCGAGGGGCCTCACCTTGGTAGGGAGAGACTGGCACAACCTAAAGGAACCTGAAAAGGAAGAGCTCAGATTGAGCGGCACTAGAAGAAACCTCGGCTAGCCGAGGCTTGGGCGTGCTTCTTCCTTGAAGGCCGCATGCGCCGAAGCTGCTCGGCGGATCCCGCAGTCGCGGAAACCGCCCCACCTGGCCTCCTTGATTTTACCGTGGGTTGCGGAGCTCGTCTACCCAGCTTCAGGCGCTACTTGACGATCTTCCAGGACGCTAGTGGAAGGAAGCGCAAATGGAGCACTGCGAGGTATCGTGAATAGAACCGAGGCAGTAAACGCACGAGAGGTGGGGATCGGTGCGCGACATTTTCTGTCCGCAAGGACACCGGCGAAACCCGGGGGACGACTTGTCATCCACGTCCGAATCAGAGTTGTAAACTCTAACGAGTTTCAGAGCGAGAAGATGCGGTGAAAACCGTCGAAACTAATCCAGGGCCTCAACACTACAGAAAGCACGAGGGAACCTGAATCCTCCAGCGGAAAGGAAGATCTGGTGTCATGGGGCGGAGCCGAGGTATTTACCACCTGGGTGGGTGGGAGGAGCCAGCTTGAAGACTTCCGGCAAGATTTAAAGGGGAAAGGGACAATGCCAGACAGTGTGGATGAACAACATATCCACGCTCCTAGAACTACCGTTACGGTAAGTTCTTGCATAACTGTTTTATCTTCTTCAAGGATATCTCTTGTAGCAGGTTGACCCTTTACACAAAATATTTTCAATGTCCTTATCCAGTGGAATTATCCCTACTGACTGGAAAACTGCAGTGGTAACTCCCATTTTTAAAAAGGGAGTAGTCAGTGATGTGGCAAATTATTGACCCATTAGTCTAACCAGTGTACTGGGGAAATTATTTGAAGCTATATTAAAAAATAAGTTAGAGGAAGACACTTAGAAGTCACAAATATCAATTATCGCTTACTTATCCCAAAAGTAACAACAGAAGATACTTTTATACTCAAAGGATCATTCCAATCTGGAACTCACTGCCAACATATCTTGTAAACGTAAATAATGTAGAGACCTTTAAAAACAATTTGGATAACTACTTATTTGAAGTTTGGTAATTCTTTCCAGTATGCTGGAAGATGCACTCACATGGGTACCCCACCTTCTGTGCATCTAACTTTTCCTAGTATAACACCTTAGGAATGAGTCCCAAGAAGTACTGCAGGGGGAAACAGTCCGGGTGGTTGCAAGGCAATAGTCTATGAAAGGAGACCTTGCAAGTAAGTAAGTAAGTAAAAATTTATTTAAAAACGCTTTTCCAAAGATCAAAGCGCTTTACAAATAACAATAAATAAATAAAATATTAACAGTATAAAATCATAGACCATAAGCTTTTACAAATAAAAAAGTTTTCAACTCTGTTTTAAAACTCTTGATGGTCAGGCAGCTACGTATCCGACAAGGTAGAGAATTCCACAGGGCAGGAGCTGCATAAGAAAACGCACGAACTCCAGATGTTTTCAAACGAACCCTGGGAATCTGTAGCAATCCCTCGTCGGCGGATCGGAGTGAGCAAGAGGGGCAATAGGGAGTAAGGAGATCTTTCAGACTTTGCGGTCTCTGTTCGTGTAGGGCTTTATAGGTCAGTAACCTGACCTTGAAGGTGATTCGCCATTGTACCGGCAGCCAGTGTAACCCGTGCAGAACAGGCGTAATATGACTATACCTAGATGTTCCAGTCAAAAGCCTGGCTGCTGCGTTCTGCACTAGCAGCAGGCAGCAAATTTCAACCCCCGGTAGTCCCAGGTAAAGGGAATTGCAATAATCAAGGCGCGTGGTCACAAAGGTGTGGACCAGAGTAGGAAGGTCAGCTGGAGGAACCAGGTGTTTCACCCGGGTGATGTTCCTCAGATGGAAAAAAAGAGGACTTAACGGCTGACACCTGTGATTTCAGAGTCAAACCGCTGTCAACAATAACACCCAGGTTACGCACCTGGCCTGAGGTCAAGAGCTGGACACCACCAAGCCAAAGGCCTGAAGATACTTCAGCCCTATGACCCGCCTCAAGGTGACCTGGGTCCACAACCAACACCTCAGTATTATCCGGGTTTAACCTTAGCCAGCTGGCGCTCATCCAGTCATTGATTTCGGCTAGACAGCTGTTAGGCAGAGGGATTGCATCATCCTGACCGGGAGTAAAGGACAAATACAGCTGGGTATCATCTGCATAGCAGTGAAGATCCAGACTGCAACGCCTAATTATATCTCCTAATGGCAGCATATAGACTGCGAGCAACATGGGCGCCAAGATGGAGCCCTGCGGTACCCCACAGGACAGAGAGATTGTATCAGAGGAGTAAATCCCCATAGAAATCCTCTGAGTCCGCCCCGTGAGGAAAGATTGAAACCAATGTAGAACTGTACCAGACAGTCCACAAAGGAAGCGCAGGCGCTCCAACAGCACACCATGATCCACAGTATCAAATGCTGCAGAGAGATCAAGAAGGACTAGAATAGTACAAGCCTTTCGATCTCTCGCAATTAGGAGATCATTTAATATCCGGACAAGGGAAGTCTCAGTGCTATGTCTTTTTCTAAACCCAGACTGGGGAGCTTCATAGATGTTGTGATTCACAAGATGGTCATCCAACAGTATCGCAACCACCTTTTCAATAACCTTACTAACAAAGGGCAGGTTAGAGATAGGTCTATAGTTAGCTGGGACGTCTGGATTCAGTGAAGGTTTTTTAAGGAGTGGTTGAACGACCGCCTTCTTTAAGAGGGCGGGGAAAACCCCTTGCTTCAAAGATTTCCAGACAATTTCAGCAAGGATCGGGCAGATAATATCTACACAACTTAGTAACAGTGGTGTAGGGCCCGGGTCCAACCGACAGCTGGTTGGTCGTACAGTCTGGATAATCCTCACAACATCCAGGAATGCCGGCCTACTAAAGTCAAACCAGGAGACACAAGGGAATGCTTCCTCTCACCGACCACCACAACTCCCTAAAGAGAGAGCAGGACAGATGCCCGATCTGATGCTGGTAATCTTATCTGTGAAGAATCGAGGAAGCTCATCACACTTCATCTGTGAAAAAATCTCTTCCAGACTGCAGACAGAGTGGATTGCACAATCTGTCGACAGTCTGAAAGAGTTTGGCTGGTCGATTCCACGCAGCAGCAATCTCCCTGGACAGGAATTCTGCCTTCTTAAGGGTGATTGCTGATTGATAGACTCTAAAATGGTCCATCAATCTAAGTCTGTCAGTATCCAGGCCGGATTTTTGCCAAGCTCTCTCTAGCCTTCGTCCTACTCTCCTCAGCTCCTTCAAAGAACCATGAAAACATGAAGATCTTGGACGCTGAGTGAGTGGGTGAACATGAACAGGTGCAATTTGATCCAGGGCATCACCCACAGCCTTATTATAGGCAAGAACGAGATCCCCTGGATCCATTCACTCACTTGAAATACCCGATAGGTCCAAAATCGCCGAAAGGCCTTCTGTGGTAACTCCCCTTAATGGGCGATATTGTACCATCTCCATAGGAGCAGGCCTATTTAGGAGTGCCCCGAAGCTAAATCGTATGGTATGATGGTCAATCCACACATTTGGTTCCACCCCCAAATGTGCGAACTCCAACTCCAGTAGGAACACTACGTCCAATGAGTGACCCCCTACATGGGTAGCAGAGGTAATCACCTGTGTAAGGCCCAACATTGTCATAAGTTGAAGGAGATTTTTCCCAAAAGGGGAGAGTTCATCGTCGACCCAAGCGTTGAAGTCGCCCAGTATTAACCACCTGGGCGACTCCAGCGCTACGTCGACGATGAAGTGTGCAAACTCCTTCAGGAATTCTCCACCATCACCGGGTGGTCGGTAAATAAAGAGAATCCTGAACCCTGCACCTGCTCCCAGGATACACTTAAAGGATCTAGTGACACCCACTGGTACATCCACAAGACCTAGCTCCGTTCTAAAAAAAAAGATGGCTACACCCCCGCCCCTACGATCCAACCTCGGGTGGTGTATCACCGAGAACCCGGATGGAGCAGCAGAAGCCAAAATAGGGCCTGCATTCTCAGCCAACCAGGTCTCGGTGATGCATGCCAGATCAGATGTTTCAACAAGATCCGCTATAATAGCGGTCTTGTTTTTAATTGACCTGGCATTACATAACACCGCCCGGGTTGGATGGGCTTTCGAGGAGGAGCGCAGTACTGGTCCACAATTTGCGGAGCCCTTGGGTATGGGAATCAGGCAGGGAAAAAACCCTCTCCTGAACCCATTTCGCCCCAGGGCATCTCCTAGTCCCCACTACCTCAATCGATCGACCCCTTTCATTCTCCCACTTTGTCCGGACCATACACCCCTCAAACGCCTTCTCACTATCCCCCAATGAACGACATTTGTTATACACTTTGGGCGCCAAAGGGGAATAGTGAAAAGGACGGAGGTCACGAAGCAAACTGGGAGAATAGCTCCTGACCGTCTTAATGCCTTCCCAGCACATTCCAATAAACAATAATTTATCTAAATATCCAGACAAACAACTCAACAATCTCAATACACAAATAAACTCAATAAATTATCATGAAGCACAAATTACATCCCATAAAGTCCTGAAATGGCAACAACACTCAAATTTCGATGCTAAAAGTCTTAAAAAGGATTAAGGCCTCTCACTTCCCCAATCCAATAATTAATTTCAGATGTTACTCTCACTAAAATCTATAGAATCTAATAAACAAGACAGTTTGATAAGTTTATAACCCAATCAGGCATTTATGACAAAATACAAAAAGGGTTCACAGGGAAAAATAGCTGCCAAACTAATGGGGAAACTTTTAACCCCACTGGGAACAGGACTACGGTCCAGTGGACTCCACTAGCAGTCCTGAGAGGCACTGTTTCTCCGTGCCCACCCTCTGGTAGACCGGAATCAATACCACCTGTTCCAAGCAGTTTGTAAAGACTCGCAGAGCAGAGGAGAGGCCGAATGGAAGAACTCGGAATTGGTAGTGCTCCCCTTGGAAGTGGAACCTCAGAAGCTTCCTGTGGGGAGGGAAGACCCCAATATGCATATATGCATCTTGCATTTCTAGGGAGTAGAGCCAGTCTCCTTGGTGCAGCAGGGGGAGTAGACCTTGAAGGGTCACCATCCTGAACCTTTTGTACTCTATAAAGAGACTGAGAGAGCTGAGGTTCAGAATGGGACGAAGATCCTGCATCTTTTTTTGGGACCAGGAAGAAGTGGGAATAAAACCCCTTTCCCCGCTGATGCAAGGGGCCTAACTCTATTGCCTTTTTTTGCAAGAGGGTCAGAATTTCTCCTTCTATCAGTGGGATGTGAAGGAGGATATCGGAGTACTTTGGTGGAGTATTTGGAGGAACCTCGTGAACTCTAGCCGTGCAGCCCTCTCCTGATAATGTCCAGGACCCATTGGTCCGCAGTTATCACCTCCACCCTTCGAGATGAAGGGAGAAGTGGCCCCCGACCATCTCCCCGGAGTCTTCCTTTGGAAGAGGGGGGTGGAAGGGAGTCATTGGGCTGAGCCGGGTGTAGGCAGAGAGGCCTGTGAGGACTTGGGCCCACGGTTAGGAGCGCCTCCAGGTTGCTGTTTACTGGCTCTCCCATGAAAGCCGCCTCTCTGACCCTGCTGATTACTACGGGCTTGTCCACCTTGACCATCTGAGGGCTTGTGAAATGGCCGTTGCTGTTGCTAGTCGCCGTGGTACATTTGGCGGACCGACCAGATGGACTTGCCCGACTCCTGGAGACGAGAAGAAAAAATTACTCACCTTAGTAATTGCTTTTCTTCTCATGGAGTCTTGCTATATTAGGACTTATTGCAGTTAGCCACTGCACTTGAACTGCCCCGGAGAGGAAAGAGTTAACTCCAGAGAATCTGAGTTCTCAAATACAGGCCTATACCAAAGTTTATCTGGGCAGTTTCAATGAAACTGTCAGATCTTTACGAAGCTAACACTCACAACAAGTCTGTGTGGAAAGCTCTACACTAGCCAAATGGCTACCTACTAGTAGTATAACAACAATAGGAACAACAATAACAATAATAAGAATGAATAATGGTATTATTAGTTTTCCCTGACAAGACTATTAGGACCCCTTCCCCAAAGACTCAAGTCCAGGAAGGGGCCAACAAATCACTCAACCAGAAACCCTAGTTCCTAACCCTAAATAAAAGAGGGTGAAGGAAGAACTACAATGGCATGACACAGTGCTTGCCTAATTTGCCACCCCACCCCAGTAGAGTTCTGAGAGGGGCAGGTTGGGGGATGGTCCTAATATGGCAAGACTCCATGAGAAGAAAAGCATTACTAAGGTGAGTAATTTTTCTTCAAACACCATGAAGTCTTGCTATATTAGGACTTATTGCAGATTACACAGCAGTACCTCCATGGAGGAGGGTCAGAACCTACTTAGAAATAGGCTCTGAAGCACAGCTATGCCAAAAATCGCAGCATCTCCTGGACAGAAACTAGGAATAATACTTGGTAAAAGTGTGAACTGTCTTCCAAGTAACAGCTCGACAGATTTCCAGAATGGAATATCTCTATGCAGCCGTAGATATGCAGCTGTACACCTGGGAGTGAACCTCAGTCCTGAGGGGCTCTCTACCTAGTCTTTGATAACAAAATGGATACAAGAGACAATCCACCTTGCAATTGTCCTCTTAGTGGCAGGTTCCCTTTGCCAACCTCGCCTCAGGTAAGGAAGAGTTGAGGATTCAACCTGTGACCCTTGGTAGCTACAAATAGTAGCATAAGGCTCTTTGACGCCAAGCTGTGCAGTCTCCTCTCACCTGAGGAAGAATGCTCAGTGAAAATCCTGGGAGAGAGATGGGTTGGTTCAGGTGGAAACCTGAAACCACTTAGGGACAAACCCTGTGTTAGTCCTAGGGACTGTCTTATCCCTGTGGGGAGAAAAATCTCTTCCACTGCCAGGCCTGTAGTTCACTTTTTGCGCCTGGCAGAAGTGAAACCACCAGAAAAACCATTTTCCAAGTGAGAAGCTTGAGCTCTGCTGGGGACAGAGGTCCAAAGGGGTTTGCATTAACTGAGCAATGCAAACATTCAGGCTCTATGCAGGAGCTGGTTCTCAAAAAGGAGGGTTGGTGAAGCAACCCTTAAAAACTTGGAAAACACAGGTTGAGAAGAAAAGGAAGCAGGCTTCCTGCTTGCAGAAAAACAGAGACAGCTGCCAGAGGAACCCTTAAGGTAGCTGGCCCAAGACCTAAGGAATTTAAAATGGACCAAAAGTCCACAAAATGGGCAGATAAGCAGACTGTGGTATAATCTGCTTCTCAGCGCACCAGACTGAAAACCTGTTCCACTTAGAATTGTAAGTGGCCCCAGTGAAAAGCTTCCTTGAAGCCTTTAAAATATCCGCGACACCTGAAAAAGGTGTAAATCAGCAAATTCTAACTCCTCAAGAGCTGCCTTGAGAAGGAGGAATTTGAGGTTCGATACCACACTCTCCTTGTGCAAAGGCCAGTAAGTCGTGGGACTCTGGGCAAGCTCTAGGTAGGTGGACTGTCAAGACAGAGACAATGGGTACCAGGGCTGTCTGGCCCAGTTTGGAACAATCAGAACCGCTTTGCAGGGCTGAGATCTGATTTTTACTAGTACCTGAAAGAAAGGGAAAAGGAGGAAAGGTGTACAGAAACTTCCTTTCCAATCCAAGTGAAAAGCGTCCAGGGGGCTGATCCCAGCACTGAGGCCTCAACAAAACAGAGAAAGTTAGTGGTTATCTGGGCTGCGAAAAGATCTATCTGAAAATGAGCCCCATCTGGCAAGGACTGAACCCAGCACCTGAGGATTCAGAGCCCAATCGTGATGGCCCTGAGAATCCTGCTAAGGGCATCTGCCGGGCATTGTCCTTCCTGGGAGGTGAACTGCTATCAGGGAGGTGTTCAGGAGTAAGCCAGAGACCACCACTTCATTGCTCGTGCACAAGGCTGATGACCGAGTGCCCCTGCCTGTTGATGTACCACATTATTGTGGTGTTGTCTGTCCTGACTTGAACTACCTTGTTCTGGACAGAAGCTGAAAACTCTAAGAGCTAGAAGACAGCTCTGAGTTCCAAAATTGATGTGGAGCAGAGATTCCTAGGAGACCACACCCCTCGTGGACAGGTCACTTAAGCGAGCTCCTCACCCCAACACAGGAGCATCCGTGGTGAGGGAATGAGGAGGACCCTAGTTTAGATTGCTTTGATCCTGCCACCAGTGTAAGGCCAGGATCAGGATTGGGTCACTAGAACCAATTTGGAAAGGAATACTCTTTGGGACCAATAGGCCCTCAGATGGAACTAAATGTCCCTCATCTGGATCTTGCTCCCTGCACTACAGCTGTGGAAGCAGCCATGTGCCCTAGTAGTTGTAGCAAATGCTATGCTGGTCAAGAGACTCAGAGTAATGGAAGATGCCAGGGCAAAGAGACTGCCTACCCTTTCAGAGGGAGCAATGCCCGCTAACTTTGTGTTCAACTCTGCCCCTATGAAAGTTAGTACCTGAACTGGTTCGAGAACTGACTTTGTAAATTCAGCAGGAATCCCAGAAAGGTGAGAAGCTGCTGGGTGACTTGCAAGTGGGATTTTAATTGATCTGGAGACTGACCCACTAAGAGCCAGTCATCCAGGAAAGGAAACAAAGCAATCCTTGCCTTCTAAAAGAGCCACTACCACAGCTAGAATTTCAATACCCTTGGCGCAGAGGTAAGGTCAAGGCATTGCCCTGAACTGGTAGTGGCCTGAGGTAACCTGGAGGTACTCGTGAGAAGGCCTGATCAAAACATGAAAAATAGGCATCCTTGAGGTCCAGGAAAGTTAGCTGTCCCCTGGCCTCAGCCAGAGTTAACATTTTAACTTTGTTTTCAAAAGATGCTTGTTCAGGTACCTTAAATCTGAGATGGGCCGCCAATCTCCTGCCTTCTATAGGGTAAGAAAGTATCATGAGTACAGCCCCTTGCCCCGTGGCAAGGAGGGACCTTCTACTGCTTTGCAGTTCAGAGGAGAAGAAACCCCTGCTCCCAAAGCAAGGGAATCAAGGATTTGTAGGACCTGTCTGGCTCTCATCTTTGGAAACTGTTTGAAGCTGAGAACCAGACCTATTACTCCAGAACCCACTTGTCCGAGTTAGGACACCCAATTCTGGCTGAAATAAAAACCAACCTGCCCACTGGTATAGGAGACTGCCCTGGGCACCCCATCAGGTGCCTGCTTGGCAATAGTCTTAGGCTAAGGGAGGGGACAGTTTACTTGTGCCCGCCTATCTCTGCCTCTGAAGAGACCCTCTGGCGAAAAGCAGAGGAGGCCTGAGCTCTACCTGGGCACTTTGTAGGTAATCATCCCTGTTTTTCATATGGCTTTCTGTTTGTTCCTCAAACAGAGAATACCCACAACAAGAAACAACCATAGACTTTGACAGAGTATCTTGGGACAGATTAGTGCATCTGAGCCATGCCAACTCACGGAAAGCTACAGAAGTGGTCATGACCCTAGAGAAAACAAGATTAACACCAACAGCAGTATGAACTTGAACTTAGAGTTTCAGTGCCATTAGCAGCCACCTGTTCCAACCCGCTAGCCAGCTGGCCATGGGCCTGCTTGGTTAACTGCAATATCACGTCCCACCTAGATTTCTGAAATCAGCAACATAAGTCAAAACAACTTGCCTGTCTGAGTCCCACAGAGCTGCCATATACTGTTTTTCTTGTCATGGCATCAATCCTCCTGGAATCCTATTCAGGAGGATGTGAGGCCAGGGAACTAGCCTTGACACAGGCTGCAGCTTGTACCACACCACATGACTACACTGCTCAGTGAGGAAGTCTGTAACAGAGCCTGATCTAAATACACCTTCTGTCCATTTTTTATCTTACAGGAGGGACAGAAAGAGGAATCTTATAAAATCTTTGTTGTTTACTTCCCAAATGACTTATGCAAAGGAAAGACAACCTCCTAGCCCATCATTCCTACATAATCAGGCTCCCTTTACTCATCCATAGCCTCTAAAGGAAGCTGGGGGATTCTGCAAGCTTTTGTAAAACATAAACTGAGAAAAGGACCAGACAGAAAAGGAGGAGATTCTAAAAGTCTGTCTGGAGAAATGTCCGCTATGGGCACGCCCAGACCCTACCAGCCACACATGTGTTGATCAAATTTCTCCTCCCACCCTGTGGTTCATAACAATCCTCAACATCATAAACCTGAACCACTGGAACTGAACGAGCCACCTTTACCAACTGTAGATGGTTCGACAGGACCTAGAAACAGTGACTGGACAATCTGTATGGCTTAACTACTTCTGCAGCAGTTGAGAGACAATCTTGGACCCAAACCTACTGATTCTCTGTCATATTCATATTTTTTTTTTTTTAAACTGGTTCCTCTGAACCATCCTTTTGCCCGAGGAAGTCTAGCCCTGGTCAGAGGGCACTTCCTCTGGTCCAGTGGGTACTGGACCAGACTGGCCATCCGGTCATGGACTTTTGGCCAATAGTTCCCTGAGCCGCCCTATCTCTTTTCAGGGTGGCTGCAGAGAAATTTTAAACACCTGGCAGTCTGACAGGAGGTGGTCAGTCTCTAGACAATAAACACAAGTGGTGTGGGGTCAGCTTTGGCAAAGGCTTCCCACAGCATCACAGTGTTGAAACCCAGTGGGCCCGGTTTTTTTTGGGTTTCTCAGACATAATGCCAGCCTAACCAAAAACTTGCCCTTTTATGGCACGTTACAGGCAAGACGCCTTATCGGTTCCTAACCGCTTAATGGGTATTTGAAAAACCTATTTAAAATCAAGGTTTTTAGAACCAATAAGAACCGGTACCGACTCTAAAAGCCTCAAAACTTTAAAACGTTAAATAGCAAACCGATCGGTTCAAAACCGAACCGATAACTAAATTTCACACAGACTTTACATTTTGTACTTACGGTTTACCAGATAGAGCTTTAACTCAAATGCGGTAAAATAATTACTTTTTGCCGTTCAAATGAACTGAAAATACCGCTGAACCGAGAAATGAACCGAGCTGAAGGAGCTGATCTCGAGCGACTGTTCAGTGAAGCGGAGTAAAGAATCTGACAGTTTCATTTGAAACTGCCCAGATAGAGCTTTGGTATAGCGCCCTCGTGCTTTAGAACTCCAGATTCTCTGGAGTTAACTCTTTCCTCTCCGGGGCAGTTCAGGTGCAGTGGCTAACTGCAATAAGTCCTAATATAGCAAGACTTCATGGTGTTTGAAATCAAAGTTTCCGTCTCTTGCCCAAACAACACGGTACCCTGGAATGGCAAATCCCTGATACCGGACTATAGATCCTGGTGAAAACCCGAAACTCTTAACCAGGCGTGGCGCCGAAGGCACACCCCGGAAGCGGCTGCCCTGGCTGCCGTATCTGCAGTATCGTACAAGGCTCTCAGGACATGAGAACCTACATCGGAGCCCGATTTAACAATGTCCAGTAGCTCCATCTTCTGCTCGGAATCTGGCATGGCTCTCAGTAGCTCTTGTCCCCTCTCCCACAGAGCATTCTGGTACTGGACCATATGCACCAGGAAGTTAAGGGACTGGATGGAGCAGGTGGAGGCAGAGTAAACTTTCTTGCTCACCTGGTCCAAATACCGAGACTCCGGATTGGGAGGCTGTGAGTTAAGGTGCTTCCGCTGCCTGGACTTGTCATGGGCAGCCATGATGACCGAAAAGTCCATCTGAGGGTTCTCTGCTGAAAAGGTTTCTGCCTCGGGGCCTTACACAGCCTGTCCGATTTTTTAGGAACAGCTGGGATGGAGGCCGGACGCTTCCATGTGGTCCAGGTCAGGTCCAGGAAAGTGTCCAGTAAAGGAGGGACCACCAATGGTTTCAGCTCCTTTTGCCTCAGGTATTTGGCCAACCTTCAGTGTTCCGGATCCAGGTCCTCAGTTTCCCACTCATTGGAGGCCTGGATATGCCTCATGACGTCCATAACGGTCGGATCGTCTAGAGGCGAGCGAGGCTGGTCCTTCTGTCCCAGGGACTGCCCCACGTCGAGAGAGGGAAGATGTCGACGAAGAAAAGGGAGATTGACTACTAGGCCTGGAATAGTCAGATCTCTCCTTATGACCAGACTCCCTCTGTCGTCTGTAGCTGGGGGCCCGATGTTGGTCCGAAGACTGGCTCCGGTCCGGAGACTGGTGACGGAGCAAAGACCGACGTCCATCAGAGGACCAACGTTGGGAGCGCTCTTGTCTAGGAGAACAAGAAGGGCTGCGAGTGTGAGACCTGGACCGGCAACGGTCTCCAGAGTCTTTGGAGCGTCGGCGGTGGTCTTTGGACCGGGCGCGGGACCGAGCCCTGGATGGAGGTGTAGGCGGCCACTCTGGGGACTTCCTCAGGGAAGGCTCACCTCCAGGCTGTGGTTTGCCCACCAGGTCCGGTACCGATGTCTGGGCCGGAAACGGTGGGGTCTGCTTCTGGACCTGTCCCCACCAAAAGGAGAACAACTCCTGCAGCTCGTCCTTCGAGAAAATCTCAGCAGCTCGGCCCGGAAAGGTAGTATCCAAGATGTCAGCCCGCAAAGGAGAGTCCTCTTGGGAGTCCAGGGGGGAGGAGGACTTGGGAGACGGGGATGTCTACTCTTTTGTGGCCGCGTCCGCACCCTTCGCCCCTTCAACCGGCATCGGTGGTGGGACAGACGACGGGGTGCCGCTGGGAGGCGCTGGAGAGTCCTTCAGCTCCGGAGGCGTGCCTTTAGCAGGCGGCACCAGTGCCTTGAGAGGTGGGGCCGAAGCTTTTACTTCCAAGGGCTTGGTGGTAACCCTTAGCGGGGTTACCTTAGGCTTGGCCGGCTTCTCCCCCAATGGGCCGGCCTCGGCCTGGGAAGATTTTGGACGCTCGCCTGAGCCCAGGGAAACATGGGCCTTCTTAGGAGAGGGCCACGAGCGAGAACAGGACCGCAACTGGGACCGACTACGGTCTTTCCCGTGGCACTTGGTCTTCTCCTTGTGCTTCCCTTCCGAGGAGTGCAGATCCATCTTTTTTTTCTAAAAGGAACACCTTCAGGACCTTGAGACGTCGGATCCGGGTCCAGCTGGTGAACGCCTGGCAGGCTGAGCAGGCCGCGGTGTCGTGGTCCGGCCCGAGGCAAAAGACGCAGCACTTGTGCCCGTCCTTGGCAGGGATCTGCCTCCTGCAGTCACACTTGTTCTCATGTGGCTCTGGAGAGACCGACGACGGCGAAGACATCCGTCGAAAACACAGAAAAAAAACATCAAAAATGGTACCAAACGGGTTGGAAAAAATACAGATTTAGCTGTTTCTTGCAAACTGGAAAATGAAGGCTTCTTCTCACGTGCGCGGGACGTGGCGGGAAAAGAACTGAGGTGGAGCTGGGTCCACCCCCTTTTGTACCAGGGCTGACGTCGGGGCGGGGCCAATGTCGGGGGCGGTCCCTGCTGTATACTGCTGGCTGAAAAGTTTTCCGGAGGGTCCTAGTGCCTGCGGCATAGTCCTAACCGTTATAGCCTGCTGCAAGAGCTCCCACTCGAAGTAAGATCAAAAACAAAAACTTAATCCCCACCGAGGGCAGAACTACGGCCCCCAGAAAGGGACCACTCACCAGTGGACCCCACTAGCAGGCCTGGGATGCACTGTTTCTCCGTGCCCACCCTCCGATAGGCCGGGACCAATGCCACCCATCCTAAACCCAGCGAGGACAGCAGACAACAGCAATATCCCAGCAACTCACCCTGCAATAAACCCCACAATTTTTTTTAAATGCTCTAATTCATATCAGTCAAGCAATTTATAAACAAATTCAGTACAGCAAGTTAGCAGTTTAAGCACTGGTCCCACTCAGATCTTCATTTCAATAAAACTCCAGCTAGAATTCATGTATTACTCACAGACCAAAGACTCCTTTGAAAGTCCAATTAAAGTCAGCAATTCCAGCAATAGAACCAGGAATAATCCAACCCGACACGACTCAGTTCTTCAAGTCTTAGTCAAGAGGCAAAATCGTTTCAACAGTTCGATAATAAAACTGAATGTGAACAACGCACTCTCAATGCAGTCAACACAGCTAGACCAAAATTGTCCCTCATTCTTGAGACAACGTCCAGGCTGTGGTGCCTAGTTAAAGTGTGGACAGTACTCCAAGTTGCCACAGCACAAATCTCAGCTGTGGAGGCCCCTCTGAAACAGGAAATGGACATACCTCTGGAAGTTACTTACCATACTTCCTATAACAAAACATAATACAGTTTGCCACCCATTTGGGCAGGCACTGTTTAGAGACTGGTACACCCTCTTTCCCAGGGGTGAACAAAACAAACAGCTGGGAGGACTTCATGCATGAACGAACATTTAAGTATTCTATGTACATCTAAGTATGGAGCAATGCTTCCCTGGTTGGCATGCTCCAGGTAAAAACAGGTGAGTGGCGCCCGTGGTGCTGAGGGATGAGGTGCTGGACGCACCTCTCTCGCTGACGCCGGTGACCTGGGTTCGGAAATGAGCCCAGGCTGTTGGGGGTCGAGGAGGGAGAGGATTGAGCATCGGAGGACAGCCTCCTCTCCCAGGAGGGTGGGGTGCAGACTCTGCATTGTCTGGCCTCTGGGCGGAAGCCAGAGGCACAACAAGCACACGAGCAACAAAGAGGGTTGGGAGAGGGACGCCGGCAGGGACACCTTGACGAGCCACTCCCTTAGAACAAGGGAAAAAACACACCGAAGTGCTGGAGGGAAGGAACGCTGGGTATAGGCCCTAATGACTGCTGCCTGCCTGACCGCCGGAGGGGACCCGACGAAAGTTGATTGATCGGGGTGTACGGGCCCCACCTTGTACCCACCCGTGGGACATAGCCACGGCTCCATGGGGGTCTACCGGGGTTCCAGGTAAGGCAGCAGTAGCAGGGGTAATACCCTTAGCGACTCCCGACAGAGCGGGGCCCCGATGTTGAGAGGAGAGAGATAAATTACAATTTAAAAGCAAACAAACAAACAACAGCAAAAAAAAAACAGGTGAGTGGAAGGTCTGATTCAAAGTAAATTCTGACACCACCTGTGGCAAAAACTAAGGGTTCATACGCAAAGACACCCTGTCTTTGTGAAAAAAGAAATAAGGTTGCTCACACGAGAGCCTGCAGCTCGGAAATCCTACTAGCAGAAGTAATAGCAACTAAAAATAACGCTTTCCACGAAAGCAAGTGTAGCTTGCAAGTCGTGGCAGGCTCAAAGGGAGCCAAAGTAAGCTTCTCAAAAACAAAATTTAAGCCCCAGGCTGGGACTGGGTTACACACTGGAGGCTTCAGGTGTAGGATGCCTCTCAAAAAGGTATGGGCCACGTCTAACTGGGCTACTGTACATCCCTCAATGGGCACACGGGAGCCCGATATGGAAGACATGCAATTTTAAGGAAGAGTACTTTAGTCCAGTATCTAACAGGGACAGCAAGTACTCTAGAATTTACTTCACTGGGCAGGAGAAGGGATCCAGTTGATGGGAAGCCACTCATAAAGCAAAGCGCTTCCGTTTCATGGAGCAAGTCACCCTGGTGGAAGGCTTTCTAGCAGCCACCAGGACATCGGCCACTCTACGGGACACCCCAAACCTGGCAATGGCTACGTCTACAGGAGCCAGGCATGCAGATGAAAGGATTGGAGGCTGGGATGGACCAGGGTTCCCTGTTCCTGTGACAGCAAACCCGGGCACAGGGGGCTCCACTGCTAACTGTTGAAGCAGTGGGAACAAAATTTGTCGAGTCTAAAAGGTTAGCACTAGAATCAGGATGGCACCATCCATTTAGAGTTTGATTAGCACTCTCTGAATCAGAGGGAAAGAAGGGAAGGTGTAGCAGAACCTCCCTTTCCAAGAGAGGAACAATGAGTCTCACCAGAAAACTCCAGGCCCTGGATTGCATGAGCAAGAAAATGGCAGTTTTGAGTTGTGTGGGGACGCAAAAAGGTCCAACTCTGGGTGACCCCATCTGTCGAACAGGTCTTCTACCACCAGGGTGAGTAGTTCCCATTCATGCATTCTTGACTGCGACCTGCTGAGCTCGTCTGCTAGGGCATTTTGGACACTGGGAACATGGATGGCTGACAGTTGAAGACCGTGGTCCAGAGCCCAGTACGAGACCCTCATCGCTTCCCTGCACAGGAGGTATGAGAAAGTGCCTCCTTGCTTGTTGATGTAGTGCACCATACTATTGTCTGTCTGCATTAGCTGGTGGCCAGGGGACAGATGGCACTGGAAGGCCTGCAGGCCATAAAGGACAGCTCTCATCTCAAGGACACTGATATGGAGTGAAGTCCTTGAGCGGAGCCCATGTTCCTGGAGTCTGGTAATGACCCAGATGTGCGCCCTGGCCTATCCCGAGGCATTCGTGGTGAGGATCTGATGAGGAGAGGGTATGAGGAAAGGAACCCCCTTGAGTAAGTTGCTGGGTTCCATCCACCATAGTAGAACCTTCTTTATTGGTGAAGAAACCAGAACGATCTGCTCCAAATCGTTGGTTCGTTGGTCCCACTGTACCCTCCAAGTCCACTGTGGAACATGCATGTGCAATCTTGCCAGGGAACCATGGGAATGGCTGCAGCCATGAGGCCCAGCAGCCTGAGGTATGTCCTGGCTGTGGCATTCTGACTGTGATAGAGTTCCTGGGTTGTTCTATCTGGCGCTCTGCCCTGTCCAAAGGCAGGAAAGCGGAGCCCTGGGCTGTGCTCAGAATGGCTTCTGTGTACTGGAGCCATTTGTTCAGAGTCAACACTGACTTAAATAGGCCGACTATGATGCCCAAGTGGCTGAACAGCTGTAAGGACCACACCAGGGTAGGAGACAGTTGCTCCCTGGACTGAGCCTTAAGCAACCAGTCATCCAGAAAAGGGAAGATGTAAAGTCCCTCTCTCCTCAGGGTAACTGCCACCACCGCTAGGCATCTGGTAAAGACCTGAGGAGCTGAAAACAAGCCAAAGGGAAGGACCCTGAACTGACAGTGCTCCCCTTGGAAGAGGAACCTGAGGTACTTCCTGTGGGAAAGGCAAACCTTGATATGCAGGTATGCATCCTGCATATCCAGGGAGCAGATCCAGTCTCCCTTCCTGAGCAGGGGTAACAGGCCCAGAAGGGTGATCATCCTGAACTTCTTGTACTGGATGTAGTAGTTCAGGTTTTGCAGGTCCAAGATGGGCCTCAAGTCCCCTGTGGATTTGGGAATGAAGAAGTGGGAGTAGGACCCAGTGTTCCATTGCGAACTGAGAACGGGATCTATGGCACTTTTTCGCAGCAATGTCTGGATCGCCTCCAGTAGCACAGGTACATGGTCCAGAGGGTAAGTGGAGGGCCTTGGAGGAAAGTGTGGAGGCATTTCCACAAACTCTAAAGCGTGGGCTTGTTCTATAGGTTGTAGTACCCAGGCGTAGGTTGTGATCTCCCGCCACCCATACAGATGGAGGGAGAAACTACCCCCACCACCACATCCCAGGAATCTGGATGGAGGGGGTCAGGCAAGGAGTCAAACTGAGGCTGAGCCTGCAGCTGAAGCTGCTCCTCTGCACCTTGAGGACTTCGCTGTGGTGGAGGAGGGGCTAGGCAGGGTCGCTCCAGCTTTACACTTGTTCAGCTGTCTGGCACCGGACCTAGATCAGTGGGTGGCACACCGAAAGAGCACCCCCTGTCACCTTTTCTGGTTGGTGTGGTAGAGGGAACGGATGGACCAAAGGGTTCACCCCAAGGCCTGCAGGTCACTGAGGATATCCTGCACGTCTGCCCCGAAAAGCTTGTATCCCCTAAAGGGAGCATTCAGGATGGACTGTTGGACATCCAAGGCGAAACCAGACACCCCGGGCGAGGAGTGTCTCCTCAGGCAAATATCCACCGAGGAGGCTCTGGTGGAGGCATCTAGGGCATTGTAAGTGGCCTGTAGAAAGTGCTTACCCACGTCTGCACCTGTCTAGTAGTAATAAAAATATTTTATTTTTATACTGGAAAGGCCGTACAAAATAACTCCATTAGGATATTAATCCAATCTGCAAGGTGCTCCTGTAAAACATTTTACATTTACAATAAATAGGACATGTAGAAACTTATGGGGAAAAAAACACACACACACACATTATTATACAACCTAATCATTGCAATTACATCATGCTGCTAGTTCCTGTCTTAAAGCAGTACTTAGCATTTAAAAATTTTTTGGGGGGAGAGTCCTAAGCAACTCCTGTTTTTCAGGACCCTCTGGAAGGTACTGGGCCAAAGACCTGGCCATTTTCCACAGATTATTCTGGAATTTCAGCATGTGGCTGATGTAACTGATTGGTTAACAAAGACATACATACATACATAAATAAATTGATGACTCTGATAGCCAGGGTGGAAGAGGCGAAGACCCTGTTGGCCATAAGGTCCAGTTTTTTGGACTCCTTGTCCAGAGGGAGGGAAAGTGCTGAGACCTCCAAGATCCATCATTGGCAGCATCCATCACAACGGAATCCACCTGAGGGGACCCTGCAAAAAAGGGCATCCCCAAGGGGGCTCGATACAGCCTGGCCACCTTCTGTGCATAGGTGGGGATCCAGCTGGGCCACAGTGGCATCCTCATATGCGTTAATCACAGGAGGAATGATCAGAGGAGGGGAATCTGGCAGGTCTAGGTAGACCAGATTCCGCCGGGTAATGTCTTGTTCCACAGCGTCAAACCCCATGGCAGCCTGCAGTTGCAGCATAATGGCTATGAAGGAGGGGTCATCTGAGGGGAACTTAGGGTGTAGTTAGCTGAATCCTCTACCACTGAAGAGACAGAGGAGTTGCTGGAGGGAAACTGGGCTCTGGCTCCCTCATCTGCCTTGTACTCTTCGTCAGGGAGCAGGTAGTCAGGATGGTAACCACCTTCATCCCCTGGCTCCAAGATGGGTGCTGAAGACACCAATGACCTGGAGGGAGCTGGTCACAGTGCCGCATGGTGAGAAGATGTCAACGGCAGCTGAGAAGGCCCCACCAGTGATTAGCCCCAAGGTGGGGCAACCCTCTGCATAAAATCCCTTGCAAAGGAAAGCAGGACCTAGATGTTAATGGTCACCGATGTTGACAGAGGGCCCTTTGGCACTGATGGGGGACACTGAGGTCCTGGAGATGGCAGAGAAAGCTGAAGTAACAACGTGATGGGGGTAGGCTGAGGCACTGAGGGGCCTGCATTTCTGATATCGTTGGAACAGTCTGGGGCATCGGCAGAAAAGGTCTGAAGCCCGACAACCCATGACTGTCACTGGCAACACTCAGGCCGATGTCACACCCTGACTGTGGCCCTTGTGGGGGACGCTCAGCAGGAGAGTTCTTGCTGGCAGGGGCAAAGAAAACCCTGGCGACAAAGGGCCAGTGTCGGAATGGGGAGATACATGGGTTGAACTGCCAAAGTCCCACCCGTGGCAGTAAGGGAAGCAGCAGGAATCATCAGCGGGAGTAAAGGAAGGCCTGCCGATGATGACCCAGTGCCGGGCAGAGGAGCTCCGGCCGGAAAGGCTGCCAAGACAGACTCCGTGGCAGATGGGGTGTGGGCAGCAGTGGAGGATGTTGCTGATCTGGTCAATGACCCCCTGGTGGTTGGCGCTGAGAGTGGTGACTGAGCAAGCTCTCAGGAGGACTTTATCCTTCTCCCGGTGGTCGTGCTTCCCCGGTGACTTGTCGCAGGCCTCTGCTACATGACAGCCCGTGAACAGGGCCGGGGAAGCAGAGGAACTCCTGGCCTGAAGCTCCTTTTCCATGGCAGCAACCTTCTGTTCCACCAAGAAGGTATTCAGCTCTTTGTGATGCCACCACCACGTAGCTTGGTTAAAGCCACAGCAGATCTTGCAGGTTCAGATGTCGTGGTCAGCACCAAGGCAGTGGCCGCAGGCCTCATGGTCATCCTTGTCGAAAATCTTCCGCCTACAGCTGCAGTGATGGAAGAGGTTATTGGAACTGGGTATAAAAAGGAAAGGGAGAATCACTTTAGGGGATAAAGTGACTAGAATCTAGGGTGAGAGAAAAAAAAATTTCTACAAGAATAGCAGTCAACTGAAGCAATGGTGCTCTATGGAATCCAAAGTGCAAAAGGCCAATGGCAGAAAAAGAACAGAGGAGGACATGGGGCCACTCACAGTTATATAGGCAGGATGTCAGTGTGATGACATCGCCATGGGCGACCTCAGGAAGACTGCTAGCAAAAATGTTTTGGTGTGGTATTGGTGCCTGGTGGCTATAGTTCCTATGGTGTGACTTGCTGCAAGAGATATCTTTGAAGAAGATCCAAGGGTTTATTAAGGCATTCCTTACCTTGATGGTTTTATCCGTGGATGATGTGTACAAACTTCCCAGGGAGTAGTGCAATCCAGTCAGCTGGGACCCATGGCCAACATCAAAGGTCTGGCAACAAAATACAAAGAAAAGGGCAGATCAGTTAAGGTAAAGCTGCGATCAGACATCAGCCAATAAAAATGCTAAACTGCCAACAGGTAGCATGCTACGGTTGCCACCTGTCGGGTCTGGTTGACAGCTAGGATGCTTATGGTTACCACATGGCAGGTTTGGTTGACAGCCAGCATGCTTACTGTTGCCACCTATCGGGTTTTGTTGACAGCTAGCAAGCTTACAGTTGCCACCGGTCAGGTTTGGTTGACAGCTGGCATGCTTATGGTTGCCACCTGTCAGGTTTGGTTGACAGCTAGCAAGCTTATGGTTGCTACCTGTCGGGTCTGGCTGACAGCAAGCATGTTTACAGTTGCCACCTGTTGGGTTTGGGACAAGGCCATCTGTTTTGGGCCCTCACTTAGTCTTCTGGCTTTCAGAGGTAATCCAGTTTTTGAGCATTTAGTGTGGTCATAATAAGCTCTCAAAATGGATCCAGTCCCACTGTTCTTTGTTTTACCTGTATTTCTGGGCTGAACACAAGTGTCTGATGTCTCTCAGATATTTGCTTGTAAAACCAGCCAATCAGGAAGCTGACAATTAAGGTCCTTCCTTATCAGTATATTGCCCTAGTCTTCCCTGCTTTGTATTTTAAGCCCTCTCCTAGTTTACTGCTCGATGAACACAGAAATCTGGATCTTGTTGGCAGAAAAGGACTTTTAGGCCTGTCCAGCTCTCTTTTTTTTTTTTTAAACTTACTTTCTTCACCTACACCCCCGGGCATCCTTCAGTAGTGCCCACTCGGAGTCCGCCCTACTCCCAGCCTGAACCCTCGCTTCTCCCTTGATCCTCTCCCCCGAACGGCCCCAGGCAGGCTCGACCCCTGGTACCATCTCTGGGGCTGATTCTGCCCTCCCTCAGCGGCTGGCTCCTTTAAATGTGAAGTGCCTATCTGTTGTCATCGGGTCGGGGGTGGAGGAGGATCCTGGGTGCGTTGGGCTGGCATTTGGGATGTGGGCAAACCCCCCTTGAGCCACCAGCATCTCACCGACGGTGTAGGAGGCTTTTCCTTGGTGTTTTTTTCCTCCTGAGCATGACGTGCAATGGTGCCAGCACATAGGCTGGCCCTGTAGACGCCTGCCAAGCTCAGCCCCTATCCAATCCGTGCTACTGGATGAAATGCTCCCAGCTTCCGCTAGGGGCCGCCGTGGAGCACAGTACTCCCTGAATCCTACCCCAGGAGAAGAGAGTAGTCCTCCGGAAACTCTATCTTCTCCTTCCCCGCCGACCCTGGCTCGTTCCCGAACCCAGGTCGCTGGTGTGGCGTCCAGCGCCTCAACCCTCAGCGCCACCGGGCGGGCCTTATCCAGTCTCTTTGATATAACAAATGGCCTTGGGGCTAGAGGTGGGGTTTGGTGCTTGGTTTATTATCCAGTTTTTGCTTCATCAAAAAGTACTGATCCTAAGCATGCTTCCTGATCAGTGACTCCCTTCGAGGGATGTCATGTGGCTGGGGACGGGAAAAAAATCACCCTGGCTGCCGCAAGATGATGCGCGGATCTCCTGGCAGACTTTGCATCACTGACTGGGCTCCCTCCTCCACCAAGCTAGACTTCTGAAGGGGAATGAGTGCCCCCAACTGCCACACCATGAGGGATAAGCCATGGGGGTCGATGAGGTATGGAGTAATTACCTACAGACTGCCAGTGACAGAGTTGTGGGGGGATCCAGCAGAAAGGGGCAGACCAGAGAAGAAGGGATGCAAACTGACATACAAAAAAAAAACAAAAAAAAAAAAACCTGTCAGTTTCATCTGATTATTCTGGTAAAACCACAGCATGTCATTACTTACATAAAGCTAAAGTCAGAGGTTAGGAGTGCCTGCCTCTGGTTCTTTTTATATCGGCAACAAAGAGTACTACTCACCACTCACACAATGAATCCTTCAACCAGATCGGCAATAGAAAGGTTCTGGCACATACAAACTCATAAGAGGGACGCTTACAGTTTAAAAAGGTTTTTCTTTATTTATACCATAAAGAACATATAGCCTGACATGTTTCGGGCTAGCTACAGTCCTTTCTCAAAGGCCCAGTGTGCACTCATTTTGGAGAACAGAATCCTTCAACCAGAAGGTCCATTTCCAAATATCTTTAGAAATGGCTTAAAACTGACACCATTCCAGCAGTAACATGTGCACACAGTGTGGACCACCCTGCCTGTCACCTCAGTGTTTTTTTTTATTTCGCTCTCTCTCTGGAGATAAAACTTGTGGTTGAATAATTCACTGCGCGAGTCTTGAGCTCCCTCCTTTGTTGCAGATTTTGATCTGAGCTGTTGTGTGCACCACGGCCTCAGAAGCTGCTTCTACTGCTTCTCTCTGGTTCTTTTTGAATAAAATACGATACAGTAATTATTTGCGACAGTAAGCTTAAATGCAGCTGTATTAAATGGGGACACTGCTACATAGCAGCTTTTTACCTGCTGTCGCTAAGTCTGCAGCCAACAGGGACACCCCCCCCCTTTGTTTGCTCCCCTCTACCCTTGACACCCACTCCTTCGGGCTCTCCACGGGGCACACCCCTGCTGCATTCTGGACTCACCCTGCATTGCTGGACCCTTCCCCTGACCTCCAATACCTCCACCGTCAGGCAGATCAGACTCATCCCTGCCAGGGGGCCCTCCTGCTGCCTCCATCGTCAGGCGGATCCGACTCATCCCTGCCAGGGGGCCCTCCTGCTGCCACCAGGAAGGAAGCACCTTTAGTCAGCCTGCAACAGTCAGAGGTGGAAAGGCCAGCCCACTTTTGAGGTCTGGTAGCATGGGAGGGACTGCCAGGCAGACTGTCACCTAGGGTGCCCAGTGCAACCCTTTTCTGCTTTAGGGGCCCCCACCCACCATCCACATGTGTGCGTCCACAGCAGCGTCCCAAGGCAGGGATGCTCAGCAGCGTATGGTCACCCACACTGCCAAGAGCACTGCTGCAAAACCACCACCAGGAGCTGCTATTAAAGCAGATCACAGCCACCCACCCTACGGGAGGGAACCGTCCGATAGATGCTCTGAATCCTTCCCTGCCAGTCTCTGCTCCTGACGTCACATAGACACTTCTTAGTAACACCAGGGTCAGGGCTCGTTAAAAGACGTAATGGCAGGGGTGCTAGAGACAGGACATTTCTTTAAGCAGCTCTGCACTAGGCTCTTAAAATTTATATTTCAACAGCAATTTCTTTATTTTTTTGAGTAAAAGTTTGACCAGGCTTACTCTCCTGAATACAACGACGACATTTTTAAAATGGGGCATCTGAAAAAAATCACGCTGGGAGCTCCAGATCAAAGTCATCACAGCAGCAGCAGGCCCAACGAGGAGTACCAGAGAAAACCACCAGAGCAGGATCAAGCAGAGTGGGTGATCCCCAGTTGTGGGACTTGATGCTGCAGGCTGTGTGTGAAATGGACTGTAAAACTGAGAAAGTCCTTGAGATGATTCATACCCAGGATGTGAAAACAGGAAGGGTTGTGAAAAAGGTGACAAAAGCTGATGAGCGGTCACAAAGAAGACAAGCCGCCATTACCAAAATGACTTTTGAAACAAACCCCCTATGGGCCAGAAAAAAAAAAAAAAACACTGGACGCTAATGGGTCCATGAATTTGAGACTTGTGGGCCTTGCCATAGGTACTGAGGGAGACAATCAGTTTACCTTTCTCCAATAATGGATCCTGTATAATATACCCAAGGACCTGAGATCTGACCTGGACGCCTTGCAGTGGGCTTACGGTATTAATTTTAGAGCACACTCCAATACTGATCCCTGCTGCACCATCCTACTTGGCACTACGGGTCTGGAGTACTGTGGCTGAGTTCTGCAGCATGTTCGTTCTCCATTGCAGAACTCAACCACAGTCCTATCTACTGGCTTTTTTTTTTTTTGGTTGATTCTGTTTATACTCCGTTCCATCTGAGAACTCTCTCAGGCATCCCCGCTATCCACAAGCTCTATGTCCTGCCTGAAGCTGCTTCTCTTCACCCCCGCTTCAGCCTGACAGACCCCCCAGCTCTGCACCCCCTGAGGTGGGGTCGGTCTGTCCTCCCAGGGCGCTCTATCTGGGAATTTAATGTGCCAGCTGAGCAGTCAGCCCAGGTGAGGAGTGTGGCTCGGCGGGGCGTGGTGCCATTGCCTATCCCCGAGAAAGTACAGTTACGTAAGAACTTACCATAACAGTAGATCTTCGAGAACAGCTCTTGCAGCAGGTTACACCATAAGGACTGAAGCCGGCAGATGGCAGGACCCCACAGAAAACTTCTAGCAAGCGATATACAGTAGGGGACTGCCCCCGATGATGGCCCCGCCCCCGATATCCAATATATCATAAAAGGGGGCGGTCCTCCAGCATACCTCAGTTCTCCCGCCGGAGACTCCCGGCATAACGATGTGATTTTGAAGGGGGAGACCGAGGATCCACTTCCAGAGGAAAAACAAGAAATGTGTTTGCGTCTGAGATGTCAATGTATGAAACCAAACCTCCTGAGAGAAAGGTGGGAGGGAAACTACCTGCTGCAAGAGCTGTTCTTGAAGATCTATTGTAACTGTACTATCTTACTTCGAGATACAGCTCTTGCAGCAGGTTACACCATTAGGACTGATTCCCAAGCAGTAAAGGGTGTAATGCTAACCCATTCGGGGGGAGGAGGAGGAGGAGGAGGAGGAGGAGGAGGAAGATAGGGGAGATTCAGGAAATAAAAAAATGCCTAGGACAAGAGTCCTTGATGCGTCTTGAGGCAATGTCCAGGCTGTAATGTCTGATGAAGGTGTGCACTGTACTCCAAGAAGCAGCTGCACAAATGGTCGATGCCGAAACGTTTTTCATCGCAGCAAAAGAGGTAGCCACCCCCCTGGTAGAAAGGCCCTTTACTGATCCTGGTAAGGATCTATTGCACTTCTGATAACAGTACGCTATGCAGTTTACCAACCATTTGGAAAGTGTCTGTTTTGACATCGGCACACCTAGCATCCTGTGGGTGAAAGACAAGAACAGCTGATTGGACTGCCGCTGCAGTCTGGTCCTGGTCAGGTAGAACCTGAGAATTCTGTGCACATCTAAAGTGTGCAGCAAAGCTTCCCCTTTATTGGTGTAGTTAGGATAATACACCAGAAGGCCGATATCCTGGTTCAATGTTAAGGCTGAGACCACCTTGTGAAGAAACTTAGAATTAGTCCTTCTAAAAAATCAAATAAGGCTCTTTCTACATGAGCGCCTGGAGCTCCACAATTCTCCTTGTGGAGCTAACAGCAACTAAAAATAGCTTCTTCAAGAGGCGTAGCTCACAATCTGCGGTTGGTTCAAAAGGAGGCAGTGTAAGCTGCTTTAGGGCAAAAAGATCATCCCAAGGAGGAACCGGTCCTTGATGGGGGAAGGGCGGGTCTCAGATGTAGGATACCACGCAAAAAAACATGTGAGGCGCCTGGCTGTGCTAGAGCCTGTTGACCAACTGGTGCAGGATATGCTGAGATGGCAAAGAGGTGTACCTTCAAGGAGGAATACACTAATCCTGTGTGAAACAGGGACAGGAGGTAGTCCAAAACTGACCTCTCAGGGCAGTGAAGCAGATCAAGATCTCGAGACTTGGCCCACAGACAAAACCTGTGCCATTTCATGGCGTAGGTGGCATAAGTGCAAGGCTTCCTAGCTGCTACCAGTATGTCAGCAACACCCTGAGACACTCCATGCCTAAGAATGGCTACGTCCTTGGGAGCCAAGCATACAGGTTCAGGGATTTGAGGTTTGGGTGAACCAGGGATCCTGCCTCCTGGGACAGCAAGTGAGAGCTGACCGGCAAAGGAAAAGGAGGCACCTGAGCGAACTGCGTAGCAGCGGAAACCAGATTTGTCTGGGCCAAAAGGGTGCCACCAAAATCATCGATGCCGTGTCTGAAGCTTGAAAAGAATCCTCTGGATCAAAGGGAAGGGCAGGAAAGCGTACAGGAACCTGCCCGTCCAAGAGAGGCACAACACGTCTCACCAGAAAACACCAGGCCCTGGATCTAGTGAGCAGAAACTGGGTAGTTTTGCGTTGTATGGGGACGCGAATAGGTCTACATCTGGTGTCCCCCATTTGCGGAACAGGTACTCTGCGACCTCTTGCAGCAATTCACATTCGTGAGCACTGGCCCGTGACTGGCTTAGTAGATCTGCAACGGTGCTGTCAACACCGGGAACATGTACTGCTATAATCGTGGCGCCGTGCTGCAGTACCCAATCCCACACCTGCTTTGCCTCTCTGTAAAGTTGGTAGGAATGAGTGCCTCCCTGCTTGTTGATACAGTACACCACGAGGTGTTGTCCGTCTGGACTAACACTTGTCCTGGTGGAATCTCTGACTGTAGAGCATGTAGAGCACACAGGACCGCTCGCATCTCCAGGATACTGATGTGGAGGTGTGACTCCAGAGAGGACCAGGTTCTCTGAGTCCTGGTTCCGTTCAGGTGAGCTCCCCCATCTGGACCCCGAAGCATCCGTGGTGAGTGTCAGAGATGGAGCAGGCGCCAAGAAGGAGACTTCCCTGGTGAGATGCTCTGGGACGAGCCACCACTGCAAGTCTTGGATGACTGGCCTTGTGACCCTGACAACCTGATGTAGCTGATCTTGTCATTGGTCCCATTGGGCTCTCAGTGTCCGCCAAGTGACTCTCATGTGGAGGCGAGCCAGGGGAACTGTGGCAATGGCAGTCGCCATAAGTCCCAATAGGCGAAGCATGGTCAACGCAGGAAGAAAAAACTACTCACCTTAGTAATTGTGTTTCTTCTAATGGAGTCTTGCTGTATTTTGACATTATACAGTTAACCCCAGCACTTGAACTGCTCCGGGGAGGAAAGAGTTAACTCTATGCCAGAACATAGAACGTTGAGCTCGAGCTCGGTTCAAACCTCTGTCTGCTGCACTTTGAAGTGAAACTGTCAGATTCTCACGAGTCAACACTAACTACCCCTACTAAGTGGAAATTGTAGAATTACTAGCCAAAAAGGCAACCAAATACTTTGGATTCCCAAAAAGACTCAAGTGGAGAAATCCAAAACAAAAACTAGGTAGTGAACAAAACAATTACCGAAATATATAAATAACCCACTCCCCCTGTCTAAAGAGGGGAGAGTGCCAAGTACATCCCTGAGGTGCAACACTGCGCCTACCAGCCCACTTCCCAAAAACCAGGTTCTGAGAGGGGAGGCGGGGGGAGGTCAGAATACAGCAAGACTCCATTAGAAGAAACACAATTACTAAGGTGAATAATTTTTTTTTCAAACATGAAGTCTTGTTGTATTCTGACATTATGCAGACTACCAAGCAGTACCTCCATGGAGGAGGGTATCAAACCTATTTTGGGAATAGGCTCTGCAGTACTGCTGTACCAAACCTAGCATCACTCCTAGCCTGGCTATCCAGAGAATAATGCTTGGTGAATGTAAGGACTGTTTTCCAGGTGGCTGCTTTGCATATCTCTAATAAGGGTATATGTCTGGTAGCAGACAGAGAAGCAGCTGTACCTATAGTCGAATGAGCCCTCAGGCCTGAGGGGGGTACTTTGCCTAGCTTTTCATAGCAGAACTGTATACAAGAGACAATCCACCTGGCAATAGATCTCTCAGTCCCTACCAAGAGCTCCGCCTGAGCCAATCCACAGACATATTCCTCCCGGTCCACCCTCTCCCTAGCAACTACCCCTCTGCACCCCTTGCCCCAGGTAACCGCCACCTAGTATCTCTGGGGACCTTATAGTATTAAATATGTACTAGTTTATTTAGATTAGCTTACATGTAGTCTGTACACCACACATTGAAAGCTGCGTGCTCCATTGTATCGCTGAAATTGCTCTTTTTGTATCTCACCTGTATTGTTACCCACTGTTTTGCTCCACCAAAATGTTGTGTCCCCACCCTGTGACGAGGTGTTATTGTAAATGAGTCCTTGACTCAAAGGTTGTAAATCCGAATTGTGAATAAATAAATAAATCAAATAAATAGTAGCAGGTTTGCCCTTCCCCACTTCACCATAAGTGAGGAACAACTGGAGGGAGTCAAACCTAAGAGCCTTAGTATGCTCAATGCAGTAGCTAAGAGCCCTTTTAACATCCAAACTATGTATTCTTCTCTCTCCTGAAGAAGAATGATCAGTGAAGAATACAGGAAGAGACATGGATTGGTTCAAATGAAAATCTGAAACCACTCTGGGTAAGAACCTCCTGTTGGTTCTAAGGACCACTTTATCTCTATGAAATGAGATAAAATCAGGCTCCACTGACAGAGCTTGCAATTCACTGATATGCCTGGCAGAGGTAATAGCTACCAGGAACACAGTTTTCCAAGTCAAGTACTTAACCTCTGCTGAGGTCAAAGGCTCAAAAGGGGGTTGCATAAGCTGAGCAATGCAAACATTAAGATCCCAAGCAGGAGTAGGTTCCCTAAAGGGGGATTGGTATGAAGCAATCCTTTGAAGAATTTACAGAAAACAGGATGAGGTGCCACTGAGGAGGGCTTTCCCACTGACAGAAAAGCAGAAACAGCTGACAAGTGTACCTTGAGGGTAGCTGGTCTAAGGCCTAGGCCATTAAGATGAACCATGTAATCCAGAACTGTAGACAAGTCAGCAGTATCTGGGGTCATATGGTTCTTGGAACACCAAATGCTGAATCTTTTCTATTTGGAGTTATAAGTTTTTCTGGTGGCAGGTTTTTGAGAGTCTTTGAAAATGTCCAGAACCCCTTGGGACAGATGCAAATTTGCATATTCTAGCTCTTCAAGAGCCATGCCATGAGATTGAGAGACCGAAGGTTGGGATACCAGATCCTCCCCTGAGAGGAGGTTAACAGGTTGTGATTCCTGGGAAGAGCTAGGGGAAGATGGACTGCTAGGGACAGCAACAGGGGATACCAAGGCTGTCTGGCGCCGTCTGGAACAATCAGGTTCACTTTGCAAGACTGTGACCTTATCTTGACCAGGACTTTGAACAGTGGAGGAAAGGGAGGGAAGGCATACAGAAATGTCCCTTCCCAATCCAGAATTAGACCGCGCCTTTCCTGGTCAACAAATTTTAAATAAAATAAAATAAATAAATAACTGTAACCTTTGCGAGGGGACGACTTCTCCCGACTGATGACAATACCCAGTGACCCGAATAGGGAACGAGTATCTTGGATAGCCTTTATCAGTGCCTCTCGAGAGGAGGCCATGAGAAATCAGTCGTCCAGATACGGGAAAATGTAGTGGCCCTGTCTTCTGGGGGCCGCTGCCACGACTGCCAGGCATTTGATAAAAACGCGTGGCGCCGAGGACAGGCCAAATGGGAGTGCTCGGAACTGATAATGGCATCCCAGGAACTCGAACCTGGAAGGGTGACCATACTGAAACATTTGTATGCCACTGAGGTGTTGAGGTCACCAAGATCCAAAATCAGGCATAGGTCCCCTGTTTTCTTTGGAACCAGGAAGAAGTGGGAATAATATCCCCTTTCTCTCTCGTTCCCCGGGACGATCTCAATAGCATCCTTCTCCAGGAGTGCAGCGATCTCCTGCTGAATAAGCAAGGTGTGCTGTCTTGAGTAGCGGGATCGCAGAGGAGGTCTTGTCGGTGGGTGGGCAAGAAACTCGATTGTGTGTCCCCGACTGACGAGTTGCAGAACCCACTGGTCAGAGGTTATCCTCTGCCACCCTGGCAGCTGGTAGGTGAATTGACCCCTGACCTTTCTTCCCTTTGATCCAGAGGTGGGTCAGGGTCAAGGTCAGGAAGGAGTTATGCTGTGCTGATATTTTGTCCGGCAGGCTGGGTAGCTTTTTGGTTTTGCTGACCCTGTCCTCCGGAGTATCTTGGCTTATTTTTTCGGCCAAAATTGCCCCTGGGTTGCTGTCTGCCATGTCGGCCACGATAATGATTTTGGCCCCTACAAAAGGGGCCGGGCTTTGGTTTGTACATAGCCTGTACAGTCTGAATGGCCTTCCCAGTATCTTGGAGCTTGGTGATGACCTTTTCTGACTCCTCACCAAATAGAACAGATCCATTGTAAAGGACGTCCAAAATGCCCTTTTGGACACCTGGGGTAAAGCTGGAGACCCTTAACCACGAGTGCCTCAAGAGGCAAACACCTGTAGTGGCACCACAGGCTGCAGAATCTGCCGAGTCATACACGGCTCGGAGGACCAGTGTCCCAACGTTAGAACCCGTTCTAAGGAGGTTCATCAATTCCTCCTTCTTGTCCCCATCTGGAAAATCCTTGAGAAGGTCCTGACCTTGAACCCATAGTGCATTTTGAAATTGCACCATGTGAGTGAGGTAATTGGGGACCTTATGGAGCATGTAGCAGCCGCATACAAGCGCCTCCTCACTGAGTCTAATTGCCTAGATTCCTGGTCTGGTGGTTGGGTACTCAGATGTTGGGATTGATCATGGGTGGCTGTTATTACCAGAGAGTCAGCCACTGGTTGCTGGGCCAAGTATGGGTCCTCCATTGGGGCCCTATAGAGGCAATCTGCCTTCTTAGGGACTGCTGGAGTGGAGTAGGGACGCTTCCATACCACCTTGGTGTCGTCCTGAAATGTGTCCACCAAAGGCGGAACCACCACAGGCTTCGGGTCCTTCTGTCTGAGGTACCTAGCCAGGCATTGCCTTTCAGGGTCCAACTCCTCAGTATCTCACCCCATATTTTCTTTAATATGCCTCATTATATCCATGAATGAGGGGTCGTCCAGCAGTGGCCTGGGGAGATCACTTGGGTTTGACGATGGGATGCTAAATGGTGAAGGTGACAGAGGTGGCTCTGAAGAGTCTTCACCAGAAGAAGAACAGTGGGATCTTCTTCTGGGTCTCTTGCACCTATGCACACTGGGGAACCTTGAAGGGGTCCTGGAGTGCTGCCGCTTCTTGTTTCCAGATTTCTTTTCTGGAGACCTACCCCTGGGTGGTGGAGTAGGCTCCTTAGGGTGCGGTTCGGGAGACAGTGCCCTAGGAGGGCACCTCCTGTGTGGGCTTGGGGGACAGCGTCCTTTCTGATGCTGTCCCACCAGAAGGTGAAAAGCTTCTTCACCTCTTCTATGTTTAGGCCGGACGACGGTCCTGGCATTGGTGTCTGCCCACCCTTTGGGTCGGGCACCAGTGCTGGAGGTGTGGTCTGGTTGGTAACCGGGTCCTGGGGTAACCCGGTGTCCTCTACGTCGCCCGGCGGCTGGTTGTCGGTGACCAACTGCGCACCGACATATGCTACTTCTTCCTCTGATGTCCCCGGTGACCAGTATCTGGTGCGGGAGGTGGGGATGGTGTCGGGTCCTTTGGTTGCTTGGCGGTCATCGGGTCTGGCGTCCGCCGTCCACTTTACGGACGTCAGCTCCGTAGTCCAGCTCTTCGGAGGTTGGGAGACTGATCTGTGGCCGGTGTCCTAGGTGTCTGGGCCTGTCTTGGCGGCCGACTTGGATGGCTGCTTGTGCTGGTCTGAAGCCTCAGACGGTTGGCCGAACCGGATGGTTGGCTGTCTTTAGGTCTAATTTTTAAAGACTGAAAAGAGACGGTACCTGACCCACCCGAGGTCCAGGCTTTGACCGGTGGGGACTGGGACTCAGCCCAAGAAGCAGACCTGTCCAACCGGTTGGAGCTGGGGCTAGCCCGGGAGTCTGAGGCGTGGTTGGGGGATTTATCTCTATCCCTATCCCATCTCTTCGCCTTATGTTTCCCCAATCTATGGGATGATTCCCCTCTGGAGAAAGGCTCCCTCTCCATTAGTTTTAATTTTTCTTTGAGAAGGAAACTTTGAAGGGCCTTCTGGCGGCGGATCCTCATGCGACTATTAAACCGTTGGCAGATGGTGCAGGCCTTAGTATCGTGTTCTGGGCCCATGCACTTTTGGGCTGAATGCCTGTCCTTAAAGGAATCTCTGCTTGCTGCAGAAGCCCTTCGAGGGTGTCCTTCAGTAGAAGGGTCAGGAAGAAGACATGCGAGGATTTTTTCAACTTTTTCAAAAGGAATTGTGAAAAGATGAAGTTCTAGCGTCGTTCGTAGGTGAAAAGTGTCCGTGGAGCCGATGCCTGTGAGTCAATGGTGGGAAAAGAACTGAGGTATGCTGGGGGACCGCCCCCTTTTATGATGTATCAGATGTCGGGAGCAGGGCCAACATTGGTGCAGTCCCTCGCTGTATGTAGATAGCTAGAAGTTTTCTGTGGGGTCCTGTCACCTGCCGGCTTCAGTCCTTGTGGTGTAACCTGCTGCAAGAGCTGCATTTCGAAGTAAGATCGGGGATTTTGTCCTTGGTTTCCTCCCTGGAGTGCAGCGTGCAATGACCCCTGCGTACAGCTGCCCTGCTGGCGTCTGCCACACTCCAACCCTTGCATCAGTTGGCGTACCTGTAGTGCCCCCCCATCTCCATCGGAAGGCGCTAGGACACCGAACACCCCTGGATCACTCCCCAGGGAGAGGAGAGCTGTCCTCTGGATGCTCCATCCTCTCCCTCCCCGCCAACCCCCATCACCCGAGTCCTTCCCCGAACCCCAGTGTGGTGCAATGTGTGGCGTCCAGCGCCTCAACCCTCAGGGCCACCAGGCCAACTCTATCTGCTTCTTTGCTTCAGTCAGATTGGTAAGTTGTAAAGTTTTACCTCTGTATGTGATTAGGTGCAAGAAGTGAGTATGCCATGCCCAGTCCTCAGAGCTGCTGCCTCGGGGGGGGGGGGAGTTGTCAAACAGCTTGCAGTGGCTCTGAGTTGTGAATGACTAGTTTGGGAAGATAGTACAGTTACGTAAGAACTTACTGTAACAGTAGAGCTTCGAGAAGAGCTCTTGTAGCAGGTTATTACCGTTAGGACTAATGCCGCAGGCCTTAGGACCCACTGGAAAACTCTTAGCTAGCAGTACCCAGCAGGGCCTGACCCCAATGTCGGCTCCACCCCAACATCAGTGATGGCATAAAAGGGGGCGGTCCCCGACTCCACCTCAGTTCACCCACCAAAGACCCGTAATTAGACCCCAACAGACGAACCAGGCAAAGCAAACCCATGTAATGCTGAACTCTCCGGGGGAAGAAGGGCGGAAAAGGAACGCCTGCTGCAAGAGCTCCTCTCGAAGATCTACTGTTACGGTAAGTTCTTACGTAACTGTACTATCTTACTTCGAGATACAGCTCTTGCAGCAGGCAATTACCATCAGGACTGAGTCCCAAGCAGTCCTGCGCGAAGGAGGTGATACACCCCAGGAGGAGGATGACTAAAACAGCACAGCCTACATAGGCAGGAAAGGTAAGCTTGTCAGGAGAGCAATCCTTGGAGGACTGCTAGGCTGAACTCGGCCCTGTGCCTGGAAACTATGTCCAGGCTGTAGTGCCTAACAAAGGTGCGCACTGAACTCCAAGTAGCTGCAGCACAAATGTCCCCTATGGAGACATTTTTCCACAGAGGCAATGGAGATAGCCACTCTTCTGGCTGAATGACCTCTGACCGAACCTGGAAAAGGTTTGTTGTGTTTACTGTGACACTAGGTAATACAGTGGACTAACCACCTTGATATAGTCCATTTAGACACCGGCTTGCCCAGGTGTTGAGGTGCAAAGGCAACAAAAAAATTGCTCCTATTTGCGATGAGAAGCCGTACACTTCAGATAATACCTCAACACCCTGTGGACATCCAAGGTGTGTAGGAGAGCGTCCACCCTCTGTTGGAAGGGTTAGAGTAATAACCTGGAAGGCCAACTGACTAGTTGAGGGTTAACTCTGAAACCACTTTGGGAAGAAACTTAGGATATGTTATAAGGGGAAACCCTTCCCCTGTGAAAAATCAAATAAGGCTCCTTACACATCAGGGCCTGAAGCTTGGAAACCCTTCGAGCTGAAGTAACAGCAACCAAAAAGGATACTTTCCAAGAAAGATAACTCAGCCTGCAAACTGCTGCCGGTTCAAAAGGGGGAAGGGTAAGCTTCTCCAACACAAAAAGGAGATCCCAGGGGGGTACTGGATCTCTGATGGGAGGCTTTAGGTGTAGAATGCCCCGTAGAAAGGTACGGAACATGTCTAGTTGGACTAAAATTCCACCCTCCACCAACACATGCTAGGCAGATATTGCCGACACATGCACGTTGCTGGAGGAGTAGCTCAAGCCTTGATGCAACAAGGAGAGGAGATACTGTAAGGCTGAGTTCACTGGACAGGAAAGCGGGTCCAGGTGATGGGACGAAGCCCAAAGGCAGAAATGCTTCCACTTCATAGCATACCTCTCAACCTCCCTCAACACAAATCAGGGACAAATGACCAAACTCAGGGACACATCTGAAAAAATTGTAATGTTAGTTCCAGAAGCTGTGTACAACATGCTTCTTAGTATGAATAGCATTTTCTTAATGAGAACTAGACTGTAACACCAATGGCTGGAAATATTTTGTGAATCAAATCCCAACTCTTCAGTGACAGCAGTGCCAAACTTAGGAGGGACAGAAGAAATTTCTGAGGCAAACTCAGGGACATCCCTGAAAATCAGGGACAGTTAAGAGGTATGCTTCATAGCGTAAGTGGACCTAGTAGAGGGCTTTCTCACTGAAACGAGAATATCCGCCACCTCTTGGGAGACCCCATACCGTGTCTTAACTATGTCTGCAGGAGCCATGCATGAAAGTGCAAGGACTTGAGATCTGGATGTACCAGCTTGCCCTGGTCTTGAGACAGTAACTGCGAACATCGTGGCAGCAGAATTGGAAGTTTCAGCGTCAGTCGCTGAAGTAGTGGGAACCAAATCTGCTGTGGCCATAGTGGGGCAATCAGAATCATGCGAGTCCCCTCGGCTTGTAGTTTCAAGAGAACCCTCTGGATTAGAGGGAAGGGAGGAAAGGCATAGAGGAACCTCTGTGTCCAGCAAAGGGACAACGTGTCTGGCCAGAAAGCACTAGGCACGTGCTCTCATAAGCAGAAATTTGGCACTTTGGCATTGCGTGGGGAAGCAAAGAGGTCCAGCTCTGGAAGACCCCATGTGTCGAAGAGCTGGTCCGCTACAGACTGGAGCAGCTCCCACTCATGCGCCTTGGATCAAGACCAACTTAGGCTGTCTGCCAAGGTATTTTGGACGCCTGGAACATGAACTGCGGTCAGACTGATGTGATGTTCCAGGGCCCAATACCAAACTTTCATCGCCTCCCGGCATAGGGGGTATGAATGTGTTCCCTCTTGCTTGTTGATATAAAAGACAACGGCAGTGTTGTCTGACTGAACAAGAAGACAGCCTGGTGTTTGGTCCTCTTGAAAGGCCTGTAAAGCATTGAGGACCGCTCACATTTCTAGGATGTTGATGTGGAGATTGCGCTCTTCTGGAGACCAAATGGTCTGTGTCTGGCTGTCTCCTACGTGCACTCCCCAACCAAGTTCGGAGGCATCAATGGTTAAGTTCCGGCTTGGTGGCTCCTGCTGGAAGGAGACCCCTTTTTCCAAATTGGAAGGGTGTAACCACCAAACAAGGGTCCTCTTGACTGGGTCCGAGATCCGGACCAGCTGGTCTAGACCATCGGAGCTCTGGTCCCATTGCACCCCGAGCATCCACTGAAGGACCCTCATGTGGAGGGGAGTCAAAGAGGTTACAGGAATGGCTGCCCCATTGTGCCCCAAAAGCCTGAGGAAGGCCCTGGCTTGGACCTGGGGGGTCATAAGAACTGTTCGGGCTACCTCTCGCAGGCGATCTCCCCTCTCTTGTGGGAGGAAAGCCATGCCCTGGACCGTGTCCAGGACCGCTCCTATAAAGGAGAGTCGTTGACTGGGCTCTGGGGATGATTTGGGAAGATTCAGGGTGATCCCAGCTCTCGGAATAATGTATAGGTGTCTCTGATAGTGCGAAGGAGGCGCGTTCTTGACAAGGCTGCCAGAAGCCAGCCATCCAGGAAAGTAAAGACATAATGACCCTCACACCTTAGAGCCACAGCTACCACTGCTGGGCACTTGGTGAAGACTCGAGGAGCGGAGGAGAGACCAAATGGTAGGACCTGGAACTGATAATGCCTCCCCTGGAAGTAAAACCTCCGGTGAGGAGGAATGACCCCTACATGCATGTATGCATCTTGCATGTCCAGGGAGCAGAGCCAGTCCCCTTGGTTCAGCAGAGAAATGAGGCCTGGAAGGGTCACCATCCTGAACCTTTTGTATTCTATATAGTTGTTTAGAGAGCTGAGGTCCAGGATGGGCCGAAGATCATGTGTCTTCTTTGGGACCAAGAAGAAGTGAGAATAGTACCCTCTTCCCTGTTGGCCCAGAGGAACCATCTCTATTGCCCTTTTCTGCAAGAGGACCTGAATCTCTCCCTCTAGGAGTCAGTTGTGTGAAGGAGGATAACGTGAGGACCTTGGTGGCGTCTCTGGGGGAATTTGTGTGAACTCCAGCGTGTGACCCCTCCTTATAATGTCTAAGACCCAAAGGTCCGAGGTAATTTTGCTCCAACCTTCCAAGTAAAGGGAGAAGCGACCCCCTACTGCCTCTCCTTGTGCCTCCTCCAGAGGAAGGGGGGGGTCAGCAGGGAGTCATTGGGAAGATCCAGGAGTAGGCAGAGAGGGCTAGAAGGACTTTGGGCCTCGAAAGGGAGTGCTCCCGGCCTGCTGAGTTGCATCCTTCCTTTTGAAGCCTCCTCTCTGAGAAGCCTGGCTGCCATAGGTAGGTTGCCCTGAGGACTTTCGAAAGGGCCGTTTGCGGAAATGTTTTTGGTTCCCCTTATAAAGCTGCCGAATGGACCAAATTGATTTCCCGGATTCTTGGAGACGAGAGATGAGCTTCTCGGTCTCCTCCCCGAACAAAATGGAACCTTGGAAGGGAAGGTCCTCGATTCTGGATTGCAGGTCCTGGGAGAATCCAGAGACTCCTAACCAGGTGTGGCACCCCTCAGTGATGTCATGTCTGCAGTGTCGTATGAGGTACGCAGTACAGCAGTGCCTACGTCTGAACCCGATTTTAAGATTTCCAGTAGCTCTGTCTTCTGAGCGGAGTCTGGCAAGGTGTTGGCTACTTCCTGGCCCTTCTCAATAACTCATTCTGGTACTGGACCATATGCGTTAGGAAGTTCAGGGACCTGATGGAGCAGGTGGATGCAGAATATATCTTCTTGCCCACCTGGTCCAAATATCTGGAATCCTGATTGGGAGGCTGAGAACAAAGGTGTTTTAGCTGCTTAGATTTATCATGAGCAGCCGCTATTACCATGGAGTCAGCCTGAGGGTGTTCCGCCAGAAAGGGCTCCTCCCTCAGCGCTCTATACAGCCTATTTGTTTTTTTTCCGAACTGCCAGGATCGTGGCTGGATGCTTCCAGGTAGTCCTCATAAGGTCCTGGAAGGTATCCACTAAAGGAGGCACTACCAGAGACTTAGGCTCCTTTTGCCTCAGGTACTTGGTGAGTCTCTGGCGTTCCAGGTCCAGGTCCTCCGTCTCCCATCCGTTGGAGGCCTGGATATGCTTCATGACGTCCATAACAGTTGGATCGTCGTGAGGCAAGCAGGGGGGTCTCCTTATCATCAGGTGAGCCTCGGCTCCTGAGAGGGACCGGTCTGAAGAAGAGGAGGAAGAGGAAGACTGGCTCCTGCTAGGATGAGGAGAAGCTGACCCCTGTTTGGATGGGCTTTGTCCCCTACATCGTTGGCCACTGACTGACTGATGTTGGCTATAGCACCGGCATCGTCCTCGGGACCAACGAAGGAGCAGGACGGCGCCTGTCACTGGACCGGCGAAGGCTAGGAGAGCGCCTGCGACGGCTGAGAGACCTGTGGCGGCTGTGGGACTTGCTCTTGGGCCGAGACCGGTGATGGCTAGTGGACCTGAAACGGCGCCATCAACGGTCCTTGGACCATGACCAGGATCTGACCACCGAGGGGGAGTGGGACTTAGAAAGACTGCGCCGCTCACCTGGGGTTTTAGACAGGGATATCGGAAGAAGGCCCTCGGTGCCCTGCATGTCCAGTTGGTCGGGAACCGGTGTTGGATCCGGCTTCGGGGGAACAACATCCTTTTTTACTTGGCTCCACCAGAAAGAAAAAAGTTCTGTCAATTCTTCTTTATTGAAAACAGATGCTGCCATCCCCGTCTGGGGAACGGGAGAAGCCGGAAGATCCGGAGAGTCCCTTGGGGACGAAGAGGTGTCCTCTGGGGTCGAGGACCTGCAGACTGGCGATCGTGCCTTAGCCTGTGCGGTCTTTTCCGAAGGGCGGACAGCGCTGGAGTCTGGGGCCGGCACCCTGAAGGAGTCTTAACAGGGGGATCCTGCTCCTTTGAAAGACTAACCCAAAGCCCCGGGTAAAATCAAAACTGAAGCCTTTTCTGGCACGGCCAAGGCTTGCGCTGAAGAGGAGGCCTTGGAAGAGTCTCCTGAGGCAGAAGGGAGGCACAGCAGTGTGACCTTCGCCTTTACAGGAGTCTTTTCAGAAGACACCGCCGCCGGGGCTGGCGTCAGTATCTTGGGGGGAGTTGAAGACTTAGTCCTGTCTTCTGAATGACTAGAATGATGCAAGTGGTCGGAGCTGCCCGAGCCCAATGAAGAGGCCTTCTTATGGGGAAAACATGATCTGGAACACGGGTGGGACCAACCATGGTCCTTCTCACAGGACTTGTAATGATATTTGTCCTAATGTTTAGGTTTTTCCCTGGGAGAGCTCTGCATGACTTGGACTTGTTTTTCCAGAAGGTGGGCTTTAAGGACCTTCAGGCACCGGATCCTGGTCCTGCTGGTAAAGCCCTTGCAGATTTCACAGGTCTGAAGATCGTGGTCTGGGCCCAGGCAGAAGACGCAGGCCTCGTGGCCGTCTTTCGAGGGGATCTGGCGGCCACAGGAACACTTAGTCTTCTTAGGCCCAGAAGACGAGACCGAGGATGGAGAAGACATGCGCCGGTAAAAACCTCACAGTAGATGGTAGAAAAAACTTCTTAGAACTGCCGAAACTAAGGCTTCCTGTTGAGAGCGGGTCTGCGGCGGGAAAAGAACTGAGGTGGAGCCAGGGACCACCCCCTTTTATGCCATCACTGATGGGGTGGCGCCGACGTCAGGGGCCAGCCCTGCTGGGTACTGCTAGCTAAGGTTTTTCCGGTGGGTCCTAAGGCCTGCAACATTAGTCCTAATGGTAACAGCCTGCTGCAAGAGCTCCCACTCGAAGTAAGATTTTAATCTCCTGGTCCTCTATCGAAATTGGGTAGTGGGCTCGAGGCCACTACAGGATCAGGTCCTGTACCTCAGGACCCAGGTCAGATCTCAGGCCTCACCCTCCTCCCATGAATGTTTATTACTCAAACTCTTTTCCCCTCCTCAGTACCTCTAATTCATCTGAGTTTTCTATGCCTCTCAAGATCTCACAGTTATCCCTGGTCAACGCCATTTCCGTCATCGCATCTCTTTCATCTGCAGGTGAACTCATCCTCCTCGGGAACTCCAATGTAAATTGGCTTTCCTCATCCTCCAAACCTACTCTCCAGAGGATGGAGTCCCTTAATTTGTCTCCAGTTATTTCTGAACCCACCAGACTAAAGCCACACTCCACAAATCATACCCTCTTGGACTGGGTTCTAACCTCTCACCCCCATTGCACTGTTGCAGCAAGTGTCTTGCTTGACTCTTATTTTATTTATTTTTATTTCATTTCTTTTATTCTTTGGTAACCGGGTGCCTGTTTTCAGGGGTGACCTGAGAGCACTGAGAAGGTTAAGTGACTTACTCAACAGTCACACAGTATGCAAGCGGAGGCTGTGGGAATCAAACCCAGGTCTGCCTGCTGGATGTAATCAAGCTCATTTACAGCTCATTACTCTAACCTCCAGACTATACTGCCAGCCCCACTGCATTACATTCTGCGTCAGAAAAACCCGGTGTCCTCCCTCATCTCCCAAATACATTTGGACTAGGTCTTTTTTTTTTTTTACTCTTTATTTTTCCACCTCTACTTGCCCTCCATCCTCCACACAATCGGGGCTCTAAGGTGCTTTGCATTCCTGACCCACCGACTCACAGGATCTGCCACTAGAGTGCCTCACCCAACCCCCGAGACTCTTGATGGCCCAGATAACCCACCAGGCGGAGTGAGGAGAGATCCCCCCTTACCTCCCTCCATTCTCGAGGAGTGAGCTGCACAGTGTGGTCTGCCCTGCTTTCTGTCAGTGGGTGACGAGCTGACACCAGAGGTCGTCACCTAGGAGGCGTGGAGGGACATATTTCCTCCATGTATGGATCCCCGACACTGGCGTGCAATGAGAAGCAAGGCTTCTGGCATGCGCAGAGACGCATGTCAATTCCAGTCCTCTGCCAGCATCAACCCATGCGCAGTGGCATCCCCCAGCCGCATCGACATCCCCCGAGTTCCCCCAGCAGGCGGCAGTGAGCACATCCCCTCCCACCCCAGAGAAGGAGGGCAAGCCGTTGGGCGCTTGATCCTTCTCCCTCCTAGCCGACCCCCCCCCCCAGGTCGCAGGCAAGGTTCAAGGTGTGGCGTCCAGCGCCTCAGCCCTCTGTGCCACCGGGCCAGTGGACTAGGTCCTTTTGGTCACTAAATATTAATGTTCTACTGAGTGACCTCACTGCAGCAGACTGGTCAGCCATCCTTAGTGCCTCAGATATTGACATGCCCCTGCACTGTTCCACTCTAAATGTTCCTTTGTCTGGGACAAGCATGCCCCCCTCAGGAAATCCAGAGTAAAAACCTCTCATCACCACTGGAGTTCCACCAATATCCTGCACTTGTGCAAGTCCCGGAACCTCACATGGGCCCATCACAAGCTATCCCACTCCACTTCTGACCTCACCTCTTGCAGGACACTGAGAAATAAATATATAAACACTGTGCAGGCTGCAAAATCACATTATTTCAATGCCAACCTTTGCACTAACCTAAATTCAACAGCCAAACTCTGGAAGGTTATCCATTTCCCCTTTTCGACCCCCCACACAATCTGCTCCCCAAGTTCATGTGGTAGATAGTTCACCTGTGTCTGACCCCTCCTCTGTTGCTGCTCTCTTCAACGAGTTCTTCACCACCTGTGCCCGCCTCCGCCCTGGCTCTTCTTTCCTCTCCTCCTCCTTCACCCTCCAATCCCTCTCTGGGTTACCACTTCCCCCAGTCTGCCATCAGGAACAGTTGATGTTCGAGGACCCAATCCCACACAAGCATGGCTTCCCTGAAGAGGGGATAAGAAAGTGTGCCGCCCTGTTTGTTGATGTAAAACATCACCCAAGTGTTGTCCATCTGCACCAAGAGATGGCCCCGTGCTAAGACTGAGATTAAGGTTTGAAGGGCATAAAAGATTGCTCTCATCTCCAGGACGTTGATATGCAGATCTACCTCTATTGAGGACCAAGGTCCCCTGAGTACAATGTGTCCCCAAATGAGTGCCCCACCCTCCGGACGATGCGTCTGTGGTCAGAATCTGTGACAGTGCCCCTGTTTGTAAGGGGATGCCTGCCAGCAAATTTTAGGATGACATCCACCAGTGTTGCTCCCGGCAGACTGGCTCTGAAATCCTGATTGAGGCATCCAGACTGTCTGATCCCACTGGACTCTCAAGGACCACTGTATGGTCCTCATGCGCAGGCGCGCCAGAGGAACCGAAACTATGGCAGCGACTATATGCTCCAACAGCCTGAGCTGGCACCCTTGAGGCTGTAGAGATCTGGGACGCCAGGACCTGAATACGACCTGCTTTGTCGGAGGAAAGAAAAACCTTCCCAAGAGTGGTATCCAGAAGAGCTCCGATGAACTGGAGAATCTGGGCTGGAGCCAAATTAGATTTGTCTCTGTTGATGGCGATTCCCAGATACTGAAACAGCGAGGTGGAATCCCTGGTAGTTTTCAACAGGCGAGGCCTGGAGGGAGCCAGGAGAAGCCAATTGTCCAGATAGGGAAACACAAAATGGCCCCGCCTTTGAAGTGCCGCGGCCACCACTGCCAGGCACTTGGTGAAGACACTGGGGGCTGAAGACAGACCGAATGAAAGGACTCGGAATGGACAGTCCTGGCCTTTGAATCTGAACCTTAGGAATCTTCGATGGTTTCTGGCAACTGGAATATGCAGGTAGGCATCCTGCATGTCCAAGAATGCCAGCCAGTCTCCCTCCGATATGAGCAGAAGGAGAATGGGAAGGGAAACCATCCTGAATCTCCTGTAAGAGACTCACTGGTTTAGATCGTTGAGGTCCAGAATGGGTCTGAGATCTCCTGACTTTTTCGGGACCAGGAAGAAGTGGGAGAAGTACCCTCTTTCTCTTACGGCTGGTGAAACCAGCACGAGGGCCTTCCTGTCCAGAAGGGAAAGGATCTCCTTTCTGACCAGTGCTCTGTGTTTCCTTGGATAACGGGATGGGCGCAGTGGTCTGTCCAGCGGAATGGAGTCGAACTCTATGGAGTGCCCGAACTCCATGAGATTGAGTACCCACTGATCGGAGGTCACCTGACCCCACGCATCCGCGTAGAGGGAAAAGCGACATCCAACCGGCTCCCCTAACCGAGTGTCTAGGGAAGGAGGGTAGCCTGGATAGTCAGGCAGAGGGAGGGAGGGAGGGTGGCAGTGGCTGCTTTAGCCTGTTGAGAGATGGAGGCAGAATATCCTCTGGCTCCTCCCCTGCGAGCAAAGCTGCCTCGCTGCGATTGCTGATGGAAGTGAGGCTGCTGTGGCTGTTGTCCCCCATGGCCATGAAAAGAGGCTTACAAACTTGCCCATTTCAGGCAGTACATGGACTGCACGGATCGGACAGCCTTCCCAGAGGCCTGCAGCCTGGTGATGATCTGCTCCGTGTCTTTGCCAAAGAGCACGGATCCTCTAAAGGGAGCATTCAGAAGATTGGTTTGGATGTCTAGATTGAAACCCCGAAGCCACGCATAGCGTCGGAGGCAAATGCCATTGGCGGCCGCCCTAGAGGAGGTGTCCACAGAGTCATAGGCCAACCGCAGAACGTGGGTACCCACGTCTGAGCTGGTCTGTAAAAGCTGCCCGTTGAGGGCAATCAGGCATGCTCTGCACAATGTCCAATCCTTGTTCCCAAAGGGTATTCTGGAATTAGACCATATGTGTCAGGAAGTTCAAACTCCTGATATTGTAGGTGGCAGCAGAGTACACCTCACGGCCCATAGAATCCAGCTGCTTTGATTCCGTCAGGCGGTTGGGTGCTTAGATGTTTGGGCCTTTGCGAATGGTCATGAGCCGCCGAAATCACCAAAGTCCGCAGCAGGTGGTTCGGCCAAAAAGGGGTGGTCCGAAGGTGCCCGGTAGAGCCGGTGAGCCTTTTTCAGCACGGCAGAGGAGAAATGGGTCTACTTCCAGGTTGCACGCATGACATCCTGAAAGGTGTCGACCATGGGAGGGATGACCACCGGCTTTGGATCTTTTTGACGGAGGTATTTAGCCAACCACAGTCGCTCGGGGTCCAGGGCCTCAGTGTCCCAACCCATGTTGGCCTGGATGTGCCTCATCACCTCCATGAAGCTCGAGTCATCAGGAGAGGATTTTGGCAGACCCTCCGTGTCCCCTAGGTCTGGCTCCAAGTAGGCATCTGAAGACGAGGAGCCTGGTGTGGAAGAGGGTGAGGGGCTACGTCTCTTTCTTTTGTACCTCCTATCTGGTGGAGGAGAGGGACAGTGGGAAGAGCTATGGGCCTTAACCCTCCTAGACTTCTTAGTCCGCTTCTTAGGAGGGGCTCCTCTTCCGCCCACCACCCATCGGTTCAACATCAACTGGGTTAGGAACCGGTACCAGAGTGGGAGGGGGTGCACCCTCTGGCAAATCCTTCTTAACTGTATCCCACCAGTGGGAGAAGAGCTCCTTTACCTGTGAGAGGTTCAGCTTGGGGGAACCAGGTGTAGGTGGAGGAGCACCCGAGCCCGAACCAGTGTCGGTTCCGCTGTCAGGGGGTACCGGCATTGGGTCTGCACCCTTATCGACTGGCGTTGGCCCAAGGAGACATCAGGTGGCGATGCACCACCAGCGACAGGGTCAGGTGGTCTGCCGACCGAGGGAGAGGGGGTACCTGAGCTGACGGGTGTCACTGGGATAACTGGTGTCAGACGAAGCACAACCAGCAGCGGAAGAACTATCACCAAGACAGGGGCTGTAGGAGCCACGGGCGGACATCGGTCTGGCGTCCGCTTCTATTTATGCGCTGACGATCGTCCTTCAGTGGTGTGAGCCTTGTGACGGTCGGCTTTGTGGCAGGTGGACTTCTCGACCAAGCACTGGTCTGTAGCTGGGGGCTGGCGTCAGTCGGAGTCACGTGATTTTGGCAGCAAGGAGGAGGCCCTGCCACCAGAAGACCCAGAGGCCTTGCTCGACTCCCGAGAGTCGGCCTTCGAGGAAGAAGCCGAGCGGAAGGAGACCTTACCTGAGCCCTTCCATTTCTCAGCAGGCTGAGAAACCTTCAGCGGCTGGAGAGTGGAAGAAGGCTTGGAGACAGCAGAGGAAGGCTTAAGGGTCGTGAGGCAGGATGCATGTCCCGACGACCTGGACTTCGATCCCGAAGACCTGTGCTTGGAGTGAGACCTTCCTTTGTCTTGCTCCTGGTGTTTATGAGGCTTGTGGGCTAGAGGAGGATCAGATTCCCCCAAGAAGGAGGCCCGTTCCATGGTGGCAAGTTTTATTTCAGCAAGAGGCTTCTGGCGTCTGATCAGTGTCTGAGAATTAAAGGCCTGGCAATGAGGGCAGGCGTCTGTGTCATGGTCGGGCCCCAGGCAATAAAGACATGCCGAGTGACAGTCTTTGGTGGGAATCTGTCGCCCACAAGCGCACTTGTTTAACTGCAATGACAGAGAAGCAATGACTATGAAAAAGAATGATTTTCTAACGGTGGAGATGAAGCGATTGGTACTGAGCCATAACTGAGCGAACTAACCCTGACCATGCGGCGAGAAAAACTGGAGCACCCGAGAACTCCTCCCTTATATAGGGCGATGCCAGGTGGGTCGATGTCAGTGGGGCATTCCACGCCGGTACTGCTGAAGAAAAGTTATCGGAACCGCCACCAGGTGGCGTCGGTCCTCATTGGGGAACCTGTTGCAAGAGTTTCTTCTCGAAGATAGATATGTACAGGGACACTGGTTTACTGGGATTGAGAAAGGGCATATTCCGTTTTGCACATTGTAAAAAATGGTATTGTCACCGGTGTCTGCTAAGCCAAAATCCGCTTTTACCGGTGTTTGGTTTTGTGTACTTCAACAATTTTTAACTCTGCTAACATGTATTTTAGCAATTTTGATTTCCACTATTCCACATCCTTCCATCCTTGTACCAATTTAAAGTTATTTTAGGTACAAGATGTGATGGCAGTAGCAACACTTCAGCCCCCATCCCTAAGGTGTAATGGAAGCAGCACTACGGCCCCATCCCTCAGGTACAATGGCAGCACCAACAGCACTATGACCCCCATCCCTCTGGTGTGATGGCAGCAGCAAAAGCACTACAACTTCCCTCCCTCAGGTGTGACAGGAGCAGCAGCACTGTGGCCCCCATCCCTTAGGTGTGATGGCAGTAGTACTACATTCACCATTCCTCAGGTGTGATGGCAGTATCAGCACTATGGCCCCCATCCCTCAGGTGGGACAGCAGCAGTACTACATTCCCCATCCACCAGTGGTGATGGCAGAAGCACTACAGCCCCCACCCCTTCAGTGTGATGGCAGTAGCAACAATGCAGTCCACATCCCTCTGGGGTGATGGCAGTCATGACAGCACTATGATCCCCTTTCTTCAGCACCCACACCCCACATGCACAAGTTACAAATGACTTGGTCTCTGCTTGTTAGAACTCAGATGTGAATTAATCTGAACCATCACCGCTAAGGTGGACTACCTTTGTTTTTTCCTATCTATAATTTAACTGCCTGAATTGGATTTCTGCCTGTGACACTGCTGACTAGGTTTAGGAACACACTTGGGTGTTGAAGGGCCAGCTGGTGGGGAAGGCTTGAGTGTCAATGACCACTCACCTTCTCCTGGGAGGGAGGGTGGTTCATGGCTCAGCATTTGCTGGCTCCTGGTGGAGGCCAGAGGCATGACAACATGTCAGCCCTCACTGCAGGAGGGAGCATGACAGACGCCAGCTTGTGCCTTGACATCGTGTGGCCTGTCACACCCCCAAGAAAATGGGAAAACACCCACTGACCCAATCGAAGGACAGCTGTTGGTCCCTCTATAAGCCAGAATCCCCAGACGTGTCTGTTCTGACCCCTGCCATGCCCAGGATACACTGGAAGCTCTTTAGGGCAATTCTCCTCCCCTGGTAGCCTCCCACAGAGGTAGGGGCCCACTCAATGAAGGGTTACTTTAGGTTACCTGGTAGCACAGCAGTAAGGGGCAGTGGATGGTGGTCAGCACTCAGCAGTGATGGCAGGGGGCCTTGGCAGGCCTGAAGGAGTGAATGGCCAGGGGGTAAAAAACTGCTTGAATTTGCTTCTTTGAAATAAAGTGTCTTCACCAAAAAAATCCACAAGTGATTAGTGGAGGATGTTCAAATGGATTTATGCATCTACCAGACATGTGGATGCTTTTTTTTTTCCCTTGGTGTCCATGAAAAGGGTGTTTCCCACTTTTCATGTCTTTGTTCAGATGTGAATTGAGCACTACTCTGCCCGCCAGCATCATATAGCCCCTGGGGTCTTACCTTCTGTACGTCATTGACTGTGCTTTCAAGATCCACTGGCTAAACATAAGTATACTTAAATACTTAACCGTTGCTTTTTGTGGAAGCAGTCTATCAGAAAACCTTTTGTTGTCACAACTCACAGAGACTGAAACAGTAGGTGGGAGAAAAGCTGCAAATGATCCAATTCACCCAAATGGGGTGCTAACTGTGAAGTATTTTCATAAGTAGTAAGGCAGTTTCTTCTTTGTCAACATACTTTCATTCAGACTAGTTTTCATTCAAACAACTGAGGATTGTGGATGGCCCTACTGGTTATAAACTTGAATATGCTAGTTGGTAACAGTGATCCTGCATTTAGCAATCTACAACCTAGATGCTTATATGCAAAGAATACAATAAACACCTGACTAAAATCTAAAAACAAGCTTATAAAACACATAAAATGTATCTGAACATTTATCTTTACCTATACAAAATCATTTCAGCCCAAGTAAAACTCAGGTAAATTACATGGTACCCTGACTACTATTCTACGATGTAGTAAACATATATTGGTATTTTTTTTAATATTCTTTGTAAAGCAGGTAAGGCCCACTAGGCAGGACTGTCTGTTTTCAGGAGTGACCTAGAAGCACTGGGGAGGTTAAGTGACTTGCTTGGAGTCACACAGCATGCAAGTGGAGGTTGTGGGAATCAAACCCAAGTCTGCTGGATGTACTCAGTTCATTCACTGCTTGTTACTCTAACCACTAGGCATGGGTGCTTAAACTGAATGGCGGATTACAACAAAGCAGCGGCTGATTTCCTACTGACTCTGTGTGCAGCAAAGCAGAAAGAATGCAAAGCACAGCAGCATTCATTTAAGATGCTGAAATCTGGGTCGGCCTGCTGGCTGTGCGGTAGCACTATTGCTTGCAATGCCAGTGACCCAGGGTCAGAAGCAAACTCGGGTTGCTAGAGGTCTGGCCAAGGGAATAGGATCGAGCACCTGGGGGACTGCTCTCCTCCTCCAGGGAGGGTGGGCTGCAGGTCCTGCTGCTTTATCACCACCTGTGTGACCACGGGTGGTGATGCAATGGTGCTGCAGAGTGATCAGGAGGGGAGGACCCTAGCCAGGATCTGGAGCAGTGGCATGTCTCTATGTGACCTACCTCCTTGGATCTTCTCTAGTGCCTGTGCCCTCAGGAACAGAGATCAGAAAACCAGGAACAATCACCCCACATTGGCCACTGGCAGACGGGACCCAGGTGCCCCAGACTTCATAACCTGGCTCCGTGAGGGACCCACTGAGCTGCCCTACACACACTAAGGGAGTGTGGATGGGTCCTGGGGGGTTCCCCTCCCTTTCCACCTGGCAGAGGTACAACCCAGGCAGGATAGGGGCAGGACCACAGGAGCTCCTGAGCATTACCTGGGGGTGAAGCTAAGGGACACCCAGCCTGAAAAGTGGAGACTGATGCTGTAAGAAGGGGACATAGAAAGAGAAAAAAGAAATGCTGAAATCTTAGAGATTCTGTGCAGTGACATGCAATTTCCGTGAGGCACCGGTACAAGAATTCAAAATCCGAAAACCAAGCAGGATTCCGCGATTGTTACTGGTAAAAATGGAAAACACGGGTCCCTGGATATGTATTTATACCCAACGCCATTAATTGTTGTCACCTTTGGCTTGTACAATTTAAAAGCGAATAAAATAAATGATTAAAAAAAAAAAAAAAAAAAAAGATGCAGTGGTGTCCTGCCCAGTGGTGTCAGCTGGTGGAGTACCACTCGCCATGTGTGGGACTCATGATTGACTCTTGATCCCAACCACCCCGCCTCAGGCAGGAGGGGCCAGGCTGTGATGCGGCAGAAGGTAAAGGTTTCCCTGCTCTAACAGATCCTATAAAGAACGGCTAGAGGCCCTGAACATGGACTGCATGGAGGCCAGAAGGGAGAGAGGCTACATGACTGAGAAAGTAGTTATGTAAGAACTTACCGTAACACTAGGTCTTCGAGAGAGGTTCCTGCAGTATGTCATTAAATATTGGACTAGCGCCACCGGACGTCTGGACCACACAGCAAACTTTTCCAGCAATGCCTGGCGGGGGACTGCCCACCAGATGTCATGTGATGACGTCATCATAACCCTATATAGTGGGCGGTCCCCACGCCTGACCGCCAGTTCTCCTGCCGGAGACCCCGAAGGAAACACAGGAGAAGGAAACAGGTTCTGGAGTCCCAAATAATATGGGAGAAGGAGGGTGGTAAAAATATGACCTACTGCAAGAACCTCTCTCGAAGATCTACTGTTTAATATCTTCTTTATTTATGTATTTTATTTATCCAGGTGGTCACCATTGAGCAAGCTCATTTACAAGGTGGACCTGTGGTCCTACAGTAATAATACAGAAAGACAAGTTACAATAGTGCAAACAGCAAAAATAGCTGCTATTACAGTAAAAATGCACATTTACAGGTAATATACATTGAACACAGAACTACAAGGAGTCGTGGATAATGAACTTGTGCTGCTGGATCCAAGCCCAAAAACTGTGCATTTTGTAGTGGGAAATGTTAGGGAGAGGGTAGGCATCCCAGATAGAAGATATCAAGCGCATAATGTAGGGAGAGGTGGGGAATAGGGGTGCAAGCGAAGAGGACCCAATTGTTAGAGCAGAGTGAGGGACTGGGAAGGCGGAGGACCATACGAAAGGCGATGAAGCAATTTTTGCCCCAAAACACGGTGACATATGAAGGAGAAAAGCTGCCATTGTACTAAGTGCAAGAGGAGGAATATAGTAGCAGGGGCATAACTGGGAGGGTCCTGGAGGTTGGGGCAGAGGGAGGTGTTGGATAGACAAGGGACCAAATATTTTTTGGGACGAAAGACGATAATTATCCCCATGTGCGGTGGCACATGCTAGAAGAAAAAATTACTCACCTTAGTAATGTTGTTTCTTCTAATGGAGTCTTGCTATATTATGACTAATGCAGTTTGTCCCACCATTAGAACTGCTCCGGAGGTGAAAGAGTTAACTTCCATGCAGGGCATGGAACTTAGAGCGCGAGCTCGGTTAGAGAAGCTCTGTCAGGGATATTTCAAACCGAAACTGTCAGATCTTTACGAGCAAAACTCACGAAGGCTCTGTGTGGAAGCTGTAACCTACACTAGCCAACTGGCTACTAAAATATTAACACATTTTTCTGGTCCCAACACCAAGACTCAAGTCAGGGGACCAGAAAAAATAAGATAAAATAAAACACAACACCCAAACACCCCAAAAAGAAGGGGTGAAAAACATAAAAGGGGGCATCAATAAGTGCCAACAGTGGACTGCCCACCCCATACCCAAAGTAGAAGTTCTGAGAGGGGCAGGCTGGGGGGGAGGTCATAATATAGCAAGACTCCATTAGAAGAAACAACATTACTAAGGTGAGTAATTTTTTCTTCAAACAACATGAAGTCTTGCTATATTATGACTAATGCAGACTACACAGCAGTACCTCCATGGAGGAGGGACAGAACCTACTTAGGAATAGGCTCTGAAGCACGGTTGTGCTAAACCGACATCCCTCCTGGCCTGGATATCCAGGGAGTAATGCTTGGTGAAAGTGTGTACTGTTTTCCAAGTAGTTGCTTGACATATCCCAAGATAGGATGTCTCTGGCAGCAGCCAGAGACGCAGCTGTACCTCTGGTAGAGTGAGCCCTCAGGCCTGAAGGGGGACCTTACCCAGTTTTTGATAGCAAAATTGATACAAGAGACAATCCACCTGGCAATGGATCTTCTTAGTGGCAGGTTTTCCCAACCTCACCATAAGTGAGAAATAGTTGGAGGGAGTCAAACCCAGGACCCTTGGTACGCCTATGTAGTAACTTAGGCCCTCTAACATCTGTTGTGCAGCCTCCTCTCACCAGAGGAGGAATGATCAGTGAAGAACACTGAAGTGAAATAGATTGTTGGGTGGAAATCTGAAACCACCTTAGGGCAAAACTTCCTGTTAGTCCTAAGGACTACCTTATCCCTGTGAAAGGAAATAAAGTCAGTCTCCACTGATAAAGCCTGTAACTCACTGAGCGCCTGGCAGAAATGATGGCTACTAGAAATACAGTTTCTCAAGTCAAATACTTAAGCTCTGCCAAGACAGAGGTTCAAAGAGGGGTTGCATCAGCTGAGCAATGCAAACATTAAGATCCCAGGCAGGGCAGGGTCCCTGAATGGTGGATTGGTATGAAGCAATCCCTTAAAAACTTGGAAAATACAGGGTGAGCAGAAAGAGAAGAGGGCTTCCTGCTGAAATAAAAAGCAGAGACAGCTGCCAAATGCACTTTCAGGGTAGCTGGTCTCAGTCCCAAAGAATTAAGATGGACCATATAGTCCAAAACAGTGGGCAAATCAGCAGATTCGGGAAATATGCTTCCAGAACACCATATGGAAAACCTTTTCCACTTGGAGTTATAGGTAGCCCTGGTGGAAGGCTTCCAGAAGCTTCAAGATTTCGAGAACACCCTGAGAAAGTTGTAGATCAGCAACTCTAACTCCTCAAGAGCCAGGCCTTGAGGTTGAGGGATTTGAGATTCGGATACCAGACTCTCCCCTGGGCACAGGTTAACAGACTGTGGTTCCTGGGGAGACACAGGGGAAGATGGACTGCTAAGGACAGAAGGAGTGGGTACCAGGGCTGCCTGGCCCAGTCTGGAGCAATCAGGATCATCTTGCAGGGCTGAGATCTGATTTTGACTGGCACCTTGAACGGGGAGGCATAGAAACTTCCTCTTCCAATCGAGGAGAAAGGCATCCAGAGGGACTGAGCCCAACACTGGGGCCTGCAACAAAAAGTGGAAGTTGATGATTGTCTGGGGCTGCAAAAAGATCTATCTGAGGTGCGCCCATCTGGCAAAAACTATCCCCAGTACTAGGGGATCCAGTGACCATTCGTGATGGCCCTGGGAAATCCTTGAGAGCATCTGCCAGGACATTGTCCTGCCTGGAGGTGAACTGCTATGAGGGAAGTGTTCAGGAATAAGCCAGAGACCACACTTCATCGCCGGTGCACAAGGCAAGACCGAGTGCCCCCCTTGTTTGTTGATGTACCACATTGTAGTGGTGTTGTCTGTTCTGACCTGTACCACCTTGTTCTGAACAGATGCAGAAAAAACCTGAAGTGCTAGAAAAACAGCTCTGAGTTCCAACAGATTGATGTGGAGCAGAGATTCCTGAGGGGACCACAACCCCTGGGTGGAGAGGTCGCCCATGTGAGCCCTCCATCCCAAGAGGGACGCATCTGTAGTAAGAGTCAAGGAGTGAGATAGAGGGATGAAGGGCACCCCTTGTCTCAGATTGCTCTGATCCTGCCACCACTGAAGGGCCTGGATCAGGGTTCGAGTCACTGGGATTAACTTGGATAGGGAATCTCTTCTTTGAGACCAGAAGGCTCTCAAATGGAACTGAATGTCCCTCATCTGAAATCTTGCTCCTTGCACTACAGCTGTGGAAGCAGCCATGTGTCCTAGGAGCTGCAGGAAATGCCTTGCTGGCCGAGAGACCTGCAGAGTGAAGGACAGGCCCAGGGCCACCAGGGTCCTTACCCTTTCTAGGGGAAGGAAGGCTCTGGCCTGCCTTGTGTCCAGTTCTGCACCTATAAAGGTGAGTACCTGGACAGGTTCCAGAACTGACTTTGGAAGATTGAGAAGAAAGCCCAGAGAGGTAAGCAGCTGCTGGGTAACTTGCAGGTGTGATCTGATCTGGTCTGGAGACTGACTCACAATGAGCCAGTCGTCCAGGTAGGGAAAGATGGCAATCTTTTGCCTTCTTAAATGAGCAACTGCTACTGCCAGACATTTTGTGAATACCCTTGGGGCAGAGGTAAGGCCGAAGGGCATTGCTCTGAACTGATAATGGCCTGAGGGCAGTTCGAATCTGAGGTACTTTCGGTGGGAGCTTCTGATAAGAACATGGAAGTAGGCATCCTTGAGGTCCAGGGAAGCTAGCCAGTCCCCTGGCCTTAGGGAGGGTAAAATCATTCCCAGAGTCACCATTTTGAATTCTGGTTTTAAAAGGTGCTTGTTCAGATATCTTAGGTCCAGGATGGGCCGCCACTCTCCTGTCTTTTTTGGGGTAAGGAAGTACCTGGAGTACAGACCCTTGCCCTGGTGTAGGGGAGAAACCCTTTCTACAGCTCTGAGAGCCAGGAGGGTTGAGACTTCTGTTTCCAAAGCAAGAGTCTCTAGAGGGTTTGCAGGTGGAAAAGATCTGATTCTCATCTTTGGAAATTTTTTGAAGCTGAGAACCAGACCCTGGCTTACTACTTCCAGGACCCACTTGTCTGATGTTAAAGACTCCCAGTCCTGGACAGTAAGCCAGCCTGCCCCTACAGGTAATGGAGAACTGCCCTGGGCATCCCATCAGGGTGCCTGTTTGGCAGGGGCTTTAGGCTGAGGGGTGGGAGCAGGCCTGCTTGTACCCTGTCTGCCTCTCCTCTGAAGAACGCCTCTGAACATAAGCTGAAGAGGAGGCCTGTCTGGTAAAAGGCCTCTGAAAAGGCCTGCCTCTCACCCTGGGGTTGCCTCTGAGGAGTGGCTTGCCGCTCCTTGGCTTGTGCACCCTATAAGTGGTTCTATATTCATCCATTTTCTTCATATAATTCTCTGTCTGCTCCCAAACAGAGAATTTCCCACCACAGGAAAATCCATAGCCTTAGACTGGGTATCCGTGACAAAGTAGTACACCTGAGCCAAGCCAATCTACGAAAAGCCACAGATGTAGCCATGACTCTAGAGGATACATCATTAGAATCCACTGCAGCATGAAATTGCACCTTAGATGCCTCAATACCATCAGCAGCCACCTGCTCAAGCTCCTTGGCAAGCTGGCCAGGGGCCTGTTTGGCTAAAGCCATGACAGTATCCCATCTAGATTTTTGGTATCTCGCAACATAAGCCATATAGTTTGCTTGTCTGAGTCCCAAAGACACTGCCATGTATTGTTTTTTAGCCATGGCATCAATCTTCCTGGAGTCCTTGTCAGGAGGATGTGAAGCCAAGGGAATATTAGCTTTATCACAGGCTGCAGCCTGAACTACCCCAACATGGCTGCATTGCTGTGAAAGAAATTCTGTATCAGGACCTGACAAAGTGTACCTCCTGTCCATCTTTTTATCCACAGGAGGCACAGAATTAGGAGCTTTAAATTGTTATTGTTTGTTTCTAAAAGATTTATGTAAAGGGATGGACAATCTCCTGGACTCTGGGATATCCATCATCTCTACAAAGTCAGGCTCCTCTTGCTCATCCACAGCCTCCTCTAAAGGAAGCTGGAGGGTTTCAGTAACTTTTTTATAAAACAGAAAATGAGAAGGGGACTCAGCAAGCCTAGGGGGAGATTCACCTAAAGGTCTGTCTGGGGAGATGTCCGGTTCAATGGGCACATCCAGACTTTCAAAGTCACATTCACACTGTTCATAATCATCCTCCCCCTCCTCTGGTTCATAAAACTCCTCTATATCATATTCTTGAACCGGTGGAACCGACCGAACCGACCTTTTGCCAGATAGTGGCGGTTCGGACGGAACCGGGGAAAGTGACTGGACAATTTGTATTGCCCTGGCTATCTCTGCAGCAGTTGGAGAAGGGATTTTTGACTCCACACCTGCTGACTTTCTAGTTCTCTTTGCTGGAACTGGCTCCTCAGAGTCAGCTTTACGTTTGCCCGAGGAAGTCTGGCCCTGGTCAAAGGGCACTCCCTCCGGTTGGCACCAAACTGGGCTGGCCATCCGGTCAGTGGACTTTGGCCTCCTTGCCCTGAGCCTACCAACTCTCTTATCTAGGGTAGCTGCAGGGAAATTCTTGCAAACTGGCAGTCTGCACTGAGGTGGTCAAACCCCAGACAATAACACATGAGGTGTGGGTCAGCCTTGGCAAAGGCTTCCCACAGACACTACAGTGTTGAAACCCAGTGGGCCTGGTTTTTCTTTGGGTTTCTCAGACATAATGCCAGCCTAACCAAAAACCTGCTCTTTTTTTCGCAGTGCCAGGCAAGACACCCTTATCGGTTCCCAACCGTGTCACGGGTCATGGAAAAAACCGTAATGAAATCCGTCTTTTTTAGAACCGATAAGAACCGGGAACCGCACTCTAACAAGCCTTAAAACGCTTCAGAATGAAGTTTAAATACAATCTGATCGGTTCAAACCGAACCGATAAACATTTACAAGTTCCACACAGAAAACCTATCTATTATTTACAATAAAATAGATAGAGCTTGAACCAATCGGTTTGCGGTTAAAATAATGATAATCGCGGTTGAATTTAACCGAGAAAAAACTCTTTAAACCGAGAAAATGAACCGAGCAGCAGGAGGAATCTCCGGAGCAACTGTTCAGTGAGGCGGAGTAAAGAATCTGACAGTTTCGGTTTGAAATATCCCTGACAGAGCTTCTCTAACCGAGCTCGAGCTCTAAGTTCCATGCCCTGCATGGAAGTTAACTCTTTCACCTCCGGAGCAGTTCTAATGGTGGGACAAACTGCATTAGTCATAATATAGCAAGACTTCATGTTGTTAGAATCAGGCTGCAGCTGTTCAGAGCATCGAAGAATAAGATATGGAGTTCGACAATAAATCCTGTGGATCTGTTGGTGGGCATGCTAGAGGCAGAGGCACACATTTCAGCTGGGGAGCCGCCGTTTGAGGGAGAGAGGTTAGTTAGTGTCTAGTAAAGCAGTTGCAAATTTCCGTAATGCCATCACGGTAAAGCCTTTTGAACAGAAGGGTACTTACTGGGGTTTTCAGCGTAAGTATTTTTTGGGTTTTATTCCATATTGATGGGAGTGCAAATCCAAAGGCGGCTCTCCCGACTCGTGTGAGTGCCCTGGGTATATTTATTTTTTATTTTATTTTATTTAAACAGCAGTTTGGAAAACCTTTGAGCCATAGGCTCATTTACAAAGGTACCTTGTCACAGTAAGACAAACCAAAATACACAGTATAGCAGTACAACACATAAGTATAACAGTAAATTAAGACATAGATACAAACAAGCTGGTACAGGTAGGATGGATGCAAACAATACCAGAGTTATGTCGTCCTTAGCAGCTTAGTAATAAGCTTTGTCATAAGTATTGAGTACGGCTTTGACTAGCGGCAGTTACAGCATCGGGTGTTAATAAGGTGGTTACGTAAGGAAGTTTTGAAGCACGATATAGTTGGAGCTTCGGAGATGGAGGGGGCAGTGTGTTGAACCAGGAGGGGGCCCTAAAGCTGAAGGCTCTTTGGCCGTGAGAGGTCCTAGCTCTAGGGATAACAAGAGAGGTTTTCCCAGAGGTCAGAGTATGAACTAGTGGGACAGAGCGGCGTATGGTGGTGGTCAATCCTGGTGGGAAAGCCCAAGGAGGGTCTTTTGTAAGGGTACAGGGTAAGATATTTGAGGCTGCCGAGATCAAGTACCACGCTTTAGCATACAGTAGACAAGTGTGTCATCCTAGGTGCTCCAGTAATTAACCTGCAGGCCTTATTCAGAGTAGTGCGAATTTTATGGAGTGCGGTCTGATCAGCAGCACCATACACCGGCAGTCCATAGTCCACTAGGGACAGGATAGAGGAGGTGATCATGAGTCAAGAGCTCCGGGGAGGCAGTGTTTATACCGATGTAAGATGCCCAATCGGATATTAGTGGCAGTGGCTAGGGCAGCGATGTGTCCATGGAAGGAGAGGGAGGGGTCAAAATGGATCCCTAGGTATTTATAGGAGCAAACTTGTTCGAGTGGGAATGAGGACCCAGAGTGAATGAGGAGTTTGAAGTTGCAGGACTTGTTTTGGGGATGAGTGAAGAACATGGTTTTTGTTTTTTTAAGATTTATCACCAATCTATGTTCCTTGAACCAGCCCTCGGCTTCAGTGAAGGACTTCTGCAGCGAGTCCTGGAGGGCAATAGGGTTACAATTTGAGGCAAAGATGACTGCATCATCAGCGTACAATAGAATCTTTCCCGAGCAAGAGCGTGGAAGGGTGTTAAGGTAAAGGGAGAATAGTAAGGGGCCCAGAATGGAGCCCTGGGGAACCCCAGAAAAGATGGGACAGATGTCTGAGTAGGTCCCATTAATTTTTACATGCTGTGAGCGGTCAGACAGATAACTGGTGCACCAGGAGATAGGCCCAGCAGCAAAACCAGAGAGACTAAAGGCATCAAGAAGGAGGGGGTGGGAGACAGTGTCGAAAGCTTTCGAGAGGTCAATGAAGACAGCACCAGCCAGAGAACCAGTGTCTAAGGAGGAGTGGAGAAAGTTGGAGAACTCTAGGAGGGCTGTGTTGGTACTGTGCCTCTGCCGAAGCCATGCTGCTCAGGACAAAGGACATTGTAGGTGGAGAGGTAGTCAGAGATTTGAGAGGCCACCACTTTTCCAAGGCCTTGGAGAGAGGAGAGAGAATGGAGATCGGTCGATAGTTTCCAGCCACAGTCCTATCACCACCTTTAAAGATAGGGGTGACAGTGGCACTTTCCAGGCAGTTGGAACCTTCCCAGGCAAAGAGAGTGGTTGATGAGGCATGGATCGGGTAAGGACTGTGTCTAAGACCAGCCGTAGGATACATCGGATCCAGGGTGTCACTGCCTGTACTATTACTCTTGAGGGCAGTGACAAGGTGGCCTAAGTTCTTGGGCAGAAACACGGCGGAGGAGAAAATAAGGGCAGAAAGATTTACGCAGGTGCTGGGGAGGAGGGTCAAAAAATTTGTAGGAGGATAGGGCTAAGGTCAGTGAATGAGGTGTTGAGGTGGTTGGCTATGAGGACTGGGTCTGAGGAGATCACACCATTAATGTTGATCTGGTGGGTGGGGGGAGGTGCACTCCCATTTAACTATTTAATGTTATCCCAGAAGGTTCTGGATTCCCCATGAGGCAGTGAGTGAGGACCGATAGTGCTCAGACTTGGCCTTTCTGATGGCCCGAGTGCACTTGTTTCGGGCGGCAGCATATAACCGCCTGTCATTGGGCCGGCCAGTCTCAATGGCAATGGCTCAACTGGCACGGTGCCAGAGCAGGAGTTGCAAGCAGCTTCTAAGGGAATAATTCCTGGGCACAATCGGAGACAGACAGTCGACGATGTATTGCGGGAGTTTGCCACTGAGGGCTCTAAGTGTCCAGAGTGCTGCATTAAAGTTGCGCATCAATTCGCGGAAGTGAGGTCCAGCCCGTGGAGGCATATAGTGCGCAATGATGGGTAGAGAAGGGGAGGTCAGTGATGAAGCGTATAGCTCTGTGGTAGAGCGATCCAATTTTCCAAGATAGGAAGCCGCATAGCTACTGTATATGAAGTCTGCGAAGTCAATTGCGACAGGAACGTGGCTTGACTACTGCTTTATGCTTGCTGTAAGAAGTCTTCTTATCCTGTAAAAGGCCAAGTCTTTGCCTTAATTTTTTCAGCAAGTCTTCCAGGTGGTCAGTGAAGGAGAGTTTACATTTGATCCAGACCCCAAGTTATCTGTATTTCGGAACGTACTCTAAGCACTCTCCCAGCATCGTGGTTATTGGGGTGAGGGAGTCAGTAGCGCTTGTGTAGTTTGCGGGGGAAAATAACATGGCTTTAGTTTTCTTAGCATTCAATAGCAGTTTTTTATTGATTAGTTGGAGTTGCAGGAGGGTGAAATCTTTTTGTAGGTCAGTACAAGCTTCTTTTGGTGTGGGATGACTCGAGTACAGCACTGTGTCATCCGCGAATAAGTGAATACTTGCATCCTTGATTCCCTCATCAATGTTGTTGATGTACACTGTGAAGAGGAGGGGACCTAATATGGATCCCTGAGGGACACCTCTTTGTAAGAGTTTTAGGGCAGTTAGTTCGCCATCCGCTTTCACCTGCTGGTATCTGTCAGATATTCAGAAAACCAGTTTAGAGAAGTAGCATCCAATCCTAGTGTTTTTAGCGAGTTGAGGAGCAGGCCGTGGTCAACTGTGTCAAATGCTTTGCTGAGGTCAAGAAACACAGCACATACTGACTTTTTATGCTCCAACTCCAGTTGCCAGTCGTTGGTTACTTCAGCTAATGCCGAGACTGTACTGTGGTTGGCTCTGAATCCGGATTGAAGGGGGTTTAGTAATTTTTCTCTGTCGATGAAGGATCTTAGTTGGCCATTTACTATTTTTTCCAGTAGCTTCGAGAGTGTGGGTAGGAGAGAAATTGGCCTATAGTTATTAAGGTCGCAAAGGTCTCCATATTTAAATAGCGGGATAACGTGAGCGATCTTCCATATTTGAGGGAGGGTACCTTATGTTAGGGACAGGTTGAATAAATGAGTAATAGGCACTGCCAATACGTGGCATGCTATCTTTAGGAAGTATGGTTCAAGTGCATCTGCACTGGCACTTTTCTTAGTATCCAGGTGGAGAATCAAGTCTTCCACTTCCTTGAGGGAAACCGAGGAGAATGAGAAATGCTGACTAACGGAGCCAACGTTTGGTGGGTCATGTTGTTGGGTGCGCAGGCTACATGCAGGCGAAGTATTCAGGCTAAGCCTGCTATGGCTGGCGCGGTGTTGAATGCCTGCAGTATCTTCTTTTTGTCATTGATTACTGTATTGTCAGAGGTAATTTTGTAGGAGCATATTTTGTGACGTGGCTCCCGCCAGTTCTTTGATTGTGGCCCAGAATTTGAGGGACGATTGGCTGCAGTATCTAGTTCTGCTTGGTAATAGCAGGCTTTAGCTTCCCTAATCAGTTTGGTGCTGCGATTTCTGGCTGTTCTAAAGAGGCGCCAGTCTTCCTGTTTTGGGGATTTGCGGGCAGTTTTCCAGAGTTTATCCCTGGACAGTAGTGCAGCCTTGAGATCTTGAGTGAACTAACGGCATTTCCTAGCCTTTATGTGTATTTTTGACAGAGGCACATGTAGAGTCATGGCGTAGGTAATGATTTCACGTAGTATAGAATATGCAGTTTCCACTGTTTTAGCAAGGTAAAAACTCTGCCACAAGGGGGAGTTTTCAGGTCAAGTAGGTATGCCTTTGGTCGAATGACCTGGTTGACCTTTGGTGGAGAATCTGGCCGTAGTTGGCACTTTGCTGGCTGCCCAAACTCCAGCTATTAGGCAATGGTCACTAATATCTGCGTCAAAGGTTCCAACGTGGGAGAAGGAATGGGGTTTATTCACAAGCAGGACATCCAGAAGAGTACTTTTGGCTGTATTCTTTTTGTTGATACGGGTGGGCTCTTCTGGATTAGGGTGAAACCAAGGGAGTCGCAGAAAGATTTAAGCGGGTGACTGGCTTCCGACAGCCAATCGTAGTTTAGATCCCCGAGGATAATTGTTTCCAGGGGGCTAGTGTCCAAGGTAGTTGTAAGATAGGACAAGAGCTGAGTACCAGCAGATGGTGGTCTATAGCATCCTATGACTCGGAGTGCTAACGATGGGGATAGGTCAATTTTTATGTCCAGGCTCTCAAATCCTGCTACCAGTGAGTTAGAATTAAGTGTTGATGCCACAAATCTATCTTTGATGTAGATGGCGACCCCACCTCCTCTGGATTGCCTATTGCATCTAAAGATCTGGTAGTTAGGTATATTAATCACGCTATTTGGCATAGAGGGCCGAAGCCAGGATTTTGAGATAACAAGCACATCTGGCATTATATGGGTGGTCCAAGCCTGGATAAGGGTGAATTTTTTTCCAGCAGGCTGCACACATTAATGTGCATAAAACTAATACCTTTAAGAGATAGTGATTCAGAAGGGGAGGTAAGTTTATTTATGGGCCCTGGATTAAGCTAGACTATGCCAGAGCAGAGTAAGAGGAGGAGTAGCAATTTTTTCAGGGATTCAAATGAAAGGCAATGAGCTCGAGGCTTTTTCCGGCTTGGCATGGAGGAGGAACCGGGGTGCCAAGCTTTGTTTTTTAATTTATGCAAGCCTAAGGACACTGAGGCTAATACTCTGTCTGTGTAACGCGAGTAACTCGAATTAATTAGAGATAAGGAAGGAGGCGTAGACAAACCTGCAATAGTTGCTCTTCGAGGAATGTAGTCCACCTGGATCAGTTGGCAAGGAGCCTTGGCATAACATGTGATGTATAGAGTCAGATTGGGCGCGCAGTCTTCAGGATGAAGATGTAGTGAACCCCCAGTCTCAAATTTTTTGGATAATAAGCCAGTAAGGGGTATGATACACAGTGCAGTCAGGAGGAGGAATTGCCACGAGGCTGCCATAATTGCAGTTGTTGGGTAAATGAAGGAATTTTGATAACAAGGGAAGCTCGCCGGCTGCTGGTTGCAGGATTCCCCTGGCGGAACCCCGGCAGTAACAAATTGTTTTAGTAGGAAAGAGAAGGCAGGAGATTCGTCAGGGATGGGAGTGGGCGGTGCCAACGGGTCTATATCATAGCACACAGGAGGGGGGATGAGCTGGTGGGCGAGAAATTGCTGCTTTGCTGTACCTCTCAAGCGGTGGAGTCCGATGAGGAGGTCTCGGGCGGCGGCTTCGGAAGCACCGACCGACCGGTGTCCGTGGTCCATGCGGAGGGTGTCTGAGCTGGGATCCCTAGTGGGTTCTTGGCTAGAGAAAGGAGAGAGGAGCTCAAATTAATAGTGGGGCAACACAAAGGCTAGCAGTCTGAGCAAAAACAGCTCAATTAGTAACTGAAAAGCCTGTGATTTCCTTGGCGCCTAGCAGTCTGGAGAGAGAGCTACAAAGTCATTAAGGGGCTGTAACACTTAGTTGCTGGGAACATTTTTAGACAATAAACACAGTTTTTTGGCAAATCAGTCACAGTTCAGTAATTTGCAGTACCATTTTCAATAAAACAGTGCCTTAGCAAGACAGGATATGCTAGTCAGCAAGGCAGGATATGCTAGTCAGCAATAAGCAAACCTAAAGTACCAAAATGGTATGCCTCAGCAAGACAGAATGAGATAAAGCTGCTAGAAGGCTTAGTTGCAAAAAGGGGATGGGAGGAATTGCAGTTGTTGACAGTAAGTAACCAATAAATTGAAACATCAGATAGGAGACTGTGTGCATTTAAAGTAGGCCTAGGAGGGGAAGGGATGGGGGTGGGACTAAAAATCAAGGGAAGTTTGAGAGCTAGCACTGAATCAGTGCACATACAGTTGGAGAGAAACTGCAGCGGGGGGATGGTAAGTTACTTTACACAGGCCGAGCAGAACAGGCTAAATTAAAATATATAAATGAGAAGCAGAGTACAGGGATGCAGGCTTACATTAAGCCACACGTCTCGGGTGCTCCTGTCTCAGGTGAGTGAGAACAGCCAATCAGGAAGCTCTACACAGGCGTGGAGCCAATAGCGCTACCCTGACAAGGCGCTGAAATTGAAAACAGCAAATTGCAAGTGATGATCTGGTTCAGCGTTCACACAGCCCAGAGAAATCGTGGCAATTTTTCAAGCATCGTACCTTATCTATCTCTTTGGGGGGTAGGTGGATCAGGTTCCTTGCACCGTAGAGGTGCTATGGCTGGATCATGACCGCTGCCCGAGGGGGTAAGTTCTTACGTAACTGTAATATCTTACTTCGAGAGGATTCCTGCAGTAGGTCATTACATACAGAACTGAATCCCAAGCAGTCCCTCCAAAGAGAGACTGACGGAAACATGAGAGGAGAAGAATCCCAAAAAGTAAAGGACAGAACGGGACCAGCCTAGGACAGAAGGCCCTGCAGAACGGTGAGGCCAAACCTGGCTCTCTGCCTAGAAGCAATGTCCAGACTGTAATGCTTGGTAAAGGTATGGACCGAACTCCAAGTTGCTGCTGCACAGATCTCTGCTGCAGAAACATTACACAGAAAAGCTGTGGATGCAGCCATGCCTCTAGTGGAATGACCTCCAACAGACCCTGGCAGAGGTTTGTCATACTTCTGATAACAGAAGCAAATGCAGTTAGCTAGCCACTTAGAGAGGCACTGTTTGGAAACAGCCTTCCCCGGTGCATGTCTAAGGTATGCAAGAGTGCCTCACCGCTATTCCTGGGAGCCGGATAATAGACTGGTAGTTCCACTGACTGATTCAGTGCAAACTCCGACACCACCTTGGGCAAGAACTTAGGATTTGTTCTGAGAACCACCCGGTCTCCGAAAAATCAAATAAAGCTCCTCAAATACCAGGGCTTGATGCTCAGAAATTCTTCGAGAAGTAACAGCAACCAAAAACAGCACTTTACAAAAAAGATAGTGCATGTTACAGCTCATCGCTGGTTCGAAAGGAGGGAGAGTGAGCTTCTACAACACATAATTCAAATCCCAAGGTGGTGTAGGGCTGCAGATGGGGGGTTTCAAATGGAGAATCCCTTTCAGGAAGGTTTTAGATCTCTCCAAATGGGCCACGGGCTTACCATCCACTAGCATGTGATAGGCTGAAATGGCACACAGATTAACTTTTAGAGGGGAGTAAGATAATCCCGAATCAGAAAGATGAATCACGTACTCCATGAGATGTGGGGCTGAACGAGTGAAAGGGTCCCAACCCTTGGAAGCCTCCCAAATAGAAAAACGCTTCCACTTCATGGCGTCAGTGGATCTGGTGGAAGGCTTCTGAGCCTCCACTATAACTTAGGCTACTCTGGTGAAAACCCCAAAACGAGATTTCACTATGTCTGCAGGAGCCATGCATGTAGGTGCAAGGTTCTAAACCCCGGATGCACAAGCTGACCCTGATTCTGAGTGAGGAGGTTGTATGTCAATGGAAGCAGAACTGGGGGTTCCCTCGCCAGCTATTGAAGTAGTGGGAACCAAATTTGCCTCGGCAGAGAGAAGCAATTAGGATCATTTGTGCACTCTCTGCCTGCAGCTTGAGGAGCACCCTCTGGAGAATGGGAAATGGAGGGAAAGCGTATAAGAATCTCTCTGTCCAAGAAAGAGACAATGCATCGTGCCAGAAAGCACCATGCTCTGGAACGAGTGAGCAAAAACTGGGAAGTTTTGCGTTGGATGGGGAGGTGAAAAGGTCGAGCTCTGGATGCCCCATCTCTGAAACAGAGAATCTACCACTTCCTGATTGAGTTCCCATTCGTGAGCTAGGGTGTAAGAACTGCTGAGGCTGTCTGCCAGGATGTTTTGCACTACTGGAATGTGCACTGCTGTTAGAGACACACTGTGCTGGACTGCCCAGTTCCACACTCTCATCGCCTCCCTGCAAAGGGGGTACAATCGAGTGCCTCCCTGCTTGTTGATATACCAGACTACCGACATGTTGTCCGTCTGGATTAGCAGCAATCCCCTTGGGAGAACAGACTGAAACGCTTGAAGTGCGTACAGTACTGCCCTCATTTCCAACATACTGATGTGTAAGGACATCTCCAAGTGGGACCAGAGTCCCTGAGCTTGGTGGTCCCCTATATGAGCTCCCCACCCCAGATTGGAGGCATCTGCGGTTAGGGTGCAGAGGGGGTCTGGACTTCGAAAAGGAAGACCCACAGTCAGGTTTAAGGGATCCCTCCGCCAATGTAAATCCTTCTGAAGGGCAGAGGAAATAAGGACCGGATGGTCCAGATCGTCCTGAAGTTGATCCCACTGAACCCGTAAGGACTACTGAGAAACTCATGTGAAGCCTCGCAAGGGGAACCGTGGAAATGGAGGTCGCCATCAAACCCAGTAACTGATGGACTTCTCAGGCTGGGAGAGATCTGGAAGACGCTACCAGAGTGGCTTGTCTGATAAGATTTTCTCTCCTGTCCGAGGGGAGAAAAGCTCTGCCCTGGACTGTGTCCAAAACTGCCCCTAAGAACTGCAGTTTCTGAGTAGGGGTCAGGGAGGACTTGGGGATGCTGACCATGATCCCCAGATTGAAAAACAACTCCAGGGTGACCGATAAGGCCTCTGCAAGAGAATCCCTGGAGGGGGCTACAATCAGCCAACTGTCCAGGTAGGGGAAGCCCGCTATGCCCTAGCATCATACGGCAGTGGCCACCACTGCGAGGCACTTGGTAAAAACCCGGGGTGCTAAGGAGAGGCCAAAGGGGAGGGCCCGAAATTGGAAATGCTCTCCTTGAAAGGTAAAGCGCAGGAAGCGGCGGTGGCTGGGAAAAATCGGGACATGCAGGGAGGCATCCTGCATATCCAGAGCACATAACCGATGAAACTCCAGAAGAAGAGGTAGGAGGCTCTGGAGAGTCAACATTCTGAATTTCTTGTACTTGACGAACAGACTGAGTCTGCTGAGGTCGAGTACAGGTCTTAGGTCGCCTGTCTTTTTTGGAACCAGAAAAAAGTGGGAGTAAAACCCCCGCTCTCTGACGAAGAGGGACAGGCTCTATTGCTTCTTTTACCAATACAGCCTGCACTTCCTCCCTTACAAGAATGGTCTGGTCTCGAGAGTAGGCTGACCTTCTTGGTGGAGACTCTGGAGGAGGTTCCAGGAACTCCAGGGTGTGTCCTTTGGACACTAGTTGCAGGACCAAAGCATTGGAGATGATGCTTTGCCACTCCTGCACGTGGCGAGCAAACCTCCTCCCCCCCCCGGCTCCTTGCACTGGGGCTGAGGAGGGGTGGGGCGAGGGAGTCAGGAGGTGGCAGGATGGGCAGGGGAAGGACCCCCTGATCACCTCTAGTTCTTGGAGGCAGGCGGGGGCAGAGAAAGTGCCTGTGGCCTTGCGTTTGCCCGGACGACGGTTCTGGGCTTGTTTGCACTGCTTCCAGGTCCTTTTCTGAAAGGGCTGCTGGCCCTGGGCGCCCGATCGGTACATGGACTTTACAGACCTAAGGGCCTGAGCATGGTCCTATGGTCCGTAATTATATCCTTGGTGTCGCCCTAAATCACCGCACCCCCAAAGGACGCCGGTGGATCGCTGTCTGACCCCTCAAGTACAGGCCAGAGATGCGGCCAGCATGCCACTGAAGGAAGACAGCGGTTGCCGAGGTACGGGCTACTGCATTGACTGAGTCGTAAGTTGCCCGAAGAGCGTGCCTGCATGAAATTTTGGACAGGCAGATGTCCTCAGTGAGCTCCTCTTTCAGATCCGAATTATCCAGAGACTGGATTCGGGCTTCGAGCTTGGCCAGGGTGGCTTTTTGATGAGACACCATGTGGGCTACATAGTTGAGGGAACGCAATGCTCATGTAGCCGATGAGCAGACCTTCCTTCCGTACTGGTCAATCTGCCTGGACTCCTTGTCCAGAGAAGAAGTGCCTGCAGCTTAGGGTGCTGAGGAGCGGTCATGAGCAGCCGAGATGACTACGGAGTCCGCCTTAGGGTGCGTAATTAGAAAAGGAGCCCCCACAGGCACCCGGTAAGTCCGATCCGCACTTTTGAGAACAGCCGGGATTGATTGAGGCAGTTGCCAGATAGTATTGGTGAGGTCTTCATGAGGTCCAATCCAAGGAGGAACATGAATCGGGGACAGAGACTCTAAATCAAGATGCTTGGGGAGCCTTTGCCTCATGGGATCCTGTTCCTCAGGCTCCCAGTTATAGAAATTTTGTATGAACCTCAGGAGGTCCGAAAAGGAAGGATCCTCTAGAGGGGATTTCGGAGAGGTCTTCCCTATGAGGACCTGTGATTCGTGATCCGAGGAGTCCTCCGATGGTTCCTCCCCTGAATCCGGATTGTCTCCTGGCGAACCCAAATCTGGAAGAGCAATATCCTGGGGTGTAGTCCCCATGACGTGAACCGTGGAGGAGAATGTGGTGGTGGGAGTCGACTGTCCAGGTCCGTGACTAGTTCTGTCCGTGCCTCCTTCCACCAGGACTGAATAACTGTCTTGAAGTCCAGCTGAGCAGTCAGAGGGGGGGGGGAGAGGAGGAGGTGGGATAGCATGGGAAGGTGGATACTGGTACCCATGACATCCTGGGAAAGAGTATCCCGGATAGTAGTGCCCCGCAGACCTATCTGGCAGTGGACCTGCTGGGGGGTGGTCCACAGGGTACCCCGTGAGGTACTGCAGGATCAAGGGTCTCGTAGAAAGACCCAACATCAAAGGGGCCGACGTTGGGGGTGCCCATGAAGGACCCGCCATGGTATAGATAGGAGGCGGGACCAACGGATGAGTAGCTGACGTCAGGACCACGGACATCGGAGTTGGTACCGCTGGGCTCGACGTCGGGGAAGCAGGTGTCAAGATCAGATGCCGGGTCTCCGTCGTAGGAACCTGGTCTGTCGTGAGAACTGGTGGTGGGGGCAGACATTCAGGCTCGGAAGGTAAGGAGACTGATGTTGGAGGATCTGGCATCGGGACATGCCCAGCCGGCTCTGGTGGGGGTGCCGAGTCCAGCGTTTGAGATGTCGCTGGAGCTGGCACGGTTCTCCCTGAAGGAACAGGAGGTGCCTCCAATGACGGACCTGATGGTGGTGGAGGAACCTCCTTCCTAGAGACCCGAACGGGCGAGCGATGGTCGGAACCTGACATATGTTCCATGTCTAGGTGATCTGCGTTCTCTTCTCCCCCTGAAGTAGCCGGAAGTGAAGTCTGGGTCACCGGTTGGGGAGAAGGGGGAAAAGAGGTAGTCTTCCCTGGGCTTTTCCGGACATCGGGTGAGGAGACTGCAGCCCCCGACGGGAGAGCCTTGTCTGGGCAGTCGCCGGAGCCGACCGACTTACCAGACAATGGAGCCGGGCAGGAGGGAGTCGAATCCCCTGCAAACTTATCGGCAGAGGCTGGGCAGGTCCCCAAGGAGCAGGGAAACGACTTATCAGCGGCCGAGCAGTCTCCGGAGGAGCCGGGGACTGACTTAGCAGCAGAAGCGGGAAGGTCGCTGGAGGACCCAGCGGCTGACTTACCCGGAAGCAGAATCATTGGTAGTCCCCCAGCATCCCCAGATGCAGCCTGGACAACTTTCAAAGAAGGCGGTGGGGGAGAGGCCTTGCTAGTAGAGGGCCTGCTGGTTTCGGCTCTGGAACCTGATCAGTGCTCCCTGTCCCGGTGCTTCTCTTTTTTATGTCTTTTATCCGGTGAAGAAGAGTCCCGGAGCCGCTCCATTTGCTTCTCCAGTGAGACCAACTGCGTCTTAAGTAAGTGGGGCTCCAGAGCCTGCTGCCTCTGTTTGCAGATAGCCTAGCTGAACAGCTGGCAGTTTGGGCAAGTCACGGTGGGATGATCTGGGCCTAGGCAGATGACGCACTTAGGGTGGGTGTCCTTGTGAGGTATCTGGGTGCCACAACCCTCACACTTCTCCTGTGGTGGAGAAGACATAGAAAGATGAGGAGAACCGAGAAACTCGGAAAATGCAAGATTAACGCTGCAAAATTACTGGCGATCACTGTGAGAGTTTACCATGAGGAAACGTGCACTAGACGATGGCGGGAAAGAACTGGAGGGTGGGCGTGGGGATCGCCCACTATATAGGATCACGTTGACATCATCATCATCATGTGATGTCGAGTGGGCGGTCCCCTGCCAGGCATTGCTGGAAAAGTTTGCCATGCGGTCTAAGACGCCAGGTGACGCTAGTCCAATATGTAATGACCTACTGCAGGAACCCTCTCGAAAGTAAGATCATCAAGTTCCTAGAAGTAAAAAACAAGGTGAGCTGTGAGGACATACTGAATAAAAAGTGTGAGTCAGTAACGAGGGGGTATGCTGGCAGGAGGGAGGAAGGTTCAAGAGGGATGTGAAGAACTTTTACTGCACGGAAGAGTGGCTGAGCCCTAGACCAGCCTACTGGTAGTAGTGGTAGCAACAAAGACCATTAATGGGTTAAAACGCAGCTGGAACAGAGTAAGGGGCCTGAAAGTAGGTCATGGTGTAATGGAGGTAAATATTGGGTAGACTGGATGGAACGGTGGTCTTTTTCTGCCAGCAGTGTCTAGCTTTCTATATTTACTGCTAAGATGGGGGGGCTGGGGATGACACTGATGTTGTGGGTGACCACGCAACATGGGCCAACTAACACCAATAGGAGGATCGCTGCTGGGGCCTCAGGTGCTGCCACTGGGTCATGGGAAGATGAACCGGAACATGGAGAAAGTGCTGCCCCTCAGGATGAGGACGTCTGCTTGCCTGCCCACCTGGAGCTACTGAACAGTGTGTGCCCCTCCTCCCATCACAGTGGTTAGATGTGATGTGGTGCTAAATGCTCCCCTAACTCTGTAGCTACTGCAGAAGGGAGGGGAAATAAGCCATGGGGCTCGTGGACTTAGGAAGGATGTGGGTGGAGGCCTAAGTTCCTAGTAGATGTGCCAGAGGGATCGCTGCCATGGTGAACTGCGCTGAAGAAAGCCGGAGTTGAGATGAGGTATGTGGCAAGGGGAAAAATAAACCAAGAAAGCAAAAAATAAGCAATGGCAGCCTTTTTTTTTTTTTGTCCAATTGTTTAACCAGGAGTGGCACACTAAGCTGAAAGCTTGTTTCCAGGTGCGACCTGGGAGCACAGGGAAGTTAAGTGACTTGCTCAGGGTCACACAGTATGCAAGTGGGGGCTGTGGGATTTAAACCCAGGTCTCCAGATTTGCTGCTCAGAGCCTTAAACCACTGTGCTATGCTGCGTCCCAAACTGCCTCCTTATAGGTCATGGCACTGCCTTACAGGTAGTGGCAGCCCTTACAAGTAATGGCACTCCCGTAATGGTAACCTTTACAGTTAATGACACCCCCCTTGCAGGTAACGGCACTCCCTGACAGGCACCCCTGCAATGTTGTCTGTATACTCCCATGCTCAATATGCTGTAATTATTTTGGACTGTGGTTTTTGATATGATCTGTATATGCTGTCATCAATTGTGTACCCCTGCCCCCGGGTCACACCTGGAAACGAGCCTCGGCTCAGCATGCGTTTCCTGGTAAACAAATTTTAAATAAATAAATGGCACTCCCTTACAGGCAATGACACCCTTCCCCCTTTTACAGGTCATGTCAGCCCATACAGGTAATGGCACCCCCTACAGGTAATGTCAGCAGATACAGGTAATGTCAGCCCACACAGGTAATGGCACCCCCCTACAGGTAATGTCAGCCCATACAGGTAATGGCACCCCTACAGGCAATGTCAGCCAATACAGGTAATGGCACCCCCTACAGGTAATGTCAGCCGATACAGGTAATGGCACCCCTACAGGTAATGTCAGCCCATACCGCTAATGGCATCCCATACATGTAATGTCAGCCCATACAGGTAATGGCACCTCCCTACAGGTAATGTCAGCCCATACAGGTAATGGCACTCCCTTACAGTTAATGCAGCCCTTACAGGTAATGGCACCTCCCTACAGGTAATGTCAGCCCATACAGGTAATGGCACTCCCTTACAGTTAATTCAGCCCTTACAGGTAATGGCACCTCTCCTCCCCCACCGTCCATTCAGTCTGCCCAAGCTCCCTATATCCGTGCAGGTAATGTCACCCCTTACAGGTAATGGCAGCCCCAGGTCCCACACCCCTCCAACCACCCCTTTACCCTAGGTTCCAAGTCCACATTCACGAAGGTTGCAAGACTATTCTGAAAGCACTGACTGTGAGATATATAGCAGAACTTTTTATGCACCCCTGCAGTGCTTTCGAAGTGCTTATTCCACTTACTTAGTGCCATTATACCAGTCACCGTGCAGGAGGTCTGCTGTTTTACCAGCAGACTCCATCACCACAGAGGGAGCAGCACAGGGTGGCATGGTCGAATCCTTCAGCCTCTGACAAACAGAACTGAGACAAGGGCTCCAAACCTACCCGAAAATGCTGAAATCTGCCATCTTTGTTCTCGAAGACATGGATCAGTCCTTGATTATCCCCAGCCCACAGCTGCGATTTCTGGTACGACAGTGCCAGCTGATACGAGTCTAGCTGTGGAAACAAACAAAACTTCAGAGTTCCTGTCAGCACTTTCTTTCTTAAAGGCTTAAAGAACTGTGAATGCTGGTGTGTGTGTGAAAAGTGCCAGACTGACCACACTAGAGATCACAAACTCCCTTCTGTATCCACATGGCAGGTACATTTCTCAACGGCCAATGAACAGTCATCAAGTTATAGCGGCTTTGAGCCACTACAAACCTAGGCTGGATTTGAACCAGCAACCTAGAAGTGAGAGGCCCCATATCTCACCACCTCCCCAGTCCCTACCCATGGGTGCTTTTCAAGCAGAGACAGACCAGGGAGAGGTTCACAATCTGGATTTCAGGGTACTGAGTTTCAGTCCCTATAGTAAGCTCCATTAGGTATAGACTCTCAAGCACAGATACTGCCAGAATTTAAAGATAACACAGGGAACTGAAAATAAAAAGGTTACTTACTGGTACTAGTGTTCAGTTCACATCCACAGTTAAACTGATATCACGAAGCATGCCGAGTCACCGGAACAGTCTTCAAGTTTGACTCCTCCTATCACCCAACCATGCAACACTCCCACCTCCGACCCCACCGCTTTCAGAGCTGCACACTGGAAACGGGTATCAAAAGCAAGCCTTGACAGAGGAGGTAGGGTGGGTTGTGTAGATAAGAACGGACTACCAGTAATAAAAAATGAAACCGACATGCTCTCCGTTAATTCTTGCTCTTCTAGGAATATGTTAACCATTGATTCACACGAGTAGGTCTGAGCCAGAGGAGCTAGAACCTCGTGGGAGCCAACAATTTTTGGAGGGCTGGCACCAAAGTAAGCTGCGTGCATACATGGCTCCTTGAAACTGAGCTCACAGGCTTACTTCAGCGCCAGCCCTCAACTGCCTCAGTACCTATTTTACCAAGGAGGTGTAGCATAATGTAACAAGAAATGTAAATGACACCGCTCTGCTTGGACATTGGCTTCATAAACGCCTATGTGGATGCTTTACTGCAGCTACCCTTGACACACTCTCAGCCCATGTCTCGCTTGGGGTTCATTTCTCCGTTCTCCTGCTCCTGACCAGTGCTGGGGACATTGAGTCCAACCCTGGGCCCCACTGCTCTCCAGTTGCTCCTGCTGCCTTCCCTCTTATCCAACAACTTCCAAAAGGCCTTAAGGTGGCTCATGTAAATATGTGCAGCCTCTGTCCTAAAATGGCTGAACTTGAGGGGTGGGCTGAGCAAATTTCTCCTGATACACTGTGTATAACTGAAACTTGGCTCATACCATCCATTAATCAGCATGAGGTGGCACTCCTGGGCTATACTTGCTTCAGAAAAGATAGGATTGGGAAAAAGGGGTGGAGGAGTTCTAATATATACCCAAACCAACCTGGATGCTGTTGAACTCCCTGAACCTACTTCTGGCCTGTCTCCTGTGGAGTCCCTAATTCCTTACCATTACTCTAGGTAAAGTCAAGAAACTTATTATTGGCTGTACCTATCTTCCCCCTGATAAGACTACCCCGGTCTCCAATCCCTCCTTAACTGTATCGCTAATCTACCTTGTCATGACCTTATACTAGCAGGTGACTAACATTGACTGGCTTCACCATGATGCTAGCCATGCGCGTGCCTCTCTTGCTGACTCTAACCTTGAGCAAATTATTCAGGAACCAACTTGACTTAATGTTAAATTGCTGTTCCGGCTGGGTTCTCGGTGATTCACCGCCTGAGAGTGGACCGGAGGGGCAGGGGAGAGGGGGTTGCTGTCTGTTTTAGACAAGATCTGGATCTCAGGGAGGTGCCAGTTGGTGATACCAACTCCTTTGAGTGCATAGTGGGTGCAGGTGCAGGCTACAGGACCCTTCTCATCTACCATCCACCACAGGATGGGAGTGAGTTCCTGAAGGAGGTTGCGGACTTCATTGCCGATATGGTATTGAAGTCTCACAGATGGTTAATTCTGGGAGACTTTGATGCCTGGGTCGACGATGAACTCTTGCCATTTGGTCAAAACCTCCTCCAACTGATGGACTCATTGGGCCTGTCACGGGTTATTACCTCTGCAACCCATGGGGGGGGGCACACATTGGACTTGGTGTTCCATCTTGGGATGGAGATATCCGATGTGGAGGTGGAACCAGTCAGATGGTTTGACCATCACACCCTGAGGTTTAGATTTGCAGCCCCTCGAAATAGGCCTGCCCTTAGGGAGTTAGTACAGTTCCGTCCTTTAAGACGGGTGACCTCAGAAGGCCTAATGATGGAGCTGGATGTCTCGGGTCTTCCAAGGGATAGCATGGATCCAGGACCTCTGGTCTTAGCCTATAATAAGGCTGTAGTAGAGGCCCTGGATGTCACTGCTCCAATTCGTGTTCGCCCCGCACTCTCCACTTGGGAGCTCCCTGGTTTGATGGGGAGGTCCGTGAGTTGAAGAGGCAGGGAAGAAGATTGGAAAGACGCTGGCGGAAAACTCAACTGGAGGTGGATAGACTTGGATTGTTAGAACATTATAACCTCTACCAATCAGCAATTTCCCATAAGAAGGCAGAGTTCCTGTCCAGGGAAATTGCTGCAGCAAAGAATAGACCATCCCAGCTCTTCCAGACTATGGACAGACTGCAATCCAGTCTGTCTTCAGACTGGCAGAGCGTTATCACAGGTACAGTGTGAGGAGTTTGCGAAATTCTTTGCTGACAAGGTATCCACCATCAGGGATGAGATCCACCAGCGCCCTTCCATTGGACTATGCACTGGTCAACTGGGTGGTATACTAATGCACGGCTGTCCTGGTCCACCTTTAGCCTACCGGCAGTGATAGATATAGTGAGGATCATCCAGACTCTGTGACCTACCAACTGTAAGTTGGATCCAGGTCCTACTCACCTGTTGGTGGGGTGTGTAGATGTTATCGGCCCAGTCTTGGCTGGGATAGTGGGGGTTTCATTAGAGAGAGGGATCTTCCCGGATCCCTTAAAGGACGCGGTTGTACGCCCCCTTTTGAAAAACGTCTCTCTTGACCCCGACTGCCCAGCAAATTACAGACCCGTCTCTAACTTACTCTTTGTAGGGAAAGTTATTGAGAAGGTGGTTGCTCTGCAGCTGGAGGATCATTTATCTAGCCACAATATCTATGACCCTCTCCAATCCGGCTTCAGGAAAAGGCATAGCACAGAGATGGTTCTTGTTCGGGTATTGAATGATCTCCTGATGGTGAGATCGGAAGACCCGTTCCATCTTGGTTCTCCTGGATCTCTCAGCAGCATTTGACACCGTGGATCATGGGGTGCTGCTTGACCGCCTGCAGTTTTTCTGTGGTCTGAGGGGGGCAGTCCACAGCTGGATTCGATATTTTCTGGACGGCAGATCACAGAGAGTGGTTCTGCACTGGCTGCCAATACAGTGGTGGATCACCTTCAAGGTCGCATTGCTGACCTTTAAGGCCCTACATGATTTGGGACTTCACTGCCTGAAAGAGCTCTTGGTGCCTTACTGTCCTGCCCATTCACTTCGATCCTCTGACAAGGGATTGCTAGAGATACCCAGGGTGTGTTTGAAGATGTCTATAGGTAGATCTTTTGCCTTTATGGCACCTACCCTGTGGAATTCTCTATCTCGTCAGATACGAGATTGCTTGACTGTAGACGGTTTTAAAAAACAGCTAAAGACTTTCCTCTTTACCCAAGCATTTGTTGGGACGTAATAAGTGGGAGTTATTTTTGATTGCTCTATTTATTGTTTTATATGATGTGTTTTAAAGTGTTTGAACTATTGTAAAAGCGCCCTGAGCTTGCGAAGGGCGCTTGAAAGAAATAAACTTTACTTACTTACTTAAATCTGGAAAGCACACCCTTCTGGACTGGATGGTCACTAACTGCCCCTGAAAGATTAGAGCAGCGGCTGTCCTATCAGACTACTTGAGTGACCATTCCCCAACTTACTGTGTCTGGAGAAATAAATGTCCCACCCCCCCCTCCTATGATATCTCTGGTTCGGGTCATGTCAAAATTTGATGTCGACAAGTATCTTACATCCATCCTTAACTCCGATTGGAGTCCAATTAGATTTTTACCCAACATAAATCAAGCCTTGGACTTCTTTATCACCACCCTCTCCAAAATTAATGATCACCATACCCCTATGAAAAAATGCAGGTCCAAGGGTATTAACACTCCTTAGCTAACTAAAGAAACACGGTCACTCGTGTAACTCTGTGACAAGGCCTGAAGAACATTTGAAAATAGTGGTCAGCAATCCGACTGGCAGATATATAGACATGTTAGAAATAAATGCAAGAATTCTCTGCAAAAGGCCAAACACCTTCACTTCAAAACACCGCAGACAGCACACTTATCTAACCCTAAGGAGTTCTGGCGTCATATAAATTCTCTAGTAAAAGGAAAGGTTATAGCGGTCCCTAGCACTATCTTCTCCGAAGGCTCTGCTCAAACGGATCCCTTGTCCATTGCCACAGGGTTTAACAACTTCTTTACGGATCTCCACAAATACACCTCATCATTCAGCAATTCTAACACTTCCCCCCTTGTCTCTTCCCCGCTGCCAGTCCCTGGGGCTAGACCTGCGTTTCACTTGAAACTTGCCTCCCTCAAAGAAGTCCTGAAGCTCCTCACTAATTTGCAAGCACAAAGCTATCCCGGTCACGACTCCCTTGAGCCGAAAATTCTCAAGCCGGGAGCACCTGTTCTTGCTCGCCCTGTCCGAGATCTAATCAACCATTCTTTCCTCACTGGTATTGTCCTGGACAAATGGAAGGTGGCAGTAATTGTACCTGTACCTAAACGTGGACCCAATAAAATATTGAAAATTTCCATCCTATCTCCAATCTCTGTCCCCTTGCGAAAATCCAAGAGAGAATTGTATACAACCACCTCCAGGACTACCTGGAGCTTCATGCTCTGTTATCCTCTTATCAGCACAGTTTCAGGAGGAACCACAGTACCCTCTCTGCATTGATAAAGGTTACCTCTGTCTTCTTGCAGGCTATGGATCAAGGGTCTACAACTGGAGCCATCTTTGTTGACCTTACAAAAAGCTTTCGACCTGGTGAATCACGGTCTGTTACTTCATCAGCTCCATGCCCTTGGTCTCGACAATAGTGCATTAACCTGGATAAAAAGTTACCTATCCTGCCGCACTCAAAGTGTCAAATGGTCTGGCTCTGTCTCGAACTCTGAGCCCATAACCCATGGTGTTCCTCAAGGCTCCATCTTGGGTCCAATGCTTTTTTCTCTATTCATCAACAATCTACCCAACTTCTGTGGAGGGGCAGCGGTACACTTATATACAGACAATGCAGTAATTTATCACTCCTCTCCTGATACTGGCTGGCTTAACTGTACATTGGCTTCTGACTTCTCACTTGAGGACTTGTTCCGCAAAAATCACCTTGTCCTAAACTCAATAAAGACAAAATGTATGCTATTTTCTCACCTACTCCCATCCCAGCGCACTGACTCACTCCTTAATATCACCTCCCTCAGTGGAGATACCATTGAATGCATCCTCTCCTTTAAATATCTGGGCATGACTCTGGACTCATCTCTCTCCCTGAAGTTGCATGCCTCCAATGTATTCAGAGCTCTCAACCAGCGTCTATGCCTCCTTTACGGGATTCATACTTTCCTATCCTCTGCCTCTTGTCACAAGATTGCAGCTTCCTCCCTTATACCTCTCCTAACCTATGGTGCCCCTCTGCTTGCTTCTGCAAACTCTATGACCCTCTCTCTACTGTCCCAGGCCTACCACAAGGTGGGTAGATTCGCTCTGGGGGCCAACTCCCGTACTCACCACTGCAATGTCCTCTCCTCTCTTGATTGGCTACCCTATGTGTCTAAATTAAGGTACCACTCCCTCAGCCTCTTATTTAAGCTGGTGCATAAATACACCCCTCCTTGCCTAAGTGGGTTACTACGTCAGACAAGCCTCGCGTTCCCTCAGATCTGCCTCTCTCCTCCTTCTTATTATACCCAAGATGCGTCTTGCTACCACCCGCAAGTCCTTCGCCTTTGCTACACCTTCTGTTTGGAACTCCCTCCCACTGTGCTGTCCTGCTCATCTCTCCCCAAGTTCCAATCCGCTTTGTATGCCTCACTTGCTTCCCCTGTTGCTTGTTCCTGCTTTGGCTAAAGTCTCAGTAATCTGACTCCTTTACCCCTGGCTGCTGCCTCCATCTATCTGTCAGTCCTGTAATATTTTATGTCTGCTTTACACAATAATGTACATACAAATATTAATGTGCCTGTGCTTTGTAGCTAAAAGTTACTGCCTGCTTCTTTTGTACTGTCTTCCCTGCATGGTTGTTACATTATTCTGTACGTAATGTTTATATATCATATTTGCCTGCCCTTGCTGTATGCGATATCCCGTGACTCTGAATGTATATCTAACTGCTATACTGTTTTTGAACTATATTTAATTGCTCTAAGAATTGTTTCACCCTGGGTCGACCCTGAAAAAGGGACTGTACCTGTCTCAGTGAACTTACCCGGTCATCAAAACTCAGATAAATAAATAAGTACCTATGCACTTAATCTAAGGGCATAAGATAGCCCTGGGGGCTTGTGTATGAAGGGTCACCAAATCCAGCAAAACAGTGCTTTGACAGCCCAAACCAAACAAAGGGCTGAAGACCAACACAACATACTAGAGTGAGCCCACGGAATGGTGGGTGGGCGTGAGAATCAATAGTGAAGATATTCTAGATCAAAAGTTACGCTGAGTACATCATTTTCATATCTTCCAAGAATCAATCTTCACCACTGATTAACACTAGTGGGTTGGAGTACCAAGCTCAGACAAAGTCCCCTGGACTAGGGTGGCAGGAGCTGATGGCTCACTCTGGATTATAATCCATTCAGGATTGTCCTGTTGAAAGTGGCATGCTGCCTGGCATGGAGATCCAGGGCACAGTGCTTCGTAAACGTGTGCACTGTGCTCCAAGTTACAGCTCTGCAAATATCTCCAACAGATACAGAGTGGCTCTCTGCCAGGGTCATAGCCACCACTCTGGTACAGTAGGTGTATGCTTTGCCCTCCAATTTAACCTAAGCCATGGCATAGCAGTGGCAAAAGAAATTCACAATCCAGGCAGAGATGCTGTCCCTTCCAATTAGGATCAAAGGATAGAAAGAGCTGTTTGGATTGTCTGACGTCCTTAGTTAAATTAAGTGCTATAAATTTATGGCAGGAGGCAGCATTTTTGCTCATTATTTCTGTCTCCTGTTTGCTGGGGCCAAATAAAACCTAAGGACCCTCTTAACGTCCAGTGAGTGGAGGGTCCATTCTTCCTCATTCTGGAAGTTGGCAAAGTAGGTTGGTAGCACTAGTGTCTGGTTAAGATGGAACTCCGACACCATTTTCAGCAGAAACTGGGTGCATGTACAAAGAACTACCCTATCCTTATGGAAAATAGTACACAGAGGATCTGTGATCAGGTCATGAACGTCAGACACTCTGCGAGCAGAGGCAGTGGGCACTAGAAATGCTGCTTTCCAAGTTAAAAACTTCAAGTAACACGTCGCAAGAGGCTCAAAGGGCTTGCAAGTAAGCATATCCAACACATAGTTGATATCCCAGGTAGACAATGGCTTCCTGACAGGAAGTTTTGTGTGCTGAATGCCCTTAAGAAACCTTTTGAACAGTGGCAGTTGTGCCAGGTAGATGGTACCTACAGGCTCATGATACGCAGATACTGTACACAGATGGACCTTTAGTGTGAAATACTGTAGGCCAGCATCAGAAAGGTCTAGCAGGTACGCCAGAACTTTGTCAGGTTGGCACCAAAACGGGCCCACGCGGGTTTTGGAGTACCAGATGGAAAACCTTTTCCATTCAGCTGTTCTTGCTTTTTGGACTGTTTTCCTTGTGGAAGGCTTATGTGCAGCCAAAAGTATTAAGAGACCCTCTAAGATACCCTGTACCTGTTCACTTCTGTCTCTTCAGAAGCCAGGCCTGAAGGTGAAGGGAGTGCAGGCTGGGATGGACCAGGTGACCCAGAGTCAGTAAATCCATCCTGAGTGAAAAAAATCTTCGATTTGCTGAAAGTATGCTCAACAGAGGAAACCATATCTGTCCAGGCCAACAAGGTGCCACTAGTATCATCCTGACCCCTTGCGCCTCCAATTTGAGCAATACCCTCTGCACAAGGGGGACTGGGGGGAATGCATACAGAAACAGATTTTATCATTGCAGTGTGAATGCATCCTGACATAAAACACCATGTCCTGGATTTTTTTTTTTTGTATATTTTCTTATCTCCTCTGCGGCTAGGGGGGTGTTACCGATGGGTCCCCCCAGTCCGGCCTGACCAACATCCCCCAGTCTGCCCCCCATCCCAAGCTCAACCCCCTTACCTTCCAACCAACACAGCGATCTGTTTAACATGGTGGGCACGTGACCACCGCCACGGGATCTGAGGGTTTTTTTCCCAGTGCAGGGGGAGCATCCAGGTAGAAACCAGCGGGGGGCTGCTCGTCCAGCCATCATGTAGCCCGCAAGGATTTTCTCTGTTTTCCCTCCCATACATCTGTGGCGTGCAATGACGCCAAGGGACCGGAGCGCACGCGCTACCGCACGCGCCCCCTCCCAGCGCCTGCCACAGCACGCCCTAAGTTCTGCTCCCTGACCTGCCATAGCCCCAGCCACTGCTAGGAGCCGGCAAGACAGTGAGCGTTCCCACTCCCACCCCGGAGAAGGAGAGCAGTCTAACGGATGCTCGATCCTTTCTCCACCCCCGCCAACCTCTCGATGGCCCAGGCTCGCCCTCGAACCCGGCCGCTGGCGTAGCGCGAGGTGTGGCGTCCAGCGCCTCAACCCTCAGCGCCACCGGGCCGGCCCATGTCCTGGATTTCTGGAGCAGAATCAAGGCAGTCTGGCACTGAGTGAGGCTGTAAAAGGGTCCACATCTGGGGTTTCCCACTCGTCGAACAGCAATCTTACAACGTCTGGAGCTAGGGACCACTCATGAGGCTCGCCTCTGTTCAGCTTAGTTTGTCTGCTAGAGTATTCTGGACTCCTGGCAGATACATTACTTGGAGCAGGATCCCCTGCTCCAGGCACCATTCCCATATTCTCATCACCACGCTGCAGAGAGGAGAGGAGAGTGTGCTCCTCCTTGTCTATTTTTTTTTTCCTCAGCATTTAAAATTCTTGATTTATTACTTTGCAGAATAACTGTGGGGCAGTACATTCTCATATAGAGGCATCAACAGTCTACAAGCAGTAAATCAGATCGTCTTACAAGTGTAACACAAATATTCTTCACGATACCACAACTGGGATATGGTTGCCTCCATAAGCGGGTGATCGCCTTCTTGGCTACGAGCAAATATATCGGAATCACAGAGTAGGTCATTACTCGGAGTCACAAAGGAGTGACAGACAGGAGTATCATGGAGGGAGTGACCCAAGTGGAATCTCCAGTAAGTTGGTGAATTCAGTCCCTAATCTGCTCCCAGAACTGGGCCAGTTTTGGGCAAGACCAGAAAATGTGTGTGTGTGTGTGTGTGTGTGGCCAGTGTTTGCCCACATAGCCTTCAGTAATGTCCATAATGGGCAGGAAGGAACATGGTTAAAGCAGCTGGGACGTAAAAGAACCAGATCTTACATTTCCAAGCAAACTCCCTCCAACATGGTGCAGAAGAAACTTAATACTTAAGCCATACAGCTTTCCCTGTCTGTTGATGTAGTACATGAGACACTTGTTCATCTAGAGGAGGACTGTTTGTAGCCGACTAGGTCCACTAGGGCTCTCAGGCCATGCAAAACAGCTTGCATCTCCAACATGCTGATGTGGAGAGGAGTCTCTGATGGGTCCCAGACACCTTGTGTTTGGAGGCCCTGACAGTGGGCCACCTACCAAACAGAGAGGCATCTGTGGTTTGGGTCACCTGAGGCTCGGTTTGGGAGAAGAGGAAGCCCTGGAAGAGACTGTCCTCCACAGACCAGCACATGACTGATCAAACCAGGGGCTTGGTCACCTGAATGGGGCAGGTCCGAGGAAGCGATACCTGTGATCACTGTGCACTGAGCATCCAATGAGTTGTCCTCATATGCAACTCTGCCAAGGCCACTGTGAACACTGAGGAGGCTAGCGTAAGCTTAAGCACCAACAAGGGGGGAGTGGCCGTGAATTTGTTTCGATTGCAGATTACAGGCAGCATATTGCGAAGATGAACGGAGACCTGGAACAGCAGTTGGCTGCCCTTGTCCAAGGCAAGGGTAAGACATGGTGGAAGGTGCTGTTCAGGGATCAGGGTGGGGTGGGGGGCAGGTCCTTTGGGGCTGCTGCCCCTGCCGGAACCCAAGAACCCGGAGGAGGCCAACCCGGGGAAGCAGCCGGTAACCTTGGCATTTTTTTTTTTTTTTTTAATACTTTATATTTATTGAGTTTGTCAATATTACACAGGTGTATACATTCCAGATGAAGTACATACATGTTATCTTTATAATCCACTGAGGGCGCCACCCTTCTTAATACATGCATGTAATATAATATTTCCGTACTACATCATAAGATACATCATAGTGGGGTATCTCATATAGGCTAAATTAAGCCCGATAATCAACTTTTATCTAACTCTTGCTGTGTGATAAACCCATGAGCTGCATGAATTTTCTATCCCATTATAATTAACTTAGCCATAAGGCTATAAAATTAACCACAGCTCTTTTTCTTTCACAGAAAGTAAGTAATCATGCTTCACCGTGTTACTGAGTACTATTACAGTACTAAATTAAAGAGGATTAAGCTCTACAATAACAAACTTTTATCAAACTTAAGGCTTTTCACCTTTTTAGCCAGTGAATAACTAATGACTATGAATAAAGGCTAGTACTTGTGCCAGCATACTTTGTTGATTTGGAAGAACTTTAGGAATAATTTATAAAAAACAGAAGCAATGCACATTTTCAGTTTCATGTGTCACAGTTTAAGAAAAGGAAAGCAAAAATGATATAGTCCCACACACAATATGGTTCTTTTGAAAATAAAGTTCAGCCGGTCTAGATACCAGTTTACATTGAGCTTACATGTCCTTTTTCAGGTTGCGCCATCGGCCTCGTCTTCTTCTTCTGATTGGGACTGCTCGCCCTGCTCCCGACGCCGGTTAGAAGGGATACGACTCCGAGTCCATTTAAGAGCCTCTTCAGGATTAGTAAAAACATAGATTTTCCTTTGATGGGCCATTTTTTAATTGAGCCGGGAAAATCATGCTATGCGACACCCCTGCTCCTCTCAGCATAGCGCACACCCCATCGTATCGCTTTTTTTTTCCTGCCTTGTCGCAAAACTCAAGTCTGGGTACAAATTTACCTTCTCCCCATCACATAAGAGGGTCCGCTTCTGTCTAGCCAATGAAAGAATAAAGTCTCTCGTTCCGATCCCGTCCAGCACCAGCACAACTGCCCTGGGAGCTTCTGGATTAACATTTCGGCCTCTCGTAGCCACGCCATATGCCTTTTGGATTTGAATCCTCCAATCGACTAGGGCCTGTCCCAACTGTTGCTCCAACCACTCGACCATAAACAAACCTAAGTGGTAACCCTCCGTTCGCTCAGGAATGTCAAGTACCCTTAAGTTAGCAGCCCTTGTCTGGTTTTCCAACATCTCAAGTCTCGAATGCAAATGGGTGTTCTCCTTTACCAGCTTTGCTGTCACTCTCAACGCCGTCTCAGAATGCTTTCCGGCCTCCCCAGTCTCCGTCTTGATGTAAGAGTAGTCTGCTTCCAAAACCATAACTCTATTAGTCAGGGAGTCGAAGCGAGATTCCAACCCTTCCACTGAAAGGATAAGACTATTTATTTTTATACCCAAACTTTGAAGTGTTTCTTCTCCTGTATTCCCAGACTCCATGGAAGCAGAGTTTTGGGCTGAGTCAGCCGACCTCGTCTTTAGTGGGGCTGGATTTTGCTTAGCCCTTGCTCTTTCCTGAGAAGACTTATCTTTCTTCGGATTGCCCATACCGTTAGTACTAGTCTTCCAACTATTTTGTTTATTTGTTTTTTATAATCGTTTCACCTTACTTTATATAATAAATTACTTTTTTTCTCCAAAAACTGTGTAGAGCTAAAATCCTGTGACCTGCTTGCTCGGGCTCCACAGCACCCCCCACTAACCTTTGCATTTTTGACCCTGCCGGCTGAACCTGTGCGGGGGAGCCGGCAAGTCAGGGAAAGAGCCAGAGAAGCCAATGCCCAATCCGGACAAATGCTGGTCCACCCTCTTCCTCCTCAGAAAAAGCCACGAAGGAAGAGGGTCGATCAGGGAGCAGTGGACCAAGTACCGGGTATGCCTGAGTTAGACCGGCTGTCAGCTGATGAGCTGAGGACTCTGCTTAGGAGCGGGTGCCCCTAAAAAGGAAATAGGGTGACGCCTAGCTTCAACAGAGCAGAGCGTGGATGCCATGGAAAAGGTACCGCTAGGGCAAGGACAGAAACAGTGGCAGCAGCAGCTCCCATAAGCTTCTAGGCATGCCGGGGACCTTCCACAGGGCCAGCCGGCACACTTAAGTGATGAGCTTGCAGAGTCCCAAGCAATTGGGACATGGTCAGCCCGTCCTGCCACAAGCAAGCTACCCACCTGGGAGTAACGGGCCATGGGTCCCACATCAGATAGCCCTCAGTGGTTGGGTCAGCCAGCCGACGGCAAGGCTCAGAGGCGTGGCCTTGGCGATACCCCAAGTGTGGGAAAAGCCTAGCATACGGCCTCCGGCGGACAACCCAGGCTAATCAGGGGTGGAGCAGAAGCTTGAGTGGCTGCTGGAATTACTGGCGGAACAGAATAGGGCTCGGCCAGGAGTGGTCCAGGCGGCCTCGGCTGCAGCAGGGATTGGGGATGCTGGACCGGGAGTGGCATCGCCACCACCACCAGTACCAGGGCAGCAAGGGGTTGTGAGCTTCCTACCCCTGGCAGAACCCATTGGGTCACACTTGCCAGACAAGGTGAGGCAGCAAATAATTAACGGAGAATACGTTGACATCTCTGCCCTTCTGAATCGGCCTAAAGAGCTGGAAAAGGACGACAAGGATGGGGATGACGGGGTCGAACAGAAGCACAAAGCAACTGTGCGGCGGACATGGGAGAACTGGGCCGCAGGCTTCACAATTTATGCAGGGATCCTCAGCCAGGGCAGCCCGGGGAAAGCTGATGGGCTGTGGGTCTACTTTAGTAGGATAATGACCATGACTATACACAATAGTAAACCAGATGGACATGGCACGGTCTTGGACCTCCCGCTGCTGTGGATGATCGACTTCGGGGGAGGGGATCAACATACAGACATCGTTTTTCCGGTGAGGTGCCCCCCATCACTGAAGAAAGGCTATCAAGGGAGTAAGGGGAGAAAAGAGGGGCAGAAAAGGGTGTTGTTTCAGCTACAACCAGGGATCATGCAAGACCGAGCATTGTAGATACAAGAATGAATGCACGGCATGTGGGAAACCACACTCGTTTCAACAGTGTGGGAAAGCGACAGAGGCAGGGGAAGGGAAGGCAAACAATTTTCATCCCTTTCGGAAGAGAGGGACAAAGGCTGCCAACACCTGTCAAGGCCAGAAATATTGAGGGGTGGTTGGTCAACTACCCAGACAGGGTGGCCGCTCGCTCTTTGGCAGCAGGATTCAGGGAGGGATTTCGTATTGCTTACCAAGGTCCAAGGAGGACATACGAGGCTGACAACCTGCGTTCCACCAAACAGCAACCCGAGATTGTGTGGGGCAAGCACGCAAGGAGCTGGTCACAGGTTGGATCAGCTGCCCTTCTGCACCTCCCTGCTCATCGCCATGCCTCCCCCGCTGGCTTAGTCCCAAAAAAAGCTGCCAGACGAAGTTCTTGAAATGATAAACCACCTGTCATACCCAGAAGGGGAGTCAGTCAACGCCTACATTGACCCAGTTGACACTGCAGTGTATTACACGTCGTTCGACAGGGCAGTGGAGGTGGTGCGACAGGCGGGCCGAGGGGCACTGCTGGGGAAGGCTGATATAGAATTAGCATTCCGCCTGTTTCCGGTGTACCCAGCAGATAAGGAGCTACTGGGCATGAAATTTGACGGGTACCACTACATGGACAACTGCATGCCCATGGGGTGTGCGGTTTTTGAGCAATTCAGCACATTTCTGCACTGGGCCATGGCACAGAAAGCCAAAGTTAACCACATGGTACACTATTTGGATGACTTTTTGTTTGTGGGGAGGGCCGGCTTGGGGCAATGCGCTCATATCATGGCAGCATTCCACGAGGTGTGTGCTGAGCTGGGTGTACCACTGGCCCAGGACAAGACAGAGGGGCCATGCACAAGGCTTTCCTTTCTGGGGATCGAAATCAACACGAGCAAGCAAGTGTTCCAGCTCCCCCAAGACAAGCTGGCGACCTTGTGCACCCGGTTGGACTCCGTGATGAGGGCGCGCAAAGTCACGTTACAGGAGCTCCAGCAACTGGTGGGCCACCTCAACTTCACCTGCTGGGTAATGCCCACTGGCAGAACATTCATGAGGCGCCTGGCAGGCGTTGGGGTGGGCTGTACAAAACCGCACCATAGAATCCGGGTCACAGCGGCAATGCGGGAAGACCTAGGCATTTGGCAGACATTTCTGCAATGCTTCATTGGGGCACTGATGTCGCCGGTTCCAGTGTCCAGCGAGGATTTGGAACTCTTCACAGATGCTGTGGGGCTTACTTGCAAGGCAAATGGTGTGCAGGGCAGTGGCCTCCAGAGTGGATCAGATAAGGCATTACGAGGCAGATAATGGTGATGGAATTCTTCTCCATTGTTGTGACATTGATTGGTGATCTGGGGGGAGGTGCTGAGGGACAAGCACATCACATTCAGGTCTGACAACACCGGAGTGGTGTATGCCATAAACAAACAGTTGGGGGACACGGGCCTGATGGGAAACCTCATGTGGGTGTTTGTCTTCAAGTGTCTGATGTTGAATATTACCTTTCAGGCACTGCACATACCAGGTATTGAAAATGGCATCGCTGATGCTCTCTCGTTTACAGTGGCAGAGGTTCCGAGAATGGGCACCAGCGGCAGACCTACAGCCCAGGGAAGTCCCGCCATTCCTATGGGAGTTGATAACCCAGTGGCCTGGGAGTTGATTGAGAATGCACTGGCACCTAGGACGCGAATAGCGTACAAGAGGAGTGTCAACTGTTTTCTAGAAGTGCAATACACACGAGGGTGGGCAGCGACACGGCCGATCCCAGTGGCACAGCTGTGCGAATACATACTGATCAAAAAACGTGTGGGGGCCACCCGGGCAACAGTCGAGCAGCACATGGCTGGCATTGCCTGGTTACAGAAAGCCAGTGGCTTCTCCGACTCCACAAGGGCATTTGCCCCTCCGGAAGATGCTGAGAGGTTGGGCGCGGGCAGCACAGAGGGGTACAGACAACAGATGCCCGACACCCTATCAGCCCTGCCATATTTAAGCAGATCTGGGACGAGTTCCCTAAGGTATGCTCATCCCCTGATGAAACTAGGCTCTTCCGGACAGTGTACTTGGTGGCATTTTGTGGGGCATTCCAGGTGTTGGAGCTCGTGCAGCCCAGCAAGGCTACTGGGAGACCACTAGTGTTGGCAGAGGCCGACGTGGAGGTCACAACATCCGGAGTCTTTGTTCACAAACGTAAGAGCAAGACAGAGCAGCTTGCCCATGGACGGTGGTGCCGACTAGCGGCACCCCATGGGATCCAGTGGGATGTGAGGGCATGGGTACAGGATTATATAACACAGCGCCTGGCAATGGGGGCTTTTCCATCATGGGGGTGGTGGCCCCCTAACAGTGTACCAGTTTAGGCATGTGTTGTAGAAGACCTTGCGACAGCTAGGCATTCCTGCAGAACACTACAACACGCACTCCTTTAGGACTGGCACAGCATCGCACGTCAGGGTGGAGGGCTTATCAGATAGGACAATACAAACTTTGGGTAGCTGGAAGTCACAGGCTTTTGAAAGGTATACAAGACCACACATGTTATAACTCTCTATTGCTTTATTTGGACAGGTGTTGTGGCCCGAGAAGAGCAGATCTGGATTTGTGGCCACTCTTATATCCATTGGGCGGCCCTCAGGGTGAGGCAGTGTCCCGGAGGAGAGAACTTGTTCCTGGCACCAGACAGCGCAGAGGTGCATTGGCTGGGACAGCGCGGGATGCGCTGGGACGAGTTTCTGGCAACACTACAAGCAAAAGCAAAAAAGAGGTCACAGCTTGTTTTAGTAATTCATTTGGGGAGAAATGATATAGGGGTTATACCTGCGAGAGAGTTTAAAGAGAGGGTCAGGCAGGACCTGGCAAGAGTGAAGCAAAGGTGGCCCCAGATACATATATTTTGGTCCGATATGGTGCAGCGGCAGCGGTGGTAGCACGCCCGGAACATTAGGGCAATAGAGAAGGTCCACTGCTGCAGAACGAGCCATGACTGATTATGGACTCTGGGGGGTCCATAGCAAAGCACCTGGGAGTGTTGGTAAAAGCCAGAGCTGTATAGAAGGGATGGGGTACATTTATCAGAGGAAGGAATAGACCAGTTTCTGAATGACACACAACGGGCAGTGGTGAGAGTATTGGCGTGAGGTGCTTGTGGGGGGTGAGTTGGGGAGAACTCACCTTGTGGCGGCTTGGTAGTCTTGGAACGCTGTGGGAGGGAGTAACTGGGGATCATGTGTCTTGATCAGCCAGATCTCCTTGAGGCGGACAGGAGGGCGGGCCTGATGGATAGAGTCTGGATGGCACCCTCTTCGGGTAGCGTCCCGCGGCATGGCGGATCCTCTGATGGGGGAGGAGCTAGCCGCAGCCGGTCACAGAGCCATCCCTCATGCCCAGGAGGTTGTTGCCCTCACAGGGTCCTGGTTGATGGTAAGGCAGCCCTCCCCTGGGAGGGAGGGTCGACCAACAACGATCAAGTTGCTCCATAAGGAGCTAGATTCCTTCCAAGGCTACCTAGCTGTGCACATCATGCTGAAGCGAATGTATATGGATAATTGGTTTTATTAATAAACACATGGCTGTGGTCATTTCTCTAAAGCTCGTTGTTGTGTCAGTTTGTTCAGGTGAATAAGGCATATGCCCTCAAAAGACAACGATAAGCAATCTGCAGAATTAGATTACAGAATACTAGTAAACATTGCTCATATTACCTTTCCTGCCAGCATAAATGGAGTACAAACTAGAACAAGAGATGGATTCACTGAAGTGGATTTCCAACAGGAAAAGTATGCCTTTCTAAGAGAGTTACAGTCACAGAACAGCTCGGCTCCTTGGTCTCCACCAGAAGTAGAAGTAAACACAGAGCTGTGTCCAGGATAAACGCTTTTATTTTAAGCACAGCAGAATCAGTTAAAAGAACTGCTCCCTCTCTCAGCTAAAGGTTTTCGCGCTTCCCTAAGCACTTTTGGAAAGCTGTTCCATATCGCAGTATTTATCTTTCTTGCTGGGCTGCAGTTTCCAGACTTGCTTCTCCTGATTCGAACAAATATGGTGCTTTCCGGGTCTCTCTCTCATACAGACCGTGTCCCAGTTGTTTGGGCTTTGAAAAAGCGCTCAGGGAAGCACAAAAATGGAAATTACGTACCTACCGTAATTCTGATCATTCTGTGTATGTTCACCATTGGGTACTTGGCCAGAGGTCATAACCTCGCGACAGCTTTTCTTTTTTTTTTTTGGATAGGCAGAGTCGACACACCATCGGGCACCACCCTCAAGGCCGAGCCGCGGGCTGGCGCCGCAGGTTGGCCGTTAGGTGTTGTCGACTCCTCCCTCCCACCAGTTCTGAGTCGTCAGAGGTTAGAAAAGGGTTGGAGGGTGGGACAAGGAAGTCCAAGGGACAAACAAAGGAAAGATATAAAACTAAAAGGAGAAATAAACGAATGAGAGGACAGAGCAAGTTCGAAGACTAAGGGGGATTGGGTAGGGGCCCCAATCTCTGGAAATAGAAAGGAGGAGGGAAGGAGGGTTAAGGTGTTTAGAAGCAAGGAAAAATTTAGAAGGGGGAGGAGACGGACAGGAGAAACATACCCTGTAACCTTGACCTGTCTCCAGTTTATATAGGAACCGCGAAGGAGTAGCCAAGAAGCTAACTGCCAGAACTGCAGGCACAGAATTACTGGCAAAACTCCTATAAGCAGAATCGGCTATTCTGGAAGAAAAGACAGGAAACAGGGATATCTCCCCTCTCAAAGGAGATTTTGGTGCAAGAAACCTAGTTTCTTAAATTAATTGAGGTTATGTCCACAGGTCAAGGAAATCAAAAGAAAATCAAGGGGAGAAGGAAAGAAAAGGGGGCAACTTCCAACTCCCACCCCATGGGGTGGAGCCGAAGCACTGAAGAAGGAGTACCCCCCCTCCTGACCACTCTACCCCTAAAGGAAACTATCCCCCTATGTGCCCCAGTTTACCCCACTCCTGACTCACAGAAAGGAGGGGGGCAAGAGAGGGGGCACAGACAGGGAGGGGGACCCAGAGACTGAGGCCCCAGGGGGGATGGAGGGTGGGATTGTGATGAATGGTGAAGATACACAGAAAGATCAGAATTACGGTAGGTATGCAATTTCCATATCTTATCTGTGTCAATCTTCACAATTCATCACCTTTGGGTGAGTGTCGAACGCCCCCCCCCACAGGGGGTTTATACCCCTAAGGGGCTGAGTCCCTTAGTTCTCAGTGGGTGACATACTAAGAAGGAGAACCTTCACGGGTCTGGAGAGGACCGAGAGTCGGGAGAGTGAGACGGGGAACCCCTGGAGGGGGTAGGACGTTGCCCTGACAGATGCCGCCTCACTCTACGGGAGACTGATAGGATCTCTGGTGGGCGGAGTTAATCACCCTACGCCGAGGCAAAGGTGACAACCGGGAAAGACGCAGCCATGCTGTCCGCCTAGTGCAGATCGCTGTCCCTACGACCCTGGTAGCTACCTCATTGGCATCACACGATGCCCTTGCTAGCTCCAGGCCATGTGCACAGAGTGCAATAACTTGTCTGGTTTGCTTCGTGTCAGGCATGGAGGCTAGGAGCTGACCCAGCCTAGACCACAGGAACCTGTCATAGGTTGCATAGTGGGCCTGATGTGCTGCAATGGAGAGCAGCAACTGTGCCGAGTAGAATGTCCTCCTCCCCAAGAAGTCAAAATCCGAGGAGTCTTGAACTGGGGGCCGGTCACGGTGAGGGGCGCAGCCCATCAGGAGTGTTCAGTTGCATCAATCCTGACTGAGGATGAAGCATGGAACCTGGAGACTCTGGGGGGGGCACAATACCGCTGGCAGAGAACCCTAGGGGCAGGAACTCTGGAAAAGGGTCTCTGCCAGAAACGCAACGCCTCCCGAAAGGGAGCAGGCCAGGGGGACGTCACAAGGGTGTCCTCACTGAAATCGCCTAGAAAGGCATGCACCGAGTGCTCTGGATTGTGTTGAGTACGAGGGGTGATGTGCAGATCCTCCAACATCCTCACGAGGAATCGCTGATACTCAACGAGATCAGCAGCTGGAGAGATGTGGACAGATGGCTCCTCTCCCCCAGAAGAGGGGGATCAAGAGTCAGAGGACCTTGAAGTTCAGAAGCTGGCTGCTTAGGGGGAGGCTAAAAAACCTGTCTGTCCATAGCCCTAATGTAAGTAGGAAACTGAGCAGCCCGAGTTCTGAAGTGCTCCCAGGAGAGAGGCCCGCTAGGACCTAGAATGCCTGAGAACACAGGAGAATGTGGCAGAGCCAACAACGGGAATTGGCTGACCTCCGCCTGGGCTAGGGAGCACACCAGGAGCCCTAGGGAAGGAAGGAGCTCCGGAAAACCCCACAGCCGACAGCTGATCAACCTAACTGGAACTGCCTTGGCTGCACCCTGAAGAATTCCCCCCTGTGAGGCGACCGGGGCCATGTAGGTCCAGAAGGACAGTCCTCTACCTCCAAAGAACGGGGCCCTCTCAAGGAAACTGAAAGGGAAGGGTGGAGATCCACACTACGGCTTCTCCCAGAGCCCGAGTGGGCTCCGGGAAAAGGCTGCTGCACAGACCCCATGTCCCTTGACCCCTTGGAATCAGACAGCACCCTCCTCCTCCTCCTCGAGAGAGAGCCAGCCTAGGCAGCTGGCAGTCCTGGTCGTCCCCTGAAGGGGCTATCCAGGGAGCAGCACCCTCCCCTCCCGTGGGTGCTCTGATCGGCCACAAAGTTGGGCGATCCAGGCACACCACCCAAGAGGGTACCACCTCTGAGGGGTCAGAGAACCCTTCGAGGCCAGGTTGCAGGGCAATGGTGGCCTGCACCACTGCCTGCTGGTCAGAACCCCTGACCTGGCCCCGGCAGTCACTGTCCGCTCCTCAGAGGGGGCCTGACTCTGGCCTGTCGAGGACACTACCAGGGTGTCCATGCCAGCAGCCAACTCCAGAGAGACAGACTGCCCATCTGACTCAGAGTCCAATTCCTCCTCTGAAGAGGTGGAGATCTAAGTCCTGTGCCAAACAGTGCGTGGACACCTGCTGCCATCCCTACTGAACAGGGCACCAGAACCAGAGACTGCACCAAAGTCGACGCCGGTGCTCCCCTCCGCACCGTGAACGGTGCTAGAAGAGGATACGACCCCAACAAGGGCAGCAGCCATGGAGCCGGAGCCCGTCACGGCGCTGTCTTGACCCATGGTGCCGCAAGCGGTGTCCAGACCAGCAACGGCGACAACGATGGCTCCGACCGCACTCTTGGCACCAAGGCCGGAGACCCCCACGGTGCAGATCCACCCCAAGGTGCCGCAAAGACAGAGACGGCACCGACAACGGCCCCGACAGCGCTCTCGGCACCGAGCTCCGAAACCCCCATGGCGCCATATCCATGCTCTGAGCCGTGAACAGCTCCACAACTGGACACGGCGCCATGCTCAACCACGGCACCATTCATGGCACCGGGGTCAGAAACAGTCAGGGATGGCGCCATTGAGCCTCCCACAGCGCCAACAGCAGCAACGGCACCAAGCCACAGACCAGCACTGATGACAGTGCTAACAGATGGCGTCGACTCTGGCCTTCTGAGACACAGGCATGACACCAGGGGAGCCTTCGCCCCCAAAGGGGCGATTGCCAAGGTGGTGCCTTCCGCCTGTCCCCCGGGGGGTGGGGCAGACCAGGCCTCCTACACTGCGGAAGGGGCCTCTGCCATGGCTAGGCTACAAGAGGCAAAGAACCCCTCCTCCTCGGTCCGTATAGAACTGGGAGGGGACCCGGAGGAAAGGCAGAGAGAACGCGGCTTGGCCCGACGAGTGCACGCCCGACCCCCGAAAGTCAGCGAAGCTCACCCCACTTTCCACACGTGTTGCTCGATGACCTGGTGGTCCATGCAGAAACAGGCATCGCCCAAATCCATGCCGTGAAGTGGGCCAAGACACGCGAGGCAACGGTCGTGCTGGTCGGTGACGGAGTACTTACGGCCGCAAGGGCACCATTGCATGGGGGTCATCCCGTCTTGGAAGTCTTCTCGCCCTCAAACCTAGACATGACCTACAAGAAAGAATCACCAAACTAGACTCGGCATCGCAAAATAAAATAAAATAATGGAGCAATCTTACCAGGCGACGTCGAGTAGGCTAACAGAACTGGCAAGAGACAGGGGGCCGACGAACTGTGGCATGGAGTCGAAAAAGGTGAAAAATTTGAACTGCGTAGAAGAGGTAGGTCTCAAAATATTCTTCAGCAAAGTGTCCCATGAGGTGACCTCGACAGCGGGAGACGAAGAACTGGCGGGAGGGTGGAGTCGACAACACCCAACGGCCAACCTGCGAGCACCACGCGGTGAGTCGGCCTCAAGGGCGGCGCCGATAGTGCGTGGACTCCACCCACCCAAAAAAAAAAAAGGAAAAGCTCCCACGGGGTTATGACCTCTGGCCAAGTACCCAAAGGTGATGAATGGTGAAGACTGACACAGATGAGATCATTTCAATCAATCAATCAAATCTTTATTTATTCAGGCGATCATCATTGAGCAAGACTCATTTACAAGATGGACCTGATAAGGTCAGGTTCGAGTTGATGCACAGCAATTACATCACATACTTATGAGACAGTTATCCATACAGAAAAATGAAAATGTTATTTATAACACAATAATATACAGAGAATTCACATGTTAAAGCTTGGCAAGAGAAAGTTAAACTAACATCTACAATATGTACAGTACATATATATCACAATGAGGGCCATGACAGTCACTCACATAATGAGTACAAGGATGGTGAAGGGAATATTGGGTGCCATATACTGGCGGTGTCTGGCTGGAAGGAATATGCCATATGTGATTGGGATATGGTTTTGTGGGATGACTATTCTATCTGTAGCGGTAGCAACTGCATTTCTCTGTGAAGAAGGCTGTACAGTGCTACTTGAAGGATGTAAATGGAATGATAATGGACAGTTTTAGGGATTTTTGTACGGTGTTCCATGATATGGCTAGAGAATAGCTGATTGCTGCCCTCCCTATTTTGGTGTTGACTTTGGGCAATTTGAGCAGGATGATATTGTTGCTTCTTAGGGCATAGGAGCTGGGAGTGGTCAGGTTGAAGCAGTCCAGGATATAGCTTGGGAGTTTTTTTGATAAAGCTCTGTAGATCCATAGAGCTGCATTTCTGCTCTTCCTGACATGAAGGGAAACCCATCCAATTGCATCATAGAGAGAACAATGGTGAGTATTATATGCAGGTCTGTAATGAACCTTATTGCTCTATGGTATAAGGTATCCAACTTTTGAAGGTAGGGAGTGGGGCAGTGACTATAGAGGAAGTCTACGTAGTCAGTGACTGATATTAAGATGGCCTGGACTAATTTCATCTTTGAACCTCTATTAAGGAAGGGTTTTAATCTGTAGAGGAGGCCAAGCCTTAGGCGAAGCTTTTTCAGCAGTTGTTCTAGATGCTGAGTAAAGTCAAGTCTGTTGTCAATCCACACACCTAGGTATTTGAAATTTTCAACATACTCAGATTTTCTCCAAGTATAGTGTATTGGGGAAACTGATTGAAGAGGATGTGTTGGTGGAGTTTTGGGTTGTGAACATCATTGCTTTGGTTTTCTTTGCATTTAGCAGAAGCTTTTTCTCGAGAAGCTGATGTTGTAACAGGGAGAATTCTGCTTGTAGGATTTCATGAGCAACTTTAGTGAAGGGTTGCTGACATACAGTACAGTGTCATCAGCAAAGAGATGTACTGAGGACTTGGTAAGGGTTGAATCAATTTTATTTATATAAATGGCAAAAAGGATAGGACCCAGAATAAAGCCTTGGGGGACTCCTCTTGACAGTGGTCTTAATGGGGAGAGGTCACCTTCAGCTTTTACCTGCTGTGATCTACCGGACAGGTAGCATCTGAACCACTTAAGGGAGGATGGATCTAGGCCAATGGAGTGTAGGGATGAGAGTAGCAGTTCATGGTCCACAGTGTCGAATGCTTTGCTCAGGTCCAGGAATACTGCACAGACATTGTTCTTTTTATCCAGTTCGGTTTGCCAATCATTGGTGACTTTGGCTAATGCAGTGATAGTGCTATGTCTGGCCCTGAATCCAGATTGAGCTGGATTTAATAGATTAGCATTGTCCAGATATTCCCTTAACTGAATACTCACTAATTTCTCCAGCATCTTGGATAACACAGGTAGGATGGAAATGGGCCTGTAGTTATTAAGATCCATAGGGTCCCCTGATTTTAGAAGGGGGACCACTTGGGCTGTCTTCCACAGCGTGGGAATAGAGCCAGAGTTTAGATTTCGCTAAGGGAGGGAGCAGTCCTTTTAACTGAATCTGCTGGGTTTAAAATAAAAGTGTTTATCCTGGACACAACTCAGAGGGTTTACTTCTAGTTCTGGTGGCGAGCAAGGAACCAAGCTCATCTGTGACTGTGAGTGACTTGTTTTTGCGTTGGTACTGGTCAGTGCTGCTTGGAGCTACCTTTCTGGGTGACTGTGAACTTTCTAAGAGAGGGAGAGTCAGGTTCCTCCCCTCAGAGGAGTTGGGATACCCGTCTGAAGAGGTGCATTTTTAATTACCTGAAGTCTCTGAAAGACATGATTAGTCCGTCTGTCAAACACGACCAGGGTGCGGTCTTCACTCCCAGAGATTATGTAGTGCTCATCTGCTACGACCGAGAGAACGGCGCTGGAGTGCAACTTCCGGCTCTTCACCAATGGCTGGGCAGCTGGAAAAAAAAGCTGGAGGTAAAAGAGCTTTACCACTTGTTCAGCTGTCTCTCTTAGATCCAAGTATCACATATACAGTATACAGACCCACAATGTATAGGAATGGGCCATAGGTAAGACCCCCCCATTCTCCCTTGTATGCCTAGGACACCCCCCCCGACCCCTGCTTCGGACTGCCCCCTTCCCAAGGTTTTTATTATGCCTTGAACACCCCACTCCTTTTAGTATTCTAGTTGTGCCGCTGCTCCACACCTTAGCATACAGTGTAGCTCTGCTAGGGTCCCAGGCCAGTGTTGATACTGCAGTGCAGTACAAGGAGACAAGGAGGGGGTGAGGAGAGAGGTGCTGCACTGATGAACATGCAGTAAAGAAGTGGAAAGGACTACATAAAGGAGCAAGCAGTGCTAGGTTCAAAAAATACTTAAGGAAAAGCGAACGGAGAACCAGCACCTGCTTAAAAACATTCAAACTCTGTTTGTGCTCGAAATTGGATAATTACCAGCCGAGAATGCTCATGTAACACAAATAAATTTTAATTGATGGTACAAAAGCAAAAAACAACTCACTTAAAAGCAACTACTGTATAAAGGAGTCCATGTATTTCACAAAGTCCATAGGATTCCTTAAGTCCAAAAAGTACCATAAGATCCAAAGCAGTTCAAACGGCTGTATAATCCAAATTAAAGCGACAGCAAGAGCTGAGGGTCGCCTCCAACTGACGTCACCTGATGCGTTTCGCAGGTGGCTTTCTCAAAGGCTGGTAATTATCCAATTTCGAGCCTGGCACCATGTCGCCAGCCTTCCAGGCACCCCCGTGGCACAACACCAGTTCAACAACTTTCCAAGCATCCCCCTGCAACCTGGAACCACGTCACCAGCCTGTATAGCATCCTCTTATAGCCTGGCACCACAGAAACAGCCTTGCAGGTGTCACTCTATGGCCTGGCACCACACACTGCCAGCCTTGTAAACATCCCGTGGCCTGGAACCACATTGTCAGCCTGCAAAGCATCCCTGTGACCTGGCAACAGAAAGTCAGCCTTGCAAGCATCATCGTGTCCTGGCGCCATGTCACCAGCCTTGAATGCAGTGCCCCGTGGCCTGGCACCACATCACCAGCCTTACATGCAGTGCCCTGTGGCCTGGCACGTCACCAGCCTTGCAAGTATTGCGTTGTGGCCTAGTACATGCGGCCAGCCTTGCAAGCATCCCCCTGTGGCCTGAAATTATGTGGCCAGCCCTCCAAGAATCTCTCTGAGGCAGATGACCCGGTGGCACTGAGGGCTGAGGCGCTGGACACTTTACCTTGCGCCGCACCGGCAACCCATGTTCGGGAACGAGCACGGGTCGCCAGGGGTTGGCGGGGAGGAGAAGGATACAGCATCCGTCAGACTGCTCTCCTTCTCCAGGGAGGGGGGGTTTCACTTCCCGATGCCCAACTGCCCTCTGGCGGAGGCTGGGGGTCAGGGCACGGGAGGACAGCATTGGGAGGAGTCTGGGCATATGCCTGGGGGAGAGACGTGTGGAGGCATGCGCCTCTGCCCCTGCTGGCATCATTGCACGCCCATGGCTCCAGCAAGGGGGGAAAGCGAGCGAACAAGGGAAAATGTGGCACCTCTCGTGCGGCTTGATGGCCATCCGTGAGTGTTCGTCAGTAGCTGGCACCCAACCTGGATCCATGAGGGTGGGGAGTTAGGGGTTCCCTGCCACCCCGCTATGGGGAAGCCACAGGGGTTTCAGGGTGCCAGCGGTCCCGGTTGAGACGGACGGCGGATGCGAAGTCTAACGGGGCACAGAGGTGACCCAGGAGGATAAATAATCTGAAAAAAACCAAATAATAAAATCTCCCCGAGGCTAGCAACAAGAAGCCTGCCAGGATCTTGCTTACTACTCCCCATTTTCATAGTACAGTATCACCAAAGAGGTGCGACACTAACTCTAGTTTTAACCACTACTGAGAAAAGCAAGGCTGCGCCAGTCCTGGAGTTAAAGGGTACTATGTATTCACTATAGTTCTTGCGCTAGTGAAAAGCAAAACTGAATGTCAAACAAAAGACTTGTTTGCTAACCTCGTGGGTCATACACAGCCACTTTTTTGTCATACGATCCAGCCACCAGTATATCAGGTAGATAAGCTAGACAGAGCACAGCAGCCTTCCCTCTGTAAGAAAGAAACAAACATTTAAGAAACAGGCAATATCCAACAGCATCTCTGCCAGCACAAACCTGCCACTTGTTTTTTTTTTTTTTTTTAATTTCTTTTTATTAGTCTTATATGACAGCCTTACAAACACTTAGCCACAACCGACACTTTATAGAAATGTATACAGCTGTGTAATTACAATGGGATACCTAAAATGCAGTGCAGGGATTACCTACATAGGACGGCTGCAGAAATAAGATAAATATCCATCAAATGTTTTTTTTTCTTGGTGTTTGTTTCTTCCTGGGGCCACCAGTCGGCCAATCCATCTGCGCATCCCTTTCTCCGTCCGCTGTCTGACCTGCACTGGACTCCTGGAAGGGCAACTACCCAATTGCCCCACGGTTTACCCCCATGGCAGGGTTGCAGGGGGCAGTCAACCCCCCCCCGGCCTAGTATGGATCCATACTTGGTGATCCTTGCGGAGCCAGCACAGGTGCTTACAGATGGCCATCAAGCCGCTGCGACTGGATCCCCTCCCCCTTTTCTCCCTGTGGGCTCACAGCGAATGATGCCAGTGACTGGGTGCCCGGACGCCTCCTGTGCGCGCCCCGTCAAGCGCCCGGCCGACACGCCCCCATGGCGTGCAGCTCCATGCCACCAGCCCCAGCCTCTGCTAGGGGTCGGGCAAGCAGCGCCGCAGGATTCCCCTTCTTCCAGAGATGGAGAGCAGTCCATTGGACGCTCAATCCATCTCCTCCCTGCTGACCCACGGCAACCCTGTGCTCGTCCTGAACACAGGTCGCCGTCGTGGCGCGAGGTGTGGCGTCCAGCGCCTCAACCCTCAGTGCCACCAGGCCAGCCAATATCCATCACATTTTAAACTTTCAACATAAAACTGCCTTGACGGCCGGCCAACCCAGTGGTAGCGCTATCGCTTGCGACACTGAAGACCAAGGTTCAGCCTAGTTTCCCCGATCTGTGGGAATTATTAATACCCAATTTTGTAGAACTACAAAAATGGTTTCTCCTAAACAAAATGGTTTTGGATTGAAAAAAAAAAATCCACTTTTTTTATAACCAATGAAAGAAATTGCTCGTTGACCCAGTTCTTTCTTTATGTACTTATAACACATAACAAGATTCTTGTTAGTTAAGCGGTGGCATTGATTTGTTCCGAATAACTATCTAAACTACAAAAAAAACAACTTGAAAAATGGTCCCATTCATGTCTATGGCATGCGCCCCTGCACTCTCCATATAGTGACATCACAAAACGTGCCAAAGCAAGGGCCAGCTGGGGGTGGATCACACACTACAGAGGTACCAGAAAGTGGAAGGGAGCAACGTGGCTCCACAGAGCCAAAATATGATCTCTTCCCTTACAAAATAGGGGCTGCTAAAAAAAAGAAATACTAACAGCATACAACTTTGGGGCAGGTAAGGATTTATCATGCTGCTTGGGGTTTGCTGCTGGATAGTTGTTCTTTAAATAAACAAAACAAACAACTTGACACAGTCAGTATGGGAGAGACCCTCACAACACCATATCTGTTGGAATCAGGAGAAGCAAGTCTGGAAACTACAGCCCAGCAAGAAAGCGAAATACTGCAGTATGGAACATTTCTTTCGACCTTTAAATGAAATCAAGATGGTAACCTCCAGCACCGTGGTATTCTGTAACACCAGTACACTGAGACATTGGGAGGGGGTCTCCTTCCAAAGACTGTCTTAATGAACTACTCCCCCCAGCAAGGGGTTTACACCTCTAGTTCTCCATGCAGGGTCAGGATTAGTTTACATTTTTACCTTTGAATATTCACTATGTGTGCCCTTCATCATGCTTTTGTGCTTACTGTGGCAAGACGTGGCACTTCACAAGCAGGTTGCCTGCTTCCATACCAGTTATTAGTTTGCTGATCCAACATAGTTAAGCAGGGTGCTGTGGGCAGGGGGATTAATAACAACCATCAGCGGAACAGTCACCTTATGTAGCCAAACTCTGCGCCGTCATCAGCCATGTCCCAGAGTTTGATGGAGCTGTCCCAGGATCCGGAGCACAGACAGTTATCTCTGGAGGCAAGAGACCATACCCAGCCCTGTACAGCAAAGATGCCAACAAAACAGCAGCATGAATGACAGTGCTTGGGAAGCTGAACATTAACAACTACATGCATTTCGAAGGAACTCTGTTTTTTCCTCTACTACTTTGTATCTGCTTACTGTTCCCACTCCCAAACATTCTTCTGCTTGTCTGGGTCGGAGACCCATCACCACCTTTGGAAGGGTCATGTCTAGTTTCTGGAGCTCCACTCTTTGCCCTGGACGTGTTCCACCCAGGAAGGGGCTTCCTCTTGTGCTAGCCTGTCAGCTGCTTGACTGCCCCTGTTAAGGATGAGTCAGAATCAGGAGGGGAGGAGGAAGGGGCTAAAGGTCTGGGTGCATCAAATGGGCACATTGGGGTATAATGACACCTTCTGATGGGAGGGGCCATTTTCCATGTCCTTTCTTAAGGGACCTGCCACAGGGAAGCAGAGGCACACTGATTTGCCTTGTATATTTGGGTAAACAGCATCTGCACATATGCAAAGCAAACATACAAATCTTCATGGCAGGTGGAAAAGAAAAAAAACAATAGAAAATTGCTCAGTTGAGATGCAATATCTTGTTCATGGGAGGGTGGAGCGCCTACTTTTACCCAGTTTTGCAGCGGGCAGGGAATAATGCACAGACAGTCCAAGAAACTTACACAGGGTCATAGTGGGGCAGTGGCTGTGGTAGGATATGAACCTGGGACCACAAGTTCCCCAGTTCAGAGTTCTACCCACTAACCCGAATAACCAGGGGCCTTAGTAAGGTGATAAAAGATGCAGGGCTCAGCCCTCAATGATGGTGGTGGCTGTGGATGGTTTTGTGACAGGACTAATTCCAGCAGTGGCATTCAGCCAAGGTTTGTGGCTGATATTACATCATCTGGGGCTCGAGCCCCCAAACATCTGGATCTAACAATGACCAGCGTACTGCCATCCTAATTTACATCCCTATTTCAGCATTTTCCTTACCAGAAACCTTCATGACTGACTGACACAGAAATACAAACAAACAATCGAGAAGATAAAGTGACAGAAAACTGCAGATGCTGAGGTCACCTTATGTGTTCCATTAGGTGGATCCCCCAGGGTTTTCACCAAAACCTTCTCCTCGTCCTGTCCCAGCTTCCTCAAATCCCACACATTGACGTTGAGGTCCCGAGAGCCAGAGACGCAGAGTGTTCCTCCCTAGGAGAAAAATCGAGAATCTCTGAGATAGTCAGCCACTGAAGGACAGGATCTCTTCTTACTAAAGGAATGGCAGAAAGTAAACAAGGAGTGGAGGCAATAAGTTCCTATGCACTACAAAAGATGGCATTTGTGATATAAGAGTGTCATCTCCTGCTGCTTGAGCAAGAGGGCTGGAAAGGGAAATAGTCCTGGCTGCCCAAACTGCGCAACATTGTGCTCTTGCAGCAGAAAAGACATCCCTCGGAGCACTTATTAATCACTAAACAGCAAGCTCTAGTTGTTATTTAATTAAACTACTGTAACATCCCCCCACACCACCCAAGTGGAACGCTTCACTTTAATATGTGGCAACAACTGCGTCTAGGATAAGGTGGCCTGTGGTTCTCAACATTAATTGGCTGAAATCACACAAACGATTATAAATCCTGACATTGCTCTTAGCCAATCAGGACAGTTTACTTCTAGGCACTAATGTGATTTCACCCAATCAGCACACAGAGCCACTGCATCTCTTATCCTGTGTACAGTGTGCTCTTGTGTGGAAGCGTTTGGAGGAAGTGCACCACTGCAGCACCATGAGGAAGAACTGTACAGTAAAATTAAAAATAAAAGAAAAAACTTATAAATCACTCGAGCTAAACTTAAGTGATTTATAATGAGAACAGGGTCTCTGAGAGGCATCTCTTACAGTATAAGAGACTCCCTCTTGTGAGGTTTGGGTAAACATAACTGCTCAGCTTTGCTTCGTGGTCCTCTCACCCAAACCTCACGCTTAAGAATCTCTTATACCATAAAAGACATCCCATGGAGATAATATTACTTAAATATATACATACATATATTTTTCTTGTTTGCAAAAACGCTGTCAATGCACCAGTTAGGGTTAAAGCAACAAAAGTAGGGAAGTGTGGTGTTAGGGTTCCCAGCCCTAACACCCCACCCCCACCCTATAGGTAGCAAACCAGGCATGGGGTGTTCCCTGGGGTTCTCCAGCCTAACACACACCATTCTCATACACTGTACACATCTCGGCTTCTTTACTGATGGAAGGTGGTGAGGGTTAAGCTGGAGAACCCAAAGGCACACCCCACGCCTGGTGTGCTGCCTGCAGAGTGGGGGTGGGGTGTTAGGGTTGGGAACCCTAACACCACATTTCCCTACTTTTGTCGCTTTAACCCTGGAGATGGGCAGAGAAGGCGTGCCGCAAATCAAATAGGATCTGGGCTGTCAACACTGAGTAGGGAAATGGGCAGACTAGGCGTGCCATATTGTACTTATCTTCCGTCAGATTCTATGTTTCTAAGATCTGCCGTTAGCAGTCTAAGGCATCTAAACAGAAAATGCCATGACCTAGATTTCTGCAGTAGAAATAAGGCAGTTTGGCGTAGAGTGGGCATACAAAAGGCCCACATCTGAGGTGCCCCCTCTATCAACTAATGATCTCACCAAGTCATTTGTGAGGATGGGTCTAAGGTCATCTGAGCTCGTCTTGCAAAGTATTCAAGACTCCTGGCACATAGAAGGCCTGGAGTATGATCCTCTGCTCTAGGTCCTTTTCCCACATTTCCACAACTTGTCTGTGGGGAGTGTACTTTGTTTGCTTGTGTAACATGTCCCAGACTGTTGCCTGTCTGGAAGGGGAGTGGAGTGTGTTGTGGTTGATAAGATCTACCAAGCCCCAGGGGCCACATGAAAGAAATCGCACCTCCAAAATACTGAAAAGTAGAAGAGACAGAGTCGGGTTCCAGACACCTTGTGTTTGGAGCTCCAATAATGAGTTACCCAATCCAACAGGGAGCATCTGAAGAGTATCAACCGAGGCTCCGGCTGGGAAAAGGGAAACCTGGATAAGACTGACCATCACTGACTATCAAGCGAGTGATCTAACTAGCGGCTTGACCACCTGCTGTCAGAGCCAGCCTGCGTTACATGGAGCAGGCTTAAAAAAAGATTATGCTGCAAAACTATCTGCAGGAGAAGCAGTGATCCACACTCTGGAAGGAGAGAGAGGTTTAATCACAACTAGAAAGCCTGAGAACCGTTGTTGCTGAAAGGGTTAAAGTCGAGATCTTCAGACTCTGCAGAGCTGAAAAAAGGATTCACTAAGGCAACCTGGAAGCTAAATTCCTCGGGTGTGTAGAGGCAACATAAGGCACCTTGCCCATTTTGTTTTATTTATTTATTTTTTTTTTTAAAGCATATCCAGGGAAGCAACCCTGAAAAAAAGAGTTGGCAACTGCTAAGGCCACAGTCTGCATAAGCAGAAGAAGCAGAACCCCGTTCTTTTTGTTTTTCCAGGAGAAAGAGAGTTCCGAAGGGATAAAATAAGGGAAAACCCCCAGGAGCTAGGAAAACCAGAAGAGGCCAGATCTGAGGCAGAGTAAAATGGATTGCTTCCAGACAGACCAAGCTAGAAAGTCCTCATCGTCCTCAGGGAGATGAGGATGGGGCAAGACTCAGTCCAAAAGACCCTCTTGGCCAGATAGGACATCGAACACGGCACCCAGAGCGCTGACAGCTATGGTGTTGTACCCGGAGGTAGAAACAGCATCGGATACTGAAGGAGACGTGGTGCCAGACCCCTGCCAGACAGAACCAGGCCCAGACATGGTGCTAGGTCAACACAGCACCAGGACAAACACAGCGCTGAGCCAGGTGCCAAGGCAGGAGAGAAAGAAAGGAGACTGGCACCAGGGAGATGCTGCAGAGTTGAACCAGCACTAGAACCAGGGCTAGGAAGGCACCATCAGAGACCTAGAAGGCCAAACTAGGCATCAACGCCAGCCCCAGAGCACTAATGACCCCAACAGCACCAAGGTGACCAGAGTGGTACCCGGTCGGTCCTATCAAATGATACAAGGTAGGGGTGCAGCCAGCGGGGCAGGAGTCGGCAACGTGGTCACTGGCATGGGCAGAAGGCCGTTGCTGGAGCCAAATGCTCTATCTGGCTTGAGGGAGGGCCTCACCTGTGGGTTTAGTGCCACCAACATACAACGGCCAGGGACCGGACCCACCAGCAGTGATACCCCAGCCTGCCGCTACACCTGCTGCTCCAAAGAGCTGCCCAGGGAAGACTGCCCACTGGGAACCCCCCTAAAGAATGGGGGGGGGGGCCGAGACTCCAGGCCCGAGGTCTCAGTGTCCCGGCACCAAGGCCCACGATGATGTGGATGACACCAAAAGGCCATGGCCACAGGAATCAAGGCTATCGCGGAAGACTTCCCATAGGGTGACCTTAAGTGAAATAATTTCTTTCACACCTTGAAAGGCGAGAGAAAGAACTCAAGGCTGAGCGGCACCAAGAACCTGACCGGAATCGGAAACTGGACCTCTCATTCGTGCTCCTGAGGACTGCCCTTTTCCCAATCATAGGACCGTCCACAGTCAGAACCCTTCCCTCGTGGGAAAGTGGACTGGACATGGTCAATGCTACTGGAACAGCCTGCCAACCACGGCGCAGAGCCAACATGGCTCCTTGAGTGTTTAGAGACAGTAGAGAACCAGACAAGAAAAAAAAAATCTGCGGATCCTTGGTTTGTCAGAGGGTGCGGAAGGTGAAGAGCCCCTATCTTTTGCCAGGACAATGCTGCCTAACACTCTGGGTTTCGAGGAGTTGGATCCCCCTTTTCATCTTGAAAAAGTCTACCGTATTACTCCCCGCCGTGCAACAGCCGATCACTTGGCTCCACGCACCCTCCTAATCGTATGTATGGGCATTGGGAATAGGGATCGGGCCCTGAATGCTGCATGACAGCGTAGATCACTGAAATACGGTGAGGACACTCTACAAATGTTTCCAGACCTCTCTTACAATATCCGGCAAAGGCGTAAAGCCTTTGATGGACTTCGGGGCAGATTGAGAAGCCTGAAAATCCCTCACCAACTGCTGTTACCAGCTAAGCTACGCATTTCTTGGCAGGGGAAACAATATTTGTTTAACGAAGCAAAAGATGCCAAGAGAATGATCTGTAGGATTGAATCGGAGCAGGCAGAGGATGTTGAAGGCTAATCCTCAGATGCTGACTGAGTTGCTGGACAGGTCTAGTAATTGGTTCTGTGGTTTTGTGGGGATGGGCCGAGAGACACGGGTGCCTGATTTCCCACTTTAATGCAGAGACTGTATCAACACATTTTAACCAGCATGGGTAGCTTTTCTTCTGTGAACTGTTGGAACTCCCCAGTTCCTTAAACTCCTCCTGAACTATTCTGGCTCATCCCTAGCCAGGTCATTTGTCCCCAGATGGACACTGACGTCCAGCTCTCCCTCCCTTCCTGCTGCCCCAGCGATCCTTTGGATCTTCTTTCCATCCCTGCAAGCCGTGGTGCCGGGGAAGACACCTAACCTCCCTTTCCTCATCCTTACCTGCCCCCAGCTGAATCCCCTAACTATGGAGTCCCCCGCCAGGACTTGCTTCTTTCTCATCTGGGGTCCTCTGCCACCCCCGTTGGGGTCTCCACTATGAAGGACCCCCACATCCACTCCAGTCACTACTTTGAATGCCTCTGTGGTACTTTCCTGCTTGGCCAGTGTGGCGTAGGTGTTTTGTAGTGGTACCGAATGGGGGATGTGCATATGCTCCACAACCCTAATCCTCCCCGAGCAAGCTGCTGTCCATCTGCTCCTCCTTCTGGGCAACCTCCAAGGTAGTGGTGGTGGACTAGGTGGTCCCTGAGTGGGGGAGCAGGTCTTCTGACTCCAAGCCAACTCGGCCTTGAGCCTGGCAACCTTCTCCCCTCAGCCCAGAGAGGTGCATGCAGATGGGTCAGCAACGCAGTCTCCAGAAAGTCACCCTGAAGACTGCCGCCCCACAGCCACTGCAAAGTACCACTCCCAGTATAACGATGTCCTCCATTGCCTGTTTTTCTGTTTTGCCTCCTTTAGCCCCTTTGTACCCTTTGCCTAACTATTGCTGGATCTTAACTCACCTCTGCACTGCCCGTTTTTGTTTTGTGCACTTTAAACCCTTAATTACTCCTATCCTAGACAGTGTGATTCACCTATTTCCACACTGTTTGTAGACCCTAACACATCAGACAATAATAAAGACACTATTTCACCAAGTTTCCCCACAACTTATCCTACCTTTGTCTCAAAAAAGCCTCTTCAATTCCTGTCTGTGACCAAAACACACAGACTCTGCCTCTAGACGAGACTTGGTGAGAAAAAACTGATGGAAAATTTTTCATAAAAATCACTAAATTGATACATAAATTATAAATTCTAGCTTTAAAGGACTAAAAACTGAAATGAACTGAAGCGGCTGTTGTACAGATGTGAAGTTCTGATTCCCAAAGGGCAAGCGATGTCATCACTGAAGTGTACTCAGCAAGAAAAAAGGAACTGAGGCAGTTGGGGGGGCTGGTGCCAAGGTAAGCCTGGCACCATCGAAAGCCACTTCACGATGCATGCTGCACATGCACGGGTTTGCCTTGACGCCAGCAGGGTCCTAGTGCCCAGCACAGACCCATTAGTGGGAATTAATGCTGAAGATACGTTCCTGGAAGAGCAAATATTCACAGCATTTTTATAAATAATGTGCGAGCTGACTTACTATACAAGACAGTAATGTGATTGTCAAAGGCCAGGTACTTTATGCTCATGAGAAAAGCACATTTCTAACTGGAATTAAAAGCCATACAGTACATTATCATTATTATGTTTCATGTGTTTGGGAGAGAAAAAAAACAAAACACAACAACTAGTGGTACTGATTGTCAGTTTTTTTTTTTTTTTTTACACTTTTGGTAACCTTGCTGCTTGAGGAACCTGTACCTGCCTCTCCTGACTCACAGGCCTCTGCTCTTACCCAGATTCCCCCTACAACTCTAAAGCTCAATTCCCTCAACCTCCGTGATCCATCCACAGTAATCTGAATTGCCGTGTTTGAACACTGCTGTTGATAATACAATATACTGTGAATCTCGACATGCACCATTACCCCTGTTGCACTGCACTACCTTGTTACAATTTGTCTTTATGTTAACTGTGACCTTGTTTAGCTCTGTGCATTCTATTTACAGTGTATTCATTATTTTTGTGTTAACTATGACCTTGTGTAACTCAATGCATAGTATATATTATTTTGCCCTCTTTACCCTACCACGAGTCACCACTGAAAAAGGGACTGCATGGTCTCAGTGGGCTTACCTGGTTAACCAAAATTCAAACAAACTCCACCCCTGCACTGCACTTGTTTACAGCTGCTGCTGTGCGTGCCGACCAATCAAAATGCAAAGTAAAATAATGATGTTCCGTTATTATTTTATTTATTAGAATGTTGGTAACCGGGTAAGTCCACTGAGACCACGCAGACCCTTTTTCAGTGATGACCCGGGTTTCAATGGTGAACACAGTACAATAGATAAATACAATAATAATCTACAGGATACAAAAAGATTTAACAATGTTGCAAAAATTATTACGGTGGAAAGCCAGGTAAGTAACTTAAAACAGATCAGGCATTAAGCATATATAAATAAACAGGATAACTAATATTATACAATATATACATAGCAGGAACACGAGAGCAGGTGGATTTATTTATTTATTTTATTTATTTAGTTATCAAGTCTAGGATTACAATACCGTTGAGCCATGGCTCTTTTACAAAGGTTCCACGTCAGAGAAATACAAATTATGGGGAACATCAAGACAGGCATTACAACAATGTGGACATTGCAAACAGAGTACAGATTAATACAGTTCAAGGGTAGCATTGTAACAAGGCAGCCAGTGGCATTTGTCAGAGAAAATAGACAACAGATAAGAAGTGCCAGAGTCATAGGGAGAGGGAAGCGGGTGGGGGGGGAGAAGGAATGTAGGAAGGGTGGCGAGAGGGTGAAAAGTGCAGCACTGGGTATACCAAGATGAGAGGTTAGAATCCAGTGAGGAGGGGAGGGAGGGAGGGAACAACTGGAGCAGAAAGGGAAGTGGAGAAACAAGGTTAAGTTGGGCAGTCACAGGAGCTGTTGGTAGTGAGATAGTCCCGGAGCCTAGTTTTAAACATACCAATAGTTGGGGCAGAGGAGATGGTTGGGCTGAGGCCATTGAACCAGAGTGGTGCTCGATAAGCAAAAGAGCGTTGTCCCTGTGAAGTGTGACAGTGGGGGACTTTCAGTAGCTGTAGCGTGGATCTCCTAAGGCACCATTTGTTAATTCGGTGTTGTAACAGAGCTGAGACCCCAGAAGGCGCAAGGCCAAGGTAGATTTTTTTGACCATGGAGCAGGTGAGAAACTTTATGCGGTTTGATAGTTGGAGCCAGCCGGTCTGAGTGTACAGGTCACATGTGTGGGTGATACGGTGAGTACCAGTGATGAGCCGACATGCTTTATTTAAGGCAGTTGAGATACAAGATACATCTATCAAAGTAACATAGACTAGGCACTAATGATGCTATAAGGATTATTTAAAGCAACTACAGAGGAGGGAGGTCAGTAGGAAAGAGGTAAGCTCATTTTTGAAGGAGGATAGGGTGGGGCAGGAGAGCAAGTTGGGGGGGAAGGAATTCCAAATAGAGGGAGCTGAGAAGGCGAATGAGCGCTTACCTGATAGGCGTTGCATCTTCTGGATTGCTAATAAGGGTAAGGAAGTAGATCTATGCGTGTGTATGGGTGCTTTTTTGTAAATAATTCTCCTTAGGCAAAGGGGATTAAAGAGCTTGGTAAGTTTGAATACAAGGCATAAGGTGTGAAACGGTAACCTTGAGTCATAGGCAGGTCACTGAAGAGAATACAGGGCCTCACAGTGGTGTTTTCTGGAGTCCGCTCCAAGGGCAAAACATCCAATCCTACGATAGAGTTGACGAACCTGTGCAAGGGAAGAGGATTGGGCTGAGAGTAGTAGAGGAACACCATAGAACAAAATAGGGAAAGGGGATGTTGATGCAATGTTTTTAGAGGCGTCGTTAGCTAAAAGAGGGCAGAGGTGGTATAATAACCCGAGCTTCAGGTTTACCATTTTGGTAAGCTGAGTTGCATGATGCTCCATTGAGAAGGAGGCATCTAAGTGAACCCCAAGGTATTAAAAGCACTAACCACCTCTATGGGGTCTCCTGACTGTGTACTGATCTGGAGCGGTTTGGTAGGTGGATTATGGAAAAGTATAGCTTTTGGTTTTTTTGTATTTAGAATTAGGTGATTGTCAGAGAACCAGGTCTCAAGCGCAATAAAATCAGACTTAAGGCTTTGGTTAAGCCAGTCTGTATTGTTAGATGAGCAGTAAAAGATTGCATCATCAGCATATAATTGCACGGACGCACCGCCACAGAAGTTGGGGAGCTCGTTGATAAAAAGTGAGAATAGTATGGGGCCAAGAATAGAACCTCGGGGTACTCCGTGTGAGATAGGCCTTGAAGAAGAGAGTGAACCAGACCATGTTACCCTTTGCAATCTTCCAGTGACGTAGTCATGGAACCATGTGAGTGCTAAGCGATCTAGACCTAATTGATGCAATTTACCAAGTAGAAGGTGGTGGTTGACTAGATCGAAGGCCTTAGCCAAGTCGATGAATACTCCACCGGTTAGAAGACCAGCATCACTTGCATTAAGAATGTCAGTCGAGACTTTGACAAGGGCTATGGTAGTACTATGGCCCTTCCTGAAGCCATGCTGGCAGTCTGTGAGAAGATGATGTAAATCTAGATAGGATTGCAGCTGAATATGCAGGATCCACTCCAGGATCTTAGCCAGTGGGCAGAGAATTGAAATAGGCCTATAATTTTCCACAGCGTGGGTTCCCCCCTTATGGAGACCTGACACTTCACCAGAGAGGATGGATCTATTTAGAAGATCACAGACAGGTGCAGCGAGTGCTGTTGCCCCTAGTTTGAGAAACCTGTGTTCTAATGTGTCATGGCCAGGGGAGCTCTCTGACTTGAGATTTGATAGCCTGAGGATTTCTCTTCTAGTGGCTATTTTTGGGTGGAAAGGGGGTTGGGAGCCAAGAGTGGCATGATGCTGAGTAGGATAGAGAAATCTGAGACTGGTGGCAGGTGAGCTGTGTACCTATCAAGGTCAGTGAGGAACTGATTAATTCCTTCTGCAATGGATGGGGATCTTGAAGGAGGTGGCTGCCAGACGATGTGGAGCTTGGACACTGAGTCAATTTACCTTTGATCAAAGAATTGATAACATTTCCAGAATTCTTTGGGCTTGCTGAGATTCTCAGTCTGAAGTGAGTGGAGAGAGGTACGTTTAGCACCCTGTATCCTATTTTAACACTTATTTCTCAGCTGTCGATAATATAGCCAATCAGAATGAAGGATGCTGTGTTTATAGGTCTTCCAGGCTGCATCCCAACTCTTCATGAGGGTCCCGATTTCAGTAGAGAGCCAGGGTGCCTTAATAGCCTTAGATCTACGTCTAGTAAGTGGAGCATGTCTGTTGACAATGTTTTTAAAGGTAAGGATAAAATAATCGAGTGCCTAGTCTATTGAGGGGAGGACAGTAATGGGTGTCCAATCAGCATTACTAATAAACACTGAGAAATGGTCTACGTTAAACTGAGACATTTTCCTGGATTCATGTATTATGGGTGGTAGGGCATCAAAATTATTACACCACACACAGTAGGTAGGAGAGTGGACACTAATACAATCTGGTAAAACACTGACTGTTTTGATCCTATGTGGGCAATTAGATAGTAACCAATCCAACAGCACTGTAGTACTTGTTTTGGAGTTATGTCTTCTGGGCAAGGAGATAAGTTGGTTGAACTTTGTGTCAGAGACTAGTGTATGAGCCTTGTTTTTCTGGGGGGGACAGCCAATCAACATTGAGATCTTCACAGATTACTGTGTCATGAGGGGGAAGAGCTGACAATGCTGACATAAGGGAAGGCAGTTCATTGGAGGCGTCCCGCGGGGGTAGGTAAATACATCCAATAAGTGGTTTCTTAACATTGCCTGAAGTTAGTGAGATAAATAAAGATTCCACATTGGGAGGTATGCCAGAGGGAGAAGAGATCAAAGTGACATGAAATTTAGGCTTAACATATATTAAAACACCCCCCCCCTTCTACCTAAATGGTCATGCATGTGGCAGGAGTAGCCAGGGAGATCAATTTCATGTTGTATACCAGGCTTCAACCAAGTTTCTGTTATGCCAAGTTGCCCAAGCATGAATCTCAGAAATTTTAGGCCAGAGGCTTTGAGCGTTTAAACAAGTGATTTTGGTGCCTTTTTCCCCTCAACGTGTAAGGGGCAGAAGCAGATAGAGGACTCTGAGGGCCAGGGTTAACTTCTACGTCATCAGCAAGACGGAGGAGTAAGAACAAGTGCATGACCGGAGTTAACTTTAAGAAGTGTAGGCCTACGGTATTTATGCTAATCCTACATAACAAGTGCAGGGAGGTTCAGGTACATACCCCAAGGTAGTAGGTATCCTTTTGCATGAGATGAGTGAGTTGAACGGGAGCTGAATTGCTGATGTTGGTTTGGCTAGAATAGAGGGGTGAGGATTCTTGAGGCGGGGGGGGGCTAGGCACTGTGCAATAATTCTATCAAGCAGAGAAAAGGATAAGATAAATAATAATGCAATAGCACTGCCCAGCTTGGCCATGCTGTAACCTGACACAGGACAATGACGACGGGCAATCTTCTAGAGGCCAAGCCTCCTGGAATTATTTGTAGACCTCAAGTAAAGTTGACAGAGTAACCGCCGGGGTATAGAGATTGTTAGTAACTTCACTTCTGAAAAGTCACAGTAGCATGGTGAGACCTAGGAAGATATAATTCTTCAAATGGCGACGGTGTAGAGGAGAAAGCTGACTTGCAGTAGATCTCATGGTGTTTAATGGGGATCTACTTAGCAAGAGAAATGTAGATGTAACAGAGGGCTGGGGGAGGGGGGAGAAGCAACCCACTTCCAGATGGACAGAAGAGGCTGGTGAAGGAGTGATTTAGAAACAAAGGAGATGTGCAGAGAAGCTGAAGATTCTAGGGCGTCCGAGATGATTGATCACAGTGAGGGTTATGTTGGTGGGCTTAAGTATCTGAGTAACTGAGTAGGTACACCGTCTTAAAATAGAAGTGTGTGCCTTTAAGATGTTAATTGCTAAATTAACTCCAATAGTGAGTTTCCATAGGATAATGTGCTTCCTGTAAGGTAAGCAGTCACACAGTCTTATGGATAAGTGTGCCTTTAAGAGTTTATAGCACACAAAAAAAAAAGACAAAAAAAAAAACAAAACACTAATGGTAGTAGCCAATGGTGACTAGCTTCCTCTAAGGAGGGCGGGGTGAACATGTATTTAAAGGAGGCTTGGGAAAGGGTGGGGCAAAGGGCAAAACACCTGAGTCACTAAATTACACTTCTGACTGTATGTCTTTGGCTACAAAAACAGGCAGGAGCCACCTATGTTTAGTACTTTAACAAAATGAGTTTAGCAAGTTATGGTATCCCAGATTGAAATTACAACATAAAATTCAGCTCATGAAAGCACAATTCCCACCTAGGTGGCTGTATCAAGTCCTGCTCTGAGTTTTACGCTCTACCAGGAGCTGCGGAGAGCAGCACAGTACTGCAAGACTGGGTTAGGACAGGGCAGATCTCACCGTGTCCTATTCTGAGCTAGATTCCGACTATAATTCAGACAGGAAACCAAGATCAGTTCTTTTACTGCAATAAACTTGAACTTGAACGTTACTGTTGTTTCTGGTCTATTTGCTGCTTCCTAACAAATTGCTAAGCTGGAGCCATCAGGATCACAATTAATTTTAAAAAAATAGCTCACAGTGCTTTCACTATTAATTCTCCAGGTTTTAAAATAAAATAGTTCCCACTTCAGCCAGTGAGCAAGGAGAAAACACTGCAGTTCCCAAATGGCTGGAGGAAGCCTTTGTTCAATGAAGGCACCAACATTCAAAAGCGAGGAGATTGGCTGTGCGCAGGGACACAGCTGGCTGATGCTCAGAGGGCACAGAAACATAGAAGTTGACGGCAGATAAGGACCGCAAGGCCCATCCAGTCTGCCCATTTCTTTTTGTACCTTATAAATGTGCTATCGGCCTTTGCTCTGTCAGTGGCCTATCTATTCATACTCATCTGTATTGCTCCCTTATGCCTATCCCATGCCTGTTTGAAGCCCTGCACTGTATTCATAGCCACCACTTCTTGTGGTAAGCCATTCCATGCATCCACCACCCTTTCTGTGAAAAAGAATTTCCTCATTCCCTTAATCGGCCTCCTCTAATTTCATGCTGTGTCCTCTTGTCCTGCTATTTTTCTTATATTTAAACATGTTAGACTCTTTCACCTTGTTTATGCCTTAAGGTGTTTGAATGCCTCGATCATATCACCCGATCATATCACCTCTCTCCCTCCTTTGCTCAAGGGTATACATATTGATCTGCTAATCTGTCCTCAATGTCTTCTGATGCAGTCCCTGCACCATTTTGTTGCCTCTTCTCTGGACTGCCTCAATTTGGTTAATGTCCTTGTGAAGGTGTGGCTCCAAACTGCATGCAGTACTCCAGATGGGCCTAATCAGTGTCTTGTACAGAAGGATTATTACCTCCTCTTACGACTTGTGATACCCCTACTAATACACCCTAACACCCCTAGCCTTACCTACTGCTTTAGAGGTCTGCTTGATGATTTTAGGTCATCAGTGATGATGATGCCCAAGTCTCTTTCTTCCTTTGTGACTGCTAGCAACTCCCTCCCAGCCTATAGGTGGCTTCAGGTTTCTCTCTTCCTATGTGCATGATTTTGCACTTCTTTGCATTAAATCCCAGTTGCCACTCTTCTGACCATTCTGCTAGTTTATCCAGATCTCTTCTCATTCTGCCCACCCCATCTGGATCATTTACTCTGTTGCAGATCTTGGTGTCATCTGCAAACAGACAAGCCTTACCCTCTAGTCCATCTGCAAGGTCACTAATGAAGATGTTGAAGAGGACTGGCCCCAGGACTGATCCCTGAGGTACCCCACTTGTGACTTGCATCTCTTCTGACTGTATACCATTTACCACCACTCTCTGTTTTCTGCCCGTCAACCAGTTTGCCACCCAGTTGACCAACTTCTGACCCACCCCGAGCCTACCCAGCTTATTTATCAATCTTCTATGTGGAACAGTGTCAAAAGCTTTGCTGAAGTCAAGGTAGGCGACATCAACTGCTCCCCCTTGCATACCTTATTGGCTGGATGACGGGCTGGGAGCAGCTCCTGCAGCTACAGCTGCGGGTGGCGAATGCCCAACGGGACAGGGCTCAGGCTTATCAGCTGGACGATAAAATGACTGTTCTGCGTTCCCAGCATCATTTTCTTGATAACAGAATAACATTAGTGAGTTTATTGTGGAATAAACTGTTTGTAAATCTGACTTGTGACTGCAGAACACTGTCCACATTTAGTATAATATCTAATAATTACTAACTAGCCACAGTTACAACCTGAAAATAGCACTCCAGTGTAAGTCGCTCACCTGCAGCAAAAGTATAGAGTCGACTGAGGCAAAGTGGCCATTGTCCAGGGAGAAATGTTCCCTTTTCTTCTCCCTGTCAGTCCAAAATGAAAGGTGCTCCTCCACATCTATGCACGCGGCTGGCCAATCAAACTCCTCCTCTAGCAAGAAAAGCAGAACAGGTAAACACTGTTTTGTTACTATATTGTTCATCAGCGGTTGCCCTTCTTATGACGTGTCCCACCCCCAACTCCCAGTCCTATCATGATATCAGTGACTGTTCTTCCCAAGCCAAAAAGACAGTGATGGCACTGCCACTGCAGCAGGATGACAAGTTGTCTTGGTTACTCAGCCACTCCCCTGCATGGGATTGCCTGATGTACCAGCCTCGTGGGGGGAGGGGGGGCAGGATGTAAGTTGTCATCCACAGTGTCCTATGCTGCTCTGCAACTTCACCAAAGAAGGTACTTAAATGGTGGGCCAATCCTGCCCTTCCTTCTGGAGTCACCAGCACACTACCAAGAGTCAAGCTCAGAAGCATATCCAAGCTTCCTGCATGTCGTGGAACACACTACCCACCCCACCACAGGGTCAGGCAAGCATTTTTGTTTACAATTAAAGAGGGGTCTGGTTGCCAGCAACAAAGACCCTGTTGCCATCAACAGAATGCAACTGGTCTACATGCTGGATAACTGGAATTTCAACTGGAACTTATCCCTTACATAGAGTCCACCAATAGCCCAGGCTTATTCAGGAGCTAGAGTCATAATGCCCTGCTGTTTATATCTTACCTATTTCCACAGCAACAGACTGATGTCACAAGCAGGCAATTAGGACATCAAAAGAGAGGTAGGGGCAGCTTAAAGGTGTGGTGGTGCAGGCCAGAAACATAACCATGTAAAAAGACACCACTGGTCTAGGGCTGGGGTGGTGGTGGTATAGCCAAATACCGAACCCATGTCTCTGACACGGTAGTGTATGCCCTCCCAGATAGCATCATCTAGTCCAGTTTTAATCTCATAATATATACAAATTTTCATAGAACTCAGCCTACCATGTACCACTGGATAACAAAAACCAACTAGCTTCTGGGTCCGAATTCTCCATGTCACTTTGTCCTTTATGATGTCCCGCAGCATCTTGCAAACCAGGGGCAATACACTCTGGACAAACCTAGCATCCAAGTACGAGAAGATCTCCAAAATCAGTTCCCAGGGCAGGAAGGGCTGGCCAACGGCTTCATCCACACTGGCTGGTGACCTTTTCAGCTCAGGCAGCTGGGGCTTCACATCGGTAGACAGAGTGTCTGCTGGTGCCAACTGCAACCTGTTACCCATCTCAGAACCTAGGCTGCATTTTTTGGTATTAGCAGAGCTGCGGACACGGTTTATGTACTCCTGTGCTTGCAGATCAGGGTCCACCTCAGTTTCTGTGTCAGACTCGCTGTCTGATAGCAGGTTTTGGGCAAGAGTATTTTGTGATGGGTCCATTGTTATTTAAGAATGATACAGCTAGTGTTTCCTGTTAAACAAAAATAAAACTGGTTATAGTCAGTTGCAGTGATGAACAATTCAGTCTTGTACCGTGAAGCTGCGCAAATATCATCAACAGTACCAGTGTGTTATGTAACAAATTATGCAAGACAGATATGGAATTAGGTAAGCAATAATACCCGACAGAATGGACGTTATTGGGATATAATGAACTGCCCAGGGGCATAATGAGGCCCGAAGCTGCAGGCGGAGGGCCTTATAGCCCTTGGAAGGTCCGTTATATCCCATAATGTCCACCCTGGGGGTATTATTGCGCTTGGAAAATGGTCTGGGCATCAAATTTAAAGTACAAAATTTGAAAAATTAATAAAACAGATACAATGCAGTGAAAAAATATGTGTATTGAGAAGCAGTCCCTCAACTGGCACAATTGCCAACAATTGCCAGTAGAGGGCGCCGGTGCATTATTGTATTAGTTTTGTTACTGTAGCATCATCCCAACAACCTTTCTTCCCCAACATTAGCGTTAGTTGCTGAATGCTTTTTAAACCAGTAAATTTGTATTATCTCTTTCTCACTACGATTTGTGGCGGATTCCTTTTAACTGTTGAGTGCCCCCCCCCCCACCGTTTGCTGAGGTGTATCTTCCGCTGGTCTGGATAGGTAGTGAGCAAACCTCTGTACTGTGAAGCTACTCAGGAGGGCTGGGAGGTCAGGAGCAGAACTTTAACAAAGGTAGATCAAGCTGGTGTAACAAAAGAAAAGTAACTCTGAAAAAAGAGGTAGATTCCTGGATTAAGTGACCGGGAAAGGTGGTTGGGGGGGGCGCGCTAAGCTGTGTGCAGCTGTATTAAACTGAGACACAGTTGCTTGCAGTAGTGCTGCTGTGGGACAAAGGATAAAGAAAGTTTTCCATTAGCAACAGTCACAGTTTTAACTACTTTGAGACCATTGTCCATAGGCTGCGACGGGTTAAGCGAGCGGCTCCAATGGAAGTAGGCAGGGCTACCTGACGGTCTTGTGGGTGCAATTCCTGACAGGGGGGACATTGGGGGCTAGTTTACTGCTTACTTAGCGAGTGGAAAAAAATGGCGGCTGGCCAATCTGAAAATGTGGGATGCCCACGGATATCGTACATAATGGGGGAACCCAAAGTGGCACTCATTATTTAACAGGCATTGTTGAAAAATAAATGCATGACTGAGAAGGCTTTCAGCCAATCAGCATGCTTTATTTTTCAAGCCAATTTCCTAAACTATGTTAATCTATAGACTGGTATATTTTGCCAAGGGCATAAAAATCTCTAGAAGGTACACTGGAAACAGTATAATTCCCCTCTCTGTTATGTATGATTACTTCACTTATAAAAGTATTGTACTTTACTCCACTTATCAAAGACTTCATTTTTTTTAGCACTGTGGTGTTGTAGTTTGATGCTGTTTCTTTAATTCCCCAGTTCTTAAAGATCATGTGCAAAGGTTTTTGCATATTGTTGTTAAAGCTTGAATTCAAGTCTCTGTGACATGATTACAGTTTCCTGAAAATGTCATGCGTTTGGCTTTGTGGTTTTCTTCAAATCAACATTTGTTAACTTGTTCTACAGTTGCTGAAAACTGAGTTATTTCTCTCTCTCTCTCTGTCAGGCTTGGAGAGTGATGACATCATCTTGGAGTACTGTAGCTTGCTGCTTTAGATTCCCAATCACAGCAGGCTACAGAGTTAATGGTTTGCTCACCAGGTTTCTTACAAACTCAGTCTGTGGTTTGTCTTTAGATAGATTAGCTTAAAATCTATCATTCTCTTACAGAAACGTGGTCATTTGAGTTTCAATGAGGAACTGAAGTAGTGAAAATCTTTTTCTGTGAGAGATCAGCTTGTCTATATCACAGCTCCCAGTTTTTTCTCATCAAAACTCTGATTTTTTTCTAACTATATAACACATGGTTGTTTAATGAATATAGAACAAAAACAGGTTACTCACCTGTAACAGCTGTTCTAGGAGTGGTATATGTTGTTCACCCACACTGTTTGGCATTGTCCTCCCCTTTAAATCTTGCCGGAAGGTCTTCAAGCAGGCTCCTCCCACCCACCCGGGTGGTATAACCCTCGGCTCCACCCCATGACGGCAGATCTTGCCCACTGGAAGCAGAGGATGTGCATCAAAGCCAGGGAGGTCGGGTGGGTTTGTGTGGATGAACAACTTATACCACTCCTAGAACTACCATTACAGGTGAGAGACCTGTTTTTCTAGGGATGTGGATATGTTGTTCTATTCACACTGTTTGGCAGACTCCTAGCAGTTCTCTGTGAGAAGGGCAACAAGGTGCACACCCCTACTGAAAGACTTACTTGGGGAATAGAGATTGGAGAACTTTGGCCCCAAAACCAGCATCCCGGCATGACTCAAGTTCGATGTGGAAGTGGGTGATGAAGGTGTTTGCTGACTTCCAGGTAGCAGCCCTGCAGATTTCCTGGATAGGGATGTCCCTGGGAGCAGCCACCGATGCAGCGGTATGGTGGGTGGAATGAGCTCTTATCCCTCTGGGAGGCTCCTTGCCCACCAACCTATATCAAAGATCAATGCAAGATGTAATCCATCTGCCAATTGTCCACTTTGCTGTGGGTCTGCCAGGTGCGGCTTCAGTGTTGGTGACAAACAACTGGCGAACCTCTCCCCCAACTCCAGCCGTCCACTCTTTATAGTAAGAGAGCGCTCGTCTCAGGTTCAAAGTATGGAGCCTGTATTCGGCCTCCTAGGTGTAACTGGGGTAGTACACCAGCACAGTCAACACCTGGTTGAGGTGAAACTCTGACACCACCATTGGAAGGAATTTCGGGTTGGGGCGCAGGACAACCTTGTCCCTGTGGAAGACCAGGTAAGGAGACTCCACCGAAAGCGCCTGGAGCTCCCCAGTCCTTCTGGCTGACGTGATGGCCACCAGGAAGACGGTCTTCCACGGCAAATGTGACATCTCACACTTGTGCATCGGTTCGTATGGCTTGTCCATGAGCTTTACCAATACCAGCAGTAAATCCCATGGAGGTGGAGGTTCACGCACTGGAGGGGATATGTGGTCGAGGCCTTTAAAGAAACGCCAGACCACTTTCTCCTGTGCCACTGTCTGCTGACCAGCCCAAGCCCGGTAAGCAGAGATGGCTGCCAGGTGCACCTTAACGGTTGTAGATCGGAGACCCCCTTTGGACAAAGACCAAAGGTAGTCTAGGATACTACTAGCCACTGGACAGGTTAAAGGGTCTATGCCCTTACCCTGACACCAAATGGAAAATCTTTTCCATTTGATGGCATAGCACCTCCTGGTCGACTCCTTCCTGGATGCTTCCACTACTGTGAGTACATCCTCAGAGACCCAGAGCCTGGAACTCTAGCCGCTCAGGAACCAAGCTGTCAGGTGCAGGGATTGAAGGTCTGGATGGAATACCTTCCCCTGCTTGACAGGTAACAGGTCTGGGCATACTGGAAGACGCCACGGAGGCCTGGAGCTGAGGTGGAGGAGATCTGGATACCAAAACTAGCAAGGCCAGTCTGCGGCTACCAGGATCACCTGTGCTTTGTCCCTCCTGACTTCGAGGATCACCTTGTGAACCAAGGGAAGTGGAGAGGAGGCATAGAAGAGGCCTGGGTCCATGGCCTTGAGAAGGCATCCCCCTGCAGCGAGCCCTGCTGAGAGGGCAGGCATGAAATAGCCTCAGCTTGGTGTTCTCCCAGAAGGCAAACAGATCCACCTGAGGTTTGCCCCAGTGGGAGAACAGGCTGTGTACTACCTCTGGATGGACAGACCACTGATGGGACGTCTCGCCTACATGACTGAGAGTGTCCGCCAGTTGATTTGAGGCTCCTCCCACATGGATGGCTAGATCATCTGCCTCCAGTCGGCTCCCGAGGGTCCAGATGCGGAGCGCTTTCCTGCACAATAGCTGGGAGTGCGTGCCGCCCTGTTTGTTGAGGTAATACATGGTCATGGTATTGTCCGTCTGGACTTGCAGCACTTGATCCCAAAGGAGCGGACCGAATGCTGACAGTGTCAGTCTGACTGTTCTGAGCTCCAGCAGGTTGATACATCATTGGGATTCCTCGGGGGTCCAGAACCTGTGAGCTCTGTGGTTCCCCAAACCATGAAAAAGGCATCGGTCATAAGAACGACCGTCTGCTTGGGATGAACAAATGGGATCCCTTCCTGCAAATGATCCAGGACGGTCCACCACTGGAGAGCGTCCCACAGCTTCTGAGTTACAGTGACCAGCTGACTGAAGTGACCGCAACGCTGGGTCCAGTGGCTGGCCAGCTCCCACTGAAGGGGGCACATATGCCACTGGTCCCATCAGACCACGGTGGTGCAGGCCGCCATGTACCCCAGAATGCGCAGAAAGTCCCGGGCAGGGCACAAGGAGGAGAGAACCTCCGCCCTGTCCATCGGGAGCCAGGCTCTGGCTCGGCAACAGTCGAGCTCTGCCCCGATGAAACATATCACTTGTGAAGGTACGAGGTCCGACTTGGTCTCATTGATAAGGAGACCAAGGTCAGTGCAGGTCTGGAGGGCCATGTCCCTGGACCTCTCCACCTCTTGCTTGGTGTAACCCGCCAAGATCCAGTTGTCGAGATATGGGTAGATTCTGACCCCTCGAAGCTGAAGATGAGCTGCCACTGCTGCAATGCATTTGGTGAAGACCCAAGGGGCCGATGACAGGCCGAATGGCATGGCTTGGAACTCGAATAGGGCTCCTTCTGCCTGGAGGTGAAGGAACCTTTGGTGAGATGGATGGATCGGGACATGAAAAACGCATCCAAGAGATCCAGAGAGCAAAACCACATGTTCTGTTTGAGAGATGGTATGATCTGGGACAGAGTTATCATCCTGAAGGTGCGTGACCCGAGGAACTGGTTCAGGTTGTGCAGATCTGGAATGGGGCACCAACTCACTGTCCGCTTCGGAACCAGGAAGTACCTGGATATGAACCCTGAGTTGACTAGGGGGTCCGTGTCTCTGACCACCACCTGCTTGCGGAGGAGTTGGGCAATGTCATCTTGAAGAGCCGACTGAGTGTTTATGGACACCATATCCTCCCGTGGGGCTTGGCTTGGAGGGTACTGCTTGAATTCCAGAGGCAGTCCTTGACCCACCACTTCTAGAATCCACCTGTCCATGGTAACAGCGGATCAGGCGGAAAGGAAGTGGCGGAGCCAATCCCCCACAGGAGGACCTGGAGCTTGCGTGACAGGAACAGGGGTGGCAGCAGGGTGCACAATCCCAGACTGTGTGGAAGAAGACAGTGGGCAGCAGGGTGCAGCAGCCTCAATGTGGAGCAGAAGGCAGGTGGCTTGTGGGGCAGGGGACAGGTGGCAGCAGAGTTCAGCTGCCTCAACTGTGGGGAAGAGACATGGTGCATCGGGATGCCATATAGTGTTTCTGTGTATACACATACGTGATGTATTTTCATACAGAAACCACCAAAAAACTGAAATTTATGAGTTCAGATAGTACATGTACTTGAAATAGTAGAGTGTGACAGGCACCTGTTTGTCAATCCGACATGAAAAAAAAATTTCTTACATGAGTATTTATGAAGAAAAAGAAGAAGAATCATCAGCATTTATATATCGCTTTTCATACACAGTATCCCAAAGCGCTTTACAAGCAATGCTAGACTGGTAGTGAAGTGACTGAATGTGTGGTGGCGGCGGCCATATCGCACATCATCACCCACACCCACACACAGCCTGGATAATTGCATGAACCGGTTTTATGGGAAGGGGAATGTTGGCCAGGACACCAGGAATGTTCCCTGCTCTTTTGCGAAGAGTGCCCTGGGTTCTTTTACTTCCACCTGGACACCCACCAGGACAACACCAGGATGGGCAGAAGGGACCTCGGTTTAACGTCTCATCCGAAGGACAGCACACCCCAGCAGTACAGCACCCCCAATACTGCACTTGGATGCCAGTGATTTTTAGGTGCAAGTTCAATCCCGGTGTGGGACGAGAACCCATGACCTTCTGGTCCAGAGGCGGATGTGCTACCAACCGAGCCACGCCGACACCTAGATGAAGACTACACCAAAGAAACTATTTCTATGACTTGAACAAATTTAGATTTTTTTTATATTTATTAAACAACCCTGTGTTATATAGTTAGAAAAAAAATCAGAGTTTTGATGAGAAAGAACCAAGAGCTGTGATATAGACAAGCTGATCTCTCACAAAGAAAGATTTCCACTACTTCAATTCAGCACTGAAACTCAAATTATCAACTTTTATTTTATTTATTTATTTGAATTTTGGTAACTGGGTAAGCTCACTGAGACAGTACAGTCCCTTTTTCAGGGGGAACCAGGACTGGGTACAATGCAATAAAACATGTGTCAAAAAGTAGCCAAACGTGAGAAAAATAAAATATACAGCAAATAAAACACAATTGGTACAAAGCAAGAAAGCAAAATATACACAGTATATACATTAGTGTATCATAACACAGTGCAAAAAGTATAACCATACACAGTATCATAACTCTGCTATTTTAAACCGCAGCTAATAATGCAAACTGTAGGTAAAACTAGCAGCCTATATTAGAGGGCGGCTAATCATCGAGGGTGATTTGTAATCAATTGATCAATTTAGAGATCCACTTTTAAGTGTACTAATCTATTTAAAAACTATGGATTCTTTGCCTCTGTGTAACAAGCAACAGTCACAATGTCAAAGCGCAAGTCTTTTGATCTTGAATTTAAAGTTGCAGCCGCTCGAAGAGCAGAAAAAGAAGGAAATCGTCCAGCTGCAGCAGCACTGCATATCGATGAGAAGCAGTTGTGGGACTGGAGGAAGAAACTGCCTTCTCTCGAAAAGAAGGTGACTGTGTCTGGATACATGGGCTCCAATCGTAAGAGAAGACGGCTTGATGGTGGTGGTCGGCTGCCCAAGTACCCTGAAAGCGAATCAATTCTAGCAGCATGGATAAAGGGAGCAGCACTATAGGGTAACTAGAAAAGCCACTGCTTTAAAAGCGATGTCGATAGTGCAGGATCCCTTGTTTTCTACCAGCCGAGGTTGGGTGGATAAGTTTTTGTGGAGATGGGGCTTCACCATCCGTTTAAAGACCACTGTTGGGCAGAGACTGACGAAAGATTTTGTCCCCCAAAATAATAGACTTTGCATGTTATTGCAAGTGACAGATTGCAGCCTCTGACCTCACACCATCCATGACAGGCAATATGGATGAGACGGCTATCTGGGCTGATGTGCCTGGAAATAGAACAGTGGATCTTATCGGGTCCAAATCAGTCCCTCTGATAACAACAGGGCATGAAAAACAGCGGGTGACTGTATGTCTTGCCACAATGGCTGACGGCAGTAAGCTCCCACCTTTAGTGGTTATCAAGGGTAAAAGGGTGCCCAAAGAGACAACAGGCATTACCGGTGTCATGGTTGCCATGTCCCACAATGGCTGGATGGATGAATCCATCACAATCCAGTGGCTTGACAAGGTCTGGGGGTCCATGGCATTTGGAAAACAAATGTTGGTATGGAACGCCTTCAGGTGCCACATTTGCCCTGCAGTGAAAACTCACGCTAAATCAAAAAAGACCATAATTTCAGTGATCCCTGGTAGTTGCATGAAAGTTCTTCAACCAGCAGATGTAAGCTGGAATGCACCCTTCAAAGCAGCATATAGGGAGTGCTACGATAGCTGGATTGCCAATGAAGAAAGGGTGCTAACAAATGGTGGAAACCCACGCACACCGGGAAAAGAAAAAATCCTAGACTGGATAAAAACTGCTTGGCAGTGTGTATCCAAAGATATTATTATTAAATCTTTCCAGGTACGAGTGTGTTAGCCTATCAGCTAATAAAAAAATTAAATGAGTGTTTGAACATTTTTTTTCTTCCTAGGTTTGCGCTATCACAAGTTGTGATCCAGATATGATTGGCTGCCTAAAAGAGGGAGAACTACTCCCAGGGTGCTGAGGGAACTGGCAGATGTCCTGGCAGTCCCTCTAGCAGAGCTTTTCAACATCTCTCTCTGAGGACTGGGTGGGTGCCCCAAGACTGGAGGGTGGCTCATGTCGTGCCGATCCACAAGAGGGGATCAATAGAGGAGGTGGGAAATTACAGGCCCGTTAGCCTGACATCGGTGGTCGGCAAGGTGATGGAGGGTATTGTCAAGAAAAGGCTGGGGGGGTTACTGGAGCAAACTGGTGGCTTGGACAATAGGCAGCATGGCTTTGTCATGGGAAGATCGTACCAGACAAATCTTGTTGAGTTCTATGACTGGGTGATGAGGGCCCTGGACCAGGGTAGGCCAGTGGATGTCCTCCTTCTGGATTTTAGCAAGGCGTTTGATTCGGTACCCCACAGTGGCCTGCTGGCTAAGCTGAAGGAAATGCAGGTAGGGAGACAGTTGCTAAGATGGATAGGAAATTGGCTCTCTGAGCATACTTAGAAGGTGGTGGTTGGAGGGTTAGCCTCATCCCCAAGGTGGGTTACTAGTGGGGTTCCCCAGGGGTCAGTGCTGGGGCCACTCCTGTTCAACACCTATATCTCAGACATTAGGAGGGGGATCAGGAGTGAGATGAGTCTCTTTGCAGACGACTCAAAGCTAGGTGCAGTGGTGGGTGGGGAGGAGGGGAGGGTGGACTTGCAGGAGGACCTGGAGGCTCTGGAAAGGTGGTCAGGAAAATGGAAACTAAAATTCAATGCGGGGAAGTGCAAGGTTCTGCACCTGGGAGTCAGAAATCCAGGCCAGGGGTATACCCTGGGAGGAGACATGATTCAAGTCACAGAGGGTGAGAGGGACCTGAGGGTAGTGGTAGATGTCAAAATGAACAACTCGGAGACCTGTAGGAGGGCAGCGGCAAGGGCAAATAGGATGCTGGGATGCATCGCCAGGGGGATTACCTCCAGAAAGGTGGAAGTGATCCTTCCACTGTACAACTGCTTGGTTATGCAACACCTCGAGTATTGTGTACAATTTTGGAGACCACATTTAAAGAGGGACATTACACTCCTAGAGAGGGTCCAAAGGAGGGCAACCAAAATGATCTGGGGCCTGGGGCAGAGGACCTATGTGGAGAGGTTCAAGGAGCTCGACATATACACCCTGGAGGAGAGGAGGGACAGGGGGGACATGATAGAGGTCTTTAAGCACATGAAAGGGATCAATAAAGGAGGCCCAGTCAGGGTGCTCCAAAGGAAGGAGGGTGGGCAACACGAGGTAACGGGTGTAAGCTGTAAGGGGGCAGGCTCAGAGGGGAGGGGAGGAGATGTTATTTCACTGAAAGGGTGGTAGAGCCATGGAACGCACTGCCCAGGGAGCTGGTAGAGGTGGAGACTGTGGACGGGTTTAAGAGGGGATGGACAGGTACAGGAGGAGGGTAAATCTGACCAGGCACAATACAGGTGGAACATCTGGGACTGGGGACAGTATAACCCAAGGGGGGAGAGACACCAAAATCGGCCCTCAGTGCAGGTGCTGAAAATCGAGCAGACTCGAGAGACCGTTAGGCCTATTCTGTTGGCAAGTTAGTATGTTAGTAAGATGCAAGAGAGGTGTGTAATAGATGGCAGTTTCAGATCGAAGATATATACGGTATCTCAGAGTACAGCAGCATCACACTCACTTGTTCAGTAGCCAGAGAACCAAGACATGAACACATCCATACCCCAAATCTTCTTTATAAGAAGAGAATGATAGATTGTAAGCTAATCTATCTAAACACAAACCAAGTCTGTAAGAAACCTGGAGAGCAAACCATTAATTCTACAGCCTGATGTGACTGGGAATCTGAAGCAGCAAGCTGCAGTACTCCAAGATAATGTCATCGTTCTCCAAGCCTGACCGAGAGAGACAGAAATAAATCCACTGTTTTCAGCCACTGTACAGCAAGTTAACAAATGCTGATTTAAAGAACACCACAAAACCAAACAGCATGAAATTTTCAGTAAGCACTAATCATGACACAGGGACTGGAATTCAAGCTTTATTTTTGTTTGTTTTTTCCATAGAGGTGTTTATGTGCCTTTGTTGGGCCGCTGCTGACATCCGACACGCTACCAGTCTCCGGAGGTCGTTCGGGGTCTTATTATGCTGTGCGTGCCCCGGCGGACCCACAGGAGCTGGCCTAGAGGCATCATCCTGTGGCAGCCCCCGACTTTTCCTGGTTTCTCTCCCGATCACCCCAGGGCCCCAGACATAGAGGCACATGTGCCCTCCTGCTCTGGTGACAGCCCCATCCTCCCACCCCATTGGCCTAGCGCCCCTGGCTTCCCTTGGCTGCACTGCCCCCAGCCTCCACCATGAGGCAGTCAAGTGCTCCCCAGAGAGATCTGCCTGATGGCAGCTCATCCTGCTCCGCACTCCCCCCCCATGCCGACTTCAGACGACCCGCACTTGCTCCCGAACATGGGTCATCGGCATGGCGAGAGGTAAGGTGTCCAGCGCTTCAGCTCTCTATGCCACCAGGCTGGCTGAATTCAAGCTTTATTAACAATATGCAAAAAACCTTTGCATATGATCTTTAAGTACTGGAGTATGCAGCAGGGGCCAGCCTGTGCTTGCTGCTCTGAGCTAGCTGGGGTTGGTCGAACTGTCCAATCAGGTTAGGTTGTGCTTGGAGCACTGAGCTATGCAAGTCTGGTTGAATGATAAGGTTATGTTGTTCGCAGAGCACTTAGCTGATTGGGTTTGGCTGCATTTGTTCGCAAGTGATCTGTGAGACTCTGCTGTACTTCAGTGCTCCTTGACTAGTCTGGAGATGATGCAGAGCCTGCAGTGGAATCTCCTCCTGCTTTAAAGGGCCCCATACTCAAGTGTGGGGCTGATGCCAATGTGCACTGTTTTGTGCAAAAATATTTTGGTTTACTGTAGTATATTAGATTGTATCAGACTAATTTTACTTAGTCCTAGACTAACATCTTCTGTTACTACAAATCCCAGAATCCACTGCAGCTGACATCAGAGCAGTAGGCAGCAGTGGGAGAGTCAACAGTCTGCAGTGCATGTTAAAGCTTTTATAATCTCCAATTTGATGTTTTGGGGTCTGCTTTTCTCCAGAACTAAGTTACAGTGTTGGAATTACAGAGGGGCTTGCCCCCCCCCCCGAAGTGAGTCCCTCTAGCTCATGCATTATTGCCTTTTGACTTATAATGGGAAGGGGGGGCTTAATTTCCCCCTTCCAAGCAGGTTTCAGGAGGAATCATTCCACCATCTCCTCCCTACTGCAGGTCAGACTCCATTTTCTCACGGATGGACAAGGGTCATATCACTGCTGCCATCTTTATTGACTTGGCTAAAATCTAGATTTAGTATTTGCCGTATTGGTCCTTGCAAGAACAGATCCAGAAGCAAATGATTTGATACTTTTTACTGGACTGACATAGATGTAACAACAAGAACAAAGTGCTCTAGCTTTTGGACCAACCAGCCCTTCTTCAGAAGCCTAATGGCAGTTGTTTAGAAAAAACAATACTTTTAACAGCTAGATCATGCAGAAAAAACAGAAAAAAATCCCAATTGGTTTAACATACTCATTTAAAAAAATACAGATGATGATATCAGAGAAGTTTAACAGTACCATACTACCTTCAGCCAGGAGGGTCCCAGGGTCAAAGGTGCTTGGTGTAAAACACATACAAAGAATCCCGCTGCATATAAATTTAATTGACATAAGATAACACTGCTGGAGCAGATGACTCTTAAATCAAGCTATGAGTGTCACAGTGTGTATAATGATGTGATTACTGAAAAGCAACCCCCACCCAGATTGCAGACATACTAAGATTGTCTTAGGACTCCAAGAAGTTTCAATGCATGCATTATAAACAAGAAATTACCAGTAAAGTAGTCTTAAAAACATCAGTGCACACTGTATGATGTGTAAAACTTAGCTGGACCTATCTCCCAGCTGTACTCTCCAGCAAGATATCATGCCCCATAAACTTCAAACACCTCTAGTGTAGTGACAGGGCTTTAGAGAGGATAATTTAAATATAAATTGACAGTATTACTGTCAAACAAAAAACACATGTCGAGGACCACCAAGGAATTAAGACCATGTAAGCTGATATGTACATATGTCAATATACACTGAGATTATAACAACTTGATGTACGAGAAGCGTCTAAGGAATCTGAAAAATAGATAAAAATGTAATTTCTCTCCTCCTCCTCACACAAACAATACACCGTACCCCACCCCACATCCTCATAATGTGGGGGGGGGAGGGGGTAAATAGCTTTAAGGAGATACTCTCTCTCACACACACACACACACACACACACACTCCCCCTAATGAACCTTTGTTCACATCAGTCACTGCAATTGTTCCCCAAAGGAATTCAACTTGTCATGAAATCCCAAGTAAATGGGCTCATGTATCCCAATACCTACAGAGCAAAAATGTGACACTATTTAACCATATTCCTATCTGTGTTGTAACATTTCCAAGGATTCTGGGTAGAACTACAATGAAATAAAACTGTCACCTTCCCCAGGATAAAGTAACTAGAAGTAAATATCAAGTATATGTGTAACACCAGAGATCTAATATACTTACATTTCCACAAATCACTACAATATTAGTCTAATGTAAAAAGATCTGTCCAGGACCCCCATGCAAATGAGATCTCGCAACCCAATAAGTACACAGTTAAAAAAATGTGACAGTCTATGACACTCCTGTATGTACAGTAACAGGCTAGGTAATCTGAATATGGTGCAACGGACCATACGGGGGGACTATGACGTCCTCGGTGGCCAGGGAGCAGAGGTTGCTGGATGTCTTCCAGGATGTGTTCCTAACCCAGCAGGTGTGGGAGCCGACTAGGGAGGCCCGGATACTGGACGTAGTCCTTGCAGACAGTGACCAGATTGGGGGCCTGGAGGCAAGGGGCCCCGTTGGCGGGGAGTGACCATGCCACGGTCTGGTTCTGCCTAGACCTAGGAAGAGAGGAAGGCTGCACAAAAACAGCAGTAACTGACTTCCAGGGGGGCAGATTGGCATGAGCAGGTGGGAAGGATCCTCAGGAACATTTGGATGGATAAGTACGGACAGAGATGCTGACAGAAGGTGGGGAATCATCAGGAGGGGGTAGGAGGCTACCAGGACCTGTGTAAGAGCGAGGTGCAAATGTGGTAAGGTCCGAAACCCTGTTGGTGGACCGGGAGGTTCAGGAGGCTGTGTAAGGGAAATGAAGGCTGCCTATAGGCATTTCAAGCGCTCAAGGAGTGAAAGGGATCGGGGGAGTATGAGCTGACAGCCAGAAGGGCCACTAGGGTGGTGAGGTCGGCTAAGGCAAGGAAGGAGCAGAACCTGGCCAGGGAAATCAGGAGGGGGAACAAGGGGTTCTTTAGATACACTGGGGAAAAAAGGAGGGTGAAGTGGCAGATTAGCAGGATTAGAACAGGGGAGGGATGGGCACAAGACCCGGGGGAGCAGGCCGAGGTACCAAATGAATACTTTGACTCAGTCTTTACCAGGGAGAATGGGGGGGGGGTCTGCACCATGCATGGGAGGAGATGGTGTAACTGAGAAGGGGGAGGTACCCTTACCAATCGGTGGGTCTGGGGAGAGGGGGAGCCATCACTGGAAGGAGGGGGGTAAGGCAAAATGGAGAGGGCCGAGGAAGTGGAGGTGGAAATCACTGTACAGAGAGTGAGGGAAGCCCTCAGGTCTCTTAGGACGGAGAAAGCACCAGGGCTGGATGAATTACATCCCAGGGAACTGGCAGATGTCCTGGCAGAACTTTTCAACATCTCTCTGATGACGGGATGGGTGCCCCAGGATTGGAGGGTGGCGCACATCGTGCCTCTCCACAAGGAAGGACCTAGAGAGGAGGCAGGGAACTATAGACTCGTTAGCCTGACATCGGTGGTGGCCAAGGTGATAGAGGGTATTATCAGGGAAGGGCTGGGGGGGGGTTTACTGGAAAAGTTGGGGCATCTGGATGATAGACAGCATGGCTTCGTCCCAGGGAAATCATGTCAGACAAACCTTGTGGAGTTCTATGATTGGGTGACTAGTGCCCTGGACCTTGGTAGGCAGGTGATGCCCTCTTTCCTGACTTCAGCAAGGCGTTTGACTTGGTTCCTCACGGGGGCCTGTTGGATAAGCCGGGGGAAATGGGGGTGGGGAAACAGATGATCAGATGGATAGGAAACTGTCTCTTGGAGCGTACCCAGAGGGTAGTGGTTGGGGAAGATAGTCTCATCTCCAAGGAGGGTCATTAGTGGGGTCCCTCAAGGATCGGTCCTAGGGCCCCTCCTGTTTAATGCCTATGTCTCTGATGCAAGAAAGGGTATTAGGAGTGAAATTAGTCTCTTTGCTAATTACTTGAAGCTGGGAGCGGTGGTGGAGGGGAGGGTGGCCCTACAGGGAGACCTAGATGCTCTGGAGAGGTGGTCAAGGAAGTGGGGACTGAGGTTCAATGCAGGGAAATGCAGGGTAATGCACCTGGGTGTCAGAAACCTGGGCCATCACCGGCCCAGTGGCGCTGAGAGTTGAGGCCCTGCACGCTGCTATTCGGCCCATGCCGGCGACCTGGGTTCGAACGAGCACGGTCGCTGGAGGCTGGCCAGGAGGGAGCAGACGAGCCCCGTGGGCTGCTCTCTGGTGAGGGTTTGGGGCTTGTGCCACACTGTAGTGACCCCCGATAGAGATTGGGGGCTCCACAAGTCGCAGTGCAACTAGAGGGAGGGCTGCGGCAGACATCGACACGTTGTGCATTTGATGTTATTGCACGTCAGCAGTCCTGGGGAGAAAATAACAGCAGAAAATGGCGGTCGGTCATGGCGGCTTGATGGCCGTGCCTCTGTGCTCCTCTAGGCCAACACACAACGTTGGCTGTATTATATCCGGCTGGGGATTAGGGGACCCCAGCCGAGGGAGCATTAGTGACTGCTAGTCCTATACGAAAGGAGCTGCCGGAATGCCTGGAGCATGTGGAGCACGGGATGGCAGCCAGATGATAGTAGACTGGACCGCAGGAGGGGATAAAGTAAGTAGTGATTAAAAAAAAAAAAAAGAAACCTGAGCCAAGTGTATACCCGGGGATGTTGCAAGTCTCAATGGCTGAGAGGGACCTGGAGATGGTGATGGATGTCAAGATGAACACAGGGATTTATTTACCTCTAAAAATTGATTAGCGTTTTGCTCATGAAAGTGCTAAAACATTGTGAAAATGCATAGCTCTTGTCTCACTGTATTTAACAAACAGAGCACTTCTAGAAAATCTATATAAATACATTCTGTACAGTTAGTATAGTCCCAAGAAAAAAACTGCTAATCAATTATTAAAAACCCTGGAACAACTCAGACTCGGAGGAGGGCAATGGCCAAGGCCACCAAGATGCTGGGATGCATCAGTAGAAGATTACCTCCAAAAGGAGGGAAACGATACTCCCTCTGTATAACTGCTCAATTAGGTTGCACCTCAAGTACTGTGAACAGTTTTGGAGGCTGCACTTAAAAAAGGGACATTGCACTCCTGGAAAGGGTCCAGAGGAGGGCAACCAAAATGATCTGGGCCTTGGGGAAAAGGACCTATGGGGAGAGGCTCGAGGAGCTAAATATGTACACGCTGGAAGAGAGAGAAGGGACATGATAGCGGTCTTCAAGTACACGAAGTGGGTAAATATTAGGGAGGCTCGGTCGGGTGCTCCAAGGGAAGGGGGCAAACCAGAGGGCATGGGTGGAAGCTGGAGGGGGGGACTCCGGGGGGAACGGAGGAGATGCTACTTCACTGAGAGGGTGATAGAACCATGGAATGCCCTGCCCGAAGGACTAGTGGAGGGGTTCAAGAGGGGTTGGAACAGGTACAGGGGAAGGGTTGTGCAGGCAAAGTCCAATACAAGGGGAATACCCTGGACTGAAAATGGAGAATCCCGAGAGGGCGGGGGGACAGCAAGGTCAGCTCCCAGGGTGGAGGCTGACCAAACGAGCAGACATGAAAGACCATTAGGCCTACTCTGCTGGCATTTTAGTATGTTAGTATCTCCCCTCTGTCTGCACCAGCTCTCACATCCACATGTATGCAGATGATACCATACTCTATGCCTCTGGACCATCACCTGCAGACGTGCAAGCTCCCCTCCAATATGATTTTAACAACGTCCTCTGTTGGTTTCAAGCAAACCAGCTCAAACTCAACACTAAAAAAAAATAAAGGTCTCCATGGTTTTCCGCACCAGGCAAAAGTTGGCTAGGCTTCAGACTCCCCCTGTGTTCTCCACCCCGATGGCCTCCCTCTTGAGGTAGTACCTGCATTCAAATACCTAGGGGTCTGGCTAGATTGCCACCTTGACTACACCACTCACATGGACGCCATCTGCTCCAAGCTCCTCCCTAAGCTCAAGATCCTATATTGAAACAAAGACTGCCTGCCCTTCCAGTATGCCACCAACTAATCACTGAAATTATCCTACCAGTATTTGACTATGCTGATACTGTCTATACCACTGCCCCCACTGTGTCCCTCATCAGGCTTGATATCCTCCTAAACTCTTTCTATCACTCTGCCACAAACTCACCCTTCCGTACTCACCACTGCTCTCTCTACTCCTCTCTCTCCATCACTCCTCTTCCCAACAGACGTCTGCGACACTGTCTGACCTTCACTGCCAAAATACTGGTTCAGAGCCTTCCCTCCCATCTCTCCTCCCGTCTATCACCTGCTGATCTATCCTCCTACCCACTGCGCTCCAAGGACTCCCATTCTCCCCCCCCACCATCCACGCACTTCATCTGGAGTATCAGCTTTCTCATACCACTTCCCCTTCCACTGGAATACTCTCTCCTCACATTCGCTCATCCACTTCCCTTCCTGCTTTCCAGTACCTGCTACGGCTCATGCAGGTACCACCTTGCTCTTGCCCTTCTCACTCTCTAGTCCCCCTCCTCAACCTCCTCCCCGACACCATGGCTCACCCCACCACACCAACAGCTCCTAGACACTGTTTACCTCTACTGTTCCTCTGCTGAACCTTGTGATGACCTACTGTTTTAAGCACTAGGACTCCTGTTGTAGCTTACTGACTGTTGCTGCCTTGTTACTTATAATTTCCTTTTGTATTAATGTCTGGATTGATGTATCTTCCCTCTGTCTGTACTTGTAACCCACTCCTCCCGGTCACACCTGGAAACAAGACTCGCTCAGTGTGCCTTTTTGGTTACCAATTTTAAATAAATAATTTAGAAATAGGGGCCCTAGGCCCCCTGCTCAAAGTATAATTTAACATCACAAGTACAGTCCTCTGTGACTGTACTTAGCCCAGGGAGGACAGCGGGGCCAGCAAACAAAAGCTGCATTGGGATCAGCTGTACTGGGTTTAAATCAATACTGCCACTCAACTAAGGCACTTGTTAGTTGAGCGGTAGTACCGACTTATAACCCAACAAACTGCTACAATTATATTAAAAAAGCTCTAGAAACCACTCTCCCATTGCAACCCCATACTCTACAAACTATTATATCACAGAACGGTGGAGCGCAGGAGCGGCACAGGGGCACAGCTGAGTCAAAAATGGACCAGGAAGGGATCTGGTGACCAGCACTTTAATATGAGGACTTACGGTCCTTTCCCCTAGGAAAAGCATGCAGAGTAAAATTACGAAACAAGGACCGGTAAAGTCCTTTGTAGGTAAGCAAATTGTGGGGGCTTGTGGATTTCACCAAAACTGGTGGCTTTTAAAATATTAAAAAACGAAATCTCAGTACAATTCTGTTTTAAAAATTGTTGCATAACATTCTGAAAGTAAATCCGTTTTAAAATGGAATCCTGACTCCGCTCATTTTAACAGATATCGCAAGCATGTGTTTGTCCAGAACTGCAACTCATTCTGGCAATCTAAAAATCACAACTACTCCAGTACAACAGTGATAACGGAGTATGGAGTCCAGTTCTGGAGGCCATACTTCAGGAAGGATGTGGGGAGCATACAGAGGGTTCAGAGGAGAGCGACAAAAATGGTAAAAGGGTTAGGCCACCTATCCTATGAAGAAAGGTTGAGAGATCTGAACGTGTACTTCCTGGAGCAGAGGAGGGAGAAGGGAGACATGATCGAGACTTTCAAGTACCTTAAGGGTATAAACAGGATGCCAGAGGGGAGCATCTTCAAGATGAAAGGAAAACAGAGAACGAGGGGGCATGGCCTGCAGGTGAAGGGAGGACAGTTCAGGGGTAACATTAGAAAATACTATTACAGAGAGAGAGAGAGAGAGTGATAGAAAAGTGGAACAGACTCCCAGAGGCAGTTGTTGGAGAGGAAACAGTGGAGGGATTCAAAAGAGCATGGGACAACCACATGGGAGTGTTGGGGGAGGCACAGGTCCAAGCAGATAGCTGGGCAAATGGGCAGTCTTGGTGGGCCTAGTTCGGTCCTCTTCTGCCGTCACACTTCTACGAATCTATGAATAACACCACAGCAGTCAGGGTTTACAAGGTGCTATCACTACACCTGCCATTAAAAGGTCTCTTCCCCTAATTTAGTAACACCAGCCCCCAAGGCTGAAAGAAAAATGTCTGCCACTTCAACACCAGCAGGCACAGGTCCCCAATAACATCAGCTTTCATATCTGTGGTATTTATCAGGGCAGGGTATATAATGGGTTTCAAGTGTGTTCTCCTCTTGCCTTCAACCACCCCTGAAGACAGTATATAAAATAAGTAGCACCGAATTACAAAATCCCCTAATTCAGTAAGAAACCTATGACATCATCCCCTAATTTAGTAACACACCCATGACATCTCCGAGTTCAGTAACACACTCATGTCACATTCCCTCATGCAGTGACACAGCAATGACATCACCCCGCATTTAGTAATGCAGCAGGAAATGCAATACATTCCCTTCCTCCCCGACATCGTGAGGGGCATTTACCTGGGGAATTACTGGGTCCTCTCTGTCCGAGGGGGGAGTTTTACATTATTATTTTCATGCCCTAAGATTTGGGCCGTTGATGCCTGTCACTTTTGAATCCCCTGGAGATGGTGCTTTGTTGAGACTGCTGCATAACACGCCTATGACATCATCACGTAACTTAGCAACACACCCATGGCACAACACCCCACATTTAGCAACATTCATGACAGCATCCCCTAATTTAGCCCCAAGGCTGTCCGGCACTCCGGGCAGAGTTTCTTGCTGAACAAGTGTGACCTGCAAACTCTGGGTAACCAAGACCGGCTTCTCTCAGAAATTCTTCCTCCCGGATAATAAGAAGCGGGCAAGAGTCCAGGCGGTCACAAAAAATGCCGCCTCTCCGGAGATTCCATATTCTCATGCCAGTATCTGAGGATTCATTCTTGCGCTCCGGTTACCAGCCGGACCACATTAGGCGCCCCGCAGCCTCTCACCGTTTCCTGGGTAGCCACTCCTCCTACGGTCGCGTCTGGTCTCCGGGAGAAACCTACGCCTCGGCTTTCGGGCGCAGTGCAGTGACGTCACAGGGGAATCAATGCGTGGGCTGGACTGCACAGCTGTAATAAACGCATGGCCTCATGCTGTGTGTTGCAGATAACGTAGCTGATCAGCAGTGCAACCAGATAACACAAGGGAGTAGTCAGACGAAGCATCCACCCAGTCATATGATTAGAGATATTAGTGTCCCTCTAGGTGACTGCCATCGATTCAGTTTACTGGAGTGGCATACGCCCAGATCAACCAAAATAGTCTTTCTTTTTTTTTTCAGTTTTATTTATGCCCCCTTTACGCCGGCTATCTTGAACTCCCTCCGTCAGGACTCACGGTGCGGACTGTTCCCGCCCGCCTGAAGCACCAGACTCCACTCCACTCCACTCCTTAGGCAAGGGTCCGTCTCCCAACCACCACACCTGGCCGCCCAACCCCCCCAGGGTGGGCCTCCACTGGTGCTCTGTCTAGAATTTAGTAGAGCGACAAGGGGACGGAGGGAGTACCCAGGATAGAGCCGGAAGCCTGGCATTGGACGTGGGTACCGACCACTCCTCCTGCCGTTGCCTATCAGGCACCAGGGATTTTCACATTTTCTTAACCCCCCAAGCTTGGATGTGCAATGACAACCAGCGTCTGCCAAGCTCCACCCCCAGTGCCATTTGGCTGCATCGCCTTGTTCTTGGCTACCCTCGGCCGTCACCAGGGGTCGCTCAGGAGCGACGCAGTCCCTATACCCTCCCCGGGAAGGGAGGGATGTCCAGCGGATGCTCAATCCTTCCCCGACAGCCCGGGCCCGTTCCCGAACCTGGGTCACCAGCGTGGCACAAGGTGAAGTATCTAGTGCCTTAACCCTCAGCGCCACCGGGCCAGTCAGAAAAGTTGTCTTAAAAGACAACCCAGTGGTGACAGGATTTGAGCCATCTTACTCAAATAACACTAAAGATGTACACAGTTCTCATGCCTGCCTGCTGTCGTGTGGAACATGGGCCATCACAGTGAAGATAACAACTGAAACTAGTGTCTTTGATCAAAGTTTAATTTAGCGTCTTAAAATAGGGTTGCCACCTGATCAGGTGTTCAGGGTCCATATCAGGTAATCAGGTGTTGCTCAGTGATAGGTTTTTGAGCTATTCTGAGTGCTGACATACCTTAGAAACAGATTTTGTCATATCATTCATTGTTTCAGCTGCATTTCCAGGTTACAAACAAGTTCTTTTGTCAATATAGCCCTTTCTTTGTAAAAGCAGTCAATCTGGGAGATGTAAAGCATGACCATTAACATACTTTTTTTAACTTTATTTAGGCTCCTTACTATCCAGGGCATCTCTCAGGCTCCCATGCCCAGCTCCACGGCTCCACCGCCCGCCTGAACCACTCCTCCCGAACGCTGCATCAGGATCAGGACTCCGGCTCCTCTGTTACTGGAGAGGCCCAGAATCCCCAGGGAAGAGTCAAAGTCTGAGCGATATTGGACGTGTGGCGGGACTTCTGATGGTTGCAGTCACTTCACCGGGATTTTCTTGGTTTGCTCATCCCTGGAGCTCGGATGTGCAATGACATCCACTTAGCGTGTGTGCGCTCCTGCACACACCAAAAGGCGATCGTCGCAGCTCAACCCCTGCAATTGCTGCCGAGCGCTGCAGAACTCAGCCATCGCCAGTGCATCAGCATATGCGGACCCCCCTCCCCGGGAAAGGAGCGTAGTCCCTGGGACGCATGATCCTTTCCCAGCCCCACCGACCCTCGACGACCTGTGCTCGATCTCGAACCCGGGTCGCTGGTGTGGCGTCCAGCACCTCAACCCTCAGCGACACCGGGCCAGCCATTAGCAGATACTTAATCTAATCTTTTCCACTATGCATTTCAAAAGAAGAGCAGCAAAGCTGAGCAAAAAGTCAGACCCTACGTTTTGTAACAGTAAAAGATTCAGTTATCTTCCACTTTTATTTACTGGTAAACTTTTTCATATGTAAAATAATTTAAGTATTTTGAAATGTTTATTTTTTTATAAAATTGTTTCCTCCAGTAAAAAGTATAGTCACTTATTTTGGCTTCAGACTAGTATTGTGGACATGAAAAGGAATTGGATCCAAGAAAAATATAAAGTACACATTATAGGAAACGTGCAATTTGTTTATCATATATAACTGTATACTATTTACAGTATTTCCCTGCCCCCTCCCAATGATATCTGTAAATAAGATGTCCCTTTATCCTTGCATGTTTATCTGTTAAAATAATGGACAACCAACTACCTAGTGCCTGCTGTCTTTCTGCCACATTCTGTTCCCATTACAGCTGCTCTAATTTCTCCTTGGACTACCTTTTTTGTTCCCCTCTTTCACTTGCTTTTTTCTGTTTTGCATTTCTTTTTCTCTTTTCCCCACACTGTTTCGCTGCCAGCTTCTGGACCACTGATTCCCTCTCCTGACACCCCCCTAAACCAGCATATTTTTTAAATATTGCCTGGCATTTTTGGCCTTTTCTCTACCCCTGCTCCCTGGACCCCTACCTCCTCCCCCATCAACCTCCTGAACCAGCCTTTTGTTTTGCTAAATTCCCAGCTGGCCCCTTTGACCAGACCTCTCTGCAGGAACCCTTTCTCTCCCTTCACGCCCACTATTTCACCTACTTCTGCCCTGAGCACTAAATTGCCCAGAACCCGCCCACCAATTTACCTGTGCTTTGTCTTTGTTTTTTAACTAATGGCCCGCCTTTTTTCTGCTCTTTTTTTAGCCACAAGCCCAAATCGGGCTCTTCACTTCAGCCCAGCGGCCCTGGCGCTGATCCCTGCCGGTGGCTGGACCTCTGCATCCAGCCCGACCAAGGAAAGCAGGTACAGTCAGTCAGCTCCTAGCCCAGAGCTGCCAGGCCTCAATCCCCATAATTTGACTGGCTCCTGGGGACTGTGGCCCCTTCCCAATTGGACGCTGCAGATCCCCACTGAGAAAGCAAGCGCTCAAGGTGCCTTTTCCAAATCACAGCTTGGCCACTGCCTTGCTCTACTACTCTCTGGACAGGTTTTTCGGCGCCCCTCACCTCCCTCCTTTATTAAATACACTTCCCCAGTGATCCCCGGCCCCTGAGGCCTCATATTAATCAATTACAGCAACTTCCTAAAGGGGCTCTCCTCTCCTGCAACTTCTTAAAGGGGCAGCCCTCTCTCGTGCTCAAATTTGACAATCACTGCTGACTGCCCTATCTTAATCACACGCTCTTTCCAACAGCCTCCCACTACCAGTGCCTTGCCACTGCTCCACCCCTTGGCATAGTTTCTTCTACCACACTGAACTTTGTACCCCACTTCCCTAGTCCCTCACTGATTACTGTCCTGTTGCCTTCCCTCTTTCTTGCCACCAGCATGGAGTACCCTAAGCGGTTCCACCTTCCCTACTTACTCTAAAGCCTTGTTCTTCCTCTCTGCCCCTTTCTTCTCAACTCCCCTCACCCTGGCCCTCCCTCCCCACCAGTCCCCCAAATCCTTCTCACACCTTCCTCATTTCTCTCACTTTCCCCCATCCCACACCTCCTCGCCCCCTTCCCACCCCTCTTTGCGTTGAAATCCGTCCCTTCCCCTCCCGTGAGCCCCTTCATCAGCCTTTGCCTGTTCCATGAGTTCTCTCCTTCCTACCACAGCCATATCTTTTTCACCCACCACTAAACCAGGCTATACTCCACCAAGCTGTCTTCGCTTCTGAACCACAGGCACTTAAGGCTCCTCTTCCTACTCATCTCACGCCTCATTCACCCCCACACCCTCTGCCAATTTCACCCCTCACTTCTCCCCCAAACCCACTAAACAGCTCACTTTTGCTCATCTGAACATTCAAAGCCTTCTGGCGAAAAAAAAAAAACCTTAATCAAGTCCTGGATGTCAGCTAACGCTTTTCATGTCATTGCCTTCACCAAAACCTGGCTGAAGGAGGACATCTCCAATTAAATCTTCTTTGAAGATTACTCAGTCTTTAGAAAAGACAGGGTGGGGAAGCGTGGGGGAGGCTGCCTCATCTGGGTTGCTGATAACCTCCTTGCCACTGAATTCGATCCCCCACTTCCCACCTCCTCCCTTGAGACCATCTTGATTAACCTCCTCCTTGGAGCGGATAAAATGGTCATAGTCAGTGTGGTGTACCTGCCACCCTTCTCCTCACCCCGTGATCTCGACCTCTTCTTCGATATCAAGACCTCCTCCAAGGGAGCGATTGGATCATCCTAGAGGATTTCAACCTAAACTAGCTGTCCCCTCACTGTGACTCCACCAAGGAATCCATACTTGGCCTACACCAGCTCATCACTGAACCTGCTAGAACCAACTACAAAACTGGATCTCAGTCCCTCACTGATTGGGTCCTGGTCTCACACCCCTCCCATGTCACCGCCTCCGGAGTTCTTCCCGACTCAATCAGTGACCACTGTGCTGTTTTCTGCCGACGGTCCTCAACCCCCCACACACACACAAATTCATCCAAACCAGGCAATTGAAGAAGCTGGATGTCTCCGAGTTTTCCAAAGATGCACTAGCCCAAGACTGGTCCTTCACTGAAAACATTTCTGATATCTGCAAAGTGCTTGAAGCCTTAAGCAATAAGTTCCCTTCCCTCTGCAACCGTTTCATCCTGCTTAAATAAATACAAGTTAAGGGCTCTAGCCAAAAATGGGTCACCCCCGAGCTTCGCAAACTAATGAGGGATAGGGACTGAGTCTGGAAGTTGTACAGAAAACACAAACCCCCAACTCCTCCAAGATTTCAAAACCCACAAGAACAGGTGCAAATCTTCCACAATATCTGCTAAATCCTCCTTCATCCTGGAAAAACAACGTGCTGCTCAGGGGGAACCCTAGGAGGACCTGGAACATTCTTAACCTTATTGGTAGGGGAATTTCTGAAGATCATGTTTGTCTTACCTCCAAAGGGACAACCACCACCGAGCCAAGTGAAATAGACTCCTTTTTCAATAAATACTTTAGTGACCTCGACCAGTACAAGCCCCGCCCCACTCCTACCTCGTTTACCCCCATACCCCTCTCAGTCTCCCACCTTAAGTTCCATTTCAGGCACCTAACCCCTGGTGAAGTGGTCAAGTTAAAACAGATGACCCAAGACCATCCAAGGGTGCCGACAACATTGACTTCAGAGTTCTCCATCTTGTCTGTGACTCCCTGGCCATCCCTCTTACTAACATCCTCAACCACTCCCTCTGTACAGGGTCCTTCCCGAAAGCTTGGGAAGTGCATCATTATTAAACCTCTTCACAAATCTGGTTCCAAGGATCTAGTATCCAACTACATCCCATCTCCCTCCTTGCCTCCGTCTCCAAAATTTTAGAGAAAGTGGTCCACAGGCAAACTTCGGAATTCCTCTACAAATACAACCTGCTCATAGAGGCTCAGCATGAATACCATGCTCAACACAATACTGAAACTGCCCTCATCAAGTTCACCCACTTCATAGACAAAGCTAACAACAAAGGTCTCTACACTGGTGCTGCATTCGTAGACCTCACTAAAGCCTTCAGCCTCGTTAATCATAAAGTCCTCCTCCGTACCCTGGCTGGCTTCCATTTCTCACCTGAGGTCTGCCCCTGGTTCAAGGATTACCTAACTGGCAGATCCCATCGCACCATTATTGGCGGTGTCCTCTCTAAATCCTACCCCATCAAATACGGCATCCCCCAAGGGTCCATCCTGGGCCCTCTTCTCTTCTCTCTGGTCGTTAACTCCCTGCCTGATATTTGCACCACCTCTGAACTCAATTCTCTATGCTGATGATGCAGCCCTTTTCTGTCAGGACAAAAACCCCAACGCTCTCATTAACAAACTCCAATTTGATTTCAGCAGACTTCACACTTGGTTCATGTCCAAAGGTCTTGTACTCAACTCCAACAAAAATAAATTCATGGTTTTCTCCAGCCCCCACAAACCCCATGGCTTTGACCTCTCTCTTTATGACAACCTTGGTAACTCCATTGAAAGAGTCAGTGAATTTAAGTACCTTGGCTTACTCCTGAACAGCCACCTCATTTTCGATGCTCACACTAGCCTCACAATCAAAAAAGCCCACCGACGCCTCAGTATCCTCCACAGGACCAAGCACTACCTTAACAGGGAATCCAAATCCCTCTTAGTCTCCAGCTTCCTCCTTCCTGTCTTCGACTATGGTTCACTTGTCTCCCTTCCCCGCCTCCTCATCAAAAATTTCTCCAGACTTCAAAGCTCCTATCACAGCGCTATCTGCTTTGCCTCCGGTCTCCCTAAACTCACACACCACTGTGACCTTTATAAGCTCACCAGTCGGCCCGCCTGAACTGCAAGATGGCCACCTTCTTCTTCAAATGCTTCGTGGACTGCTCCCTGATTGCCTCACTTCTCTCTTCCAGACAGCCGCCACCACCAGGACCACTAGACTGTCCTCCACTCTCTCTTTCACTGTTCCTTTCTGCTGGACCACTCAAGGCCAGAAAACACTCTTTTATGGGACCCAAGCTCTTCAGCTCTCTCCCTCTGGAACTAAAACTCTGTCCCTCCACAAATGCCTTCAAACACAACATCAAGAGAAATTTCTCTCCCACCTGCACCTGCTTGCAGCCCTAATCTGGCTCCCCTTCTGCAATTTTTTTCCACTAACTCTCTGGTTATCCACCTCAGGCACTTACCCTCTCTTTCTAGCACCTATAGTATTATTACTCCACCTAGGCTAGTTTTTAGATTGCACTTAAATTTTTTTGTTTCCCACTGTTATATTATTGTTAAATCCTCACTGAATGCTTAATGTCACCTTGTATTTGTTAATTCACCAAGGCTAGTTCATGGTTTGCCCTTTAGTATGTATTATCCTAAATGTATGTACCATTTTATTAACCCTCACTTTAAGTTAAATGTTTCAGCCTATGTCATGTCTCATGAGTGTTGTATGTAACTGGACGCTTGTGTAAACCGGCAGCAATGCTCACATGCCTTTCCAGTATAACCAATAAAAATTAAATGAAATTTCAGTGAATAATTAAACAAATTTAACAGGTACAGCATGTTATCATTTGTGTTGAACTGCTGCTTTAAGTGTTGTCTTTTACCGTTCCATAGTCTTCACTGATCTAACAAATGGCTTTTGAGGGAGAGCAATGAATGATCAGTCATGAAAAGGGGGTGGGGCTAGGGGTGGAGTTTAGGGTGTGGTTTAGTGTCCAGTTTTTGCCTCTTCCAAAGGTGGCAACCCTAAATAAAATTATGTGTTAAAGTCAGAATTAAACAAGCATTTTTCAATGCTGAATATTTGCTTGCTGGTATTAGCATTGGAAATGCAGGAGTTAGACAGATGCAGAGTAGGAATGGCTATGAAGTAGTGAACGTCACGCCAACCCCACCTCCACCCTGCAGAGATGGACAGGCACTGGGGTATGCGTTTGGGTTGTCGCCTGTAACGTTCATGCCACTTCACCTCACCCTATCCTGCAGACACTGACAAGTCTTGGGGTGTTCGGCTTTACAGTCACCCCCCCTCCATAAGGACATATGCTGAAATGGGTGCAATATAGGAGAATAGGGTGAACTCTGGGGCCGAAGTGTCCAAGGCACACCTCAATGCCTGTCACTGGCTGCAGGGGGTGGGGGTGGAATGGCATGAGCATTTCAGTCGGCAATCCAAAGGTACACCCCTGATGCCTGTCAGTCTGTACAGGGTGGGGCGTTATGATTAGAAACCCTAACGCCCCAGGCGTTTGTTGGTATTTGCACTACAAATTTTCAACATGCCGTCTTTCGGATGAGACGTTAAACCGAGGTCCCATCTGCCTGGATTGGTGGTAGTTCAGGTGGATGTTAAAGATCCCATGGCACTTCTCGAAAAGAGTAGGGGAATTTCCCCGGTGTCCTCGCCAAATTTCCCTCATTCACTAAAAAATACCACCAACAGCTTAATCTGGTTCAAGGTCAGTTGGCATTCATCTGTATCCCCCTCCCCCGGGTCGTGCCTGAAAATAGGCAGGATTTGTCTAGTGCACTTACCCGGTCAACAAAAACTAAATAAAAATAAATAAACATGGCCTTTTTGTAATCCCCACCTCATGAAATCATTTGGAACCTCTTCTCATGAACAGTGGCACTGTGATTTTGTGAATGTGTCCCGAACTTTGAGTTCCCACAGTGACCGTGCCATTGTGCGCCAGATGTAAGAAAGCACAGATGGGGCAGGATGTGAAGAATGACAGCTGTACCATTCATAGGGAGGTGTGAAGAGATGGCAAGGTTGAAAATCTGTAGTGAAAATATTAAAAATGCTCAAACTTCTGAGTGTACGTGGAAACTGCACCACAACGCATGTGCGTAACACAGTCATTTAGTGGAATTATTTCACCAGATGTTCAACATAGGCATTTTGTGACCTCTGCTTATGAACACTGTCAGTATGATTTTTCTTAGTCTGTCCTGAACATTGATTTCCCACAGTAACCGCACTATTCTGCGCCAGATGTGTAAACGTATATTTCGGGCAGGATGTGAAAAATGACAGCGGTACTGTTCATAAGGAGGTCTGAAAAAATTCCAGTGTTGAAAATCTGGAGTGAAAATTCTACAAATTTGCAAAGTTATGAGGGTGCGTGGAAACTGCACAACACATGCTTGTAATACAGTCATTTTATGGACATTTGTCACCAAATTTTCAACATAGGCATTTTAGGACCTCTGCTCATGAACAGTGTCACTGTGATTTTACATACGAATCTGCCAGCAGAACAGACCAGTCGGTCTACTAAGTCTGCCCGAGTGTGCAGCTAGCACCCTAGCTTGCAGGTGCCCCAGCCCCCCCCTTCAGTTCCTCCCCCGCTTGTCCCAGCCCCTGCCCCCTAAGTCTTCCTCTTGCTTTCTCCCACCCTTCTTAAAGCTGTTGACTGTCCCACATGTCACTACCCCCTCTGGCAGCGCATTCCAACTAGATACCACCCTCTCAGTGAAGTAGTGCCTCCTCATTTCCCTCTTAAAATGTCCCCTTCCAAACTTAGTCGGTGCTCCCTCGTCCCTCTTCCACTCTTCAGTTTAAACACCCCCTCAGTGCTAAGTTTATTTACCCCCTCAGGTATTTAAACAATTCAATCATATGTTAATAAACAAATCAGCCTACTTTCCCATTTGCAGGCTATTCCGTACAACCACTAGTGGCCACTACACCCACTATAAACAAAGAATGGAATTGACGTACCTACCATTAATTCTGATCTTTCTGTGCATCTTCACCATTCATCACCTTTGGGTTATTGGCTGGAGGTCATGACCCCGCGGGAGCTCTTTTTTTTTTTGATGGGCGGAGTCGATGCACCATTGGCGCCGCCCTCGAGGCCGACGCACTGTGGTGCTCGTGGGTTGGCCATTAGGTGTTGTCAACTCTGCCCTCCCGCCAGTTCTGAGTCGCCGTAGAGGTTAGAAGAAGGGTTGGAGGGTGGGACAAGGAAGTCCAAGGGACAGACAAAGGAAAAGATATAAAACTAAAAGGAGAAATGAATGACTGAGAGGACAGAAAATGCTCGAAGACTAAGGGGGATTTGGTAGGGGCCCCAATCTCTGGAAGTAGAAAGGAGGAGGAAGGAGGGAGGGGGTTTTTAGAGATAAGGAAACATTTTAAAGGGGTGGAGGGAGACAAGAGAAAACATACCTGTAACCTTGACTAGTCTCCAGTTTATATAGGAACTGCGAAGGAGTAGCCAAGAGGCTAACTGCCAGAATTGCAGGCACAGAATTACTGGCACAGCTCCTATAAGCAGAATTGGCTATTCTGGAAGAAAGACAGGAATAACAGGGTTATCTCCCCCCCAAGGAGATTTTGGTGTAAGAAACCTAGTTTCTTAAATTAATTAAGGTTATGTCCACAGGACAAGGAAATCAAAGATTGACAGGGAAAAGGGGGCAACTGCCAACCCCCACCCCACAGGGGTGGAGCCAAAGCACTGAGGAAGGAGTGCCCCACTCCTGACCACTCCACCCTTGAGGGAAAAACTATCCCCCATGTGCCCCAGTCTACCCCACTCCTGACACACAGAAAGGAGGGGGGTAAGAGAGGGGGCACAGAGAGGGAAGGGGACCAAGAGACTGAGGCCCCAGGGGGACGGAGGGTGGGATTGAGATGAATGGTGAAGATACACAGAAAGATCAGAATTACAGTAGGTACGTAATTTCCATATCTAATCTGTGCCAATCTTCACCATTCATCACCTATGGGTGAGTGCCGAGCCCCCCCCGAAGGGGGGGTTTAAACCCTAAGGGACTAAGTCCCTTAGCTCTCAGTGGGTGACACTCTAAGAGGGAGAACCTCCAGGGCCTGGAGAGGCCCAAGTGTGGGGAGAGTGAGACAGGGACCCCCCAGAGGGGGTAGGAAGTTGCCCCGGCAGACGCTGCCTCACTCTACGGGAGAACAGAGAGGTTCTCTGGTGGGCGGAGTTAATCACCCTACGCTGGGCCAAGGGTGACAACTGGGAAAGACACAGCCATGCCGTCCGCCTAGTGCAGATTGCTGTCCCTACAACCCTGGTAGTTACCTCACTGGCATCATACGATGCCCTTGCTTGGTGCCTTGTGAACTCGAGGCCACGTGCAGAGAGTGTAATGGTTTGTCTGGTTTGCTTCATGTCAGGCATGGAGGCTAGGAGCTGACCCAGCCTGGACCACAAGAACCTGTTATAGGTTGCATAGTGGGCCTGATGTGCTGCAATAGAGAGCAGTAACTGTGCCGAGTAGAAGGTCCTCTTCCCCCAGAAGTCAAAATCCGAAGAATCTTGATCTGGGGGCTGGTCACGGTGCAGGGCGCAAAGCCCATCAGGAGTGTCCAGTTGTGTCAATCCTGACTGAGGATGAGGCATGGAACCTGGAGACTCCGGAGGGGGCACAATACCGCTGGCAGAAATCCCTAGGGGCAGGAACTCCAGAAAAGGGTCTCTGCCAGAAATGCAACAACACCTTCCAAAAGGGAGCAGGCCAGGGGGCACCACAAGGGTGTCCTCACTGAAATCTCCTAGAAAGGCATGGGCCGAGTGCTCTGGATTGTGTAGAGTGGGAGGGGTAATGTGTAGATCCTTTAACATCCTCACGAGGAATCGCTGATACTCAGAGAGATCAGCAGCTGGAGAGATGTAGACAGACTGCTCCTCTCCCCCAGAAGACGGGGATGAAGAGTCAGAGGACCACAAAGGTTCAGAAGCTGTCTGCTCAGAGGGAGGTTGAAAAACCTGTCTGTCCATTGCCCTAACGTAAGAGGGAAACTGAGCAGCCTGAGCTCTGAACTGCTCCCAGGAGAGAGGCCCGCTAGGACCACGAATGCCTGGGTGTGCAGGAGAAGGTGGCAGAGGAATAGGGGCAGAACCAACAACGGGGATCAGTTGACCTCTGCCTGGGCTAGGGAGCGCACCAGAAGCCCCCACAGCCGACAGCTGAACAACCAAACTGGTACTGCCTAGGTTGCGCCCTGAAGAATCCCCCCTGTGAGGTGACCAGAGCCGCGTAGGTCCAGAAGGATGGTTCCCTACCTCCAAAGAATGGGGCCCTCTCAAGGAAACTGAGGGGGAAGAGTGGAGATCTGCACTATGGCTTCTCCCAGAGCCCGGGTGGGTTCCAGAAAAAGGCCACCACACAAACCCCATGCCCCTCGACCCCTCGGAATCTGAGAGCGCCCTCCCCCTCGAGAGAGCCAGTCTAGGCAACTGTATCCAAGGAGCAGCACCCTCCCCTCTCATGGGAGCTCTGATCGGCCCCAAAGTTGGGCGATCTAGGCACACCACAGGTGGGGGTACCACTGCTGAGGGGTCAGAAAACCCTCCGAGGCCAGGTTGCAGGGCAATGGTGGCCTGCACCACTGCTTGCTGGTCAGAACCACTGACCCTGGCCCCAGCAGTCACTGTCCGCTCCTTAGAGGGGGGTCTGACTCCGGTCTGTCGAGGACACTACCAGGGTGTCCACGCTCACAGCCAACTCCAGGGAATCAGACTGCCTGTTTGACTCAGAGTCCGACTCCTCCGAAGAAGAGGTGGAGATCAAAGTCCTGTGCCAAACAGTGCGTGGACGCCCGCTGCTATCCCTAGTGAACAGGGCACCTGGACCACAGACTGCACCAGAGTCGACACCGGTGCCCCCCTCTGCACCGTGAATGGTGCCAGAAGAGGACACGGCCCCAACAAGGGCGGCAGCCTCGGAGCCAGAGCCTGTCACGGCGCCATCCTGACCCACGGCACTGCAAGCGATGCCAAGATCAGCAACAGCGCCGACAGCCCTGACTGTGCTCTCGGCGCTGAGGCTGGAGACCCCCATGGTGCCGAACCATCCCATGGCGCCGCAAGCGGCGCTGAGGACAGAGACAATGCCGACAATAGCCCCGACAGCACTCTCAGTGCTGCGAATGGCGCCGAGGTCTGAAACCCCCACGGCGCCGTGTCCATGTTTGGAGCCGCAAACTGCTCCAGAACTGGACACAGCACCATGCAAACCCAGGTGCTGCAAATGGCGCTGGGATGAGAAACATAGGGATGACACTGTAGAGCCTCCCATGGCGCGGACAGCCCCGACAGCAGCAATGGTACAGAGTGATGAATCGGCACAGACGACAGCACTATGAGGGCCCATGGTGCCACGAACGGTGCCAAGGCCCAAAACGGCATCAACAGATGGCGTTGAGGATGGCACTGACCCAGGCCTTCCAAACCGCGGGTCTGACACCGTGGGAGCCTTCACCCCCAAAGGGGAGATTAACAAAGAAGGCCTGCCTCTCCCCCAGGGACAGACTGGGGCTCCAGTAACGTGGCAGGGCCTGCCATGGCTAGCTAGAAGAGGCAAGGCCCTCCTCTTTGGTCCATATAGAACCAGGAGGAGACCTGGAGGAAAGGCCGAGAGAACGCGGCTTGACCCGAGTTCGCGCCCGACCCCCGAAAGTCAGTGGAGCTTGCCCCACTTTCCACTTGCGTTGCTCGATGACCCGGCAGTCCATAGAGAAACAGGCATTGCATGAATCCATGTCGTGAAGCGGGCCAAGACACGCGAGACAACGGTCATGCTGGTCAGTGACCGAGTACTTACGGCCGCATGGGCACCATGGCATGGGGGGCTGTCCCGTCTTAGAAGATTTCTTGCCCTGACCGAGACATGACCTACGGGAAAAAGAACACCAAAACAAGACCCGATGTCGCAAAGCAAAATAAAATAAGGAACAGTCTTACCAGGCGACGTCGAGTGGAGCAAACAGAACCGGCAGGATAACACGGAGTCAATGGACTATTAACAAGACACGGGATCGAGAAACTGCACAGCAGTTGAAGGCTTCAACAGCACTGAGCTTCCCACGAAGTGACAATGGCGGGAGATGAAGAACTGGTGGGAGGGCGGAGTCAACAACACCTAATGACCAACCCACGAGCGCCAGGACTCCGCCCATCCTCCCCCCAAAAAAAGAGCTCCCGAGGGGTCATGACCTCTGGCCAATAACCCAAAGGTGATGGATGAATGGTGAAGACTGACACAGATAAGATCAAAACCAAAATCTCTCTCATTCTGTTTGCCCTCCACAATGCTACTTCTCTTATCTTCTATCATTATCCTCATCCCCTGGGTGTTCCTTCCCCCATCTTCCTACCCTGAGCTGCTGGCCTGTAGGGCACCAAGCATCAAATTGCCAAATAACACTTATATCTACACTACCAAAGATGACACTCTCCCTGGTTGCCACCTCCACACATTATCAGTTGGTCCCACCTTACTGCCACCCACCTTCCAAATTAGCCACCTAACCCTATTGCCTCTTGCTCGGAGTCCAACAGCTCCTATTGCTAAGCCATATACCACCACCCGTAGGCTATACTGGGCTGTGCATAATACCAAACTCCTGATCACACTACTGTTACTCCCAGCAGGTGATGTTGAGCCAAACCCCAGACCTATTCATCATCTCACACCTAACCCCACTTTGCCAATCCAACTCCCATCAGGCCTAAGAATGATCCACCTAAATATATGCAGCCTCCTTCATAAAATTACCCTGCTTCAGCCCCTCGCCATATCCCTCCAGCCGGAGATACTGATTATCTCTGAAACCTGGCTGAAGTCCCACAACACTGACTCGGAATTCTCTATACCTGGCTATACTCTCATCCGACATGACTGCAAGGGCAATAAAAAAAGGGGCCGGCGTAGCCATGTATATTGCCTCCACAATCCAGTTCTCCCTGGTCACCCTGTCTCCACCGTCGGAGTCCATTGACGGGCTAATGGTAAAAATCGCCCTCCCCCACTCTACTCCGATTTTCATTGCAGGCACCTACTGCGCACCCGACTCCAATACCCCTGTTATACTGGACCACCTAGGCACACTGAACTCTCTGGCCTCTGGGGGCGAGCTCCATATACTTCGGGACTTTGACCAGAACTAGCTTGTCGTGGCTAACTCCAAGCTTCACGACAAAGTGACTACCCTAAACCTAGCACAGCAAATCTCAGAATCCACTCGGTTAAACCACAAAACACTGACTCACACTCTCCTGGATTGGTCCCTCACCTCACACCCTCATAGGATCCTGGCCTCTGGCCTCCTACCCAACACCGTAAGTGACCATCATGGCATCTATTCTGTAATAAAAATCTACAGACCTAAAGCCCCCCCCTCCCAGAATCCTAATAACGAGATCCTACAAGTCGCTGGACCTCTCCGCACTACTTAACGACTTGGCCAATACCGACTGGTCATTCCTCAGCCGATCCACCTCCATTGATGAGGCCCTGGTGTTCTTTAAGTCCAAACTCTCTGCCGTCTAGGACCACCACGCCCCCCCCCCTTAGGCATACCAGAGTCAGAGGCGTACACCTCCCTTGGATCTCAACTAAAATCCTAGTCCACCTCAGGAGCAGGGATAAAGCCTGGAAAGCCTACAAATCATCCAGCTTGCCAACTGACCTCCAGTTATATCGCACGTTACTCAATGCATGCACTAGGAAAATCCGCCAAGCAAAAGCGAACTATTTCAAGGCCTCATTCTATTCTACCTCACATCAACCAGCCAAATTCTGGAAAGTGGTAAAATCGCTTCTCAGTCCTCCTTCACAGACCCCCACTCCTACCCTACTGGTAGGTGGGCTCACCATCACAGACCCACCAGCTGTGGCCTCACAGCTCAACTCTCACTTTACAAATTGCCTCTCCTGCTCTCTCCTCGCCCTACACTGCCACTCAGCGTTACCTCCCTGTCAATGCCACACATACAGCCCACTCGTTCTCATTTCAACCAGGATGAGGTATATAATGCACTGATCGCCCTTAATCCTAACAAGGGCAAATGCCCAACAGGGTTGGATTCCAAAATGCTCCATCTCTCAGCTCCCCGCCTTAGCAAACCCCCTGGCTGCCCTATTCAACCTATCCTTCTCCCTTGCTGAAGTCCCCTCTGAATGGAAACATGCCACCATAATCCCTCTTCACAAGGGTGGGGATGCCTCAAACCCAAGCAATTACCGTCCTATTTCCCTACTACCCATTCTGGCAAAACTCCAAGAGTGCCTAGTACTCTCTCGTCTATCACCCTTTCTTGACTCCTCCTCCTTCTTCACCCCCTACCATTCTGGCTTTCGGACATCCCACTCAACCACCTCCTCAGGCTCACTGACTCCATCCTCACTGGTACGGATGTTGGCCACATCACAGCCACCATTTTCATCGACCTAGCCAAGGCATGTGACACAGTCTCCCACTCACTACTCCTGACCAAACTCTCCAACACTGGGCTGTCTAGCTGGGCCACCAGTTGGTTCCACTCGTACCTTGTAGGCAGGTCCCAATCAGTCAGAGTCGGTTCTGCCACCTCAGTCCCCCTCCCTGTCACTGCTGGGGTACCACAAGGCTCCATCCTAGCCCCCCTCCTGTTTTCTGTCTTTCTAAATGACCTGCCATCTGCCTGCCCTCACACCTCCATTCACATGTACGCGGACAACTTTGCCAATCCAACTCCCATCAGGCCTAAGAATGATCCACCTAAATATATGCAGCCTCCTTCATAAAATTACCCTGCTTCAGCCCCTCGCCATATCCCTCCGGCCGGAGATATTGATCATCTCTGAAACCTGGTACCGTAATCTACACCGTGCTGTATACATCAGGCCCCTCAGCCACAGAGGTAATGACCAGATTGCAGTCGGATTGCGATCAGGTCCAGCTCTGGCTGCACTCAAATCAACTCTCCCTCAATGCCAAGAAAACCGTCTCTGACTTTTGGAACAAGACAACAATTTTCGAGGCTCCCCTATCACGTTCCATACCCTGGATGGGACCCCTCTTGAGGCCTGTACCTCCTTCAGGTACCTCGGAGTCTGACTTGATCAGCACCACAACTTTTCTGCACATGTTGACCCCATACTTAAGATGCTTCACCCCAGGCTCAGTGCACTTCACCTCAATCATGACAATATCCCAGTCTCAGCCCGGAGGGCTATCGTGCAGAAAATGATACTCCCAGTCTTCGACTATGGGGATGTTGTCTACAGTGCAGGTCCCAAGTCCACCTTAGCTAGACTGGATCCCCTCTTCCACGCTTTGTCGCTTTGCCCTGAACTGCCCTTACTCCACCCATCACTGCACCCTCTACCAATCTATGAACCATACATCTCTAGAAAATCGTAGGCTGTCCCACTGTGCCAAGACCTCGGCCAAGTACTGGTCCCAGTTGCCCCCCCCCCACCTCACAATTGCCCTAGCCAACTCAAGTGTATTCACTCAGAAATAATGACACACGGCCCTGGTTGTCCCTCACCAATCCTCTGCCGTAGGACACACAGCCTTTAGCTACCACATGCCTAAGTTGTGGAACTCCCTCCCAGCAAACATTCGTCACTTCTCTTCCTCCCCGGATCTTAACTCCATGCTCCTAGATCACTTCTCCCTTACCTGCTCATGTGTCTAGGCCATTTAGCAGCCCTCAGGGTGGCAACCTTTTGGCTGGCACATAATATATTTAATGTTTACCGGCATAACCAAATTTTATTGTAATGAGTCTTATACTGTGTCTGTCAAGAGTTATCAATTGCTCCCTCATGCTAATCATGGATTATTTCCTAATCCATTGTGTCGGTCACTAGCTTGTACTATGTATTTTTGTTTTGTACTATGCTTTATACTTGCTTACATTCAACAGTGTATGTACCCCCCCTCCCCCAGGACGCATCTAGAATCGAGAAGTAGCCTACTCAGTATGCCTTCCTGGTAAAACGCATAAATAAATATCCCACATCCCTCCTCTCCTCCAGTGTGTAGTAAAGTAAAATTTATTTATATAGGGCACCCTTCCTGAGCTCAGGGCGCCTTTACAATACAGTACGATAACAGATTAAAATCAATAAAACTGATAATCAACAGCAATCACTCAATAAAACCCTGAAAATGCCTGGTTAAATAAATACGTTTTTAAGGATTTTTTAAATCTTTCCATGGTCAGGCTATCTCGTATCTGGCAAAGTAGAGAATTCCACAGGGTAGGTGCCATAAAGGCAAAAGATCTTCCTCCAGATGTTTTCAGGGATACCATGGGAATCTCTAGCAATCCCTCGCCAGAGGATCGGAGTGAGCGGGAGGGGCAGTAAGAAGACAGGAGTTCTTTCAGGTAGTGAGGTCCCAACTCGTGTAGGGCCTTGTAGGTCAGCAATGCAACCTTGAAGATAATCTGCCCCTGTATAGGCAGCCAGTGCAGTTCATGCAGCACAGGTGTTATATGACTGGATCTAGAGGTTCCAGTCAACAACCTGGCCGTCGCATTCTGCACTAGCTGCAGGTGGCGGATATCCACCCCCGGTAGCCCTAGATAGAGAGCACTGCAGTAATCAAAACGACTGGTGACAAAGGCGTGGACCAAGGTAGGAAGAGCTTCGGGTGGGACCAGGTGTTTTACCCGGGCTATATTCCTTAGATGGAAAAAGAAGGATTTGACTACAGCAGATACCTGCGCCCTCAGGGTCAGGCCCTCATCAAATACCATGCCCAGGTTACGCACCTGGCCCGAGGCCATAAGCGGGGTCTCCCCCAAGGTATAAACCTGAGGGTTCCCGCCCATGCCCTTGTCATCCTAAAACCGGGGTCCACCACCAATACCTCTGTTTTACTCTAATTCAACTGAAGCCAGCTGATACTCATCCAGTTCTGTATCTCTAGTAGGCAGTTGTTAAACACCGTGATTGACTCAGGCTCCTGTTCGGGCACAAAAGACGTAGAGCTGAGAGTCATCAGCATAGCAATGAAAACTCCGCCCATACTGTCTTATAATGTCCCTTAATGGCAGCATATACACCGCGAATAACATGGGGGACAACACTGAGCCCTGTGGAACCCTGCAGGACAGCCAGTGAGGGGCAGAGGAATGAATCCTCAACACCACTATCTGTGATCTGCCCTCAAGGAAAGATTGAAACCAGCTGAGGACTGCCCCCCTCAGTCCACAGAAAAACCACAGGCGCTCAAGCATCACCCCATGATCCACGGTGTCAAATACTGCTGAGAGATCAAGGAGAACCAAGATAGAATGGGCTCTCCAATCTCTCGCCATCAGGAGATCATTTAGTACCCGCACCAGGGCCGTCTCGGTGCTATGCAGTTTCCTGAAGCCAGACTGGAGAGGGTCATAGATATCATGGCTGGTTAAATGATCCGCCAGCTGCAAAGTGACCACCTTCTCAATAACTTTCCCTATAAAGGGTAAGTTTGAGACTGGTCTGTAGTTAACTGGGCAGTCGGGATCAACGGAGGGCTTTTTCAAAAGGGGGCATACTACTGCCTCCTTTAAGGGATCTGGAAATATCCCTCTCTCCAATGAAACTGCCACTATCCCAGCAAGGACCGGGCAGATGACTTCTACACACCCCACTAGTAGGCGTGTACGGCCGGATCCAAACTACAGTAGGTTGGCTGCAAAGTCTGGACAATCCTCACTATATCCATGACTGCCGGTTGGCTAAAGGTGAACCAAGTCAACTGGGCATTAGTACCACCCGATTGACTAGTGCAAGGTCCAATGGGAAGGCACTGGCTGATCTCATCCCTGATGGTGGACTCCTTATCAGCGAAAAACTGCACAAACTCCTTACACTGTACTTGTGACAATGCCTGACCGGCATGCAGACAGACTGAATTGCACAGTCTGGAAGAGCTGAGCTGGCCTATTCTTCGCTGTAGCAATTTCCCTGGACAGGAACTTTGCCTTCTTATAGGAAACTGCTGATTGGTAGATCTTATAGTGATCCAACAATCTTCCCTTGTCAATCTTCACCATTCATTACTGCTTGGGTTCAGCAGGCACGCGATCTGAGGGTTTTTTTTTTTTTTTTTGAGTCGGCTCAGCGGCGCCCTCGAGAACGATGTACCGTGTCATGCGCGAGGGGCGGCTGTTAGGTGCCGCAGACTCCTCCTCCATCTCAGTTGTGTTTCTCCCGCTGTCGAGGCTGCACCTGCTGCGCGGTAGCGTATAGTTTCTCGGTTTTCCACAGCTGAAGACTCCTCGTTTTCTCAGACCATCCACTCGGCGCGGTATACGGTAAGACCCGTTCCTTTTATTTCTATACTGCGACAAGTGCTTTATTCTTTTTTTCCTTGTTTAGATTACATCGTCTGGTTCGGGAGCAAGGCGTAAGTCGGCGGGCACGCCCCTATCGTCGGTGCTCCTGTGGCGCATTTTTCCATCTCGGACCGGCATGATGTCTGTCTCCGTTGCCTGGGACCCAACCACGACATGGACGCGTGTAACGCTTGTTTCTCCATGGACCATCGTGTCCTCGAAGTCCGAGCGTTCAAGCTCGGCAAGGCCCCGCCGACCTTCGGGGGACGGCGTCACTCCAGGGATTCCCAGGTAAGGTCCCTGGGTCCCCTCCCGGGCCTATACGGTCTGCGGAGGAGGAAGCTTCCTCTTCTCTTGCCGAAGAGGAAGCTTTTCTCGTGGTGTCGGGGGAACGTCGTGGTCCCTCCCAGGGCCGCGACGGGGACACCGCCTCAGCAGTCACCTCCTCGGAGGTGCAGGCTCCCCCAGTGTCGAGGCCCACGATTTCCGGGCCTGGCACCGGTGGACCCTCGACGCCGCCCTCCGGCGCCGTTTCGGATCTGGCGCCGGTGATCAAGACGGCGCCGCCCTGGCCTTCCGGTGCCGCGGGCAGTCTGTGCTCGGCGGCACTGGGTTGGGTTCCGGCGCTGGGAGGCGGCGCCGTGGGCCTAACTGGTGCGCAGGGGAGCCAGGACTGGGCCTGGCTGGCCAGCGAGTGGGCGGGGAGTCGTCGGCGCGTTGCGAGCGCCGTTGCTCAAGGATCCTGGGGTTGCCAGCATTGAGGGTTCTGCTGGTCTCGTCCTCTTCGGAGGCCGATGGCACAGATGTGGACCCATCCTGGCACCCTGACTACCGAGGTCAGGGTCCCCGGTGGCACAGGGTGCTAGGCGCAGCGGGCCCTTCCACTGTCCCTCTCCGTCCCCCCTGGGGTCCTCGGGCTAGGGGTGGCCCTGGGTCCCAGGAGGGGTGATGTGGTGGGGACTGAGGAGGCCCCCTCCTGGGGGCCTGTGACAGCTGCCCTCCCGGGTGCTGTTGCCTCTCTCCGGAGTGGGGCAGCTGCAGTCGAGGAGGAGGCTCTCCAGAGTCCGAGGGGTCGAGGGGCAGGGGCCAGGTGCCCGGTCTCTGCAGCCACCCCTCATGGGGTGGCTAGGAGCCATGAACACGAACCCTGCCCTTCCTCTTGGGCCCGGGTTCCCTCAGTGGCGTTGCTGTGGACTGCCCTTCTGGACCCATGCAGTCCCGGGTTCGTACAGGGGAGGTTCCCTCCTGGGCTCTTCCAGGCATCGCATCCTCAGGGTCTCGTCTTGCGGCCTGGTTTGTTGTCCGGGATCCGCCAGCTCGGGCTCCGTTCCCGGTTCAGAGCCCTGGCAGAGGTCAGTTGCCTCTTCTAGGTGCCTTCTCCAGTACCTCTGCATCCACCCCCGCTCTTCCAGGCGCATGGGTCCCTACGGGTCCGTTATCCTGGAAGCAGTTCAGAGAGTTCTGTGGCGCCTTCCCTCATACATTAGATACATGCATAAGCGGGTCTTTAGACTCTCCCCACCGCAGAGAATCTTCCTGGACATTGAGCTCTCCATCATCCTCGTCTTCCTCCTCTGAGGAGAGGAACCCCTGCTCATCTTTCTTCGACACTGATTTCACTGAATATCAGCGATTCCTCTCGAGGATGGTGAGGATCTTGAATCTCTTTCGTTAGGCGAGACAATACTGAACGGGAGACGCGTGAATTCCTTGGAGAATTCAGTGCCCAGCACCTGGTGGTACCTTCCTGGCCCATCCCCTTCCAGGAGGCGTCTATCCATTCCTGGCAGTCGCCAGCCACCCTTTCTCCAGACCCGGCAGACTGTCGTCGAAGGTAGTGTGCCCCCTCGGAATCCCTGGGTACCCTTCCCAACCTGTCCTCGGGTTTGGTGTACCTAGAGACTCCTTCCGGGTGCCGCCACCTGGCGCACGACTGACCACCAGATTCGGATTCACTACAATTCGACTGGTGGGGGCGAAGAGTGTTCTCTTCTTCTTGTGCGGTGGCTTGCATTGCATCACATCAGGCTCACCACGCTGCCTACAATCGGCATCTGTGGTCGATGCTCTCCCAGCTCCTAGCATCAATGCCTGATATGGCGCAAACCAGACAGGCTATTGCCCTCTCCGCTATAGGCCTGGAGCTGGCAAGACACCAAGCAAGGGCATCTTATGATGCCAATGAGGTGGCTTCCAGGCTTGCGGGGACAGCGATCTGCATTAGGCGGACGGCATGGCTCCGTCTATCAAGGTTGTCACCCCTGGCCAGGTGGGTGATGCGCTCCGCTTTCCGGGGGACCCGTCTTTTTTCCTCCAGAGCTAGGAGACTTTTGCAGGGGCTTTCTCCGTCTCCCGTCCTCGGGGCACCTCTAGCTCTTCTCCCCCTAGGCTTCTCTTGTGTTGCTAGGGTCTTCCCTTCTGTTCCTCACCAACAGGAGGCTGGGGTCTTGTTCCTTCAGGGTTCTACCCCCTTTGTCAAGGGGAGGGCTTAGTACTCACCCAAGCAGTAATGAATGGTGAAGATTGACAAGGGAAGATATGAAAATTACGTACCTACCGTAATTCTTGATCTTCTCTTGTATTTTCACCATTCATTACTGATACCCACCCACCTTCCCCTCAGTGGCCTCCTTCTTGGCGTCTCCCCTCTGTCGTTCCTCTCCCCCTTGGCCTTTATGCCGAAAAAAAAAAATCTGTATTTTTCCCCATTCTTGTGAATGGATTCTCTTTTTCCTCCAAGGTAGAGAGGAGTACGGTTGCAAATTTCTTTAATTCTGAGGGAACTCTTTCTGACTGCCCTATGGTGCGATTCCTTACCTTCTTCAGGTCATGTAGTTTCACAGCCTGGTGGCCATGCCCTGTCTTGGCCTCCTCAAAGTTTGGAATCCCCCTGGCAGGCATTATTTTTCAAAGCTTTTCCAGCTGCTGACCAAACTTGTCAGCTTCAAGCCTCTGTCTGCCTTGGCCTAGCAAGTCTGATTGAGTTCCTCTCTATTTTTCTTACAAACTGCCTCCGAAGGCATAGTTTTCCCATACTCTTCTGTGGTAGCACTTAACAAGGTGCTAATGAACTTAGTCCTCTTCCTGGATGGGCGCTCTTCCGGAACAGGTTCTGCTCGGACAGTCTAGGAGCCCTCAACTAGGATGAAGGGACTTGGCATATTGAGAGTTCAGAGAGTCTGCCCTCTCTTGGGTCTGTTCAGGAGGTTCGGTGGAACCTCTCCTCAGTCCTAGCAACTGGGATTCTTGCTCCCTTATTAGTTTTGAGCCTATAAGCCTCTCAACCAACAATGCTCGATGGGCACTCTTCTTCTTCCTCTTCCTCCTCCTTCTCCCTGTTCCTCCTCCTTGTTCCTCCACTTCCCTGTTCCTCTCTGTTCCTCCCCTAGAGCCGCCCCGGAAAGGAGGCCCTGCGGTCCCTTAGGGTAGGAATTCTCTCCTCTGTCTATTCTCCATCAGCTTATTCCTTTTTCAGTTTATTTCCTTTCCCTTTTTCTATCCCTTGGCTCTCTTGCCTCACTTTCTTTTTTCTTACACTTTATTTTAGCCTCTCCGGCTAACAGAACTGAGATGGAGGAGGAGTCTGCGGCACCTAACGGCCCTCGCTTTATGGTGATGCGTCATCCTCGAGGGCGGCCGTTGGAGGCGGACTCTAAAAAAAAACTCCCGTAGCGGGTGCGCGCCTCGGCTTAACCCTAGCAGTAATGAATGGTGAAGATACAAGAGAAGATCAAGAATTACGGTAGGTACGTAATTTTCATATCTAAGCTTATCCAACTCCAGGCGAGTTTTCCCGCCAGCACCTTTCCAATCTTCATCCTTGTCTCTTCAGCTCACGGATCTCCCCATTAAACCAGGAGGCCCCTGGGCGAAGAGGAAGAGGGCAAACACGTGTTGGAGCAATGACATCCAAGGCCCTCCACGACAGCCCTATTATAGGCGAACACTAGGGGCCCTGGGTCAGTGCTATCCACTGGAAATCACGAGAAGTCCAGCTCCGTCATTAGGCACTCTGAGATAACTCCTCTCAAAGGACGGAACTGCACGAATTCCTTAGGAGCAGGCCTACTTCGGGGGGGCTGCAAAAGTGAATCTCAGGGCGTGATGGTCGGACCAGCCGATAGGCTCCACCTCCACATCAGAAATCTCCATCCCTAGATGGAACACCAAGTCCAATGTGTGCCCCTCCCTCGTGGGTCACAGAGGTAATAACCTGTTTCAGGCCCAATCAATCCATCAATTGGAGGAGGTTTTGCCAAATGGCGAGAATTCATCGTTGACCCAGGCATTGAAGTCCCCCAGAATTAACCACCTCGGTAATGAAGTCCGCAACCTCCTTCAGGAACTCCCTCCCATCATCTGGTGGACGGTAGATGAGAAGGGTTCTGTAACCTGCACCTGCACCAATTATACATTCAAAGGAGTTGGTGACTCCAGCTAGCAACTCCCTGAGATCCAGTTCCTGTCTAAAACAGACAGCAACCCCCACGGTCCACTCTCAGGCGGTGAATCACAGAGAACCCAGCCAGAACCGCAGACTCCAAATAGGGCCCGCAATTCCATCCAGCCAGATCTCAGTGATGCAAGCCAGGTCAACAGAAGCAACAAGATCCACAACCACTGCGGTCTTATTCCTAATCGACCTGGCATTGCATAACACCACCCGGAAGGGACAGGAATCCAGGGACAGCCCCACTTCCTGCCTGACCAAGTCAGAGCCCTTGGGTATGGGCACAAGGCAAGGGTGACCTCGTTCCTGTGCCCATTTCACCCCAGGGTGTCTCCTGGTTCTCACCATCTCTATCCACCCACTCCTTTCCCATCCCCCCTCCCAAGAGTTCCAGGATCTCCAACTCCTTCCGCCCCCTTGTCTCAAGATGCAGAAAGCTTGATATCTATTATACACTTCCACAGGGAGCACAGAATGTTCAAAAGGACGAAGATCCTTTAGTCTTGAGGGGGAGTACTGCCTGACCGTGTCCCTAATACCCCAGCACATATTTCAGACAATCCTCACAACCCAATCTTTTCACTCACCACCCCACTCACCCAATACCCTTCCTCCCCCCCTCTACTAAACTTTCCAACAACTTATCCCCTTAAAACATATAATAACCCTTATCAAATCAGGAAACTTTAATATTAAACTTTATAAATGTCCAAAAAGTTTCTTCTAGACTCTGGTCAGTTCCTTTGATTTTATTTTCTTAACCCCACTCCTACAGTGCTCTCACCACTGCAGGAAAAAGGGGCCTTTAAGGACTTTCAGGCCACCTCTCACGTAGCTGGATATTAACCTTAAATAGTCCTCCCACTCTAGTAATCAATCCATTAGATAAATCCATCAAACTCTTTTGAACTGTAAATCAAGCCAACATATGCACATCAGATTCTTGAATGCACCCTCCTCTCACTGAGGTGCAAACAACTGATGGATCCAAAACAGGCGTCTTCAAATCCTTAGGCCCTTTCACTCCCTGGGGATCCAATGCAAATATAGGCACTCTCACTGCCAAGTCAGAAGCTACAATGTAAATTATAATATATTAAAATTAAAACTCTGACTGTATATAGAAAGGGTTATTGCAAAAATTCCTTTCTTCAGGCTTAATTAAGCACCAAAATGGGGTCCTGAAAAGCCCATCCAAGGGACTGTGGCTAAATATACTCGCAGCCGCCACCACGGATCTCCGTTAGCGCCAACCCCCCGGAGGCCTAGAGAACTGTCGGCTCGCCTGGCTGGCTACCCTGCCAGAACCACAGCTCAGTCCCCCAAGCAACCACAGGCCCCATCCGCAAATTATCGCCACAGGGCCGAATCCACTGCTGCACTTAAATCAGTCCAGCCTCCAATATCCACTCAGAATACCAACTGAAGTTATCCGAGTAACAGCCCAGTCCACAACAAGTATAACCCTGGCAAATCCTCTCAAGTATTGATCCAAAACTGCAAATCCTTTTTCCTCCAGCAGTCCACCTCCTCCTCTTAGACTTTTCACCACACGGCTTCCAATCCCCAGCTACATCAATCACAGCCAAACACAGACAGAAAAGAAACAGCAAGAGGTCGAACTGGATCCAATTTAGGAAGAGTGCCCAAGGTCTACAAATCCGTTTTTAATCCTTGAATTCTCTCTCAGGGCAGTTTAAAAAGTGCTCAGGGTTTAAAACAAGTTTGTTAATCCTTAGACCAACAAACAGCCCCAATGCACACTATGTCTACGTGGATATTTAAATGTCCCGATATCGCTCCAAGAACTAATTCACTCACTTACTGCCCTAACTAAACCGAGCAACCAGAAAAAAAACAACCAAAAAATAAGTGAGGAGAACAGGCAAAATTAAGCAGAATCTGTAAAAAATTTGGTCTGACTACAGGGAGCAACTTGCAGCATGCCCAGCTTGGTGGCAACAGAGGTGTACCTAACATACTATTTGCCAGCAGATTAGGCCTTACGGTCTATCGAGTCTGCTCGAACTTTAGATCCTTAGTTGGGTGCCGAGACCCTCCCATCCCTTGTGCTCCAGAAACCCGTATCATCCATCCCCACCCCCCTGGGACAGGACATCATCCGATACATCCACTTTCTGTGTCTGTCCCATCCTCTCTTGAAGCCCTCCACTGTGGATCGCTGAACTAGCTCACCAGGCAGTGCATTCCAAGGGTCCACCACCCTCTCAGTGAAAAACCTCCTCCTCCTCCTCTTTTCCCCCTTACCCTTCCACCTTCAAACCATGCCCTCTGGTGATACCTCCCTGCTTTAGTCTAAAGATCCCCTCCATGTTTACCCTGTTTATTCTCTTGAGGTACCAAGACCTCAATCATGTCCCCCTGTCTCTCTCTCCTCCAGTGAAAACAGGCAGAGCTCCCAAGTCTGTCCTCATCGCCAAAACCCCCAGCCCTCGTGATCATCTTTGTTGCCCTCCCCTGTACCCTCTCTAGGAGCTGTATGTCCCTCTTTCAGTGTGGTCTCCAGTACTGTACACAGTACTCAAGGTGTGGTCTAACCAGTCCATTGTACAGCGGCAGAATCACTTCCTTGCTCCTAGAGGTGATCCCCTCACGATGCATCCCAACATCCTGTTTGCCTTGCACGCTCTCCTGCACTGCTCAGAGTTATTCATACATGCATCCACCATGACCCCTAGGTCTTTTTCCCTAATTGAGGCCTCAGCGCCTCCCCTCCCAGGGTGTACCTGTGTTTAGGGGTTTCCCGACCAAGATGCAACACCTTGCACTTGGTGATATTGAAATTTAATTTCCATGTGTGAGCCCAGCTTTCAGGGGTGTCCAGGTCCCCTTGCAGGGCCAACCTCCCTCTTCTCCCTCACTACTGCTCCCATCGTGGAGTCATCCGTGAAGAGACTCATTTCACACCTCCTATACCCCCTGATGTCCGATATGTATGCATTAAACAGGATCGGACCCAGGACCGAAACTCTCTGCGGTACCCCACTACCAACCTCTCTAGGGTTAGAGCTCCCCACAGACCATTACTCTCTGAGTGCGTCCAGCTAGCCAGTTTTCAATCCATCTGACCAAAGGCTACTCCTAACCCCATCAGTTTCTCCACCAGACCATTGTGGGGACAGAGTCAACGCCTTGCTGAAGTCCAAGAATAATACATCCACAGGCTTACCCTGTCCAGTTCTGATGTTACCCATTCATAGAACTCCACAAGGTTGGTTTGACATGATCTACCTGGCACAAACCCATGTTGCTGACTATCCAGACCTCCCACCTCCTCCAAGTACACCCCCAATCGTTCCTTTAGTATACTTCCATTAATTTTCCACCACCGAGGTCAAACTGATGGGTCTATAGTTACCTGGTACTTCCCTCTACCCCCCTTTATGGATTGGTACCACATGTGCCTCTTGCCAATTCCTAGGTACCCTCCCTGTCTCAAGTGACCTGCTGAAAAGCTCCGCCAGGGGTGCAGCCAGTATGTCCGCCAATTCCCTGTTCAACTCCTTCAGCCTAACTTCATATGCCTTACCTTTCATCCCCTTTTAATATTTCTGTTTCTCTCCTTTGCACCCCCATCCAGTAACTTTATCTCTCCCCTCAGGTATGGCCTCCAGTCTGACCAATGATCTGTAGAGCGGTAGGATCACATCCCTGTGCCTGGAAGAGAACCCCTTTCAATGCATCCCATCATCCTGTTTGCCTTCGCTGCTGCTCTTCTGCACTGGGCTGAGTTGTTCATGCTCCCAGTTACCAACACCCTTAGGTCCTCCTCTTCTGTGATCCCCAACCTCACACCCCCAACCAATAGTCATCCTTCTGGTTCTTAGCCCCGAAGTGCATCACCTTACACTTCTTTGCGTTGAATCTAGCTGCCACTCCATTGACCATGTTTCTAGTTTGGTTAGGTCCCCCTGCAGTTTTTCCCCCCATCTGTCCTCTTCGTCCACCACTGCCCCCAATTTGGTATAATCTGCGAACAGACTAACCCTACTCCCCACTCCATGTACTATATCGGAGATAAAGAGATGAAACAGCACGGGGCCCAGCACTGACCCCTGCGGCACCCCGCTTTGTCATTGCTCTGGATGCTGAGAGCTCCCCACCACCACCCTCCCCTATAACCAGTTCTCTATCCATTTAGTCATCTTTTTTCCCACCCCCACTGCCGTCAGCTTCCCCCCAGTCTACCATGAGACACGGTATCAAAGGCCTTACTGAAGTCCAAGTACAGGACATGTACCGCACGGCCCCTGCCCAACTCCCTTGTCACCCACTCATAATACTCTATTAGGTTGGTTTGACAAGACCTCCCTGAGACGAGCCCGTGTTGCCACCCATCTTGGAGGCCATTACTTTCCAGGAATGTCAGCAGCCCCTCCTTCAATATCGCCTCCCTAAGCTTACCCACTATGGACGAGACTGACCGGACGATAATTTCCTGGCTCCTCCCTAGACCCACTCTTGTGTATGGGCACCACATGGGCCACCCTCCAGGCCTGGGGCACACACCCCATTTCCAGGGAGGTGTTGAACAGATCTGTCAGTGACTTGGCCAAGAGGTCCGCCATATCCCTCAGCACCCTGGGGTGGATGCCATCGGGACCCAGTATCTTGTCTACACTTACTGCACTCAGCCCCTCTAGCACCCTACTCCCTGTGATCACTTTGTCACCTTCTCCCCTCCTTTCCCCAACCCCCAAGACCATGCTGGTAGTGGACCATCCCTCTCCTTAGTGAAAACGGAGCAGCCATACTCATTTAGAATTTCCACTTGCTCCTCCCCCTTTTTCACCCAATCCCCTCCCTGCTTTATCCTCACAATATGTTCCTTGCACTTCCTCTTTTCCCTGGCATACCTAAAAAAATCCTTTTCCTCTCTGTTTAAGCCCTGTGCTAACCTTAATTCCCTGGAGGCCTTAGATTTTTTCACCCTCTTGGCCACCTCCTTGAACAACTCCCGCAAGTCTCCTTATCCTCTCCCTTCCCTGTTCTCCTGTACTGCTGGTATGCAGCCCTCTTTGCCCTCACCCCTTGCAGCATTTCCTTGTTTGGCCAGCATGGTTTCTTGGTTCTGCTTTTCTTACTCCTGGCCCTGGTGCAGGCTACTGTGGCCTCTGTTAGCCCAGTCTTTATGACTCCCCACTTTTGTTCTACATCCATCCCCGGCCTTATATCCTGGAGCCTCCCTTGCAGTATTGCTCACATCCTTCCAACGTCCACCCTACTAAAGTCCACCTCCTTAGTGCCCATGCCTGTCTCCCTGACCAGCATGAAAAATGGAAATTATGTACCTACCGTAATTCTGATCTTTCTGTGCATCTTCTCCATTCATCACCTTTGGGTACTTGGCCAGAGGTCATGCCCCGCAGGAGTTATTTTATTTTTTTTGGATGGGCGGAGTTGACGCACCATCGGTGCCACCCTCGAGGCCAATGCACTGCATGGCATTCATGGGTTAGCAGTTAGGTGTTGTCGACTCCACCCTCCCACCAGTTCTGAGTCACCACAGAGGTGAGAAAAAGGGTTGGGAGGGTGGGACAAGGAAGTCCATGGGACAGACAAAGGAAAAGATATAAAACTAAAAGGAGAAATAAACGACAGAGGACAGAACAATTTTGAAAACTAAGGAGTTGGGTAGGGGCCCAAATCTCTGGAAGAAGGAGGAGGGCGGGTAAAGGATTTTTAGAAGTAAGGATAAGAGTGTTTTTTTTTGGGGGGGGGGGGCAGAAGAAACATACCCTGTAACCTTGACCTGTCTTTAGATTGTATAAGAACTGCGAAGGAGCCAAGAGGCTAACCACGAGAATTCATGGCACAGAATCACTGGCAAAAACTCTGACAATGCAGAATTGGCTATTCTGGAAGAAAAAACAGGATACAGGGATATCTCCTCCCTCTCAAAGGGAGATTTTGGTGCAAGAAACCTAGTTTCTTAAATTAATTGAGATTATATCCAAAGGACAAGGAAATTAAAGGACTGACAGGGAGAAGGAAAGAAAGGAGGGCAACTGCCAACCCCCACCCCACAGGGGTGGAGCCGAAGCACTGAAGAAGTGCCCCCCCAATCTTGACCACTCTACCCCTAAAGAAAATTATCCCCCTATGTGCCCCAGTTTACCCCACTTCTAACAGCAAGGATGGGCACAGAGAAGGAGGGGGACCCAGAGACTGAGGCCCCAGGGGGATGGAAGGTGGGATTGTGATGAATGGTGAAGATACACAGAAAGATCAGAATTATGGTAGGTATGTAATTTCCATATCTTATCTGTGTCAATCTTCACCATTCATCACCTTTGGGTGAGTGCCGAGCCCCCCCCGAAGGGGGCTTTTAACTCTAAGGGTCTGAGTCCCATAGCTCTCAGTGGGTGGCACACTAAGAGGGAGAACCTTCATGGGTCTGAAGAGGCCTGAGGATGGGAAGAGTGAGACGGGGGTAGGAAGTTGCCCCGACAGACACCATCTCACCCTATAGGAGAACAGAGAGGTTCTCTGGTGAGCGGAGTTAATCACCCTACGCCGGGCCAAGGGTGACAACTGGGAGACACGCAGCCATGCTATCCGTCTAGTGCAGATCGCTGTTCCTACGAACCTGGTAGCTACCTCACTGGCATCATATGATGCCCTTGCTTGGTGCTTTGCTAGCTCCAGGCCATGTGCAAAGAGCACAATGGCTTGTCTGGGTTTGCTCCGTGTCAGGCATCGAAGCTAGGAGTTGACCTAGCCTAGACCACAAGAACCTGTCATAGGATGCATAGTGGGCCTGATGTGCTGCAATAGAAAGCAGCAACCGTGCCAAGTAGAATGCCCTCCTCCCCCCCCAGAAGTCAAAATCCAAGGAATCTTGATCCTGGGGTCGGTCATGGTGCAGGGGGCGAAGCCCATCGGGAGTACCCAAATGCATCAATCCTGACTGGGGATGAGGCATGGAACCTGGAGACTCCAAGGGGGCACAATACTGCTGGGAGAGATCCCTAGGGGCTGGAACTCCGGAAAAGGGTCTCTGCCAGAAGCACAATGCCGCCTTCCAAAAGGGAGCAGGCCGGGGGGGCACCACAAGGGTGAGTGCACTGAAATCGCCAAGAAAGGCGTGCGCGCTGAGTGCTCCGGATTGCGTTGAGTGGGTGGGGTGATGCACAGGTCCTCCAACGTCCTCAAGAGGAATCACTGATACTCGGCAAGATCAGCAGCTGGAGAGATGTGGACAGACGGCTCCTCTTCCCCAGAAGAGGGGATGAGGAGTTAGAGGACCTCAGAAGTTCAGTAGCTGACTGCTCGGGGAGAGGTTGAAAAACCTGTCTGTCCATAGCCCTGACATAAGCGGGAAATTGAGCAGCCACCATTCTGAACTGCTCCCAGGAGGGAGGACCACTAAGACCAAGGATACCCAGGAGCGCAGGAGAATGTGTCAGAGGAGTGGGGACAGAGCTGACCTCCACATGGGCTAGGGAGCGCACCAGGAGCCCTAGGGAAAGGTGCTCCGGAAAACTCCATAGCCGACAGCTGATCAACCAAACTGGAACTGCCTAGGCTACGCCCTGAAGAATCCCCTCTGTGAGGTGACCGGGGCCATGAATGTCCAGAAGGATGGTCCCCTACCTCCAAAGAATGGGGCCCTCTAGAGGAAAACTGAAAGGGAAGGGTGGAGAGCCGCACTACGGCTCCTCCCAGAGCCCGGGTGGGCCCCAGAAAAAGGCTGCTGTACAGATCCCATACCCCACGACCCCTTGGAATATGAGAGTGCCCTCCTCCTTGGGAAAGCCAGCCTAGGCAGCGGGCAGCCCTGGTTGGCCACTGAAGGAGCAATCCAGGGAGCAGCACCCTCACCTCCTGTGGGTGCTCTGATCTGTCCCAAAGTTGGGCGATCGAGGCACACCACCTGAGGGGGTATCACCACTGAGGGATCAGAGAACTCTCTGAGACCAGGCTGCAGAGCAATGGAGGCCTGCACCACTGCCTGCTGATCAGCACCCCTGATCCTGATCCCAGGAGTCACTGTCCGCTCCCCAGAGGGGGGCTGGCCCCGGCCTGTCGAGGACACTACCAAGGTGTCCACATGAGCAGCTAACTCCAAGGAGTCAGACTGCCTGTCTGACTCAGAGTCCAACTCCTCCGAAGAGGTGGAGACCAAAGTTCTGTGCCAAACAGTGCGTGGACGCCTACCATCCCGACTGAAAGGGGTACCAGAAACCAAGACTGCACCAGAGTTGGCGCCAACGTCCCCAACAGCACCGCGAACGGTGCCAGAGGAAGACACGGCCCCAACAATGGAAGCAGCCTCGAAGCAGAGGCCTGACATGGTGCTGAGACTAGGGGCGGCGCCGACGATGGCTCCGACTATGCTCTCGGCGCAGAGGTTGGAGACCCCCATGGCTCCGACCCACCCCTTGGTGCCAAGGACAGAGATGGCACCAATGACGGCCCCGACCGCGCTCTCAGCGCCGCGGATGGCGCTGAGCTCTGAAACCCTCACGGCGCCATGTCCATGCTTGGAGCCACAAGCGGCTCCAGAACTGGACACAGTGCCTTGCTTAACCACGGCGCCGAGGCAAGAGACAGTGCCATAGAGCCTCCCACGGTGCCACTAACACCATCGGCACGGCACCGAGCGACCAACCAGCGTTGACGACAGCACCATCAGGGCCCACGGCACCACAAACAGCACCGAGGCCCAAGACGGCGCAGATGGACAGAGCTGACCCAGGCCTTCCGAGCCACGGGTACGACACCGGGGCAGCTTTCGCCCCCAAAGGGCCGATTGCCAAGGTGGTGCCTCCCGCCTGTCCCGAGAGGGGACAGACTGGGTCTCCTGCACTGCGGAAAGGGCCTCTGCCACGGCTAGGCTACAAGAGGCAGAGGCTCCCTCCTCCTCCTCGGTCCGTACAGAACCGGGAGGGGACCTGGAAGAAAGGCCGAGAGAACGCGGCTTGGCCCAACGACTGCACGCTCGTCCCACTTTCCATGCGCATTGCTCAATGACCTGGTGGTCCATGGAGAAACAGGCATCGCACGAATCCATGTTGTGAAGTGGGCCAAGACACGCAAGGCAACAGTCGTGCTGGACGGTGATGGACTACTTACGGCCACAAGGGCACCGTCGCATGGGGGGGCCGTCCCATCTTAGAAGTTTTCTTGCCCTCCGACCGAGACACGACCTATGAAAAAAGACCACCAAACAAGACCCGACATTGCAAAATAAAATAAGGAACAGTCTTACCAGACGACATCGGATAGGCGAACAGAACCGGCAGGAAACTTGGAGCCGACAGACTTTGACACAGGGTCGACATGGAGTTGAAGAAAATTTGAAGGATTTCAAACTGCGCAACCGAAGGCTTGAAAAGTAGACCTCTCAGGAGTAGTCTTCTCAAAGCGTCTAATGAGGTGACCTCGACGGCGGGAGATGGAGAACTGGCAGGAGGGCAGAGTCAACAACACCCAACAGCCAACCCACGAGAGCCACGCAGTGTGGCGGTGCCGATGGTGCGTCGACTCTGCCCAAGTACTCAAAGGTGATGAATGGTGAAGATTGACACAGATAAGATCAAGCCATACTGGTGGTTGCTACCCGCACACGCTCGGACTCTTCCCACCAAAAAAAAAAATTAAAACTCCCTTAGCAGGTGCATGCTTCCAGCTTACACCTAGCAGTAATGAATGGTGAAGATTGACAAGGGAAGATCTAAGTTTAAACAATAAAACAATCAATATAAGGCAGCAAATGAATAGAAAAGATATATATATTTTATGTTTCTTCACATCAAAACAGCTGACTGAAGAGCGACACTCCGGGCGACCAGACTTCAGGCAGAGAGTGAAATCTGAGGAAGTTTAGAACACTGGCACTTAGTATGGGGCAGCATTTGAAAAGTTGTCACGTGCAAATAATTCTATCACTTGCATATGTTCTGTTCTCTCCAGGCAGTCCTACCTAAAAGGCTTACTGCAGAAAGTTATGAATATGGTACCCGATTATTACTGGGGTTAGGTCGTCGATTTCTGGACGCCCCCAACTTAGGAAGAGAGAGATTCTGCCACTTCCTGATTTAATTCTCATTCGTGAGCTAGGGTCCGAGACCTGCTGAGACTGTCCGCCAGTACATTTAAAACACCTGGAATGTGCACGGCCATTAAGGCCAGATTGTGCTGGACCATCCAGTTCCACACCTGCATCGCCTCCCTGCACAGTGGGGTATGAGAGAGTTCCTCCATGTTTTCTGAGGTGCAAGACTACTGACATATTATTCGTGTGGACCAGCAGTGATCCCTTGGGAAGGAGGGTATGGAAGGCTTGTAAGGCATACAAGATTGCTCTCATCTCCAGAACACTGATGAGTAAAGGTGCTTCCAAGCTGGACCAAAGTCCTTGAGCTTGGTACTCCCCCAGATGTGCTCCCCATCCCATGTTCAAAGCATCTGTAGCTCGGGATAGAGAAACATAGACTTTGACGGCAGCTAAGGACCGCTTGGCCCACCTAGTCTGTCCATTTCCCTATCTACAGGATAAGCTGCAGATCCTAGTTAACCAACAGCCTATTCCTCCCCCCCCAACCAAACAAAAATTGCCTTATGTCTGTCCCATGCATTTTTGAATTCTCCCCCCGGTTTAGATCCCACAACCTCCTCAGGAAGGCTGTTCCACATGTCCACGAGCCTCTGTGAAGAAATACTTCCTCACATTGCCCTGAACTGCCACCCCCATCTTCAAATTGTGTCCCCTTGTTCTTTTCACATCTCTTTTCTGAAAGATGCTGACCTCTTGGACTTTGTTGACTCCACTGAGGTACTTAAAGTTCCTATCATGTCCCTCCTTTCCTCAAGGGGTGGGTGTATATATATATATATATATATATATATATATCCTCGATGGCTTCTCTCACAGACCCTGCACCATTTTAGTTGCTCTCCTCTGGACTGCCACTATCCCATGTCCTTGCTGGAGATGGGGTCTCCAGAACTGGACGTAGTACTCAGATGGGGTCTCACCAACTGTATGTACAGAGGGATAACAATTTCCTGTTTTCTGCTGGTGATGCCTCTCCTATACATCCCAGTATCTCTTCTCCCCTCCCCAGCCCCCCTACTGCCTTCTTTTCTTGCTAACCTTAAGGTAATCTGATCGATTACCCCCAGGTCCCCTCCATTTTTTTTTTTTTTTTTTTTTTAACTACCTCCCCCATTGTGTAATCTTCCCTGGGTTTTTGCTTGCCAGGTGCATCATTTTGCACTGAATCCAAGCTGCCATACTTCTGACTATTCCTCCAACCATGCCAAGTCCCTTCTCATCCTTTCCACACCTCCTTGTGTATCAACCTTGTTGCAGATCTTTGTGTCATCTGCAAAGAGGGATACATTTCCTTCCAGTCCTTCTGCAATATCACTTATAAAGACTTTAAAAAGAACTGAACCCTGCGGTACCCCACTAGTAAAGTACAGTTACATAAGAACTTACCGTAACAGTAGATCTTCGAGAGGAGCTCATGCAGCAGGCTATAACAGTTAGGACTATGCCGCAGGCACTAGGACCCTCCGGTGAAAACTTCAGCCAGCAGTACACAGCAGGGACCGCCCAACAGCGGCACCGGCCCCACCCCGGTCTGGGCACAAAAGGGGGCAGACCCAGCTCCACCTCAGTTCTCCCACCAAGGCCCGCAACAAGGCCTGACAAGAGAAGGAGATGAAGTGACTGTAGAAGATGAAAATGGAGATGTAACTGAAGATGCATCTGCACACCTCGAGGGGGAAGGAACGCCTGCTGCAAGAGCTCCTCTTGAAGATCTACTGTTTCAGTAAGTTCTTATGTAACTGTACTATCTTACTTCGAGTGGGAGCTCTTGCAGCAGGCTATAACAATAAGGACTGAATACCAAGCAGACCCACACCAAAGAGGTAGAGCGACCCGGAGGTGGAATATACTGACTCCAGAGGCCTCAGGACAGAAGCCCCCTGTAAGCAGCTACGGCAGCTGCCTGAGACTATATCCAAGCTGTAATGCTCGACAAAGGTATGCACCAGTTCCAGGTGGTGCTGCACATATCCTTAGAGACATTTCTCAGGGCAGCGTAATGAAGCAGACATTCCTCTGGTGGAGTGACCCCTGACCAGGCCCGGTAGGGGCTTATTGTGTTTCTAGTAGCAGGAGATGCAGTGAACTATCCACTTCGAGATAGTCTGCTTGGTCACCGGTCTACCCAAGCATTGTGGCGCAAAGGCCACAAAAAGTTGCTCCGATTGACTGTGCGTAACTGTCCTCTTGAGGTAATACCTCAAAGTCCTGTGGACATCCAGTGTGTGAAGGACAGCCTCCCCTCTATTAGAAGGGGAAGGAAAATAAACAGGAAGGTCAATCGACTGGTTGAGGGTCAACTCTGAGACCACTTTCGGAAGAAACTTAGGATTCATTCTGAGGGAAACCCTTTCCCTGTGGAAAACTAAATATGGCTCTTTACACATCAGAGCCTGAAGCTCAGAAACCCTTCGAGCTGAGGTAACAGCAACTAAAAAAAACAAACCTTCCAAGAAAAGTAACGCAGCTCAAAATCCGCTGCCGGTTCAAAAGGAGGGAGGGAGGGTGAGTTTCTCCAACACAAAAAAGAGGCCCCACGGTGGGACATCTCATATGCAGAATTCCTCTAAGAAAGGTGCAGGCTACATCCAATTGCACCAATGCCTTATCTCTCAAGAGAGCACGATAGGGGGAGATGGCCCACAAATGCACCTTGATAGAGGAGTAACTCGGGCCCTTTTTATATAAGGAGAGGAGATACTGCAACGCTGAGTTCACTGGGCAGATGACAGGATCCAAACGCTCTGACGATGCCCAAAGACAAAAACGCTTCCACTTCATAGTGTAGGCGGAGCAGGTAGAGGGCTTTCCGCCAAAGCTAGGCCTGCCGCCACTTCCCGGGAAACCCCCGTATCTGCGTTGAGCTACGTCTGAAGGAGCCAAGCATGTAGGTGTAAGGACTGAAGGTCCTGGTGGACCAGCGACCCTTGATCCTGGGACAGCAACTGCGAGCATATGGGCAGTGGAATTGGAGGTTCCGTTGATAACTGCTGCAGGAGTGAGAACCAAAGCTGCCGAGGCCATCTGGGGGCTACGAGGATCATTCGGGCCCCTTCTGCCTGTAACTTGAGCAGGACTCTCTGAATGAGAGAGAAGGGCAGAAAGGCACAGAGAAACCTCCCTGGCCAGCAAAGGGATAACACGTCTGGCCAGAAAGCTCCAGGCACATGCTCTCGCAAGCAAAACATTTATAGTTTGGCATTGCGTGGTGACGCAAAGAGGTCCAGCTCTGCAAGACCCCACCTGTGGAAGAGTTGGTCTGCTACAGACTGTAGCAGACCCCACTCGTGCGCTCTGGATCACGACCTGCTGAGGCTGTCGGCCAGATCGTTGAGGACGCCTGGAATGTGCACTGCAGACAGCAGAATGCCCCGCTCCAGCGTCCAGTACCAGACTCTCATCACCTCCCTGCAAAGGGGGTACGAAGGAGTACCTCCTTGCTTGTTGATGTAGAAGACGACTGCCATGTTGTCTGTCTGAACCAGAAGAGAGCCTGGCACCAGATCCTCCTGTAAGGCGTAGAGAACCGCTCGCATCTCCAGTACATTGATGTGAAGGAACTGCTCCTCGGGTGACCAAACCCCTTACATTCGACGAGCACCAAGGTGAGCCCCCCCACCCCAGGTCTGATGCATCTGTTGTCAGAGTCTGACCTGGTGGCTCCAGACAAAAGCTGACCCCTTTCTCCAAATTCCTGGGGTCCATCCACCAAAGCAAAGTTCTCCTGACTGGCCCCGAGATCTTGACCGTGGAGTCTAGATCGTCGTAGGCTTGGTCCCACTGTACCCTGAGCATCCATTGTGGGACCCTCATGTGGAGGTAGGCCAAGGGAGTGACAGGGATTGCTGCCGCCATGTGCCCCAGTAGCCTGAGGAAGTTCTGAGCTGGAACTTGAGGAGTTAAGGAGATACGTTCTGCAATCTCTCGCAGGTGATCTCCCCTCTCCTGGAGAAGGAAGGCCATGCCCTGGATGGAATCCATGACTGCTCCAATAAAGACAAGCTTTTGACTAGGCTCCCGGGGACGATTTTCATAGATTCAGGGTGATCCCCAGCCCTCAGAACAGAGTATAGGTGTCTTCGAGGGCACGAAGAAGGCCTACCCTCGACTGGGCTGTATGCAGCCAATCATCGAGGTAGGGGGACCACGTAGTACCCCATGCGCCTTACAGCCGCAGCCACCACTGCTAAGCATTTGGTGAAAACTCACGGAGTGGAAGAGAGGCCGAACGGAAGCACTCGAAACTGGAAGTGCTCCCCTTGGAAGTGGAACCTCAGAAACTTCCGGTGGGAAGACCCCGATGTGCATGTACGCATCTTGCATGTCTATGGAGCAGAGCCAGTCTCCTTGGTGCAGCAGAGGAAGGCCTTGGAGGGTCACCATCCTGAACTTTTTGTATTCGATAAAGAGATTTAGAGGGCTGAGATCCAGAATGGGATGAAGGTCCTGTGTCTTTTGGAACCAGGAAAAAAGTTGAATAAAACCCTTGTCTTCGCTGATGCAAGGGGACTATCTCTAGTGCTCCTTTTTGCAAGAGGGTCTGGATCTCTCCTATTAGTGAGGAGGATAACGGGAGAGCTTTGGTGGAGTGTTTGGGGGAAACTCCATGAACTCCAGCGTGTGTCCCTTCCTGATGATATTTAAGACCCATTGGTCCGCAGTAATTGAATTCCACCCTTCGAAATGAAGGGAGAAGCAGCCCCTGACCTGCTCCCATGGATCTTCCCATGGGGGGGCGCGGAAGGGAGTCATTGGGCTGAGCTGGGTGTAGGCAGAGGCGCCTGGGAGGACTTGGGCCCCGGACAGGAGCTCCACCAGGGTGCTGGTTCCCGGATCTCCTGCAAAAGCCTCCTCTCTGCCCCTGCTGGTTGCTACAGGCATGATCTTGACCGCCTGAGGACTTACGAAAAGGCCATTTTCGATGTCTTTGCTGGTCACCGTGGTACATCTGGCATACCAACCAGATAGACTTGCCAGACTCCTGGAGACGAGAAATCAAGGCTTCCATCTCCTGCCCAAACAGCACGGTACCCTGGAAGGGCAAATCCTTGATACCGGCCTGCAGATCCTGGTGAAAGCCGGAGACTCAACCAGGCATGGTGCCGTAAGCACACCACAGAAGCGGCTGCCGTATCCTCAGTGTCATACGAGGCTCTCAGGACAAGGAAGCCTACGTCTGAGCCCGATTTCAGGATATCCAGGAGCTCTGTCTTCTGGGCAGAGTCTGGAAGGGCATTCAACAGCTCTTGTCCCCTTTCCCAAAGCGCATTCTGGTACAGGACCATATGCATTAAGAAGTTGAGGGAACGTATGGAACAGTTGGAAGTAGAATAAATCTTCTTGTCCAAATAGCGAGACTCCGGGTCGGGAGGCTGAGAGCTGAGGTGTTTCGGCTGCCTGGATTTATGAGCAGCTGTGATCACCGAGAAGTCTGCCTGAGGGTGTTCAGGGAGGAAAGCTTCTGCTCTCGGGGCCTTGTACAGCCTATCCGACTTCTTCGGAACAGCCGGGACTGAAGCTGGATGTTTCCAGGTAGTCCAAGTGAGGTCCTGGAAAGTATCCACCAAAGGAGGGACTACCAAAGGTTTAGGCTCCTTTTGCCTCAGGTACTTTGCTAGTCCTCGGCGTTCCAGGTCCAGGTCCTCTGTCTCCCACTCAGAGGCCTGGATGTGCCTCATGACGTCCATGAAGGTAGGATCGTCCAGAGGCGAGCGAGGCTGGTCCTTCTCTCCCGGGGAGCGCTGCAGGCTGACAGAGGAAGTCGAGTAAGACGATGATGAGGGAGAACGACTACAAGATTTCAAATAGTCTGACCTCTCCATGTGACCAGACTCCCGCTGTTGTCAGTAGCTAGGGGACAGACGTCGGCCCGAAGACAGACTGCAGTTCCTGGACCGGGGACAGAGCAGAGGACAGACGCGGAAGCGTTCTCGCCTAGAGAACCGAGAAAGGTTACTAGAGCGTGACCTGGACCGATGATGGTCACCAGAGTCCCTGGAGCGTCAGTGGTCCCCGGACCAGGTGCAGGAACGAGCCCTAGAGGTAGGTGTAGGCTGGCGCTCCGGCGACTTCCACGGGGAAGGCTCACCTCTCTTGGCTATGGTTTATCCACTGGGTCTGGTACCGATGTCTGGGCCGGCAATGGGGGTGCTTGTGGACCTGCCCCCCACCAAAAGGAAAACCGCTCTTGGAGCTCGTCCTTCGTGAAAATTTCTGACGCCCGGCTCGGAAAGGAAGTATCCGGGATGTCGGAGCGCGAAAGAGAGCCCTCCTGGGGGCCCAGGGGGGAGGAGGACTTGGGCGACGGGGACATCTGCTCTTCCACAGCCAATCCCTAGCCCTTAGCCCCTTCAACGGCGTCTGTACCAATTACAGGGTGCATGGAGAGTCCTTGGGTCTTGGAGGCGTTTTTAGCAGGCGGCACCGGTGCCTTGGGAGGTGGGGTCATGGCGCACCAGAGGGCTGCAGGACCTTAGCAGGGGTTACCCTAGGCTTAGCTGGCTTCTCCCCTGAAGGGCCGGCCTTGGTCTGAGCAGATTTGGGGTGCTCTCCTGATCCCGAGGGACGGGCCTTCTTTGGAGAGGACCGCGAGCGAGAGCAGGACCGACTACGGTCTTTGCTGTGCAGTTTCTTCTCTTTCCGTTTCTCCTCTGAGGAGTGCAGATCCATCTTCTGCTCCAAGAGAAGGGCTTTAAGGCGGCGGATGCGGGTCCTGCTAGTGAAGGCCTGGCAAGCGGAGCAGTTCCTGGTGTCGTGTTCCGGTCCTAGGCAGAAGACAGCGGCGATGGCCGTCCTTGGCCGGGATCTGCCTCCCACACTCTCACTTATTCAGATGTTCCGGCGAAGCAGACGCCCGAGAAGACATCCATCGGGACTTGACAAAAACCGAACGGCCTGACGTCGGAAACTTGTAAGAAAAACCATCGAAAAACGGTTAAAGAGTCGTCAGACAGCGGCCTGACGTTGGTGAGAAAGAAGAAAAACCCATCGATAAAACGGTGCAAACGCGGGTTTTTGATTGAAGATTCTTGCTGAACTGGCAAGCTGAAGCTATTCTTCTCTTGTTCATGTGCGGGACGTGGTGGGAAAAGAACTGAGGTTGAGCTGGGTCCGCCCCTTTTGTACCCAGACCGACGTTGGGGTGGGGCCGGCATCGGGGGGCAGTCCCTGCTGTGTACTGATGGCTGAAGTTTTCACTGGAGGGTCCTAGTGCCTGAGGCTGAGGCATAGTCCTGTTATAGCCTGCTGCAAGAGCTCCCACTCGAAGTAAGATCTACTGTTACAGGTGAGTAACCTGTTCTTCTAGGAGCATGGATATGTTGTTCATCCACACTCTCCAGCAGACTCAAAGCAGTTCTTCCGGAGGAGGGAGGCAAGGCACACACACCCTATTTGGGAAACAGAGATTGGAGAACCGAGGCCCCAAAACCAGCATCCAGGCACGACTCAAGGTCGATGTGGTAGTGGGTAATGAAGGTGTTTGCTGACTTCCAGGTAGCAGCCTGACAGATCTCCTGGATAGGGATGTCCCTGGAAGCAGCCACCGATGCAGCAGTATGGCAGGTAGAATGAGCTCTTATCCCTCTGGGAGGCTCCCTGCCCACCAACTCATGGCACAGACCTATGCATGATGTAATCCATCTTGCAATGGTCAGTTTAGCTGCAGGTCTGCCAGAAGCGGCTTCAGCCTAGGTGACAAACAGCTGGTGAACCTCTCCACGAATTTCCGTCGTCTTCTCCTTATAATAGGAGAGGGCACGTTTCAGGTCCAAAGTATGGAGCCTGTACTCGGCATCCAAGGTGTAGTTAGGGTAGTATACTGGCAGAGTCAACACCTGGTTAAGGTAAAACTCAACCCACCTTCGGGAGGAATTTCAGGTGGGGCACAGGACAACTTTGTCCCTGTGGAAGACCAGATAAGGGGAGCCCACCGAAAGTGCCTGGAGTTCCCCTGTCCTTCTGGCTGATGTGAGCCACCAGGAAGGCAGTCTTCCACGACAAATGTGAGAGCTCACACTTGTGCATGGGTTCGAATGGCTTGCCCATGAGCTTTGCCAAAACCAGCAATAGCGGGGCCAATCTGGAGCTACCAGGATCACCTTCGCCTTGTCCCTCCTCACCTTGAGTAGCACCCTGTGGATCAAGGGAAATGGAGTGAAGGCGTAGAGGTGGCCTGGGGTCCAAGGCCTCGAGAAGGCATCCCCCTGCAGCGAGCCTGCTTGGGGGTGGAAGCAGGCATGGTACAGACTCAGCTTGGTGTTCTCCCTGGAGGCAACAGGTCCACCAACGGCTTGCCCCAACAGGAGAACAGACTGTAAGCTACCTCTGGATGGAGACACCACTCGTGGGATGTCTCGCCTAAGTGGCTGAGAGCATCTGCCAGTTGGTTCGAGACTCCTGCCACATGGATGACTAGGAGATCCGCCTCCAACCGGCTCACGAGGGTCCAGATTCAGAATGCCTCCTTGCATAGGAGATGGGAGTGCGTGCCGCCGTTTGTTGAGGTAGTACATGGTCGTGGTATTGTCCATCTGGACTTAAACCACTTGACCCCGAGAGCTGACAGTGCCAGTCTGACTGCTCTGAGCTCCAACAGGTTGATGTGGCATCAGGACTCCTCGGGGGTCCAGAACCTGTGGGCCCTGTAGTCCCCCAAGTAGGCTCCCCAGCCCATGAGAGAGACATCGGTCATCAGGACAACAGTCAGCTCTGGGCGGACAAACGAGATCACTTCCTGCAACCGTTCTGGGGCGGTCCACCACTGGAGAGCGTCCCACATCTTCTGGGTTACAGTGATCAGCTGGTCGAAATGACCCTGGCGCCGAGTCCACTGGGCAGCCAGCTCCCACTGAAAGGGCGTATGTGCCACCTGGCCCAACGGACCACAGAGGTGCATGCCACCATGTAACCCAGAAGGCGCAGAAAGTCCAGGGCAGGGCGCAAGTGCCCAACCAGAAATGATCGGGCAAAGGAGTAAAGAACCTCCACTCTGGCTGCCGGGAGCCGAGCTCTGCCCCGATGAATCCCATCACCCGAGAGGGCACGAATTCTGACTCGGCCTCTTTGATAAGGAGGCAGAGCTGGGAGCAGGTTCGGAGGACCAGATCCCTGGACCTCTCCACCTCCTGGAGGGAGAAACCTGCCAAGAGCCAGTCATCAAGATAAGGGTACATCCGAACTAAACACCGAAGATGGGCTGCCACCACTGCAATGCACTTGGTGAAGACTTGTGGGGCCTATGACAGGCCGAACAGCATGGCTAGGAACTCGTACAAGGTCCCCTCGACCCTGAAGCGGAGGAACCACCGGTGAGACGGACAGATTCGGACGTGAAAGAATGTGTCCTGCAGATCCAGTGACCAGAACCACACGTTTCGCTCCAGAGATGGTATGATCTGGTTCAGAGTTACCATCTGGAAGGTGCGAGATCTGAGATACTGATTCAGGTCGTGGAGATCTACGATGGGGCGCCAACCCCCATCCGCTTGGGCACCAGGAAGTACCTGGACACGAAGCCAGGGTCTGTAGGAGGATCAGGCACTGGAGCTAGCACCTCCTTGCAGAGGAGACGAGCAATGTTGTGCCGAAGGGCCGACTGAGTGCAAGCTGAGATCCTTCCCTCCCAAGGGGTGCAGGCTCGGCTGGGAGGGTACTGCTCGAATTCCAGAGGCAGTCTCTGGCCGACCACTTCCAGAACCCACCTATCTGAACTGATACCGGACCAGGCGGAAAGAAAGTGACGGAGCCAGCCCCCCACGGGAGGACCCAGAGCTGGCATGACTGGTGTAGGGGTGGCAACCCCTGACCCGTCAATGAGCAGGCTTAGAGGAGGAAGAGGCTCCTAGACCAGCACCTCGGCCTCCTTTACGGGGCTGTTGGGGACCCTGCTTGGGCCTGGGGTGCCAAGCTTGAGCCTGCTGCTGGCCTCCTTGAAAGGAGGGCTGCCTAATCGCACGGGAAGAGTGCCGAAAAGGCTTCTTCATGCACTTCTGCTGGTTCTTGCCCGAAGAACCCTTCGGAGAGGTAGCATCCAAGGTGGCACTGGACTGCTCTATGCGCTGGAGGTGACCAGCCACTCCCGGACCGAAGAGATCGGTGCCTAGGAAGAGAACGTCAGCTAACTTGTGCCGAGTATCCGCCGGAAAGGAGGATAACCTCAGCCAGGCCCTGTGGCGAGTGGCCACTGTGGCTGCTAAGGAGCGGGCACAAGAATCTACAATGTCTAGGGCCGTCTGGAGCTGCTGTTTCGCAACAGCACGGGCCTGATCACGGACTTGCTTCACCAAGGTCTGCATGTCTGCTGGGAGATGAGGGAGGACTTCATCTAATGACCCTAAGAGAGCATGAGAGAAGTGTGCCATGATCACAGCCGAGCTGGCCTGATGAAGGCCTAAGGATGAGGCCGCATAGATCTTACGGGCAGAATGGTCCATATTCTTGGACTCCTTGTCCGGAGGACGGTCAGTGTTGGCTGAGCTACCAGTGCATCTGAACGCAGACGCAGTCAAGGCTTTCGGGCCGAGGGATGCTCTGTGAACCCCGCCAGGGACTCCATGGGTACTGTATACTTGCGGGCAGACAGAGCTGGACAGGAGGCAAGGCACTGCCATAGCTCAAGGGCCAGGCTAACAATGGCTTCGGCCACTGGAAAGGCCTCCGTTGAGGCATCCCCCCTCTTGAGGATATCCGTAAGAGGGTATTCCGCCTTCTTTTGGATAGGCTCCAAGGGCATTCCGGTAAATTCAGAAATCAGGTGGAGGATGTCCTGAAAAGAGGAAGGACCTTCCTCCAAACCTGCCACTGATGACTCGTCATCCCCGGATGAGAGTGCAAACCAGTGGCATCAGAGTCCAAAGAGTCGGGATATAATGGTTTCCTGCCTATGTCTCCTTGATTCGCCTAGGGCGATCGGGGACAACAGTGATGGAGAGAAGACGGGGCAGTCCGGTCCTCTTTTGAGGGAGCCCCTCCCAGAGGCTGCTTAGGCAGTGGTTCCACCAAAATCTGTGGGGAGACCGAAATAGGCCGAGCTGGAATATGTGCCGGCCCCACAGGTGGGGGAACCGAAGCCTTCAGTTCCGGAGGGGTCAGCGTAGGCCTGAGAAGCCGGGGCCAAGTAATGGCTAGTGCTGCTGGTGGAGCCGGCTTTTGACCGGTCAGAATCAGCTGTTGCCACATGAGATCCTCATAACGGAGTTTCCGAAGTCTCTCCTCATCCGAGGAGGATGAGGATCGATGGCGACGCCTCTTTCTGGAGTGCTTGTGACGTTTTTTCAACCGAAGGGGTCCTGGTCCTCGATCGAGACCTGGGGGTCTGCTTGTTTGATCGGGAGATGCTGGAGTCTGAGAACAGAGGTTCCAGCACCTTTCCCTCTATTGGGACACCCGAGGGCAGGGCCTTCTCATCGGGGAAGGAAAGGACAGGAGTCCTTTCTAAGGAGTCGTCGACCAGAGTCTGTGACAAAGGCTCGATAGCGATCTTGGCCGGTTCAGCCATTTCCTCGGTCTCGGTGCCTTGGCCGGATGGAAGGTCCGAAAAGCCGGCGGCTGAGGAAGCGATCTCGACCGAGGTAGAGCCCGCAAGTTCCTGTGAGTTGGACCTCTCTCGGTCCCAGGAACGTCTCTTTCTGGAGGAAGAAGACTTTGGGTCCTTGTCACTCTTCCGAGGGTGGGAGGAGTGAGAGCCCGAGGGCACCTCACCCCTGGTGGCGAGAGACTGGCACAACTCCCAAAAGGACCCAGTAAAAGTAGAGCCAAGGTTGGCGGTGTATGAAAAAACTTTGGTTGGCCGAAGCTTGAGCAGCTTCCTCCTCAAAAGCTGCCATCTGTTTGAGCTGTTCGGCGGATCCTGCAGCCGCGGAAACTGCCCACTTTGCCTCCTTAGATTTCACTGGTGGATTGCGAAGTTCCGGTCTCCCCAATTTTAAGGGCACCTTGCGGTCATCCAGGACGTTGGGATGGAAGGCCAAACAGATGGTGCAAGAAGTGGTGTCATGTACGACACCCGAGAAAAAATTACTCACCATAGTAATGTTGTTTCTTCTAATGGAGTCTTGCTGTATTCAGACATAATGCAGTTAGCCCCAGCACTTGAACTGCCCCGGGGAGGAAACAGTTAACTCTATGCTGAAGCATAGACTGTTGAGCTCGAGCTCAGTTTTCAAACCTCTGTCTGTGGTACTTCTCAGTGTAACCGTCAGATTCTTACCAGCAAACTAATATACTATAGTATGGAAATTGTTCAAAATATAGCCAAAGGGCAAAAGATTCCCTTTGGGCCCAGAAGACTCAAGTCGAGAACCCAAGAAGGAAAGGCAGTGACAATATTTAAGTAAAACACCAGAAAAACACCACCTACCCCACCGAAGGAGGATACAAGGTACACCCCTGAGGTGCAACACTGTACCTGCCAGCCCACTTCCCAAAACCAGGTTCTGAGAGGGGAGGCAAGTCTGAATACAGCAAGACTCCATTAGAAGAAACATTACTATGGTGAGTAATTTTTTCTTCAAACATGAAGTCTTGCTGTATTCAGACATAATGCAGACTACCAAGCAGTTCCCTATGAAGGAGGGAATGCAAAACCTACTTTGGGAAGAGGCTCTGCAGTACTACTGTGCCAAACCTAGCATCACTCCTAGCCTGGATGTCCAGGGAGTAATGCTTGGCGAAAGTACGTACTGTTTTCCAAGTGGCTGCTTTACAGATCTCCAACAAAGGTATATCTCTGGCTGCATTTAAAGAAGCAGCTGTACCCCTAGTCAAGTGAGCCCTCAGGCCTGAAGGGGTGTCCTACCCAACTTGTCATAACAAAATTGTATACAAGAAACAATCCACCTGGCAATAGTTCTTTTAGTGGAGGCTTACCTTTCCCCATTTCACCATAAGTGAGAAACAATTGAAGACAGTCATTTCTATGTGCCTTTGTATGCTCAGTGTAGTAGCTAAGGGCCCTCTTAACATCCAGACTGTGTAACCTTCTTTCACTTGAAGAAGAATGGTCAGTGAAAAACACAGGGAGAGATATAGACTGGTTCAGATGAAAATCTGATACCACTTTGGGCAAGAACCTCCTATTGGTTCTTAGGACCACTTTGCCCCTATGGAAGGAGATGAAGTCAGGTTCCACTGACAGCCTGTAACTCACTAATCCACCTGGCAGAAGTAATAGCTACCAGGAACACAGTTTTCAAGGTCAAGTACTTCAATTTGGCCAAAGCCAAAGGTTCAAAGGGTGGCTGCATTAGCTGAGCTATGCAGACATTTTATTTATTTAGTTTTTGTTGACCGGGTAAGTGCACTAGACAAATCCTGCCTATTTTCAGGCACGACCCGGGGGAGGGGGATACAGATGAATGCCAACTGACCTTGAACCAGATTAAGCTGTTGGTGGTATTTTTTAGTGAATGAGGGAAATTTGGCCAGGACACCGGGGAAATTCCCCTACTCTTTTCGAGAAGTGCCATGGGATCTTAAACATCCACCTGAACTACCACCAATCCAGGCAGATGGGACCTCGGTTTAACGTCTCATCCGAAAGACGGCACCTCAGAAGTGCAGCACCCCTCTCATGCTGCACTACAGTGTCAGTACTGGGATATTAACCCAAGTGCCAGATGTGGGAACTGAACCCACAGCCCTGTGATCTCCCGGCCTCAGAGGCGAGTGTGCTACCTGCTGAGCCACTGACACTGACATTAAAATCCCACAGCGGACTGGGCTCCCTAAAGGGAGAGTTAATGTGAACCAGACCTTTGAAAAACTTTCTGAAAACAGGACGAGATGCCATGGAAGAGCCCTTCCCCGCCGAGAGGAATGCAGAGACAGCTGCTAGATGAACCTTCAGACAGAGTGGCAGGCCTAGGGCCTAAACCATTGAGATGAACTAGATCGTCTAAGGTTGTGGAAATGTCTGCAGAATCTGACAGCACCAACTACTGAACCTTTTCCATTTGGAGTTTAAGTCTTTCTAGTGGAAGGTTTCCTGGAGACCTTCAGAATATCCAGAACTCCCTGAGAAAGATGTAGAGCTGCATATTCTAACTCTTCAAGAGCCAGGCCTTGAGACTGAGAGACTGGAGATTTGGGGTACCAGATCCGCCCCTGGGAGGAGGACAGGAGATTGTATGTCCTGGGCAGAGAAAGGGGACGTGACACTGAAAAGGACAGCAGTAGAGGATAATAAGGCTGTCTGGCCCAATCTGGAGTCACCAGTATCACTGTGCAGAGTTTTAAATTATTGATTAGCACTTTTTTCCTTGGGACAATACTAACTGTACAGAAAGCATTCATATAGGTTTTCTAGAAGTAGTATGTTTGTTAAACACAGTGAGGCAAGTGTTATGCATTTTCATAATATTTTAGAACACTTATAAGCAAAACACTAATCAATTTTTAGAGTTAAATAAAACCCTGCTGTGCAGGGTTGAGTCCTGATCTTGATCAGAACTCTGAACAGCATAGGGAAGGGAAGGGAGGGGAGGCATAGAGAAACCTGCCCTTCCAGTCCAAGAAGAGCATCCTGGGGAACCGTCCCTGGGACTGGAGGTCTGCAACAAAACAGAGGAAGCCGATTGTCCGGTGCTGCAAAGAGATTTATCTCTAGAGTGCCCCACCTGGAGATGACGACCTTCAGGATGTGAGGATCCAGGGCCCATTCGTGGTCTCCCTGTGAAATTCTGCTCAGAGCATCTGCTAGTACGTTGTCCTTCCCTGGATGGTGAACTGCTACCAGAAGTCTGAAGAGAATAGGCCAGAGACCACAGCTTCATGGCTTCTGTGCACAAGGCTGAGGACTGAGTGCCTCCCTTCTTGTTGATGTACCACATTGTAGTGGTATTGTCCATTCTAACTTGGACCACCTTGCCCTGGACTGAATGAGAGAAGCTCTGCAGGGCTAGGAAAACTGTCCTGAGTTCCAGGAGATTGATATGAAGGAGACACTTGTGGAGACCAGAGCCCTTGTGCTGTCAGGGCTCCCAGGTGGGCTCCCCACCCTAGCAGAGAAGCATCCGTAGTTAGAATTACTGATGGGACTTGAGGGAGAAATGGAACCCCTTGTCTGAGATTGTCCTGGTCCAGCCACCACTGGAGAGCTTGGACCAGAGTCTGAGTCACTGGAATCAGTTTGGTGAGTGAATCCTTCTTTTGAGACCAAGAAGAACTCAGATGAAACTTAATGTCCCTCATCCGGAACCTTGCTCCCTGCACCGCTGCCATGTGGCCCAGGAGCTGGAGGAACTGTTGCTGGGCGGGAAATCAGAGGTTGAAAGGAGAAAGTGAGATCCACTAGGGCCTTTACCCTTGCCAAGGGAAGGAAGGCTTTTGCTTGTACAGTGTCCAACTCCATGCCTATTAAGGCGAGAAGTTCAACTGGGTCGAGTACAGACTTTGGAAGATTGAGAAGAAGCCCCAGGGAGTGGAGTAGGTCCTAGGTAGTTTGAAGAGCTGACTTGACCTGTAAAGGTGACTGACCCACTAAGAGCCAGTCATCCAGATACGGGAAGATGGTGATACCCTGTCTTCTGAAGTAAGCCACCATTACTGCAAGGCACTTTGTGAACACTCTTGGAGCTGATGTTAGGCCGAATGGCATGGCTCTGAATTGGTAATGGCCTGAAGGCATCTCGAACCTGAGGTATTTTCTGTGGGAGCACCCGACAGGAATAAGGAAGTAGACATCCTTGAGGTCCAGAGATGCTAGCCAATCCCCTGGCCTTAGAGAGGGAAGGATTATTCCCAGAGTTACCATTTTGAATTTGGGCTTTGAAATGTGTTTGTTCAAATACCTTAAGTCTAGGATGGGTCGCCACTCCAGTTTTCTTTGGGGTAAGGAAGTACCCAGAATACAGTCCTTTTGCCTTGTGTTGAATAGGAACTTTCTCTATAGCTCTCAGAGCTAGAAGAGAGGAAACCTCTGCCTCTACAGCAAGGGTTTCGAGACTGATGCAGGTGGAAAAGACTGTCCTCTTTTTTGGAATTTTTTTGAAGCCGAGGGCCAGTCCCTGGCTTACTACTTCCAGGACCCACTTGTCTGAGGTCACAGACTTCCAGGCCTGGAAGTAGTAAGGCAGCCTGCCTCCTACTGGAAATTGGGAGTCGACCCAGGCTGACATCAGGTTGTCTGCTTGGCAGGAGCCTTAGAGGAGGAGGGAGCAGCCCTGCTCATCCCCCTCCCTCTGAAGAACCCCCTCTGTGGGAAGGGACAGGAGGCCTTTGAAAGGGCCTGCCCCTAGACTGATGCTTGTGTGGAGTGGCCTGCCTTTCCTTGGCCTGTGCACGGTCCTGCATTCATCCATTTTCTTCATGTAAGTCTGTCTGCTCCCCAAAAAGAGTTACCTATTACAGGAAAATCCATGGCCTTAGTCTGGGTATCCTGTTTAGTACACCTAAGCCAAGCATGTCTTCTGAGAGACACAGATGCAGCCACGACTTGAGATGCCACATCACTGGAGTCCACAGCAGCATTTTGGATGCTTCAATTCCATCAGCAGCCACCACCTCCAGCTCCTTGGCTAGCTGGGGAGAGGCCTGTTTAGCCAGTTCCAGAACCATATCCCATCTGGATTTCTGGTACCTGGCTGTATAGGCCATATAAGTAGCCTGCCTGAGTCCCAAAGAGGATGCCAAATACTGTTTTTTTGGCCATGGCATCCACTTTCCTGGCATCCTTATCCAGGGTGTGTGAAGCCAAAGGAATGTTAGCCCTGTCACAGGCTGCAGCCTGCACTACCCCAACATGGCTGCAATGACTATAAAGGAACTCTGCAGCTGAGTCTGATAATGAATACCTCCTGTCCATGCTCTTATCCACAGGAGGTACTGAATTATGGGTTTGTAAAATTTTGTGCCCGTTTCCCCAAGGATTTATGAAGAGGGAGACGCAGCTTTTTGGACTCTGGGATGTCCATTTCCACAAAATCAGGCTCTTCATCCTCCTCTGCGGCTTCAACCAAGGGACGCTGCAGGGTTTGCGCCACATTTTTGTAGAACAAAAAGTGTGAAGGGGACTCAGAGCCTGGGAGGAGAGACACCCTAGGGCCTGTCTGGGGAGATGTCCGGTTCAATGGGCACATCCAGACCCCCTTCGTCATCACCGGGATAGTCTTAGTCTCCATCCCACTCCTCATAATAAGCATCTGGGTCATAATCCGGAGGAGATGGATCCGAATGAAACGACCACCGAACCGGTCTAAGCGACCGGACAACACTAATTGCTTTGGCTACTTCGTCCATGGTTGGAGAGTGGGATACAGGATCCGAACCGACAGACTTGCGCTTTTCTTTGACGGAACCGACACCTCGGAGTCGGCTCTCCTTTTGTCCGAAGAGGTATCGCCTAGGTCAGTAGGCACCTCCTCAGGTTCGGCGATCCGGATCTACGGACTCCTCGGCCTCCCTTTCCTTCAGCCTACTCAGTCTTATCTAGAGTGGATTTAGGAAAGTTTTTACACATTTGGCAGTCTGACTTGAGGTGGTCAAACCCCAGACAATAAACACAGATGAGGTGGGGGTCTGCCTTAGTAAAGGCCTCCCCACACTCAGTACAGTGTTGAAACCCAGTGAGACCAGTTTTCTTCTTGGGTTTCTCAGACATAGCTAACCTAACAAATTACCCTATTACAGCTTTCAAGCCAGGTAATAACAACCGATCAGTTACAAACCATGTCACAGGCTTTTTAAAAGAACCAGCAAAAAGTCTGGTTCTTTTGAAACCGATCGGTACCAGAACACCACACTAATCCCAGAAAAAATGAAATTAAATTTAACAAAGTCCGTTCCAAACTGGACCGACCAGGAAGAAACCAAAAAGGACAATTTCCACTTTTTTTACGAAAATAAAACACAGTCACTACCTATCTACACACTACCTGTACCACAGACAGAGGCTGGAAATCCAAAAATTAAAAAATGTGGTTTACACCGAATGCTTTACTTTTACCGAACAGAGGAAATCTCCGGAGCGACTTCACTGTTGGGCGGAGTAATGAATCTGAGGGTTACACTGGAAGTACCACAGACAGAGGTTTGAAAACAGAGCTCGAGCTCAACGTTCTATGCTTCTGCACAGAGTTAACCCTTTCCTCTCCGGGGCCGTTCAAGTGCTGGGGCTAACTGCATTATGTCAATGCAGCAAGACTTCATGTTTGAAGCAATAGACACACGAGAGGTGGGGATCGGTACGCAACATTTTCTGGTCGCAGGGACACCGGCGAAATCTAGGGGATGATTTGTCCTCCATATCCAATGCACTAGGATCGGAGTCGTAAACTCTAATGGGTTTTAAAGAAATTGACGGTGAAAACAGACGTTGAGAATCCAGGGCCCACAAACTGCTATGGTAGCACGAGGGAACCTGAATCTCCCAGTGGAAAGGAAGAGCTGGCGTCATGGGGCGGAGCCGAGGTATTTACCACCCTGGTGGGTGGGAGAAGCCAGCTTGAAGACTTTCCGGTGAGATTTAAAGGGGAAAGTGACATGCCAGAGTGCGTGGATGAACAACATATCCACGCTCCTAGAACAGCTGTTGCCACATAAGATCCTCATAGCGTCGACTGAGTTTCTGTCGAATCCACTCCTCATCCGAGGAGGATGAGGATCTTTGGCGATGCCTCTTTTTAGAGTGCCTGCGACTCTTACGGTTGTTCGACCGAAGGGGTTCTGGACCTCGATCGAGATCGGGCTGGTCGACTCAGTCGATAAGGAGACACCGGGGTCGGTGAAAATGGAGGGTCCGGGACAGTGTCCTCGATGATGACACCAGCAGGCTGGGTCCCTTCATCGGGGAAAACAAGGACCGGAGTCCTTTCTAAAGAATCGACCGGAGTTGGCAAAATAGGGCCGATCAGGTCTAGCGAGATCTCAACCTCGTCAGCCACCATCCTCGATTTCTCAAGCCATAAAACCGGCGGCCGAGGATGCGATCAACTGAGGTCGAGACTGCGTGTTCCTGGGACTCGGACCTTTCTCTGTCCCAAGACATCCCCATTTGGACGAAGACTTAGGGTCCTTCTCTCTTCCGAGGGCAGGAGTGCGAGCCAGAGGGTGCCTCACCCCTGCTGCAGAGAGACTGGCATAACTCCTTGAAGGGGCCCAAAAAGGTGGAACCGAGGTTCAGAGGAACAAAAAAGCTCCGAGTGGCCAAAGCTTGAGCCGCTTCCTCCTCGAAAGCCTTCATTTGCTCCAACTGTTCGGAAGATCCCGCAGCCGTGGAAACCGCCCACCTCGCCTCCTTCGATTTCACCGGCGGGTTCCTTTTCTCCTTCTCCCAAATTTTAGGTGCGCCAAGTGGTCGTCTAGGACGTTGGGATGGAAGGCCAGGCAGAACGTGCAGGTGGAGGTGTTATGTCAGACACCAAGGCAATAGACGCACATTAGGTGGGGATCGGTGCGCAACATCTTCTGGCCGCAGGAGCACAGTCAAAATCTGGGAGCAGGTTTTCTTTCCTCCATATCTGATGCGCTACTATCTGAATCGACAACTCGAACGAGCTTTAAGGCAAGATTCGGTGAATACCGACATTTGAAATCCAGGGCCTACGAACTGCTGTGAAGCACGAGGGAACCTGTATCTTCCAGTGGAAAGGAAGATCTGGCGTTAAGAGGCAGAGCCGAGGTTTATACCACCCGGGTGGGTGGGAGGAGCCAGCTTGAAGACTTCCAGCAAGATTTAAAAGGGGAAGTGACATGCCAAGAAGTGTGGATGAACAACATATCCACACTTCTAGAAAAACAGGTTACTCACCTGTAACAGTAGTTCTAGAAGAGATACATGTTTATCCACACTCTTTGGCATGTCCCATTCCGATTTAAATGTCACCGGAAGTCTTCAAGCTGGCTCCTCCCACCCACCTGGGTGGTATATACCTTGGCTCCGGCCCATGACACCAGATCTTAGCTTGTTGGAAGCCAGGTGTTGTGCATCCGCAGCCGGGGAGGTCGGGTGGGTCCGTGAGGATGAACAACATATACCACTCCTAGCACTACTGTTACAGGAGAGTAACCTGTTTTTCTAGAATCGTGGATATGTTGTTCATCCACACTCTTTGGCAGACTCCTAGCAGTTCTCCGGGAGGACTGAGGCAAGGTGCACACCCCTTACTTAGGGAACAGAGACTGGAGAACTAAGGCCCCAAAACCAGCATCCTGGTGTGACTCAAGGTTGATGTGGTAGTGGGTGATGAAGGTGTTTGCCGACTTCCAGGTAGCAGCCCGGAAGATTTCCTGGATAGGGATGTCCCTGAAAGCAGCCACCATTGCAGCAGTATGGCGGTTAGAATGAGCTCTTCTTTGTTTGGGAGGCTCCTAGCCCGCCAACTCAGCACAGACCTATGTATGATGTAATTAATCTTGCAATGGTCTGTTTGGTTGCAGGTCTGCCAGAAGCGGCTTCAGCGTAGGTGACAAACAGCTAGTGAATCTCTTCCCGAATTTCTGCCGTTCTCTCCTTGTAATAGGACAGAACACGTCTCAAGTCTAGGGTATGGAGCCTGTACTCAATGTCCGAAGTGCAATTAGGGTAGTAAACCAGAAGGGTCAACACTTGGTTAAGGTGAAACTCTGACACCACCTTCGGAAAGAATTTCAGGTGGGGGCGTAGGACAACCTTGTCCCTGTGGAAGACCAGATAAGGGGAGTCCACCGAAAGCGCCTGGAGCTCCTGTCCTGGCAGATGTGATAGCCACCAGGAAGGCCATCTTCTACAAGTGTAACAAGGCACACTTGTGCATTGGTTCGAATGGCTTGCCCATGAGCTTTGCCAATACCAGCAGAAGATCCCACGGAGGTGGAGGTTCACGCACCGGAGGGGATATGTGATCCAGGCCTTTGCAAATGTGCCCGAGCATGGTCTCCTGCGCCACCGTCGGCTGACTGGCTCACGCCCGGTAAGCAGAGATGGCTGCCAGGTGCACCTTAAGGGTCGATGACCGAAGACTCCCTCTGGGGAGAGAGAGAGAGAGAGAGAGACCAAAGGTGGTAGAGAATATTAGCCACTGGACAGGATAAAGGGGGCCAGGCCCTTGCCCTGACACCAAATGGAAAACCTTTTCCATTTGAAGGCATAACATTTCCTGGTCGAATCCTTCCTGGATGCCTCTACCACGGTGTAGACATCTTCGAAAAGACCCAAAGTCTGGAATTCTAGGCACTCAGGTATCAGGCTGTGAGGTGCAGGGATTGAAGGTCCGGATGGAATACCTTTTCCTGATTCAGTGATATCAGGTTCGGGTGTGTGCAAAGCCGCTCTGGGTGCCTGCAGCCGAGGCTGAGGAGATCTGGATACCAGAACCGGCGTGGCCAGTCTGGGGCTACCAGGATCACCTTCGCCTTGTCCCCCCTCACCTTGTGGATCAAGGGAAATGGGAGGGAAGGCGTAGAGGAGGCCTGGGGTCCACGGCCTCGAGAAGGCATCCCCCTGCAGCGAGCCCTGCAAGGGGGGGGGGGCATGAAACAGCATCAGCTTGGTGTTTTCCCTGGAGGCAAAACAGGTCCACCATCGGTTTGCCCCAATGGGAGAACAGGCTGTAAGCTAACTCTGGATGGAGAGGTCACTCATGGGATGTCTGGCCCCTAAGTGGCTGAGAGCATCTGCCAGGTGGTTTGAGGCTCCTGCCACATGGATGGCTAGAAGATCCTCCTTTCACAGCAGACGGGAGTGTGTGTTGCACTGTTTGTTGAGGTAGTACATGGTCATGGTATTGTCCATGTGGACTTGAACCAGCTGACCCCAGGGCTGAGGAGTGAAAGTGGACAGTGCCAGTCTGACTGCTCTGAGCTCCAACAGGTTGATGTGGCATCGGGACTCCTCGGGGTCCAGAGCCTGTGGCCCTTTGTCCCCATGTGGCTCCCCTGCCCATGAGTGAGGCATCGGTCGTGAAGCGACCGTCGGTTGAGGGGAGGAGAGAAGAGACGGACAAACTGGATCCCTTCCTGCAACTGGTCTGGGGCGGTCCACCACTGGAGAACGTCCCACATCTTCGGAGTTACAGCAACCAGCTGGTAGAAATGACAGTGGCGCTGAATCCATTGGGCAGCCAGCTCCCATTGGAGGGGGCGCATGAGCAACCGGGCCCAATGGACCACTGAGGTGCATGCCGCCATGTAACCCAGAAGGCACAGAAAGACCCGGGCAGGGTGCAACTGCCGAACGAGAAATGACTGAGCAAAGGAGGAAAGAACCTCCGCCCTGTCCACCGGGAGCTGAGCTCTGGCTCGACAAGTCATGCTCTGCCTTGGCCTCGTTGATCAAGAGGCTGAGTTGGAAGCAGGTCTGGAGGGCCAGGTCCCTGGACCTCTCCACCGTCTGTTGGGTGGATCCTGCTAGGAGCCAATCGTCGAGGTAAGGATAAATCCTGACCCCCCCAACCCCCTGAGATGGGCCGCCACCAGTGCAATGCATTTGCTGAAGACCCGAGGGACCGATGACAAGCTGAACGGCATGACTCGGAACTTGTACAGGGTCCCTTCGACCCTGAAGCGGAGAAACCGCTGATGGGACGGACGGATTGGGATGTGAAAGAACGCGTCCTGTAGATCCAATGAACAGAACCACGTTTCGCTCCAAGGATGGAATGATCTGGGACAGAGTGACCATCAAAAGGTGCATGACCTGAGATATTGATTCAGATTGTGCAGATCTAGAATGAGGCGTCGGCCCCCTGTCCGCTTGGGCACCAGGAAGTACTTGGAGACAAAGCCTGGGTCTGCTGGAGGATCCGCCACTGGAGCTACTGCCTCCTTGAGGAGGAGCTGAGCGATGTAGTCTCAGAGCAGACTGGATACTTGTTCCTCCCAAGGGGCGCGGGCTCGGCTTGGAGGGTACTGTTCGAATTCAAGAGGCAGTCCCTGACCGACCACTTCGAGAACCCACCTGTCCGTGGTAATAACTGAACAGGTGGAAAGAAAGTGGCAGAGCCAGCCCCCCCATGGGAGGACCCAGAGCAGGTGTGACAGGAGAGTGGTTGGCAGCCCCTGCCGTCACCGAGCAAGCTTGGAGGAGGAGGATCCAGGAACTGAACCTCAGCCTCCTTTATGGGCCTGTTGGGATCCGGGCTTGGGCCGTAGGCGCCAAGCTTGGGCCTGCTGTTGGTGCTGCTGTCCGCCTGGAAAGGAGGACTGCTGAGCCGCAGGGGAAGAAGGCCGAAAAGGCTTCTTCTGCTGGTTCTTGCCCGAAGAACTCTTGGCAGAAGTAGTGTCCAAGGTGGCACTGGACTGCTCAATGCGCTGAAGCTGACCGGCCACTCCTGGGTCGGACAAGTCGGTCCCGAGGAAGGGCATGTCAGCTATTTTGTGCTGAGAATCCGCTGGAAAGGAGGAGAGCCTCAGCCAAGCCCAGTGACGAGAGGCAACTGCGGCGGCCGTTGAGCAGGCACAAGAATCCCCAATGTCCAGGGCTGTCTGAAGCTGCTGTCTGGCGACAGCTCGACACAGGTCCCGGACCTGCTTGACTGTGGTCTGCATATCCGCGGAAGATGTGGGAGGACTTAAACGACCCAAGAAGGGCGTGGCAGAAGTATGCCTTGACGATTGCCGAACTTGTCTGACGAAGGCCCAAGGAGGAAGACCTTCCTGGCTGAATGGTCCAAAAGCTTGGACTCTATAATGAAATCTGTCATCGTCGGCAGAACTGCCAGTACGCCTGAACACAAGAGGTGGTCACCAGACTCTCGGCTGAAGGGTGCTCTGTGAACCCCACGAGGGACCCCATGGGCACCATGTACTTGTGGGCCATGCGGGCAGATGGTGCTGGACAAGACGCAGGACGCTGCCACAGTTAGAGGGCTGGGCCAATAATGACCTCAGCCACAGGAAAAGGCCTCCATCAGAGTATCCCCTTCTCTTAAGGATGTCTGTAAGAGGGTACTCCACCTTTTTCTGGATTGGCTCCAGGGGCATCCCTGTAGACTCAGAGATGAGGCGGAGGATCACTTGAAAAGACGAGGGACCTTCCTCCATCCTCAGGCTACAGTCGATTCATCATCACCTGTATGTGAATGTAAACCGTGACGTCCTAATAAGAGGACTCCAGATACAACGGCCTACTGCCCAGGTCGCCTTCGACTCGTTGGGGCAGTCTGGGGTGAACGTGAACAACACTTGCCAGGGAAGCCCGGTGTCCGGTCTGTCTTCCTTGGAAGGAGCCCCTCCCAAGGGCTGTTTGGGCAGTGGTTCCACCACAATAGGTGGAGAGACTGTTATGGGCCGAACAGGAGGTCTTGCCAGCTCCGCAGGCTGGGGAACCGATTTGGTCGGCTCTGAAGGAGTCTGCTTCGGCCTGGGAGGCAAAAGCCAAGTAATGGCCGGGGTTGAAGCCGTGGTAGGCTTATGCCCAGACAAAATCAGCTGCTGCCACGAGGTCATCATAGCGCCGGAGCCTCTCCGAGGACAACTGATGGCATTGCCTCTTTTTAGAGCACTTATGGCTCTTCCTTGGTCTATCGGAGGGGGTCCTAGACCTCGATCGGTCAGGAGACACTGGTGGGGGTCGGTGACTTCCCAGAGTCCGGGATCGGTTCCTCGATAGGGACTTCAGCAGGCTGGGTCTCCTCATCAGGGAAAACGAGGACCTGAGTCCTCTCCAAGGAGTCGTTGACAAGGGGTCGATGACAATTTCCACATCGTTGACCAAACCCTCGGTCGGCTGGCTTGATGGCAAGTCCGAAAAGCCAGTGGCCGAAGAGGCAATCGATGGAGGTAGAGACTGCATGTTCCTGGAACCGATCTCTCCCGCTCCCAGGGCCATATCTGTAGAGACAAAAACGCACTCGGATCCTTCTCCCACGTACAGGATCGAGAGGAGTGCGAGCCCACAGGCACCTCTCCCTTGGTAGGGATAGACTGGCACAACTCCAGGAAGGAACCCGAGAAGGTGGAGCCCAGGTTGAGCGGAATGAAAGCTCAGAGAAGATGCTGCGGCACGAGCCGCCTGCTCCTCGAATGCTTGTATGCGTTTTTACTACTTGGCGGATCCCACAGCAATGGAAACTGCCCGAGCCTCTTGTATTTCACTGGAGGATTCCTCTTCTCTGGCTTCCCCAGTTTCAGATGTGTGAGATGGTTGTCGAGGACGTTGGGATGGAATGCCAAACAGAGACTGCAAGGCAAGGTGTCATGCCAGCACCGAGGCAGTAGACACGCGGTATGGGGATCGGTACGCGACTTCTGGACGCACGGGCACTGATGAAATCCGGGGGAAGATTAGTCTTCCATGATCGAAGCTGCAAACTTGCAATCGCTAATGCGAGTAATGCGAATTTTCAGTGAAACTGAATGTTTGAAAGCCAGGGCCTACGAAATGTGTGAGCACGAGGAAGGCAACCTGAATCTTCCAGTGGAAAGGAAGATCTGGTGTCATGGGGCAGAGCCAAGGTATATACCACCCAGGTGGGTGGGAGGAGCCAGCTTGAAGACTTCCGATGAGATTTTAAAAGGAAGGGGACATGCCATAGAGTGTGGATGAACATACCAACGATTCTAGAATTATCCTTACTCCACTCTCTCTCCTGGTGTTTGTGCTTTCCTGGAGGAGTAGGAGCCCAAGGAAGGGGCCGTCAACATGGAGGAGCTTCTCCCCTGGAGCTTCCCCTGCATTCTGGCTACCTTCTGCTCTAGGAGGAAATACTGCAGGGCTTTCTGTTGGCGTCGCCACGTAGCTTGGTCAAACTTCAGCCAGATCTGCAAGCCTTAATGTTGTGGGCCTCTTGGAGAGTGGACTCAGACGGTGTGGTCAGAGTAGATTTTTCCACCACACTCGCAGTAACGAAGAGTTTAGTGGTATCTTGTCAACATGCATGAGGGCAATCACTTAGAAAATTGAGGATTAGCAGTCAACTATAGCAGCACTGTCTCTGCCTACATTTATGTGGCAAGAAGGTCTATGTAAGTCTTCATCGTGGGCGGCCTCTAGTAGACTGATAGCAAAAGTTTCCATGTGGTCCTAGTGCCTGGAAGCTATAGGTCCATAGGTGTGGCCTGATGAAAGTTATCCCTGAAGAAGATCCAAAGTTCCAACAGGGAATGGGTTAGGTGACGCACAGCACTGCCAATCTGAGGTGGGTTGATGCAAGTCTGGCACTGGCCAAGGTGACACTGGGATATGCAGGCTGAAGTGGCTGCAGAAGAAAGGTGATCAACAGCTTAGCAGAGAACCATGGGGATGGAGTGGTTGGAGATCCCATCATCAGTGTGGACGACACCTGGTACACTTATCTCGGACAGCCTCCTGTACCCCACTATGCATCTGATTTTTTTTGGAGGGGGGGTTGTAAGCGGGAGCCTGTAGGCAGGTGTATAGGGGCTGGGTGGTTTCCTGGGGCAGACAGAGGGGCAGGGCCAGGACAGAAAAGGTGCAGATAAATTCTGGTTTCAGCCAGCCCGGCAGCTCACAGCAGCATGGCCATTTTTTAATCCAGTAACAGGACTGCACATGTCTCATGGACAGCTCTCCGGGGAGGGGGGCAGTGCACCCTGCTAACTGGCTACCACTTGGCGGAGGCTGGGTGGTACAGCAGCTGGCACCTCACTTGAAGAGCATGAGCATCACTATACACAGCTTGACCTCAGAGAAAACTAAAAGAAAACACAGGAGGAAAAAATTCTTAACTGGCAGGATGGTAACCTCAGAGGCCCTGCACTAGCAAATAACTCATGGCGACACACCACATGGTGGTACTGAGCAAGTGGTGGGTACGTCCCAGAGAAGGCAGGTGATGGGGCTAGGGGACAAAGAAAGGAGTCAGTGGGGTAACAAGGAAAAACAAACATGTATACTGGGGAAAAATCTGTTCCCAGTTCAAATATTTGGGGTGTGTGCTGCCAAAGGTAACTTGCTGGAGACTAGATGACCTTCAAGGTTTAATGTTTGAACTTTCTTTTTATTTCTTTTAAAACGCTTTTCGTTTCAAAAAATCAGTAGAAGATATATAAAGTAGGTAACGGAAGACTTCAAAAGAAAAAAATGCTTAAAATGGACGAAACAGTAAATTCCACTGGAAGCAGTGTTCCTGCACTGGCTGCTAGTCCCCCATGCCCTTTTATTTTTAAACTGAAGGGTCAGGCCTTAAAATCTTCCAGTCAGAGACTCTTATTTTCATAAAAATTCCTCCCCACTCTGGCTGTAAGAGAGAAAATGGGAGTATATCCCCCCCCCTCAAAATGATGGAACTCCCAACCTTCATTACTCTCTCAACTATGGACCTCAATCTGGAAGTCCTCTGCACCCCAAAATCTAAATTAAATTGGAAAGTGCTCACAGGACGGCGGGGTGGAAACAAACAAAACGAACAGATTAGAGATTAGACTTGAGAAAACAAGACAACCACACACATGTAAACTAGAATCACAAGAAATTGATTTTTTGTCAATAAAAAAATTACATAAAACGAGAGAATCTCATTTCAGCAAAGGTGCAAGCAGCTGCTTTTACACTAATTGTACAATGCAGATTTACCATAGGAAACGTTACGACACATTTACAAATATACACACACTGGGTGGGGAGAGGGTGGCAAACAGGGCAACTTAAGTTGAATAAGCACTAGTACAGACACCAAAGGCAGGCAGGACAAGCAACTTAAATAACTTCATTGCAAGCTGGGCTCGACCCAACATTCCCCATCACAGCTAGTCTGTTACCTAGGTGAACAAGGCTACTCTCAGGTTCCATCATGCTTGCCAAGAAAAAACATTCTGCATTTTGGGTGGGGTGGGGGTAGTAACTTAATACTTTGTATTAGTTCCTACAACAAAAAAGTACTGCCTAAACTCAGACTACAAGGGGCATTTACAAGGAGTCAAACACCTCACAAACACAAGGGCACTGTCAGTGACTTTTCCTAGGAAAATGAAAACGTGTGGACCAATATTAAACTGGACCTGGCCAGAGTACAGGGGAGAACACGTGGTTTACAGCAGAAAGTAAAAAATTCTTCCCAGGAGTGAGCAAAACCAATAACTCACAAGTGGCATTTATGCACCCCTAATTTTTGTCTGCATGTTTACACAACTGTTAAACATGAAAAGAGTTATGACAGAGTGATTTTTTTTTATACACATCATTACAGGAGTCCAGTATAACAAACAACTTTGAGCTTTTTATGCATATGACTAGAATAACACTCCAGGCTGTGTTGCACAGTGCAGTAACCGCACTTCCCAGGTGACTGCTTTAACGGTGCCCCATACCTCACAACTCAACAAGGCATGTGGTTATTCCACTAATCACCACCCGTCCCCACCCTGTTGTACATTACTCCTTACACAGATCTTCCACAACTGCAATGCAATTGATAACCACAAAGGAGGTACAAAACAACCAGGGCCCTTTGGTGAAGAGCATTAACTGGGTGACATTTTAAGCTACGCATCTACCCCAAAAGTCCTGCCTAAAAGTGCTGTTCTCACCGTGGTCCCCCACAGTACAGATGCAGCGCACTTCGCCCCCTCATGCAAAACAATGCTTTTGCCCATCATGGGAGGCACAACTTTTTCTCAATCACATCTTCAAGTTGTACAACTTTACCTAGACAGGACTGCCCACACTTGGAAGTTGGCTGATGAGTATTCAGGGATTATATTTCATTAAAAAAAATAAATAAATAAAAAAATAAAGTGTTCTGTTGTCAAATGTAGGCAGTTTGGTTAATACTGGCACGGTAAGTGTCAGTTCAACCTGTGGAATGTGAGGGAATGCCAAGGGCACCCAACAATTACGGATACACCTTTCTACCCAGCCTTTAATGAAGGACTGCAGCCAGGTGCAAAGGGAAGTGGAGTTCTTCCAGACTCTGGATCCCACTGACTGGCTTCATCTCTAGAAACCCTTATCAGCAGAACTGCCCCGTGCTCCAAGTTATAAAGGCACCACCCCCACCCCCAGCTGTGCGCTAGGTCCCCATGGGTGGAGTTCTTATTGTGGAGCCTTTGGGAATCTAATGGAAAGATCATCTGAACAGTTGACAGCACGCTCTGATCTAAACCTTCTCCCCTTAGCTCTCTTCTCACGGAATACTTTCAGATTTCCAAAAACTTGAATGCTGTACCAAATAAACGGCATTTGAAATGTACTGCAGGTATAGAGTATTAAAAATTCACATTATGAGTTGAGAAACTAATGCTGCTTAGTACAGGGTCGACAGAGTCCCATTTAGCATTCATGCTGTACAGTAAGCGAGCTTGACAACCTTTGAAAAAATCAAGTCTGGTGCATCAACAGGTGTCGCCTTTGCTGTTAAAGAACAGGGGGAGAAGAGGCATCAAGTACAGTGTTTGCAGAACTAATACAGCAGCAGAAATCACTTTCTGCAACAGTTCATCCATTCATCAGGGTGGGATTCACGGAGTTCAAAACCAGAAGCTGGGAGTCCTTTCTGGAACATAACCGTGTACAATTTCAAAAAGCACTCTTGTAGAAAAGTTCCTTCAAAAAATGTCGAATCCAGACGTACAATGCAGCAGCACAGTGACAAAAACAGTTCTATAACAGGTTACAGTGCATCTCTGTAGTAGGACTAACAAACATGCCTTCTGTACAGTATTCATTGGTTAAACAAGGGCAGTGGCAGACACCGACAATCCTAGCGCTTCCTGGGTCAGGTTGAAAAGAGTTACACTGTATTTGTAAGTTTGTTTAAGACGACGACGTGGTAACTATTGCAGAAGCTCCTTATTCTAGACGAAACATCACAACTGCTGTAATATCTAACCACAGGATTGCTATTCTACCTGGCAACCATGCAGTCTCAGCTAAAGGTAAGAAGCTTGGTTTAACCCCCTTGGTGATTTGATGGATAACTACATCACAAAAAGAATACCCCCTTACTTAATGTCTCTTAAAACTTCTACACTTAAACCACAGCTCAAGCATCACAATGACCTAGTCCAAACTGAACACCAGAGTCTTTTCTTTGCTAATTTTAACCCAGCGGTTGAATTTCTTGATATTGAGATTCTTTCCTATGACCCCCACTGTAGAGTCCCCTTTTCCATAGTCTCAGCTGAAGTTTCACCAACGGAATTGGATCTTCCCCCTTTTTTCTCTCTTCAGTGGCAGGGCTGTCTGCCAGAAGGCGAAGACTGGTGAAAGGAAAAAACCTTCTGCTTTTAAAGATCCTTTTTGTTAATATTCTTGTTTGGAGGCCCCTCCTAAATAATCGGGAGACAACAGAGTGGCATTTGTCCCACATACTCCTCCCTAACCCCCCATGAACAGGGCAGTGCAATACGCAGACATGGACAAGTTCCCGGTAACCCTCCCAGCACACAGAGATACCTAAAACAAAGAGAAAAGGGGAGAGTTAGAGGAAAATTGTAATCCACGTCTATTTATACACACACACACACACACACACACACACACACACACACACAGTCAAATAACACATACACCCCTAACAAGGCATCAAGGGTAATCTATACAAATCATGAAAAAATGTAGGCAAAGCTATACTTTAAGCAGGACTGCAAGATGCCAGAAGGCCAAAACAGCAAAGGCTATAAAACGTGTGTGCTTTTCGCCCAGCCCTCTCTTCACTGCATTTTGCAGTGTGGTTCTGGTTCCACAGTACTCAACAAAGAGCACTTCTGCTCAGACACCCCATACTGCAATACAGTTACAGTTCTGAAAAACCTGCATTTAATATTCTTACTCCCACGTGCACAAGGCGTCAATCTTTTAGTCTCAGCTAAACCCAAACTCCCACACGCATCTCCACCTGTCCTAGCAACCTCCTTGGCAGTATAGCACAGTGGTTAAGGGCACTAAGTTGCAAATCTGGAGACCTGGGCTTGAATCCCATCAGCCTCACTTGTATAATGTGTGTGAACCTGAGCAAGTCACTTGACTTCCTTGTGCTCTCAGGTCACACCTGGGAACAAGCACCAGCTTATTGAGTCTTTCCTGATTTAACAATTTCCCATTCCCCCTTTCTGACACCCCAATGTCATTTAGCTTAGCAGATGACAACCCCCTCCCCCCACCCCGAGTAAGCAGAACACCCAGCTGGTCTGTGCCACCCTTCTTGGGTTGCTCACATGTCTTCCCCAGTGCAGTACCCTTGAGCAAGTGCCAGTCTCCCCTCTATACGCTGGCTCCCCAACTAGTACACTGGCCTTACCTATCATGCTCTCTGCAGTTTCACTACACGCCGTAGTACATCGCGAGTCGATCCTTCAACAGGAGTGGGAACTGCTCAGAAAACTGCTGCCAGTTCTCTTCTCCGACTTGGTCTCTGAACCCGTGTAGAATCTGGAAAACACCAGTCATTAAATCGCAACAAGCAGCTTCCCTCCTGCACAATCAACTGCAATACTATTCAAATCTTTAACAAAACACAAAACAAAGCCCCCCATGCACCATTTGAGTGTTTTAGCAGACTGAATCATTACACTGTCCTCAGTGGGTTCACTGAAAGTGGTACTGAACAGGTTACTCACCTGTAACAGGAGCTCTAGGAGTGGTATATGTTGTTCATCCACACTTACTGGCAGGTTCCTTGCCGCTTTAATTATTTTTTTTTTTTTTTTAGTTTAACCAGGAGTAGCACACTAAGCTGAAAGTCTTTTTTTTTTTTTTTTTTTTTTTTTTACAGGAGTGACCTGGGAGCACAGGGAAGTTAAGTGACTTGCTCAGGGTCACAGTATGTAAGTGGAAACTGTGGGATTCAAACCCCGGTCTGGTCTGCTGGAGGTCACCAGATTTGCAGCTCAGAGCCTTAAGCCACTGCGCAATACTGCCTCCCAAATTCTTGCTGGAAGGTCTTCAAGCTGGCTCCTCCCACCCACCCGGGTAGTAAAACCCTTGGCTCTGCCCCATGATGCCAGATCTAGCCCGCTGGAAGCCAGGTTGCCATCTAAGCCGGGGAGGTCGTGTGGATGAACATACACCACTCCTACAAAGTACAGTTACGTAAGAACTTACCGTGAGAGTAGATCTTCGAGAACAGCTCTTGCAGCAGGTTACACCATTAGGACTGAAGCCAACAGGCACCAGGACCCCATGAAAATGTTTCTAGCCAGCAGTATCCAGCGAGGACTGCCCCCGACGTCGGCCCCGGCCCCGTCAGGCATCATGTAAAAAGGGGGAGACCCCCCAGAATCTCCAGTTCTCCCGCCGGAGACTCCCAGCCACTAGATGACATCAGAAGTGGAGACTGTGGGTCCGCCATCAAAAGGTATTCAGAGCAGTGTTAGAAACAACTAATCCTAGAAAAGAGATACTGGAACAACTCTACCTCCAGAGGGGATGGTGGGAGGGAAACTACCTGCTGCAAGAGCTGTTCTCGAAGATCTACTGTTATGGTAAGTTCTTACATAACTGTACTATCTTACTTTGAGAAACAGCTCTTGCAGCAGGTTACACCATTAGGACCGATTCCCAGGCAATGCAAATCCCTGCATGGTGGGAGGAGGCTAGAGTAGAGATTGCAGTTGGACGAAGCCTAGGATAGGAGTCCCTGAAGACTGCTAGACCAAAACCAGCTCTTCGCCGTAATGCAACGTCCAGGCTATAATGCCTGATAAAGGTGCGCATGGTGCTTCAAGTAGCTGCTGCGCAGATGGCTGAAGTGGACACGTTCTTCATGGCCGCAAAGGAGGTAGCCACCCCCTTGTGGAATGTCCTTTAACCGCGCCCGGTAAAGATTTGTTACATTTCTGGTAACAGAACGTGATACAATGGATTAGCCACTTGGACAACAATTGTTTAGAAACCGGAGCTCCCATCATCCTATGGGCGGAGACAAAAAGCTGATCAGATTTACGGTGGTGCCTGGTTCTGGTCAGGTAGTATCTTAGACACCTACGCACATCTAGAGTGTGCAGCAGGGCCTCTCCTCTATTAAGAGTATTTAGGAAAATACACTGGTAAGTCTATGTCCTGATTGAGGGCGAGAGCTGAGACCACCTTAGGTAGAAACTTTGGCTTTGTCCTTAGGGACATCCTGTCCTGGTGAAAAACCAAATAAGGTTCTTTGCACATCAGTGCGTGAAGTTCAGAAATCTTTCTGGCCTAAGTAACAGCAACTAAAATAACGTCTTCCATGTCAGGAGACGTAGCTCGTAATCCGCGGCTGGTTCAAAGGGTGGCAGCGTGAGCTGCTCCAAGACAAAGGGTAAATCCCATGGAGGAATAGGATCCTTAATCAGAGGTCTAAGGTGGAGAACACCTCTCAGGAAGGCTCATGCTGTGTCCAACTGAGTTATGGGACGTCGGCCTATAGGTGTATGATAGGCTGAGATGGCACAAAGGTGTACTTTAATAGAGGAGCAGGCCAAGCCTGCCTGGAAGAGAGACAGGAGGTAGTCCAGGACCGACCTTTCCGGACAATCCATCAGGGAAAGTCCTCGTGCTTGAGCCCAGAGGCAAAATCTGCGCCATTTCGTGGCATATGTGGCCTGAGTGGCTGGTTTTCTAGCAGCCGCTAGAACATTTGCTACCTCTTGCGAGACCCCGTACCCCAGGATAGCTATGCCTCTATGAGCCAGGCGTGCAGGTTCAGAGAGCGAAGGTCCGGATGGACCAAAGAACCTGCCTCCTGGGACAATAAGTGAGTGTTGATTGGCAGAAGCACTGGAGGTTCCTGGGACAGCTGATTTAGCAGAGGGAACCAAATCTGTCTGGGCCAAAAAGGCGCGATAAATATCGTTGCCTGCTCTCTGCGGAGTTTCAAAAGGACCTTCTGGATCAACTGGAAGGGAGGAAACGCGTAGAGGAATCTGCCCGTCCAGGAGAGGGACAAAGCGTCTCGCCAGAAAACACCAGGGCCTGGATCTAGCAAGCAGAAATTGGGCAGTTTTGCGTTGGATGGGGATGTGAAAAGGTCCAACTCTGGTGTGCCCCATCTGTGAAACAGATCCTCTACTACCTCTTGGAGTAGTTCCCACTCGTGGACTCTGGCCTGAGAGCGGCTCAGGCTGTCTGCGATGACGTTGTCCACTCCTGGGACATGAACAGCAATGAGGTTTGTGCCGTGTTGTAGAACCCAATCCCATACCCTCATGGCCTCCCTGTAAAGCGGGTAGGAATGGGTGCCTCCTTGTTTGCTGAGGTAATACATCACCGCGGTATTGTTTGTCTAACAGGAGAGTACCCGGTGGGATCTCCGACTGGAAGGCCTGCAGGGCATAAAGAACTGCTCTCATTTCCAAAATATTTATGTGGAGATGAGCTTCCTGCAGTGTCCACGAGCCCTGACCCCGTTGAGGTGTGCTCCCCAACCAAACCCTGAGGCGTCCGTGGAGAACGTCACAATCTGAGACGGCGCAATGAAGGGGATCCCGCCAACAGGTTCTTTGAATCTAGCCACCATTGCCAATCCTGGATTACGGCATTAGTGATCAGAACTGGAAGCTGCAAATGGTCTTGCTTCCGATCCCACTGAACCCGTAACATCCACTGGGTCACCCGCATGTGGAGGCGGGCTAGCGGGACTGTTGCCATGTGTCCGAGCAGGCAAAAGACCAGTCTGGTTGGGACAGTCTTTGCCAAGATGTCCCTGATGAGGGATCTGATGTGTTCCTCTCAGTCCTGGGGCAGAAAAGCTCTCCCCTGGACGGTGTCCAGAACTGCGCCTATGAACTGCAGATTCTGTGACGGAACCAGGTGCGACTTCTCCTGACTGATAATGATGCACAACATCCCGAACAGGGACCGAGTACAGTAAATTGAGGACATCAGAGCCTCCTGAGAGAGTGCCATGAGGAGCCAGTCATCCAGATAGGGGAATACATAGTGGCCTTGTCTCAGAGCCGCTGCTACGACTGCCATGCACTTCGTAAACACCAGAGGTGCTGATGACAGTCTGAAAGGGAGGGCTTGGAACTGATAATGGCGACCTAGAAATTCTAAGCGCAAGAACTTCCTGTGCGCTCGAGCAATGGGTATGTGCAGGTAGGCATCCTGCATGTCCAAGGACGCTAGGAAGGCGCCCTGCTTGAGCACTGGTATCAAACTGGGAAGGGTCACCATGCAGAAGCGTTTGTAAAGGACCGAAGCGTCGAGATCGCTGAGATCCAGTATTGGACAGCGGTCCCCTGTCTTTTTGGGAACCAGAAAGAAATGGGAATAGTAACCTGCACCTCTCTGGTTCCTCGGTACGTGCTCTATATCTTCTTTCCCAGAAGCACGAGCACGTCCTGCTGTATGAGCAATGCGTGCTGACCCGAATAATGGGAAAGCAGGGGAGGGCTTGACGGTACGTGGTCGAGGAATTCTATAAAGTGACCTCTCTTGACCAGCTGAAGGACCCATCGGTTGGCGATAATAGACTGCAACCCTGAAAAATGGCGAGCGATGCGACCCCTGACCTTTTCTGCCCGTTGATCCAGAGGAGGGGCGGGGGCCAGGAAGGAGTCTTGCTGTGGTGGCATTACCCCCCGCAAGCTGGGCCGGTTTGGTATACCGCTGGCCTCTGCTTGGGGAAGACTTAGGTTGGGCCTTACAGTGGAAGTTGCCCCTTTGCTGCTGGCCGGAACGTGGCTGCTGCCTTTGTCGGCCGAGAAAACGGTTCTGGTTGCTACGAAAGGAACCAGATTTGGGTCTGTACATGGCCTGTACAGTCCTTACTGCCTTCCCAGCATCCTGAAGCTTGGTGATGATGTTTTCAGAGGGCTCACTAAACAGGACTTCTCCGTTATAAGGGACGTCCAGGATACTCTTCTGTACGTCTGGTGTAAATTCGGAGACACGGAGCCAGGAGTGTCTCTGGAGACAGATGCCTGAAGCTCTGCCCCTGGCAGACGAGTCCGCAGAATCATATGCGGCTCTTAACACTTGGGTCCCCACGTCTGACCCTGTGCGGAGGAGGTTCAAGAGCTCTGTCTTCTGCTCGCCATCCGGAAGTTTGTCAGCCAGATCCTGACCCTGTTCCCACAGGGCATTCTGAAACTGAACCATAAGAGCCCGATAGTTCAGTGACCTGATGGAGCATGTAGCAGCTGCATACATGCGCCTCCCCCAGGGCATCTAATTGCTTGGATTCCTGGTCTGGTGGCTGTGTACTCAGAAGTGGTCATTGAGACCTATCATGGGATGTCGTAATGACCATGGAATCGGCCAGGGATTGTTGTGCCAAATATTGGCCCTCTACAGGGGCCCTGTACAGGCGGTTGGCTTTCTTCTGCAGCGCAGGGGTGTAGTGTGGATGCTTCCACGCAGCCTTGGTGGTGTCCACCAAGGGTGGTACCACCACAGGCTTTGGGTCTTTCTGCCAAAGACAACGGGCTAGATGCTGTCTCTCAGGGTCGAGATCTTCCGGAATCCCATCCCATCCCATATTCTCCTGGATGTACCTCATGATTTTGGAAGAGAGGCATCATCCAGAGGCAACCTGGGCAGGTCTCGTGGGTCGGGTGATGGGATGCTGATCGGAGAAGGAGACCTGGAGGTATCCGAAGTGTCAAGTCTGAAATCATCCCCCTGTGGAGTGGACAATCGATGTCTGGGTCGCTTAGGACTAGGAGACCCTGAGGGAAATCTTGAAGGGGGCCTTCTCCGTTCTTTGGATCTTCCCCTAGGAGGTGGAGTAGGTTCCTTGGGGATAGGAGGTCTTCCTGCTGGCCCCTGCGGTGGAGGAGGAGGTTTGACTGGGATCACATCCTTCTTTATTGTGTCCCACCAAAATGTAGAGAGATCTTTGACCTCCTGAACATTCATATCGGATGACAGACCTGACCCCGGTGGTCTGTTGCCAGTATCGGGTGTTGGGTCAGAGGGCGTCGCCGGGTTCGGTGAAGGCTCCTGTGGAAGTCAGATGTCCTTGTCGCCTGCCTGGTCATCAGGCAATGTCAAGTCCTCTGCAGTAGAGTCCCGGCGACCAGTGTCCACCAGTGAGGGGGAGGCAGTCTTTGGCTCCGAACATCTCACTGACGTCTGGTCTGACAGGCGTTTAGCCGATGGAAGGTTGGAAGCCCGCTTCGTGTCCGTCGTCCGTTTTAGGGAAGTCAGGTCCTTAGTCTTCCTGGAAGGGGGATCCGGACACCTAGGAGGCCGATCTGGTGTCTGAGTCCAAGCGTCTGTCTAAGGAAGCCTGTTTAGAAGAGGACTTGGACTGGTGATGGTCTGAAGACTTCGAGGAGCCCCGAGGGGGTGTTGAGGAAGCCGAAGGCCTGGAAGTCTTGATGGGATGCAGAAGCCGAAGTGCTGCCTGAGAGCGACCTTTACTGAGGGGCTGAAAGTGGCCCTGGAGGGAGAGCAGTCTAAGCGTGTGGAGCCTGAGCTGGTGCGCGAGTCCGAGGCCTGGTGAGGGGATCTGGACCTGGCCTTCTCCCGATGCTTATGGGACTTGGAGGTAGACTCACCTCTGGAGGCAGGGTCTTTATCCATGCATTTTAGCTTTTCTTCCAAGAGGAACCCCTGAAGTGCCTTCTGGCGGCGGATCTGGGTGCGACTGTTGAATCCCTGGCAAAAGGAACAGGCCTTGGTGTCATGGTCTGGGCCTAAGTACCGCAGGCAGGATGAGTGTGGATCCTTGAAAGGGATCCGTTTGCCTCAGGCGCACTTGGAGGGAAGTCCTTCTGAGGAAGGAGTTGGAGATGCAGACACTGAGTAGGTAAAACCTTGAAATTCTAGTCATCGTTCGCTAGAATGGGACCGTGAGGCCGATGCTGGCGAGCTGACGGCGGGAAAAGAACTGGGGATTCTGGGGGACCACCCCGTTTTATATGATGCCCGACGTCAGGGGTGGGGCTGACGGGGCGGTCCCCGCTGGATACTGCTATCTAGAAAATTTCCGTGGGGTCCTGGCGCCTGCCGGCTTCAGTCCCAATGGTGTAACTTGCTGCAAGAGATGTTTCTTGAAGTCTCCTGTTACGGGTGAGTAAGAACAGGTTACTCACCTGTAACAGTAGTTCTAGGAGTGGTATACGTTGTTCATCCACACTGTCTGGCATTGTTCCTTTCCCCTTCAAATCTTGCGGAAGTCTTCAAGCTGGCTCCTCCCACCCACCCGGTGGTAAATACCTCGGCCCGCCCCATGACACCAGATCTAGCCGCTGGGAAGCCGGGTTGTGCGCCTAAAGCCGGGAGGTCGGTGGAGTGCGTGTGGATGAAACAACATATACCACTCCTAGAACTACTGTTACAGGTGATAACCTGTTCTTCAGGGAGCGTGATATGTTGTTCATCCACACTGTCTGGCAGACTCTAAGCAGTTCTCCGGGAGGAGGGAGGCAAAGCGATACCCCTACTTAGGAATAGAGATTGGAGAACAGAGGCCCCAAAGCCAGCATCCCGCGTGACTCTAGGTCGATGTGGTAATGGGTAATAAAGGTGCTTGCTGACTTCCAGGTAGCGGCCAGACAGATTTCCTGGATAGGGATGTCCCGAAGCAGCCACCCGAAGCTAGCACTACGAGGTAGAATGAGCCCTTAGCCCTTTGGGAGGCTCCTTACCCGCCAATTCATAGCACAGACCTATGCATGATGTAATCCATCTCACAACAGTCCGCTTGGCTGCAGGTCTGCCAGAAGCGGCTTCAGCGTAGGTGACAAACAGCTGGCGAACCTCACCCCGAATTTCCGCCGTCCTCTCCTTATAGTAGGAGAGAGCACACCTGAGGTCCAGAGTATGGAGCCTGTACTCGGCATCCGGATGGTGTAGTTAGAGTAGTATACCGCGAGTCACGCCTGGTTGAGGTGAAACTCTGACACCACCTTCGAAGGAATTTCGGTGGGCGCAGGACAACTTTCCCTGTGAAAGACCAGATAGGGGAGTCCACTGAAAGCGCCTTGAGCTCCCTGTCCTTCTGACTAACGTGATAGCCACCAGAGGGCCGTCTTCCACAAGTCGCAACGCAGACTTGTGCATGGGTTCGAATGGCTTGCCCATGAGCTGCCAAGGCTCCAGCAAAAGATCCCACGGAGGTGGAGGTTCACGCACGGAGGATATGTGATCCAGGCCTTTGAAAAGCGGCTGATCACCTTTTCCTGAGCAACGTCGGCTGGCCGGCCGCGCCCGGTAAGCCGATATGGCTGCTAGGTGCACCCTAAGGGTCGATGACCGAAGACCCCCTTTGGAGAGCGACCAAAGGTAGTCTAGAATGTTAGCCACAGAGCAGGATAAGGGGTCCAGGCTTTACCCTGACACCAAATGGAAAATCTCTTCCATTTGAAGGCATAACATTTCCTGGTCGATTCTTTTCGAGATGCCTCCACCACGTGTAGACATCCTCCAAAGACCCAAAGCCTGGAACTCTCAGCGCAGGAACCAGGCTGTGAGGTGCAGGGATTGAAGGTCCGGATGAAAGACCTTCCCTGGTTCAGTGATATCAGGTCCGGCGTGTACCCAGCCGCTCCGGGTCCTGCAGCTGAGGCTGAGGAGATCTGGATACCAGAACTGGCGTGGCCAATCTGGGGCTACCAGGATCACCTCCGCCTGTCCCTCCTCACCTTGAGAAACACCTTGTGGATCAAGGGAAATGGAGGAAAGGCATAGAGGCCTGAGGCCCACGGCTCGAGAGGCATCCCTGGCAGCGAACCCTGCTGAGGGGGGCGGGCATGAAATGCAGCCTCCAGCTTGGTGTTCTCCCTGGAGGCAAACAGGTCCACTCAACAGTTTGCCCGAACGGGAGAACAGGTGTAGCTACCTCTGGATGGAGAGACCACTCGTGGGATGTCTGGCCTAGGCGGTGAGGCATCCGCCAGTTGGTTCGCGACTCTGCCACTGGATGGCTAGGAGATCCGCCTCCAGCCGGCTGACGAAGGTCCAGATCCGGAGCGCCTCCTTGCATAGTAGACGGGAGTGCGTGCCGTCCTGTTTGTTGAGGTAGTACATGGTCGTGGTATTGTCCGTCTGGACTTGACCCCGGAGCTGAGGAGTGAAAGCTGACAGAGCCAGTCTGACTGCCCTGAGCTCCAACACGTTGATGTGGCATTGGGACTCCTCTGGGGTGCAGAGCCCGTGAGCTCTGTGGTCCTCCATGTGGGCCCCCCAGCCCATGACAGAGGCATCGGTCGTAAGGACGACCATAGGCTCGGGGCGGACAAATGGGGTCCCTTCCTGCAAATGACTCGGGACGGTCCACCATTGGAGAGCGTCCCACATCCTCTGGGTGACCGTGACCAGCTGGTCGAAAAGACCCTGACGCTGAGACCACTGGGTGGCCAGCTCCCACTGAAGGGGGCGCATGTGCAGTCTGGCCCAGCGGACCACCGACGTGCATGCCGCCATGTAACCCAGGAGGCACAGAAAGTCCTGGGCAGGGCGCGAGTGCCCAACCAGAAATGATTGGGCAAAGGAGGAGAGAACCTCCGACCAGTCCGCCGGGAGCCGAGCTCTGGCTTGACGAGAGTCGAGCTCTGCCCCGATGAAGCCCATCACCTGAGAAGGTACGAGTTCCGATTTGGCCTCATTGATCAGAAGGCCCAAGTGTGAGCAGGTTCGGAGGTTCAGGTCTCTGGACCTCTCCACCTCCTGAAGGGAGGAACCCGCCAGGAGCCAGTTGTCCAGATAGGGGCAAATACAAACCCCCTGACGCCGAAGATGGGCTGCCACCACTGCAATGCATTTGGTGAAGACCCTTGGGGCCGATGACAGGCCGAACGGCATGGCTCTGAACTTGTACAGGGTCCCTTCGACCCTGAAGCGGAGGAACCGCTGATGGGACGGACGGATAGGGACATGGAAAAAAGCGTCCTGAAGATCCAGTGTACAGAACCACATGTTTCGCTCCAGAGATGGTATGATCTGGTTCAGAGTTACCATCCAAAAGGTGCAAGACCTGAGATACCAATTCAGGTCGTGCAGATCTAGAATGAGGCGCCAACCCCCCGTCCGTTTGGGCACCAGGAAATACCTGGAGACAAAGCCTGGGTCTGAAGAAGGATCTGGCACTCGGGCCACCGCCTCTGAGGAGGAGTAGCGCAATGTCGTCCCGAAGTGCAGACTGGGCGACAGATCCTTTCCTCTTGTGGGGCACGGGCTCAGCTGGGAGGGTACTGCTCGAATTCTAGGGGCAGACCCTGCCCGACCACTTCTAGAACCCACCTGTCCGAGGTGATACCGGACCAGGCGGAAAGGAAGTGGCGGAGCCGGCCCCCCACGGGAGTGACCCAGAGTTGAGGACGGGTACGGGAGGCCACCCGCCTGGCCACTGGGCAGGCTTAGAGGAGGAGGAGGCACCTGACCAGCACTCGGCCTCCTTTGTAGGGCTGCTGGGGACCTTGCTTGGGCCTAGGGCGCCAAGCCTGAGCCTACTGCTGTTGCTGACCCCCCCGGAAGGGTGGCTGTCTGACCGCAGGGGAAGAATGACGAAAAGGCTTCTTCCTGCGCTTCTGCTGGTTCTTACTTGAAGAACCCTTAGCAGAGGTGGCATCTAAGGTGGCATTAGACTGCTCGATGCGCTGCAGACGACCTGCCACTCCTGGCCCAAACAGGTCTGTGCCAAGGAAGGGCACATCAGCTAGCTTGTGCCGAGTATCCACGGGAAAGGAGGATAACCTCAGCCAAGCCCTGCGGCGAGTGGATACCGCTGCAGCTAGTGAACGAGCACAGGAATCACCCATGTCCAGTGCAGTCTGAGCGTTTAGCAACAGCCCTGCCTCTGGTCCCCTGACCCGCTTGACCGTGGTCTGCATGTCAGCTGGGAGGTGAGGAAGAACTTAGTCCAGCGACCCCAAGAGGGCGTGGAGAGAAGTGTGCCATAATCACTGCTGAGCTTGCCTGACGAAGGCCCAAGGAAGATGCTGCATAGACCTTCCGGCCGAGTGGTCCATAAGTTTGGACTCCTTGTCCGGGGGGCGGTCAGTATCCGCCGAGCTGCCCGTCCGCCTGAACACTGAGGCAGTCACAAGGCTTTCTGCCAAGGGGTGCTCAGTAAACCCCGCCAAGGACCCTGTGGGCACCGCGTACTTGCGGGCAGACGGAGCTGGGCAGGAGGCCGGATGCTGCCAGAGTTCCAAGGCCGGGCCAACTATGGCTTCGGCAACTGGAAAAGCCTCCGCAGGGGTATCCCCCCTCTTAAGAATATCCGTAAGGGGATATTCTGCCTTCTTCTGGATAGGCTGCAGGGACATCCCTGTGGACTCAGAAATGAGCCGGAGGATGCCCTGGAAGGAGGAAGGCCCTTCTTCCAGGCCTGACACCGAAAACTCATCGTGAGAATGAAGGCCAGTATTATCAGAATTGGAAGAGTCCCGATATAAAAGCTGACTACCTAAGTCTCCCCTCGACACGCCTAGGCGAGATCAGGGGGTGACCGTAATTGACAGTCTGTGAGGGAGACCAGAGAAGGTCGGGTCCTCCTTGAGGGAATCCCAAGGGCAGCTTAGGTGGAGGTTCCACCAATATTGGTGGGAAGCCTGGAAACCGGCTGCGCTGGAAGGCGCACTGAGCCCCCAAGGCACCGCACCAGAGAAATCTGTGTGGAGGAGGCAAGAGGCTGAGGCCAAGAGATAGCCGGACCGAGGGAGCCGGCTTGACCTGCTAGCAGGAGTTGCTGCCACATAAGATCCTCAAAGCGGCGATGGATTTTTCGTCGGCTCTCCTCGTCCGAGGAGGAAGAGGAACCGATGGCGCGCCTATCATGGGCAGTGTGTGTCCTTTTCTGGGTCGATCGATCAAGAGGACTTACCCTTGATCGAGACCGATGGTGTCGGCTGTGATCGACCGAGAAACCGCCTCGGTGAAACCCGAGGATCCGGTTCCTGTCCTCGATCGGGAGGCCCGCGGGACGGGTCTTCTCGTCAGGGAAAGGAGAGAATCGGTGTTCTCTCCAAGGAACCATCGACAGGTGTCGGTGATAACGGCTCGATAGGGTCGAGAATAATCTCGGCCGGATCAGCAGACTCCTCAGCTTCCAAGCCCGGTCCAGACGGAAGGTCTGAAACCCGCAGCAGAGGGCAATCTCAACCAAGTCAGAGACATCGGACCGCTCCGGTCCCAGGAGCGTCTTCTTTTGACCAAGAAGAAGTTTAGGGATCCTTTTCAGAACGGGATGAGGCGAGCCAGAGGGCGCCACCCTGGTAGGAGAGACTGGCACAAATCCCGAAAGGATCCTGAGAAGGAAGAGCCCAGGTTGAGGCGGCACGAAGAAACCTCGCTAGCTTGAGGCATGCGCTTCTTCCTTGAAGGCCGCCATGCGCGCTGAGCTGCTCGGCGGATCCCAGCAGAGAAACCGCCCACATGCACTCCTTGGATTTTACACTGGTGGGTTGCGGAGCTCGGTCTACCCAGCTTCAGGCGCTACTGTGATCCTCCAAGGCGGTGGGATGGAAGGAAGCGCAAATGAGAGCATTGCGAGTATCATAGAATAGTACCGAGGCAGTAAGCATACGAGAGGTGGGGACGATGCGTGACATTTTCTGTCCGCAAGGACACCGGTGAAACCCGGGGGACGACTTATCATCCATGTCCGAATCAGAGTCAAACTCTTATGAGTTTTAGAGCAAGAAGATGCGGTGAAAACTGTCGAAATGAATCCAGGGCCTCAACACTGCAGAAAGCACAAGGGAACCTGAATCTTCCAGCGGAAAGGAAGATCTGGCATCATGGGGCGGAGCCAGCTTGAAGACTTCCGGCAAGATTTAAAGGGGAAAGGAACAATGCCAGATAGTGTGGATGAACAACATATCCATGCTCCTAGAACCTGTATTTCTAGGGATGTGGATATGTTGTTCAATCCTAAGTCTAAGCAGAACTCAACAGTTCTCCTGGGATGGAGGCAAGGCGTACACCCCTACTTAGGAATAAGGACTGGAGAACTGGGGTCCCAAAACCAGCATCCTGTAGCATGACTCAAAGTCAATGTGGTAATGGGGTAATAAAGGTGTGTGCTGACTTCCAGATGGCAGCCCTGCAGATTTCCTGGATAGGGACGTCCCTGGAAGCAGCCACCAAAGCAGCGGTATGGCAGGTAGAATGAGCTCTTATCCCTTTGGGAGGCTCCATGCCCGCCAACCTATAGCAGAGATCTATGCAGGAGGTGACCCACCTGCTTACTGTTTGCTTGGCTGCAGGTACGCCAGGTGCAGCTTCAGCATAGGCAACAAACAGCTGGCGAACCTCTCCCTGAACTTCAGTCATCCACCTTATAATAGCGTAAGCCACCGCCTAGGGTCCAAATTATGCAGCCTATGTTCGGCCCGGTGTGACTGGGCTGAGAACACGAGGCAAAAGTCAACACCTGGTTAAGGTGAAACTCCGACACCACCTTTGGAAGGAACTTCGGGTTGGGGTGAAGGACAACTTTGTCCCTGTGGTAGACCAGGTAGGGAGACTATGGAAACCGCCTGGAGCTCTCCCATCCTTCTAGCCAACATAATAGCCACCAAGAAGGCGGTCTTCCACGACAGGTGAGAGATGTCACATGTGCATCGGTTCGAATGGCTTGTCCATGAGCTTAGCCAATACCAGCAGTAGATCCCACGGAGGTGGAGATTCTCGCACCAGAGGGGATATGTGGTCTAGGCCTTTGAAAAAGCGCCCGAACACCTTCTCCTGTACCACCGACTGCTTGCCGGCCCGCACCCAGTAAGAAGAGATGTTTGCCAGGTGCACCTTAAGGGTAGTCGATCGAAGCCCTAGGTGAGAAAGGGACCACAGGTAGTCCAAAATACTAGCCAGTGGACAGGAAGAGGGGTCCAACCCTTTGTCCTGACACCAGATGGAGAATCTCTTCCATTTGAAGGCGTAGCATTTTCTGGTCGACTCCTTAAGGGACGCCTCAACGACATTGAGGACCTACAGTCGGAAAGACCCAAGGAGCCTGGAACTCTAACGCTCAGGTACAGAGGATTGAATATGGATGGAGAACCTTCCCTTGTTGACTGAAGACCAGCCCGGATGGGCTGGAAGCCATCGGGAGACTGGAGCTGAGGCTGAGAGATCAAGAGTACCAGAACTAAGCGAGGCCAGTTCGAAGCTACCAGAATCACTTCCGCGCTTTGTCCTCTTCGCTTTGTGAAGCACCATGTGGATCAAGGAAAATGGAGGAAGGCGAAGAGGCTCAAGGTCCACGGGCCTTGAGAAGGCATCCCTGCAGCTAGCCCCTGCTGAGGGGCGGTGAAAACAGCTTCAGCTTTGTGTTCTTCCTGAGGCAAACAGGTCCACCTGAGGGGTGCCCCAATGGGAGAACAGGTCTTGCACTACCTCCGGCAGGAGAGACCACTCGTGAGATGCAGCGCCTATCCGGCTGAAGGCATCGGCCAGACTGTTGGAGGCTCCTGCCAAATGGATGAATAGGAGATCTGCCTCCAGGCTGATCACGAGAGACCAAATACAGAGAGCTTCCTTGCACAGAGGCAAGGAATGCGTCCCGCCCCGACGGCTGATGTAGTACATGGTAGTGGTGGTGTCCGTCTGGACCTTAACCACCTGACCCCGTACAAATGGGGTGAAGGTGGTGAGGGCTAGTCGAACCGCTCCGAGCTCCAGCAGGTTGATGTGGCATCGAGACTCCTGAGGGGACCAGAGGCCGTGGGTCCGGAGTTCCCCTAGATGGGCACCCCAACCAAAGAGGAGTCGGTCGTGAGAGTGACCGTCGGCTTGGGGTGGACAAACGGGATACCCTCCTGCAGATGAGCTGGGACGAGCCACCACTGGAGGCAGTCCCACATCTTCTGGGTCACTGTCAACGGCAGGCCCAAAGGACCGGAGTGCTGTGAACACTGGCGGGCCAGCCCCCACTGCAAGGGGCACATATGCCAGAGGGCCCAACGGACCACACTGGTGCAGGCCGCCATGAGGCCCAGAAGGCGCAGGAAGTCCTGGGCAAGGTGCAATTGCCAAACGAGGAAAGGACCTCGGCCCTGACTGCCGGGAGCCAGACTCTGGCTCAAACAGAGTTGAACTCTGCCCCGATGAACTGAATCACCTGCGATGACATGAGTTCCGATTTGGCCTCGTTGATCAGGAGGTCAATCTGAGAGCAGACCTGAAGGGCCAGACACCTGGACTGCTCCACCTCCAACCTGGAGGGGGCTACAATCAGTCAGTCAGTCGTCCAGGTAAGGGTACACCCGGACCCCTTGGCACAGCAGGAATGCTGTCACCACTGCCATGCATTTGGTGAAGACCCTGGGAGCTAGAGAAAGGCCGAAGGGCATGGCCCGGAACTTATAAAGGGACCCCTCTGCTCTGAAGCAGAGGAATGTGGTGGGGCCAGACGGATTGGGGGCGTGAAGACGCGTCCTGGAGGTCCAGAGAACAGAACCACATGCCTCATTCCAAAGATGGAATGATCTGAACCACAGTGACCATCCTGAAGGTTCGAGACCTTAGGAACCTGTTCAGGTCATGCAGGTCTAGAATGGGGCACCAGCCCCCCCGTCCGTTTCGGGACCAGGAAGTACCTGGACACAAACCCTGGGGCTGGTGGAGGATCCGCCACTTTCCTGATCACCTCCTTCTGGAGGAGCAGGGCAATGTCGGCTCGATGGGCCGACAGAGAGGCTACGGACCCCGTAGCCCCCCGTGGGGAGACGGCTCGGAAGGGCGGGGCCTGCTCGAACTCCAGAGGCAGACCTTTTCCTACCACTTCCAACACCCAGCGGTCCGTGGTGATAGCGGACCAGGCGGAAAGAAAGTGGTGGAGCTGTCCCCCCATGGGGGGGGGAACCCAGGGGGAAGCGATGCGGCTGGGGGTGACACCCCTCAATCCATCACTGGGCAGGCTTGGAGGAAGGACCAGCCGAGGGACCTCCTGAGCCTTTTCCTCCTGGCTTCCTGCTGGAGGAAGCTGCAGGCTTGGCTTTGGGGTGCCAAGTGTGAGCCTGCTGGCCCTGATGCTGGTGTTGCTGGGCAAGACGTGCCGCAGAGGCAGAAGGGCGAAAGGGCTTATGCTGCTGCCGGCGGCCTTTGTCCTTCTGGGCAGACGTGACCGAGTCCAAGGTGGCATTGGACTTCTCAATCCTCGGGAGGTGGCCTTCCACCCCAGGCCCGAACAAGCTGGTACCCAGGAAGAGGACATCTGCCAGCTTGTGCTGGGTATCCGCCGTGAAGGTAGAGATCCACAGCCAAGCTCTGCGGCGCATGGTCACTGCGGCCACTACTGACCGGGCACAGGAGTCTCCAATATTGAGAGCCGTTTGGAGCGGCTGCTTCGCCACTGCCCTGTCCTGATCCCGCACCTGCCTGACCATAGTCTGGAGGTCAGCCAGGAGATGAGGGATCACCTCATCCAGCGATCCCATAAGAGCATGGGAGAAGTGCGCCATCAGTACGGCCGAACTGGCCTGACTGAGGCCGAGGGAGGACGCAGCATACACTTTACACCTGGTATAGTCCAGCTTTTTGGACTCTGTCAGGGGGCTTGTCCATGTCCCTGGTGTTCCTGGAACGCCGGAAAACACTATCGGTAACCAGCCCCTCCACAGAGGGGTGCTCCGAGAAACTGGACAGTGACCCAGTGGGGACCGCGTACTTCTTGGCCATCCTGGCCGAAGGAGCAGGACAAGAAGCTGTCCGCTGCCATAACTCCAAGGCTAGGCCAACAATGGCTTCAGCCACTGGAAAGGCTTCCGTGGGAGAATCCCCTCGGTCCAGCATCTCCGAGGGGGGATACTTAGCCCACTTGGATACGGGCTCGAGCTGCATCCCAGTAGACTCAGATGAGCCAAAGCAAACCCATGAACGAGGATGGGCTCTCGCCCATCGACTGTCCCCCGGAGGACTCCAGGTCAAATGGCCTGGAGAACAGGGAAGCGTCTTCAGACTCCGAGGAGTCTGCGAATAGCTGCCTAGGGCCTGAGCCACCCTCCATCTGCCGAGGACGGTTGGGAGTGAGGGTGACCGACAACTGGTGGGGCAGTCCCTGACCCAACCGAGAATCCTTGGTCGGAGCCCCAGATTTAGGCTGTGGAGGCGGGGGTTCCACCACAATGTGGGGCAGCTGGTTTTCGCCTAACAACCGGCTCCAGTTTGGGCTCCTCGACCACTGCGAGGGGTTGTTTCGGCCTTTCAGATGACATCCACTTAATGGCTGGGGAAGGAGACAGCGTCTGCTTGTTCCCGGTCAGAAGGAGCTGCTGCCACATTAAGTCCTCGTAGCGTCGACGCAATTTGTGCCGAAGCCTTTCCTCTGAGGAGGAAGAAGACGAGGACAAGCGGCGCTGCCGCTTCCCTCGGTGCAGAGACAGAGACCGCCGGTGTCGGCTGGACCGAGAAGAGGTCCAAGACAGTCTGTGTTTCCGAGGGTAGGTCTGGGAGGGAGCACGGGAAACCCGTTCCTCCCTCGGCTCAGGAGCCTTAACCGGGGACTCCAGCACAGGAGTCGCAGGCACATCCTCAGTTTCCACCGAGGGAACCGGTGAAGAAGGGTTGTCTGCTTCTCCAGTCTATAGCCCATCCGATGGGACGAGAAAGATCTCGACCGCATCGACAGGTGTCTCTGCTGGCTGACCTGATGGGGACACCGTGAAGCCAGTGGCCTTAGCCGCAGCCTCGACCGAAGTCGAAAGTAGACTGTATGGGGAAGGGGACCTCTCCCGCTCCCACGAACGCCGACGGTGGGACTTACCCTTCGAGTCCTTCTTCTTGGACAGAGAGGAGTGTCCCGATGGACCCTCACCTTTCGTGGAGAGGGACTGACAAAGCTCCTTAAAAGAAGCTGTACAGGAGGAGCCCAAGGAGAGCAGGATAAATGCCGCAACCGAGGAAGACAAAGATGCGGCCTGGGCCGCCTCCTCCTCGAGGGCGATCATCTGTTCAAGTTGCTCAGCCGAGCCCGCCGCCGTGGAAACCGCCCAACGGGCCTCCTGTGACTTCACCGGAGGAATAAGTCTCTCGAGGCGCCCAAGTTGGAGCCTGGCAGCACAGTCTTCGAGAACATTTGCCGAGGAAGACTTGCACAAATCGCAGGCCTGCGGATCGTGGTCAAGCCCGAGGCAGTAGACGCACATGGAGTGCGGATCGGTCAGAGACATCATCTGCCTGCATGGGCACCGCCGAAAACTGGGAGTCGATTTATCCATCACAGCCGCGAAGGAAGAAACAGACCGAAGTCTTGTAAACTTTAGTCAGTTTCGGGTTAACCGAAGAGTTTGAATCCAGTCTAAACGCAGAGCACTAAGGAGGAAAAGTACAGTTACGTAAGAACTTACTGTAATAGCAGATCTTCGAGAACAGCTCCTGCAGCAGGTTACACCATTAAGACTGAAGCCGGCAGGCGCCAGGACCCCACGGAAATTTTCTAGCTAGCAGTCTTCAGCGGGGACCACTTCCGACATCGATCCCGCCCCTGACGTCGGGCGTAGTACATAAGGCGGTCCCCCATAATCCTCAGTTCTCCCAGGGAGACTCCCGGCCGCTGGATGACATCAGAAGGGGAGACCGAGGATCTGCCATCAGATGGCAAAACAAGGCAGTAGTAAATGTCCCATTCTATGAGATGGATGCTTGACTACGACCTACCTCCAGCGGGGATGGTGATCTTGAAGATCTACTGTTACGGTAAGTTCTTACGTAACTGTACTATCTTACTTCGAGAAACAGCTCTTGCAGCAGGTTACACCATTAGGACTGATTTCCAAGCAGTAATGGCAATCATGCACCATCAGGAGGAGGAAAGGTAGAGACCTCGCGATACTGCGAGCCTAGGACAGAAGTCCTTGAAGGACAGCTAGACCGAACCCTGCTCTTCGCCTCGATGCAATGTCCAGGCTGTAATGCCTGATAAAGGTATGCACAGAGCTCCAAGTAGCTGCAGCGCAAATAGCTGAGGTGGAAACGTTCAACGCCACAAAGGAAGTAGCCACCCCTCTAGTGGAATGACCCTTAACCGCACCCGGTGAGGGTTTATTGCGCTTCTGGTAACAGAATGTAATGCACTGTATAAGCCACCTAGACAGCGACTGCTTCGAGACAGGAGCTCCCTTCATCCTATGGGCAAAGGAGACGAAAAGCTGGTACGACTTTCGGTGTTTAGTTCTGGTCAGTAGTATCCCAGAGCACCTATGCGCATCAAGGGTGTGCAGAAGGGCTTCTCCTCGATTAGAGTTTTTAGGGAAATACACTGGTAGATCGATGTCCTGATTAAGGGTGAGAGCTGAGACCACCTGAGGCAGAAATTTTGGGTTAGTCCTTAGGGATACCCTGTCCTGGTGGAAAACCAAATAAGGCTCTTTGCACATAAGTGCGTGCATTTCAGAAATTCTTCTGGCAGAAGTAACTGCAACTAAAAAGCAACGTTTTCCAAGAGAGAAAACGTAGCTCGCAATCTGCGGCTGGTTCAAAAGGTGGCAGCGTGAGCTGCTCCAGGACGAAGGGTAAGTCCCATGGAGGGATTGGATCCTTAATTGGAGGCCTAAGGTGGAGGACGCCCCTCAAAAAGGCCCGTGTTGTGTCCAGCTGGGCCACAGTGCATTGGCCTACGGGGGCATGGCAGGCTGAAATGGCACAAAGGTGCACTTTAATTGAGGAGTAAGCCAGGCCGGAGTGGAAAAGGGATATCAGGTAATCCAGTACCAGCTTCTCTGGACAGTCCAAAGGCGGAAAGCCGCGCGCTTGAGCCCACAAGCAGAACCTGCGCCATTTCATGGCATAGGTTAGTGGTAGCTGGTTTTCCTGGCAGAAACACATCTGCCACTTCTTGCAGGACCCGTACGCATCATGGATATGTCTCTAGGAGCCAAGCGTGCAGGTTCAGGAACTAGGTCCGGATGGACTAAGGAACCTGCCTCCTGAGACAGTAAATGGGGCCGATTATGCAAGGCACTGGAGGTTCCCGGGATAGCTGATGCAAGAGGGAACCAGATCTGTCTGGGCCAGAAGGGTGCGATCAGAATGAGCGTCACTTGCTCCCTGCAAAGTTTGAAAAGAACTCTCTGGATCAACGGGAAAGGAGGAAAGGCATAGAGGAATCTGCCCACCCAGGACAGGGACAACACGTCTCGCCAGAAAACACCAGGCTCTGGACCTAGCAAACAAAAATTGGGCAGTTCTGCGTTGTATGAGGACGCGAAAAGGTCCAACTCTGGAGTACCCCATCTGCGAAACAGATCTGCCACCTCCTGGAGTAGTTCCCATTCGTGGACTGTGGCCTGAGTGCGGCTCAGGCTGTCTGCAATGATGTCCACTCCCAGAACATGAACTGCAATAAGATTTGCACCGTGTTGCAAGACCCAATCCCACACTCATGGCCTCCCTGCAAAGCTGGTGGGAATGGGTGCCTCCTTGTTTTTTGAGGTAATACATCACTGCGGAATTGTCTGTAACGGAAGTGTGCCCGGTGGAATATCAGACTGGAAGGCCTGCAGAGCGTAAAGAACTGTCCTCATTTCTAGTGTGTTTATGTGGAGGTGAGACTCCTGGGCTGTCCACAGGCCCTGAGACCGAACACCATCGAGGTGTGCTCCCCAACCGAGCCCTGAGGCGTCTGTGGAGTGTCACAGTCGGGGACGGCGCTGTGAAGGGAACTCCCACCAAGAGATTCCCTGGATGTAGCCACCATTGCCAATCTCGAATTACGGTCTTTGTGATTCGGATTGGATGCTGCAGATGGTCTTGCCTTTGGTCCCATTGTACCCGTAACATCCACTGGGTTACCGCATGTGGAGACGCGCCCAGGACTCGTTGCAATGGCCGCAGCCATGTGTGTCCAAGCAGGCAAAAGGACCAGTCTGGCTGGGATGGTCTTCGCCGATAACTCCCTGATGAGGGATCCGATGTGTTCCGCTCTGTCCGTGGGAAGGAAAGCTTTCCCTCTGACGGTGTCCAGAACTGCTCCGATGAACTGCAGCATCTGGGACGGAACCAGGCGTGACTTCTCGTAATTGATGAGAATGCCCAGAGTCTCGAACAGAGACTGGGTACAGTGAATGGCAGACATCAAGGCCTCCCGGGAAGGCGCCATGAGAAGCCAATCGTCCAGGTAGGGGAACACGTAGTGGCCCTGTCTCCTCAGAGACGCGGCTACGACCGCCATGCACTTCGTGAATACCCGAGGTGCCAATGACAGCCCGAAGGGAAGAGCTCGGAATTGATAATGGTGGCCCTGAAACTCAAAGCGCAGAAACCTCCTGTGCGCCTGAGCGATAGGAATATGCAGATAGGTGTCTTGCATGTCCAGAGATGCAAGAAATACGCCCTGCTTCAGCATGGGAATCAGGCCCGGGAGGATCACCAAGCAGAAGTGCTTGTAAGCGACCGAAATATTGAGATCACTGAGGTCCAGTATTGGACAGAGGTCCCCTGTTTTCTTTGGAACCAGGAAGAAGTGAGAATAGTATCCTAGTCCTCTCTGGTTCCGTGGTACGTGCTCTAAGGCTTCCTTTTCCAGAAATGCGAGCACTTCCTGCTGTATGAGCAGGGCATGCTGATCTGAATAATGGGAAAGCAGGGGAGGTCTTGTAGGTGGGCTATCTACAAACTCTATGTAATGGCCATTTTTGACCAACTGTAGAACCCACCTGTCGGTGGTGATAGATTGCCACACTGAAAGGTGGTGTGCGGCGACCCCCTACTTTCTTTGCCCGTTGATCCTGAGGAGGGGTTGGGGCCGGGAAGGAGTCATGCTGTGGCAGCATTTGTCCCTGCAGGCTGGGCCGACTGAGTATCGTTGGCCTCTGCCTGGGGACGACTTGTCCTAGACCTTGCGTGAGAAATTGCCCTTCTGCTGCTGGCCGGAACGTTGCTGTTGCCTTTGTAGCCGGCCGCGAAAACGGCTCTGGTTCCTACGAAAGGAACCAGGCCTAGACCTGTACGTGGCTTGTACAGATCAGACTGCCTTCCCTGCGTCTTGGAGTTTGGTGATAACCCTCTCGGAGGCTTCACCAAACAGCACCTCGCCATTATATGGGACGTCTAGAATATTTTTCTGAACGTCCGGGGTAAATCCGGAGACAAACGCCTGAGGCTGCAGCTCTGGCCGAAGAGTCCGCAGAATCATATGCGGCTCTGAGCACTTGGGTCCCCACATCTGACCCAGTGCGGAGGAGGTTTAAGAGCTCCGCTTTCTGGTCGCCATCGGGAAGCTTTTCAACCAGGTCCTGGCCCTGTTCCCACAGGACATTCTGGAACTGAACCATATGGGTAAGATAGTTCAGTGACCTGATGGCGCAAGTAGCAGTTGCGTACGTGCGCCTTCCCAGGGCATCCAATTGCTTGGATTCCTGGTCCGGTGGCTGAGTGCTCATATGCTGTGGTCTCTGAGACCAGTCATGTGAAGCAGTGATGACCAGGGAATCAGCCAGAGGGTGGTTCGCCACATACTGGTCCTCCCTAGGGGCCTTGTATAGGCGGTCAGCCTTCTTCGGCACCGCGGGAATGGAATGCGGATGTTCCACACAGCCTTGGTGACATCCGCGAAGGTATCCATCAAGGGCAGCACTACCACAGGCTTCGGGTCTTTTGCCAAAGGTAGCGGGCAAGGCATTGTTGCTCGGGGTCAAGCTCCTCAGCATCCCACCCCATGTTTTCCTGGATGTGCCTCATGATCTCGGCAAGAGAGGGATCATCCGGAGGAGACCTGGGTAGGCGTGTGTGTCAGGAGAGGGAATGCTGAGAGGTGGTGGTGATCTGGAATACTCTGACGTATCCAACCTAGAATCCTCCCCTGGAGTGTACCGGCGGCGTCTGGTTCTTTTGGGGCTGGGTGACCGTGAGGGGGATCTGGAGGGAGGCCTTCTCCTGTCGGTAGATCTACCCCTAGGAGGTGGGTTGCTCTTTGGGGATGGAGGTCGTCCTACTGGCCCCTTAGGTGGAAGAGGGGGCATAGGCGGTGAAGGAGTAGGAGGATGACGTGCGGGGACCACATCCTTCTTGATGGTGTCCCACCAAAAGGTAAAGAGCTCCTTTACCTCCGCAAGGTTCATACCTGACGACAGACCTGGTGCCGGTGGCCTGTTACTGGGGTCAGGCGTCGGGTCCCGTGGGAGCCAGCGTCTCGATGTCGCCCGCCTGGTCTTGGGGCTGCGTGGCGTCCTCTCTGTGAGTCTCCGATTTGAATCCGCCCGTGGCGGATACAGTCTGCTCGGGGTAGCCGGCGTCAGTCCTAGCCAACGTCTTCGGACCTGGCGAACGCCTGGCTGGCGACGGGTGTCTAGCCAGTGTAGTTGGTTCCTGTGAGTGCCGAGGGTGCTTAGCCGACGTCGGGTCAGACGTCCATTTGAGGGACGTCAGGGTCCTTAGTTTTCCTGGGTGCCGGATCAGGACCTCGGGGTGGTTGGGAGACTGACCTGGAGTCGGTATCCCGGTGACGGGAGGAAGATGATTTGTGGCGCTCACCTGACTTCGAAGAGGCCTTGGAAAGTGTTGAAGCAGAGGTCCTCGAAGTCTTCAGAGGCTGGAGCGATGAAGAACCGCTAGAGGACCTGACCTGGACCAGGGGAGGTTGCGACCGAGCCCTGGAGGAGAGCAGTCCGATTTAGAGCCGGGCCGCGGAGTCCGAGGCCCGTGTAGGAGACCTGACCTTGCCTTTTCCCGGTGCTTGTCCTGGTGTTTATGGGAGGTTTGAAGATTCTTCCCGGGAGGAAGGTTCCTGGTCCATGCTTTTCAGCTTTTCTTCTAAAAGGAACGCCTGAAGTGCCTTCTGACGGCAGATCCTGGTGCGGCTGTTAAAACCCTGGCAAGAGGAGCAGGCCTTGGTATCGTGGTCTGAGCCTAGGCAGCACATGCAGGACGAATGGGGATCCTTGAAGGGGATCTGTTTGCCACAGGCGCACTTCGAATGGTGAACCTCTAGAGATGGAGTTGGAGAGGACATCAGTTGAGCAGAGCCAAAAAAGGACGAAAATATTTGTAGTTCTGTAGTCGTACGCTAGAAAGGAGACAGAGAGGCCAATGCTGGAGTCTCGACGGGAAAAGAACTAGGATTATGGGAGGACAGCCTCCTTATGTACTATGCCGATGCGGGGGGGACAGGCGTCAGAGTGTGTCCCGCTGGAAGACTGCTAGCTAGAAATCTCCGGGGTCCTGGCGCCTGCCGCTCAGTCCTAAAGGTGTAACCTGCTGCAAAAGCTGTTTCTCAAGTAAGATCCTGAGCTTCCAAGCGTAAGGGAGATCTGGGCGCATGGGCGGAGCCAAGAGTTTTACCACCCACGTAGGTGAGAGGAGCCAGCTTGAAGACCTTGGGCAAGATTTAAGCGGCAAGGAACCTGCCAGACAGTGTGGATGAACATATCCATGTCCCTAGAAATCTTCTTTCCAAACTGGTCCATCTGCCTCGACTGTCAGGAGAAGAGGTGTTCATGTGCTTTGGAGTTGAGGAGCGATTATGAGCCGCAGAGATGACCACAGAGTCAGCCTTGGGATGAACCTTCAAGAACGAGGCATCTTTCGGCACCCGGTAAAGCCTGTCCACACATTTGGGGACAGCCGGGAGGGTACGAGGCATCTGCCAGATGGTAGTAGTGAGGTGCCGTCCAGGGAGGAATGGGGACCGGAGACAGAGATTCTAGGTCGAGATGCTCTGCCAGTCTCTGTCTCATGGGGTCCTGTTCCTCTAACTCCTTCATGGACCTCAACAAATCTGAAAAGGCAGGGTCCTCTGGTGGGGACTCGGGGACTCCTCCTGCCTCGTGTCCTCGGAACCTCCTCAGAAGAATCGTCCACCCCCTCTGAACTATAGTCGTCTGCCTCCTCGACAGGACGACGTCTGGTATCTGGGAGGGAAATGTCCTGCAGAGTCTTCCCAGAGATATGGGCAGTGGTAATGGAAGAGCTGCTCAGGGAAGGAGACCTGGGAGACCACGGTTGCGGGAGCCTAGTCTCCAGGTCCCAGTCCAATTCTGACCATGCCCCCTGCCACCAATACTGGATTAAAGCCTTGAAATCCGGGGTGACCGGAGGAGGACGGGGTGGTGGTGGAGTAGGCAGAGGCTGAGTGGGAGGAGGAGGAGGAGCAGGAACTGGTGGAGGATTACAACCCTAGAATCCCTGAAAGTGCAAGTAGGGATTAGATCCAGGGTAGAACTGCCCAAAATTACTCCAGTCCGGAGCGGGCCCCTTGGGTAGTAGCCCCCAGGATACCCTTGCAGGTAATGCGGGACAGTTCAGGGTCTGGTATAGATGCCAGTTGTCAGATCTGGTGTCGTGGGTACCCATGTCAGACCCGCCGTTGTGTAAATAGGCAAAGGGTCCAGCGTCGGGACAGCCCATGTCAGGGGAACCAACGATGGGACCGGCACCACCTGATCCGGCGCCGGAAGGGGGTCTGGTGTCTGATCTGGATGAAGAGGCCCTGGTGGCAGGACCTTATCTGGTGTCGGGGCCAGAGGCAGAGACCGGACAACTGGTCCCAGCTGCGGTACTGCTGTCAGAACAACTGGCGTCTGAGGCGTTGGGAGCCCACTAGAAGGTTGAGGAGGGGCCTATATAGTAAGGCCAGAAGGCCTAAGAGGAGCCTCCTTCTCCTTGACCCTGAAAGGGGACAGCAGAGCAGACCCCGTGGCATCGACTGAGTCGAGGGGTTCTCCGTGGTCCCTGAGGTACCGCCGGAGAACTGGCGGGTACAGTCGAGGAAGGAGGAGGAGAAGGAGGGAGAGCGGCTTTCTCCCTCTGGTCCCGCTGGACGTCGAGTGAGGCACTGTCAGGCCCAGATGGGGGAACTGTACCTGTACGGTTGTCCAGGACAGCCGACTTATTGACTGGAGCCGGGTGAGTACCCACTGCCTGGGTAGTCGTCTTACCGGCCACTGTGCAGTCCCCAGAGGAGCCGGGATTGACTTATTGGCCAAGGTGGTGCAGTCCTGGAGGAGCAGACGGCCGACTGACCCGCCATAGATTTACCGCTCTTGCTGGGCGTGGCTGGGCCTTGCTCGTTGAGGGCCTGGCGCCGTCTGCTGGGCGCCCCGGCTCCCTGGATTTCTCTTAATATTTTTTAGGAGAAGCCTTTTCAGACAAAGAATATCTAAGCCGACCCATTTTCTTCTCGAGAGAAGCCAGGCAGGCTTTTAGCAGATGGGCCTCCAAAGCCTGCTGTCTCCTCTTTTTTGTGGCCTGATTGAAGGTCGGACACTCAGGGCAGGAGGAGACTGGATGGTCCAGGCCTAAACAGAGGACGCACTTGAGGTGACTGTGTGGGATCTGCCGTGACAAGGACAAGCACTTCTTGGAGAAGACATCAATAATAAACATGAAATTAGAGGGAAAATTACGTAGGACATTCCAAGCAAGACACTTTCGACGTATCGCTATCTGGAAGTCTGCTATGCGATTGACAAGGAGACGACAGCGGAAAGAAATGAAAATTACATTACCTACCGTAATTCTTGATCTTCTCTTGTATCTTCACCATTCATTAATTCCTGGGTGTAAGCGGACGCGCACCCGTCACGAAACTTTTTTTTTTTAAACTTTGGCTATGGCACCGCCCTTGAGTAGCGTCATGCGAGGCGGCCGGTAAAGTGACAACCGACTCCTCCTCCAACTGAGTTCTGTGAGCTGAGAGGCAAAAGCGAAAGCAGAGAATAGAGATAGCGAGGCAAGATAGCCAAGGGATAGCAAAGCAAGGAAGAATGAACTGAAAAAGGAATAAGCCGATGGAGGAAGGACAGAGGAGATAAGAGTATCCCTAACCTAGGGACTGCAGGGCCTCCTTACCTGGGCGACTCTAGGAGGAGAAAAGGAAGAAATGAGAAAGATGAAGAAGAAGAAGAAGAGAGAGAGAGATGTTGGAAGGGACCAGAATGCCCATGAGCATAGTTAGCTTATAGCTGAAGGCTCGACTAACAGGGAAGCAAGAATCCCCGGAGATAGAGCTGAAGAGAAGGTTCACCAAACCCGCTAGACAGACTCAGGAGGGCATAGTCCTCATCTTCAACATGCCATTGTTGTTGATACCCCCTTGGGCTCCTGGCCACGAAGGTCTTTAACCGGAGGACACCCGAGGAGGGAAGAATAAACCCCAGGCAGCATGAGAGCGCTGCTCAGGGGTTTAGAAATGGAAAATGTAAGCCTTTCAGGCGTTTTTAAGCATAGAAGTGGGACTCAGAGCGGACTCGCCAAGGCAGGCCAGAGGCTTAGGCTGGCTGGGATTGGTTATGGTCAGTACTGCTCTTCTGTAAAACTGTCCAGGAGGACACTTGAAAGGAAAAACCAATCATCAAAATCTCACGAAAGGGCTGCCTGCCTCTCATGTCCCTTCTTGTTTGTTTTCCTTTTTTTTTTTTTTTTTACAGATAATCATTTGCAGGCTAGGAGCATGACCCCAATACCAAGAATGCTATAGCAGTCGAAGAGAGTTCCTCAGCATTTTCCTTTTTTTTTTTTTTTAGAAAAAAAAAAAAAAAGAACAAACGTGCCGTTCCTCAGCTCTGCAAAGCAAGAATTAGAGAAGGGAGGGTTTTGATTCTAGGCATAACAGCTGGAGCACAGGATTGCAGGATCAAAACTGAATAGCCTGAGCCAGGCTAAAACCCCAGAGGTATCTCGCCCGAGGGATGGCAAGATATAGTTGTGCAGTTTGATCGCCAATGCAAATCCACGAGATGGCCCAAGAATCTTAGCGTAAATAATTTTTCTGGAGAAATAAGAACCCTCCCCCCCCCAAGATATAGATTTTTTTTTTTTGGAAAAATTGAGCAACTCTTCCTATCTTCTATAGATTTTTTTTTTTATATTTATTTTGCAGAGAGAGGAAGGAGACGGGAGGTGGAGAAGCCACAGGAAGAGGCCACTGAGGGGATGGTGGGTGGGTGTAAGTAATGAATGGTGAAGATACAAGAAAGATCAAGAATTACGGTGAGTGCGTGAATTTTCATATCTTCCTTGTCAATCTTCACCATTCATTCACTTCCTGGAGTGATACCAAGCTCCTCTTCCCTGGGGCGCCATGCCTGAGGAACAAGACCCCCAGCCTTCTGCTGGTGAGAAACAGAAGGAGAAGACCCTGGCTTATTCAGAAAGCCTAAGTGGGGAAGAGCTAGGAGGTGCCTCCGAGGGCCGAGGAGAAGGAGGAGCCCCTGTAAAAGTCTCCTAGCTCTAGAGGAGAAAAGGCGGGTCCCGAGGCGGGGGCGAATCACCCTACGCCGGGCCAGGGGTGACAACCTGGAAAGACGAAGCCATGCCGTCCGCCTGATGCAGATCGCTGTCCCCGCTAGCCTGGAAGCCACCTCACTGGCGTCATAAGATGCCCTTGCTTGGTGTCTTGCCAGCTCCAGGCCTACAGCGGAGAGAGGCAGCGGCTTGTCTGGTTTGCTCCGTGTCAGGCATTGATGCCAACAGCTGGGACATCATCGACCACAAATGCGGTTGTAGGCAGCATGGTGAGCCTGATGAGGTGCAATACAGGCACTTCGCTACGAGAAGAAGAGGAACACTCTTAGCCCCAAGCGGTCGAACTGGAGAAGTCCGCATCCAGTGGTGATGTCGTGCGCCAGCAGTGGCGCAGAAGGAGTATCTAGGTAAAACCAAACCAGAGGGCGGGTTGGGAAGGGAACCTAGAGACTCTGAGGGGCACAATACCTCACGCTGACAGTCAGCGGGGCTGGAGAAGAAGAGGCTGGGGACTGCCAGGACCGGATAGACGCCTCCTGGAAGGGGATAGGCCAGGAAGGTACCACCAAATGCTGGGCACTGAATTCACCAAGGAATTCTCGCGTCTCCCGTTGGGTATTGTCTCTCCGAACATAGAAATCCGAAGTCCTCACCATCCTCGAGAGAAGCGCTGATATTCTGTGAAATCAGCATCGGAGGAAAGATGAGCAGGGGGTTCCTCTCCCTCAGAGGAGGGAGACGAGGATGATGGGGAGCTGGAATGTCCAGAGGATTCCTGCCACGGTGGGGAGAGTCGAAAGACCCACTCATGCATGTATCTAACATATGAGGGGAAGGCCGCCGCAGAACCCCTGAACTGCTCCCAGGATAACGGACCCGTAGGACCGACATGGCCTGGGAGCGGGGGTGTGAAGGCAGAGAGATGGGAGAGGGCACCTCCGAGGAGGCAACTGCTCTCGAGGGCTCTGGAATCCGGGAAAGGAGCCCTAGTAGGAGGGATCCCGGATATCAGACCAGGCATGAGACGGAACTCTGGGGAAGCGGAGCCTGGAAGAGCCCTGGGGAGAACCTCCCTGTGGCACACGCAGGGACTGCATGGATCCAGAAGGGCAGTCTGCACAAGCGCGCGGAGGACACCCTAGAACCCTGGAGGGAGGGGCGAGGCTCTGCACTACGGCTCCTGGTCACCCCCCCTGAGGTGGCCAAAGAAGACCGAGTGACAGACCCCCTGCACCTCAACCCCTCGGACTCCGAGAGGGCCCTCCTCCTCGACCACAGCGTCCCCCTGTCCCTAGAGGGGGCAACAGCACCCCGGGGGGTAGCTGTCACGGGCCTCCAGAGAGGGGGCCTCCCTCCGTCACCCCCACGCCTGCCCCGGGGCTCCGGCCACCCCCAGCGGGGAACCCTCAGGAGGCGGCGGTAGGGGGGACAGAGGAGGCGCGCTGCCCGCCTGGCACCCCTAGCCACGGGGACCCAGACCCGAAGAGTGGGGGTGCCAGGATGGGTCCACGTCCGAGTCGCCGCCCTCCGAGGAGGGACGAGACCAGCTGGACCTTGATGCTGGCCACTCCAGGGTCCCGAGGCCTGGCGGCCCCGGTACAAAGGCGACGCCTTTCGCCCCGCCAGGTAGCAGCCAGGCCTAATTCCACACCCCAATGGCGCGGCAGGCGGCACCGCCTGGAGGAAGGACAAAGGCCCGCGGCCGGGCGTTGGGAGGCGGCGGCACAGCCGATGGTGCGCCATGTCCATCAGCGCCCACGACGCCGGCGCCACCGATCACCGCGCCGCCAAGCGGCCGGGATCCAGCAGCGCGAAGGCGGCGTGAGGATCCACCCGAGCCAGGCCCAAAGTCGAGGGCCTCGACACGGGTGGAACCTGCACCTCCGAAGAGGTGACTGCCGGCGGTGTCAGCGTCGCAGCCCAGGAGGGACTACGATGCTCCCCAACACCAGAAGAGGCCTCCTCCTCGGCAAGAATAGGCGAGGAGACCCCTCCTCCTGGGACCGTATAGGCCGGGGAGGACCGAAGGAAGACCCCGACCTTGCCGAGAATCCCGAGCAGCGCGCGATCCCGGTCGGCGGGGCCTTGCCAGCTCATGCATGGTTGAGAAGATCGCGGTCCATCGAGAAACAGGCGTCATGCAGAATCCATATCATGGTTGGGTCCCAGGCAACGAGGCAAACGTCATGCAGGTCCGAGACGAGGAGAAATGCCGCCACAGGAGCACCGACGATAGGGGCGCAGCCCGTCTTAGAAAAGTGCTTAGCTCCGAACCGGACATAGCGAAATTAACAAGACTAAAACACAATAGGAAACACACCCGCGCAGTAGATAGAAAAAGGAACAGTCTACCGGATCGCCGAAAAGCGAAGAAAAAACCAGGAGTCGCACACTACCACGCAGTTAAGGACGCCACACGCCGAGCAGGTGCGCTTCGACGGCGGAGAAAACAGAACTGAGTTGGAGGAGGAGTCGTCACATTAACGGCCGCCAGCGCATGACGTCACTCTCGAGGGCAGTGCCATTAGCCAAAGTTAAAAAAAAAAAAAAGCTCCCGTGACGGGTGCGTGCCTCCGGCTTACACCCAGGAAGTAATGAATGGTGAAGATTGACAAGGGAAGATCTGGAGGGTGGGTGGGGACTGCCCACTATATACAGTTACACTGACGCCGGTCACGTGTTGGGAGGGCGTCCCCTGTCAGGTATTGCTAGAAAGTCTGCCATGCAGCCCAAGCAGTGGTGCCAGTCCTGTATGTGATGACCTACTGAAGAAACCCTCTCAAGTAAGATCAATATTTTCTATACAAAGCCCTGCCTACCTCTATATTAGACCCTCTGCCTACGTTATACCCTATGGGTGAGGTTCAATTAACGTGGTGCCACCCACACTAACACACCAGCCAACGAGAGGGTGCTCAAGAAGCAGATCTGTTCCCTCCTGGGATCCAAACCCCTCCCCCACACACTTTGGAGTTAGGCAGGTATTTTTTAGACTGCATTTTTCCCCTCCCTGCTGCTGTCATTTCCAGGGATATATCCTGCTCTGGCAGTGGCCCTCAGGGAAAAAAAAAAATCGCAATTTTCTCCACCCCACCCCTCAGCAACCTCCTCTTTGGCATGAGGAATGCCTGCTGGCTGCGTGCATGCACAGCCTCACAACTCCCTGGCCTGCCTGCATGGGTCGCAATGGAGTCTGAACCCGCCGCCAACCCTCCCTGTCCAAGGCACACTGCCAGTTATCGGCTTTTAGCATGGCCACTCTGATGCAACAACTACAGTCCACTTTCGGACTCTGGTCACAAGCATGGTAGCACACTGCGCTGCCACCAGATCGGTGTGGCCCCCAGGCTGTATTTCTCCAATTCATTTTTTGGGCTCCTGTCAAGTGTCCAGAGTGGGAAGCTTAGCCATCAGTCACTGCTTTCTGTCTGTGATGCAAGAAGCACACTCCCCGAAGCTCAACTCTGTAGCATGCCCCCCCTTCCCCATTTTGATTTCTGCCTCGCCAGCCTAGAGCTGGTACCTAGACTAAGCACCACATTTTCCATGCAGAGTGTAAACCAGAGTAGGTGAAAAAGCATCTGGCCTACATGGATGGAAGGTAAAGGAAAGGGAGGTACCTCACCTTGTAAAACATGTCCTTCAGGTCCTCCTTGGGACTCACCCAGGAAGCAACAGCATCACAGAAGAAGATAAAGTCCTTTACAGAGAGAGAGAGAGAGAACAAAAAGCACACAAACACATTCATCAACAGTTGATGTCCATACCTTATGAAGTAAATGCAGACAATATGTAGAGTTATAGCTACTAGATGCAGAACAGTGAAATGAGGAACACCTCCGTCCTGGCATCACTTCAGGAAAGTTCCAGTAAATGTGCTTTCTAGGGATCTAGGTTCCATCTCCGGTGTGTGTGTGTGTGTGTGTGTGTGTGTGTGTGTGTGTGTGTGTGTGTGTGTGTGTGTGTGTGAGAGTGTGAGAGAGAGAGAGAGAGTGTGAGCAAGCAAATTTCTAGCTAGTTTTGAATACCTAGCAGTAGCTAGGGTGACTCAAGCCATTTCTGGTTTCTTCAACAGTTCTGCCTGGACATACTGTTGGTTCTTCTGTGCCATTTCCCACATCACTACCAGTGTTCCCTCATGCTGGGATCCCATTGTGTCCGTCTCTTGCCCCATTCCAGGACTCACCTGGAAGTGCCTTCACTCCAGAAAGCCTATCCCAGTGAAAAATTTGAAATAGTCTAGGCTACCCCAGTAGTGGGCCAAAACTTGGGACCACGCAACTAAAACCACAGGAGGCCAGCATTACAGTACATGGTTTCCATTGCATCATCAAGCCAAAGGATGAATGAGAAGCAGTCTGTACTTGCGCTACGGTCAGATGGCACAGAGGTCTTTTGCCACTGATGTCACTAATCCCTGCAACTTTCAACACTAAACCTCCATCTCACACATACATACACCTGTAAGCTTTAAAGAGCCTCAGACTCAAGGGACATTCCTTCTTATAGCTTCCATTCTCTAATGATCCCCTTTCTCATAACTATGTAGTGTCATGAAAACAGGGTCACTGTCCTTTTAAGACCATCTGCTCTGGCTGCTTGTCCATACCAGACAACATTCTCCACTGAAACTCCAAGGAAGATTTAGAGACGATCCTTAGCTGCAGCACTTTGAAGATCAAATTGTAAAAAAAGAAAATAATTAAACTCCTGTAAATAAAAACACTTCCTGAGGAAACATTTTCCTGTACACCAGCTAGGACAGACAGATAAAGGGAGTCTGGAAAAAGACCTGCCTTAAGATTTCAGAATGTTTTAATCTGTTCGAAGCAGCAGGGGAAGACAGCCCATACCTGCCTATGAGACCCAGCACACAATCTCCACTTAAGACATTATAATTCTTACCACATCATAAAAATATGGAAGCTGATGGCACTTCAAGAGCCGCATGACCCATCCAGTCTGACCTTTTTTGCTGTACTGCTTACACTGTAGACCCCTTCTGTTTATCTGCCTGATGTACAAGTCTGTAGCCTTTACTATACTCTTATTCTGGCCCAATCTATTTCTATCCTACCTGTGCCAGCCAAACTGTTTGAGAAGTTAATCCATGACCAAATACAAACACTACCTTGAGATGCACTCCCTCATCAACCCCATGCAGTCAGGTTTCCACCCAAGCATAGCACTGTCGCTACCTGTGGTTAAAGTCACTAATGACTGGTTTTCATACTGAGACCGTAAACACACCACTACCGCACTCTTTTTTGGATTTAAGGCATTTGATTCCGCTGACCATAATACTCTACTGGGTAAGCTTGCTTAGCGCCAGACTGGGCCCAAACGTGAGTAAAATGGTTTAAATGCTACCTCACGGATAGGCATCAGCAGTTTGAAGGTAGAAGGACTTGCCTCCACTTGTGTATGAATTAGTAAAGGTGTGCCACTAGGCTCCATATTGGGCCCATTACAGTTTACAATATACATCAATGACCTAGGCCAAAACATTATCAATGCCAAGCTCCATTTCTATGCAGATGACATGGTACTCTACTGCAAGCCCAGACCCAGATACAGACATGCAAACACTACAAGATGAGTTCAACCTATTACAAATCAACCTCCATGCATCCAAGTTACTTCTGATTGCAGCCAAAACCAAATACATGTTCTCACAGAAACCAAGCCCCACCTCCCCAGTATCTGGCATCAACACACCAACAAAATAACCTGTATGCACCTTTAAATACCTAGGCATGTGGTTGGACAATAAACTCACATTTAATGCTCACAGATGCCCTCTGCAAGAAGCTACGACAGAAACATTTATAAAAAGTGCCGCAGCCACACACCTGGGCAGCTTAGATGTCCTCTACCATTGAGCTCTCCGCCTGCCCTCACACATCACTGCCTCCTTAAGTACTTTCTGTGACACTGCCTTATCGGAGTGTGGAAATAATTTAAGTACAGTGATGCCAGGAACCCCTTTAGGTTTTTCCTGGGGTTTGACATGCTGTCTTTTTGGTTTTCGTGGAGGTGACCAGAGAGACAGCCGGACCACTCACCCCCCACTTTCCTTTTTTTTTTTTTTTAAAAAGCCTGAATCACCCTTCTCAGGTTTTTGTAAGTAACATCAATTTCACACGCAGATTTGGAGGGTGTTGGCTGGTCAGTGCCTGAAGCACCCTTATTTGGTCTGTTTTGCAACCTTTCTAGTCCTTTATTCCACTGTTAGTGGAAGGAATTTCAGTTCAGAGACAATCACTGACTCACTATATCCAGGACCACTTGTATGTGGTGCCAGAAATACCCCTGCTGAGGGCACTGCGGATACTAAGGCGCAGTCGCAGCCTGACAGAAAAAAAGGGGGCTTGCTGTGGTATATATCTCCACCTTTTTCATGTAAGCCTCTGTCTTTCTCCAAAGAGGAAATACCCTCGACTGGAAAGTCTATAACCTTGGTTTGGGTATCCTGATGGAGGTCTGTGAGTCGCAGCCAGGCAAACCTCCTCTGAACCACTGTACTTGCCACCCATCTGGCATCAGCCACTTGAACTGTTATTTGGCTACTCCCAAACAAGATTTAGCAGTTTTCAGCTAGACCATTTGACAGGGGAGTCTGGGCCTTGGCTGACACGGGCCGACTACCATAGTGACTTTGGTATTGACATAAGCTTGCAACGTCTGTGCCTGCCCTGATGGCCAAGGAACTTGATAAATATCCCTTTTTAAAACATGTCAATTTTTCCTGAAATCCTTGTTAAGAGGAAAGGATGCCAGGGGTATCTTTGCCTTGTCACAGGCTGTAACTTTACCCACTCCTTGGTGGATAGGGTGGGGGAATACATTTCAGTTCCCTCCCTGTCCAGCTCAAATTTCTTATACACCCTCATTCAGAGGGGGAACAGAGCTTGGAGTTTGTAAAATCTTTAAAGTACCTTCCCTGAAGAATTTTATTCACAACAATGGGAAGCTTTTAGCTGGCGTCAGCCCAATCTTTCTCACCAATGTGAAGAATGAGGAATAATCCTTAGATGTTCTGTGGGGAGAGAACTCCTATTCAGAGGAAACCTCAGATTCAATAGGTTCTCCATTTCATAATTCAGGGATTTATTTAACTCTAAAAATTGATTAGCGTTTTGTTCATAAAAGTGCTAAATCTTTGTGAAAATGCATAGCTCTTGCCTTACTGTGTTTAACAGCATTTCTAGAAAATTTAAATAAATACTTTCTGTAGTTCGTATAGTCTCACAAAAAAACTGCTAATCAATTATTTAAAACCCTGTAATTACATATTCTTCCTTTTAAATATTAGGAAGACTGCTTTGCAACAGTCTGCTGCCAAGAGACAGACAGCCCTTGTAAGCCTGAAAGTGTTCTTTAGCCGTTCCAGGCATTTCTCCACATATTTTCCCCAGGAAAGTTTACAAATTTCATTTAGGTGATCATAGCCAAGGGAAGCAACATACAAAGTACAATTACATTAAAACTTCCCGTAAAGCACAGTTATGTTAGAACTTCCCGTAAAGTACAGTTACGTTAGAACTTACCGTAAAGTACAGTTACGTTAGAACTTACCGTAACAGTAGATCTTCGAGAGAAGTTCTTGTAGCCGGCTATCACAATAAGGACTATGCCGCAGGCACTAAGACCCACCGGAAAACTTCTCAGCCAGCAATACCCAGCAGGAACTGCCACCCCAGCCCTGGTATAAAAGGGGGCCGGGGCCCAACGCCACCTCAGTTCCCCCGCCAAGACCCACGAACAAGCCCTGACAAGAGAAGGAGGCGAAGCCTGAAGATGATGATCTGCACACCTCATTTTGGGGGGATGGAGGGCAGGAAAGCAACGCCTGCTGCAAGAGCTCCTTCGAAGATCTACTGTTACAGTAAGTTCTAGTGTAACTTCGAGTGGGAGCTCTTGCAGAAGGCTATCACAATAAGGACTGAATCCCAAGCAGTCCCTCGCCAAGGAGGCATCCGATCCCGGGAGGTGAAAGAGAATAAGCTGGACACAGCAAATCAAGACAAGAGTCCCTGAAGGACTGCCAGGCTAAAGCCGGCACGTTGTCTGGATGCAATGTCCAAGCTATAGTGCTTTACTAAGGTATGCACCGAATTCCAGGTAGTAGCCGCGCATATGTACCTAATTGAGACATTCCGCAGAGCGGTGAAAGAAGCAGACACTCCTCTGGTGGAGTGACCACTAACCGGGCCCGGAAGGGGCTTATTGTGCTTCTCATAGCAGAAGGTAACGAGTGGAAAATCCACTTGGAAACGGTCTGCGTGGAAACCGGTTCACCGAAGTGTTGTGGCACAAATACAGGTTACTCACCTGTAACAGGAGTTCTAGGAATGGTATATGTTGTTCATCCACACTCATTGGCAGTATCCTTGCCGCTTTAAATCTTGCCGGAAGGTCTTCAAGCTTGCTCCTCCCACCCACCCGGGTGGTATAACTCTCGGCTCCGCCCCATGACGCCAGATCTGGCCCGCTGGAAGCTCAGGTTGTGCGTCGAAGCCGGGGAGGTCGGGTGGGTCGTGTGGATGAACAACATATACCATTCCTAGAACTCCTGTTACAGGTGAGTAACCTGTATTTCTAGGGACATGGATATGTTGTTCATCCACACTCATTGGCAGACTCCTAGCAGTTCTCCGGGAGGAGGGAGGCAAGACGCACACCCCATATACTTACTTGGGAAAGAGAGACTGGAGAACCGAGGCCCCAAAACCAGCATCCGGCGTGACTCAAGGTCGATGTGGTAGTGGGTAATGAAGGTGTTTGCTGACTTCCAGGTAGCAGCCCTGCAGATTTCCTGGATAGGGACGTCCCTGGAAGCAGCCACGTTGCAGCAGTATGGCGGGTAGAATGAGCTCTTATCCTCTGGGAGGCTCCATGCCCGCCAACTTATAGCAGAGATCTATGCAGGAGGTTACCCACCTGCTTATCGTCCGCTTGGCTGCAGGTCTGCCAGATGCGGCTTCAGCGTGAGGTGACAAACAGCTGGCGAACCTCTCCCAATTTCAGCGTGCGCCCCTTATAATAAGCGAGCCCTTCTAGGTCCAGAGTATGGAGCCTATATTCGGCCTCCAGGTGTGATTGGGGTAGAACACCGCAGAGTCAACACCTGGTTAAGGTGAAACTCGACACCACCTTGGAAGGAATTTCGGTGGGGGCGCAGGACAACCTTGTCCCTGTGGAAGACCAGGTAAGGAGACTCGATGGAAAGGCCTGGAGCTCTCCCATCCTTCTGGCTGACGTGATAGCCACCAAGAAGGCGGTCTTCCACGACAGGTGAGAGAGAGCACACCTGTGCATAGGTTCGAATGGCTTGCCCATGAGCTTTGCCAGTACCAGCAGTAGATCCCACGGAGGTGGGGTTCCCGACTGAGGGAATGTGATCAAGGCCTTGAAAGCGCTGACCACCTTCTCCTGCGCGCACTGACTGCTCTCCCGGCCCGCGCCTGTAAGCAGAGATGGCTGCCAGGTGCACCCTTAGGGTCGTCGACCCAAGCCCTTGACTAGAAAGGGACCATAAATAGTCCAAGATGCTTGCCAAGGAACAGGAGGAAGGGTCCAAGCCCTTGCCCTGACACCAAATGGAAAACCTTTTCCATTTGAAGGCATAACATTTCTGTGGTCGACTCTACGGGACGCCTCAACTACATTGAGGACCTCGTCGGAAAGACCCAAGGCCTGGAACTCTAGCAGCTCAGGAACCAGGCCGTCAGGTGCAGGGATTGAAGGTCCGGATGGAACACCTTCCCTGATTGACTGAGAGCAGGTCCGGGCGAGCTGGAAGCTGCGCGAGTCCTGAGCTGAGACTGAGGAGATCTGGGTACCAGAACTGGCGAGGCCAGTCTGGGGCTATCAGAATCACCTGCGCCTTGTCCCTCCTCGCCTTGAGAAGCACCTTGTGGATCAAGGGAAATGGGGAAAGGCTAAAGAGGCCGAGGTCCATTGCCTCGAGAAGGCATCCCCTGCAGCGAGCCCCTGCTGAGGGGCGGCATGGAACAGACTCAGCTGCTCTCCATGGAGGCAAACAGGTCCACCTGAGGTGTGCCCCAAAGGGAGAACAGATGCTGTACTACCTCCGGCAGGAGAGACCACTCGTGGGATGCAGCCCCTATCCGGCTCAGGGCATCGGCCAGGGTGTTGGAGGCTCCTGCACGTGAATGGCTAGGAGATCAGCCTCCAGGCTGCTGCGAGTGACCAAATGCAGAGCTTCCTTGCATAGAAGCATGGAGCGCGTCCCGCCCTGGCGGTTTAGATAGTACATGGTCGTGGTATTGTCCGCCTGACCGGACCACTTGACCCCGGAGGAACGGAGCAAAGGCGGTGAGAGCTAGGCGGACCGCTCGGAGCTCCAGCAGGTTGATGTGGCATCGGGACTCCCGGGACCAGAGGCCATGAGCCCGTGTTCCCCAGATGGGCACCCCAACCCATCAGAGAGGCATCGGTCGACAGAGACCGTCGGCTCGGGCGGATTTAACGGGATGCCCTCCTGCAAATGATCTGGAACGGTCCACCACTGGAGAGCTGCCCACATCCCCTGTGTCACCGACACAAGCTGGTCCAAGGGATCGCAGTTGCCAGACCACTGGCTGGCCAGTCCCCACTGAAGGGGACGCATGTTCCAGCGGGCCCAACGGACCACGCTGGTACAGGCCGCCATGAGACCCAGGAGGCGCAGGAAGTCCCGGAGAGGCAATTGCCCAACCAGAAATGATCGGGCAAAGGAGGAAAGAACCTCGGCCCTGTCCGCCGGGAGCCGCTGCCTGGCTCTCAAGAGAGCCGAGCTGCGCCCGATGAATAGAATCACCTGCTTCGCTCGAGTTCGACTTGGCCTCGTGATAAGGAGGCCCAGTTGAGAGCAGACCTGGAGGCCAGATCTCTGGACCACTCCGCCTCCTTCCTGGAGGGAGCTGCTATCAGCCAGTCGTCCAGGTAAGGGTACACCGACCCCTCGGCGCAAGAGGGAATGCTGTCACCACTGCCATGCATTTGGTGAAGACCCTGGGAGCTGGAGACAAGCCGAAGGGCATGGCTTGGAACTCAAGAGAGATCCTTCCGCCGGAAGCGAAGGAATCTCTGGTGAGACGGACGGATAGGGACGTGAAAAGCGCTCTGCAAGTCCAGAGAGCAGAACCACACGCGTGTCCAAGGATGGTATTATCTGAGCCAGATGACCATCCTGAAGGTTCGAGACCTTAGGAACTTGTTTAGGTCGTGTGGAGGTCGAGAATGGGCGCCACCCCGTCCGTTCGAACCAGGAAGTACCTGGACACAAACCCTGGGTCTGAAGGAGGGTCCACCACCTCTTTACCACCTCCTTCTGGAGGAGGAGAGTGATGTCGGCTCGACGAGCCGCCAGTGAGGCTGGGGATCCCGAAGCCCCCCGAGGGGCGACGGCTCTGAAGGGTGGTGCCTGCTCGAATTCCAGAGGCAGGCCTCTTCCCACCACCTCCAAGACCCACCTGTCCGTGGTAACAGCGGACCAGGTGGAACGGAAGTGCCGGAGCCGTCCCCCCACGAGGGGACCCAGGGGTAAGGTGACGGGGATGGGGGCGACACCCCTCAGCCCGTCACTGGGCAGGCTTGAGGAGGGACCGGCCGAGGGACCTCCTGGGCCCTTTCCTCCCTGCCTCCTGTTAGAGGAAGCCGGCGGCAGGTTTGGGATGCCAAGGCCGAGCCTGCTGGCCCTAGCGTTGCTGGGCGGCGCGGCCGGGGGCCAGAAGGACAGAAAGGGCTTAGGCTGTGGTTTGCGGCCTTTGTCCTTCTGAGCGAAGAGACCGAGTCCAAGGTGGCATTGGACTTCTCGATCCTCTGCAGGTGACCTTCCACCCCAGGGGTCAAGAGGTCAGTCCCCAAAAGGAACATCCGCCAACTTGTGCTGGGTATCCAGTAAAGGTGGATATCCTCAGCCAAGCCCGCCGCCTGATAGCCACTGCGGCCGCCACCGATCTGGCACATGAGTCCCTATATCCAAAGCAGTCTGGAGCTGCTGTTTGGCCACTGCCCTGCCCTGGTCCCACCTGCTTAACCGTAGTCTGCAGATCGGCGGGAAGATGAGGATGACCTCATCCAGGGCCCAACAGGGCATGAGAAAAATGTGCCATGAGGGCGGCGAACTGGCCTGGCGAAGGCCGAGAGAGGACGCAGCGTAGACTTTTCGCCCGACATAGTCCAATTTCTTGGACTCCTTGTCAGGAGGTTTGTCCACATCCCTGGCGTTGCCGGCGCGCCGGAAAACGCTGTCGGTAACCAACCCCTCAGCAGAGGGGTGTTCCGAAAAACCGGACAAGGAACCGGTAGGGACCGCATACTTCCTGGCCATCCTGGCCGAAGGCGCAGGGCAGGAAGCAGGGCGCTGCCAAAGTTCCAGTGCGGACCCACTATGGCCTCGGCCACGGAAAGGCCTCGTCGGAGAATCCCTCGGTCCAGAATCTCCGTGAGGGGATACCTCGCCCGCTTGGAACAGGGTTCGAGCTCCATCCCGTAGACTCGTAGATGAGCCGAAGCAGTCCTAGGAAGGACGACGGCTATCGTCCATTGACTGACCTCCTGAAGACTCCAAGTCCAGTCGCTGGAGAAGAAGGAGGAATCATCTCGGACTCGGAAGAGTCCTCGAAGAGCTGCCTCTGGCCGAGCCACCTTCACCTGCCGAGGTCGGTCGGGAGTGAGGGTAACTGACAGCCGATGGGAAACCCTTAGCCGACCGAGAATCCTGGTCGGAGCCCCAATTGGTGGCTGTGAGGCGGAGGTTCCACCGAATCGGTGAGCAGCTGGTTTTGGCCAAACAACCGCCTGGGTATAGGCTCCTCGGACAAGTCGAGGGGTTGTGTCGGCCGCCCGGTGACAGCCATTAATGGCCGGGAAGGCGCCGATCGGCTATTCTCGGCCAGGAGGAGCTGTTGCAACATAAGGTCTCGCATCAGCCGACGCACTTACGCTGCCTTCCTCATCCGAGGAGGAGGACGAGACGCAGCGACGCTGCCATCATGGGGTGCCGAGACCGAGATCACTTAAGACGGTGGGAACGGCTGACCGCTGGAAGAGGTCCGAGATCGAGACCGAGAGTCCCGAATTTCCGGGTCGGTGCGGGAGGTGTCGGCCGGAACCGCACTCCTTCGCTCGGAAGGTCCATCCGAGGCCCGGAACCGAGGCACAGGCGAGCCACGGATCCTCAACTCCTCCGGGGAACCGGGAGAGGGAATCTCGGCTGCTAAAGGCGACAGCTCGTCTAATGGGTCGAGAAAATCTTAACTTCATCAGTGGAGTCTCGGTCAACTGACCTGACGGGACACCGTGAGGCCAGTGGCCAAGCCGAGCGGTCGATCAAGCCGACGGACGACGGCCCGGGAGAGGGACCTTCCCGCTCCCAAGAGCGCCGACGGAGGGATCTACCTTGTCCCTCTTTTGGACCGAGAATAAGGTCCAGCAGACGAGCCCTTCTCCTTTAGTGAGAGGGACAGACAAAGCTCCTTAAAAGAAGCCGTGGCAGGAAGAACCCAGAGAGAGCGGGATAAATGCCGGCCGAGAAGATACGCCCGCGGCCGCCTCCTCTTCAGGGCCACCATCCGCCGAGCTGATCCGCCGAACCCGCCGCCGCGGACACCGCCAACTGGCCTCCTTGACTTCACGCGAGGGAACGCTTCGGGACGGCCCAGATGCAGTCGGGCAGCACGAGTCTCGAGGACGTAGGCGAGAAAGATGAACAGGTCGCAAGCTGCGGATGGTGCTCAAGGCCTAAGCAGTAGACACACGTGGAGTGTGGATCCGTCCGAGACATCTTCTCCCACATGGGCATCTCCGAAATCCAGGGTCGTTTGTCCAGCGCAGCGCAGGGATCAAGACTGAAGTCTTTTGCAAATTTTTATTTTAAATCCGCAAACGGAGAAATAAGAACCAGTCGCAAACGCAGAGCGTTAAGGAGAACCTGAGCTTCCAAGCGGTAAGGAAGATCAGGCCATGGAGCGGAGCCAGAGTTATACCACCGGTGGGTGGGAGGAACAAGCTTGAAGACCTTCCGCAAGATTTAAAGCGCAAGGATACTGCCAATGAGTGTGGATGAACAACATATCCATGTCCTAGAAATAGAAATTACGTACCTACTGTAATTCTTGATCTTCTTGAACGGAGTTGCCACCCATTCACACATGATGGGATATACGCCGAGGCGCTAGAACCCAGCGGAGCAAACTTTTTTGCAGGAGGGTCGGCGCCAGAGATGGAGCCGCGAGTCTCTGCTCGTGCAGCAATGACTATCTCGGCGGCCGACCCTCCAACCACCCTCAGTACCTTTTTTCAGAGGTGCAGGTGTAACTAACCTAGAACGATAGCCTAACAAAAAACGGACATAAGATAGTCTGGAAGACCCGTATAAGAAGGGTCAAAGAAAGAAGTCTTCACAGCCTAAAGATTGAGGGAGTGAAGACCAACAAAGGTGAGCTCGGGGGATGGTGGGTGGGCATGTGAATGAGTGGAGGAGACTTCGCCCAAGAAGATCAAGAATTACAGTAGGTACGCAATTTCCATATCTTCCTGGACATAAAGTCTCCACCACTCATTCACACCAATGGGAGAGTACCGAGCTAATAATCCCCTGAGAGGGCAGCAGGACAGACCAAGAGCTCACATAGAAACAGACTAACGGCAGATAAGGACCGCTTGGCCCACCTAGTCTGCCCATTTCCCTAAAGGATAAGCTGCAGATCCTATTTAACCAACAGCCTATTTCTTCCTACCCCCCACAAAAATTGCCTATGTCTGTCCCATGCATTCTTGAATTCTCCCACAGTTTTTAGACCCTACAACCTCCTCAGAAAGGCTGTTCCATGTGTCCATAAACTCTCTGAAAAAATACTTCCTCACATTGCCCTAAGCACGTACCCCCTCTATCTTCAAATTACGTCCCTTATTCTTGCATCTCTTTCTGAAAGATGCTACCCTCTTGGACTTTGTTGATTCCACTGAGGTACTTAAACGTTTCTATCATCCCCCTCTCCTCCTTTCCTCAAGGGTATACATATTAAGCTCCTTTAGCCTCTCCTCGTATGGCTTCTCTTGCAGACCCTGCATCATTTTAGTTGCCCTCCTCTGAGCTGCCTCCATCCTGTCTATGTCCTTGCGGACATGGGGTCTCCAGAACTGGACGCAGTACTCCAGATGGGGTCTCACCAACAGTCTGTACAGAGGGATAACAACTTCCTGTGTTCTGCTGGTGATGCCTCTCCCTATACATCCCAGTATCCCCCCAGCCCTCCCTACCACCTTCTCACATTGCTTGCCAACTTTAATGTCATCTGATATGATTACCCCCAGGTCCCTTTCCATTTTTGTTGTTGTTACTACCCCCCCATTGTGTACTCTTCCCCTGGGTTTTTGTTTCCCAGGTGCATTACTTTGCATTGAATCCTAGCTGCCATACTTCTGACCATTCCTCCAACCTTGCCAAGTCCCTTCTCCTCCTTTCCACACCTCCTTGTGTATCGACCCTGTTGCAGATCTTTGTGTCATCCGCAAAGAGACATACCTTCCCTTCCAGTCTCTCTGCAATGTCACTTAAAGACATTAAAAAGGACTGGACCCAGTACTGAACCCTCTGTATCACCACTAGTAACCCTCTTTCTTTCAGAGTGGACTCCATTTACAATTACCTTCTGTGTCCTGTTCAGCCAATGTTTTACCCAGGCTACCACCCTGGGACCCACTCCAAGGCTGGTTAATTTGACTACTAACCTTTTGTGTGGGACTGTGTCAAATGCCTTGCTAAAGTCTAGGCAGGCCATGTCCACAGCCCCTCCCTGGTCTACTCTGGTCACCCAAAGAAATCAATTAGATTCGTCTGACATGACCTTCCCACTGTGAACCCATGCTGCCTTGGGTCCTCTGCCCCACTGGCCTCTAGGTACTCAATTCTTTCCTTCAGAAGTGACTCCATCACTTTCCCTACCACAGAGGTCAAAATGACAGGTCTGTAGTTTCCTGCCTCTGTCTTGCTCCCACTTTTGTGAAGGGAATCACATCAGCCTTCTTCCAGTCCTCAGGTACAGCACCATCCTCCCATGATTTGTTATAAAGGGTAGTCAGTGGTGTCACTAGTTCTCTGTTAATTCTTTTAGAATTCTGTGTGAATTCCATCTGGCCCCATTGCTTTGTCCACCTTCAGTTTTAGGAGTTCTTTCAGAACCCTTTCTTCTGTGAAAGGACTGGATCGACCCTCTTCAGAGTGATTCTGTTAATTGGATTAGGCACCTCCCCACTTCCTCTTTTCTGAATACTGAACAGAAGTATTCATTCAGTATCCCTGCTTTCACTGCCACTCTCAGCCCACCGCCATCCATTCTATTCACCTCACTATCCCTCCCTTTGTCTTTCTAGCTCCCTGATATACCTATAAAAGGTTTCATCCCCTTCTTAACAGAGTTGGTTATCTTTTCCTCAGTTTGTGCCTTTGCTATAATGACTACCCTCCTTGCTTCCTTCTGCCTTAACTGGTACAGTTCTCTTCTCCTGCTCCTTCTGTGTTTTCTTATACTTCCTAAATGCGATCTTTTTCTCCCTAACCTTCACCGCCACTTCTTTTGAGAACCATAGTGGCTTTTTCTTTCGTTTTGATTTGTTTATTTGCTTCACACAAAGGCTTGTTGCCTCTGTGATGGCAGTTTTGATATTTCCCCATTGTTGCTCCACCCGTCCTAGCCTGTTTGCTAGTGCTTTTCTTAGGCACTCTCCCATCTTGCCAAAGTCAGCCCTCCTAAAGTCCAGAAAATACAGGTTACTCACCTGTAACAGGAGTTCTAGGAATGGTATATGTTGTTCATCCACACTCATTGGCAGTATCCTTGCCGCTTTAAATCTTGCCGGAAGGTCTTCAAGCTTGCTCCTCCCACCCACCCGGTGGTATAACTCCTCGGCCCGCCCCATGACGCCAGATCTGGCCGCTGGAAGCTCCAGGTTGTCAGCGTCCGAGCCGAGAGAATCGGGTGGAGTGTGTGGATGAACAACATATGCCATTCCTAGAACTCCTGTTACAGGTGAGTAACCTGTATTTTCAGGACATGGATATGTTGTTCATCCACACACTCATTGGCAGACTCCTAGCAGTTCTCCGGGAGGAGGAGGCAAGGCACACACACCATATACTTACTTGGGAAAGAGACTGGAGAACCGAGGCCCCAAAACCAGCATCCCGGCGTGACTCAAGGTCGATGTGGTAGTGGGTAATGAAGGTGTTTGCTGACTTCCAGGTAGCAGCCCTGCAGATTTCCTGGATAGGGCGTCCCTAGGAAGCAGCCACCGTAGCAGCAGTATGGCGGGTAGAATGAGCTCTTATCCTCTGGGAGGCTCCATGCCCGCTAACTTATAGCAGAGATCTATGCAGGAGGTTACCACCTGCTTATCGTCCATGGCTGCAGGTCTGCCAGATGCTAAGCTGGTAGGTGACAAACAGCTGGCGAACCTCTCCCAATTTCAACCGTGCGCTCCTTATAATAAGCGAGCCTTCTAGGATCAGAGTATGGAGCCTATATTCGGCCTCCAGTGTGATTGGGGTAGAACACGGCAGAGTCAACACCTGGTTAGGTGAAACTCCGACACCACCTTCGGAAGGAATTTGGGTGGAAGCAGGACAACTCTGTCCTGTGGAAGACCAGGTAAGGAGACTCGATGGAGCGCCTGGAGCTCTCCCATCCTTCTGGCTGGCGTGATAGCCACCAAGAAGGCGGTCTTCACCAGACAGGTGAGAGAGAGCACACCTGTGCATAGGTTGAATGGCTTGCCCATGAGGCTTTGCCAATACCAGCAGTAGATCCCACGGTGGGGTTCCACTGGAGGAAATATGATCAAAGGCCTTGAAAGCAGCCAGACCACCTTCTCCTGCGCCACCGACTGCGTCGCCCGCGCCCGGTAAGCAGAGATGGCTGCCAGGTGCACCCTTAGGTCGCCGACCTAAGCCCTTGACTAGAAAGGGACCATAAATAGTCCAAGATGCTTGCCAAGGAACAGGAGGAAGGGTCAAGCCCTGATCTGACACCAAATGGAAAACCTTTTCCATTTGAAGGCATAGCATTTTCTGGTCGACTCATACGGGGACGCCTCAACTACATTGAGGACCTCGTCGGAAAGACCCAAAGCCTGGAACTCTGCCAGCTCAGGAACCAGGCACGTCAGGTGCAGGGATTGAAGGTCCGGATGAGAACACCTTCCTGATTGACTGAGAGCAGGTCCGGGCGAGCTGGAAGCTGCCGTGAGTCCTGGAGCTGAGACTGAGGAGATCTGGTACCCAGAACTGGCGGAGCCAGTCTGGGGCTATCAGAATCACCTGCGCCTTGTCCCTCCTCGCCTTGAGAAGCACCTTGTGGATCAAGGAAATGGGGAAAAGGCGTAAAGAAACCGGGTCCATTGCCTGAGAAGGCATCCTGCAGCGAGCCCTGCTGAGAGGCGGGCATGGAACAGACTCAACCCATGCGTTCTCCATGGAGGCAAACAGGTCCACCTGAGGTGTGCCCCAAAGGAGAACAGATGCTGTACTACCTCCGGCAGAGAGACCACTAACTGGGATGCAGCCCCTATCCGGCTCCAGGGCATCGGCCAGGGTGTTGGAGGCTCCTGCCATCGAATGGCTAGAGATCCGCCTCCAGGCTGCAGGACAGTGACCAAATGCGGATTCCTTGCATAGAAGCATGGAGGCGGCTCCCCCTGGCGGTTTAGATAATACATGGTGGTGGTATTGTCCGTCTGGACTGGACCACTTGACCCGGAGAACGGAGCAAAAGGCGGTGAGAGCTGAGCGGACCGCTCAGAGCTCCAGCAGGTTGATGTGGCATCGGGACTCGCGGGGACCAGAGGCCATGAGCCCAGTGTTCCCCAGATGGGCACCCCAACCCATCAGAGAGGCATCGGTCGACAGAGAGACAAGTCGGCTCGCGGGGCGGACGAGCAGGATGCCACCTGCAAATGATCTGGAACGGTCACACCCACTGGAGGGCATTCCACATCCCTGTGTCACCCGACTAAGCTGGTCCAAGGGATCATGGCGTTGTGACCACCTGGCTGGCCAGTCCCACCTGAGGAGGACGCATGTTCACAGCGGGCCCATGGACCCACGCTGGTACCAGGCCCATGAGACCCAGGAGGCGCAGGAAGTCCCGGGCAGGGCGCAGTGCCCAACCAGAAATGATCGGGCAAAGGAGGAAAGAACCTCGGCCCTGTCCGCGGGAGCCGCTCTGGCTCGAAGAGAGTCGAGCTGCGCCCGATGAATAAAATCACCTGCTCGACTCGAGTTCCGGACTTGGCCTCGTTGATAAGGAGGCCCAGTTGAGAAACGACCTGGAGGGCCAGATCTCTGGACCACTCCGCCTCCTTCCTGGAGGAGCTGCTATGTGCCAGTCGGCCCAGGTGAGGTACACTGACCCCTCGAGGCGCCAGAGAATGCTGTCACCACTGCCATGCATTTGGTGAAGACCTGGGAGCTGGAGACAAGCCGAAGGCATGGCTTGGAACTTCGAAGAGATCCTTCCTTTCCGAGGCGAAGGAATCTCTGGTGAGAGCAGACGAGATAGGGGACGTGAAAAAAGCGCGTCCTGCAAGTCCAGAGAGCAGAACCACACGCCACGCGTCCAAGGATGGTATTATCTGAGCCAGAGTGACCATCCTGAAGGTTCGAGACCTTAGGAACTTGTTTAGGTCGTGGATTGAGAATGGGCGCCAGCCCCGTCTGTTCGAACCAGGAAGTACCTGGACACAAACCCTGGGTCTGAAGGAGGTCCACCACCTCTTACCACCTCCTTCTGGAGGAGGAGTGATGATCGGCTCGACGAGCCGCCAGTGAGAGCTGGGGATCAAGCCCCCGAGGCGCCGGCTCTGAAGGGTGGTGCCTGCTCGATCCAGAGGGCAGGCCTCTTCCCACCACCTCCAAGACCCACCTGTCCACGTGGTAACAGCTGGACCAGGCGGAGACGGAGTGCAGGCCGCCCCCCTCCAGGGGGACCCAGGAATGAGTGTGGCACGGGATGGGGCGACACCTCAACCCGTCACTGGGCAGGCTTGGAGGAGGACCGGCGAGGGACCTCCTGGGCCCTTTCCTCCCTGCCTCCTGTTAGAGGAAGCGAGCTTGGGTTTGGGATGCCAGGCCGAGCCTGCTGGCTAGACCGTTAACTGGGCCGGGCGCGCCGAGGCGGAGAAGGACGAAAGGCTTAGGCTGTGGTTTCTTGCTTTGTCCTTCTGAGGAAGAGACAGAGTCCAAGGTGGCATTGGACTTCTCGATCCTCTGCAGGTGACCTTCCACCCCAGGGCCGAAGAGTCAGTCCCAAAGGGAACATCCCGCCCAACTTGTGCTGGGTATCCGAAGTAAAGGTGGATATCCTCGCAAGCCATCACGACGCACAGCCACTGCGGCCGCCACCGATCTGGCACATGAGTCCCCTACATCCAAAGCAGTCTGGAGCTGCTGTTTGGACACTGCCCTGCCCTGGTCCCGCACCTGCTTAACCGTAGTCTGCAGATCGGCCGGGAAGATGAGGATGACCTCATCCAGGAGCCCAACAGGGCATGAGAAAATGTGCCATGAGGGCGGCGAACTGGCTGGCGAAGGCCGAGAGAGGGGCATAGGCGTAGACTTTTAGCCGACATAGTCCAATTTCTTGGACTCCTTGTCAGGAGGTTTGTCCACATCCCTGGCGTTGCGGTAGCGAAGCGCTGTCGGTAACAACCCCTCAGCAGAGGGTGTTCAAAAACGGACAAGGAACGGTAGGGACCCGCCTTCCTGGCCATCCTGGCCGAGGCGCAGGGCAGGAAGCAGGCGCTGCCAAAGTTCAGTGCTGGACCCACTATGGCCTCGGCCACGGAAGGCCTCCGTCGGAGAATCCCTCGGTCCAGAATCTCCGTGAGGATACCTGGCCCGTTTGAAAGCGGGTTCGAGCTCCATCCGGTAGACTCGAGATGAGCCAAGCAGTCCTAGAAGAGACGACGGGCTATCGTCCATTGGCTGACCTCCTGAAGACTCCAAGTCCAGTCGCTTGGAGAAGAAGGAAGAATCATCTTCGGACTGGAAGAGTCCTCGAGAACTGCCTCTGGCCTGAGCCACCCTTCACCTGCCGAGGTGGGTCGGGAGTGAGGGTAACTGACAGCCGATGGGGTAAACCCTTAGCCGACCGAGAATCCTTGGTCGGAGCCCCAATTGGTGGCTGTGGAGGCGGAGGTTCCACCGCAATCGGTGGAGCAGCTGGTTTTGGCCGAACAACCGGCCTGGGTATAGGCTCCTCGGGCAAGTCGAGGGGTTGTGTCGGCCGTTCCGGTGACAGCCACTTAATGGCCGGGGAAGGCGCCGGAGTCGGCTTATTCCCGGCCAGGAGGACCTGTTGCAACATAAGGTCCTCGTACCGTCGACGTAATTTACGCCGAAGCCTCCCCTCATCCGAGGAGGAGGGACGAGGGGCAGCGGCGACGCCGCTTACGTCATGCGCCGAGACCGAGACCGCCTATGACGTGGAACGGCTGGACCGAAGAGGTCCGAACCCGATGACCAGAGTCCCGGAATTTCGGGGTCGGTGCAGGAGGTGTCGGCCGAACCGACACTCCCTTCGCTCGGAAGGTCCATCCGAGGGCTCCGGAACCGGAGCACAGGCGACCACGGGATCCTCAACCCTCCCGGGAACAGGAGAGGGGAATCTCGGCTGCTAAAGGCGACAGCCCGTCCAATGGGTCGAGAAAAATCTCGACTTCATCAGTGGGAGTATCGGTCAACTGACCTGACGGGGACACCGTGAGGCCAGTGGCCGAAGCCGAGCGGTCGACCGAAGCCGACGGTCGACGGCCCGGGGAGAGGGACCTTTCCCGCTCCCAAGAGCGTCGACGGAGGGACTTACCCTTGTCCTTCTTTTGGACCGAAAAAGGTCCAGCAGGCAGAGCCCTTCTCCTTTAGTGGAGAGGACAGACAAAGCTCTTAAAGGAAGCCGTGTAGGAAGAACCCAGAGAGCGGGATAAATGCGCGGCAGGAAGATACGCCCGCGCCGCCTCGCTCTTCGAGGGCGCACCATCCGCCGAAGCCGATCCGCCAGCCCGCCGCCGCTGACACCGCCAACCGGCCTCCTGACTTCACCGGGGGAAACGCTCGACGCCCAGTTGCAATCGGGCAGCACGGTCTTCGAGGACGAGGTCGGAGAAAGATGAGCACAGGTCGCAAGCCTGGGGTCGTGCTCAAGGCCTAAGCAGTAGACACACGTGGAGTGTGGATCCGTCCGAGACATCTTCTGCCCGCATGGGCATCTCCGAAATCCGGGAGTCGATTTATCCATCGCAGCCGCGAGGGATCGAAGACTGAAGTCTTTTTGCAAAATATTATTTTAAATCCATAAGCGGAGAAATAGGAACCAGTCACAAGCGCGGCGTTAAGGAGGAACCTGAGCTTCTGGCGGTAAGGAAGATCTGGCGTCATGGGGCGGGCGAGTTATACCACCCGGTGGGTGGGAGGAGCAAGCTTGAAGACCTTCCGGCAAGATTTAAAGCGGCAAGGATACTGCCAATGAGTGTGGATGAACAACATATCCATGTCCCTAGAAACTCACTTTGTATGGCTTGACTCTGTAGCAGAGTTTATCATGACCCACACTGTTTGGTGGTCACTTGTTCCGAATGGCTACCCACTTCTAGATCTGAGATCCTCTCACTGTCCCCATTTGAGAGTACGAGGTCTAAGATTGCTCCCTCACGAGTAGGTTCAAAACTAGCTGTCTGAGGCATGCCACCTGAAGGGCATCAAGAATGGCCCTGCTTTTGGATGTGGCTGCAGCAAAGGTGCTCCAGTTAACATCTGGCATATTAAGGTCCCCCATCAACAGTATCTCCCCTTTCTCTGCCATCCTAAGTATGCCTTCTATCATATCCTTGTCCAGTCCCTCCCCCTGACATGGGGGTCTGTATACAACCCCTGTGCAGATTGTGGTGCCATTTCCAGTCTCTAAGGTGACCCACAGTGCCTCCTCTCCTCCCGGTTTACTCTCTTGTTCAGTTGCTTTTATCCCTTCCCTTACAGAGAGCTACTCCCACCCTTCCCTTCCTGCCCCTCTCTCTCTCTCTCTCTCCCCTGTAGGTTGTGTACCCTGGTATGTTAACATCCCAGTCATGGTTCCCTGTGTACCATGTTTCTGTGACTGCTACGATATCCAGGCATCCCTCTTCCATCAAGGCCACCACTTCAGGCAGCTTGTTGCCCAGACTACGGGCGTTGGTACTCATTACCCTCCATTTCTTGAAGGCCTTACCCTTTTGCCCGATCCCTGTCCGTTACACGTTTGTCACTTTCTCCATTTACCCTGCACTTCTCCCTATTGACATCTCTATGTTGGGGTCTCCTCACTTAGTACCCTGATTTCTTTGGAGCGTAAGATTTCCTGCTCCTTTCCAGTGCCTCCCCGCTGGCTGTTTAAATGCTTGCCAATTAAGTATTTAAACCTATCACCTAGGATCCTGAGCCCCTCCTGGACAGATGCAGACCATCACGCCAGTATAGGCCTGCATCCGTCCAGGTGCACCCCCAGTCCCCAATGAAGCCAAATCCCTGAGCTCTGCACCAGTTTTTCAACCACTGATTGAATCCCATGGTGTGGAGCACCCTAGCCTCAACCGTGCCATAGACAGGCAGCACCTCCGAGGCGGTTACCGTTTGTGCTATTTATCTAAGGGCCCTCCCCATCTCCACAAATGCTTCTTGCACTGCTCTGATCCCTTTCTTAGCCAGGTCATTTATTCCTAGGTGGACAGTGACATCCAGCTCCCTCCCCTGTGCAGCTGCTCCTGTGATCCTGAGGATTCGCTCCCTATCCCTCCAAGCCGCGGCGCTAGGCAGCCACCTTACCTCCTCTCCCTTCCTCCCCAGTTCTACCTTCCTAACAATGGAGTCCCCACCAGGAGTTGTTCCTTTCCCTGTGGGGTCCCATGCCACCCTCCTGTGGGTCTCCCTTTGTGGAGGTTCCTAGCATCCTCCTTGGTCTCTACTGTGGGTGCCTCACAGAGGAACCACACCCTTTCCAGAACGGCACAGAAATTGTGGAGGTACAACTGAGGGATGCTCTGTTCCACCACCCTCACCCTCCCTGAGGCCACTGTGGTCCAACCGCTCCTCTTTCTTGGCAACCTCTGAGGCAATGGCAGTCCCTGGGTGGGAGAGGAGGTCCCACAAATCCTGGCCAACTCAGCCTGGAGATGAGCAACCTCCTCCCACAGCCCAGAGAGGTTCCTGCAGATGGGACAACACTGCATCCTCCAGAACGTCTTCGGGAAGACTGCTGCTCCACAGCCACTGCACTGCACCACTCCTATGTCTTTCTTCTGGCCCCCTAACTGTCTGGAATACTTACTCTTTCCTCTGTTTATTTTTTTCTTCACCTACTTAGTGCCCTTTTAGCTCCTGATCTTCCTGTCCTAAGACGAGAAGTTCCTATATTTCTCAGTAGTCTCCTTACCTGCTCAGAGTCAGACCTCCAGCAGCTAGGGCGGGATGGAGAGCTACTCTTGCCCTTCTAGGATGGTGAGTCTTTGGTGGCTCTGATCACTCACTTCCTGCTCCCAAACAGGAAGTTCCTGTTGTCAGTTAAATCTTGTGCCTATAAAAGTAGAACTGGTTTAGGGGGGAGGGGAGGGAAGGAGGGCAATATAGTCCCAGTAGAGAAGTTTTAATTATACCAGTAGCTCCTTCCTCCTGGTGTTCTGTCTGTTCTCAGATTTAGGAGAGGGGTCCATTAAGGATGGTTCTGCCAAACTAATGTCTGGCATGGACATCCAGGGCATAGTGTTTGACGAAAGTATGCACCGAGCTCCAGGTGGCCGCACTGCAAATATCTGCAATAGACACGTTGCGGATTTCCGCCAGGGATGCCGTGACCGCTCTAGTAGAGTGAGCGTACACTCTGCCTTCCAGCTTTGCTGAAATGTATTTGATAGTGACAGGTGGACCCAGTCAGGTCTCGCTGAAGGAAACAAACAGTTGTTGAGCTTTGCGAAAATCTTTTGCCCTATTAAATAGAAACGCAAAGCTCTTTTGACGTCCAAAGAATGAAGAGAACACTCCTCTTCATTTTGGAAGATCGCAAAGTAGGAAAGATCAAAGGCTGGTTTAGATGGAATTCTGAAACAACCTTACGAAGAAACTTAGGATGGGTCCTAAAAACTACCTTGTCTTTATGAAACACAGTATACAGAGGGTCTGTGACAAAGGCATGCATCTCAAGAGACCCTGCAGGCCGAGGTAATGGCCACCAGGAAGGCTGTTTTCCAAGTGAGGAATTTCAACTCACAGGTAGCTAGAGGCTCGAAAGGTTTTTGAGTGAGCATGTCTAGCACAAGATTAATGTCCCAGGCTGTGACTGGACGTCTGATAGGTCTGGTATGCAGAATTCCCTTAAGGAACCTTTTAACCACGGGTAACAGCCAGTGACAAGGACAGTACTGGCTCATGATGAGCCGAAATGGCACAAAGGTGAACCCTGACTATAGAGTATTGCAGACCTGAATTTGAGAGGTCCAAAAGGTACTCTAGAACTTTATCTGGTGGGCAGGAAAAAAAAAATTACTCACCTTAGTAATTATGTTTCTTCTAGTGGAGTCTTGCTGTATTCTGACAATTGTAGTTAGCCTCAGCCTTTTAACTGCCCCAGAGAACATAGGGTTAACTTTTCTATGCATGGCATAGAATGTTCATCTCGAACTCGGTTGAAGCCTCTGCCTGTTATTCGAACTGCAACAGTCAGATCTTTACGAGCAAAACTCACTAGGTGTTGTGTGGAAACTAAAATTTTTAACTAGCCAACTGGCAGAAAAATAATGTTTTGGGTCCTCAAAGGAAGACTCAAGTCAGGAAACCCAAAAACAAAAATCAAATGAAATAACATTCCACTCAAAGAGAACAGAGGGTGTAAAAAGGGGGCACCTCTAGGGTGCCAACACTGCGCCTGCCCACCCACATCCCAAAAATCTAGGTTCTGAGAGGGGAGGCGAGGGGAGGTCAGAATACAGCAATACTCCACTAGAAGAAACAATTACTAAGGTGAGTAATTTTTTCTTCACACATGAAGTCTTGCTGTATTCTGACAATTGCAGACTACTGCCAGTACCTCCATGGAGGAGGGCAGAACCTACTTTGGGAATAGGCTCTGAAGTACTGTTGTGTTGAAACCGAGCATCACCCCAGCCTGGATATCCAGAGAGTAATGCTTGCAAAAGTATGGACTGTTTTCCAGGTGGCTGCTTGACAAATTTCTCAAAGAGGGATATCCCTGGCAGCAGCTAGGAATAAGCTGTACCTCTTGTGGAATGAGCCCTCAGGCCTGAGGGTGGAGTTTTACCCAGTTTTCATAGCAGAATGTATACAAGAAACAATCCACCTGGCAATAGATCTCTTGGTGGCAGGTTTGGCCTTCCCAACTTCTCCATAAGTGAGGAACAACTGGAGGGAGTCAACCCTGTGACCCTTGGTACGCTCTATGTAGTAGCTAAGGGCTCTTTTAACATCCAAACTGTGTAGCCTCCTCTCTCGAGGAAGAATGATCAGTGAAGAAAACAGGGAGAGATACAGACTGATTCAGGTGGAAATCTGAAACTACTTTAGGCAAGAACTGTGTTAGTTCTAAGGACCACGTTATCTCTGTGAAGAGAGATGAAATCAGGTTCCACTGACAGGGCTTGCAATTCACCGATATGTCTAGCAGAAGTAATGGCTACCAAAAACACAGTTTTCCAAGTCAGGTACTTAAGCTCTGCTGAGGATAAAGGCTCAAAAGGGGGTTGCATAAACTGAGCAATGCAAACATTAAGATCCCAAACAGAAGCAGGATCCCAAAGGGGGATTGGTGTGAAGCAATCCTTGAAAACTTACAGGATGGGATGACAGTGAGGAAGACTTGCCCACTCACAGGAAAGCAGAAACAGCTGCCAAGTGTACCTTGAGAGTAGCTGGTCTGAGACCTAGGCCATTGAGATGGACCATATAATCCAGAACCATAGGCAATTCAGCAGAGTCTGGAGAAATATTCTTCTTAGAACACCAAATGCTGAATCTTTTCCATTTGGAGTTGTAAGTCTTTCTGGTGGAGGGCTTTCGAGAAGCCTTAAAGATATCCAGAACCCCTTGGGAAAGATGCAGATCTGCAAACTAACTCTTCAAGAGCCAAGCCTTGAGATTGAGAGACTGAAGATTGGGGTACCAAATCCTCCCCTGAAGGATGTTAACAGGTTGTAATTCCTCGGAAGAGACAGGGGAAGATGGACTGCTAGGGACAGCAACTAGGGATACACCATGGCTGCCTGGCCCTGTCTGGAGCAATCAGAATCACTTTGCATGGTTGTGACCTTATCTTGACTAACACTCTCAATAGGAGAGGGGAAAGCATACAGAAATTTCCCTTCCCAGTTCAGAATCAGAGCATCCAGGGGGACTGAGCCCAAAACTGGGGGTTTGCAACAAAAACGAGGAAGTTGGTGATTGTCTGGGGCTGCAAAAAGATCCATCTCTGGAGTGCTCCATCTTGAGAAAATCACCTTCTACACCAGAGGATCTAGGGCCCATTTGTGATAGCCCTGGGATATTCTGCTCAGTGCATCTGCTAGAACAGGGTTTCTCAAATGGTGAGGCCAGCCTCCCTGGGGAGGCCCCAACCTGTTCCAGGGGAGGCTCAAGCAAGTCTTAAAATGTACTATATTTAAATGTCAAGTTTTGGATGCTTTGTGTGAAAAGATGCAGCAAACTGAAAGCGAATAATGGCATGCGAATTTATGTACAAAATGGTTACCAGGAAAACATGCTCAACAAACATTTGTTTCTGGTATGATATGGCAGAAAGCTGAATGGAGGAAATATAATTCTTGAAACTATACTAAACAAAATGCAAAATAATACAAATGAATAGGAACAAGATAACAATTAACCCATTATACTGGCTGCAGAAAAGCACAAATTCAAAGGCTAAGCAGAGGGATACTAGGAGCAAGGCCAGGAGGGAGCAAAATGGTCCTCTAGAAGGTGTTTAAGAGCAGGTAAAACTGACAAAGAAAACAGTCTGTCTCTTGAGGTATTGCAACGAGGGATAAATAGGGCCAAAACTCAGAAGTGTGGAGCGAGTTGGCTGACCTGGGTTATAGAGAAGGAGAATAATAGCATAGATAAAATAAGAATAAACTCAACTACTCAAATGCACTTCATTGTATTCTTCCTGTAATGTGCAAAGTATGATAGTTGTTCTAACTATGGGGAGGCCCAAATTATTTCTATATTAGGGGGAGGCTCAAGATCTTTTCCAAGGCTTGGGGGAGGCTCACTATGACAAAGTGTGAGAACTCCTGTGCTAGAACATTGTCCTTCCCTGGAAGGTGAACTGCTATCAGAGAGGTCTGCAGGGAATAGGCCAGGGACCACAACTTCATTGCTTCTGTGCACAAGGCCGTAGACCGAGTGCCTCCTTGCTTGTTGATGTACCACATGGTGGTGATGGTGTCCGTTCTGACCTGAACCACCTTGTTCTGTACTGATCTGGAAAAAGCTTGCAGTGCCAGAAACATTGCTCTGAGTTCCAAGAGACTGATGTGTAGAAGAGATTCCTGAGGCGACTACAGTCCCTGGGTGATAAGTTCCCCCAAATGGGCTCCCCAGCCCAGCAGGTAAGTATCTGTGGTGAGGACCACTGAATGAGACTGAATGACAAATGGAACTCCTTGCTCAATTGTCCTGATCCTGCCACCATTGCAGGGCTTGGATCAGAGTTAGTCACTGGAATTAGTTTGGTAAGGGAATCCTTTCTTTGGGACCAAAAGCGCTTAAGTGGAACTGAATGTCCCTCATTTGAATCTTGCACCTTGGACCACTGCTGTAGAAGCTGCCATGTGGCCCAGTAGCTGAAGGAAATGTCTTGCTGGTCGAGACACCTGAAGGCTGAATGAAGAGGCCAGTTCCATGAGGGCCCTTGCCCTTTCCAGGGGAAGGAAGGCTCTTGCTTTTACCGTATCCAGCTCTGCCCCTATGAAGGTGAGGAGCTGCACTGGTTCGAGAACTGACTTTGGTAGGCGGAGAAGAAATCCTAAAGAAGTGAGAACTTGCTGGGTCACTTGGAGGTGTGACTTGACTTTGTCTGGGGACTGGCCCACTATGAGCCAGTCATCCAAATATGGAAAAATGGAAATCTTTTTTCTTCTTAGGAAGGCAAGAACTACTGCCAGGCACTTTGTGAAGACCCTTGGGGCTGATGTTAGGCCAAAGGACACTGCTATTAACTGATAGTAGCCTGACGGCAACTTGAACCTGAGGTACTTTCTGTGGGAGCACCTGATGGGAATGTGAAAGTAGGCATCTTTGAGGTCCAGGGAGGCTAGCCAGTCCCCTGGCCTTAGAGAGGGAAGGATAATTCCCAGAGTTACCATTTTGAACTTTGGCTTTAAAAGATGTTTGTTCAGGTATCTTAGGTCCAGGATGGGTTGCCACTCTCCTGTCTTTTTGGGGGTTAGGAAGTACCTGGAGTACAATCCTTTGCCCCAGTGTAGGGTAGGTACTCTCTCTATAGCTCTTAGAGCTAGGAGAGAAGAAACCTCTGTCTCTAGGGCAAGGGTTTCCGAGAGATTTGCAGGTGGAAAAGATCTGGCCCTCAGCTTGGGAAATTTTTTGAAGCGGAGAACCAGACCCTGGCTTACTACTTCCAGGACCCACTTGTCTGATGTAAGAAACATCCAGTCCTGGACAAAGTAAGCCAGCCTGCCCCCTACTGGGATAGGAGAATCAACCCGGGCAGACCCATCAGGGTGTCTGCTTGGCAGGGGCTTTAGGCTGAGAGATGGATGCAGGCCTGCTCATCCCCCTTCTGTCTCTCCCTTTGAAGAACCCCCTCTGTGAAAAGGAAGAGGAGGCCTGTGCTTGGTAAAAAGGCCTTTGGAAAGGCCTGCCCCTGGACTGCTGCCTTTAGGAGTTGCTTGCCTTTCCTTGGCCCGAGCACTCCTGTAAGTGGTCCTGTATTCATCCATTTTCTTCATGCAATTCTCTGTCTGCTCCCCAAACACAGAATTACCCACTACAGAAAAATCCATGGCCTTAGCCTGGGTATCCTGTGAGAGGCAAGTACATCTGAGCCAAGCCATTCTCTGAAGAGCCACGACTCTTGATACATCATTGGAGTCTACAGCAGCATGAAACTGAACTTTGATGCCTCAATCCCATCTGCAGCCACCTCCTCCACCTCCTTGGCAAGCTGGGGGGAAGCCTGTTCAGCCAGTGCCAGTACAGTGTCCCACCTGGATTTCTGGTACCTGGCTGCATAGGCCATATAATTAGCCTGCCTGAGTCCTAAGGATGATGCCATGTACTGCTTCTTTGCCATGGCATCAATCTTTCTGGAGTCCTTGTCTGGGAGGTGTGATGCCAAGGGAATGCTTGCCTTATCACGGGCAGCAGCCTGTACAACCCCAACATGGTTGCATTGCTGATAAAGGAACTCCATATCTGAGCCTGAAAGAGTATACCTCTTGTCCATTCTTCTGTCCACAGGAGGTATGGAATTGGGAGACTTAAGAATTTTTTGTGTCTGTTTCCCAAAAGATTTGTGGAGGGGAATAGACAGTCTCCTGGACTCTGGGATGTCCATCTCTACATAGTCAGGCTCTTCCCGATCCTCCACTGCCTCCTCCACAAGAAGCTAGAGGGTATCAGCCACCTTTCTGTAAAATATGAAGTGTGAAGGGGACTCAGAAACCCTAGGAGGAGAAACACCTGAATGTCTGTCTGGGGAGATGTCCGGGTCAATAGGCACATCCAGATTTTCACCATCACCATAATCATCTTCCAACTCTCCTTCCTCCTCAAACTCCGTTCATGAAATTATTCCAGGTATAATCCGGAACCGGGGAACCGACTGAACTGAGCCTCGCCAAAGGTGCCGGATCAGTCTGAACTGATCGGGCGATTCCACAATACGAATCACTTTGGTTATTTCATTGGCGGTCGGAGTATGAGATTCTGGATCCGAACCGGTCGACTTGTCTTTCTTTTTGTCGGAACAGATTCCTGAATCTGGTTTCCTTTGTCCAAGTATCACCCCTGGTCAGAGGGCTATCCTTCTGGTTTGGTTGGAACCAAACCGGCTGGCCATCTGGGTCAGTGGACTTATCAGCCTCCCTTTCCTCAGTCTACCTAATCTCTTTTCCAGGGTAGATTTGGGAAAATTTTGTAAATTTGGCAGTCTGAATCATGGTGGTCAAACCCCAGACAACACAGGTGGTGTGGGACTGGCCTTGGCAAAGACCTCCCACACACACTGCAGTGTTGAAACCAGTGGGCCCGTTTTTCCTTGGGTTTCTCAGACATGGCCAACCTAACCAAACTTATCCTTTTTCAGCAATCCGCCAGGCAAACTCCCCTATCGCTTCTGACTGTCTCGTAGTCTTGGGAAAAAGTACTAAACCCGGTTTTTATTTTAGAACCGATACGGACTGGTAACCACACACTAAAGTAAAGTACAAATTTTACCTCAAAATGATCGGTTCAGCCGAACCGATCCATACTTTTACAAGTTCCACACAAAAAACAGAACAAAACCTATCTAGTGCTCATGGTACCACAGACAGACTTGAACCGACTATGCGGAAACAACAATTTTGGTAGAAAAACTGACCGTAAACTGACACTTCGACTTTGAACCGAGCAGCAGGAGTAATCTCCGGAGCGACTGTTCAGTGAGGCAGAGTAGAGAATCTGATGGTTGCAGATTGAATAAAGTACAGTTACGTAAGAACTTACCACAACAATAGATCTTAGAGAGGCGCTCTTGCAGCAGGCTATTACAATAAGAACTACACCGCAGGCACTAGGACCCTCTGGTGAAAACTTCAAGCAGCAGTACACAGCAGGGACCGCCCCCGACGCCGGTCTGGGTACAAGAGGGGGCGGACCCAGCTCCACCTCAGTTCTCCCGCCAAGACCAGGAACAAGGCCTGACAAGAGAAGGAGACGAAGCGACTGTAGAAGAAAAATGGAGATGTAAACGAGGATGGATTTGCACACCTCGAGGGGGAAGGCGGGTGGAGAGGCTTGCTGCAAGAGTCCTCTCGAAGATCTACTGTTACGGTAAGTTCTACGTAACTGTACTATCTTACTTCGAGTGGGAGCTCTTGCAGCAGGCTATTACAATAAGGACTGAATACCAAGCAGTCCCACACCAAAGAGGTAGACGACCCCGGGAGGTAGAATATGCCGACTCCAGAGGCCTCAGGACAGAAGCCCTTGTAAAACAGCTAGGCCGAAGCCAGCTCGGCGTCTGGAGACAATATCCAAGCTTTAATGCTTGATGAAGATATGTACTGAGTTCCGGTGGCGGCCGCACAAATATCCCTTATAGAGACATTTCTCAGGCGGCGAAAAAGCAGACCTCTTCAGGGAGTGACCCCTGACCGGCCCGCAGGGGCTTACTGTGTTTCTTGTAACAAACGAGATGCAGTGAACTATCCACTTGAGATAGTCTGTTGGTCACCGTCGACTCCAAGCATTATGGTGCAAAGGCCACAAAAGTTGCTCGACTGACTTCATGGGAGCCGCCCTCTTGAGGTAATATCTCAAAGTCCTGTGGACGCCCAGTGTGTTGAGGAGAGCCTCCCTATTAGAAGGGGAAGGAAAATAAACAGGAAGGTCACCCGACTGGTTGAGGGTCAACTCTGAGACCACTTTCGGAAGAAACTTAGGATTCATTCTAAGGGAACCCTTTCCTGTGGAAAACTAAATACTGCTCTTACACATCAGAGCCTGAAGCTCGGAAACCCTTTGAGCTGAGGTAACAGCAACTAAAAACAAACCTTCCAAGAAAGGTACGCAGCTCACAATCTGTTGCCGGTTCAAAGGGAGGGAGGGTGAGTTTCTCCAACACAAAAAGGAGGTCCCAGGGTGGAATAGGGTCCCAAATGGGAGGTCTCGTATGCAGAATTCCCCTAAGAAAGGTGCGGGCGACATCCAATTGCGCCAATGCCCTATCTCCCATGAGAGCATGATAGGCGGAGATTGCCCACATGTGCACCTTGATAGAGGAGTAACTCAGGCCCTTTTGATACAAGGAGAGGAGATACTGTAACGCTGAGTTCACTGGGCAGGTGACGGGATCCAAACGCTGTGGCGATGCCCAAAGACAAAAACGCTTCCACTTCATAGCGTAGGCGGAGTGGGTAGAGGGCTTTCTCACCAAAGCTAGGACTGCTGCCACTTCCGGGAAACCCCGTGATTCACGTTGAGCTACGTCTGAAGGTGCCAAGCATGTAGGTGTAAGGATCAAGGTCCAGGTGGACCAGCACACCTTGGTCCTGGGACAGTAACTGCAAGCATATGGGCAGCGGAATTGAGGTTCCGTGATAACCGCTGCAGCAGTGGGAACCAAATCTGCCGAGGCCATCTGGGGCTACAAGGATTATTCGGGCCCCTTCTGCCTGTAACTTGAGCAGCACTCTGAATGAGAGGGAAGGTGGAAAGGCATAAGAAACCTCCTGCCCAGCAAAGGATAACGCCTGGCCAGAAACTCAGGCGTGCTTCGCGAAAGCAGAACATTGGCAGTTTGGCATTGCATGGTGACGCAGAGAGGTCCAGCTCTGGAAGACCCCACCTGTGGAAGAGCTGGTCTGCTATGGACAGTAGCAGCTCCCACCCGTGCGCTCTGGATCGCGACCTGCTGAGGCTGTCTTCCAGATCGTTGAGGACGCCTGGAACGTGCACTGCGGACAGCAGAATGCCCCGCTCCAGCGCCCAGTACCAGGCTATCAGCGCCTCCCTGCAAAGGGGGTACAAATGAGTACCTCCTTGCTTGTTGATGTAGAAGACGACCACCATGTTGTCTGTCTGAACTAGAAGAGAGCCTGGCACCAGCTCCTCCTGAAAAGCCTGTAAGGCGTAGAGAACCGCTCACATTTCCAGCACGTTGATGTGAAGGGACCGTTCCTTGGGTGACCAAACCCCTTGTGTTCGACGAGCACCCAGGTGCGCCCCCCACCCCAGGTTCGATGCATCCGTTGTCAGGGTCTGACCTGGTGGCTCCGGACGAAAGCTGACCCCTCTCTCTAAATTCCTGGGGTCCATCCACCAAAGCAAAGTTCTCCTGACTGGCCCAGAGATCTTGACCGGGGAGTCTAGATCGTCGTAGCCTTGGTCCCACCGCACCCTGAGCATCCACTGTGGGACCCTCATGTGGAGGCGGGCCAAGGGAGTGACAGGGATGGCCGCCGCCATGTGCCCCAGTAACCTGAGGAAGTTCTGAGCTGGAACTTGAGGAGTTATTGAGATCTGTTCTGCACTCCTTGCAGGCATCTCCCTGTCCTGGGGAGGAAGGCCATGCCCTGGATGGAATCCAGGATCGCCCCCATGAAGACAAGCTTTTGACTGGGCTCCGGGGACGATTTTCGCAGATTCAGGGTGATCCCCAGCCCTCGGAACAGAGTGTAAGTGTCTTCGAGGGCGCGAAGGCGGCCTACCCTTGACGGGGCCGTATGCAGCCAATCGTCGAGGTAGGGGAACACAGTGCCCCATGCGCCTTAGAGCCGCAGCCACCACTGCTAGGCATTTGGTGAAGACTCGCGGAGCGGAAGAGAGGCCGAACGGAAGCACTCGAAATTGGTAATGCTCCCCTTGGAAGTGGAACCTCAGAAACTTCCGGTGGGGATGGTAGACCTGATATGCATGTACGCATCTTGCATGTCTAGGGAGCAGAGCCAGTCTCCTTGGTGCAGCAGAGGAAGAAGTACTTGAGGGTCACCATCCTGAACCTTTGTACTCTATAAAGAGATTTAGAGGGCTGAGGTCCAGAATGGGATGAAGGTCCTGTGTCTTTGGAACTAGGAAAAGTGTGAATAAAACCCCTATCTTCGCTGATGCAAGGGACCATCTCTATTGCCTTTTTGCAAGAGGGTCTGAATCTCTATTAGTGGGATGTGAGAAGGAGGATAATGGGAGAGCTTTGTGGAGTGTTTGGTGGAAACCTGAACTCCAGCGTGTCCCCTCCTGATGATGTACAAAACTCATTGGTCCGCTGTTACTGCTTACCCTTCCAGAATGAGGAGAGAAGCTGCCCAACCAGCTTCTCTGGATCTTCCAGCGGGGGGCGCAGAAGGGAGTCATTGGGCTGAGCCGGTGTAGGCAGAGAGGCCTGGGAGGACTTGGGCCCATGGGCGGGAGGTCCACCAGACTGCTGGTTGCCGGATCTCCTCCGAAAGCCTCCTCTCTGCCCCTGTTGGTTGCTACGGGCTTGGCCTTGACCGCCTGAGGACTTACGAAAAGGCCATTTACGGTGTCTTTGCTGGTCACCGCAGTACATCTGGCAGACCGACCAGATAGACTTGCCCGACTCCTGAAGATGGGAGATCAAGGCCTCCGTCTCCTGCCCAAACAGCACGGTACTCTGGAAAGGCAAAGCCCCGATACTGGCCTGCAGATCCTGGTGAAAGCCAGAGACTCTCAACCAGGCGTGGCGCCATAGGCACACCCCGGAAGCGGCTGCCCTGGCTGCCATATCTTCCGTGTCATACGAGGCTCTCAGGACATGGGAGCCTACGTCTGAGCCCGATTTCAGGATATCCAGGAGCTCTGTCTTCTAGGCAGAGTCTGAAAGGGCCTTCAACAGCTCTTGTCCCCTCTCCCAAAGCGCATTCTGGTACTGGACCATATGCGTTAAGTTGAGGAAACCGCTTGAGGACCTGCCCCCACCAGAAGGAAAACAGTTCCTGGAGCTCGTCCTTCGTGAAGATCTCTGCCACCCGGCTCGGAAAGGAAGTATCCAGGACGTCGGGGCGCAAAGGAGAGCCCTCCTGGGTGCCCGGGGGAGGACTTACGACGGGACATTGGCTCTTCCACAGCCAATCCTCGCCTTTGCCCTTCAAGCGGTGTGGGGTACGCAGCTGACGGGTGCCGCCGGGCACCGGAGAGTCATGGGCTCGAGGTGTGCCTTTAGCAGCGGCGCGCCTTAAGAGGTGGGGCCGAAGCAGGTACCTCTATAGGTTTTGTGGTGACCCTTGAGGGTCACCTTGGGCTTAATGGCTTCTCCCCTGAAGGGCCGGGCCTTACCGAGCGTGATTTTGGGTGCTTCCAGAGCCGGGACAGCGACCGGGACCGTGTCGGGACAGACTACAGTCTTTGCTGTGCTGCTTCTTCTCTTTCCGCTTCCTCCGAGAGTGCAGATCCATTTTCTGCTCCAATAAAAAGGCTTTTAGGGCCTTGAGGTGGCAGATACAGGTCCTGCTGGTGAAAGCCTGGCAATCGGAGCAGTTTGCAGTGTCGTGGTCTGGGCCTAGACAAAAGACACAGCGGCGATGGCAGTTCTTGGATAGGATCTGCCTCCCACACACACTTGTTCAGGTGCTCCGGTGAGGCAGACGCCCGAGAAGACATCCATCGGACTTCCAAAAACCGTCAGGCAACAGCTGACGTCGGTAATCTGAGGAGAAAACCATCAAAGAAACAGTTAAATCGACGGGCAGCGGACTGACGTAAGTGTATAATTGGAGAAAAAAAGTCGAAAAAACGGTTCAAAAAGGTCTTGATTGAAGAGATTTTAGCTGCAACTGGCAAGAGAAGCTGTTCTTCCTTGTTCACCGCAGGACGCGCGGAAAAGAACTGGAGGTGGAGCCAGTCCCGCCTCTTGTACCCAGACCGACACTGGGGCGGGCCGGCATCGGGGCAGTCCTTGCTGTGTACCGTCAATAGTTTTCACTGAGGGTCCTAGTGCCTGCGGCGTAGTCCTTATTGTAACAGCCTGCTACAAGAGCTCCCACTTGAAGTAAGATCAACAGGCAGAGGCTTCAACTGAGCTAGAGATGAACATTCTATGCCATGCATAGAAAAGTTAACCCTATGTTCTCCGGGACAGTTAAAAGGCTGGGGCTAACTGCAATTGTCAGAATACAGCAAGACTTCATGTTGTTTGAAAAAGGATTCAAAGAGGATTTTGCACACCAGAGCGAAAAACGCTTCCATTTGGCTGTGCAGCCAGAAGAATATCTGAAACTATGCAGGAGACATTGAACCAGTTCACTTCTCTCTCTTCAGGAGCCAAGCGTGAAGGTGAAGCGATGTCAGATTGGGATGGACCACAGGCCCCCCCTTCCCGGGTCAGGAGGTTCGTCTGAAGGGGAAGCGGTTTTGGAGGGGTTTCCGACATACTGTTGAGTAATGGAAACCATAGCTGCCGAGGCCAGAAGGGAGCAATGAGGATCATTTTGTCCCCCTGGGACTCTAACTTGAGAAAGTACCCTCTGAATGAGAGGAAGAGGCGGAAAGGTGTATAGAAAGTGTTTTGTCCACTGCAGCCTGAACGCATCCTGACAGAAAATGCCAGGCCCTGGATTTATGGAGCAGAAGAGAGGCAGTTTTGTGCTGAGTGGGGATGCAAAAAGTCCAGGTCTGGAGTTCCCCACTCTGTGAATAGTGACTGAACTACGGGTGAGTCGAGAGACCATTCGTAAGGATCTAGCTCTGTTCTGCTGAGATGGTCTGCCAATTCGTTCTGCACTCCCAGCAGATAGACTGCCTGAATTAGAGCCTTGTGCTCCAGACACCATTCACACACTCTCATCACTTCCCTGCATAAGGGGTAAGAGTGACCACCGCCCTGCTTGTTGATGTAATACATCACTGCTTTGTCTGAAAGAGGATGTTCTTGTGACACAGAATGTCCTTCAAAGCCCGGATTGCATAAAGGACGGCCCTCATTTCTAGGACATTTATGTGAAGCTGGGACTCTCCCAGAGTCCATGTACCTTGAATGTGGAGAGTCTGAGTGAGCTCCCCACCCCTTCAGGGATGCGTCCGTGGTAATGGAAATCTGATGTTCGAGGGGAGCAAAGGGATACCCTTTTAGAAGGTTGTCCTCTTGCGACCATCAGGTGAGTGACTTCTTCAGAGGTTCTGTCACCTTGATGAGAAAGGACTGAGGGTGAGTGGTGGGAGACCACCGAGTACTGAGCATCCATTGAGAGGTTCTCATGTGCAGGCATGCTAAGGGTACAGTGAACACCGAGGATGCTATGAGACCCAGCATCCGCTGCTTTGAGATAGCCGTTACTGAGCTGTTCTCTCTGATGTATCGGGCCATCCGCAGAATATCGGTCCTTCTGTTCTCTGGTGGAAAAGCTTTCGCACAAGAGGTGTCCAGAAGAGCTCCTATGAAAAGGAGCCTCTAGGAGGGCTGCAACTGATTTCTTGCTGTTTAACAGGACTCTATAGATGTGAGAAAGTCCAAGGCCGTGGCAACAGCATCGATGGTTCCTGCTGGAAGGCTGGCTAGAAGCCAGTCGTCCAGATATGGGAAAACTTGTATTCAGATTTTTCTGAGATGCGCTGCAAGTATTGCAACACTCTGTAAAACTCACGGTGCGAGGATAGCCCAAAGGGCAGGACTCTGAACTGATAATGCTGGCCCAAAGCCACGAACCTCAGGTATGTGTGATGCCTTGGGTGAATAGGGATATGCTGGTAAGCATCTTGCATGTCCAGGGAGGCTAACCAGTCGTGTTGATGAAGCAAAGGTAACAGGGTTCCTAGCGATATCATTCTGAATTTCTCTTTGGGAAGAAATTTGTTTAATTTTCTGAGGTCCAAAATGGGGCGCATGCCCCCAGTTTTCTTTGGAAACAGAAAGTAATGGAAGTAGAACCCTGTGTTCTGTTGATCCAGCAGAACTACTTCCACTGGCCTGTTCAGAAGGCCGTGCATCTCTGAGGCGAAGTTCTGACTGAAGTACTGACAGCCTGGGCTGTCGTTGGGGAGGACGATCCGAGGGATCTCAAAAGATTGAGGGAATACCCTCACAGATTATCTGGAGGACCCATTTGTCCGATGTTATGGACTTCACCGACTGCAGAATTGAGTCAGAAGACCTCCCACCGCTGAGGAAGAGTCCCCTGGCAGCTGAAGCGGATTTGGGCCAACAACTCAGGCGCTTGGGTCCTTGCTCCTTCTGTTGAGTTTCTTTGAGGCTGAGGGGCTGAGTTTTATTGAAACCCCTGCCTTTGCCTCGAAGGACTGATGGTTGTGAAACTGATGCTTGTTAACTCCCTCAAGAGGGAGGGTGGAGGAGGTCGAGCCAATTTAATGGCTGATCTCATCTTTTGTGTGGCCTCTAGAGCCTGTTCTACTTGAGGGCCGAACAGATGCACACCATCGAAGGGCAACGCCATGACCTGTTGCTGGGCATCATTCGTGAAACCTGAAGATGCGCAGCCAGGAATGGCGGCGGGTATAAATGCCCGCCGCCGCTCATGATGCTGTATCGAAGGCGTCCATAGCTGCTTTAACCTGTTGGTTGTTGGGCTCGATACACTTGGTTATGGCTTGAGGAAGCTCTGAATTAGCGTCAGAGTCCGGTAGAGCTTCAACCATTTGTTTGAGCGAATGCCAAAGAATACACTCATATTGAGAGAAATAGCCCTGGTAGCTGGCGATACGCATACCCATGGCAGATGCAGCAACGACTCTCTTACCTAAAGTATCTATCTTATGAGATTCTTTGTTTATAGGTAAAGCTGTAGTAGTCTGAGGCAGGACAACCTTATTCTCTGCCAAGACTACAATAGGATCCGCAAAAGCTTGGGAGGACAAAATAGGTCGATCCTTGGGAGCAGCATACTTCCTATCTATGGACTTAGCCACAGAAGGAATGAGAGCAGGATTATTCCATACCATTTGGGACAGCGTCTCAAAGGAGGGTTGTACCGGGAGAGTTAAATCCATAAGGATGTCCGGAACATGAAGGTATTGGGAGTCTTAAAAGCTTCCCAGGATCGATATCCATAGTCTGGAGAGAAAGAGTGGAATTAAAAGTTTTCAGCAGAGACTCAAATGACAGGTCCTCGACCACAGGCTCTGTAACAGGATTAGATCCTGCTCCTTCCACATCATCAAGTCTAAGATCTGGGTCAGGCTCAATATCATCTCCTGACAGTCCAGGAGGGACTGCATGGACAGGAAAGGACTGAAAAGTCAGCAGGAAAAGAGGAAGGAAAAGAAATCGGAGCGGGGATGCCATGAAGATTGGCCGACTAAAACCCAGCCTTAGTGCCGAAGGGCAGATGACACGAAGAACACGCTACCGAAACCACACGGCGGCCAAAGACTGTGCCGAAGGGCACACTGGCGCCAGAAACCCAACGGCACCAAAAAAAAAAAAAACACACGGCGTCAAGGTGGCGCTAATAGGTACATCGGCCAAAATTGCACCGAAGCGACCAACCGACAGACACCAACCCAGGGCCACAAAATTTGGATTTGAGGGAAAGAAGAAAAGAATACCAGGCGATAGAGGCATCAGTGTGGCCCCTCGCGCCCGCAGCCATGGAGGGGAGAACACTTGAGTGGGGGGTCATGGCACCGAAGAGGGTGTCACGACCAGAAAGACCCAATCGTCCTGCCTGAACTCCTGAAGAACCCGGGGCCCTGAAATGACCGGACCAGGCAGCTGGACCAATCTTCGAGCCCACTGCTCCATAAGAGCAGCCCACTGATGAAACTGCTCATGGAAGCCCTACCAGCAGGTGGGGAAGGGCTCCAATGTCAAGAGGTCAGTGACCAGAAACAGAAACCGCAACTCCAATGAGGAGACCTCAACTGACCCCAATGACTGACCGTTGATGCGTAGACATATCAGAAGGTACCCGAAAGTGATGCTTCTCTCTTGGACCTATGGGTCAAGAAGAGCTCAGGGCCGAACGTGCTGAGAATGCCATCGCTTTCTTTTATGCCTCGGGGGACCCGCCTTCCCTAGGGCATTGGACCGCCTGTTGTCAGGCCCCCCTTCCGGAGAAGGCAGCGAACCGGACCCAGCCCGCTGACTGAACAGCTTTCACACAGTCTCCCTACCACACCGAACCGCCCATGGTCTACTCCTCAATGTAGGCTGAGACTGCTTTTAATAAGAATAATTATCGTAAGCTGTAATTTATTTGAAAACACTACAAAAAAAAAACCACTGAAAACTATGCTGCTAGTTTGAAGTTCGACTCCCGGGGGGCGAGCGACGTCGTCACTGAAGTGCACTCGACGGCGGGAAAAAAGGAACTGAGGCGGTTGGAGTGTAGAAGCAGAGACAGTCATTGCTGCACAAGCAGAGGCTCGTGGCTCCATCTCTGGCGCTGGCCTTCCTGCAAAAAGTCTGCTCCCGCTGGGTCCTAGCGCCTCCAGTGTAGATCCCATTAGTGCGAATGAGTGGTGAAGACTATGTCCGGGAAGATCTGGCAGTTTGGCATTGCGTGGAGATGCAAAGAGGTCCAGCTCTGGACGACCCCAGGTGTCAATAGCTGATCCACTACTGAATGTAGTAGCTCCCACTCGTGCGCCTTGGACTGAGACCTGCTTAGGCTCTCTGCCAAGTCATTTAGGACGCCTGGAACGTGCACCACAGACAGTGTGATGTGCTGCTCCAGAGCCCAGTACCAGACTCATTACCTCCCTGCACAGGGGGCAGGAGTGAGCACCTCCTTGCTTGTTGATATAGAAGACTATCTCCACGTTGTCTGTCTGAACAAGAAGAGAGCCTGGCACGAGGTCCTCCTGAAAGGCATGAAGCGCACTGAGGACCACTCGCATCTCCAGGACGTTGATGGAGTTCACGCTCCGTGGGGGTCCAAATGCCTTGTGTCTGGCGGGCCCCCAGGTGTGCCCCCCATCCCAAATCCGAGGCATCCGTTGTCAGAGTCTAAACTGGGGGCTCGGGACGGAAAGGGATCCTTTTTCCAAATTTAGTGGGTCCAACCACCAAAGAAGCATCCTCTTTACTGGCTCAGACTCTGACCATGCAGTCTAGGTCGTCCGAGCATTGATCCCATTGCACCCTGAGCATCCATTGTGGGATTCTCATGTGGAGGCGAGCAAGAGGAGTCACTGGAATGACCGCCACCATGTGCCCCAGAAGTCTGAGAAAGGTCCTTGCCTGGACCTGAAGGGTTACTAGGACCGATCCGCAATCTCCCTCAGGCAACGCCTCTCTGTGGGTAGAAAGCCATGCCCTGACTGAATCCAGGACCACACCTATAAAAAGACGAGTCTGATTGGGCTCTAGGGAAGACTTTGGAAGATTCAGGGTGATCCCCAGGTCTCGGAACATAGTATAGGTGTCTCCGAGAGCTTGAAGACGACGCTGCCCTTGACGGGGCCGAAGCAGCCAATCGTCCAAGTAAGGGAAGACAATGTCCCTGGCGCTTTAAAGTGGCAGCCACTACTACCAAGCATTTTGTGAAGACTCTAGGAGCAGAGGAAAAGGCCGAACGGAAGAACCCGAAACTGATAATGCTCCCCCTGGAATTGGAACCTCAGGTACTTCCTGTGAGGGGGAAAGACCCCGATGTGCATGTACGCATCTTGCATGTCAAGGGAACAGAGCCAGTCCCCCTGGTGCAGCAGAGGAAACAGTCCTGGAAGAATCGCCATCCTGAACCTTCTGTACTGTACACAACAGTTTAAAGAGCCGAGATCCAGAATGGGACGAAGGTCTTGTGTCTTTTTTGGGACCAGGAAGAAGGGGAAAGAATACCCTTTCCCTCCGATGCTGCAGGGGGACTGCTTCTACTGCCTTTTTTTTTTGCATGAGGGCCCGGATTACCTCTATGAGAGTGGAATGTGAGAAGGAGGAGGATATCTGGAGGACCTTGGTGGGGTGTCTGGAGGAATCTCCGTGAACTCTAGAGTATGGCCTCTCCTTATGATATCGAGGACCCACTGGTCCGCAGTTATGGAGCTCCATCCCTTTAGATAAAGGGAGAAGCGACCCCCTACCGCCTTCCCTTGGAACTTCTGCTGGAGGAGGGGGGTCTGGAGGGAGTCACTGTGCGGAGCTGGGAGTGGGCAGAGAGGCCTGGTAGGACTTGGGGCCACAGGAAGAAGCGCCTTCAGGCTGCTGGTTGCCGGCTCTCCCTCGAAAGCCACCTCTCTGGCCCTATTGGTTGCCACGGGCTTGGGCTCCTGAGGGTTTACAAAATGGCCATTTCCTTTGTCTCCTCTGGTCTCCACGGTACATCTGACTGACAGACCAGATGGATCCCCCGACTCCTGGAGACTAAAGATGAGCAATGGTCTCCTGCCCAAACAAAACGGTACCCTGGAACAGGAGGTCCTGGATCCCGGACTGCAGAACTTGGTGAAAGCCAGAGACCCTCAACCAAGCATGGCGCCGGAGAGAGACCCATGACGCTGACGCTCTGGCCGCCGTATCTGCAGGGTCGTATGAGGCACGCAAAACATGTGTAAATAAGTCAGAGCCCAATTTCAGAAGATCCAGAATCTGCCTTCTTCTCGGGGTCTGGCAAGGCATTCACTAGTTCCTGTCCACGTTCCCAAAGGAAAGACGAAAGCCTCAGCCAAGCCCCGCGGCGAGAGGCCACTGCGGCGGCCATCGAGCAGGCACAGAAATCCCCGATATCCAAGGCCATCTGGAGCGACCCTGGTCACGGACCTGTTTGACCGTGGTCTGCATGTCCGTGGGGAAACGAGGGAGGACTTCGTCTAGTGACCCAGGAAGAGCATGAGAGAAGTGTGCCATGACGACGGCAGAGCTGGCCTGACGAAGGCCCAAGGAAGAGGCCATATAGACCATTCGAGCAGAGTGGTCCATATTCTTGGACTCCTTGTCCAGAGGTTGGTCAGTATCGGAAGAACTACCAGTACGCCTGAACACAGAAGTGGTCACCAGGCTCTTGGCTGAAGGGTGCTCTGTGAACCCTGCAAGGGACCCAATGGGCACCGCATACCTACGGGCCATGTGGGCAGACTGAGCTAGGCAGGAGGCAGGGCATTGCCATAGCTCAAGGACCGGGCCAACAATGGCTTCGGCCACTGGAAAGGCCTCCGTTGGGGTATCCCCCCTCTTAAGGATATCTGTGAGGGGGTATTCCGCCTTCTTTTGGATAGGCTCCAAGGGCATTCCGGTTGATTCGGAAATCAGGCGGAAGATGCTCTGAAAAGAAGAAGGACCTTCCTCCAAGCCTGCCACTGATGACTCATCATCCCCTGGATGCGAGTGCAGATCAGTGGCATCCGAGTCCTAAGAGTCTGGATATAAATGTTTCCCACCTATGTCTCCCTCGATACACCGAGGGCGACTCGGGACCACAGTAATGGACAGACGACGGGGGAGGCCGGTGTCTGTCCTATCCTCTTTCGAGGGAGCCCCTCCTTGAGGCTGCTTAGGCGGTGATTCCACCAAGATCGGTGGGGAGACCGAAACAGGCCGAGCTGGAATGCGTCCTGGCCGTAGGGGTGGAGGAACCGGGATCTTCGGTTCCGGAGGGGCCGTGACAGCCTAAGAGGCTGGGGGTTAAGTAATGGCTGGTGTTGCCGGCTTCTGGCCGGTCAGCATCAGCTGTTGCCACAGGAGATCCTCATGTCAACAGAGCTTCTGTCGAAGTCTCTCCTCGTCCAAGGAGGATGAAGATTGGTGGCAACGCCTCTTCCTAGATACAGTACTTGTGACCTTTCCTCGTTTTTTCGACCGAAAGGGTCCTGGTCCTCGATCGAGACAGACAGGGTTGGCTCGTACGATTGGGAGAAGCCGGAGTCGGGAGAACCGAGGTTATGCACCTTTCCTCGATCGTAACACCAGAGAGCTGGGTCTCCTCGTCGGGGAAGGAAATTATAGGTGTCCTTTCCAAGGAGTCATCAACCGAGTCAGCGACAACGGCTCGATCAGATCGAGAGAAATCTGCCTGGTTCAGCCGCTTCCTCAGCCTCAGTGCCTTGGCCTGACGGAAAGTCCGAGAAGCAGCGGCCGAGAAGCGATCTCAACAGAAGTTGAGACCGCAAGGTCCTGAGAATCTGACCGCCTTGGCCCCAGGAACGCCTTTGGGATGAAAAGACTTAGGGTCCTTGTCCCTTTCCTAGGGCGGAGGAGGTGAGCCCAAGGGCGCTCACCCCTGGTGGGAGAGACTGGCACAGTTCCCGAAGGACCCAGTGAAGGCAGAACCCAGGTTAAGCGGCACAAAAAACTTCTTGACTGAGCTTGAGCAGCTTCCTCTTCGAAAGCTGCCATATGGCGGTAGCTGTTTGCGGATCCCACGCCGCGAAAACCGCCCACCTGGCCTCCTTCGACTTCACCGTGGATTGCGAGTCCGTCTCCCCAGTTTTAGGCACGCTTTCGAGGTCATCCAGGACATTGGGATGGAAGGCCAGACAGATAGATGGTGCAAGAGGTGGTGTTATGTACGACACCCAAGCAGTAGACACGAGGTGGGATCCGTGACGCCGACATTTTCTGTCCCAGGGACACCGCAAATCCGGGGAATGACTTGTCCTCCATGTCAGATGCGCTCAGATTGGTATCGTAAACTCTGATGAGTTTCAAAGAAAGTGATTGTGGTGAAAACAATCGCTGAGAATCCAGGGCCTACGAACTGCAGAAGTATGCGAGGAACCTGAATCTTCAAGTGGAAAGGAAGATCTGGTCATGGGAGAAGCCGGATTTACCACCGGGTGGGTGGGAGGAGCCAGCCTGAAGACTTTCTGGCGAATTTAAAGGGATAAGGGACATGCTAGAGTGTGGATGAACACCATAGCCACGCTCCTAGAAGAACAGGTTACTCACCTGTCACAGTAGTTCTAGGAGTGGTATATGTTGTTCATCCACCCTCTTTGGCATGTCCCCTTCCACTTTAAATCTCACCGGAAGTATTCAAGCTGGCTCCTCCCACCCACCCGGGTGGTATATGCCTCTCCGCCCCATGTCGCCAGATCTTAGCCCGCTGGCCGTCCGACTGGGGACAGCAAAACTACTCTGATCAAAAGCAACTACAAGCAAGTACAAATGAAGACACCTGCTTCACTTCTGCCTAAGCCACACCCCCAATTTACAGCTCTCTTCCGACCTAGCTAACTGCAAAGATGATCATCAGTTCCCTTCCCCAGCTCAGACTAGCACACTAACGTGTGTATTTTTTCTTTTACCCTAACAAAGTATCAAGTTACTTTGCAGACCCTACACTACTAGTAAAGTGTCTACTGACAGATTGTGATGAGAGCTGTGGACAAGAAGCCACAGCAGATGGAGTCTAAGAGAGCGATCAAGTTACTCATGCATAGAAAGGGAAAGGGAAATGCTGCAACTGAAATGCATCTCATATGCTCAAAGCCCCCCTCCCTCCCTTCCCCAACATAAAAGTCAGGAGCTCTTCTGCTTGTATTAATTTTACCTGCACAACTCCACCGGATTCACACCAATCATCATACAGATTCCACGGAAAGCAGAGTCCTTTTCTTCATTGTCCCTGATGTTCCTTAATGATGTACACCTGTAACAGGATTCAGATCATGAAGGCTTGTTCATATTTCCTGGGCAAAACAGACTGCCAGAACCCACAATTACAGCTATCAGAATTCAACCCCCAAAATAAAGGAAAACACTTTTTTTTTTTTTTTTTTTGAATAGCACCAGAGCACTCAGAGGTTAGGTTACCCTTGTTAATCTAACCATAGGGACATAAAACCAGATGTTTCACCCTAGGGTTACATTAATACCTAGATTCAGTTCACTAACCACACATAGGAAGACTCTCGCAGTCCTCGGTGGGATGGGGTGTCAAAGTGCACACCACAAATTAAGCCACAGAATGGAAGACTGAGAACCCAAAGAGGAATTATATATACCTACTGAATTCTGCTGTGTGTAATTTCTGTTCATAGGCTGATTTCGCCACATATCGAACTCTAACCCGATGCATGACACCACCACCCTGTGAGCAGCTTCCATATCTCCCACAGCAATACTCGTCTAACCACGGGTCATTCTGCTACATCACAAGAAGGCTAGAGACAGTCATTCACTGAGAAGACTTGAGACTGTAAAGACTGCAATTCATATGGAGATTCTGGTCCAGGCCGCTCTCCTAAAGGCAAGACTATGGCTTTTTGCAGATCATAAGGAGTTTTCAGATGTTAGCATAGCACAAGTGGTTATGGAAGTCCCAAACCAGGCCACCTATGTATTTTACCCCGATGAAACAAAATACAGAAGTTACAAATCAGATGTATGTATTAGATGTAATGAAGGTCCGGGCACACTAATACACATACTTTGGCACTGCCCCAAAGCACATTTCCTATGGCAGATCCCCTTCTAGGCGTTGACAAAGCCCTCACTCCACCAATTTGTACCACTGAGGACTACAATAACCACCTTGTAGGGGCACAGAAATACCATAGGCACATATTGCTGCCTGTGCCAAGAAAGTGTTAAGACACTGGCTACATCAAGATATACCACCGTATTCAAGAGTGGCATGCCAAACTCGTTTGCCTTGCAAGCAGGGAAATCTACAGCCAGTATGAAGTTATGAACAATGGGGAAAGCTGTATGTTCTCATGATCCTAGGCAGAGCAGCAACCGACTTTACAGTTGCAAATTTAATACATGAGTAAAGCTATATTTATAGTGCATCAGAATCCTGCATCATAGCTTTGGCAGAGATAATTATGGCTTTGACACACTGGCATCTATAATTTTATTCCAGCTGTAATGATGGCATAGAAAAAGTACAGTTACGTAAGAACTTACCATAACAGTAGATCTTCAGAGGCGCTTGCAGTAGGTAATTACATATAGGACTGACGCCACCGCGGCAGGACCCCATGGAAAATTTCTAGTTAGCAGTCCTGCATGGGACCGCCTCATCAGGTGACTGGCGCCATACGACGCCGGTATAAAGGGGCGTCCCAGACACCGCTTCCAGTTCTTTCCCGCCACAGGCGGACGGAGAGAAGCAGACATTTCCCAATGGAAAAGGAGCTGAAAAAGCCTAGGGGATGGTGGATGGAAAGGATTTACTGCAAGAGCTCTCTCAAGATCTGTTACGGTAAGTTCTACGTGAATTGTACTATCTTACTTAGAGGGCTCTTGCAGTAGGTAATTACATATAGGACAGAATCCCAAGCAGTCTGGAACAAATGAAAGGCACCGGAGGAGGAACTACTCCAAAAATAGCCAATAATCTAGCAGGTCTCAAGAAAGGAGGCCTTGCAAGACAGCTAACCGAGCCTACTCTACGGCGAAAGGCAATGTCCAAACCGTAGTGTCTAGTAAAGGTATGGACTGAAGTCCAAGTGCGGCAGCACAGATGTTTGCCGAGACACATTCTTGAAACAAGCCACAGAGGCTGCTACTCCATGAGTGGAGTGACTTCTGACTTGACCCAGTAGGGTCTTGTTGTACTTGTCATAACAGAAAGTGATGCAATGGGCCAACCATTTTGATGGGCATTGCTTAAAGGTCTTGCCTTTGGTCCCATTGTACCCGAACATCCACTGGGTTACCCGCATGTGGAGACGGGCTGAGCAGGACTGTTGCAATGGCCGCAGCCATGTGTCCAAGCAGGCAAAAGGACCAGTCTGGCTGGGATGGTCTTCGCCGATAACTCCTGATGAGGGATCCATGTGTTCCGCTTGTCCGTGAAGGAAAGCTTTCCTCTGACGGTGTCCAGAACTGCTCCGATGAACTGCAGCATCTGGGACGGAACCAGGCGTGACTTCTCGTATTGATGAGAATGCCCAGAGTCTCGAACAGAGACTGGGTACAGTGAATGGCAGACATCAAGGCCTCCGGGAGGCGCCATGAGAAGCCAATCGTCCAGGTAGGGGAACACGTAGTGGCCCTGTCTCCTCAGAGACGCGGCTACGACCGCCATGCACTTCGTGAATACCCGAGGTGCCAATGACAGCCCGAAGGGAAGAGCTCGGAATTGATAATGGTGGCCCTGAAACTCAAAGCGCAGAAACCTCCTGTGCGCCTGAGCGATAGGAATATGCAGATAGGTGTCTTGCATGTCCAGAGATGCAAGAAATACGCCCTGCTTCAGCATGGGAATCAGGCCCGGGAGGATCACCAAGCAGAAGTGCTTGTAAGCGACCGAAATATTGAGATCACTGAGGTCCAGTATTGGACAGAGGTCCCCTGTTTTCTTTGGAACCAGGAAGAAGTGAGAATAGTATCCTAGTCCTCTGGTTCCGTGTACGTGTCTAAGGCTTTTCCAGAAATGCGGCACTTCCTGCTGTATGAGCAGGGCATGCTGATCTGAATAATGGGAAAGCAGGAGGTCTTGTAGGTGGGCTATCTACAAACTCTATGTAATGGCCATTTTGATCAACTGTAGAACCCACCTGTCGGTGGTGATAGATTGCCACACTGAAAGGTGGTGATCGGCGCGACCCCTACTTTCTTTGCCCGTTGATCCTGAGGAGGGTGGGGCCGGAAGGAGTCATGCTGTGGCAGCATTTGTCCCTGCAGGCTGGGCCGACTGAGTATCGTTGGCCTCTGCCTGAGACGACTTGTCCCTAGACCTTTGCGTGAGAAATTGCCCTTCTGCCTGCTGGCGGGAACGCTGCTGCTGCCTTTGTAGCCGGTCACGAAACGGCTCTGGTTCCTACGAAGGAACCAGGCCTAGACCTGTACGTGGCTTGTACAGATCAGACTGCCTTCCCTGCGTCTTGGAGTTTGGTGATAACCCTCTCGGAGGCTTCACCAAACAGCACCTCGCCATTATATGGGACGTCTAGAATATTTTTCTGAACGTCCGGGGTAAATCCGGAGACAAACGCCTGAGGCTGCAGCTCTGGCCGAAGAGTCCGCAGAATCATATGCGGCTCTGAGCACTTGGGTCCCCACATCTGACCCAGCGCGGAGGAGGTTTAAGAGCTCCGCTCTGGTCGCCATCGGAAGCTTTTCAACCAGGTCCTGGCCCTGTTCCCAGGGACATTCTGGAACTGAACCATATGGGTAAGATAGTTCAGTGACCTGATGGCGCAAGTAGCAGTTGCGTACGTGCGCCTTCCCAGGGCATCCAATTGCTTGGATTCCTGGTCCGGTGGCTGAGTGCTCATATGCTGTGGTCTCTGAGACCAGTCATGTGAAGCAGTGATGACCAGGGAATCAGCCAGAGGGTGGTTCGCCACATACTGGTCCTCCCTAGGGGCCTTGTATGGCGGTCAGCCTTCTTGCACCCAGCGGGAATGGAATGCGGATGTTCCACACAGCCTTGGTGACATCCGCGAAGGTATCCATCAAGGACAGCACTACCACAGGCTTGGTCTTTGCCAAAGGTAGTGGGCAAGGCATGTTGTTGCTCGGGGTCAAGCTCCTCAGCATCCCACCCATGTTTTCCTGGATGTGCCTCATGATCTCGGCAAGAGAGGGATCATCCGGAGGAGACCTGGGTAAGTCGTGTGTGTCAGGAGAGGGAATGCTGAGAGGTGGTGGTGATCTGGAATACTCTGACGTATCCAACCTAGAATCCTCCCCTGGAGTGTACCGGCCGCGTCTGGTTCTTTTGGGGCTGGGTGACCGTGAGGGGGATCTGGAGGGAGGCCTTCTCCTGTCGGTAGATCTACCCCTAGGAGGTGGAGTTTGCTCTTTGGGGGATGGAGGTCGTCCTACTGGCCCCTTAGGTGGAAGAGGGGGCATAGGCGGTGAAGGAGTAGGAGGATGACGTGCGGGGACCACATCCTTCTTGATGGTGTCCCACCAAAAGGTAAAGAGCTCCTTTACCTCCGCAAGGTTCATACCTGACGACAGACCTGGTGCCGGTGGCCTGTTACTGGGGTCAGGCGTCGGGTCCCCGTGGGAGCCCGGCGTCCTCGATGTCGCCCGCCTGGTCTTCGGGCTGCGTGGCGTCCTCCTGTGAGTCCCTCCGATTGGGATCCCGGCGCCGTGCGAGACACAGTCTGCTCCGGGGTAGCCCGGCGTCAGTCCCCGCCAACGCCTTCGGACCTGGCGAACGCCTGGCTGGCTAATGGTGTCTAGCCAGTGTAGTTGGTTCCCTGTGAGTGCCGAGGTGCTTGGCCGACGTCGGGTCAGACGTCCATTTGAGGGACGTCAGGGTCCTTAGTTTTCCTGGGTGCCGGATCAGGACCTCGGGGTGGTTGGGAGACTGACCTGGAGTCGGTATCCCGGTGACGGGAGGAAGATGATTGTGGCGCTCACCTGACTTCGAAGAGGCCTTGGAAAGTGTTGAAGCAGAGGTCCTCGAAGTCTTCAGAGGCTGGAGCGATGAAGAACCGCTAGAGGACCTGACCTGGACCAGGGGAGGTTGCGACCGAGCCCTGGAGGGAGAGCAGTCCGATTTAGAGCCGGAGCGTCGGGAGTCCGAGGCCCGTGTAGGAGACCTGACCTTGCCTTTTCCCGGTGCTTGTCCTGGTGTTTATGGGATTTGCTTGAAGATTCTCCCCGGGAGGAAGGTTCCTGGTCCATGCTTTTCAGCTTTTCTTCTAAAAGAAACGCCTGAAGTGCCTTCTGACGGCAGATCCTGGTGCGGCTGTTAAAACCCTGGCAAGAGGAGCAGGCCTTGGTATCGTGGTCTGAGCCTAGGCAGCACATGCAGGACGAATGGGGATCCTTGAAGGGGATCTGTTTGCCACAGGCGCACTTCGAATGGTGAACCTCTAGAGATGGAGTTGGAGAGGACATCAGTTGAGCAGAGCCAAAAAAGGACGAAAATATTTGTAGTTCTGTAGTCGTACGCTAGAAAGGAGACAGAGAGGCCAATGCTGGAGTCTCGACGGGAAAAGAACTAGGGATTATGGGAGGACCGCCTCCTTATGTACTATGCCCGATGTCGGGGGCCGGACAGACGTCAGAGGCGGTCCCCGCTGAAGACTGCTAGCTAGAAATTTCCGTGGGGTCCTGGCGCCTGCCGGCCTCAGTCCTAAAGGTGTAACCTGCTGCAAAAGCTGTTTCTCGAAGTAAGATCCTGAGCTTCCAAGCGGTAAGGGAGATCTGGCGTCATGGGGCGGAGCCAAGAGTTTTACCACCCACGTAGGTGAGAGGAGCCAGCTTGAAGACCTTCGGGCAAGATTTAAAGCGGCAAGGAACCTGCCAGACAGTGTGGATGAACATATCCATGTCCCTAGAAATCTTCTTTCCAAACTGGTCCATCTGCCTCGACTGTCAGGAGAAGAGGTGTTCATGTGCTTTGGAGTTGAGGAGCGATTATGAGCCGCAGAGATGACCACAGAGTCAGCCTTGGGATGAACCTTCAAGAACGAGGCATCTTTCGGCACCCGGTGAAGCCTGTCCACACATTTGGGGACAGCCGGGAGGGTACGAGGCATCTGCCAGATGGTAGTAGTGAGGTGCCGTCCAGGGAGGAATGGGGACCGGAGACAGAGATTCTAGGTCGAGATGCTCTGCCAGTCTCTGTCTCATGGGGTCCTGTTCCTCTAACTCCTTCATGGACCTCAACAAATCTGAAAAGGCAGGGTCCTCTGGTGGGGACTTCGGGGACTCCTTGCCTTTCGTGTCCTCCGGAACCTCCTCAGAAGAATCGTCCACCCCCTCTGAACTATAGTCGTCTGCCTCCTCGACAGGACGACGTCTGGTATCTGGGAGGGAAATGTCCTGCAGAGTCTTCCCAGAGATATGGGCAGTGGTAATGGAAGAGCTGCTCAGGGAAGGAGACCTGGGAGACCACGGTTGCGGGAGCCTAGTCTCCAGGTCCCAGTCCACCCTGACCATGCCCCTGCCACCAATACTGGATTAAAGCCTTGAAATCCGGGGTGACCGGAGGAGGACGGGGTGGTGGTGGAGTAGGCAGAGGCTGAGTGGGAGGAGGAGGAGGAGCAGGAACTGGTGGAGGATTACAACCCTAGAATCCCTGAAAGTGCAAGTAGGGATTAGATCCAGGGTAGAACTGCCCAAAATTACTCCAGTCCGGAGCGGGCCCCTTGGGTAGTAGCCCCCAGGATACCCTTGCAGGTAATGCGGGACAGTTCAGGGTCTGGTATAGATGCCAGTTGTCAGATCTGGTGCGTGGGTACCCATGTCAGACCCACTGCCAGGTAAGTAGGGCAAAGGGTCCAGCGCCGGACAGCCCATGTCAGGGGAACCAACGATGGGACCGCACCACCTGATCCGGGCCGCGGAAGGGGTCTGGTGTCTGATCTGGATGAAGAGGCCCTGGTGGCAGGACCTTATCTGGTGTCGGGGCCAGAGGCAGAGACCGGACAACTGGTCCCAGCTGCGTACTGCTGTCAGAACAACTGGCGCCTGAGGCGTTGGGAGCCCACTAGAAGGTTGAGGAGGGGCCTATATAGTAAGGCCAGAAGGCCTAGAGGAGCCTCCTTCTCCTTGACCCTGAAAGGGACAGCAGAGCAGACCCCGTGGCATCGACTGAGTCGAGGGTTCTCCGTGGTCCCTGAGGTACCGCCGAGAACTGGCGGGTACAGTCGAGGAAGGAGGAGGAGAAGGAGGGAGGCGGCTTTCTCCCTCTGGTCCCCGCTTGGACGTCCGAGTGAGGCACTGTCAGGCCCAGATGGGGAACTGTACCTGTACGGGTTGTCCAGGACAGCCGACTTATTGACTGGAGCCGGGTGAGTACCCACTGCCTGGGTAGTCGTCTTACCGGCCACTGTGCAGTCCCCAGAGGAGCCGGGGATTGACTTATTGGCCAAGGTGGTGCAGTCCCTGGAGGAGCAGACGGCCGACTGACCCGCCATAGATTTACCGTTCTTGCTGGGCGGTGGCTGGGCCTTGCTCGTTGAGGGCCTGGCGTCGTCCGCGGGGCGCTCCCGCTCCCTGGATTTCTCTTAATATTTTTTAGGAGAAGCCTTTTCAGACAAAGAATATCTAAGCCGACCCATTTTCTTCTCGAGAGAAGCCAGGCAGGCTTTTAGCAGATGGGCCTCCAAAGCCTGCTGTCTCCTCTTTTTTGTGGCCTGATTGAAGGTCGGACACTCAGGGCAGGAGGAGACTGGATGGTCCAGGCCTAAACAGAGGACGCACTTGAGGTGACTGTGTGGGATCTGCCGTGACAAGGACAAGCACTTCTTTGGAGAAGACATCAATAATAAACATGAAATTAGAGGGAAAATTAGCGAGGGACATTCCGAAGCAAGACACTTTCGACGATCGCTATCTGGAAGTCTGCTATGCGATTGACATGAGACGACAGCGGGAAAGAAATGAAAATTACGTACCTACCGTAATTCTTGATCTTCTCTTGTATCTTCACCATTCATTAATTCCTGGGTGTAAGCCGGACGCGCACCCGTCACGAAACTTTTTTTTTTTAAACTTTGGCTATGGCACCGCCCTTGAGTAGCGTCATGCGAGGCGGCCGTTAAAGTGACAACCGACTCCTCCTCCAACTGAGTTCTGTGAGCGAGAGGCAAAGGCGAAAGCAGAGAATAGAGATAGCGAGGCAAGATAGCCAAGGATAGCAAAGCAAAGAAGAATGAACTGAAAAAGGAATAAGCCGATGGAGGAAGGACAGAGGAGATAAGAGTATCCCAACCTAGGGACTGCAGGGCCTCCTTACCTGGGCGACTCTAGGAGGAGAGAAAAGGAAGGAAATGAGAAAGATGAAGAAGAAGAAGAAGAGAAGAGAGATGGGATGTTGAAGGGACCAGAATGCCCATCGAGCATAGATTGGCTTATAGCTGAAGGCTGACTAACAGGGAAGCAAGAATCCCGGAGATAGAGCTGAAGAGAAGGTTCACCAAACCCGCTAGACAGACTCAGGAGGGCATAGTCCTCATCTTCAACATGCCATTGTTGTTGATACCCCTTGGGCTCCTGGCCACGAAGGTCTTTAACCGGAGGACACCCGAGGAGGGAAGAATAAACCCCAGGCAGCATGAGAGCGCTGCTCAGGGGTTTAGAAATGGAAAATGTAAGCCTTTCAGGCGTTTTTAAGCATAGAAGTGGGACTCAGACGGACTCGCCAAGGCAGGCCAGAGGCTTAGGCTGGCTGGGATTGGTTATGGTCAGTACTGCTCTTCTGTAAAACTGTCCAGGAGGACACTTGAAAGGAAAAACCAATCATCAAAATCTCACGAGAAGGGCTGCCTGCCCTCTCATGTCCCTTCTTGTTTGTTTTCCTTTTTTTTTTTTTTTTAAGATAATCATTTGCAGGCTAGGAGCATGACCCCAATACCAAGAATGCCTATAGCAGTCGAAGAGAGTTCCCTCAGCATTTTCCTTTTTTTTTTTTTTTAGAAAAAAAAAAAAAAAGAACAAACGTGCCGTTCCTCAGCTCTGCAAAGCAAGAATTAGAGAAGGGAGGGTTTTGATTCTAAGGCATAACAGCTGGAGCACAGGATTGCAGGATCAAAACTGAATAGCCTGAGCCAGGCTAAACCCCAGAGGTATCTCGCACGCAGGATGGCAAGATATAGTTGTGCAGTTTGATCGCCAATGCAAATCCACTGAGATGGCCCAAGAATCTTAGCGTAAATAATTTTTCTGGAGAAATAAGAACCCTCCCCAAGATATAGTTTTTTTTTTGGAAAAATTGAGCAACTCTTCCTATCTTCTATAGATTTTTTTTTTTTTATATTTATTTTGCAGAGAGGAAGGAGGCGGAGGTGGAGAAGCCACAGGAAGAGGCCACTGAGGGATGGTGGGTGGGTGTAAGTAATGAATGGTGAAGATACAAGAAAGATCAAGAATTACGGTAGTGCGTGAATTTCTATATCTTCCCTTGTCAATCTTCACCATTCATTACTCCTGAGGTGATACAAGCTCCTCTTCCCTGGGGCCATGCCCTGAGGGAACAAGACCCCAGCCTTCTGCTGGTGAGAAACAGAAGGAGAAGACCCTGGCTTATTCAGAAAGCCTAAGTGGGGGAAGAGCTAGGAGGTGCCTCCGAGGGCGAGGAGAAGGAGGAGCCCCTGTAAAAGTCTCCTAGCTCTAGAGGAGAAAAGCGGGTCCCGAGGCGGAGCGAATCACCCCACGCCCGGGCCAGGGTGACAACCTAGAGAGACGAAGCCATGCCGTCCGCCTGATGCAGATCGCTGTCCTCGCAAGCCTGGAAGCCACCTCACTGGCGTCATAAGATGCCCTTGCTTGGTGTCTTGCCAGCTCCAGGCCTACCGCGGAGAGGGCAACGGCTTGTCTGGTTTGCTCCGTGTCAGGCATTGATGCCAACAGCTGGGACATCATCGACCACAAATGCCGGTTGTAGGCAGCATGGTGAGCCTGATGAGGTGCAATACAGGCACTCGCACGAGAAGAAGAGAACACTCTTCGCCCCAAACGGTCGAACTGGAGAGAGTCCGCATCCAGTGGGCGGTCGTGCGCCAGGCAGTGGCGCCCAGAAGGAGTATCTAGGTAAACCAAACCAGAGGGCGGGTTGGGAAGGGAACCTAGAGACTCTGAGGGGGCACAATACCTACGCTGACAGTCAGCCGGGGCTGGAGAAGAAGAGGCTGGGGACTGCCAGGACCGGATAGACGCCTCCTGGAAGGGGATAGGCCAGGAAGGTACCACCAAATGCTGGGCACTGAATTCACCAAGGAATTCTCGCGTCTCCCGTTGGGTATTGTCTCTCCGAACATAGGAAATCCGGAGATCCCTCACCATCCTCGAGAGGAAACGCTGATATTCTGTGAAATCAGCATCGGAGGAAAGATGAGCAGGGGGTTCCTCTCCCTCAGAGGAGGGAGGCGAGGATGATGGGGGCTGGAATGTCCAGAGGATTCCTGCCACGTGGGGAGAGTCGAAAGACCCACTCATGCATGTATCTAACATATGAGGGAAGGGGCCAGAGAACCCTGAACTGCTCCCAGGATAACGGACCAGAGGGACCGACATGGCCTGGGAGGCGGGGGTGTGAAGGCAGAGAGATGGGAGAGGGCACCTCCGAGGAGGCAACTGCTCTCTACGAGGGCTCTGGAATCCGGGGAAAGGAGCCCTAGTAGGAGGGATCCCGGATATCAGACCAGGCCGCAGAACGGAACTCTGGGGAAGCGGAGCCTGGAAGAGCCCTGGGGGAGAACCTCCCCTGTGACGACGCAGGGACTGCATGGATCCAGAAGGGCAGTCTGCACAAACGCCGCCGGAGGACACCCTAGAACCCTGGAGGGAGGGGCGAGGCTCTGCACTACGGCTCCTGGTCACCCCCCCTGAGGTGGCCAAAGAAGACCGAGTGACAGACCCCCTGCACCTCAACCCCTCGGACTCCGAGAGGGCCCTCCTCCTCACCACAGCGCCCCTGTCCCTAGAGGGGGCAACAGCACCCCGGGGGGTAGCTGTCACCGGGCCTCCAGAGAGGGGAGCCTCCCCCTCCGTCACCCCCACGCCTGCCCCCGGGCTCCCGGCCACCCCCAGCCGGGGAACCCTCAGGAGACGACGGTAGGGGGGACAGAGGGAGGGGCCCGCTGCGCCGCCTGGCACCCCTAGCCACCGGGGACCCAGACCCCGAAGAGTGGGGGTGCCAGGATGGGTCCACGTCCGAGTCATCGCCCTCCGAGGAGGACGAGACCAGCTGGACTTGATGCTGGCCACCCAGGGTCCCGAGGCCGCCGAACGGCCCCGTACCAAGGGCGACGCCGCGCCCCCACGCCGGTAGCAGCCAGGCCTAATTCCACTCCCCAATGGCGCTGCAGGCCCGCACCGCCTGGAGGAAGGACAAGGCCCACGGCGCCCTGCTGGGCGTCGAGGCGAGCACAGCCGATGCGGTGCCGCCTATGTCCATCAGCGCCGCGACGCAAAGCGGCACCGCCGATCACCGCGCCGCAACGGTGCCGGGATCCGAAACGGCGCCGAAAGGCGGCGTCGAGGGTCCACCCGAGCCAGGCCCAAAAGTCGAGGGCCTCGACACGGTGGGAGCCTGCACCTCCGAAGAGGTGACTGCCGAGGCGGTGTCCGCGTCGCAGCCCCGGGAGGGACTACGATGCTCCCCCAACACCGCAGAAGAGGCCTCCTCCTCGGCAAGAATAGACGAGGAGACCCCCTCCTCCTCGGACCGTATAGGCCGGGGAGGACCGAAGACCCTGACCTTGCCCGAGAATCCCGAGCGGCGCGATCCCGGTCGGCGGGGCCTTGCCGAGCTTAAACGCTGGATTTCGAGGACGCCGCGTCCATCGAGAAACAGGCGTCGCACGAATCCATATCATGGTTGGGTCCCAGGCAACGAAGGCAAACGTCATGCCGGTCCGAGACGGAGAAATGCCGGCCACAGGAGCACCGACGTATAGGGGCGCAGCCCGTCTTAGAAAAGTGCTTAGCTCCCGAACCGGACATAACGCGAAATTAACAAGACTAAAACACAATAGGAAACACACCCGCGCCATAGATAGAAAAAGGAACAGTCTTACCGGATCGGCCGAAAAGCGAAGAAAAAACCAGGAGTCGCACACTACCACGCAGTTAAGGACGCCACACGCCGAGCAGGTGCGCTTCGACGGCGGAGAAAACAGAACTGAGTTGGAGGAGGAGTCGTCACATTAACGGCCGCCAGCGCATGACGCCACTCTCGAGGCAGTGCCATTATGCCAAAGTTAAAAAAAAGCTCCCGTGACGGTGCGTGCCTCCGCTTACACCCAGGAAGTAATGAATGGTGAAGATTGACAAGGGAAGATCTGGAGGGTGGGTGTGGGGACTGCCCACTATATACAGTTACACTGACGTCGGTCACGTGTTGGGAGGGCGGTCCCCTGTCAGGTATTGCTAGAAAGTCTGCCATGCAGCCCAACGCCAGGTGGTGCCAGTCCTGTATGTGATGACCTACTGAAGAAACCCTCTCGAAGTAAGATCAATATTTTCTATACAAAGCCCTGCCTACCTCTATATTAGACCCTCTGCCTACGTTATACCCTATGGGTGAGGTTCAAGTTAACGTGGTGCCACCACACTAACACACCAGCCAACGAGAGGGTGCTCAAGAAGCAGATCTGTTCCCTCCTGGGATCCAAACCCTCCCCACACACTTTGGAGTTAGGCAGGTATTTTTTAGACTGCATTTTTCCCCTCCCTGCTGCTGTCATTTCCAGGGATATATCCTGCTCTGGCAGTGGCCCTCAGGGAAAAAAAAAAATGGCAATTTTCTCCACCCCACCCCTCAGCAACCTCCTCTTTGGCATGAGGAATGCCTGCTGGCTGCGGCATGCACAGCCTCACAACTCCCTGGCCTGCCTGCATGGGTCAATGGAGTCTGAACCCGCCGCCAACCCTCCCTGTCCAAGGCACACTGCCAGTTATCGGCTTTTAGCATGGCCACTCTGATGCAACAACTACAGTCCACTTTGGACTCTGGTCACAAGCATGGTAGCACACTGCGCTGCCACCAGATCGGTGTGGCCCCCAGGCTGTATTCTCCAATTCATTTTTGGGCTCCTGTCAAGTGTCCAGAGTGGGAAGCTTAGCCATCAGTCACTGCTTTCTGTCTGTGATGCAAGAAGCACACTCAAGCTCAACTCTGTAGCATGCCCCCCTTCCCCATTTTGATTTCTGCCTCGCCAGCCTAGAGCTGGTACCTAGACTAAGCACCACATTTTCCATGCAGAGTGTAAACCAGAGTAGGTGAAAAGCATCTGGCCCACATGGATGGAAGGTAAAGGAAAGGAGGTACCTCACCTTGTAAAACATGTCCTTCAGGTCCTCCTTGGGACTCACCCAGGAAGCAACAGCATCACAGAAGAAGATAAAGTCCTTTACAGAGAGAGAGAGAGAGAACAAAAAGCACACAAACACATTCATCAACAGTTGATGTCCATACCTTATGAAGTAAATGCAGACAATATGTAGAGTTATAGCTACTAGATGCAGAACAGTGAAATGAGGAACACCTCCGTCCTGGCATCACTTCAGGAAAGTTCCAGTAAATGTGCTTTCTAGGGATCTAGGTTCCATCTCCGGTGTGTGTGTGTGTGTGTGTGTGTGTGTGTGTGTGAGAGTGTGAGAGAGAGAGAGTGTGAGCAAGCAAATTTCTAGCTAGTTTTGAATACCTAGCAGTAGCTAGGGTGACTCAAGCCATTTCTGGTTTCTTCAACAGTTCTGCCTGGACATACTGTTGGTTCTTCTGTGCCATTTCCCACATCACTACCAGTGTTCCCTCATGCTGGGATCCCATTGTGTCCGTCTCTTGCCCCATTCCAGGACTCACCTGGAAGTGCCTTCACTCAGCAAGCCTATCCCAGTGAAAAATTTGAAATAGTCTAGGCTACCCCAGTAGTGGGCCAAACTTGGGACCACGCAACTAAAATCCACAGGAGGCCAGCATTACAGTACATGGTTTCCATTGCATCATCAAGCCAAAGGATGAATGAGAAGCAGTCTGTACTTGCGCTACGGTCAGATGGCACAGAGGTCTTTTGCCACTGATGTCACTAATCCCTGCAACTTTCAACACTAAACCTCCATCTCACACACATACATACACCTGTAAGCTTTAAAGAGCCTCAGACTCAAGGGACATTCCTTCTTATAGCTTCCATTCTCTAATGATCCCCCTTTCTCATAACTATGTAGTGTCATGAAAACAGGGTCACTGTCCTTTTAAGACCATCTGCTCTGGCTGCTTGTCCATACCAGACAACATTCTCCACTGAAACTCCAAGGAAGATTTAGAGACGATCCTTAGCTGCAGCACTTTGAAGATCAAATTGTAAAAAAAGAAAATAATTAAACTCCTGTAAATAAAAACACTTCCTGAGGAAACATTTTCCTGTACACCAGCTAGGACAGACAGATAAAGGGAGTCTGGAAAAAGACCTGCCTTAAGATTTCAGAATGTTTTAATCTGTTCGAAGCAGCAGGGAAGACAGCCCATACCTGCCTATGAGACCCAGCACACAACTCCACTTAAGACATTATAATTCTTACCACATCATAAAATATGGAAGCTGATGGCACTTCAAGAGCCGTATGACCCATCCAGTCTGACCTTTTTTGCTGTACTGCTTACACTGTAGACCCCTTCTGTTTATCTGCCTGATGTACAAGTCTGTAGCCTTTACTATACTCTTATTCTGGCCCAATCTATTTCTATCCTACCTGTGCCAGCCAAACTGTTTGAGAAGTTAATCCATGACCAAATACAAACACTACCTTGAGATGCACTCCCTCATCAACCCCATGCAGTCAGGTTTCCACTCCAAGCATAGCACTGTCGCCGTCTTGGTTAAAGTCACTAATGACTGGTTTTCAGCCTTAGACCGTAAACACACCACTACCGCACTCTTTTTGGATTTAAGGCATTTGATTCCGCTGACCATAATACTCTACTGGGTAAGCTTGCTAGCGTCAGACTGGGCCCAAACGTAGTAAAATGGTTTAAATGCTACCTCACGGATAGGCATCAGCAGTTTGAAGGTAGAAGGACTTGCCTCCACTTGTGTATGAATTAGTAAAGGTGTGCCACTAGGCTCCATATTGGGCCCATTACAGTTTACAATATACATCAATATGACCTAGGCCAAAACATTATCAATGCCAAGCTCCATTTCTATGCAGATGACATGGTACTCTACTGCAAGCCCAGACCCAGATACAGACATGCAAACACTACAAGATGAGTTCAACCTATTACAAATCAACCTCCATGCATCCAAGTTACTTCTGATTGCAGCCAAAACCAAATACATGTTCTCACAGAAACCAAGCCCCACCTCCCCAGTATCTGGCATCAACACACCAACAAAATAACCTGTATGCACCTTTAAATACCTAGGCATGTGGTTGGACAATAAACTCACATTTAATGCTCACAGATGCCCTCTGCAAGAAGCTACGACAGAAACATTTATAAAAAGTGCCGAGCCACACACCTGGGCAGCTTAGATGTCCTCTACCATTGAGCTCTCCGCCTGCTCCTCACACATCACTGCCTCCTTAATACTTTCTGTGACACTGCCTTATCGGAGGTGGAAATAATTTAAGACAGTGATGCCAGGAACCCTTTAGGTTTTTCCTGGGTTTGACATGCTGTCTTTTGGTTTTGTGGAGGTGACCAGAGAGAGCCGGACCACTCACCCCACTTTTCCTTTTTTTTTTTTTTTTAAAAGCCTGAATCACCCTTCTCAGGTTTTTGTAAGTAACATCAATTTCACACTAGATTTGGAGGGTGTTGGCTGGTCAGTGCCTGAAGCACCCTTATTTGGTCTGTTTTGCAACCTTTCTAGTCCTTTATTCCACTGTTAGTGGAAGGAATTTCAGTTCAGAGACAATCACTGACTCACTATATCCAGGACCACTTGTATGTGGTGCCAGAAATACCCTGCTGAGGGCACTCGGATACTAAGGCGCAGTCGCAGCCTGACAGAAAAAGGGGCTTGCTGGTATATATCTCCACCTTTTCATGTAAGCCTCTGTCTTTTCTCCAAAGAGGAAATACCTCGACTGGAAAGTCTATAACCTTGGTTTGGGTATCCTGATGGAGGTCTGTGAGTCGCAGCCAGGCAAACCTCCTCTGAACCACTGTACTTGCCACCCATCTGGCATCAGCCACTTGAACTGTTATTTGGCTACTCCCAAACAAGATTTAGCAGTTTTCAGCTAGACCATTTGACAGGGGAGTCTGGGCCTTGGCTGACACGGGCCGACTACCATAGTGACTTTGGTATTGACATAAGCTTGCAACGTCTGTGCCTGCCCTGATGGCCAAGGAACTTGATAAATATCCCTTTTTAAAACATGTCAATTTTTCCTGAAATCCTTGTTAAGAGGAAAGGATGCCAGGGGTATCTTTGCCTTGTCACAGGCTGTAACTTTACCCACTCCTTGGTGGATAGGGGTGGGGAATACATTTCAGTTCCCTCCTGTCCAGCTCAAATTTCTTATACACCCTCATTCAGAGGGAACAGAGCTTGGAGTTTGTAAAATCTTTAAAGTACCTTCCTGAAGAATTTTATTCACAACAATGGGAAGCTTTTAGCTGGCGGCCAGCCCAATCTTTCTCACCAATGTGAAGAATGAGGAATAATCCTTAGATGTTCTGTGGGAGAGAACTCCTATTCAGAGGAAACCTCAGATTCAATAGGTTCTCCATTTCATAATTCAGGGATTTATTTAACTCTAAAATTGATTAGCGTTTTGTTCATAAAAGTGCTAAATCTTTGTGAAAATGCATAGCTCTTGCCTTACTGTGTTTAACAGCATTTCTAGAAAATTTAAATAAATACTTTCTGTAGTTCGTATAGTCTCACAAAAAAACTGCTAATCAATTATTTAAAACCCTGTAATTACATATTCTTCCTTTTAAATATTAGGAAGACTGCTTTGCAACAGTCTGCTGCCAAGAGACAGACAGCCCTTGTAAGCCTGAAAGTGTTCTTTAGCCGTTCCAGGCATTTCTCCACATATTTTCCCCAGGAAAGTTTACAAATTTCATTTAGGTGATCATAGCCAAGGGAAGCAACATACAAAGTACAATTACATTAAAACTTCCCGTAAAGCACAGTTATGTTAGAACTTCCCGTAAAGTACAGTTACGTTAGAACTTACCGTAAAGTACAGTTACGTTAGAACTTAACCTAACAGTAGATCTTCGAGAGAAGTTCTTGTAGCCGGCTATCACAATAAGGACTATGCCGCAGGCACTAAGACCCACCGGAAAACTTCTCAGCCAGCAATACCCAGCAGGAACTGCCACCCCAGCCCTGGTATAAAAGGGGGGGGCCCAACGCCACCCTCAGTTCCCCCGCCAAGACCCACGAACAAGCCCTGACAAGAGAAGGAGGCGAAGCCTGAAGATGATGATCTGCACACCTCATTTTGGGGGATGGAGGGCAGGAGTATCGCTTGCTGCAAGAGCTCCTTCAAGATCTACTGTTACAGTAAGTTCTAGTGTAACTCGAGTGGGGAGCTCTTGCAGAAGGCTATCACAATAAGGACTGAATCCCAAGCAGTCTCGCCAAGGAGGCATCCGATCCCGGAGGTGAAAGAGAATAAGCTGGACACAGCAAATCAAGACAAGAGTCCTGAAGGACTGCCAGGCTAAAGCCGCACGTTGTCTGGATGCAATGTCCAAGCTATAGTGCTTTACTAAGGTATGCACGAATTCCAGGTAGCCGCCGCATATGTACCTAATTGAGACATTCCGCAGAGCGGTGAAAGAAGCAGACACTCCTCTGGTGGAGTGACCACTAACCGGGCCCGGAAGGGGCTTATTGTGCTTCTCATAGCAGAAGGTAACGAGTGGAAAATCCACTTGGAAACGGTCTGCGTGGAAACCGGTTCACCGAAGTGTTGTGGCACAAATACAGGTTACTCACCTGTAACAGGAGTTCTAGGAATGGTATATGTTGTTCATCCACACTCATTGGCAGTATCCTTGCCGCTTTAAATCTTGCCGGAAGGTCTTCAAGCTTGCTCCTCCCACCCACCCGGGTGGTATAACTCTCGGCTCCGCCCCATGACGCCAGATCTGGCCCGCTGGAAGCTCAGGTTGTGCGTCGAAGCCGGGGAGGTCAGGTGGGTCGTGTGGATGAACAACATATACCATTCCTAGAACTCCTGTTACAGGTGAGTAACCTGTATTTCTAGGGACATGGATATGTTGTTCATCCACACTCATTGGCAGACTCCTAGCAGTTCTCCGGGAGGAGGGAGGCAAGACGCACACCCCATATACTTACTTGGGAAAGAGAGACTGGAGAACCGAGGCCCCAAAACCAGCATCCCGGCGTGACTCAAGGTCGATGTGGTAGTGGGTAATGAAGGTGTTTGCTGACTTCCAGGTAGCAGCCCTGCAGATTTCCTGGATAGGGACGCCCCTGGAAGCAGCCACTCTGCAGCAGTATGGCGGTAGAATGAGCTCTTATCCTCTGGGAGGCTCCATGCCCGCCAACTTATAGCAGAGATCTATGCAGGAGGTTACCCACCTGCTTATCGTCCGCTTGGCTGCAGGTCTGCCAGATGCGGCTTCAGCGTGAGGTGACAAACAGCTGGCGAACCTCTCCCAATTTCAGCCGCAGCGCCCTTATAATAAGCGACCTTCTAGGGTCCAGAGTATGGAGCCTATATTCGGCCTCCGAGGTGTGATTGGGGTAGAACACCGGCAGAGTCAACACCTGGTTAAGGTGAAACTCCGACACCACCTTCGGAAGGAATTTCGGGTGGGGGCGCAGGACAACCTTGTCCCTGTGGAAGACCAGGTAAGGAGACTCGATGGAAAGCGCCTGGAGCTCTCCCATCCTTCTGGCTGACGTGATAGCCACCAAGAAGGCGGTCTTCCACGACAGGTGAGAGAGAGCACACCTGTGCATAGGTTCGAATGGCTTGCCCATGAGCTTTGCCAGTGCCAGCAGTAGATCCCACGGAGGTGGGGTTCCCAGACTGAGGGAATGTGATCAAGGCCTTGAAAGCGCTGACCACCTTCTCCTGCGCGCACTGACTGCTCTCCCGGCCCGCGCCTGTAAGCAGAGATGGCTGCCAGGTGCACCCTTAGGGTCGTCGACCTAAGCCCTTGACTAGAAAGGGACCATAAATAGTCCAAGATGCTTGCCAAGGAACAGGAGGAAGGGTCCAAGCCCTGCTTCTGACACCAAATGGAAAACCTTTTCCATTTGAAGGCATAGCATTTTCTGGTCGACTCCTACGGGACGCCTCAACTACATTGAGGACCTCGTCGGAAAGACCCAAGGCCTGGAACTCTAGCGCCCAGGAACCAGGCGTCAGGTGCAGGGATTGAAGGTCCGGATGGAACACCTTCCCTGATTGACTGAGAGCAGGTCCGGCGAGCTGGAAGCTGCCAGAGTCCTGGAGCTGAGACTGAGGAGATCTGGGTACCAGAACTGGCGAGGCCAGTCTGGGGCTATCAGAATCACCTGCGCCTTGTCCCTCCTCGCCTTGAGAAGCACCTTGTGGATCAAGGGAAATGGGGAAAGGCGTAAAGAGGCCGGGTCCATTGCCTCAGAAGGCATCCCTGCAGCGAGCCCCTGCTGAGGGGGCGGCATGGAACAGACTCAGCCTGCCTCCATGGAGGCAAACAGGTCCACCTGAGGTGTGCCCCAAAGGAGAACAGATGCTGTACTACCTCCGGCAGGAGAGACCACTCGTGGGATGCAGCCCCTATCCGGCTCAGGGCATCGGCCAGGGTGTTGGAGGCTCCTGCACGTGAATGGCTAGGAGATCCGCTCCAGGCTGCTGCGAGTGACCAAATGCGGAGAGCTTCCTTGCATAGAAGCATGGAGGCGCTCCCGCCCTGGCGGTTTAGATAGTACATGGTCGTGGGTATTGTCCGCCTGACCGGACCACTTGACCCGGAGGAACGGAGCAAAGGCGGTGAGAGCTAGGCGGACCGCCGAGCTCCAGCAGGTTGATGTGGCATCGGGACTCCTGCGGGACCAGAGGCCATGAGCCCGTGTTCCCCAGATGGGCACCCCAACCCATCAGAGAGGCATCGGTCGACAGAGAGACCGGCGGCTCGGGCGGATGTAACGGGATGCCCTCCTGCAAATGATCTGGAACGGTCCACCACTGAGAGCTGCCCACATCCCCTGTGTCACCGACACAAGCTGGTCCAAGGATCGCAGCGCCAGACCACTGGCTGGCCAGTCCCCACTGAAGGGACGCATGTTCCAGCGGGCCCAACGGACCACGCTGGTACAGGCCGCCATGAGACCCAGGAGGCGCAGGAAGTCCCGGGGATGCAATTGCCCAACCAGAAATGATCGGGCAAAGGAGGAAAGAACCTCGGCCCTGTCCGCGGGAGCCGCTTCCTGGCTCGCAAGAGAGCCCAGCTGCGCCCGATGAATAGAATCACCTGCTTCGCTCGAGTTCGACTTGGCCTCATGATAAGGAGGCCCAGTTGAGAGCAGACCTGGAGGCCAGATCTCTGGACCACTCCGCCTCCTTCCTGGAGGGAGCTGCTATCAGCCAGTCGTCCAGGTAAGGGTACACCGGACCCCTCGGCGCAGGGAATGCTGTCACCACTGCCATGCATTTGGTGAAGACCCTGGAGCTGGAGACAAGCCGAAGGGCATGGCTTGGAACTCAAGAGAGATCCTTCCGCCTGAAGCGAAGGAATCTCTGGTGAGACGGACGGATAGGGACGTGAAAAACGCCTCCTGCAAGTCCAGAGAGCAGAACCACACGCGCTGCTCCAAGGATGGTATTATCTGAGCCAGAGTGACCATCCTGAAGGTTCGAGGACCTTAGGAACTTGTTTAGGTCGTGTAGGTTTCAGAATGGGGCGCCAGCCCGTCTGCTTCGGAACCAGGAAGTACCTGGACACAAACCCTGGGTCTGAAGGAGGGTCCACCACCTCTCTTACCACCTCCTTCTGGAGGAGGAGAGTGATGTCGCTCGACGAGCCGCCAGTGAGGCTGGGGATCTCAAGCCCCGAGGGCGACGGCTCTGAAGGGTGGTGCCTGCTCGATTCCAGAGGCAGGCCTCTTCCCACCACCTCCAAGACCCACCTGTCCGTGGTAACAGCGACCAGGTGGAACGGAAGTGCGGAGCCGCCTCTAATGGGGACCTAGGGTAAGGTGACGGGGATGGGGCGACACCCTCAGCCCGTCACTGGGCAGGCTTGGAGGAGGACCGGCCGAGGGACCTCCTGGGCCCTTTCCTCCCTGCCTCCTGTTAGAGGAAGCCGGCGCGCAGGTTTGGGATGCCAAGGCCGAGCCTGCTGGCCCTGGACGTTGCTGGGCCGCGCCGGGGCGCCAGAAGGACTAAAGGGCTTAGGCTGTGGTTTGCGGCCTTTGTCCTTCTGAGCGAAGAGACCGAGTCCAAGGTGGCATTGGACTCTCGATCCTCTGCAGGTGACCTTCCACCCCAGGGGTCAAGAGGTCAGTCCCCAAAAGGAACATCCGCCAACTTGTGCTGGGTATCCAAGTAAAGGTGGATATCCTCAGCCAAGCCCGCCGACGCGATAGCCACTGCGGCCGCCACCGATCTGGCACATGAGTCCCTATATCCAAAGCAGTCTGAGCTGCTGTTTGGCCACTGCCCTGCCCTGGTCCCGCACCTGCTTAACCGTAGTCTGCAGATCGGGCGGGAAGATGAGGATGACCTCATCCAGGGCCCAACAGGGCATGAGAAAATGTGCCATGAGGACGGCGAACTGGCCTGGACCGAACGAAGGCCGAGAAGGACGCAAGCGTGACTTTTCGCCCGACATAGTCCAATTTCTTGGACTCCTTGTCAGGAAGTTTGTCCACATCCTGGCGTTGTCTGGCGCGCCGAAAACGCTGTCGGTAACCAACCCCTCAGCAGAGGGTGTTCCAAAACCGGACAAGGAACCGACCGTGATACTTCCTGGCCATCCTGGTCAAGGCGCAGGGCAGGAAGCAGGGCGCTGCCAAAGTTCCAGTGCGGACCCACTATGGCCTCGCCACCGAAAGGCCTCCGTCGGAGAATCCCTCGGTCCAGAATCTCCGTGAGGGGATACCTGGCCTGCTTGGAACGGGTTCGAGCTCCATCCCGTAGACTCGTAGATGAGCCGAAGCAGTCCTAGGAAGGACGACGGGCTATCGCCCATTGACTGACCTCCTGAAGACTCCAAGTCCAGTCGCTGGAGAAGAAGGAGGAATCATCTTCGACTCGGAAGAGTCCTCGAAGAGCTGCCTCTGGCCTGAGCCACCTTCACCTGCCGAGGTCGGTCGGGAGTGAGGGTAACTGACAGCCGATGGGTAACCCTTAGCCGACCGAGAATCTCGGTCGGAGCCCCACTTGGTGGCTGTGAGGCGGAGGTTCCACCGAATCGGTGAGCAGCTGGTTTTGGCCAAACAACCGCCTGGTATAGGCTCCTGACAAGTCGAGGGGTTGTGTCGGCCGCCCGTGACAGCGCCATAATGGCCGGGAAGGCGCCGATCAGGTCTCTCGCCAGGAGGAGCTGTTGCAACATAAGGTCTCGCATCAGCCGACGCACTTACGCTGCCTTCCTCATCCGAGGAGGAGGACGAGACGCAGCGACGCTGCCATCATGGGGTGCCGAGACCGAGATCACTTAAGACGGTGGGAACGGCTGACCGCTGAAGAGGTCCGAGATCGAGACCGAGAGTCCCGGAATTTCCGGGTCGGTGCGGGAGGTGTCGGCCGAACCGGCACTCCTTCGCTCGGAAGGTCCATCCGAGGCCCGGAACCGAGGCACAGGCGGCCCACGGATCCTCAACTCTCCCGGGAACCGGGAGAGGGGAATTCGCTGCTAAAAGGCGACAGCCTGTCTAATGGGTCGAGAAAATCTCGACTTCATCAGTGGAGTCTCGGTCAACTGACCTGACGGGACACCGTGAGGCCAGTGGCCGAAGCCGAGCGGTCGATCAAGCCGACGGACGGACGGCCCGGGAGAGGGACCTTCCCGCCTCAAGAGCGCCGACGGAGGGATCTACCCTTGTCCCTCTTTTGACCGAGAATAAGGTCCAGCAGACGCAGGCCCTTCTCTTTAGTGAGGGACAGACAAAGCCCTTAAAAGAAGCCGTGTAGGAAGAACCCAGAGAGAGCGGGATAAATGCCGCGGCCGAGGAAGATACGGCCCACGCCGCCTCCTCTTCGAGGGCGACCATCCGCTCGAGCTGATCCGCCGAGCCCGCCGCCGCGGACACCGCCAACCGGGCCTCCTTGACTTCACCGAGGGAAACGCTTCGGGACGTCCAGATGCATCGGGCAGCACGGTCTTCGAGGACGTAGGCCGAGAAAGATGAGCACAGGTCGTGGTCGCGGTCGTGCTCAAGGCCTAAGCAGTAGACACACGTGAGTGTGGATCCGCTCCGAGACATCTTCAGCCCAAGATGGGCATCTCCGAACTGAGTCGACGGTTTATCGCAGCCGCTGAGGATCAAGACTGAAGTCTTTTGCAAATTTTTATTTTAAATCTGCAAACGGAGAAATAGAACTCAGTCGCAAACGCAGAGCGTTAAGAGGGAACCTGAGCTCCAAGCGGTAAGGAAGATCAGGCGTCATGGGGCTGAGCCGAGAGTTATACCACCCGGGTGGGTGGGAGGAGCAAGCTTGAAGACCTTCCGGCAAGATTTAAAGCGGCAAGGATACTGCCAATGAGTGTGGATGAACAACATATCCATGTCCCTAGAAATAGAAATTACGTACCTACTGTAATTCTTGATCTTCTTGAACGAAGTTGCCACCACTCATTCACACTGATGGGATATACGCCGGAGGCGCTAGAACCCAGCGGGAGCAAACTTTTTTGCAGGAGGGTCGGCGCCAGAGATGGAGCCGCGAGTCTCTGCTCGTGCAGCAATGACTATCTCGGCGTCGACCCTCCAACCACCTCAGTACCTTTTTTTCAGAGGAGGTGCAGTGTAACTAACCTAGAACGATAGCCTAACAAAAACGGATAAAGATAGTCTGGAAGACCCGTGATCAAGAAGGGTCAAAGAAAGAAGTCTCACAGCCTAAAGATTGAGGGAGTGAAGACTAACAAGGTGCTCTGGGATGGTGTAGGGAGATGTGAATGAGTGGAGGAGACTTCCCAAGAAGATCAAGAATTACAGTAGGCACGCACTTCCATATCTTCCTGACATAAAGTTCCACCACTCATTCACACCAATGGGAGAGTACCGCACGCATAATCCCTGAGAGGGCAGCAGGACAGACCAAGAGCTCACATAGAAACAGACTAACGGCAGATAAGGACCGCTTTTCACCTAGTCTGCCCATTTCTAAAGGATAAGCTGCAGATCCTATTTAACCAACAGCCTATTTCTTCCTACCCCCACAAAATTGCCTATGTCTGTCCCATGCATTCTTGAATTCTCCCACAGTTTTTAGACCCTACAACCTCCTCAGAAAGGCTGTTCCATGTGTCCACGACCTCTTGAAAAAATACTTCTCACATTGCCCTGAGCCGCACCTCTCTATCTTCAAATTAATGCCCCTTATTCTTGCACATCTCTTTCTGAAAGATGCTACCCTCTTGGACTTTGTTGATTCCACTGAGGTACTTAAACGTTTCTATCATGTCCCCCCTCTCCCTCCTTTCCTCAAGGGTATACATATTAAGCTCCTTTAGCCTCTCCTCGTATGGCTTCTCTTGCAGACCCTGCATCATTTTAGTTGCCCTCCTCTGAGCTGCCTCCATCCTGTCTATGTCCTTGCGGACATGGGGGTCTCCAGAACTGGACGCAGTACTCCAGATGGGGTCTCACCAACAGTCTGTACAGAGGGATAACAACTTCCTGTGTTCTGCTGGTGATGCCTCTCCTATACATCCCAGTATCCCCCAGCCTCCCTACCACCTTCTCTACATTGTTTGCCAACTTTAATGTCATCTGATATGGATTACCCCAGGTCCTTTCTCCATTTTTGTTGTTGTTACAACTTCATTGTGTACTCTTCCCTGGTTTTGTTTCCCAGGTGCATTACTTTGCATTGAATCCTAGCTGCCATACTTCTGACCATTCCTCCAACCTTGCCAAGTCCCTTCTCCTCCTTTCCACACCTCCTTGTGTATCGACCCTGTTGCAGATCTTTGTGTCATCCGCAAAGAGACATACCTTCCTTCCAGTCTCTCTGCAATGTCACTTAAAGACATTAAAAAGGACTGGACCCAGTACTGAACCCTGCTGCTCCACTAGTAACCCCTCTTTCTTTCAGAGTGGACTCCATTTACAATTACCTTCTGTGTCCTGTTCAGCCAATGTTTTACCCAGGCTACCACCCTGGGACCCACTCCAAGGCTGGTTAATTTGACTACTAACCTTGTGTGGGACTGTGTCAAATGCCTTGCAAAGTCTAGGCAGGCCATGTCCACAGCCCCTCCCTGGTCTACCTGGTCACCCAAAGAAATCAATTAGATCTGCCTGACATGACCTTCCCATGTGAACCCATGCTGCCTTGGGTCCCAGCCCCACTGGCCTCTAGGTACTCAATTCTTTCCTTCAGAAGTGACTCCATCACTTTCCCTACCACAGAGGTCAAAATGACAGGTCTGTAGTTTCCTGCCTCTGTCTTGCTCCCACTTTTGTGAAGGGGAATCACATCAGCCTTCTTCCAGTCCTCAGGTACCGCACCATCCTCCCATGATTTGTTATAAAGGGTAGTCAGTGGTGTCACTAGTTCTCTGCTTAATTCTTTTAGAATTCTGGTGAATTCCATCTGGCCCCATTGCTTGTCCACCTTCAGTTTTAGGAGTTCTTTCAGAACCCTTTCTTCTGTGAAAGGATCTGGATCGACTCCTCTTCAGAGTGATTCTGTTAATTGGATTAGGCACCTCCCCCCACTTCCTCTTTTCTGAATACTGAACAGAAGTATTCATTCAGTATCCCTGCTTTTTCACTGCCACTCTCTGCCCACCCGCCATCCATTCTATTCAGCCTCACTATCCCTCCCTTTGTCTTTCTACGCTCCCTGATATACCTATAAAAGGTTTCATCCCCCTTCTTAACAGAGTTGGTTATCTTTTCCTCAGTTTGTGCCTTTGCTATAATGACTACCCTCCTTGCTTCCTTCTGCCTTAACTGGTACAGTTCTCTGTCCTGCTCCTTCTGTGTTTTCTTATACTTCCTAAATGCGATCTTTTTCTCCCTAACCTTCACCGCCACTTCTTTGAGAACCATAGTGGCTTTTTCTTCGCTTTGATTTGTTTATTTGTTTCACACAAAGGCTTGTTGCCTCTGTGATGGCAGTTTTGATATTCCTCATTGTTGCTCCAACCTGGCCCTAGCCTGTTTGCTAGTGCTTTTCTTAGGCATCTCCCATCTTGCCAAAGTCAGCCCTCCTAAAGTCCAGAAAATACAGGTTACTCACCTGTAACAGGAGTTCTAGGAATGGTATATGTTGTTCATCCACACTCATTGGCAGTATCCTTGCCGCTTTAAATCTTGCGCGAAGGTCTTCAAGCTTGCTCCTCCCACCCACCCGGTGGTATAACTCCCGGCCCGCCTCTACGACGCCAGATCTGCCTGGGCTGAGCTTCAGGCCAGCGTCAAGCCGAGAAATGGGAGGGAATGTAGGGGATGAACAACATATACCATCCCTAGAACTCCTGTTACAGGTGAGTAACCTGTATTTAGGGACATGGATATGTTGTTCATCCACACCTCATTGGCAGACTCCTAGCAGTTCTCCTCGGGAGGAGGAGGCAAGACGACACCCCTTCATATATCTTACTTGGGAAAGAGAGACTGAGAACCGAGGCCCCAAAACCAGCATCCCGGCGTGACTCAAGGTCGTCGATGGTGGGTAATGAAGGTGTTTGCTGACTTCCAGGTAGCAGCCCTGCAGATTTCCTGGATAGGGACGCCCCTGAGCAGCCACCACAGCAGCAGTATGGCGGTAGAATGAGCTCTTATCCTCTGGGAGGCTCCATGCCCGGCTAACTTATAGCAGAGATCTATGCAGGAGGTTACCACCTGCTTATCAGTCCTTGGCTGCAGGTCTGCCAGATGCTTTCAGCTGTAGGTGACAAACAGCTGGCTAACCTCTCCCCGACTTTCAGCCGGCGCCTTATAATAAGCTAGCCTTCTAGGATCCAGAGTATGGAGCCCATATTCGCCTCCGAGGTGATTGGGGTAGAACACCGCAGAGTCAACACCTGGTTAAGGTGAAACTCCGACACCACCTTCGGAAGGAATTTGGTGAGGGGCAGGACAACACTGTCCCTGTGGAAGACCAGGTAAGGAGACTTGATGGAAGCGCCTGGAGCTCTCCCATCCTTCTGGCTGACGTGATAGCCACCAAGAAGGCGGTCTTCCACGACAGGTGAGAGAGAGCACACCTGTGCATAGGTTCTAATGGCTTGCCCATGAGCTTTGCCAGTACCAGCAGTAGATCCCACGGAGTGGGGGTTCCCACTGAGGAAATGTGATCAAGGCCTTGAAAAAGCGCCAGACCACCTTCTCCTAGCGCCACCGACTGCTTCCCGCGCCCGGTAAGCAGAGATGGCTGCTAGGTGCACCTCTTAGGGTCGCCGACCTAAGCCCTGACTAGAAAGGGACCATAAATAGTCCAAGATGCTTGCCAAGGAACAGAGAAGGGTCCAAGCCTGTTCTGACACCAAATGGAAAACCCTTTCCATTTGAAGGCATAGCATTTTCTGGTCGACTCACGGGACGCCTCAACTACATTGAGGACCTCGCCGGAAAGACCCAAAGCCTGGAACTCTAGCCGCTCAGGAACCAGGCCGTCAGGTGTGGGGATTGAAGGTCCGGATGGAACACCTTCCCTGATTGACTGAGGAGCAGGTCCGGCGAGCTGGAAGCTGCCATGAGTCCTGGAGCTGAGACTGAGGAGATCTGGTACCAGAACTGGCGAGGCCAGTCTGGGGCTATCAGAATCACCTGCGCCTTGTCCCTCCTCGCTTTGAGAAGCACCTTGTGGATCAAGGAAATGGGAAAGGCGTAAAGAGGCCCGGGTCCATTGCCTCGAGAAGGCATCCCCTGCAGCGAGCCCCTGCTGAGGGGGCGGGCATGAACAGAGACTCAGCTCTGCTCTCCATGGAGGCAAACAGGTCCACCTGAGGTGTGCCCCAAAGGAGAACAGATGCTGTACTACCTCCGCAGAGAGACCACTCGGGATGCAGCCCCATCCGCCCAGGGCATCGGCCAGGGTGTTGGAGGCCCTGCCACGGAATGGCTAGAGATCCCCCAGGCTGCGCACGAGTGACCAAATGCGGAGAGCCTTGCATGAAGCATGGAGCGGGCCCCGCCTGGCGGTTTAGATAGTACATGGTCGTGGTATTGTCCGCCTGACTCGGACCACTTGACCCCGAGGAACGGAGCAAAGGCGGTGAGAGCTAGCGGACCGCTGGAGCTCCAGCAGGTTGATGTGGATCGACTCCCATGGGACCAGAGGCCATGAGCCCGGTGTTCCCCAGATGGGCACCCCAACCCATCAGAGAGGCATCGGTCGACAGAGAGACTGGCCAGGCTCGGGCGGACGAACGGATGCCTCCTGCAAATGATCTGGAACGGTCCACCACTGGAGAGCATTCCACATCCCCAGTGTCACCGGCTACAAGCTGGTCCAAGGGATCGCAGCTGTGACCACTGGCTGGCCAGTCCCCACTGAAGGGACGATGTTCCAGCGGGCCCAACGGACCACGCTGGTAACAGGCCGCCATGAGACCCAGGAGGCGAGGAAGTCCCGGCAGGGCTCAATTGCTCAACCAGAAATGATCGGGCAAAGGAGGAAAGAACCTCGCCCTGTCCGCCGGAGCCGCCTGGCTCAAGAGAGTCGAGCTGCGCTCGATGAATAAAAATCACCTGCTTGGCCTCGAGTTCGACTTGGCCTCGTTGATAAGGAGGCCCAGTTGAGAGCAGACCTGGAGGGCCAGATCTCTGACCACTCCGCCTCCTTCCTGGAGGAGCTGCTATCAGCCAGTCGCCCAGGTAAGGGTACACCCGACCCCTCGGCGCCAAGAGGGATGCTGTCACCACTGCCATGCATTTGGTGAAGACCCTGGGAGCTGGAGACAAGCCAAGGGCATGGCTTGAACTCAAGAGACCTTCCTTCCGCCGGAAGCGATGATCTCCAGGAGACGGACGGATAGGACGAAAACGCCGTCCCTGCAAGTCCAGAGAGCAGAACCACACGCCGCTCCAAGGATGGTATGCTATCTGAGCCAGAGTGACCATCCTGAAGGTTCGAGACCTTAGGAACTTGTTTAGGTCGTAGAGAATGTGAGAATGGGGCGCCAGCCCCGGTCTGCTTCGAACCAGGAAGTACCTGGACACAAACCCTGGGTCTGAAGGAGGGTCCACCACCTTCTTACCACCTCCTTCTGGAGGAGGAGAGTGATGTCGGCTCGACGAGCCGCCAGTGAGAGGCTGGGGATCTCAAGCCCGAGGGCGACTGCCTGAAGGGTGGTGCCTGCTCGATTCCAGAGGCAGGGCTCTTCCCACCACCTCTCAAGACCCACCTGTCCGTGGTAACAGCGACCAGGCGGAACGGAAGTGCCGGAGCCGCCCCTCACGGGGGACCAGGGGCGTGACGGGATGGGGGCTACACCCTCAGCCTCACTGGGCAGGCTTGGAGGAGGGACCGCCGAGGGACCTCCTGGGCCCTTTCCTCCCTGCCTCCTGTTAGAGGAAGCCGCAGCTTGGGTTTGGGATGCCACGAGCCTGCTGGCTCGACGCTGTTGGACGGGCGCCGGGGCACACAGAAGGACTAAAGGCTTAGTTGGCTGTGGTTTGCGTGCCTTGTCCTTCTGAGCGGAAGAGACTGAGTCCAAGGTGGCATTGACTTCTCGATCCTCTGCAGGTGACCTTCCACCCCAGGGCCGAAGAGGTCAGTCCCAAAAGGGAACATCCGCCAACTTGTGCTGGGTATCCGGCGTAAAGGTGGATATCCTCAGCATGCTCACGACGACAGCCACTCGCGCCGCCACCGATCCATAGCACATGAGTCCCCACATCCAAAGCAGTCTGAGCTGCTGTTTGGCCACTGTTCCTGCTCTGGTCCCGCACTCTGCTTAACCGTAGTCTGCAGATCGGGCGGAAGATGAGGGATGACCTCATCCAGGGAGCCCAACAGGGCATGAGAAAATGTGCCATGAGGACGGCCGAACTGGCCTGACGTAGTACGAGAGGAGCGCAGGACTTTTCAGCCTCGACATAGTCCAATTTCGGACTCTTGTCAGGAGGTTTGTCTCATCCCTGGCGCAGTCGCGCTGGCCGGAAAACGCTGTCGGTAACCAACCCTCAGCAGAGGGGTGTCTCAAAACCGGACAAGGAACCGAGGGATCATATACTTCTTGGCCATCCTGGCCGGAACAGGGCAGGAAGCAGGCGCTGCCAAAGTTCCAGTGCTGGACCCACTAGGCCTCGCCACCGGAAAGGCCTCCGTCGAGAATCCCTCGGTCCAGAATCTCGTGAGGGGATACCTGGTCTGCTTTGGAACATGGGTTCTGAGCTCCATCCCGTAGACTCCCGAGATGAGCCAAGCAGTCCTAGGAAGGACGACGGGCTATCGCCCATTGGCTGACTTCCTGAAGACTCAAGTCCAGCCGCTTGAGAAGAAGGAGGAATCATCTTCGGACCTCGGAAGAGTCCTCAAGAGCTGCCTCTGGCCTGAGCCACCCTTCACCTGCCGAGGTCGGTCGGGAGTGAGGGTAACTGACAGCCGATGGGTAAACCCTTAGCCGATCGAGAATCTTGGTCGGAGCCCCACATTGTGGCTGTGGAGGCGGAGGTTCCACCGCAATCGGTGGAGTAGCTGGTTTTGGCTCAACAACCGCCTGGTGAGCAGGCCTCGGCAAGTCGAGGGGTTGTGTCGGCCGCCCGGTGACAGTTACTTAATGGCCGGGAAGGCGCCTGGAGTCGGCGTATCTCCGCCAGGAGGAGCTGTGCAACATAAGGTCCTCGCACTGCGCGACGACTTACGTCAAGCCTCCTCATCCGAGTGAGGAGGACGAGACGACGGCGACGCCGTTACCGCGGGTGCCGAGACCGAGACCGCCATGACGGTGGAACGCTGGACCGTAAGAGGTCCGAGACCGAGACCAGAGTCCCGGAATTTCGGGTCGGTGCAGGAGGTGTCGGCCGAACCTACACTTCTTCTCGCTCGAAGGTCCATCCGAGGCTCCGGAACCGAGTACAGGCGAAGCTCCACGGGATCTCAACCTCTCCGGGAACTGGGAGAGGGGAATCTCGGCTGCTAAAGGCGACAGCTCGTCCAATGGCTCAGAAAATCTCGACTTCATCAGTGGAGTATCGGTCAACTGACCTGACGGGGACACCGTGAGGCCAGTGGCCCAAGCCGAGCGGTCGATCGGGACGGTCGACGGCCCGGGAGAGGGACCTTCCGGCTCCCAAGAGCGCCGACGGAGGGACTTACCTTGTCCTTCTTTTTGGACCGAAAAAGGTCCAGCAGGACGAGGCCCTTCTCCTTTAGTGGAGAGGGACAGACAAAGCTCTTAAAGGAAGCCGTAGGAAGAACCCAGAGAGAAGCGGATAAATGCCGCTGTCGAGGAAGATACGCCCGCGCCGCCGCCTTCGAGGGCGCACCATCCGGCCGAAGCCGATCCGCCAGCCCGCCGCACGCGACACCGCCAACCGGCCTCCTTGACTTCACCGGAGGGAAACGCTCGACGCCCAGTTGCAATCGGGCAGCACGGTCTTTGAGGACGAGGTCGGTGAAAGATGAGCACAGGTCGCGAGCTTCCGCGGGTCGTGCTCAAGGCCTAAGCAGTAGACACACGGGAGTGTGGATCCGTCCGAGACATCTTTCTGCCCGCATGGGCATCTCCGGAACTGGAGTCGATTTATCCATCGCAGCGCAGGATCGAAGACTGAAGTCTTTTTGCAAAATATTATTTTTAAATCCGCAAACGGAGAAATAGGAACCAGTCACAAACGCAGAGCGTTAAGGAGGGAACCTGAGCTTCCAAGCGGTAAGGAAGATCTGGCGTCATGGGGCGGAGCCGAGAGTTATACCACCCGGGTGGGTGGGAGGAGCAAGCTTGAAGACCTTCCGGCAAGATTTAAAGCGGCAAGGATACTGCCAATGAGTGTGGATGAACAACATATCCATGTCCCTAGAAACTCACTTTTGTATGGCTTGACTCTGTAGCAGAGTTTATCATGACCCACACTGTTTGGTGGTCACTTGTTCCCGAATGGCTACCCACTTCTAGATCTGAGATCCTCTCACTGTCCCCATTTGAGAGTACGAGGTCTAAGATTGCTCCCTCACGAGTAGGTTCCAAAACTAGCTGTCTGAGGCATGCCACCTGAAGGGCATCAAGAATGGCCCTGCTTTTGGATGTGGCTGCAGCAAAGGTGCTCCAGTTAACATCTGGCATATTAAGGTCCCCCATCAACAGTATCTCCCCTTTCTCTGCCATCCTAAGTATGCCTTCTATCATATCCTTGTCCATTCCCTCCCCCTGACATGGGGGTCTGTATACAACCCCTGTGCAGATTGTGGTGCCATTTCCAGTCTCTAAGGTGACCCACAGTGCCTCCTCTCCTCCCGGTTTACTCTCTTGTTCAGTTGCTTTTATCCCTTCCCTTACAGAGAGCTACTCCACCCTTCCCTTCCTGCCCTCTCTCTCTCTCTCTCCCTGTAGGTTGTGTACCCTGGTATGTTAACATCCCAGTCATGGTTCCCTGTGTACCATGTTTCTGTGACTGCTACGATATCCAGGCATCCCTCTTCCATCAAGGCCACCACTTCAGGCAGCTTGTTGCCCAGACTACGGGCGTTGGTACTCATTACCCTCCATTTCTTGAAGGCCTTACCCCTTTTTGCCCGATCCCTGTCCGTACTGCGTTTGTCACTTTCTCCATTTACCCCTGCACTTCTCCCTATTGACATCTCTATGTTGGGGTCTACCTCACTTAGTACCCTGATTTCTTTGGGGGCGTAGGATTTCCTTGCTCCTTCCAGTGCCTCCCCGCTGGCTAGTTTAAATGCTTCACACTAAGTATTTAAACCTATCACCTAGGATCCTGAGCCCCTCCTGGACAGATGCAGACCATCACCAGTATAGCCTGCATCCGTCCAGGCACCCCAGTCCCCAATGAAGCAAATCCCTGAGCTCTGCAACGTTTTTCAACCACTGATTGAATCCCATGTGTGGAGCACCCTAGCCTCAACTGGTGCCATAGACAGGCAGCACCTCCGGAGGCGGCGTTGTGCTATTTATCTAAGGGCCTCCCCATCTCCACAAATGCTTCTGCACTGCTCTGATCCCTTTCTTAGCCAGGTCATTTATTCCTAGGTGGACAGTGACATCCAGCTCCCTCCCTGTGCAGCTGCTCCCTTGTGATCCTGAGGATTCGCCTCCCCATCTCCAGCCGCCGGCGCGCCTAGGCAGCCACCTTACCTCCTCTCCCTTCCTCCCCAGTTCTACTCTTCCTAACAATGGAGTCCCCACCAGGAGTTGCTTCTTTCCCTGTGGGGTCCCATGCCACCCTCCTGTGGGTCTCCTTTGTGGAGGTTCCTAGCATCCTCCTTGGTCTCTACTGTGGGTGCCTCCACAGAGGAACCACACTTTTCCAGAACGGCACAGAAATTGTGGAGAGGTACAACTGGAGGGATGCGCCTCTGTTCCACCACCCTCACCCTCCCTGAGGCCACTGTGGTCCAACCGCTCCTCTTTCTTGGCAACCTCTGAGGCAATGGCAGTCCCTGGGTGGGAGAGGAGGTCCCACAAATCCTGGCCAACTCAGCCTGGAGATGAGCAACCTCCTCCCACAGCCCAGAGAGGTTCCTGCAGATGGGACAACACTGCATCCTCCAGACGCTTTTCGAAGACTGCTGCTCCACAGCCACTGCACTGCACCACTCCTATGTCTTTCTTCTGGCCCCCTAACTGTCTGGAATACTTACTCTTTCCTCTGTTTATTTTTTTCTTCACCTACTTAGTGCCCTTTTAGCTCCTGATCTTCCTGTCCTAAGACGAGAAGTTCCTATATTTCTCAGTAGTCTCCTTACCTGCTCAGAGTCAGACCTCCAGCAGCTAGGGCGGGATGGAGAGCTACTCTTGCCCTTCTAGGATGGTGAGTCTTTGGTGGCTCTGATCACTCACTTCCTGCTCCCAAACAGGAAGTTCCTGTTGTCAGTTAAATCTTGTGCCTATAAAAGTAGAACTGGTTTAGGGGGGAGGGGAGGGAAGGAGGGCAATATAGTCCCAGTAGAGAAGTTTTAATTATACCAGTAGCTCCTTCCTCCTGGTGTTCTGTCTGTTCTCAGATTTAGGAGAGGGGTCCATTAAGGATGGTTCTGCCAAACTAATGTCTGGCATGGACATCCAGGGCATAGTGTTTGACGAAAGTATGCACCGAGCTCCAGGTGGCCGCACTGCAAATATCTGCAATAGACACGTTGCGGATTTCCGCCAGGGATGCCGTGACCGCTCTAGTAGAGTGAGCGTACACTCTGCCTTCCAGCTTTGCTGAAATGTATTTGATAGTGACAGGTGGACCCAGTCAGGTCTCGCTGAAGGAAACAAACAGTTGTTGAGCTTTGCGAAAATCTTTTGCCCTATTAAATAGAAACGCAAAGCTCTTTTGACGTCCAAAGAATGAAGAGAACACCCTCTTCATTTTGGAAGATCACAGTAGGAAAGATCAAAGGCTGGTTTAGATGAATTCTGAAACAACCTTACGAAGAAACTTAGGATGGGTCCTAAAACTACCTTGTCTTTATGAAACACAGTATACAGAGGGTCTGTGACAAAGGCATGCATCTCAAGAGACCCTGCAGGCCGAGGTAATGGCCACCAGGAAGGCTGTTTTCCAAGTGAGGAATTTCAACTCACAGGTAGCTAGAGGCTCGAAGGTTTTTGGAGTGAGCATGTCTAGCACAAGATTAATGTCCCAGGCTGTGACTGGACGCCTGATAGGTCTGGTATGCAGAATTCCTTTAAGGAACCTTTTTAACCACGTGGTAACAGCCAGTGACAAGGACAGTACTGGTCATGATGAGTCGAAATGGCACAAAGGTGAACCCCAGACTATAGAGTATTGCAGACCTGAATTTGAGAGGTCCAAAGGTACTCTAGAACTTTATCTGGTGGGCAGGAAAAAAAAAATTACTCACCTTAGTAATTATGTTTCTTCTAGTGGAGTCTTGCTGTATTCTGACAATTGTAGTTAGCCTCGGCCTTTTAACTGCCCCAGAGAACATAGGGTTAACTTTTCTATGCATGGCATAGAATGTTCATCTCAACTGTTGAAGCCTCTGCCTGTTATTCGAACTGCAACAGTCAGATCTTTATACGAGCAAAACTCACTAGGTGTTGTGTGGAAACTAAAATTTTTAACTAGCCAACTGGCAGAAAAATAATGTTTTGGGTCCTCAAAGGAAGACTCAAGTCAGGAAACCCAAAACAAAAATCAAATGAAATAACATTCCACTCAAAGAGAACAGAGGGTGAAAAGGGGCACCTAGGGTGCTAACACTGCGCCTGCCCACCCACATCCCAAAAATCTAGGTTCTGAGAGGGGAGGCGGAGAGGTCAGAATACAGCAATATTCCACTAGAAGAAACAATTACTAAGGTGAGTAATTTTTTCTTCACACATGAAGTCTTGCTGTATTCTGACAATTGCAGACTACCAAGCAGTACCTCCATGGAGGAGGGGCAGAACCTACTTTGGGAATAGGCTCTGAAGTACTGCTGTGCCAAAACCGAGCATCACTCCTAGCCTGGATATCCAGAGAGTAATGCTTGGTAAAAGTATGGACTGTTTTCCAGGTGGCTGCTTGACAAATTTCTCAAAGAGGGATATCCCTGGCAGCAGCTAGGAATAAGCTGTACCTCTTGTGGAATGAGCCCTCAGGCCTGAGGGTGGAGTTTCACCAGTTTTTCATAGCAGAATTGTATACAAGAAACAATCCACCTGGCAATAGATCTTTGGTGGTAGCTGTCTTCCCAACTCCCATAAGTGAGGAACAACTGGAGGAGTCAACCCTGTGACCCTTTGGTACGCTTCTATGTAGTAGCTAAGGGCTCTTTAACATCCAAACTGTGTAGCCTCCTCTCGAGGAAGAATGATCAGTGAAGAAAACAGGAGAGATACAGACTGATTCAGGTGGAAATCTGAAACTACTTTAGGCAAGAACTGTGTTAGTTCTAAGGACCACGTTATCTCTGTGAAGAGAGATGAAATCAGGTTCCACTGACAGGGCTTGCAATCCACCGATATGTCTAGCAGAAGTAATGGCTACCAAAAACACAGTTTTCCAAGTCAGGTACTTAAGCTCTGCTGAGGATAAAGGCTCAAAAGGGGGTTGCATAAACTGAGCAATGCAAACATTAAGATCCCAAACAGAAGCAGGATCCCTAAAGGGGGGATTGGTGTGAAGCAATCCCTTGAAAAACTTACAGGATGGGATGACAGTGAGGAAGACTTGCCCACTCACAGGAAAGCAGAAACAGCTGCCAAGTGTACCTTGAGAGTAGCTGGTCTGAGACCTAGGCCATTGAGATGGACCATATAATCCAGAACCATAGGCAATTCAGCAGAGTCTGGAGAAATATTCTTCTTAGAACACCAAATGCTGAATCTTTTCCATTTGGAGTTGTAAGTCTTTCTGGTGGAGGGCTTTCGAGAAGCCTTAAAGATATCCAGAACCCCTTGGGAAAGATGCAGATCTGCAAACTAACTCTTCAAGAGCCAAGCCTTGAGATTGAGAGACTGAAGATTGGGGTACCAAATCCTCCCCTGAAGGATGTTAACAGGTTGTAATTCCTCGGAAGAGACAGGGGAAGATGGACTGCTAGGGACAGCAACTAGGGATACACCATGGCTGCCTGGCCCTGTCTGGAGCAATCAGAATCACTTTGCATGGTTGTGACCTTATCTTGACTAACACTCTCAATAGGAGAGGGGAAAGCATACAGAAATTTCCCTTCCCAGTTCAGAATCAGAGCATCCAGGGGGACTGAGCCCAAAACTGGGGGTTTGCAACAAAAACGAGGAAGTTGGTGATTGTCTGGGGCTGCAAAAAGATCCATCTCTGGAGTGCTCCATCTTGAGAAAATCACCTTCTACACCAGAGGATCTAGGGCCCATTTGTGATAGCCCTGGGATATTCTGCTCAGTGCATCTGCTAGAACATTGTCCTTCCCTGGAAGGTGAACTGCTATCAGAGAGGTCTGCAGGGAATAGGCCAGGGACCACAACTTCATTGCTTCTGTGCACAAGGCCGTAGACCGAGTGCCTCCTTGCTTGTTGATGTACCACATGGTGGTGATGGTGTCCGTTCTGACCTGAACCACCTTGTTCTGTACTGATCTGGAAAAGCTTGCAGTGCCAGAAACATTGCTCTGAGTTCCAAGAGACTGATGTGTAGAAGAGATTCCTGAGGCGACTACAGTCCCTGGGTGATAAGTTCCCCCAAATGGGCTCCCCAGCCCAGCAGGTAAGTATCTGTGGTGAGGACCACTGAATGAGACTGAATGACAAATGGAACTCCTTGCCTCAAATTGTCCTGATCCTGCCACCATTGCAGGGCTTGGATCAGAGTTAGTCACTGGAATTAGTTTGGTAAGGGAATCCTTTCTTTGGGACCAAAAAGCGCTTAAGTGGAACTGAATGTCCCTCATTTGGAATCTTGCACCTTGGACCACTGCTGTAGAAGCTGCCATGTGGCCCAGTAGCTGAAGGAAATGTCTTGCTGGTCGAGACACCTGAAGGCTGAATGAAGAGCCAGTTCCATGAGGGCCTTGCCCTTCCAGGGAAGGAAGGCTCTTGCTTTTACGTATCCAGCTCTGCCCCTATGAAGGTGAGGAGCTGCACTGGTTCGAGAACTGACTTTGGTAGGCGGAGAAGAAATCCTAAAGAAGTGAGAATCTGTTGGGTCACTTGGAGGTGTGACTTGACTTTGTCTGGGACTGGCCCACTATGAGCCAGTCATCCAAATATGGAAAAATGGAAATCTTTTTTCTTCTTAGGAAGGCAAAACTACTGCCAGGCACTTTGTGAAGACCTTGGGGCTGATGTTAGCCAAAGGACACTGCTATTAACTGATAGTAGCCTGACGGCAACTTGAACCTGAGGTACTTTCTGTGGGAGCACCTGATGGGAATGTGAAAGTAGGCATCTTTGAGGTCCAGGGAGGCTAGCCAGTCCCCTGGCCTTAGAGAGGGAAGGATAATTCCCAGAGTTACCATTTTGAACTTTGGCTTTAAAAGATGTTTGTTCAGGTATCTTAGGTCCAGGATGGGTTGCCACTCTCCTGTCTTTTTGGGGGTTAGGAAGTACCTGGAGTACAATCCTTTGCCCCAGTGTAGGGTAGGTACTCTCTCTATAGCTCTTAGAGCTAGGAGAGAAGAAACCTCTGTCTCTAGGGCAAGGGTTTCCAGAGATTTGCAGGTGGAAAGATCTGGCCTCAGCTTGGGAAATTTTTGAAGCGGAGAACCAGACCCTGCTTACTACTTCCAGGACCCACTTGTCTGATGTAAGAAACATCCAGTCCTGGACAAAGTAAGCCAGCCTGCCCCCTACTGGGATAGGGAGAATCAACCGGGCAGACCCATCAGGGTGTCTGCTTGGCAGGGCTTTAGGCTGAGAGATGGATGCAGGCCTGCTCATCCCCTTCTGTCTCTCCTTTGAAGAACCCCTCTGTGAAAAGGAAGAGGAGGCCTGTGCTGATAAAAGGGCTTTGGAAAGGCCTGCCCTGGACTGCTGCCTTTAGGAGTTGCTTGCCTTTCCTTGGCCCGAGCACTCCTGTAAGTGGTCCTGTATTCATCCATTTTCTTCATGCAATTCTCTGTCTGCTCCCCAAACACAGAATTACCCACTACAGAAAAATCCATGGCCTTAGCCTGGGTATCCTGTGAGAGGCAAGTACATCTGAGCCAAGCCATTCTCTGAAGAGCCACGACTCTTGATACATCATTGGAGTCTACAGCAGCATGAAACTGAACTTTCGATGCCTCAATCCCATCTGCAGCCACCTCCTCCACCTCCTTGGCAAGCTGGGGGGAAGCCTGTTCAGCCAGTGCCAGTACAGTGTCCCACCTGGATTTCTGGTACCTGGCTGCATAGGCCATATAATTAGCCTGCCTGAGTCCTAAGGATGATGCCATGTACTGCTTCTTTGCCATGGCATCAATCTTTCTGGAGTCCTTGTCTGGGAGGTGTGATGCCAAGGGAATGCTTGCCTTATCACAGGCAGCAGCCTGTACAACCCCAACATGGTTGCATTGCTGATAAAGGAACTCCATATCTGAGCCTGAAAGAGTATACCTCTTGTCCATTCTTCTGTCCACAGGAGGTATGGAATTGGGAGACTTAAGAATTTTTTGTGTCTGTTTCCCAAAAGATTTGTGGAGGGGAATAGACAGTCTCCTGGACTCTGGGATGTCCATCTCTACATAGTCAGGCTCTTCCCGATCCTCCACTGCCTCCTCCACAAGAAGCTAGAGGGTATCAGCCACCTTTCTGTAAAATATGAAGTGTGAAGGGGACTCAGAAACCCTAGGAGGAGAAACACCTGAATGTCTGTCTGGGGAGATGTCCGGGTCAATAGGCACATCCAGATTTTCACCATCACCATAATCATCTTCCAACTCTCCTTCCTCCTCAAACTCCGGTTCATGAAATTATTCCAGGGTATAATCCGGAACCGGGGGAACCGACCGAACTGAGCCCCTGCCAAAAGGTGCCGGATCAGTCTGAACCGATCGAAGCGATTCCACAATACGAATCACTTTGGCTATTTCATTGGCGGTCGGAGTATGAGATTCTGGATCCGAACCGGTCGACTTGTCTTTTCTTTTTGTCGGAACAGATTCCTCGGAATCTGCTCTCCTTTTGCCCGAAGTATCACCCTGGTCAGAGGGCGATCCTTCTGGTTTGGTTGGAACCAAACCGGGCTGGCCATCTGGGTCAGTGGACTTATCAGCCTCCCTTTCCCTCAGTCTACCTAATCTCTTTTCCAGGGTAGATTTGGGAAAATTTTTGTAAATTTGGCAGTCTGAATCGCGGTGGTCAAACCCCAGACAAACACAGGTGGTGTGGGGACTGGCCTTGGCAAAGACCTCCCCACACACACTGCAGTGTTGAAACCCAGTGGGCCCGTTTTTTTTCCTTGGGTTTCTCAGACATGGCCAACCTAACCAAACTTATCCTTTTTTCAGCAATCCGCCAGGCAAAACTCCCCTATCGCTTCCTGACTGTCACGAGTCTTGGGAAAAAAAGTACTAAAACCCGGTTTTTATTTTAGAACCGATACGGACTGGTAACCACACACTAAAGTAAAGTACAAATTTTACCTCAAAATGATCGGTTCAGCCGAACCGATCCATACTTTTACAAGTTCCACACAAAAAACAGAACAAAACCTATCTAGTGCTCATGGTACCACAGACAGACTTGAACCGACTATGCGGAAACAACAATTTTGGTAGAAAAACTGACCGTAAACTGACACTTCGACTTTGAACCGAGCAGCAGGAGTAATCTCCGGAGCGACTGTTCAGTGAGGCAGAGTAGAGAATCTGATGGTTGCAGATTGAATAAAGTACAGTTACGTAAGAACTTACCACAACAATAGATCTTAGAGAGGCGCTCTTGGCAGGCTATTACAATAAGAACTACACGCGAGGCACTAGGACCCTCTGGTGAAAACTTCAAGCAGCAGTACACAGCAGGGACCGCCTCGGCGCGGTCTGGGTACAAGAGGGGCGGACCCAGCTCCACCTCAGTTCTCCCGCCAAGACCAGGAACAAGGCCTGACAAGAGAAGGAGACAGCGACTGTAGAAGAAAATGGAGATGTAAACGAGGATGGATTTGCACACTCGAGGGGAAGGCGGGTGGAAGGGTTGCTGCAAGAGTCTTCTCAGATCTACTGTTACGGTAAGTTCTACGTAACTGTACTATCTTACTTGAGTGGGAGCTCTTGCAGGCTATTACAATAAGGACTGAATACCAAGCAGTCCCACACCAAAGAGGTAGACGACCCCGTGAGGTAGAATATGCCGACTCCAGAGGCCTCAGGACAGAAGCCCTTGTAAAACAGCTAGGCCGAAGCCAGCTCGGCGTCTGGAGACAATATCCAAGCTTTAATGCTTGATGAAGATATGTACTGAGTTCCGGGTGGCGGCCGCACAAATATCCCTTATAGAGACATTTCTCAGGGCGGCGAAAGAAGCAGACACTCCTCTGGTGGAGTGACCCCTGACCGGGCCCGGCAGGGGCTTACTGTGTTTCTTGTAACAAAACGAGATGCAGTGAACTATCCACTTCGAGATAGTCTGCTTGGTCACCGGTCGACCCAAGCATTATGGTGCAAAGGCCACAAAAAGTTGCTCCGACTGACTGTGCGTAGCCGTCCTCTTGAGGTAATATCTCAAAGTCCTGTGGACGTCCAGTGTGTTGAGGAGAGCCTCCCCTCTATTAGAAGGGGAAGGAAAATAAACAGGAAGGTCACCCGACTGGTTGAGGGTCAACTCTGAGACCACTTTCGGAAGAAACTTAGGATTCATTCTAAGGGAAACCCTTTCCCTGTGGAAAACTAAATACTGCTCTTTACACATCAGAGCCTGAAGCTCGGAAACCCTTTGAGCTGAGGTAACAGCAACTAAAAAACAAACCTTCCAAGAAAGGTAACGCAGCTCACAATCTGTTGCCGGTTCAAAGGGAGGGAGGGTGAGTTTCTCCAACACAAAAAGGAGGTCCCAGGGTGGAATAGGGTCCCAAATGGGAGGTCTCGTATGCAGAATTCCCCTAAGAAAGGTGCGGGCGACATCCAATTGCGCCAATGCCCTATCTCCCATGAGAGCATGATAGGCGGAGATTGCCCACATGTGCACCTTGATAGAGGAGTAACTCAGGCCCTTTTGATACAAGGAGAGGAGATACTGTAACGCTGAGTTCACTGGGCAGGTGACGGGATCCAAACGCTGTGGCGATGCCCAAAGACAAAAACGCTTCCACTTCATAGCGTAGGCGGAGCGGGTAGAGGGCTTTCTCACCAAAGCTAGGACTGCTGCCACTTCCGGGGAAACCCCGTATCTACGTTGAGCTACGTCTGAAGGTGCCAAGCATGTAGGTGTAAGGATCGAAGGTCCAGGTGGACCAGCGACCCTTGGTCCTGGGACAGTAACTGCAAGCATATGGGCAGCGGAATTGGAGGTTCCGTTGATAACCGCTGCAGCAGTGGGAACCAAATCTGCCGAGGCCATCTGGGGGCTACAAGGATTATTCGGGCCCCTTCTGCCTGTAACTTGAGCAGCACTCTCTGAATGAGAGGGAAGGGTGGAAAGGCATAGAGAAACCTCCCTGCCCAGCAAAGGGATAACGCGTCTGGCCAGAAAACTCCAGGCGCGTGCTCTCGCGAGCAGAACATTGGCAGTTTGGCATTGCATGGTGACGCAGAGAGGTCCAGCTCTGGAAGACCCCACCTGTGGAAGAGCTGGTCTGCTATGGACAGTAGCAGCTCCCACCCGTGCGCTCTGGATCGCGACCTGCTGAGGCTGTCTTCCAGATCGTTGAGGACGCCTGGAACGTGCACTGCGGACAGCAGAATGCCCCGCTCCAGCGCCCAGTACCAGGCTATCAGCGCCTCCCTGCAAAGGGGGTACAAATGAGTACCTCCTTGCTTGTTGATGTAGAAGACGACCACCATGTTGTCTGTCTGAACTAGAAGAGAGCCTGGCACCAGCTCCTCCTGAAAAGCCTGTAAGGCGTAGAGAACCGCTCACATTTCCAGCACGTTGATGTGAAGGGACCGTTCCTTGGGTGACCAAACCCCTTGTGTTCGACGAGCACCCAGGTGCGCCCCCCACCCCAGGTTCGATGCATCCGTTGTCAGGGTCTGACCTGGTGGCTCCGGACGAAAGCTGACCCCTCTCTCTAAATTCCTGGGGTCCATCCACCAAAGCAAAGTTCTCCTGACTGGCCCAGAGATCTTGACCGGGGAGTCTAGATCGTCGTAGCCTTGGTCCCACCGCACCCTGAGCATCCACTGTGGGACCCTCATGTGGAGGCGGGCCAAGGGAGTGACAGGGATGGCCGCCGCCATGTGCCCCAGTAACCTGAGGAAGTTCTGAGCTGGAACTTGAGGAGTTATTGAGATCTGTTCTGCAATCTCTTGCAGGCGATCTCCCCTGTCCTGGGGGAGGAAGGCCATGCCCTGGATGGAATCCAGGATCGCCCCCATGAAGACAAGCTTTTGACTGGGCTCCGGGGACGATTTTCGCAGATTCAGGGTGATCCCCAGCCCTCGGAACAGAGTGTAAGTGTCTTCGAGGGCGCGAAGGCGGCCTACCCTTGACGGGGCCGTATGCAGCCAATCGTCGAGGTAGGGGAACACAGTGCCCCATGCGCCTTAGAGCCGCAGCCACCACTGCTAGGCATTTGGTGAAGACTTGGGAGCGGAAGAGAGGCCGAACGGAAGCACTCGAAATTGGTAATGCTCCCCTTGGAAGTGGAACCTCAGAAACTTCCGGTGGGGATGGTAGACCCTGATATGCATGTACGCATCTTGCATGTCTAGGGAGCAGAGCCAGTCTCCTTGGTGCAGCAGAGGAAGAAGTACTTGGAGGGTCACCATCCTGAACCTTTTGTACTCTATAAAGAGATTTAGAGGGCTGAGGTCCAGAATGGGATGAAGGTCCTGTGTCTTTTGGAACTAGGAAAAAGTGTGAATAAAACCCCTATCTTCGCTGATGCAAGGGGACCATCTCTATTGCCTTTTTTTGCAAGAGGGTCTGAATCTCTATTAGTGGGATGTGAGAAGGAGGATAATGGGAGAGCTTTGGTGGAGTGTTTGGTGGAAACTCTGAACTCCAGCGTGTCCCCCCTCCTGATGATGTACAAAACTCATTGGTCCGCAGTTACTGACTTCCACCCTTCGAAATGAAGGGAGAAGCGCCCCAACCAGCTTCTCTGGATCTTCCTGTGGGGCGCAGCGAAGAAGGAGTCATTGGGCTGAGCCGGTGTAGGCAGAGAGGCCTGGGAGGACTTGGGGCCATGGGCGGAGGTCCACCAGACTGCTTGGTTGTCGGATCTCCCATGAAAGCCTCTGCCCCTGTTGGTTGCTACGGGCTTGGCCTTGGACCGCCTGAGGACTCCTACGAAAGGCCATTTACGTGTGTCTTTGCTGGTCACGCGGTACATCTGGCAGACCGACCAGATAGACTTGCCCGACTCCTGAAGATGGGAGATCAAGGCCTCCGTCTCCTGCCCAAACAGCACGGTACTCTGGAAAGGCAAAGCCCCGATACTGGCCTGCAGATCCTGGTGAAAGCCAGAGACTCTCAACCAGGCGTGGCGCCATAGGCACACCCCGGAAGCGGCTGCCCTGGCTGCCATATCTTCCGTGTCATACGAGGCTCTCAGGACATGGGAGCCTACGTCTGAGCCCGATTTCAGGATATCCAGGAGCTCTGTCTTCTAGGCAGAGTCTGAAAGGGCCTTCAACAGCTCTTGTCCCCTCTCCCAAAGCGCATTCTGGTACTGGACCATATGCGTTAAGTTGAGGAAACCGCTTGAGGACCTGCCCCCACCAGAAGGAAAACAGTTCCTGGAGCTCAGCCCTCGTGGAAGATCTCTGCCACCTGCCCGGAAAGGAAGTATCCAGGACGCTCGCGCAAAGGAGAGCCTCCTGGGTGCCCGGGGAGGACTTGGCGACGGGACATTGGCTCTTCCACAGCCAATCCCTCGCCTTTGCCCCTTCAACCGGGCGGTGTAGGTACCGACGACGGGAGTGCCCCGGGGCACCGGAGAGTCATGGGCTCGAGGTGTGCCTTTAGCAGGTGGCGCCGGTGCTAAGAGGTGGGGCGGAAGCAGCTACCTCTATAGGGCTTTGTGGTGACCCTTGGAGGGGTCACCTTGGGCTTACCCGGCTTCTCCCCTGAAGGGCCGGCCTTAGCCGGAGCGGATTTTGGGTGCTCTCCAGAGCGGGACAGCGACCGGGACCGGTGTCGGGACAGACTACAGTCTTTGCTGTGCTGCTTCTTCTCTTTCCGTTTCCCCTCCGAGGAGTGCAGATCCATTTTCTGCTCCAATAAAAAGGCTTTTAGGGCCTTGAGGTGGCAGATACAGGTCCTGCTGGTGAAAGCCTGGCAATCGGAGCAGTTTGCAGTGTCGTGGTCTGGGCCTAGACAAAAGACACAGCGGCGATGGCAGTTCTTGATAGGATCTGCCTCCACACACACTCTGTTCAGGTGCTTCGGTGAGGCAGACGCCCGAGAAGACATCCATCGGACTTTCCAAAACCGCCAGGCAACAGCTGACGTCGGTAATCTGAGGAGAAAACCATCAAAGAAACAGTTAAATCGACGGGCAGCGGACTGACGTAAGTGTATAATTGGAGAAAAAAAGTCGAAAAAACGGTTCAAAAAGGTCTTGATTGAAGAGATTTTAGCTGCAACTGGCAAGCAGAAGCTGTTCTTCCTTGTTCACGTGCAGGACGCGGCGGAAAAGAACTGAGGTGGAGCTGGGTCCGCCCCCTCTTGTACCCAGACCGACACTGGGGCGGGGCCGGCATCGGGGCAGTCCTTGCTGTGTACTGCTGGCTGAAGTTTTCACTGGAGGGTCCTAGTGCCTGCGGCGTAGTCCTTATTGTAACAGCCTGCTACAAGAGCTCCCACTTGAAGTAAGATCAACAGGCAGAGGCTTCAACTGAGCTAGAGATGAACATTCTATGCCATGCATAGAAAAGTTAACCCTATGTTCTCCGGGACAGTTAAAAGGCTGGGGCTAACTGCAATTGTCAGAATACAGCAAGACTTCATGTTGTTTGAAAAGGATTCAAAGAGGATTTTGCACACCAGAGCTAAAAACGCTCCATTTGGCTGTGCAGCCAGAAGAATATCTGAAACTATGCAGGAGACATTGAACCAGTTCACTTCTCTCTTCAGGAGCCAAGCGTGAAGGTGAAGCGATGTCAGATTGGGATGGACCAGGCCCCCCTTCCCGGTCAGGAGGTTCGTCTGAAGGGAAGCGGTTTTGGAGGGGTTTCCGACATACTGTTGAGTAATGGAAACCATAGCTGCCGAGGCCAGAAGGGAGCAATGAGGATCATTTTGTCCCCCTGGGACTCTAACTTGAGAAAGTACCCTCTGAATGAGAGGAAGAAGGGAAAGGTGTATAGAAAGCGTTTTGTCCACTGCAGCCTGAACGCATCCTGACAGAAAAATGCCAGGCCCTGGATTTATGGAGCAGAAGAGAGGCAGTTTTGTGCTGAGTGGGGATGCAAAAGTCCAGGTCTGGAGTTCCCACTCTGTGAATAGTGACTGAACCACGGGTGAGTCGAGAGACCATTCGTGAAGGATCTAGCTCTGTTCTGCTGAGATGGTCTCAATTGCTCTGCACTCCCAGCAGATAGACTGCCTGAATTAGAGCCTTGTGCTCCAGACACCATTCACACACTCTCATCACTTCCCTGCATAAGGGGTAAGAGTGACCACCGCCCTGCTTGTTGATGTAATACATCACTGCTTTGTCTGAAAGAGGATGTTCTTGTGACACAGAATGTCCTTCAAAGCCCGGATTGCATAAAGGACGGCCCTCATTTCTAGGACATTTATGTGAAGCTGGGACTCTCCGAGTCCATGTACCTTGAATGGGAGAGTCTGAGTGAGCTCCCACCCCTTCAGGGATGCGTCCGTGGTAATGGAAATCTGATGTCTGGAGGGGAGCAAAGGGATACCCTTTTAGAAGGTTGTCCTCTAAGCACTCATCAGGTGAGTGACTTCTTCAGAGGTTCTGTCACCTTGATGAGAAAGGACTGAGGGTGAGTGGTGGGAGACCACCGGTACTGAGCATCCATTGAGAGGTTCTCATGTGCAGGCATGCTAAGGGTACAGTGAACACCGAGGATGCTATGAGACCCAGCATCCGCTGCTTTGAGATAGCAGCACCTGAGCTGTTCTCTCGGATGTATCGGGCCATCCGCAGAATATCGGTCCTTCTGTTCTCTGGTGGAAAAGCTTTCGCACAAGAGGTGTCCAGAAGAGCTCCTATGAAAAGGAGCCTCTAGGAGGGCTGCAACTGATTTCTTGCGGTTTAACAGGACTCCCATAGATGTGAGAAAGTCCAAGGCCGTGGCAACAGCATCGATGGTTCCCTGCCTGGAAGGGCTGGCTAGAAGCCAGTCGTCCAGATATGGGAAAACTTGTATTCAGATTTTTCTGAGATGCGCTGCAAGTATTGCACAACACTCTGTAAAAACTCACGGTGCCGAGGATAGCCCAAAGGGCAGGACTCTGAACTGATAATGCTGGCCCAAAGCCACGAACCTCAGGTATGTGTGATGCCTTGGGTGAATAGGGATATGCTGGTAAGCATCTTGCATGTCCAGGGAGGCTAACCAGTCGTGTTGATGAAGCAAAGGTAACAGGGTTCCTAGCGATATCATTCTGAATTTCTCTTTGGGAAGAAATTTGTTTAATTTTCTGAGGTCCAAAATGGGGCGCATGCCCCCAGTTTTCTTTGGAAACAGAAAGTAATGGAAGTAGAACCCTGTGTTCTGTTGATCCAGCAGAACTACTTCCACTGGCCTGTTCAGAAGGCCGTGCATCTCTGAGGCGAAGTTCTGACTGAAGTACTGACAGCCTGGGCTGTCGTTTGGGAGGACGATCCGGAGGGATCTCAAAAAGATTGAGGGAATACCCCTCACAGATTATCTGGAGGACCCATTTGTCCGATGTTATGGACTTCCACCGACTGCAGAATTGAGTCAGAAGACCTCCCACCGCTGAGGAAGAGTCCCCCTCGGGCAGCTGAAGCGGGACTTGGGCCAACAACTCAGGGCGCTTTGGGTCCTTGCTCCTTCTGTTGAGTTTTCCTTTGAGGCTGAGGGGCTGAGTTTTTATTGAAACCCCCCTGCCTTTGCCTCGAAAGGACTGATGGTTATGAAACTGGCGTTTGTTAACTCCCCCTCAAGAGGGAGGGGGTTGGAGGAGGTCGAGCCAATTTAATGGCTGATCTCATCTTTTGTGTGGCCTCTAGAGCCTGTTCTACTTGAGGGCCGAACAGATGCACACCATCGAAGGGCAACGCCATGACCTGTTGCTGGGCATCATTCGTGAAACCTGAAGATGCGCAGCCAGGAATGGCGGCGGGTATAAAATGCCCGCCGCTCATGATGCTGTATCAAGGCCCATAGCTGCTTTAACCTGTTGGTTGTTGGGCTCGAACACTTGGTTATGGCTTGAGGAAGCTCTGAATTACGCCAGAGTCCGTAGAGCTTCAACCATTTGTTTGAGCGAATGCCAAAGAATACACTCATATTGAGAGAAATAGCCCTGGTAGCTGGCGATACGCATACCCATGGCAGATGCAGCAACGACTCTCTTACCTAAAGTATCTATCTTATGAGATTTTTGTTTATAGGTAAAGCTGTAGTAGTCTGAGGCAGGACAACCTTATTCTCTGCCAAGACTACAATAGGATCCGCAGGCTTGGGAGGACAAAATAGGTCGATCCTTGGGAGCAGCATACTTCCTATCTATGGACTTAGCCACAGAAGGAATGAGAGCAGGATTATTCCATACCATTTGGGACAGCGTCTCAAAGGAGGGTTGTACCGGGAGAGTTAAATCCATAAGGATGTCCGGAACATGAAGGTATTGGGAGTCTTAAAAGCTTCCCAGGATCGATATCCATAGTCTGGAGAGAAAGAGTGGAATTAAAAGTTTTCAGCAGAGACTCAAATGACAGGTCCTCGACCACAGGCTCTGTAACAGGATTAGATCCTGCTCCTTCCACATCATCAAGTCTAAGATCTGGGTCAGGCTCAATATCATCTCCTGACAGTCCAGGAGGGACTGCATGGACAGGAAAGGACTGAAAAGTCAGCAGGAAAAGAGGAAGGAAAAGAAATCGGAGCGGGGATGCCATGAAGATTGGCCGACGAAAAACCCAGCCTTAGTGCCGAAGGGCAGCATGACACCGAAGAACACAGGCGACCAAACCCACGGCGGCCAAAGACTGTGCCGAAGGGCACACGGCGCCAAGAAACCCAACGGCACCAAAAAAAAAAAAAACACACGGGCGTCAAGGTGGCGCTAATAGGTACATCGCGGCAAAATTGGCACCGAGCGACCAACCGACAGACACCAACCCAGGGCCACTAAAATTTGGATTTGAGGGGAAAGAAGAAAGAATACCAGGCGATAGAGGCATCAGTGTGGCCCCTCGCGCCCGAGCCATGGAGGGGAGAACACTTGAGTGGGGGGTCGGAGGCACCGAAGAGGGTGTCGCGCGACCAGAAAGACCCAATCGTCCTGCCTGAACTCCTGAAGAACCCGGGGGCCCTGGAATGACCGGACCAGGCAGCTGGACCAATCTCCGAGCCCACTGCTCCATAAGAGCAGCCCACTGATGAAACTGCTCATCGGAAGCCCTACCAGCAGGTGGGGGAAGGGCTCCAATGTCGAAGAGGTCAGTGACCAGAAACAGAAACCGGCAACTCCGAATGAGGAGACCCGCAACTGACCCCAATGACTGACCGTTGATGCGTAGACATATCAGAAGGTGACCCTGAAAGTGATGCCTCTCTTGGACCTATGGGTCAAGAAGAGCTCAGGGCCGAACGTGCTGAGAATGCCACGCTTTCTTTTATGCCTCGGGGGACCCGCCTTCCCTAGGGCATTGGACCGCCTGTTGTCAGGCCCCTTCCGGAGAAGGCAGCGAACCGGACCCAGCCCGCTGACTGAACAGCTTACACACAGTCTCCCTACCGTCACCCGAACCGCTCATGGTCTACTCCCTCAATGTAGGCTGAGACTGCTTTCTTTAATAAGAATAATTATCGTAAGCTGTAATTTATTTGAAAAACACTACAAAAAAAAAAAAACCACTGAAAACTATGCTGCTAGTTTGAAGTTCGACTCCCGGGGGGCGAGCGACGTCGTCACTGAAGTGCACTCGACGGCGGGAAAAAAGGAACTGAGGCGGTTGGAGTGTAGAAGCAGAGACAGTCATTGCTGCACAAGCAGAGGCTCGTGGCTCCATCTCTGGCGCTGGCCTTCCTGCAAAAAGTCTGCTCCCGCTGGGTCCTAGCGCCTCCAGTGTAGATCCCATTAGTGCGAATGAGTGGTGAAGACTATGTCCGGGAAGATCTGGCAGTTTGGCATTGCGTGGAGATGCAAAGAGGTCCAGCTCTGGACGACCCCAGGTGTCAAATAGCTGATCCACTACTGAATGTAGTAGCTCCCACTCGTGCGCCTTGGACTGAGACCTGCTTAGGCTCTCTGCCAAGTCATTTAGGACGCCTGGAACGTGCACCACAGACAGTGTGATGTGCTGCTCCAGAGCCCAGTACCAGACTCATTACCTCCTGCACAGGGGGCAGGAGTGAGCACCTCTCTGCTTGTTGATATAGAAGACTATCTCCACGTTGTCTGTCTGAACAAGAGAGAGCCTGGCACGAGGTCCTCCTGAAAGGCATGAAGCGTGACTGAGGACCACTCGCATCTCCAGGACGTTGATGGAGTTCACGCTGTGGGGTCCAATGCCTTGTGTCTGGCGGGCCCCAGGTGTGCCCCCATCCCAAACGAGGCATCCGCTGTCAGAGTCTAAACTGGGGCTCGGGACGAAAGGGATCCTTTCCAAATTTAGTGGGTCCAACCACCAAAGAAGCATCCTCTTTACTGGCTCAGACTCTGACCATGCAGTCTAGGTCGTCCGAGCATTGATCCCATTGCACCCTGAGCATCCATTGTGGGATTCTCATGTGGAGGCGAGCAAGAGGAGTCACTGGAATGACCGCCACCATGTGCCCCAGAAGTCTGAGAAAGGTCCTTGCCTGGACCTGAAGGGTTACTAGGACCGATCCGGCAATCTCCCTCAGGCAATCGCCCCTCTCTGTGGGTAGAAAAGCCATGCCCTGGACTGAATCCAGGACCACACCTATAAAAAGACGAGTCTGATTGGGCTCTAGGGAAGACTTTGGAAGATTCAGGGTGATCCCCAGGTCTCGGAACATAGTATAGGTGTCTCCGAGAGCTTGAAGACGACGCGGCCTTGACGGGGCCGTAAGCAGCCAATCGTCCAAGTAAGGGAAGACAATGTCCCTGGCGCCTTAAAGTGGCAGCCACTACTACCAAGCATTTTGTGAAGACTCTAGGAGCAGAGGAAAAGGCCGAACGGAAGAACCCGAAACTGATAATGCTCCCCCTGGAATTGGAACCTCAGGTACTTCCTGTGAGGGGGAAAGACCCCGATGTGCATGTACGCATCTTGCATGTCAAGGGAACAGAGCCAGTCCCCCTGGTGCAGCAGAGGAAACAGTCCTGGAAGAATCGCCATCCTGAACCTTCTGTACTGTACACAACAGTTTAAAGAGCCGAGATCCAGAATGGGACGAAGGTCTTGTGTCTTTTTTGGGACCAGGAAGAAGGGGAAAGAATACCTTTCCTCCGATGCTGCAGGGGGACTGCTTCTACTGCCTTTTTTTTTTGCATGAGGGCCCGTATCATCTCTTCTATGAGTGGAATGTGAGAAGGAGGAGGATATCTGGAGGACCTTGGTGGGGTGTCTGGAGGAATCTCCGTGAACTCTAGAGTATGGCCTCTCCTTATGATATCGAGGACCCACTGGTCCGCAGTTATGGAGCTCCATCCCTTTAGATAAAGGGAGAAGCGAACCCCTACCGCCTTCCCTTGGAACTTCTGCTGGAGGAGGGGGTCTGGAGGGAGTCACTGTGCGGAGCTGGGGAGTGGGCAGAGAGGCCTAGTAGGACTTGGGGCCACAGGAAGGAAGCGCCTTCAGGCTGCTGGTTGCTGCCTCCCTCAGCCACCTCTCTGGCTCTATTGGTTGCCACGGGCTTGGGCTCCTGAGGGTTTACAAATGGCCATTTCCTTGTCTCCTCTGGTCTCCACGGTACATCTGACGGACAGACCAGATGGATCCCCCGACTCCTGGAGACTAAAGATGAGCAATGGTCTCCTGCCCAAACAAAACGGTACCCTGGAACAGGAGGTCCTGGATCCCGGACTGCAGAACTTGGTGAAAGCCAGAGACCCTCAACCAAGCATGGCCGGAGAGAGACCCATGACGCTGACGCCTGGTCAGATCTGCAGGGTCGATGTGAGGCACGTGAAACATGTGTAAATAAGTCAGAGCCCAATTTCAGAAGATCCAGAATCTGCCTTCTTCTCGGGTCTGGCAGGCATTCACTAGTTCCTGTCCACGGCTCCCAAAGGAAAGACGAAAGCCTCAGCTAAGCCCCGTGCGAGAGGCCACTGCGGCGGCCATCAGCAGGCACAGAAATCCCGATATCCAAGGCCATCTGGAGCGACCCTGGTCACGGACCTGTTTGACCGTGGTCTGCATGTCCGTGGGGAAACGAGGGAGGACTTCGTCTAGTGACCCAGGAAGAGCATGAGAGAAGTGTGCCATGACGACGGCAGAGCTGGCCTGACGAAGGCCCAAGGAAGAGGCCATATAGACCATTCGAGCAGAGTGGTCCATATTCTTGGACTCCTTGTCCAGAGGTTGGTCAGTATCGGAAGAACTACCAGTACGCCTGAACACAGAAGTGGTCACCAGGCTCTGGCTGAAGGGTGCTCTGTGAACCCTGCAGGACCTCAATGGGCACCGTGACACCATGGGCCTATGTGGGCAGACTGAGCTAGGCAGGAGGCAGGGCATTGCCATAGCTCAAGGACCGGGCTAACAATGGCTTCGCCACTGGAAAGGCTCTCCTTGGATCCTCTTAAGGATATCTGTGAGGGGTATTCCTTCTTTTGGATAGGCTCCAAGGGCATTCCGTTGATTCGGAAATCAGGCGGAAGATGCTCTGAAAAGAAGAAGGACCTTCCTCCAAGCCTGCCACTGATGACTCATCATCCCTGGATGCGAGTGCAGATCAGTGGCATCCGAGTCCTAAGAGTCTGGATATAAAAGTTTCACCTATGTCTCCCTCGACACCGAGGGCTTACTCGACTCATAGTAATGGACAGACGACGGGAGGCCGGTGTCTGTCCTATCCTCTTTCGAGGGAGCCCCTCCTTGAGGCTGCTTAGGCGGTGATTCCACCAAGATCGGTGGGGAGACCGAAACAGGCCGAGCTGGAATGCGTCCTGGCCGTAGGGGTGGAGGAACCGGGATCTTCGGTTCCGGAGGGGCCGGTGACAGCCTAAGAGGCTGGGGTTAAGTAATGGCTGGTGTTGCCGGCTTCTGGCCGGTCAGCATCAGCTGTTGCCACAGGAGATCCTCATGTCAACAGAGCTTCTGGCGAAGTCTCTCCTCGTCCAAGGAGGATGAAGATTGGTGGCAACGCCTCTTCCTAGATACAGTACTTGTGACCTTTCCTCGTTTTTTCGACCGAAAGGGTCCTGGTCCTCGATCGAGACAGACAGGGTTGGCTCGTACGATTGGGAGAAGCCGGAGTCGGGGAGAACCGAGGTTGAGGCACCTTTCCCTCGATCGTAACACCAGAGAGCTGGGTCTCCTCGTCGGGGAAGGAAATTATAGGTGTCCTTTCCAAGGAGTCATCAACCGGAGTCAGCGACAACGGCTCGATCAGATCGAGAGAAATCTCGTCTGGTTCAGCCGTTTCCTCAGCCTCAGTGCCTTGGCCTGACGGAAAGTCCGAGAAGCAGGCGGCCGAGGAAGCGATCTCAACAGAAGTTGAGACCGCAAGGTCCTGAGAATCTGACCGCTCTTGGCCCCAGGAACGTCTTTGGGATGAAAAAGACTTAGGGTCCTTGTCCCTTTTCCTAGGGCGGGAGGAGTGTGAGCCCAAGGGCGCCTCACCCCTGGTGGGGAGAGACTGGCACAGTTCCCGAAAGGACCCAGTGAAGGCAGAACCCAGGTTAAGCGGCACGAAAAAACTTCTTGGACGAAGCTTGAGCAGCTTCCTCTTCGAAAGCTGCCATATGGGCGAGCTGCTTGGCGGATCCCACGGCCGCGGAAACCGCCCACCTGGCCTCCTTCGACTTCACCGGTGGATTGCGAAGCTCCGGTCTCCCCAGTTTTAGGCACGCCTTGCGGTCATCCAGGACATTGGGATGGAAGGCCAGACAGATAGATGGTGCAAGAGGTGGTGTTATGTACGACACCCAAGCAGTAGACACGAGAGGTGGGGATCCGTACGCGACATTTTCTGTCCGCAGGGACACCGGCCAAATCCGGGGAATGACTTGTCCTCCATGTCAGATGCGCTCAGATTGGTATCGTAAACTCTGATGAGTTTCAAAGAAAGTGATTGTGGTGAAAACAATCGTTGAGAATCCAGGGCCTACGAACTGCAGAAGTAGTACGAGGGAACCTGAATCTTCCAGTGGAAAGGAAGATCTGGCGTCATGGGGAGAAGCCGAGGTATTTACCACCCGGGTGGGTGGGAGGAGCCAGCCTGAAGACTTTCTGGCGAATTTAAAGGGAAAAGGGACATGCCAGAGTGTGGATGAACACCATAGCCACGCTCCTAGAAGAACAGGTTACTCACCTGTCACAGTAGTTCTAGGAGTGGTATATGTTCATCCACCTCTTGGCATGTCCCTCCACTTTAAATCTCACCGAAGTATTCAAGCTGGCTCCTCCCACCCACCCGGGTGGTATATGCCTCTCCGCCCCATGTCGCCAGATCTTAGCCCGCTGGCCGTCCGACTGGGGACAGCAAAACTACTCTGATCAAAAGCAACTACAAGCAAGTACAAATGAAGACACCTGCTTCACTTCTGCCTAAGCCACACCCCCAATTTACAGCTCTCTTCCCGACCTAGCTAACTGCAAAGATGATCATCAGTTCCCTTCCCCCAGCTCAGACTAGCACACTAACGTGTGTATTTTTTCTTTTTACCCTAACAAAGTATCAAGTTACTTTGCAGACCCTACACTACTAGTAAAGTGTCTACTGACAGATTGTGATGAGAGCTGTGGACAAGAAGCCACAGCAGATGGAGTCTAAGAGAGCGATCAAGTTACTGCGTACAGAAAGGGAAAGGGAAATGCTGCAACTGAAATGCATCTCATATGCTCAAAGCCCCCCCTCCTCCCTTCCCCCAACATAAAAGTCAGGAGCTCTTCTGCTTGTATTAATTTTACCTGCACAACTCCACCGGGATTCACACCAATCATCATACAGATTCCACGGAAAGCAGAGTCCTTTTCTTCATTGTCCCTGATGTTCCTTAATGATGTACACCTGTAACAGGATTCAGATCATGAAGGCTTGTTCATATTTCCTGGGGCAAAACAGACTGCCAGAACCCACAATTACAGCTATCAGAATTCAACCCCCCAAAAATAAAGGAAAAACACTTTTTTTTTTTTTTTTTTGAATAGCACCAGAGCACTCCAGAGGTTAGGTTACCCTTGTTAATCTAACCATAGGGACATAAAACCAGATGTTTCACCCTAGGGTTACATTAATACCTAGATTCAGTTCACTAACCACACATAGGAAGACCTCGCAGTCCTCGTGGGGATGGGGTGTCAAAGCACACCACAAATTAAGCCACAGAATGGAAGACTGAGAACCCAAAGAGGAATTATATATACCTACTGAATTCCTGCTGTGTGTAATTTCTGTTCATAGGCTGATTTCGGCTACATATCGAACTCTAACCCGATGCATGACACCACCACCCTGTGAGCAGCTTCCATATCTCCCACAGCAATACTCGTCTAACCACGGGTCATTCTGCTACATCACAAGAAGGCTAGAGACAGTCATTCACTGAGAAGACTTGAGACTGTAAAGACTGCAATTCATATGGAGATTCTGGTCCAGGCCGCTCTCCTAAAGGCAAGACTATGGCTTTTTGCAGATCATAAGGAGTTTTCAGATGTTAGCATAGCACAAGTGGTTATGGAAGTCCCAAACCAGGCCACCTATGTATTTTACCCCGATGAAACAAAATACAGAAGTTACAAATCAGATGTATGTATTAGATGTAATGAAGGTCCGGGCACACTAATACACATACTTTGGCACTGCCCCAAAGCACATTTCCCTATGGCAGATCCCCTTCTCGGCGTTGACAAAGCCCTCACTCCACCAATTTGTACCACTGAGGACTACAATAACCACCTTGTAGGGGCACAGAAATACCATAGGCACATATTGCTGCCTGTGCCAAGAAAGTGTTAAGACACTGGCTACATCAAGATATACCACCGTACCAAGAGTGGCATGCCAAACTCGTTTGCCTTGCAAGCAGGGAAATCTACAGCCAGTATGAAGTTATGAACAATGGGGAAAGCTGTATGTTCTCATGATCCTAGGCAGAGCAGCAACCGACTTACAGTTGCAAATTTAATACATGAGTAAAGCTATATTTATAGTGCATCAGAATCCTGCATCATAGCTTTGGCAGAGATAATTATGGCTTTGACACACTGGCATCTATAATTTTATTCCAGCTGTAATGATGGCATAGAAAAAGTACAGTTACGTAAGAACTTACCATAACAGTAGATCTTCGAGAGGCGCTCTTGCAGTAGGTAATTACATATAGGACTGACGCCGACCGGCGGCAGGACCCCATGGAAAAATTTCTAGTTAGCAGTCCCTGGCGGGGACCGCCCCCTCATCAGGTGACTGGCGTCATACGACGTCGGTATAAAGGGGCGGTCCCAGACACCCGCCTTCCAGTTCTTTCCCGCCACAGGCCCGGACGAGAGAAGCAGACATTTCCTCAATGGAAAAGGAGCTGAAAAAGCCTAGGGGATGGTGGATGGAAAGAGATTTACTGCAAGAGCCTCTCTCAAGATCTGTTACGGTAAGTTCTACGAATTGTACTATCTTACTGAGAGGGCTCTTGCAGTAGGTAATTACATATAGGACAGAATCCCAAGCAGTCTGGAACAAATGAAAGGCACCGGGAGGAGGAACTACTCCAAAAAATAGCCAATAATCTAGCAGGTCTCAAGAAAGGAGGCCTTGCAAGACAGCTAACCCGAAGCCTACTCTACGGCGAAAGGCAATGTCCAAACCGTAGTGTCTAGTAAAGGTATGGACTGAAGTCCAAGTGGCGGCAGCACAGATGTTTGCCGCAGACACATTCTTGAAACAAGCCACAGAGGCTGCTACTCCATGAGTGGAGTGACCTCTGACTTGACCCAGTAGGGTCTTGTTGTACTTGTCATAACAGAAAGTGATGCAATGGGCCAACCATTTTGATGGGCATTGCTTAAAGACAGCATTGCCTTCTCTTTTGTGAGCAAAAGAGACAAACAACTGCTCAGTCTTTCTGAGATCCCTCGTCCTATCGGTGTAGTATCTTAGGATCCTGTGAACATCCATGGTATGGAGCAGGTATTCTCCTTGATTGGAGTACTGCGTGAAGAAGGCAGGTAATTCAACAGACTGATTCAAGGTAGATTCCACCACCACCTTCGGGAGAAACTTAGGATTCGTGCAAAGAGCTACTCGTTCTTTGTGAAAAATCAGATAAGGGATTTTGCACATCAGGGCCTGGAGCTCGGAAATTCTGCGAGCAGAAGTAATGGCCACCAAGAAGAGCGTCTTGCACGATAAAAACTTCAAGTCTGCAGAAGCCGCAGGCTCGAAAGGAAGGGTAAGTTTCTCGAGGACAAAGTTCAAGTCCCATGGGGGAGCTGGAATCCGGACAGGGGGCCTGAGATGAAGGACCCCTCTGAGGAAAGTTTTGGATACCTCCAGCTGGGCAAATGCCTTGTCGGTGAAAGGAACATGGTAGGCTGAAATAGCCGCCATATGGACTTTCAAAGAGGAGTGACAGACCCAGGTCAAAAAGATGACGCGTGTACTCTAGCAGAATGGACACGGGGCAGGAAAAGGGTTCCACGTTCCTGGCCGCAGCCCAGATAGAAAATCTTTTCCAGTTCATGGCGTAGGTGGACCTAGTGGAGGGTTTTCTAGCCTCCACTTGAATCTCGGCCACCTTAGGAGAAACGCCAAAAAGAGATTGAGCTAGGTCTGCAGGAGCCATGCATGAAGTTGAAGGGACTTGAGTCCCAGATGGACCAGGGTCCCCTGATCCTGGGTCAGCAATCCTGGAGATAAAGGAAGAGGAGGAACCTCCGAGTACTGTTGTAGAAGAGAACCAGATTTGCCTGGGCCAGAAATACAGGTTACTCACCTGTAACAGGAGTTCTAGGAATGGTATATGTTGTTCATCCACACTTATTGGCAGGTATCCTTGCCGCTTTAAATCTTGCCGGAAGGTCTTCAGGTTGGCTCCTCCCACCCACCCGGGTGGTAAAACTCTCGGCTCTGCCCCATGACGCCAGATCTGGCCCGCTGGAAGCTCAGGTTGTGCGTCGAAGCCGGGGAGGTCGGGTGGGTCGTGTGGATGAACAACATATACCATTCCTAGAACTCCTGTTACAGGTGAGTAACCTGTATTTCTGGCCCAGGCAAATCTGAAGATGTTGGTCCCTCTCCCTTAGTGGAGAGGGACAGACAGAGCTCCTTAAAAGAAGCTGAATAGGAGGATCCCAGGGAGAGCGGGATAAAGGCCGCGGCTGAGGAGGACGAAGATGTGGCTTGCGCCGCCTCCTCCTTGAGGAGGATCATCTGCTCAAGCTGTTCTGCCGAGCCCGCCGCCACGGAAACCGCCAACCGGGCCTCCTTTGACTTTACCGGAGGATAACGTTTTTCTGGTCGCCTGTTGCAGACGGGCACGGCCTTCCAGGACGAGGGCCAAAAGAAGACAGGTCGCAAGTCGCGGGTCGTGCTCAAGGCCTAAGCAGTAGACGCATCGGAGTGCGCGATCCATCCGAGACATCTTCTGTCCGCATGGGCACCTCTGGAAACCGAGTCGATGTCCATCGCAGCCGCGAGGGAAATATTTGACCAAGTCTTGAAACCTTAAACTTTATTTCGGAAAACCAAGAATTAGGAACTAGTCTTATACGCAGAGCGTTATGAGGAACCTGAGCTTCAAGCGTAAGGAAGATCCGGCGTCATGGGGTGGAGCTGAGAGTTTTACCACCCGGGTGGGTGGGAGGAGCCAGCTTGAAGACCTTCCGGCAAGATTTAAAGCGGCAAGGATACCTGCCAATAAGTGTGGATGAACAACATATCCATGTCCCTAGAAAGGAGCGATCAGAATCATTCTCGCTCCTTCTAAAGCCAGCTTCTGTAACACACGAGGGACCAGAGGAATTGGGGGAAAAGCATAGACGAATCTGTCCTTCCAGCTTAAAGCTAGAGCGTCGTTTCAGAAAGTGTCTCGCTCTGGAATGAGCGAGCAAAAGATCGGAAGCTTTGCATTTTGGGAGGAAGCGAACAGGTATATCTGAGGAGTCCCACAAATCTGGAAGATGCTTTTTAGAACTTTTTCGTCCAATTCCCACTTGTGTGGTAGAGCCGACAAGCAACAGTCTGCCAGGACATTGTCGACTCCCGGAACATGGACTGCCGTGAGATGAAGATGAAGCGCTGCCCAATGCCAAACCCTCATCGCTTCCCTGCACAGCAGGTAGGACCGAGTCCCTCCCTGCTTGTTGATGTACCACACCACGCACATGTTGTCCATTTGGACAGCTAGGTGACCGGGAAGGATGTATTGGTGAAGGGCCTGGAGAGCATACAGCACTGCTCGAAGCTCGAGCACGTTGATATGGAGAACTATCTCCATCTTTGACCATAGGCCCTGGTTTCGTGAGGACCCAGATGGGCTCCCAACCTTCACCTGAAGCGCCCGTGGTCAGAGTCTGATCGGGGGATGAAAAAGGGACCCCCGGAATAGGTTCTCTCAACCATCCACCACTGCAAGTCTCTTACCATCGGCGAGGAGATCAGAACTAGATCTAGATCATCTACCCGTTGATCCCACTGAGATCGGAGAGTCCACTGAGAGATTCTCATGTGGAGGCGCGCGGAACTGTGGGGATAGCCACCGCCATAAGCCCCAGCAGACGAAGCACTGACCTCGCCGGGACCCTCCTGCGTTCCGACAGGAGGGAAATCTGACTGGAGGGAGGCCCCCCTGTCCGGAGGCAGAAAGGCCTTGCACAGTGATGTGTCGAGAATTGCCCCGATGAACTGGAGCCTCTGAGAAGGCTCCAAGTGAGACTTGGAATGGTTTATGGTAATACCCAGGCCAGTGAAAACCTGCTGATTGAGGGAGAGAAAATGCAGGAGTTCCTCCCTGGACGAGGCCGCCAGGAGCCAGTCGTCCAGGTAGGGAAAAACCTGAGCTCCCAAAGAACGCAGGTGGGCCGCAACCACCACCAGGCATTTGGTAAAGACTCAGGGGGCCGAGGAAAGACCAAACGGGAGCGCCCGGAATTGGTAGTGGACCCCCTGGAACGCAAACCTGAGGTACTTTCGTTGCAAATGGGGATGTGCAGGTACGCATCCTGCATATCTAGTGCACAAAGCCATTGGCCCGGCCGAAGCAGGGGCAAAAGGGTTTGAAGGGAAAGCATCCTGAACTTCTTTTATTCCACATACAGGTTCAGAGAACTGAGATCGAGAATAGGTCTGAGATCTCCTGTCTTCTTTGGTACAAGGAAGAAGTGGGAATAGTAACCCGTCCCTTAGAGATAAGGGGGGATGGGTTCTATAGCCTGTTTCGCAAGGAGTGCCGAGATTTCTTCCCTGACCAAAGGAAGATGGTCCCTTGAGTAAGCGGAGTTCAGAGGGGAGTGACGCGGAGGTTTCTCTAGAAACTCTATGGAGTGCCCCTCTGCTATGATCTGAAGCACCCATGAATCTGATGTTATCTCTCCCAACCCGAAGGTGAAGGGAGAATCTCCCTCCTACCGGTTCCTCCGGGGCGTCCAGAGGCAGTGGGAGAGGGAAGGAGTCAGGTGGTGTGAGGCAGCGCCGCAGCTGGGGCACCCATTGCTTTTTTGGGCGGCGGGGGCCTGGCAGCTGTGGGGCCCGACGCTTAGTGGCCCGCCTTCCTGGTTTCGCTTGAGGCCAGCTGGCCTGCTAAAGGGACGGCGCTGTGGGGATGGGGACGGTACATTGAATCAACAGATTAAGGGCCGCCTCCTTCTCCTGAAGTCAGTGATGATGTCCTGACATCACCGCTCGAAAGCACAGAACCCTGAAAGGTGCTTTTTGAATTGCTGACTGCACCTCCGGACCAGACTCACACACGGAGCCATGCATGACGCCAAGACTTACGGCGAACGCAGAGCTCCGTCCTGCGGTGTCCACTGCATCGTAGGTTGTCCTCAGAATAGGACGACTGGCCGAACGAGCAGAACGGACCAGGTCGGCTAACTCCTGCTGACTTGGGAGTCAGGCAAGGAGTCAATCTTAGATTCTGCCTGGGTAAGGACAGCCTTCTGGTAATCTCCCATATGTGCTACATAATTTAGGGCCCCAATCCCCAGTGTGGAAGAAGCATAGATCTTCCTTCTATACTGATCCAGAAGGCAAGATTCCTTATCCGGGGGAGACTAGCTCAAATGTTTCGGGTGTGCGGACCGGCCGTGAGCGGTGCTAATCACAACAGAGTCTGCACGGGGGTGAGAGTCTAAAAAGTCTACACCCTCCGGAGCCTGGTATAGCCTTTGACTTCGAGGAAGTGGGCTAAAGCTTACGGTTGTTTCCAAATAGTGGAAACAAGGTGGGCGTGAGGCTCGATCCAGGGTGGCACTAAAGTAGGAGCCGTAAGGGCAAGTCCAGATGTTCGCGGTTTAACCTTGCTGAGGATCTGGCTCTAAGGGAACGCCACTGATGGACTTCCTGGATCTTCCTGAGCAACTCCGTGAAGGAAGGATCCTCCGGAGGAGACTTCGGAGGAGTCCTCGGCCGGGGCTTGGACGGAGAGCGTGGCTCGTCGTCTTTCTCGGAACACCCATTGGAGGCCTCAGAGAGAAGAAGAAGAAGAAGAATTCGAAGCAGAGTAAGACTCCCTGACTCGTCTAGGGGGAGGAACGGGTTCCTTAGAGGGGATCCCCGAACACGTGTCCTGCCCATCGCTGGATCCCGAGGGAAGAGCCCGGGAATCCAGAGGCGGAGAGGGAGTGTGTCGTCTGGGGCGTACGGGAGCCTGGGGTGGCACCATCGCCGTAAGACGGCTCTCAACTTCCTTGGTGAGCTGAGCCTTGGCCTCAACCCACCAGGAGGTGCGAGTCCCCTGGAGATCCACCGGCGGCCCGTGGGGCGGTGGAGGAGGAGGTGGGGATAGTTGTACGGATGGAAACCGTAAGGAGAGTATCCGGAAGCCGGCTGCGGAAATACCGGAGCAGGGTACTGTGGTGCAGGATACTGTGGACCTGGGAAAACCGGAGTCTGATAGGACGGCGGATACCCAGGCACCGGAGGAGCTGCCGGAGCAGATGGCCCAGTCGGGAATTCCACAGGCGGATCAACCATAATAGGCCCGTGCGGTGGAGGGCCCGATGGAAGGGGAATATCCCCCGCTGGCGTCGGCGGGGCCGGTGTCGGAGCCGGCGTCAGATCCGGCTCTGTAGGAGGATCGGACGGTAGCCCAGGATCCCGAGCCTCGTCAGGGGACGGAGGAGAAAATCCTGGGGTCAGGCAGGGGAACTCTGGCTCTGATGGCAGCAAGGCTGTGGGAACCTGGTACGGTAGACGTGGCAGGGTCTGCCGTAGACTCCGAGGCCCGGCGCACGTTGGAGGAGCCGACGTGCGACTCAGGGGCCAGAGGAGCCGGCGTCCGACTTCGGGGGTCCCTCGTCGGAGATGGGCCGAGGATGAGAAGAGGCCCGGTCCGATGAAGACACTGCCGTGCGCCGCCCCGAAGGGTTGGGCGTCTTAGCAGCCTTCTCCCGGCGGCCGGAGGAGCCGATGTCCGGCTTATGGGAGGCACCTGCACCAGTAGGCCGCAAGCCTGCGGCAGTACTGGGGGCTGGAGCCTTTGCCCGGAGGCACCCGCAGGCTCAAACGCCGAACCCGACGGGCGGGCAGACGCCTCCAAAGCCTTGAGGCTGCCATCGGCGATCCTCGAGGAGACGTTATTTGGCCGCGATCCGGCCGGAGTCGGAGGAGGAGGCCTTCTCCGGTGCCTTTCCTTGTCCCGCTTGTGCTCCTTCAGGGAGGTCGACGCCGTCAAGTTTCTTCCAACTCCTTCTCCATCGCGACATCATCTTCTTTGAGGAGATGGGCTTCGAGAGACTGCTGGCGCTCACGTGGTGGCCGAGATGAAATGAAGGCAGTGCAGACACTTGTCGGATCACAGGTGGTCGGGCCTAAACAGAAAAGGGCAGAGGAGGACAGTCTTTGTGAGGCAGTTGGGCGCACTTGAGTCGCGACTTATTTTTGAAGGGGACACATATACGGCGCTCACCTGACGATAGAAAATACAAAATACTGAAACTTTTGGAAAAATGACGAAGTAACAGGACTGAGCAATATGAACTTCACCGCGAGGCGCTGCATGAGCCGACGGCGGCGCCTGGGACTGCCCTTTATACTGATGTCATATGACGCCGGTCACCTGACGTGGGGGCGGTCCCTCGCCAGGGACTGCTAGCTAGAAATTTTTCCGTGGGGTCCTGCCGCCGGACGGCGTCAGTCCTATATGTAATTACCTACTGCAAGAGCCTTCTTGAAGTAAGATCTACTGTTACAGGTGAGTAACCTGTTCTTCTAAGAGCGTGGCTATGTTGTTCATCCACACTGTCTGGCAGACTCCTAGCAGTTCTCCGGGAGGAGGGAGGCAAGGCGCACACCTCCTGCTTAGGAAACAGAGATTGGAGAACCGATGCCCCAAAACCAGCATCACGTCGTGACTCTAGGTCGATGTGGTAATGGGTAATAAAGGTGTTTGCTGACTTCCAGGTAGCAGCCAGACAGATTTCCTGGATAGGGATGTCCCTGGAAGCAGCCACCGAAGCAGCAGTATGGTGGGCAGAATGAGCCCTTATCCCTTTGGGAGGCTCCTTGCCCGCCAATTCATAACACAGACTTATGCATGATGTAATCCATCTTGCAATAGTCCGTTTAGCTGCAGGTCTGCCAGAAGCGGCTTCAGCTTAGGTGACAAACAGCTGGCGAACCTCACCCCGAATTTCCGCCGTCCTCTCCTTATAGTAGGAGAGAGCACGCCTGAGGTCCAGAGTATGGAGCCTGTACTGCATCCGAGGTGTAGTTAGGTAGTAAACTGGCAGAGTCAACACCTGGTTGAGGTGAAACTCTGACACCACCTTCGGAAGGAATTTCGGTGGGGCAAGAGGACAACTTTGTCCCTGTGAAAGACCAGATAAGGGGAGTTCACCGAAAGCGCCTGGAGCTCCCCTGTCCTTCTGGCTGACGTGATAACCACCAGGAAGGTGTCTTCCACGACAAGTGCGAGAGCTCACACTTGTGCATGGGTTCGAATGGCTTGCCAATGAGCTTTGCCAAAACCAGCAAGAGATCCCACGGAGGTGGAGGTTCACGCACCAGAGGGGATATGTGATCCAGGCAATTGAAAAAGCACCCGATCACCGTCTCCTGAGCCAACGTCTGCTGACCGGCCCGCGCCTGGTAAGCAGAGATGGCTGCTAGGTGCACCCTCAGGGTCGATGACCGAAGACCCCCTTCGGAGAGGGACCAAAGGTAGTCTAGAATGTTAGCCACAGAGCAGGATAAGGGGTCCAGGCTTTTTCCCTGACACCAAATGGAAAATCTTTTCCATTTGAAGGCATAACATTTCCTGGTCGATTCTTTTCGAGATGCTTCCACCACGGTGTAGACATCTTCAGAAAGACCCAAAGCCTGGAACTCTAGCCACTCAGGAACCAGGCTGTGAGGTGCAAGGATTGAAGGTCCAAGTGGAAGACCTTCCCCTGGTTCAGTGATATCAGGTCTGGGCGTGTACACAGCCGCTCTGGGACCCTGCAACTGAGGCTGAGGAGATCTGGATACCAGAACTGGCACGGCCAATCGGGGCTACCAGAATCACCTTCGCCTTGTCCCTCCTCACCTTGAGTAACACCTTGTGGATCAAGTGAAATGGAGGGACAGTGTAAAAAGGGCCTGGGGTCCACGGCCTCGAGAAGGCATCCCCCTGAAGTGAACCCCGCTGAGGGGGGCGGGCATGGTACAGCCTCATCTTGGTGTTCTCCCTTGAGGCAAACAGGTCCACCAATGGTTTGCCCGAACGGAAAAACAGGTCGTAAGCTACCTCTGGATGGAGAGACCACTCGTGGGATGTCTGGCCTATGCGGCTGAGAGCATCTGCCAGTTGGTTCGCGACTCCTGTCACATACATGGCTAGGAGATCCGCCTCCAGCCGGCTGACGAAGGTCCAGATCCAGAGCGCCTCCTTGCACAGCAGACGGGAGTGCGTGCCGCCCTGTTTGTTGAGGTAGTACATAGTCGTGGTATTGTCCGTCTGGACTTGAACCACTTGACCCCGGAGCTGAGGAGCGAAAGCTGATAGTGCCAGTCTGACTGCTCTGAGCTCCAGCAGGTTGATGTGGCATCGGGACTCCTCGGGGGTCCAGAACCCGTGGGCTCTGTTGTCCCCATGTGGGCTCCCAGCCCATGAGAGAGGCGCCGGTCGTAAGGATGACCGTCGGCTCGGGGCCGACAAACGGGACTCCTTCCTGCAAATGACTCGGGACGGTCCACCACTGGAGAGCGTCCCACATCCTCTGGGTGACTGATCAGCTGGTCGAAGAGACCCTGACGCTGAGACCACTGGGCAGCCAGCTCCCATTGAAGGGGGCGCATGTGCAGTCTGGCTCAGCGGACCACTGAGGTGCACGCCGCCATGTAACCCAGGAGGCACAGGATGTCCCGGGCAGGGCGCAAGTGCCCAACCAGAAATGATTGGGCAAAGGAGGAGAGAACCTCCGCTCTGTCCGCCGGGAGCCGAGCTCTGGCTTGACAAGAGTCGAGCTTTGCCCTGATGAAGCCCATCACCTGAGAAGGTACGAGTTCTGATTTGGCCTCATGGATCAGAAGGCCCAAGTGAGCGCAGGTTCGGAGGGTCAGGTCCCTGGACCTCTCCACCTCCTGAAGGGAGGAACCCGCTGAGCCAGTCATCTAGATGAGGTAATCACGAACCCCTTGGCCTGCGTAGATGGGCTGCCTTACCACTACGATGCATTTGGTGAAGACCCATGGGGCGATGACAGGCCGAACGGCACAGCTCTGAACTCGTACAGGGTCCCTTCGACCCTGAAGCGGAGGAACCGCTGATGGGACGGACGGATTGGGACGTGGTGAAAAGCGCCCTGAAGATCCAGCCTACAGAACCACGTTTCGCTCCAGGGATGGTATGATCTGATTCAGAGTTACCATCCGGAAGGTGCGAGACCTGAGATACCGATTCAGGTCGTGGAGATCTAGAATGGGATGCCAACCCCCCGTCCACTTGGGCACCAGGAAATACCTGGAGATGAAGCCTGGGTCTGAAGGAGGATCCGGCACCGGGGCCACCGCCTCTTTGAGGAGGAGTTGCGCAATGTCGTCCCGAAGGGCAGACTGGGTGCCAACTGAGATCCTTTCCTCCCGTGGGGCACGGGCTCGGCTGGGAGGGTACTGCTCGAACTCTAGGGGCAGACCCTGCCCGACCACTTCCAGAACCCACCCCGTCCGAGGTGATACCGGACCAGGCGGAAAAGAGGTGGCGGAGCCGGCCCCCTACGGGAGGACCCAGTGCTGGCGTGACGGGTGCGGGGGAGGCCACCCCCGACCTGTCACTGTGCAGCATAGAGGAGGAGGCACCTGGACCAGCACCCCGGCCTCCTTTGCGGGGCTGTTGGGGACCTTGCTTGGGCCTAAGGCGCCAAGCTTGAGCCTGCTGCTGTTGACCTCCCTGAAGAAGGGCTGTCTGACCGCAGGGGAAGAATGCCGAAAGAGGCTTCTTCTTGCGCTTCTGCTGGTTCTTGCCTGAAGAACCCTTAGCAGAGGTGGCATCTAAGGTGGCATTAGACTGCTCAATGCACTGAAGATGACCTGCCACTCCCGCACCGAAGAGGTCGGTGCAAAGGAAGGGCACATCAGCTAGCTTGTGCTGAGTATCCACAGGAAAGGAGGATAACCTCACCCAAGCCCTGCGGCGAGAGGCTACCGCTGCCGCTAGTGAACGGGCACAGGAATCACCAATGTCCAGAGCTGTCTGGAGCTGTTAGGCAACAGCCCGGCCCTGGTCCCGGACCTGCTTGACCATGGTCTGCATGTCTGCTGGGAGGTGAGGAAAAACTTCATCCAGCAACCCCAAAAGGGCATGAGAGAAGTGTGCCATGATCACTGCTGAGCTTGTCTGATGAAGGTCCAAGGATGATGCCGTGTAGACCTTCCGGGCCGAGTGGTCCATAAGTTTGGACTCCTTGTCCGGAGGGCGGTCAGTATCCGCAGAGCTGCCCGTTCGCCTGAATACTGAGGCAGTCACAAGGCTTTCCACCGAGGGGTGCTCAGTAAACCCCGCCAAGGACCCAGTGGGCACAGCATACTTGCGGGCCATGCGGGTAGATGGAGCCGGGCAGGAGGCTGGACGCTGCCAGAGTTCCAGAGCCGGGCCAACTATGGCTTCGGGCACTGGAAAGGCCTCCGTCGGGGTATCCCCCCCCTTAAGAATATCCGTGAGGGGATATTCTGCCTTCTTCTGAATAGGCTGCAGAGGCATTCCTGTGGACTCTGAAATGAGTCGAAGTATGCCCTGGAAGGAGGAAGGCCCTTCTTCCAAGCCTGACACAGACAGCTCATCATGAGAATGAAGGCCGGTATTATCCGATTCGGAGGAGTCCAGATACAAAGGCTTCCCACCTAAATCTCCCTCGATACGCCTAGGGCGATCAGGGGTGACCGTAATCGACAGTCTGTGAGGAAGACCCGAAGACTGTCGGTCCTCCTTAGAGGGAACCCCTCCCAGGGGCTGTTTTGGTGGAGGTTCCACCAAAATTGGTGGGGAGCCTGAAGCCGGCCGAGCTGGAAGGCGCACGGGGGCCCCCGAAGGGACCGGAGCCCTAGAAGCCGAAGAAGTCTGTGTCGGCCGAAGAGACTGAGGCCAAGTGATAGCCGGAACCGCCGGGGTAGCCAGCTTCTGGTCTGTTAGCAGAAGTTGCTGCCACATAAGATCCTCATAGTGTCGACGGAGTTTCCGTCGAAGCCTCTCATCAGGGGAGGATGAGGAACGGTGGCGGTGCCTCTTCCGGGAGTGTTTGTGTCCTTTCTTGGGTCTACCGACCGAAGAGGACTTACTCCTCAATCGAGACAGATGGCGTCGGCTCTATCGGTCAGGGGAAGCCAGACTCTGAAAACCGAGGTTCCGGCTCCTGGCCCTCGATCGGGATACCCACGGGACGGGTTTCCTCGTCGGGGAAAGAGAATAGACGTTCTCTCCAGAGAGTCGACGACAACGGCTCGATCGGGTCGAGAGAAATCTTGGCCGGTTCAGTCGTGTCCTCAACTTCAGTGCCTTGTTCAGACGGAAGGTCCGAAAAACCGGCAGCCAAGGAGGCGATCTCGACCGTAGTCAAGACCCCTTGCTCCTGAAAGTTGGACCGCTCTCGGTCCCAGGAGAGTCTTCTTCGGCTAGAAGAAGATGGTTTTGGATCGGGAGGAGTGCGAGCCCAAGGGCGCCTCTCCCTTAGTAGGGAAGAGACTGGCACAACTCCCGAAAGGATCCTGTGAAGGTGGAGCCCAAGTTGAGCAGCTGCAAGCTTGGGTTGGCAGAGCTTGAGCACTTCTTCCTCAAGGCGCCATCTGCTCGAGCTGCTCGGCGGATCCCGCAGCCGCAGAAACCGCCCACCTGGCCTCCTTCGGTTTCACCGGTGGATTGCGAAGCTCTGGTCTCCCCAGCTTCAGGAGCGCCTGACGGTCCTCCAGAACGGTGGGATGGAAGGTACAGCAAATAGTGCATTGCGAGGTATCATGCGGTACCGAGGCAATAAGCGCTGCGAGAGGGTGGGGTGGGTCTGCAGCGACTTTTTGTCCCCAAGGACACCAGCCGAAACCAGGGGACGACTTGTCATTCATGTCCGAAGTTCAGATCCGAGTCGTATACTATTACAGTTTCAAGCGAAGATCTGGTGAAAACAGTCGATTGACTCCAGGGCCTCAATTGCTGCAAAGCACGAGGAACCTGTATCTTCCAGCGGAAAGGAAGATCTGTCGTCATGGGGCAGAGCCGACGTATTTACCACCCGGGTGGGTGGGAGGAGGCAGCTTGAAGACTTCCGGCAAGATTTAAAGGGGAAAGGGACAATGCCAGACAGTGTGGATGAACAACATATCCATGCTCCTGGAACAGCTCTTGCAGCAGACAAGTTTCCCTTCCACCTTCTCCTCTGGAGGCTGAGTCTTCTGAACTAGTTTTTAGGCCACAGCGTCCTTTGACTCCTTTTTCTAACCTTCCTTTGGAAGCGGATCCTCTGTCTTCCCTTCAGATATCACACTTGAGCCAGGAGTCTGCGGCGGGAGAGCTGGGGATGCTGGGGGACCACCCCATTTTATGTGATGCCTGACGTCGGGGGCGGTCCCCCGCTGGATACTGCTAGCTAGAATTTTTCCGTGGGGTCCGGGTGCCTGCCTGCTTCAGTCCTAATGGTGTAACCTGCTGCAAGAGCTGTTCTCGAAGATCTACTGTTACAATAAGTTCTTACATTACTGTACTTTTTGCACACGAGGGCCTTGCGCTCAGAAATCCTTCGAGCAGAAGTAATGGCCACAAGGAAGAGAGTCTTCCAGGAAAGGAACTTTAGGTCTGCTGAGGCTGGCAGCTCGAAAGGAGGCAGAGTAAGCTTCTCAAAGATAAAATTCAAATCCCAAGGAGGGGCAGGAGCACGAACAGGGGGTCACAAGTGGAGAACCCCTCTAAGGAAAGTCTTAGAGACTTACAACTGCGAAAAAGTCCTGTCCCCAAAAGGAACATGGTAAGCGGAGATGGCCACCATGTGACCTTCGGAGAGGAATGACTGAGACCCACATCAAAGAGATGGCACAAGTAATCCAAAAGCCACCCAACAGAGCAAGAGAATGGTTCGAAATCTTTGGAAGCGGCCCAAATAGAGAACAGTTTCCATTTCATGGCATAGGCAGATCTAGTGGAGGGCTTTCTGGCCTCCACCAGAATTTCAGCTACCAACGGGGAAACCCCGAAACGAGCTTGAGCCGAGTCTGCAGGAGCCACGCATGCAACTGAAGGGACTTGAGGCCTGGATAGAACCAGGGTCCCCTGATCCTGGGTCAGCAAAAGCTGCAACAAAGGAAGAGGAAGAGGAGGTTCTTCTGAATACTGCCGCAGAAGAGAGAACCAAACTTGCCTGGGCCAGAAAGAAGCAATTAGGATCATGCGAGCTCCTTCCGAGCTGGGTTTCTGTAAGACACTTGGAATCAAGGGGATCAGGGGGAAGGCATAGACGAATCTGCCCTTCCAGTCTAAAGACAGAGGGTCTCTCCAAAAAATGCCACGCCCTGGAACGATCGAACAGAAGGCAAGAAGTTTTGTGTTGAGAGGAGATGCAAACAGGTCTACCTGTGGTGTTCCCTAGCATAGGAAGATACAGTCTGCTACCCCCTGATCTAGTTCCCACTCATGAGCAAATGACCGACTGAGGTGGTCTGCCAACGCGTTCGACCCCCAGGACGTGAACAGCCGCAACGTGAAGATTGTGCTGCACTGCCCATTCCCAAACTCGCATCACCTCCTTACAGAGAGGGTAGGAACGAGTTCCTCCCTGTTTGTTGATGTACCAGACTACGTACATGTTGTCCATCTGGACAGCCAGATGTCCGGGGAGCAGATAGAGATGCAGAGCCTGAAGAGCATACAGCATGGCCTGAAGCACTAGCACACATGTGGAGAGATTTCTCGAGCCTGGACCAGGAGCTCTGGGTCCTGCGAGACCCGAGATGGGCTCACCAACCCTCGCCAGAGGCGTCTGTAGTCAGCATCTGGGAGGGGAGAGAAAGACAGAAGGGAACTCCCCACCAAAGGTTCTCCTAAACCATCCACCATTGCAAGTCCCGAGCCACAGGATTGGAGAAAAGAACCAGTTGCTCTAGGTCGTCCACCAGCTGATCTTACTGAGACCGAAGCGTCCACTGAGAGATTCTCATGTGGAGCCAAGCGCGAAGGACTGTCCGAATCGCAGCCGTCATGAGCCTGAGGAGGCGAAAGACTGACCTGGAGCTGACCTGCCTGCGGCTGGACAACAGGCTGACCTGAGCATGGAGCGAGGCCACCTTGTCTAGTGGTATGAACGCCATGCCGGAGGTCACGTCCAGGATCAGGCGGGACTTGGCCTGGTTGGCGGTAATACCCAGGCAGGTAAAAACCCGCAGGGTAAGGGAAAGGAAGCGCAAGAGTTCCTCCCTTGACGGGGCCGCCAGGAGCCAATCGTCCAGGTTCCTGCATGTCCAGAGCGCACAGCCACTGTCCCGGCCGAAGGAGGAGCAGAAGACTATGCAGAGAGAGCATTCTGAAGCTTCTGTACTCCACAAACAAGTTCAGGGAGCTGAGGTCGAGAATCTGCCTCACATCTCCTGACTTCTTCGGGACCAAGAAGAAATGGGAGTAGTAACCCGTCCCCCAAAGTTGGGGAGGAACGGGCTCTATCGCCTCCTTCAGAAGGAGAGGATATTTCTTCCTGAACCAGAAGATGATGTTCTGGGGAGTAAGACAACGGGGGGGGGGTTGGAGGTTGTTTCTGAAGAAACTTTGACTGTCCTTCTGCGATCAGCTGGAGCACCCAAGTGTCTGAAGTGATCTTCTCCCAACCCAGTAGGTGGAGAGAGAATTTCCCTCCTACCGGTTCCTGTGGAAGGCCCAGAGGCTGTGGGAGAGGAAAGGAGCCAGGAGGTGTGAGGCAGCGTCGCAGCTGAAGCCTCAGCTGCTTTTTGGGGCGGGGCGCTTGGCAGCCGGAGGGGCCCAACGTTTGTTGGCCTGCTTTCCCTGAGGTTTCGCCTTTTGCTGAGAACGTCTGCGAAACGGACGACGCTGAGCCTGAGCGGGTCTGTACATTGAGTCAACAAACTTAAGTGCAGTACCCTTCTTCTGCAGATCAGTGATGTCATTGACATCGCCACCAAACAGCACTGAACCCCTGAAGGGTGTGTCCTGAATAGCAGACTGCACCTCCAGGACCAAACCTGACACCCGGGTGACGCCCAGGCATGACACCGCAAAACCACAGCGAAAGCCAAGCTCCAACCGGCAGCGTCCACTGCATTGTACGTGGCACGAAGCATGTGCCAACTGGCCAAACTTGCAGACCGGACTAGATCAGCCACTTCCTGCTTCGTCTGAGACTCAGGAAGGGAGTCCAATTTAGCCTCCACCTCACTAAGGATCGCCTTCTGGTAATCGCCCATATGACCAACGTAATTCAGGGCCCTTATACCTAGAGTGGAAGAAGCATAGACCTTCTTCCCGTACTGGTCCAGAAGGTGGGATTCCTTGTCAGGTGGTGACGAGCTCAAATGCTTGGGGTTAGCCGTCTGGCCGTGAGTGGTGCTAATCACGACTGAATCAGCTCGAGGGTGTGAAGCTGACACCCTCCGGAGCCCGATAAAGCCTGTCTGACTTCCTAGGAAGGGGGCTAATGCAGACAGTTGCTTCCAAATGGTGGGGACAAGGTTGGCATGAGGTTCAATTCAGGGTGGGAGCATTCTCTGGCAGATCCAGGAATGCAGCAAGTTTCTTACACTGTGGATCCGGCTCCAAGGAATGCCACTGATGAACTGCCTGGATTTTGTGCAGCAACTCCTTAACTCATTCAGGCCTAGAGACGTCTGTAGGCGGCGTCTGAAAGCATAGCCACTCAGGACAATAACGCCCGTAGACGTACTCAACTGACTTTCACTCAGGCCTAGAAACGTCTGAGGAAGTCAGCAGTTTTTACCTAACTATTAAACAAATCGAATTGCTTAGAATTGAATGCATAGCACCGTTACAAAGGTAACTTTGCTCTGAACAATTTTGCTGCAGATACTTTGTGTCTATCACGTATACTTCAGGAGTTATTCATATTTGTTTAAGGTATGGTGTGCATGCCTAACATTTGTCTCAAGCCTCACCTTGAATAAATCAAAAAAAAAAAGTTTGGTATTTCAGCTACTATAAAATAAAAACTAAATGGATTACAATTGATTGCATAGCACCATTCGAAAGGTTATTTTGTGCTGAACAATTTTGCCACTGATACTTTCTATCTACCACATATACTTTAGGAGTTATTTGCATTTGTTTAAGGTATGGTGTGCTTAGCTGACATTTGTCTCATGCGTCACCTAAGCACCTTGAAAAAAATCAGTAGTTTGGTATTTCAGCTGGTATAAAATAAAAACTAAATTGATTACAACTGATTGCATAGCACCATTGGAAAGGTAATGTTGTGCTGAACAACTCTGCCACTGATACTTTGTGTGTAGCTCTTACGGTTCAAGAGGTAGTCACATTTGTTTGTGGCATGCCGATTATGGCTTGATTTTGCTTAGAAAGGCCCAGGATGCAGTGCTAAGAGTATACAGGGCACAAGTGGTGGAAGTCTCAAAGAGCTCTTGTGGTGTGAATGAGTTAAAGGAAGGATCCTCCGGAGGAGTCCTTGGCCTGGGCTTGTCCCGCGTCCGTGGCTCGTCGTCCGGGTTGGAGCGACCAGAGTCATCCGAGGAGGATGAAGAAGCAGAAGACGACTTCTCCCGGGGCAGGGGAGGAACGGACCCCTTGGGAAGCCCTCGGGGAAGCGTGCCCTGCCCTGGAACCGGAGGGTTCGCCTCTGGTATCCGGAGGTGGGGAGGGGGTCTCACCTCCGACGTAGGGGGTCCGGAACCGGGATCGGTGTCGGAAGACTGTGCTCTACATCCCTGGTGAGCTGAGCCTTCGTCTCAGCCCACCAGGAAGCTAGAGTCTACTTCAAGTCCACCGGTGGCTGAGGGGGGCAGTGGAGGAGGAGGAGGAGGAGGAGGGGGATACAGATACTGAGGATATCTGTAAAGCACGTATCCATATTTCGACGGTGGGAAGCCTGGTGTCTGGTACTGGGGAACAGTGTACTGCGGGCCTGGATAGGACAGCGTCGGATACCCAGGTACTGGGGGGTCTACAGGAGCAGAGGACCATGGAAAAGGCCCAGCGGGCAGGCTTGGAATGGGAGACACGACAGGCGGTAGGGGTGGCATCCGATAATGGGATATTGTCGGGCGTCTGATAGGCCGGCGTCAGAGGATCCAGCGAAGGGTCATCCGGCCCAGCGGGAAGGAGACCTGATGGCAGCGTATCCACCTCCTCAGTGTTGCCTGCGGAAGAAGGATTACCATCCCTGGGGTCCAGCAAAGGAGATGCTAGCGCCTCCGAATGCAATGAGCGCTGCGGCGAGCTCGGGACGACGGATAGGTCCAAAGGGTCCAGCGGCCGCTCCAACGCTATGCCAACATCTGTCTTATCGGCAGGATCCGGGTGGACGTCAGAGGACTCAGCGCCCGAAGGCCGTGAAGGAGGGGCGGCCTTGGCGGGCACTTTGGAGGCCATCGCTGCCCGGATGGTCAGGTGTCCGAGGAGCAGGCGTCAGACTTATCGGGCGGCTCGAACCAGAAGGCCACCGCAGGCAGCGACCTTACTGGGAGCGGCTGCCTCTTAGACCTCCAAGACTGCCACACGGAACTGCCTCCCGGGAAGCATTATCGCAGCACCAGCCCCAGCGGAGGTCAGCAAACTCATGGAGTCTCAGTCTTTCTTTTGTGGTGGTCCGAGAAGTTGAAGCCCAGTGGAGTTTTTCAGTTCCTTTTCCATAACGGTCATTTTTTGTCCAAGAACGTAGGCCTCCAGGGACTGCTGCCTCCGCTTTCGGGTGGCCGCATTAAACTGCTGGCAGAGCTGGAACATCGACGGGATCATCAGGGCCTAGACAAAAAAGGCACTGGGAATGTCCGTCCTTATGTGGGAGCTGGGCGCCGCAAGAATCGCACCTGTTTTTGTGCTCAGAGGGAGTCGGGGACGACATACACGGCAGCTGTAGGTAAGGCTGAGAAAATCGTGATAGGTGGTAAAAACCACCGACTACTGACTGCGAAGCAGTGAAGTTAACATGGCGTTGCAAGCCAACGGCGGGAAGAGCTGGAGGCGGGCATGGGGGACCGCCCCACGCCAGAGACTGCTAGCTAGAAATTTTTCCGTGGGGTCCCGGCACTTGCCGGCTTCAGTCCCATTTACAATTACCTACTGCAAGAGTCCTCTCGAAGTAAGATCATCTGTTCTGAAGGGACAGCGCCCAACTAGGAAGGGGAAGGAAGCCCACTAGCACCCTGTTACTTCCTAACAGATGTTTGTGGGGATGGGGGGGGTATTTGAAGCCCCACAGAGGGCACCCCTTTGCGGAAAAGGACAGAGTGGGAACTCAGTCAGACTCCCCGAAGGCAAGGCAAAACAGATAACAAGTTCAAGGCAATTGGAGTGCCAGGACAGCGTTTAACTAGCAGGAGATTCAGACATGCCAGAGGGGATCTAGAAAAAGGAACCAAACCATTTAAGGAACGGTTTCTTTAACTGTGAATTGAACAACATGGCTAACGAAGGAGCCAACAGATCACCCTCAGCGGCAATCAGAAAGAGTTCTCTCAGGAATAGATAAATTCTACTCATTCCCCTTTCTCTCTCAATTAAAATCGATCCGTTCTGAAAGACGAACCAAAGGCTCAAAAAAAAAAAAAACTCTTTTTTAAATTTAGGCTTAAGGCCAAGAAAGGGAGAGAGGAGGAACGAGCAGGAAGGAGGAGGCGCCGTAGAAAGGAGGCCGGACGGAAGGTGGGCAGGTATTAGTATGAATGGTGAAGATACAAAGAAGATCAAGAATTACAGTGGGTATGTAATTTCCATATCTTCCCTTGTCAATCTTCACATTCATTACTATGAGTGGGATATAAGCCCCCCAAGGGGACCAGAACCCCCGGAGGAACAAGACATAAAATACTACGTATCTACCGAATTATGATCTTTCTGTGTATCGTCACCATTCATCACAGATGGGTACTGGCCGGAGATCAGGACCCCGTGGAGTGTTTTTTTTAAGGATAGGCGGAGCAGGCGCGGCATCGTCACCGAGGCCAACGCATTCACGTGGCCGAGGATTAGCCAAGGCTGCATCGACCCGCTTGCCTACCAGTTCTGGAGTCGCGGAGAGGTAAGAGGAAGGATGGAGGGTGGGACAAGAGAGTCAAGGGACAGAAAAGGAAGAGAAAACTGAACTAAAAGGAGAAATAACGACTGAGAGGACAGCACAGAAAAAAGTAAGACTAAGGGATTGGGTAGGGGCCCCAATCTCTGGAAGCGGAAGAAGGGAGGGAGAAAATTTAGGAGAGAGTGAGAGGTAACAAGGATCCAAGACCCTTGTCCGCCACCAGACTGTATAGGAACTGCAAGGAGTGCAAAGCTCTCTGCCAGAATTCAAGGCACAGAATAACTGGCAAACCCCAAAAGCAGAGTCGGCTATTCTGGAGAAGGACAGGGTACAGGGACTTAGTACTTTCTCTGAAAGATATTTAGTGAAAAGGGGAGATTTTTTTTTTTTTAAACAGTTAGATGGATAACAGAAGGAGGCAACCAGCAGCTTCCACCCCGTGAGAGGTGGAGATATGATGAAGTAGCCATCGAGCTGTACCCTTTAGGGGAGAAAATACCCCGTGTCTCCCAACTTTACCCCGCCAAGAAGAGGGGTAGGCACAGAGGGAGAGACCCAGAGACTGAGGCCCCAGGGGATGGTGGGCGGATTAGATGAATGGTGAAGATACACAGAAAGATCATAATTATGGTAGGTACATAATTTTATATCTTATCTGTGTCAATCTTCACCATTAAATCTGAATGAATGATAAGCCCCGAAGTTGATTCATTGCACCCTAAGGGACAGGTCCGCAGCCCTCAGTGGGTGACACACTGGGGAACTTCAGGGCCTGATGAGGCCCGAGAGTGGGGAGAGCGAGACGGGGTTCCCGGAGGGGGAAGGAAGTTGCCCCGACAAACGCTGTCTCGCCCTACGGGAGAAGAGATAGGTTCCCTGGTGAGTGAAGCAAATCACCCTAAGCCGGGCCAAGGGTGACAACCGGGAAAGACGAAGCCACGCCGATCTCCTGGTGCAGATCACTGTCCCTACGACCCTGGTAGCTACCTCACTGGCGTCGTAAGATGCCCTTGCTTGGTGCCTTGCTAGCTCCAGGCCGCGTGCAGAGAGCGCGATGGCTTGCCTGGTTTGCTCCGAGTCAGGCAAAGCAGCTAGGATCTGACCCAGCTGACCACAAGAACCTGTTGTAGGCTGCATAGTGGGCCTGATGAACAGAGATGGAGAGAAGCAACTGTGCAGTAGAAGGTCCTCCTCCCCAGAGTAAAATCCAAGGAGTCTTGATCTGGGGCCGGTCACTGTGGAGTGCGCGAAGCCTGCTAGGGGTGTCCAGGTGCGCCAATCCGACTGTGATGAGGCATAGAACCTGAGACCCGGGGAGCGTAATACCTCTGGCAGAGGTCCCTAGGGCAGGAACTCTGGAGAAGGGCCTCTGCCAGAAAGCATGGGCGCCTCCCGAAGGGAGTAGGCCAGAAGCGGCCTTCCAAAATCGCCTAGAGGCATGCGCCGCATGCTCAGGATTACTCACAGACAGGGGAGAAAAGTGAAGGTCCTCCATCATCATCTCCGAAGCGCTGATACTCGAGAGATCAGCGGCGGAGAAGATATGGACAGAGGTCCTCTCCTCCAGAAGAGGGGATGAGGGCTGGAGGTCACCAAATGTTCCTAGGGTGGCTGCACGGGGAGAAAGGTTGGAAAACCTGACTGTCCATAGCCCCACGTAGGGCCGGAACCGAGCAGCCACCGCTCTGAACTGCTCCCAGGTGAGAGGGCCGCTAGGGACCAAGAATGCCTGGGAGCGCTGGAGAATGTGGCAGAGGGCTAGGGCAGAGCCGAGAGAGGAGTCTGCTGGCCTCTGCCAGGGCTAGGAGCAGACCATGGACACCAGGAGGGTGTCCCAGAAGACTCACAGCGACAGCTGTACAACCACGTTGGTACTGCCAAGGCTGCGCCCAGAAGAATCCCCAGTGAGGCGCACTGGGGCCGAGCAGGTCCAGAAGGATGGTCCCCTGCTCCAAAGAATGGGACCCCTCAAGGAAACCAGAAGGGAAGGGGCAGAAGTCCGGTGATCATGTAGCTTTGTCCAGGGCCCGGTGGACCCCAGAGAAAGGCTGACGCTGGCCAACCCCACACCCTCAGAGTCCGAGGAGGGTCCTGGTCCTCGAGGGCCAGCCTAGGCAGCTGGCAGCTCTGGGCTGCCCCCAAGGGGAGACCCAGGAGCAGCACCCCACAGACTTCCCGATGGGCCCCAAAGTTGGGCGAGCGAGACACTACCGGAGGGGGTATCACCGCGAAGTCGAGAGGACCCCCTGGGGCCAGGTTGCACTGCTGGTCAGTACCACTGACCCTAACCTCGGGAACTACCCGACGCCCCTCAGAAGGGGCTGGCTAGGACCAGTCGCTGAGACCACTGGCTGGCCTCCTCCGCAGACAACCCCGGCTGGTGGACTGCCCGTCCGACTCCAAGCCCGACCAAGAGGTAGAGTCTGAGGCCCTAAGCCAAACGGGTGGAGGCATGGGAAGGCAACCTTACCAAAGGGCCCGGCTGTCAGAGCAGTGGCCGAGGAGGCACCCGTGCCCTCCACAGCCCCGAAAGCGGGGCTGACAGAAGGCGCCAGGGCAGCCACGGCACCATCAAGTACACTGGCACTGGGGGCGGTACCAGGGACAGAGACGGTGCCGACTGCAGCCCCAGCTACGACCTCTGCGCCAATGACGGCACCGAACACAACACCGCTAGGCGCCACGAGCAGCACCGAGCGCACCAACAGCGCCGAGGATGGCACCGACTGACGACGCCGAAGGCCCCACGGCGCCATGCTCAACCTCGGCGCTGAGGCAAGACATGACAAAAGGCGACGCCGAATCCAGGGTCACGGCTCAGAGCAGCGTTGGCGCGGACAGGGCCCACGGCCAGAGAAGAGTCGGCGCCGACAGGGCCCACGGCACTGCGAACGGCGCTATCCCGGCCGTGGGAGCGACACCGGGGAGCCTTCACCCCAAAGGGGCGATTGCCAGTAGCGGCGCCTCCGCCCGCTTCCCGGAGGGAAGCCGGACGGGCCTCCTGCGCCGCCGAGGAGGCCTCGACCAGGCAGGCTACTAGTAGCCGAGGCCCTCCTCCTCGGCCCGTATAGAACAGGGAGGACCCGAAGGAAAGGCGCGAGCGCGACGGCCCGACGAAAGTAACTCCACCCCGAAATCGGGCGGAGCTCGCCCCACTTTCCACGCGCACTGTTAGAGGACACGGCAATCCATGGAGAAGCAGGCGTCGCACTAATCCATGTCGTGAAGCAGGCCAAGACACGCGAGACACCGGTCATGTTGGTCGGTAACAGAATACTTGCGGCCGCACGGGCACCGATGCATGGGGGGCCGACCCGCCTTGGAAAACTTCTTGCCCTCCGACCGAGACACAACCTACGGAAAAAAAAAACACCAAAACAGACTCGACGTCGCAAACTTTAAAATAAAAAGGAAAGATCTTACCGGCAACGTCGAGTAGAGGCAAACCCAGAACTAGTAAGACCGATGGACTTAAACGTCGCAATAAAGGCTGACAGGCCTAGTTTTCTTCCACCAGCTTCCCACGAGGCAACCTCGACGGCGGGAGATGAAGAACTGGTAGGCAGGTGGAGTCGATGCAGCCTAACAGCTAATCCTCGAGCGCCACGTAGTATGTCGGCCTCGAGGGCGGCGCCGATGCTGCATCGGCTCCGCCTATACTTTAAAAAAAGCTCCCACGGGGTCCTGATCTCCAGCCAGTACCCATCTGTGATGAACGGTGAAGACTGACACAGATAAGATCCTCAGCTTCCTGTTGGTGAAAAAGAAGGAAGACCCATGCCTTACAAGACAGGACGCCCAAGGCCGAGGAGAGCTAGGAAGTGTCCCGAGGAGATGGAGGAAGCCTCTGCAGAAGCCTCCTAGCTCTGGTGGAAAAAGGTGGGTCCCTCGGAAGGCGGAGCGAATCACCCTACACCTGGCCAGGGGTGACAATCTTGATAGACGAAGCCATGCCTTCCGCTATCCCCGCAAGCCTGGAAGCCACCTCATTGGTGTTGTAGGATGCCCTTGCTTGGTGCCTTGCCAGTTCCAGGCCTATAGTGGAGAGGGCAATGGCCTGTCTGGATTGCTCTGCATCAGGCATTGATGCAAGAAGTTGAGAGAGCAGAGACCATAAGTGCCTGTTGAAGGCAGCATGGTGAGCCTGATGTGATGTAATGCACAACATCGCACGAGAAGAAAACACTCTTCGCCCCCCACCGGTCAAACTGTAGGAAATCTGAGTCAGGTGGATGGTCATACGCCAGGCGGAAATGCCTGGAAGGAGTCTCTAGGAACTCCAATCCCAAGGGAGGGTTGGGGAGTGTACCCAGAGACTCAGATGGGGCACAATACTGCCTCCTGCAGTCTACCAGGGTTGGGAAAGGAACGGCTGGAGACTGCCAGGTGCGGATAGACGCCTCCTGGAAAGGGATAGGCCAGGATGGCACCACCAGATGCTGGGCACCGAATTCACCAAGGAATTCGTGCGTCTCCCGCTCAGTATTGTCTCGTCTGACAAAGGAGATACGGAGATCTCCAACCATCCTTGAAAGGAAGCGCAGATGTTCCACGAAACCAGCATCAGATGAGAGGTGAGCAGAGGGTTCCTCTCCCTCCGAGGAGGGAGTCGAGCAGGATGAGGAACTCTAATGCCCAGAGGACTCCTGCGGCTGTGGAGAGAGGTGAAAAACCGGCTCATGCATATATCTAACACGACGGGAAGGCCTCCGCAGTGCCTCTGAACGTCTCCCAGGATAACGTGCCCGTGGGACCGACATGGCCTGGAAGAGAGGGGTGTGGCTGCAGAGAAATGGGAGAGGGGCACCTACAAGGAGGCAACTGTCCTCTGCTAAGGCTCTGAAATCCAGGGAACGGAACCAGAGCTGGCAGGATCACGGATATCAAACCAGGTCACAGAACGGAACCCTGGGGATGCGAACTCTGGAAGAGCCTGGATGAAATCTCCCGTGACGCACCTGGGGCTGCATAGATCCAGAAGGGCAACCCACAGCAACACCACTGGAGGGGTCCCTCGAGCCCAAGAGGGAGAGGCGAGACACTACAGCTCCTCCCCACACCCCGAGGGGTGGCAGGAGGAATCCTACACACCTCACCCCAGCCCCTTAACCCCTCAGACTCTGAGGACGCCCTCCTCCTTGACACATTCCATTGATCCTGAGGCCTCCGGGGCCCTGAAGACAGAACCCTTAGTCCACCCCGAGAAGGCGAGCACAACTGGAAACCGCAGCTGCCAGCTCCTCCAAGGGACAGTCCCTCCAATCCCTGCCGCCTCCCCATGGACCCCAGGCCACCGCCAGCCGGGAGTCCTCAGAGGAAGACTGCTCTAAGACTCAGGAATTGGGAGCGTTGGGCCGCCTGACACCACGTTCCACAGAAGACTGATTCCGAAGAATCGGGGAGCCAGGCTGGGTCCAACTCTTGAGCAGTCTGCTTCCGAGGAAGAGTCTAGCAGAAGGACCTAGATGCTGGCCACCCCAAGAGTTCCCTGAGAAATGCGCTGAGTCACCCGTGGCGCCGTCCACTCAGCGCACCATCACGGCTCAAAGCCCGGCTCAAGCGCTGCCGTGGCACCAGAACTCAACATGGCACCGCCCCTGTAGTTGATCGGGCCCACGGCACTCAAAACCAAACTTGAGCTGCCCCAATCACCGCAACACGAGCGGGCGCTGAGGGTGTCAGCGGCGTCCACTCAATCGCCGGACCCAACAACTGTGGGCCACGACACTGGGGAGCCTGCACCTCCCGGGGAGGTGACTGCTGCAGGTGGTGTCCCCAACATGGGCCCGGGAGGGACCACGGCGTTCCTTAGACACCGCAAAAGAAGCCTCCTCCTTGGCAAGGCTTGAAGCTAAGGAGACCTCCTCCTCACCAGACCGTATAGGCCTGGGAGGGGACCTGGAGGAAGGGTCTAGAGACCTGGCCTGGGAGGCCCGAGAACGACGCCATCCTCCAAAAGTCGGCAGGGCCTTGCCAATTTTGAATGCGCGGACTTCGAGAACATGGCAGTCCATCAAGAAACAGGCGTCGCATCTGTCCATATCATGGTTAGGTCCCAGGCACTGAAGGCAGACGTCATGTCAGTCCAAAATGGATAAATGCCGGCCACAGGAGCACCGACGCATGGGGGCACAGCCTGCTTTCGACTTATGTTTGGCTCCAGAACCAGACATGATGTGAAATTAACTTATAAACAGTAAAGCTGCCAGCGCACTCAAAAAAAAGAAAAGGAATGGTCGGGAATCAGCATCGGGAAATCGAACTGGGACAGAGTAGAAGGTTCGCTGAAGTTTTAGGCCTAATGGCGTAGTACTGACAACTCGCGCAGCAGGTGTTGCCTTGACGGGGAGAAACAGGAACTGGGATGGAGGAGGAGTTGCGGCGCCCTAACGTCTGCCCCTTGCCTACCACGAAAAGGCCGCCTGGGGGTGGCGATGCCGCCTCCAAAAAAAAACTTCCCATGGTGGGTGCGTGCCTCTGGCTTACACCCAAGCAGTAATGAATGGTGAAGATCGACAAGGGAAAATCCTAAAATCACTGGTAGGAGCTTAAGGGAGACCTGTTCCTTCCAGCCGATGAAAGATCTGAGGGCGAAGAGGCAGGACCAGAAGACCATATGGTAGGGTGGTAGAAATCTAGCTTGAAGTCTGATCCAGTGACTGAGCATGTTCACTGGAAGACTACCCAAGTGTGGTAGTGAACAGAAGTTAGGCAGCTGGAAATGACAATCTCCCCTTTCAGTTACAAGATTCCCCTTCTTTCTGTGTGGGCGCGGAGGATTATTCCCCATTTTAGTCACTTGTGGAACCCTCCACCACCCCACCCATCCTAGTTTTAAGAGGCCACCTGGGCTGTATCCATCCCCCGGGCTAGAAGGGCAGTTACTTTCACAGCCAACACATGCCAGTGGTCAGCAAGAAGGGTGTGCATGAATGCAAGTGCAACCCCCTAACATCTATGCCTGCCCTCACCACCATGTTATGAGTTGGTGATTTTAGGGCACAAATGAGTACCCTGTCTCCCAGGTAGCAGCAGAACTGGGCCAACCAACAGCTTGTATTGTCTGCCCCCACCCCCCCAAATCCTACAACCGTACATAGATCCCAGGCTTTAGCACTAAATACATACACTAAATACTTTGTATGTGGATAAGTAGGGTATTAACAAAACTGTAAAAAGAATGAAAGAACACTTCTCACTAACCAGGGACGGATGAACTGCTGGAGCATGGGTGCAACCTCCTGCGGGCAGACACAACCGAGCCGGCCAATGGTAATAGCTAGAAGGGAGAAACCAATTAAAATGGGAGATCCTTCCATCAAGGAAACCCTACAGGTGCAGTTTTATTTTTATTAATTTGTTTATCCAATTCAGGATCTGGAATATAACCCGAGACAGTCTTGTTTACAGCAGGGTCCCAGGGCATGAGGCAGCATATAATAATTGACAACAGGCGAATCTTTATCTAGCGCACTTACCTGTGTAACAAAAACTAAAACTTATCAAAATACAATTCTATAAATAATCATACTATAAAAACGAGACCAAACTAAACACCACATGACAAATGTCTTTTCTACATTCTAGAGGTGCAGAAAGAAATACAATACAGACCAAGACATGCCAAGGTTCTAGTGCAAATGGCAACAGAAAAGGTTAAGTGCACCTATCCAGCTTTCACGCACAAGTAAAATAAACAGTTGAGAGTATAATAGGCCCGCCTGCTCTCAGTACCAGAGTGCAATACCATCAGCTACTTCGTCCATCCTTCCCAAAACAGTATCCATGTCAGAACCCCATCCCCTCCCTACAACTATTAAAATTCAAATAAAACTAGCACAGGTATGCAACACCTTTCAGCATTTTCATGTAGTCACTGGCATCCTGTCAGAATGGGGGGGGCGCGGTGGAAGATAAATGTAGGACTGCCTTTGTGGCACCAAGCTGGTAAACTAGATTACCTGCTATCAGAATGGGAGAGGTGGTGGAACAGAGAGATACGACTGCTTTGTGGTACCAGTCTAGCAAGCTGGGTTACTCTGTCAGAAATGGGAGGGAGGAGGTTGGAAGAGATGTGACACTGCCATTGTGGCACATGCTGGCAAACCAGGGTACTTCCTCTCAATGGGGGAGAGGGATGAAAGATTATGACTGCATTTGTAGCACAGGCTAGCAAGCTGGGTCTGTGTCTCAAGCCTGGGACATTAGGAACAAGTGGACGAGGAGTGTTTAATATGTCAGCAAGGACGCTGTTTGGGGGGTGGGGGGCACGACGCACCACTTACCAGCCCAGGGTACTTGGGTTAATCAGCATGAGGCACCACACATTGGGAAGGGGCATCAGCACTGAAGGGAGTGAAAGGACCACCTCCCCACATCCTAATGGACCACCCCTCTGTCCCAGTCTCCAGAGTCAACTTTGGTCCTCTGCTACAGATTCTGGAAGGCACCAGTCACACTAGAAAGGAGTCTAGATGTGGTTACTAGGATGGCAGGAGAATAGGTAGTCCTGCCCGGCCAACAATACAGGTTGGATGCAGGAACAGAACGTAAAAGCGTGAGAGGAGAAAAACCTAAGAACACCCCACCAATTTCATACCCACTACTTAAAACAGAGGATAACTTAGTCCTTACCTGTGTTTTCAAGCAGTGTTTTGGGAGTATTTGGTCGGTTAATAATTTCCACCAGATGGTTGAGGACCACTGGAACATATGGCTGCATCTCGGCACCTAAAGCAATAGATAACCATCATGTAAGAAATACTTTATGAAGTCTCTTCCACAGTCACACTGTCCTGGGAAATAGCCAAAGGGAATAGACATCCTGCAACTCATCGACCTCAAGCATTATGATCTGCCAACCTAAGTCCTCTCCTGCTACCCCTGGATCACCCTGGTTACCCTTCTCTACACTGCTTCCATGGACCCTGTACCTCAAACGCAGACTAGAATGGTCTTTAGTCAAGGGGCACTACATTTTTTTCTAATGATTCCTTCTGCATAACGTACAACGTATCAAATGCATTGCTTAATGTTTGTCAAGAAGCCTTTGCCGTTAAAAAACAAAACAAACAGAATACTCACCTGTAAGAACAGGTTACTCACCTGTAAATGAAAATTACGTACCTACCGTGATTCTTGATCTTCTCCATTCATTAGTGCTGGGTTAAGCCGGGCTCCCCGAGTCTGCACCGCAGTGCCACCCCAAGAATGATGCATCACGTGATCGCGCAGGGTGGCAGTTAGCACGAACTACCTCCATCCCAGTTCTGTTAGCTGAGAGAGTCAGCACAAGAAAAAGAAGAGCGAGGCAAGACAGCCGAGGGACAGAAAAAGGAAAGGACAAAAACTGAAAAATGTGTAAGCCGGAAGAGGATAGAAAAGAAAAAGCCTTCCCTAGGGGACCGCAGGGCCTCACTTCTGGGGTGGCTCCAAGGGAGGAACAGAAAGAAAAGGGAAGAAGAGAGGGAAGAGAACAAGGGATGTTGGGAGGGAAGATCACTGCCCACTGACAATTCGGTTTAAGGCTTGTAAGCTCGGAACCAAAAACAAGGGAGCAAGGATCCCACTTGATAGGACTGAAGGAAGGTGCCACTGAACTGTTTTCACAGGTTGGACACAAAGGGCAGATTCTCTAACTTCCCGACCCCTTAAACTCTAGCTGAGAGCTCACAGACTGCAGAGGCAGAAATTCTGTTCCGGAAAGAGAGCGCGCCCAACTAGGAAGAGGTCCTTTAGCACCTTGTTAATACTAACAGATGCGTGAGTGGAGGAGGTGAGCTCTACGAGAAGATTAACACCTGCCAGAGGAATCAGGGCAAAAAAGAACCAGGCCATAGGACGTTCCTTTAACTGTGAATTGAATAATATGGTTAAGAAAACAAAGAGGTTCCCCAAAGGGCTATCAGAAAGAGTTCCCTCAGGATAGAATAAAGTCCACTCGTTCCCCCTTTATCTTGAGGAAACTGGATCCGTTCAGAAGAATGGAAAAATCAAGATAAGCTTTTTTTTTGGCTTAAAGGCCAACGAAGGAGGAGGAGGAGGAACGAGCAGGGAGGGGGAGACGCTGAAGGAGGCCCGTGAGGGGAAGGTGGGCAGGAATCAGTAATGACTGCTGAAGATGCAACAGAAGATCAAGAATTACGGTAGGTATGTAATTTTCATATCTTCCCTTGTCTATCTTCACCATTCATTACTGCTTGGGTGAGTGCCAAGCCCGGGTGGGGGGTGGAGAGACAAGAGAAACCCTGAGGGAACAAGACCTTCAGCCTCCTGCTGGTGGAAAACAGAAGGGAGAGACCCTGGGCTAATCAGACGAGAAGCCTAAGTCTGAGGAGAGCTAGGAGGTGTCCCCCGGAGACGAGGAGATGAAGGAAGCCCCTGCAGAAGGCTCCTAGCCCTGGTGGAGAAAAGACTGGTCCCCCGGAAAAGCAGAGCGCATCACCCTACGCCGGGCCAGGGGTGACAATCTTGATAGATGAAGCCATGCCATCTGCCTAATGCAGATCACTGTCCCTGCAAGCCACCTTACTGGCGTCGTAAGATGTCCTTGCCTGGTGCCTTGCCAGCTCCAGGCCTACAGCAGAGAGGGCAACGGCCTGTCTGGGTAGCTCCATGTCAGGCACTAATGCTAGAAGCTGAGATAGCACCGACCATAGATGCCTGTTGTAGGCAGCATAGTGTGCCTGATGTGATGCGATACATAGCATTGCACAAGAGGAAGAGAACACTCTTCGCCCCCAACCGGTCAAACTGTAGAGAATCAGAGTCCAGTGGTCGGTCGTGCGCCAGGTGGCGGTGCCCGGAAGGAGCCTCTAGGGACACCAATCCCAAAGGCGGGTTGGGAAGAGAACCTAGGGACTCAGATGGGGAACAATATCTCCTCCTGCAGTCTGCCGGGGCTGGGATAGGGTCGGCTGGAGACTGCCAGCACAGACAGATGCCTCCTGGAAAGGAGTTGGCCAGGATGGCACCACCAGATGTTGGGCACTGAATTCACAGAGGAATTCACAGGTCTCCCGTTCAGTATTGTCTCGCCTAACAAAAAAGAGATACGGAGGTCCCCAACCATCCTCGAAAGGAAGTGCTGATAATCAGTGAAATCAGCGTTGGAAGAGGTGAGCAGAGGGTTCCTCCCCCTCCGAGGAGGGTGGGGAACTCTAATGTCCGGAGGACTCCTGCGGCGGTGGGGAAAGGCGAAACACCCGCTCATGCAGACATCTAACATACAAGGGGAAGGCCGCTGCAGTGCCTCTGAACATCTCCCAGGATAACGGACCCGTAGGACCAACATGGCCTGGGAGAGAGGGTGGAGGCTGCAGAGGAATGAGAGTAGGGGACCTATGAAGAGGCAACTGTCCTCTGTCAAGGCTCTGGAATCTGGGGAAGGGGGCCCCCCCCGAGATGGCGGGGTCCCTGATAAACCAGGTTGCAGAACGGAACCCTGGGGATGCGAACCTTGGAAGAGCCTGGAAGGGGATCCTCCCCTGTGACGTACCTGGGGCTGCAAGGATCCGGAAGGGCAACCTATAGCAACGCCACCGGAGGGGTCCCTCGATCCTAAGAGGGAGAGGCGGGGCTTGGCACTACAGCGCCTACATACACCCCAGGGGTAGAAGGCGAACTCTGCGTGCCTCACCCGGCCCCTCAACCCCTCAGACTCAGAGGATGCCTTCCTCCTCAACGCCAGCGACAGAGCCAGTCGATCCTGGGTTCTCTCAGGGGAGCCCCCAGAAGACAGGGCCTCTAGTCCACTCTGAGAAGGTGCAGCAGCACTGGAGACAGCAGCTGCTACAGCCCCTTCTGGGAGAACAGACCGTCCCCCAACCCCCACGCCATCCCTTCCCAAGGACCCCAGACCACCCCCAGCCTGGGAGTCCTCAGAAGAAGACAGCTGTGGAGACTGAGGAATGGGCACGCTGGGCCGCCTGACACCACCTCCCACAGAAGACTCCAATCCCGAGGAATCAGGGAGCCAGGACGCGTCCACGTCAGACATCTGCTTCCGAGGAAGAGGCGACTAGAAGGACCTCAATACTGGCCACCCAGGAGTCTCCCGAAAGCGGCGCTCGCATGGCGCCGTTAGCATTAACTTTACGAACAATGCAGAACCCAGTCCCGACTTGCTCGCTGGATCCAGCAGAGTCCCCTGCACCAGGACCAGATGCGGCGCCACCAGCTGAGTCGATCAGGCCTGCGGCGCCAAGGGTCCACCCACACCAGGCCCAGCAACTGCGGGCCACGACACTGGGGGAGCCTGCACCTCTGAAGAGGTGACTGCAGGGTAGTGTCCCCACCGCAGCCCCGGGAGGGACCACGGCATTCCCCCGACACCGCAAAAGAGGCCTGCTCCTTGCCAAGACTTTAAGATGTGGAGGTCTCCTCCTCCCCAGACCGTATAGGCCTGGGAGGGGACCCGGAGGAAGGGCCATAAGATCTGGCCTGGGAGGCCAGAGAGTGATGCCGTCCTCCAAAAGTCAAGCGGGGCCTTGCCGATTTTGAACGCGCGGACTTCGAGAACACGGCCGTCCATCGAGAAATAGGCGTCTCATCTATCCATGTCATGGTTAGGTCCCAGGCACCAAAGGCAGACATCATGCTGGTCCGTCACGGAAAAATGCCGGCCACAGGAGCATAGACGCATAGGGGAATGGCCTGCTTTTGACTTTCACTTAGCTCCCGAACTGGGCATGATGCAAAAATAACCGAAAACACAGCAAAGCTCCCAGCGTTGTCGAAAAAGAAAATGGAACAGACTTACCGGAGTCAACTACGTTGGGAAAACCAAACCGGGATGAATGGGTGGCCGCGCATAATGAACTAGGCCAATGGCGCAGTACTAAAACTCTTCACACACGCAGCAGGTGCAGCCTCGACGGCGGCAGAAACAGAACTGGAATGGAGGGGGATTCTGCGGTGCCCAACGGCTGCTCCTTGCGCATCACGTGATGCGTCACCCTTGGGGGCGGCGCCATCGGCACAGACTCCTCTGGGGAAAAAACTCCCGTGGCGGGTGCGTGCCTCCGGCTTACACCCAAACAGTAATGAATGGCGAAGATTGACAAGGGAAGATATGAGGTGACAGCAGGAAAGAACTTTTATAGTTTGTCCGACATTGCGTCACCCATCGGGGCGGTCCCTGCTGATTACTCGCTACAAGTTTGCTGTTGGAACCCGACGCCAGGGGGCGCAGTCCTATATGTGAAGCCCTACTGCAGAACCCTCTCGAAGTAAGATCTGCCAGTACGGCTGAACAGAGGCGGTCACCAGGCTCTTGGCCAAAGGGTGCTCTGTGAACCCTGCGAGGGACCCCATGTGCACCACGTACTTGTGGGCAGACAGTAATCGACAAGAGGCAGGATGCTGCCACAGTTCGAGGGCTGGGCCAACAATGGCCTCAGCCACAGCAAAGGCCTCCGTCGGGGTATCCCCTCTCTTAAGGATGTTCGTAAGAGGGTACTCTGCCTTTTTCTGGATTGGCTCCCGGGGCATCCCTGTAGACTCAGAGAAGAGACAGGATCCCTTGAAAAGATGAGGTACCTTCCTCCGTCCCCAGGCCACCGGTCGATTCGTCATTACCGGGATGTGAATGTAAACCGGTGACGTCCAAAACTGAGGTATTAGGATACAACAGCCTACTGCCCAAGTCACCTTTGACTCACTGGGGGCGGTCTGGGGTGACCGTGACAGACAATCGCCGGGGAAGCCCAGTGTCCGGTCGGCCTTCCTTGGAAGGAGCCCCTCCCATAGGCTGTTCGGGCACTGGTTCCACCACAATAGGTGGAGAGACCATTTTGGGCCGAACAGGTGGTCTTGCTGGCTCTGAGGGCTGGGAACAGATCTGGTCAGCTCCGAGGGAGTCTGCTTCGGCCTGGGAGGCGACAGCCAAGTAATGGCCAGGGTAGAAGCTGTGGTAGGCTTATGCCCAGACAAAATCAGCTGCTGCCACATAAGGTCCTTGTAGCGTCGGAGTTTCTGCTGCAGCCTTTCCTCATCCGAGGAGGACTAGGACGACCGATGGAATCGCTTCTTTTTAGAGCGCTTATGGCTCTTCCTCAGCCTATTGGTGGAGAGGGTCCTAGACTTCGCTCAAGATCGGGCAGGCTGACTCGGTCGGTTGGGAGACACCGGCAGGGCCGGAGACCTCCCAGAGTCCGGGATCAGTTCCTTGATGGGGACTCCAGCAGGCTGGGTCTCCATCAGGGAACACAAGGACCGAAGTACTCTCCAAGGAGTCGTCGACCGGAGTCTGCAACAAGGGGTCGATAGGGTCTATGGCGTTTTTCATGTCAACCAAACCCTCAGTCGGCAGGCTTGATGGCAAGTCCGAAAAGTAGGCGGCCGAAGAGGCAATCTTGACAGAGGTCGAGCCCACATGTTCCTGGGACAGAGAGAGCCCCCACTCCCAGGACCGCTTACGGGATCGAGAGGAGTGAGCCCGCAGGCACCTCTCCCGGTGGGGAGAGACTGGCACAACTCCTGGAAGGAACCCGGGAAGGTGGAGCCCAGGTTGAGTGGAATGAAAAAACTCAGAAGTCTCTGCGGCACGAGCCGCCTGCTCCTTGAATGCTTGCATGCGTTTCAACTGCTCGGTGGATCCCGCAGCTGCGGAAACCGTCCACTGAGCCTCCTTGGATTTCATCAGAGGGTTCCTCTTCTCTGGCCTCCCCAGTTTCAGACGTGTGAGGCGGTCATCGAGGACGTTGGGATGGAATGCCAAACAGACTGCAAGACGAGGTATCGTGGCAGACACAGAAGCAGTAGACACGCGGTATGGGGATCGGTATGCAACATCTTTGGTCGCACGGGTATCAACGAAATCCGGGGCAAGATTCATCTTCCATGATAGAAGCTGTAAACTTGTGATCGCTAATGCGAGTAATGTGAATTTTTGGTAAAACTGAAGGTTTGAAAGCCAGGGCCTACGGAATGTGTGAGCACGAGGGAGGCAACCTGAATCTCCCAGCGGAAAGGAAGATCTGGCGTCATGGGGCGAAGGAGAGGTATACACCACCTGGGTGGGTGGGAGGAGCCAGCTTGAAGACTTCTGGTGAGATTTAAAGCAGAAGGGGATATGCCAAAGAGTGTGGATAAACAACATATCCACACTCCTAGAACTGGTCAAACTGTCGGTGCAGTCTGGTTCTGGTCAGGTAGAACCACAGTATCCTATGAATATCCAATGTGTGCAGAAGAGCTCCTTTATTGGTATAACCCAGGGTAGTAGACTGGTAAGTCAATATCCTGGTTAAGGGTTAACTCTGACGCTACCTTTGGGAAGAAACCTAAGAGTGGTCCTTAAGGACACCCTGTCCTTGTGGAAAATCAAATAAGTCTCTGCACACAAGTGCTTGAAGCTCAGAAATTCACCTTGCAGAAGTAACTGCAACTAAAAACGACGCCTTCCAAGAGAGAAGGTGTAGCTCGCAATCTGTGGCTGGTTCAAAGGGAAGTAGTGTGAGCTGTTCTAAAACGAAGAGAAGGTTCCAAGGAGGGATTGGATCTCTAATGGGTGGCTTCAAGTGGAGGGTGCGGGACAAATCTAATTGAGCCAAGGATTTCTCCCCAAATGGTCCATGGTACGTGGATACAGCAGTAAGATGCACCTTTATTGAAGAGTAACTCAGCTCTGCTTCTGACAAGAAAAGGAAGTACTCTAATACTGATTTCACTGGGCAAGTTAAGGGGTCCAGATCATGTGCTGATGACCAAAGGCAAAACCCGCACCATTTCATGGCATATATGGCACAAGTAGATGGTTTCCTTGCTGCCACTAAGACATCTGCCACTCCGTGGTGGGACATTGCTAGGTCTTTAGGAGCTAGGTGTGCAGGTGTAAGGATCTGAGATTCAGGTGAATCAGACACCCGTTGTCTTGTAACAGTAAGTGTGAGCTGAGCAGAAGAGGAAGGAGTGGTTCGCTCAAAAGCCCTGGAGAAGAGGGAAGCATATCTGTCTGGGCCAATATGGGGCCACCAGAAGCAAGACTGCTCCGTCCTCCTACAGCTTGAGCAGGACCCTCTGGATCAAAGGGAAGGCACAGAGGAACCTGCCTGTCCAGGAGAGAGACAACGCATCTTGCCAGAAAACACCAGGCCCTGGATTCAGTGAGCAGAAAAAGTAGGTGTCCTGGGGTTATGTTTGTTTGCAAGGCCTGAAGGGTGTAAAGAACTGCCTCATCTGAAAGACATTTATGTGAAGGGCACCTTCTGTCCCTGACCATAGTCCTCGAATTTTTACCACCCAAGTGGGCGTCCCAACCGGATTCCAAACAAGTCTGTGGTCAGGATCAGTGAAGCAACAGGAGGCAAGAAGGGAACTCCTATCGTGAGGTGTTCCGGGTATCAGCCACCACTGCAAGACTCTGAGAATAGAATCTGGGACAGAGACCAGCTGGTCTAAGTCGCTCTGGCGTTGGTCCCATTGGACCAAGAGTGTCCACTGAATGGTTCTCATGTGTAATCGTGAAAAAGGGAACCCTGGCTATGGTGGCCGCCAAATGGCCCAGAAGAAGCAACATGGTCCTTGCTAGGACCCGGTTTTGACCCCTAATGTACAGAGTCAGGTTTCATAGATGTTCTGCCCTGTCTTCTGGTAGAAAGGCCCTTCCCTTTCTGGTGTCCAGTACCTTGCCAATGAACTGCAGCCTTTGGCATGGTGCAAGGCTCGATTTTGACAGGTTGATGGTGACACCTAGGGATTCAAATATTAAGCAGGTGTCTTGTAGAGCATGATTTAGCTCCCGCTGGGATGAAACCATCAGCAGCCAGTCATTCAGGTAAGGGAAGACATAGTAGCCCTTTCTCCTGAGTGCCGCTGCAACTACTGGCAGGCATGTGGTGAATACCCTCTGAGCCAATGATGGGCTGAAAGGCAGGGCTCGGCACTGGTAGTGGTGACCCTGGAATTCAAATTCCAGGAACCTCAGATGATGTTTCGTGATTGGAATGTGGAGGTAGGCATCTTGCATGTCCAACGATGTGAGCCAAGCATCTGAACGTAGCATCGGGATTAAGCCTAGCAAGGTGACCATCCTGAAGCGTTTGTATGCCACAAAGGTGTTGAGATCACCGAGGTGTAGGATGGGGCGTAGGTCTGTCTTTTTTGGTACCAGAACAAAATGAAAATTATGTAGCTACCATAATTCTTGATCTTCTCTTATATCTTCATTCATTACTGCTGGGTGTATGCCGGAGGCGTACACCCACCATGGGAGTTATTTTTTTTTTTATATATATCTCCCCCGCCTCAGCGAGTCTGTGCCGATGGCACCACCCGAGAGTGACTCAATGCGATGATGTGAGGGGCGGCCGTTAAGCACCTCAGACTCCTCCATCCCAGTTCTGTTAGCCGGAGAGGCAAATAAGGATAAGAAAAAAGAGCGAGGCGAGAGAGCAAAGGGATAGAAAAAGGAAAGGATATAAACTGAAAAAGGATTAAGCCAGTAGAGGATAGACGAAAAAGAAGGAAATGTCTACCCTAAGGGACCGCAGGGCATCACTTCTGGGGCAGCTCCAAGGAAGAACAGATAAAGGAGAGGAGAAAAAGGAAGAACGAGGGATGTTGGGAGGGGAGAACTCTGTCCATTGAGAGATTGGTTTAAAAGCTTATAAAATTGGAACCAAAAACAAGGGAGCAAGGATCCCACTTGATAGGACTGAAGAAAAGGTTCAACCGAACCGCTTGCACAGATTGGACACAAAAGGCAGATTCTCTATACCTCTAGCCATCCCAACCCCTTAAACTCTAGCTGACAGCTCACAGACTGCCAAGGCAGAAATTCTGTTCGAAGGAGAGAGCGCCCAACTAGGAAGGGGAAAGAAGCCCCCTAGCACCTAGTTAAGTGCTAACACAGATGTGTGTGGTGAGGGGGTGAGCTCTACAGAGGGCACCCCTTTACGTAAAGGAAAGAGTGGGAACTCGATCGGACTCCCTGAAGGCAATGCAAGAACATCAGCTCAAGGTAGCTGTAGTGTCAGGACAGTGACAACCAGCAGAAGTTGACCAATAGGAGATTAAGACCTGCCACAAGGAACCTGGAAAAAGGGGACCGAGCCATCAAAGGGACAGTCTCGTTAACTGTGAATTGAACAACATGGCTAAGAAAGAGCCAAAAGGTCCCCCCTAGGGGCAATCAGAAAGAATTCCCTCAGGATAGAAATAAATCCTACTCGTTCCCCCTTACCTTCAGGAAATAGAATCCGTCCAGAGAAGAACAGAAAATCGAGACAAGCCTTTTTGGGGGGGTCAGCTTTAAAGGCCAACAAAGAAGAGGGAAGGAACGGTAGCAGGAGGGGGAGACGCCAAGTAGGAGGGCCCTTGAGGGGAAGGTTTGGGGGGGGGGGAGAGAGAGAATCAGTAATGAATGGTGAAGAGACAAGAGAAGATCAAGAATTACGGTAGGTACATAATTTTCATATCTTCCCTTGTCAATCTTCAGTATTCATTACTGCTGGGTGAGTACCATGCCACCCCCCCCTCCCCCCACGCAGGGGGCCTGGATAGACCTTGAAGGAACAGATACCTCAGCCTCCTACTGGTGAAAAGCAGGAGTGGGAGACCCTAACCAGCAGACTGGGGCAGTCTAAGGTTGGTGAGGATGAGAAGGTGTCCCCTGTGGGCGGGGTGCCCCTGAAGAAGCCTCATCGCCCTGTGAGAGAACAGGCATCAGTCACCCTATGCCGGGCAATTGGCGACAGTCTGGAGAGACGAGGCAATGCCATCCGCCTAATGTAGATCGATGTCCCTGCAAGTCTGGATGCCACCTCGCTGGCATCATAGGATGCCCTCGCTTGGTGCCTTGCAAGCTCCAGACGTTGCGCAGAGAGGGCAATGGCTTGTCTAGACTGCTCTGTGTCAGGCAAAGATGCTAGGACTTAATATAGCATCGACCACAATTGCCTGTTGTAAGCAGCGTGGTGCGCCTGATGTGAACTTATGCACATCAACACACAATTTGAAGAGAAAACCCTTCGTCCCCACCAGTCAAATTCAGCAGAATCCGGATCTGGGGGTCTGTCGTGCGCCAGGTGCCGAGGCGTGGAAGAAGTGTCTAGGGACGTCAAGCCCGAAGTTGGGTGAGGCAGAGAACCTAGAGACTCATGGGGGGCACAATACAGTCTCCTGCAGTATGCTGGGGCTGAAGAAGGAGTGGCTGGAGACTGCCAGGTGCGGATAGAGGCTTCCTGGAAAGGGATTGGCCAGGAAGGCAACACCAGATGGCGAGCACTGAATTTGCTAAGGAATACACGTGTCCGCCATTCAGTATTGTCCCTACGGATGTAGGAGATACGAAGCTCCAAAACCAGCCTCAAAAGGAACCGCTGATAGTCAGTGAAATCAGCGTCAGAGGAAAGGTGGACAGAAAGAACAGGTTAATCACCTGTAACAGTAGTTCTAGGAGTGGTATATGTTGTTCATCCACACTCTGGCATGTCCATTTCCCCTTTAAATCTTGCCAGGAGTCTTCAAGCTGGCTCCACCCGGGTGGTACATACCTCGGCTCCGCCCCATGACTCCAGATCTTAGCCCGCTGGAAGCAAGGTTGTGCGGCTAAAGCCAGGGAGGTCCGGGGGTGGGGTGTGTGGATGAACAACATATACCACTCCTAGAACTACTGTTACAGGTGAGTAACCTGTTCTAGGAGCATGGATCATGGGTGTAGGCAGGCATACTCCATGGTGTGCAATTTTATTTAAGGGGGGTTAGCAAATAGGCTCTGAATTGCTTCCTTTTTCCATGAAAACTAAAAGAAAATAGAACCTTTCTGTGATTTTATTCATAGGAGTTCGAAACTAGAAGGACTGGTCACTAATATTCTCTTTGCATCCCAAGGACAATACAACTTTACAGGCTCTGGGCTGGTATGTGGGTGTCTTAGGGAAGAATGCATGGCATTTGTATTTACCCATGCATGGCAACAACCACTGTCATGATACAAAAGTTGCATTTATTGTGCCAAATGAGGCAAACACGGTCCTGGTGTACATTTGTATATTGTCTGGCTGCATCACTGGGAGAGACAGTGAGTCCACTTGGTGTACAAATCTGGAACCCTGAGCTACCCCGCATGGTATGATTGTTCATCCACACACATGGCAGACTCCAAGCAGTTCTCTGGGAGAAGGGAGGCAATGCGCACACCCCCTACTTGGGAAACAGAGATTGGAGAACCGAGGCCCCAAAACCAGCATCCCGGCATGACTCAAGGTCGATGTGGTAGTGGGTAATAAAGGTGTTTGCTGACCTCCAGGTAGCAGCCCGACAGATTTCCTGGATAGGGATGTCCCTGGAAGCAGTAGTATGGCGGGTAGAATGATCTCTTATCCCTCTGGGAGGCTCCTTGCCCGGCAACTCATAGCACAGACCTATGCATGATGTAATCCACCTTGCAATGGTCCGTTTGGCTGCAGATCTGCCTGAAGCGGCTTCAGCGTAGATGACAAACAGCTGGCGAACCTCTCCACGAATTTCCGCCGTTCTCTCCTTATAATAGGAGAGAGCATGTCTCAGGTCCAAAGTATGGAGCCTGGACTCTGCGTCTGAGGTGTAATTAGGGTAGTATACCAGCAGAGTTAACACCTGGTTGAGATGAAACACTGACACCACCTTCAGAAGGAAATTCAGGTGGGGCACAGGACAACGTTGTCCCTGTGGAAGACCAGATAAGGGGAGTCCACCGAAAGCACCTGGAGCACTCCTGTCCTTCTGGCTGATGTGACAGTCACCAGGAAGGCAGTCTTCCACAAGTGTGAAAGCTCACACTTGTGCATGGGTTCAAATGGCTTGCCCAAGAGCTTTGCCAAAACCAGCAACAGATCCCATGGAGGTGGAGGTTCACGCACCGGAGGGGATACGTGATCCAGGCCTTTGAAGAAGCGCCCGACCACTGTCTCCTGTGCCAGTGTCTGCTGACTGGCCCACGCCCGGTAAGCAGAAATGGCTGCCAAGTGCACCCTAAGGGTATATGAACGTAGACCCCCTTTGGAGAGAGACCAAAGGTAGTCGAGAATGTTAGCCACAGAGTAGGATACGGGGTCCAGACTCTTACCCTGACACCAAATGGAAAATCTCTTCCATATGAAGCCATAACATTTCCTGGTCGATCCCTTACAAGATGCCTTCACCAAGATGTACACATTCTTGGAAAGACCCAGAGCCTGGAACTCTAGCCTCTCAGGTACCAGGCTGTGAGGTGCAGAGATTGAAGGTCCGGATGGTATACCTTCCCCTGGTTCAGAGACATCAGGTCCAGTTGTGTACAGAGCCGCTCTGGGGGTCTGCAGCTGAGGAGATCTGGGTACCAGAACTGGCACGGCCAGTCTGGGGCTACCAGAATCACCTTCGCCTTGTCCTCTCACCTTGAGTAACACCTTGTGATCAAGGGAAATGGAGGGAAGGGGTAGAGGAGGCCTGGGGTCCACAGCCTTGAGAAGGCATCCCCCTGCAGTGAGTCCTGCTGAGGGGGGTGGGCATGAAACAGCCTCAGCTTGGTGTTTTCCCTGGAGGCAAACAGGTCCACCGACAGTTTGCCCCAGTGGGAGAACAAGTTGAGAGCTATCTCTGGATGGGGAGACCACTCGTGGGATGTATGGCCTATACGGCTGAGAGAATCCGCCAGCTGGTTCGAGACTCCTGCCACATGAATGGCTAGGAGATCCACCTCCAACCGGCTGACGAGGGTCCAGATGCGGAACACCCCCCTGCAAAGCAGACGGGAGTGCGTGCCACCCCGTTTATTGAGGTAGTACATGGTCGTGGTATTGTCCGTCTGGACTTGAACCACTTGACCCCAGAGCTGAGGAGTGAAAGAGAACAACGCCAGTCTGACTGCTCTGAGCTCCAACAGGTTGATGTGGCATCTGGACTCCTCGGGGGTCCAGAACCCATGGGTTCTGATGTCCCCCATGTGGGCTCCCCAGCCCATGAGAGGGGCATCGGTCGTAAGGATGACTGTCAGCTCGGAGTGGACAAACGGGATCCCTTCGCAACCGTTCTGCAGCGGTCCACCATTGGACAGCATCCCACATCTTCTGGGTCACAGTGATCAGCTGGTCAAAATGACTGTGGCGCTGAGTCCACTAAGCGGCTAGCTCATATTGGAGGGGGTGCATGTGCCATCTGGTCCAATGGACCACTGAGGTGCACGCCGCCATATAACCCAGAAGGCGCAGGAAGTCCCGGGCAGGGCGCAAGTGCCCAACCAGAAATGATTGGGCAAAGGAGGAAAGAACCTCTGTCCTGTCCGCCAGGAGCCAAGCTCTGGCTTGACTAGAGTAGAGCTCTGCCCCGATGAAGCCCATCACCTGAGAGGGCACGAGTTCAGACTTGGCCTCGTTGATCAGGAGGCCTAGTTGGGAGCCGGTTTGAAGAGCCACATCCCTGGATCTCGCCACCTCTTGAAGGGAGGGACCTGCCAAGAGCCAGCTGTCGAGATAAGGGTAGATTCGAACTCCGTGACGCCGGAGATGGGCTGCCATCACTGCGATGCACTTGGTGAAGTGCCTCGGGGCTGATGACAGGCCGAATGGCATGGCTCGGAACTCATACAAGGTCCCCTCAACCCTGAAGTGGAGGAACCTCTGATGGGACCGACTGATTGGGATGTGGAAGAACGTCTCATGCAGATCCAGTGAACAGAACCACATGTTTTGCTCCAGGGATGGTATGATCTGGTTCAGAGTTACCATCCAGAAGGTGCGAGACCCGAGATATTGATTCAGGTCATGGAGATCTAGGATGGGGCGCCAACTCCCCCCCGTCCGCTTGGGCACCAGGAAGTACCTAGACACGAAGCCAGGGTCTGTAGGAGGATCCGGCACTGGAGCTGCCGCCTTCCTTGTGGAGTAGCTGAGCAATGTCGTCTTGAAGAGCCAACTGAGTGCAAGCAGACAGCCTTTCCTCCCGAGGAGCACGGGCTCGGCTGGGAGGGTACTGCTTGAATTTCAGAGGCAGTGCCTGGCCGACCACTTCTAGAATGCACCTTTCCGAGGTGATATCGCACCAGGCAGAAAGTGTTGGAGCCGGAACCCCACGGGAGGACCCAGAACTGGCGTGACAGGTGTAGGGGTGGCAACCTCCAGCCAGTCACTGAGCAGGCTTAGAGGAGGAGGCTCCTGGACCAGCACCTCGGCCTCCTTTACAGGGCTGTTGAGGACCCTGCTTGGGCCTGGGGCGCCAAGCTTGAGCCTGCTGTTGCTGCTGGCCTCCTTGATAGGAGGGCTGCCTAACCGCAGGGGAAGAGTGCAGAAAAGGCTTCTTGCGCTTCTGCTGGTTCTAGCCCTAAGAACCCTTCGCAGAAGTAGCATCTAAGGTGGCAATGGACTGCTCTATGCGCTGGAGGTGACCAGCCACTCCGGGACCAAAGAGGTCGGTGTCTATGAAGGGCACGTCAGCTAACTTGTGCTGGGCATCCGCCAGGAAGGAGGACAGCCTCAGCCAAGCCCTGCGGCGAGTGGCCACTGCGGCTGCTAAAAGGCGGACACAGGAATCTCCAATGTACAGGGCTGTCTGGAGCTGCTGTTTTGCAACAGCACGGCCCAGATCACAGACCTGCTTCACTGTGGTCTGCATGTACGCTGGGAGATGAGGGAAGACTTCATCCAATGACCCTAGGCGGGCAAGAGAAATGTGCCATGACACCTACGCTGGCCTGACGAAGGCCTAAGGAGGAGGCTGCATAGACCTTACGGGCAGAATGGTCCATATTCTTGGACTCCTTGTCCAGGGATCGGTCAGTGTCGGCTGAGCTACCAGTACGTCTGAACACAGAAGCAATCATTAGGCTTTCAGCTGAAGGATGTTCTGTGAACCCTGCCAGGGACTCCATGGGCACTGTATACTTGCGGGCCACACGGGCAGATGGAGCTGGGAAGGAAGCAGGACGCTGCCAAAGCTAAAGGGCCAGGCCAACGATGGTTTCGGCCACTGGAAAGGCCTCTGTCGGGGTATACCCCCTTTTGAGGATATCTGTAAGGGGGTACTCCCCCTTTTCCTGGATGGGCTCCAGGGGCATTCCAGTGGATTCGGAGATCAGGAGGAGAATGCCATGAAAGGAAGAAGGGCCTTCCTCCAATCCTGCCACGGATGACTCATTATCCCCAGAATGACAGTGTAATCCAGTGTCGTCAAGAGTCCGAAGAGTCAGGACACAATGGTCCCCCACCTAGGTTTCCCTCGATATGCCGAGGGCGATCGGGGACGATTGTGACCGACAGACATCGGGGAAGCTCGATGTCTGGTCGGTCCTCTTTAGAGGGAGCCCCCTCCCTGAGGCTGCTTAGGCAGTGGCTCCACCAAAAGTCAGTGGAGAGACCGGAATAGGCCGAGCCGGCCCCATGGGCAGTGGAACCGAGGTCTTCGGTTCCGGAGGGGTCGGTGTTGGCCATGGAGGCGGGAGCCAAGTGACGGCCGGGGTGGCTGGCGGAGCCAGCTTCTGCCCGGTCAAAATCAGCTGTTGCCACATCAGATCCTCATAGCGTCGACAGAGTTTCCATTGAAGCCTCAACCGAAGGGGTCCTGGTCCTTGATCGAGACCGACTGGGTCGGTTCGGTCGATCAGGAGTCACCAGAGTCTGTGAAAACCGAGGCTCCAGCACAGTTTCCACGATTGGGACACCCAAGGGCAGTGTCTCATCGTGAAAGAAAGGACAGGAGTCCTTTCTAAAGAATAGTCGACCGGAGTCTGCGATAAGGGCTCAATCGGGTCGAGAGTAATCTCGGCCGGTTCAGCAGTTTCCTCGGTCTTGGTCCCTTGGCCAAACGGAAGGTCCATAAAGCCGGCAGCAGAGGAAGCAATCTCGACTGGAGTAGAGACCGCGTGTTCCTGGGACTCTGACCTCTCCCGGGCACCTCACCCCTGGTGGGGAGAGATGGTCACAACTCCCTGAAGGAGCCTGTAAAAGTAGAGCCAAGGTTGAGTGGAACGAAAAAGCTTCGACTGGCCGAAGTTTGAGCCACTTCCTCCTTGAAAGCCTTCATCTGCTCCAGCTGCTCTGCAGATCCCGCGGCCGCAGAAACTGCCCACCTCGCCTCTTTCGATTTCACCGGCGGGGTTCTAAGTTCCGGTCTCCCCAATTTTAGGCGCGCCTTGTGGTCGTCCAGAAAGTTGGGATGGAAGGCCAGGCAAAAAGTACAAGACGTGCTGTCATGTCCGACACCCAAGTAATAGACGCACAAGAGGTGGGGATCGGTGTGCGACATCTTCTGGCCACAGGTACACCGGCGACATCCGTGGGACGATTTGTCCATGTCCAGTGCGCTGTAATCAGAGTCATTAACTCAGACGAGTTTTAGAGTAATTTGCCGTGAAAACCGATGCTGCGAATCCAGGCTCTACGAATTGCTACAGTAGCACGAGGGAACCTGAATCTTCCAGCGGAAAGGAAGATCTGGCGTCATGGGGCACAGCCGAGGTATTTACCACCCAGGTGGGTGGAGGAGCCAGCTTAAAGACTTCCGGCAAGATTTAAAGGGGAAAGGTACATGCCAGAGAGTGTCGAGGAACATATCCACGCTCCTAGAAGTTTCTCTTCCTCAGGAGAGGAAGTAGAGCTCGAATGTTCAGAGGACTCCTGTGGTGGAGGGGACAGGTGGAAAACCTGTTCGTCCATGGCCCTGACATAAGATGGGAATTCCGCTGCAGTCACTCTGAACGTCTCCCAAGTTAACGGTCCCGTGGGATCCACATGGCCTGGGAGAGAGGGTGGTGGTTGCAGAGGGATGGGGAAGGGCACCTAAAAAGCACATGTCTGGCCTCTGCCAGGGCTCTGAGATCCAGGGAACGCTGCCACCAGGATTGGGGACCCTGAGATAATGCCGGGTTGTGAAGAGGAAAGAGGGCGTTAAACCCGGAAAGAGCCCAGAAGCGTAATCTCTGCGACACACCTGGGATTGCACGAGTCCAGAAGGGCAACCCTCTGAACCGCCACTAGCAGCAGCTTTGGAGACCCTAATAGAAAGGTGGGGATCGGCGCTGCGACTCCTCCCCACAACCTGCAAGGCAGTGGAGATACACCACGGCTCCTCATCCCAACCTCTCAATCCCTCAGACTCCGAAGCAGCTCTCTTCCTCTATGTCAGTGGGGGAGGTCCCTGCTGAGCGAGCCCCCGAAGGGAACCCACTGTGGCAGGGTTCTCCAGCCTCTCCCGAAGGACCCCAGCAGCACCAGAGATGTCAGCTGCCCAGGACCTTTGAGAAGAGGGCATCCCCTCCCAATCTCCTGAAGGGTCTGCCGCAAAAGACTCCACGCCACCTCTAACCGTGGAATCCTCTGGGTTAACCAACTCCGGGGACTTTGGGAGAGGAACACTGGATCGCTTGGCGCTACGGCCTATAGGAGGTTCCAAGTCAGAAGACTCAGGTCGCCAGTCTGGGTCCACCCCCCAAGAGGGGTCAAGCAGAGCAGACTCCAGCGAGACGACCGCAGGAAGCTCACCCAAAACTGAACCAGGCTCGGCACCGCCGAGGGCCGCAATGCCAACGGCGCCACTGGAGTCGACCGTACCGCCGTCAGCACCGGGAACCCCAGCAGCACCACCCGAGTCGCCGGTGCCGCAGACGGCACCGAAAAACAAAACGACACAGCCAAAGACGCCACCCATGTCCCCGCCGCCAGACAGCGCAAGAACCCAAAGAGACACCGCGAACGGCGCAGCCTGAGTCCCCGGCGCTGTGGGTGGAGCTGGGACTCAAAGCAGTGCCGCCAGAATCCCCGACGAGCGGACGGCACTGGAACCTAAAGCAGCGTCTCCAATGGCCCCGCTCGAGCCCCCGGCGTCTGACCCCACGGTGGCATCGCTAGGCAATAGAGGGTCCACCAGAGCCGGGCACTGCAACCAGGGGCCGCGACACTGGGGGAGCCTGCACCTCTGAGGAGGCGAGTGACGGGACTGCGCGGACGGTGTGACCCCGGGAGGGATCACACCGTTCCTCCAGCGCCAAAGAAGAAACCTACTCCTCGGCAAGGCTAGAAGTGGAAGAGGTTCCCTTCTCGCCAGGCCATACAGACCTGGGAGGGGACCCAGAGGAAGGGTCGAGATATCTGGCCTGGGAAGCCTGCGGGCGACATCGTCCTCCGAAAGTGGGCGGAGCCCTTCCGACTTTAAACGCGCGGATTTCTAACACATGGCGATCCATGGAGAAACAGGTGTCGCAAATCATGGTAGAGTCCCAGGCACCAAAGACAAACATCATGCCGGTCCGTGACGGAAAACTGCCGGCTGCAGGGGCACAGACGCATAGGAGCACGGCCCGCCTTAGACTTACGTTTTGCCCCCAAACCTCACATGATGTGAAAATAAGTTTAAACAGCAAAGCTCCCGGCGTCGTCAAAAAATAAAATAAAAGGAATGATCTTACCAGCAGACAAATGTCGGGAAATGAACCAGGATGAAGGAGCGGCATCAAAAATAGACATGCTGCCTATGACGCAGGTACTAAACACTATTACTACGGCGGGAGAAACAGAACTGGGATGGAGGAGGAGTCTACAGTGCCCAACGGCCACCCCTCGTGCATCATGCGATGAGTCACTCTCGGGGGCCGCGCCGACTCCTTGGGGGGGGAGAGACGACCTCGCGGGATGGTGCGCGGCTCGCCATACCCAGCAGTAATGAATGGTGAAGACTGACAAGGGAAGATATGAGAATAGTACCCTTTCCCTCTCTCGATCCATGGGGCCTTTTCTATGGCCTCCTTCTCGAGAAGGGCATTGATCTCCTCTTGGATCAGTGTGGCATGTTGTCTCGAATACTGAGACTGTATTGGTGGTCTGGATAGCGGTTGCCCTGTGAATTCGATAAGAGTGCCCTCTTTGAATGAGTCGAAGCACCCACTGATCTGAAGTGATCTGTCGCCATCCTGCTAGGAGTTTTGCGAACCGACCACCGACCTCTTCCCGTTGAACCAGAGGGGGAGGAGGGATCTGCAATGAGTCAGGCAGTGGCGGGGGAAGGGAGGGTTGCCTGAGGAGATGTGTGTTCCTGGCACCTGAGCCTCCTGCAGCTCGAGATGGGCCTTTGTGATTAAAGCCGCTTCTCTGTTGCTGTCCGAATCGGGGCTGTTGACCTTGCTTGCCCCTGAATCAGTTTTGTTGCCTCCAAAATGGCTTCTGCTTGGGTCTGTACATGGGTTGTACAGATCTTACCGCGTTTGTCGTCTTGCAGTTTCATGATCTTTTCGGACTCTTCTCCGAAGAAAACTGAGCCCTTGAATGGGACATCCAGGATGCCCTTCTGGACATCCGGTGTAAAGCCCGATACCCTCAGTCAGGAGTGTCATTCAAGGCATACTCCTGATGCTGCACTTCTTGCGGCAGCGTCTGCCGAATCGTATGCTGCTCTGAGTACTTGTGTACCCACATCAGAGCCCGTTTGAAGAAGTTTTGTCAGTTCCTCTTTTCTGTCTTCATGTGGCACGTTTTTGACGAAGTCTTGACCTTGTTCCCACAGGGCATTTTGACACTGGACCACGTGGGTCAGGAAATTAAGTGACCGGATGGGACATGTCGCTGACACATACATTTTCCTCCCCCATGGAGTCTAGCTGTTTTGACTCTTGGTCAGGGGATTGGATTCTTAGGTGTTGGGGCCTTTGTGACACGTTGTGAGTGGCCGTGATGACAACAGAGTCCGACGCTGGCTGCTCTCCTAGATAGGGATCCTCTAGAGGGGCCCTATACAGGTGGTCTGCCTTCTTGGAGACAGCAGATGAAGAGAAAGGGTGCTTCCAAGTGGCTTTCGTCCTGTCCCGGAAGGTGTCCACCAATGGTGGGACTACCACTAGTTTGGGATCCTTTTGTCTTGGTTACTTAGCCAGGCACCGCCTTTCAGGATAACACTTCCGTGTCCCAACCAATGTTATCTTGGATATGTTGCATGATATCCATAAATGTCAGGTCATCCCAGGGGGGGGACGACTTTGGTAGATCCCGTGGGTCTGGTGACTGGACACTAAAAGGAGAGCTTGACCTTGATGAACTTAAGAGGAGGAGTGAGACTCGTCTGAGTATGAGAAGTTTGACCTCCTGTGGTACTTTAGGTCCATGCATGCGGGTAGAGCGGGAAGGTGTCTGGGAAGGAGACCTCAGATGCTTTGTTTCTTTATGTCACCTTTTGTCCTTAGACCGGCCCCTAGGTTTGGGACTCTCCTCTCTAGGGGGTGGCCTGTCTGGGCTGTTCTCTTTTGGAGGAGGCAGGTTCTCCACCCGGTTGTTTTGTGGGAACTACATCCTTCATAATGGTTTCCCACCAGTAGGAGAACAATTCCTTCAACTCAGTGATGTTGAGGCCTGACGACTGACCTGGTGTCTATTCCCCACAAGGTGTCGTCTGATAGTCTGCCTTTTTGTGCCCTGACGCACCTGTTGTCTGGTCCTTGGGCGGTGTGTTGTCTCATCTCCCGACGCCTCGACATCACCGAGATGCTCGACCCCGGCGCCTGTACCTTTGTTGTCTGAACGTCTGGGTAGGCCAAAGTCCAGTACGAAGTGATGTCCTTTTTGTGAGAATGGACCTCTGACAGTCTATCATTAGAATGTTTCATGGGCGTTTGCTTGAGGTCCTTTTAGTGGACATCCCAGAGTTTCTGCTGGGGATTGGGAGGCAGACCTCCAGTTGTCTGTGTCCCAGTTCAGGGAGTCGGGGCCTAAAGTAGTGGCCAACTTGGAGTGAGCCTTAGTTAGACGATCTGTGGATGCTGATTGACCTGAAGTGCCCGAAGGCCGGCTGAATGAGGTTTCTTTCAGCCAGACCTTTAAGGGCTGGAGGGTGGATGCAGCGCCTACTCCACCAGTCTGAATATTGGCCAGTGGAGGCAGAGACAGATCTGTTGGAACGGACAGCGTCTGAGCTCACCCTGGAGTCAGACATCCACGTGGATAGGAAGCGCTTCCTTCTCAGTTTTTCCTTGCGTTTCTCCGATCTATGGGAGGACTCTTTCCATGAGGAACTTTTCTGCATGGCTGCTACTCTCTCTTCTAAACAGAAGGTCTCCAAAACTGTCTGCGGATCCTCATGTGGCTGTTAAAGTTTTGGCAAATGTTAAAGGCCTTTGTGTCGTGCTTTGGACCTAGGCACCTGACACAGGCTGTGTTTATCCTTAAAACGGGATCTGTGGCCAGCCCGGTGGTGCTGGATGCCACACTTTGCGCCATGCCGGCAACCCAGGTTCGGGAACAACCTCGGGTCGCTGTGGTGCCAGTCGAAGATTTGGAGCGGGATTCACCCTCCGTGGGTGGACGCCCGCTCCTCCGTAGCCCCACCTCCATCAGATGGAGGTCTGATGGGTGCACAGGCAGCAGGAATGGTGATGCAAGTCTGGGGTGGGTTGGAAGGGGTCACCAGATCCTGGTGTGCGAGCACCCCATGTAGGGGAAGTATAAAAGAAAATAATTAATTTGGGGGGAGAATTTCCACACACACTTTAAATACAGGTTACTCACCTGTAACAGGAGTTCTAGGAATGGTATATGTTGTTCATCCACATTCATTGGCAGTATCCTTGCCGCTTTAAATCTTGCCGGAAGGTCTTCAAGCTTGCTCCTCCCACCCACCCGGGTGGTATAACTCTCGGCTCCGCCCCATGACGCCAGATCTGGCCCGCTGGAAGCTCAGGTTGTGCGTCGAAGCCGGGGAGGTCGGGTGGGTCGTGTGGATGAACAACATATACCATTCCTAGAACTCCTGTTACAGGTGAGTAACCTGTATTTCTAGGGACATGGATATGTTGTTCATCCACACTCATTGGCAGACTCCTAGCAGTTCTCCGGGAGGAGGGAGGCAAGACGCACACCCCAATACTTACTTGGGAAAGAGAGACTGGAGAACTGAGGCCCCAAAACCAGCATCCCGGCGTGACTCAAGGTCGATGTGGTAGTGGGTAATGAAGGTGTTTGCTGACTTCCAGGTAGCAGCCCTGCAGATTTCCTGGATAGGGACGTCCCTGAAGCAGCCACCGCTGCAGCAGTATGGCGGTAGAATGAGCTCTTATCCTCTGGGAGGCTCCATGCCCGCCAACTTATAGCAGAGATCTATGCAGGAGGTTACCCACCTGCTTATCGTCCGCTTGGCTGCAGGTCTGCCAGATGCGCTTCAGCGTAGGGTGACAAACAGCTGTCAACCTCTCCCCGAATTTCAGCCGTGCGCTCCTTATAATAAGCGAGCGCCCTTCTAGGGTCCAGAGTATGGAGCCTATATTCGGCCTCCGAGGTGTGATTGGGGTAGAACACCGGCAGAGTCAACACCTGGTTAAGGTGAAACTCGACACCACCTTCGGAGGAATTCGGTGGGGCAGGGACAACCTTGTCCCTGTGGAAGACCAGGTAAGGAGACCTGATGGAAAGCGCCTGGAGCTCTCCCATCCTCCTGGCTGACGGATAGCCACCAAGAAGGCGGTCTCCACGACAGGTGAGAGAGAGCACACCTGTGCATAGGTTCAATGGCTTGCCCATGAGCTTTGCCAGTACCAGCAGTAGATCCACGGAGGTGGGGTTCCCGCACTGGAGGGAAATGTGATCAAGGCCTTTGAAAAGCGCCAGACCACTTCCTTCTCCTGCGCTATCGACTGCTTCCCGGCCCGCGCCTGTAAGCAGAGATGGCTGCCAGGTGCACCCTTAGGGTCGCCGACCTAAGCCCTGACTAGAAAGGGACCATAAATAGTCCAAGATGCTTGCCAAGGAACAGGAGGAAGGGTCCAAGCCCTTGTTCTGACACCAAATGGAAAACCTTTTCCATTTGAAGGCATAGCATTTTCTGGTCGACTACGGGACGCCTCAACTACATTGAGGACCTCGTCGGAAAGACCCAAGGCCTGGAACTCTAGCTCAGGAACCAGGCCGTCAGGTGCAGGGATTGAAGGTCCGGATGGATCACCTTCCCCTGATTGACAGAGCAGGTCCGGCGAGCTGGAAGCTGCCGAGGAGTCCTGGAGCTGAGACTGAGGAGATCTGGGTACCAGAACTGGCGAGGCCAGTCTGGGGCTATCAGAATCACCTGCGCCTTGTCCCTCCTCGCCTTGAGAAGCACCTTGTGGATCAAGGGAAATGGGGGAAAGGCGTAAAAGAGGCCCGGGGTCCATTGCCTCGAGAAGGCATCCCCCTGCAGCGAGCCCTGCTGAGGGGGGCGGGCATGGAACAGACTCAGCTTCGCGTTCTCCATGGAGGCAAACAGGTCCACCTGAGGTGTGCCCCAAAGGGAGAACAGATGCTGTACTACCTCCGGCAGGAGAGACCACTCGTGGGATGCAGCCCCTATCCGGTTCAGGGCATCGGCCAGGGTGTTGGAGGCTCCTGCCACGTGAATGGCTAGGAGATCCGCCTCCAGGCTGCGCACGAGTGACCAAATGCGGAGAGCTTCCTTGCATAGAAGCATGGAGCGCGTCCCGCCCTGGCGGTTCAGATAGTACATGGTCGTGGTATTGTCCGTCTGGACTCGGACCACTTGACCCCGGAGGAACGGAGCAAAGGCGGTGAGAGCTAGGCGGACCGCTCGGAGCTCCAGCAGGTTGATGTGGCATCGGGACTCCCGAGGGGACCAGAGGCCATGAGCCCGTGTTCCCCAGATGGGCACCCCAACCCATCAGAGAGGCATCGGTCGATAGAGAGACCGTCGGCAGGACTAACGGATGCCCTCCTGCAAATGATCTGGAACGGTCCACCACTGGAGAGCGTTCCACATCCCCTGTGTCACCGACACAAGCTGGTCCAAGGGATCGCAGCGTCGTGACCACTGGCTGGCCAGTCCCCACTGAAGGGGACGCATGTTCCAGCGGGCCCAACGGACCACGCTGGTGCAGGCCGCCATGAGACCCAGGAGGCGCAGGAAGTCCCGGGCAGGGCGCAATTGCCCAACCAGAAATGATCGGGCAAAGGAGGAAAGAACCTCGGCCCTGTCCGCCGGGAGCTGCGCTCTGGCTCGAAGAGAGTCGAGCTGCGCCCCGATGAATAGAATCACCTGCTTCGGCTCGAGTTCCGACTTGGCCTCGTTGATAAGGAGGCCCAGTTGAGAGCAGACCTGGAGGGCCAGATCTCTGGACCACTCCGCCTCCTTCCTGGAGGGAGCTGCTATCAGCCAGTCGTCCAGGTAAGGGTACACCCGGACCCTCGGGCGCTCAGGGGAATGCTGTCACCACTGCCATGCATTTGGTGAAGACCCTGGGAGCTGGAGACAAGCCGGGGCATGGCTTGGAACTCAAGAGGGATCCTTCCGCTCGAAGCAAGGAATCTCTGGTGAGATTGACGGATAGGGACGGAAAAACGCGCCCTGCAGGTCCAGAGAGCAGAACCACACGCCGCTGCTCCAAGGATGGTATTATCTGAGCCAGAGTGACCATCCTGAAGGTTCGAGACCTTAGGAACTTGTTTAGGTCGTGTAGGTCGAGAATGGGGCGCCAGCCCCCCGTCCGTTTCGGAACCAGGAAGTACCTGGACACAAACCCTGGGTCTGAAGGAGGGTCCACCACCTCTCTTACCACCTCCTTCTGGAGGAGGAGAGCGATGTCGGCTCGACGAGCCGCCAGTGAGGCTGGGGATCCCGAAGCCCCCCGAGGGGCGACGGCTCTGAAGGGTGGTGCCTGCTCGAATTCCAGAGGCAGGCCTCTTCCCACCACCTCCAAGACCCACCTGTCCGTGGTAACAGCGGACCAGGCGGAACGGAAGTGCCGGAGCCGTCCCCCCACGGGGGGAACCAGGGGTAAGGTGACGGGATGGGGCGACACCCTCAGCCCGCCACTGGGCAGGCTTGGAGGAGGGACCGCCGAGGGACCTCCTGGGCCCTTTCCTCCCTGCCTCCTGTTAGAGGAAGCCGGGTTTGGGTTTGGGATGCCAAGGCCGAGCCTGCTGGCCCTGACGCTGGCTGGACGGGCGCCTGGGGCACAGAAGGACGAAAGGGCTTAGGCTGTGGTTTGCGGCCTTGTCCTTCTGAGCGGAAGAGACCGAGTCCAAGGTGGCATTGGACTTCTCGATCCTCTGCAGGTGACCTTCCACCCCAGGGTCAAGAGGTCAGTCCCCAAAGGAACATCCGCCAACTTGTGCTGGGTATCCGAGTAAAGGTGGATATCCTCAGCCAAGCTCCCGACTTGATAGCCACTGCGCCGCACCGATCTGGCACATGAGTCCCCTATATCCAAAGCAGTCTGGAGCTGCTGTTTGGCCACTGCCCTGCCCTGGTCCCGCACCTGCTTAACCGTAGTCTGCAGATCGGGCGGAAGATGGAGGGATGACCTCATCCAGGAGCCCAACAGGGCATGAGAAAAATGCCATGAGGACGGCCGAACTGGCCTGACGAAGGCCGTAGAGAGACGCAGCTTAGACTTTTCGCCCGATATAGTCCAATTTCTGACTCCTTGTCAGGAGGTTTGTCCACATCCCTGGCGATGCCGGCGCTACCGGAAAACGCTGTCGGTAACCAACCCTCAGCAGAGGGGTGTTCAAAACCGGACAAGGAACCGTGGGACCTGATACTTCCTGGCCATCCTGGCCAAGGCGAGGGCAGGAAGCAGGGCGCTGCCAAAGTTCCAGTGCCGACCCACTATGGCCTCGCCACCGGAAAGGCCTCCGTCCGGAGAATCCCCCGTCCAGAATCTCCGTGAGGGGATACCTGGCCCGCTTGGAACGGGTTCGAGCTCCATCCCGTAGACTCCAGATGAGCCAAGTAGTCCTAGAAGGACGACGGGCTATCGCCCATTGACTGACCTCCTGAAGACCCAAATCCAGTCGCTTGGAGAAAAGGAGGAATCATCTCGGACTCGGAAGAGTCCTCGAAGAGCTGCCTCTGGCCTGGAGCCACCCTTCACCTGCCGAGGTCGGCCGGGAGTGAGGGTAACTGACAGCCGATGGGGTAGACCCTTAGCCGACCGAGAATCTCTGGTCGGAGCCCCAATTGCGGCTGTGGAGGCGGAGGTTCCACCGAATCGGTGGAGCAGTTGGTTTTGGCCGAACAACCGCCTGGGTATAGGCCCTCGGATAAGTCGAGGCTGTGTCGGCCGCCCGTGACAGTTAATTTAATGGCCGGGGCCACGGAGTCGGCTTATTCTCGCCAGGAGGAGCTGTTAAACATAAGGTCCTCGCATCATCGACGTAATTTACGCTGCCTCCTCATCCGAGGAGGAGGATTGGGACGAGCCGGGCGACGCTGCTTAACAAGGTGCCGAGACCGCCTATGACGGTGGATCGGCTGGACTGCTAAGAGGTCCGAGACCAGAGTCCCGAATTTCCGAGGTCGGTGCGGGAGGTCGGCCGGAACCGCACTCCTTCGCTCGATGGTCCATCCGAGGGCCCGGAACCGGAGGACAGGCGAGCCCACGGGATCCTCAACTCCTCCCGGGGGAACCGGGGAGAGGGGAATCTCGGCTGCTAAAGGCGACAGCCCGTCCAATGGGTCGAGAAAAATCTCGACTTCATCGGTGGGAGTCTCGGTCAACTGACCTGACGGGACACCGTGAGGCCAGTGGTCAAGCGGTGCCCCGATCAGCCGACGGTCGACGGCCCGGGAGAGGGACCTTTCCGCCTCCCAAGAGCGCCGACGGAGGGATACCCCGTCCCTCTTTTGGACCGAGAATAAGGTCCAGTAGACGCAGGCCTCTCCTTAGTGGAGAGGGACAGACAAAGCTCCTTAAAAGAAGCCGTAGGAAGAACCCAGAGAGAGCGGATAAATGCCGCTGCCGAGGAAGATACGCCCGCGCCGCCTCTCTTCGAGGGCGCCACTCATCCGGCTGATCCACCGAGTTCGGGCCACCGCTGACACCGCCAACCGGCCTCCTTGACTTCACCGAGGGAACGCTTCTCGACGGCCCAGCTTGCAATCGGGCAGCACGTCTTCGAGGACGAGGCCGAAAGATGAGCACAGGTCGCAAGCCTGCGGGTCGCGTCAAGGCCTAAGCAGTAGACACACGCGGAGTGTGGATCCGTCCGAGACATCTTCTGCCCGCATGGGCATCTCCAAACTGCGAGTCGGATGGTCCATCGCAGTCAGCGAGGGATAGAAGACTGAAGTCTTTTGCAAAATTTATTTTAAATCCTAAACGGAGAAATAGGAACCAGTCACAAATGCAGAGCGTTATGAGGGAAACCTGGAGCTTCCGGGCGTAAGGAAGATCTGGCGCCAGGGGCGGAGCCGTGAGTTATACCACCCGGGTGGGTGGGAGGAGCAAGCTTGAAGACCTTCCGGCAAGATTTAAAGCGGCAAGGATACTGCCAATGAGTGTGGATGAACAACATATCCATGTCCCTAGAAAGAGTGCTTTTGACAGAAGATGTCTGGGAAGATGACATGCGAGAGAAAAGGAAATCAGACTGTCGGAAAAAAGAAAAAAGTAGAAATACTCAAGTGATTGAGTCGATCAATAGCCGACGGCGTCCATGGAGCCGATGCTTCAGAGTCAACAGCGGGAAAAGAAGTGAGGGATGCTGTGGGACCGCCCCTTTTACGATGTGATGCTGGGGACGAGGCCATTGTCTGAGGCAGTCCCCCGCTGTATGTAGCTAGCTAGAAGGTTTCTGTGGAGTCCTGCTGCCTGCCGGCTTCAGTCCTAATGGAGTAACCTGCTGCAAGAGCTGTTTCTCGAATTAAGATCAGGAATTTCGGAATATACCCAAGCTTTAAATAAATCAACTTTTTTATTTTTTTTTTTTAATTTTTAGCATTGTTAAATTATTTTGAAGTCTGTAGCTGGAACCAGGGACTGCTCCAATCCCGTGGTGTTGAGGAAGGATGCAGAAGAGGCCTGCCCACCTTGGAAGAGTGTTTCTGTCCCCAGATGAACCAGACATGACCTGTGGTAACAAAAATCAAATCGGTGACAGACTCGACACCATTAATAAAAGGATCTTACCGGAATGTAGAAAAAACAGCGGCAAATAGTTACCGCTGGAACAGAACTAGGACGGAGAAATTCGATTGTCTGATCATTGTAATAGGTGTTGCCAGATCTAACTAGGCTGCAAGCCGCCGCTGAGAGAAACACAAGGATGCTGTGTCGCAGCTGAAGGTTGCTGTACGAGGCAGGTGCTGTTGTTCAGACCAGAAGAAGCAGAAGTGGGGTAGGGGAGGAGGAGTCAATGCATGCAGCTACTGGCCAACCCATAAGCACCACATAAGTCAGCCTCGTGGGTGGCACCACCTCCAGCATAGACTCCTCCACCTATGAAAAAAAAAAAAAAAAAGCTTCCAGTGAAGACTGACAGTGAAAATCCCCATTTTTCCTCTTTGTATATTAACTTTTTAATGCTTTAGATGCAACCAATTTAAACAATCTTGTTGTCCACCCAGGCAGTACATGCACATGTTGTACGGATCAGTGACCAACATCTTCTGCCAGCACCGAACACAACATCTGAATCCTCGATTCTTGTGCTCCATCACTGGTCTGGAGATGGAGTTGAAAATCAAAGTCTATTTCTATAAATGGGTAGACTAGGTGGGCCAAGTGGTCCATATCTGCCATCAAAAAGTCTCTGTTTCTAGGAATTCGAAATTGTGAAAACGTCAACAATTAGTTTGCCAATGGCGCAGATAACCTAAGTGAGAGTTGCAAAGGAAATGACCTGTTCTTTCAGCAGAAATCAAGATCCAATATTATGGGGTGGAGTCGGGGGAAGCTATACCGCCCGGGTGGTGGGAGAAGCTTAGCTTAAAGATGAGTGGCAAATAACACTGTCCCAGTGGAACTGCCAGAGTGTGGAAGTTGGGTTCCTGTCTCGTGTCCAGTTTGTCTGCACATTGTATTTCTTGAAACTTATTTTGCATCTTTCATTACTTTACTCTACTGGGAGCAAATGCCATTTTCCTTTCTTGACTGCACGTTTGTCTCTGCACCACTGTGCCTTAAAGAGTGATCACCTTCTAGTAATTATAAACACCAAGACTGGCTGCAAAAATGTTATGTTATACTTGATTGAGTGCATATGGCTATCGCACTGAACTGTACAAGGCACAATTCTCAGCGAGGTTGACTATGAACTTGCACACGATAACACTTTAAAAAAACAGAGCACATCCTAAAATCTTTATACCTTTGCTCTCTTCTTAAGGGGATTACTTAGTACTAGAAGTCGGGCAGAGGCAGGAAACTACAGACCAGCTAGTTTGTGGTAGGGAAAATGATGGAATCACTTCTGAAGGAAAGAACTGTTGAGTATCTAGAGACCAGTGGGGCACAGGACCCAAGGCAGCATGGTTTCACAGCAGGAAGGTCACGTAAGACGAACCCAATAGATTTCTTTGACTGGGTGACCATAGTAGTAGACGAGGGAGGGGCTGTGGATATGGCCTACCTAAATTTTAGCAAGGCATTTGACTCAGTCTCACACAAAAAATTAATATACAAGTCAGCCAGCCTTGCAGTGGGTCCCAAGGTGGTAGCCTGGATAAAACACTGGCTGGACAACAGGATGCAAAGGGTAATAGTAAACAGAGTTCACAATGAAGAAAGGAGGGTAAACTAGCAGAGTACCGCAGGGTTCAGTACTGGGACAGGTCCTCTTTAATGTCTTTATAAATGACATTAGAGAGCACCTGGAAGGAAAGGTATGTCTTTGCAGATGACACGAAGATCTGCAACAGGGTTGATACACAAGGTGGGGTGGAAAGAATGAAAAGAGGCTTGGCAAGGTTGGAGGAATGGTAAAATATGTGGCAGCTCAGATTCAATGCAGAGAAGTGCAAGGTACTGCATCTGGGAAACAAAACCCAGGGAAGAGTACACAATTTTTTTTGGGGTTAAAGCAGACTTACAAATCGAAAGAGACCTAGGAGTAATTATATCAGATGACCTACAGGTGGGCAAGCAATGTGAGAAGGCAGTAAGGAGGGCTGGGGGATACTGGGATGCATAGGGAGAGACATCAACAGTAGAAAACGGGAAGTTATCCCTCTGTACAGACAATTAGTGAGACCCCATCTGGAGTACTGCGTGCAATTCTGGAGACCCCATCTCCACAAAGACATACAGTGGAGGCTGTTCAGAGGAGGGCAACCAAAATGGTGCAGGGTCTGCACCAGAAGACATACGAGAAGAGACTAAAGTAGCTTAATATGAATAACCTTGAAGAAAGGAGGGAGATGGGGGACATGATAGAAACTTAAGTATCTCAAGGGAATTAAAGTGCAAGAGAGTAGTATCTTTCAGAAAAAGATGTGCAAGAACAAGAGGGCACAATTTGAAGATAGAAGGGGGACGGCTCAGAGGTAATGTTAGGAAGTATTTTTTCACAGACAGGGTTGTGGATGCATGGAATAGCCTTCCTGAGGAGGTTGTGGAGTCAGGAACAGTGGGAGAATTCAAGAATGCATGAGACAGGCATACCATAACGCAATTCTAGTGACGGGTAGGAGGAAGTAAGCTGTTGATTAACTAGAATTTGCAGCTTATCCATCAGGTAGAGAAATGGGCAGACTAGGTGGGCCAAGCAGTCCTTATCTGCCGTCAAATTCTCTGTTTCTATATTTCTAAGTCTCAGACCTCAGTATTTTTTAATCACATTTTGAGGTTATTTCAGTTTTCTTCCCGTGTCCCACAAGTCCTGCCACCACTGGGAGGCTAAGATCCCACCACAGTCTGATTGCACACATCCCCGGATCCAGGTGAGCAGAGAGCTTGGATGCAGTGTTTGAAGCTCCTTGCCCTCCCACCAATGGGCCCTTGTGCCAGCCATCACCAGTGAAATGTAGGGGATCCTTGCCAAAGGACTGCCACACAACGGAGAAAGCATGTCCAAGGGTCAGTAATCTTCTCTCTTGCCTCAGCCTTCTGGGAATACAGGTCAAGGACAGGAATGTGTGCTTCCATGAGTAGATGGTGAGCAATTGAGCCCACAAGGCCACTGAAGGGGCAGAATTTTTTATGTCATTTTAAATACCAACAGATCACCTGGGAATACAACAGGGACATCAACCAGCAAATCAGAGCTTTAAGCTAAAAAAGAACAGGTTACTCACCTGTAACAGTAGTTCTAGGAGTGGTATATGTTGTTCATCCACACTGTCTGGCATTGTTCCTTTCCCCTTTAAATCTGGCCGGAAGCCTTCAAGCTGGCTCCTCCCACCCACCCGGGTGGTAAATACCTCGGCTCCGCCCCATGACGCCAGATCTAGCCCGCTGGAAGCCAGGTTGTGCGCCTAAAGCCGGGGAGGTTGGGTGGGTGCGTGTGGATGAACATATACCACTCCTAGAACTACTGTTACAGGTGAGTAACCTGTTCTTCTAGGAGCGTGGACATGTTGTTCATCCACACTAGCAGACTCCAAGCAGTTCTCCGGGAGGAGGGAGGCAAGGCGCACACCCCCTACTTAGGGAATAGAGATTGGAGAACAGAGGCCCCAAAACCAGCATCCTGGTGTGACTCTAGGTCGATGTGGTAATGGGTAATAAAGGTGCTTGCTGACTTCCAGGTAGCGGGCCGACAGACTTCCTGGATAGGGATGTCCCTGGAAGCAGCCACCGAAGCAGCAGTATGACAGGTAGAATGAGCCCTTAGGGAGGCTCCTTACCCGCCAATTCATAGCACAGACCTATGCATGATGTAATCCATCTCGCAATAGTCCGCTTGGCTGCAGGTCTGCCAGAAGCGGCTTCAGCGTAGGTGACAAACAGCTGGCGAACCTCTCCCCGAATTTCCGCCGTCCTCTCCTTATAGTAGGAGTCAACGCCTGGTTAAGGTGAAACTCTGACACCACCTTCGGAAGGAATTTCGGGTGGGGGTGCAGGACAACTTTGTCCCTGTGAAAGACCAGATAGGGGGAGTCCACTGAAAGCGCCTGGAGCTCCCCCGTCCTTCTGGCTGACGTGATAGCCACCAAGAAGGCCGTCTTCCACGACAAGTGCGAAAGCGCAGACTTGTGCATGGGTTCGAATGGCTTGCCCATGAGCTTTGCCAAAACCAGCAAAAGATCCCACGGAGGTGGAGGTTCACGCACCAGAGGGGATATGTGATCCAGGCCTTTGAAAAAGCGCCCAATCACCTTTTCCTGAGCCAACGTCGGCTGACCGGCCCGCGCCCGGTAAGCCGATATGGCTGCTAGGTGCACCCTAAGGGTCGATGACCGAAGACCCCCTTTGGAGAGGGACCAAAGGTAGTCTAGAATGTTAGCCACAGAGCAGGATAAGGGGTCCAGGCTTTTACCCTGACACCAAATGGAAAATCTCTTCCATTTGAAGGCATAACATTTCCTGGTCGATTCTTTTTCGAGATGCCTCACCACGGTGTAGACATCCTCCGAAAGACCCAAAGCCTGGAACTCTAGCCGCTCAGGAACCAGGCTGTGAGGTGCAGGGATTGAAGGTCCGGATGAAAGACCTTCCCCTGGTTTAGTGATATCAGGTCCGGGCATGCACCCAGCCGCTCCGGGGTCCTGCCGCTGAGGCTGAGGAGATCTGGATACCAGAACTGGCGTGGCCAATCTGGGGCTACCAGGATCACCTTCGCCTTGTCCCTCCTCACCTTGAGAAACACCTTGTGGATCAAGGGAAATGAAGGAAAGGCGTAAAAGAAGCCTGGGGTCCACGGCCTCAAGAAGGCATCCCCCTGTAGCGAACCCTGCTGAGGGGGGCGGGCATGGTACAGCCTCAGCTTGGCGTTCTCCCTGGAGGCAAACGGGTCCATCAACAGTTTGCCCCAACGGGAGAACAGGTGGTAGGCTACCTCTGGATGGAGAGACCACTCGTGGGATGTCTGGCCTAGGTGGCTGAGAGCATCCGCCAGTTGGTTCATGACTCCTGCCACATGGATGGCTAGGAGATCCGCTTCCAGCCGGCGGACGAAGGTCCAGATCCGGAGCGCCTCCTTGCATAGCAGACGGGAGTGCGTGCCGCCCTGTTTGTTGAGGTAGTACATGGTCGTGGTATTGTCCGTCTGGACTTGAACCACTTGACCCCGGAGCTGAGGAGCGAAAGCTGACAGAGCCAGTCTGACTGCCCTGAGCTCCAACAGGTTGATATGGCATCGGGACTCCTTTGGGGTCCAGAGCCCGTGAGCTCTGTGGTCCCCCATGTGGGCTCCTCAGCCCATGAGAGAGGCATCGGTCATAAGGACGACCGTCGGCTCGGGGCGGACAAACGGGATCCCTTCCTGCAGATGACTCTGGACGGTCCACTATTGGAGAGCGTCCCACATCCTCTGGGTGACCGTGACCAGCTTGTCGAAAAGACCCTGACGCTGAGACCACTGGGCGGCCAGCTCCCACTGAAGGGGGCGCATGTGCAGTCTGGCCCAGCGGACCACCGACGCACAGCCGCCATGTAACCCAGGAGGCGCAGGAAGTCCCGGGCAGGGCGCGAGTGCCCAACCAGAAATGATTGGGCAAAGGAGGAGAGAACCTCCGCCCTGTCCGCCGGGAGCCGAGCTCTGGCTTGACGAGAGTCGAGCTCTGCCCCGATGAAGCCCATCACCTGAGAAGGTACGAGTTCCGATTTGGCCTCGTTGATCAGAAGGCCCAAGTGTGAGCAGGTTCGGAGGGTCAGGTCTCTGGACCCCTCCACCTCCTGAAGGGAGGAACCCGCCAGGAGCCAGTCGTCCAGATAGGGGCAAATACGAACCCCCTGACGCCGAAGATGGGCTGCCACCACTGCAATGCATTTGGTGAAGACCCTTGGGGCCGATGACAGGCCGAACAGCATGGCTCTGAACTCGTACAGGGTCCCTTCGACCCTGAAGCGGAGGAACCGCTGATGGGACGGACGGATAGGGACGTGGAAAAAAGCGTCCTGAAGATCCAGTGTACAGAACCACATGTTTCGCTCCAGAGATGGTATGATCTGGTTCAGAGTTACCATCCGAAAGGTGCGAGACCTGAGATACCAATTCAGGTCGTGCAGATCTAGAATGGGGCGCCAACCCCCCGTCCGTTTGGGCACCAGGAAATACCTGGAGACAAAGCCTGGGTCTGAAGGAGGATCCGGCACTCGGGCCACCGCCTCTTTGAGGAGGAGGAGTAGCGCAATGTCGTCCCGAAGGGCAGACTGGGCGACTGAGATCCTTTCCTCTCGTGGGGCACGGGCTCGGCTGGGAGGGTACTGCTCGAATTCTAGGGGCAGACCCTGCCCGACCACTTCTAGAACCCACCTGTCCGAGGTGATACCGGACCAGGCGGAAAGGAAGTGGCGGAGCCGGCCCCCCACGGGAGGACCCAGAGCTGGAGTGACGGGTACGGGGGAGGCCACCCCCGGCCCGTCACTGGGTAGGCTTAGAGGAGGAGGAGGCGGCTGCACCTGGACCAGCACCTCGGCCTCCTTTGCGGGCTGCTGGGGACCTTGCTTGGGCCTAGGGCGCCAAGCCTGAGCCTGCTGCTGTTGCTGACCCCCCTGGAAGGGTGGCTGTCTGACCGCAGGGGAAGAATGACGAAAAGGATTCTTCCTGCGCTTCTGCTGGTTCTTACTTGAAGAACCCTTAGCAGAGGTGGCATCTAAGGTGGCATTAGACTGCTCGATGCACTGCAGATGACCTGCCACTCCTGGCCCGAAGAGGTCGGTGCCAAGGAAGGGCACATCAGCTAGCTTGTGCCGAGTATCCACGGGAAAGGAGGATAACCTCAGCCAAGCCCTGCGGCGAGTGGATACCGCTGCAGCTAGTGAACGGGCACAGGAATCACCCATATCCAGTGCAGTCTGGAGCTGTTTAGCAACAGCCCTGCCCTGGTCCCTGACCTGCTTGACCGTGGTCTGCATGTCAGCTGGGAGGTGAGGAAGAACTTCGTCCAGCGACCCCAAGAGGGCGTGAGAGAAGTGTGCATAATCACTGCTGAGCTTGCCTGACGAAGGCCCAAGGAAGATGCTGCATAGACCTTCCGGGCCGAGTGGTCCATAAGTTTGGACTCCTTGTCCGGAGGGCGGTCAGTATCCGCCGAGCTGCCCGTCCCACCTGAACACTGAGGCAGTCACAAGGCTTTCCGCCGGAGGGTGCTCAGTAAACCCCGCCAAGGACCCTGTGGGCACGTGCCTGACGTCGCAAGGCGGGCAGACGGAGCTGGCAGGAGGCTGGACGCTGCCAGAGTTCCAAGGCCGGGCTAATTATGGCTTCGGCGACTGGAAAAGCCTCCGTAGGGGTATCCCCCCTCTTAAGAATATCCGTAAGGGGATATTCTGCCTTCTTCTGGATAGGCTGCAGGGACATCCCCGTGGACTCAGAAATGAGCTGGAGATGCCCTGGAAGGAGGAAGGCCCTTCTTCCTGGCCTGACACCGAAAGCTCATCATGAGAATGAAGGCCAGTATTATCAGAATCGGAAGAGTCCCGATATAAAGGCTGACCACCTAAGTCTCCCTCGACACGCCTAGGGCGCATCAGGGTGACCGTACTGACAGTCTGTGAGGGAGACCAAGACTGTCGGTCCTCCTTGGAGGGAATCTCCAAGGGGCAGTTTAGGGTGGGAGGTCCCACCAATATTGGTGGGGAGCTCTGAAACCGGCGCTGTAGGCGACTGGCTCCCGAAGGGACGGGCACCGGAGAAATCTGTGTCAGAGGAGGCCAAAGAGGCTGAGGCCAAGAGATAGCCAGGACCGCTGAGGGAGCCGGCTTCTGACCTGCTAGCAGGAGTTGCTGCCACATAAGATCCTCGCAGCGTCGACGGATTTTTCGTCGAAGCCTCTCCTCGTCCGAGGAGGAAGAGGAACGGTGGCGGCACCTCTTGCGGGAGTGTTTGTGTCCTTTTCTGGGTCGATCGACCGAAGAGGACTTACTCCTTGATCGAGACCGATGGTGTCCGCTTTGTCGATCGGGAGAAACCGGGCTCGGTGCAAACAGAGGATCCGGTTCCTGTCCCTCGATCGGGAGGCCCGTGGGACGGGTCTCCTCGTCGGGGAAGGAGAGAATCGGCGTTCTCTCCAAGGAATCATCGACAGGTGACGGTGATAACGGCTCGATAGGGTCGAGAATAATCTTAGCCGGATCAGCTGACTCCTTGGCTTCTAAGCCCGGTCCAGACGGAAGGTCTGAAAATCCGGCAGCCGAGGAGGCAATCTCAACCGAAGTCGAGACATCGGACCGCTCCTGGTCCCAGGAGCGTCTTCTTCGACCCGAAGAAGTAGTTTTAGGATCCTTTTTCTTAGAACGGGATGAGTGCGAGCCCGAGGGCGCCTCACCCTTGGTAGGGAGAGACTGACACAAATCCCAAAAGGATCCTGAGAAGGAAGAGCCCAGGTTGAGAGGCACGAAGAAACCTCGGCTAGCCGACCGAGGCTTGGGCGGCTTCTTCCTCGAAGGCCGCCATGCGCTCGAGCTGCTCGGCGGATCCCGCAGCCGCGGAAACCGCCCACCTGGCCTCCTTTGATTTTACTGGTGAGATTGCGGAGCTTCGGTCTACCCAGCTTCAGGCGTGCCTGATGATCCTCCAAGACGGTCGGATGGAAGGAAGCGCAAATAGCGAGGTATCATGAATAGTACCGAGGCAGTAAACACACGAGAGGTGGGGATCGGTGCGCAACATTTTCTGTCCGTAAGGACACCGGCGAAACCCGGGGAACGACTTATCCATGTCCGAATCACAGTCATAAACTCTTACGAGTTTTAGAGCAAGAAGATGCGGTGAAAACTGTCGAAATGAATCCAGGGCCTCAACACTGCAGAAAGCACGAGGGAACCTGAATCTTCCAGCGGAAAGGAAGATCTGGCGTCATAGGGCGGAGCCGAGGTATTTACCACCCGGGTGGGTGGGAGGAGCCAGCTTGAAGACTTCCGGCAAGATTTAAAGGGGAAAGGAACAATGCCAGACAGTGTGGATGAACACATCCACGCTCCTAGAAATATTTTTAACCCTGTTGACTTCCCGGCTACTGCAATCCAGTGACATCGACCACACAGAAAAGAGATGCCACCAGAGTGGTGACACATCAAAAATGTTGGGCAATAAAGACTGTAGGACCAGTAAGTTAAAAATGCAAACGTACACTTACGATAATATGCCAATTGGGGGAAGTCCTGAGGCATTCCTAGTATTGAGCATTCAAGAATATGGAAATAAGAGTAGGCACTTACCCATCTGCATGCAAATCTCTCCAATGGCCCAGGTGGCATTATTGCACACGGAGATGAACTCTGGGTTCAGGTTCGTGCCCAGGATTGGCATAAACTCAGCTGAATAGAAAAAATTACATAATGTAATGTTAAAAAGTGGGTGGGAGAAGGGTTACACAGCCATAGTAGCCAAAACAACAAAATCTGGTTCACGTTTACCACAGCACAGCTGTGTCTAAACAGAAAGAACATTTATGTACTTACCGGAAACACAGGTTACTCACCTGTAAAAGTAGTTCCAAGAGTGGTATATGGTGTTTATCCACACTTCAGGGGGTGCTTCTTTCCCCTTTAAGGCTTGCCAGAACGTCTTCAAGCTTGCTCCTCTCACCCACCCGGGTGGTAACTCCCTCAGCAACACTCCATGACGTCCGATCTTTCCTGCTGGAAGCAAGACCGGTGTGCCACTTGCCAGGGGAGGTCTGGAGGGTCAGTGTGAATAAACACCATAAACCACTCCTGGAACTGCTGTTACAGGTGAGTGACCCACGTTTCTAGGGATGTGGATATGGTATTCTATCCACTCTTCAGGCAGACTCCTAGCAGATCTCCGGGAGAAGGAAGGCAAGGAGCACACTCCCTACTTGGGGAACAGAGATTGGAGAACTGAGGCCCCAAAACCAGTGTCCTGGTGACTCAAGGTTGATGTGGGAGTGGGAAATGAAGGTGTGTGCAGACTTCCAGGTAGCAGCTCACCAGATTTCCTGGATGGGGACATCCATGGAAGCAGCCACCGAGGCAGCGGTATGGCGGATGGAATGAACCCTTGACCCTACAGGAGGCTCCCTAGCCAACCTATAGCAGAGGTCGATGCAGGATACAATCCACCTGCCAATTATTCCCTTAGCTGCCGGTCTGCCTGGTGCGGCTTCAGCGTAGGTGACAAATAGCCAGCAAACCTCTCCCCAAACTCCAGCCGTGCACTCCTTATAATAGCCCAGCGCGCACCGCAAGTCAAAGGTATGGAGCCTGTACTCTGCCTCCGAGGTGAAACTGGTGAAGTACACAAGGAGATTAAATCACCTGGTTAAGTTGAAAATTCGATACAACGTTCAGGAGGAACTTTCGGTTGAGACTAAGGACAACCGTGCCCCTGTGGAAGACCAGGTAAGAAGACTCCACCGAGAGCGCCTGGAGCTCACTGATCCTTCTGGGCTGACGCGATGACCACCAAGAAGGCAGTCTTCCATGACAGGAAAGACATGTCACACCTGTGCATGGGTTCGAATGACTTGCCCATGCATGAGCTTCGCCAATACCAGCAACAAATCCCAAGGTGGTGCTGGTTCACACACCAAAGGGGAATTGTGGTCCAGGCCTTTGAAAAAGTGCCAGACCACCTTTCTCCTGCGCCAACTGCATACCAGCCCACACCCGGTAAGCAGAGATGGCTGCCAGGTGCACCTTAAGAGTCGTTGACTAAAGGCCCGACTGGGAGAGGAACCAAAGGTAGTAGAGAATGTTGGCCACTGAACAAGATAAGGAGTCCAGCCCCTTGCTCCAGCACCAAATGGAAAACCTCTTCCATTTGAAGGCATAGCATTTTCAGGTAGACTCCTTCCGAGATGCCTCTACCACAGCAAGGACATCTTTGGAGAGACCCAAAGCCTGGAACTCTAGCTGCTCAGGAACCAAGCTGTCAGGGGCAGGGACTGAAGGTCTGGATAGAAAACCTTTCCCTGACTGACAGAGAAAAGTCTGGGCATTGAGGAAGACGCCACAGGGGCCTGCTGTTGAGGCCGGGGCGATTAGGGTACCAGAACTGATGGGGCCAGTCTAGAGCCACCAGGATCTCCCGTGCCTTGTCCCTCCTCGCTCTGAGCAACACCTTGTGGATCAAGGGAAACTGAGGGAAGGCAAAGAGGAAGCCCGGAGTCCAGAGCCTCTAGAAGGCATCCCCCTGCAGAGTTCCCTGTTGAGGGGGGTGGGCACAGTACAGCCTCAGCTTTGCGTTGTCCCTGGAGACAAACAAGTCCACCAGAGGGGCGCCCACTGGGAGAACAGGTTGCGTCCCTCTGGGTTGAGAGATCACTCGTGACTCCTTACCCACATAGCTGAGAGCATCTGCCAGCTGGTTGGAGACACCAGCCACATGGATGGCCAGGAGATCAGCCTCCACGCTGCACACAAGGGTCCACAAGCAGAGAGCTTAAAGAAGTGCGGCCTGCCTTGCTTGCTGAGGCAAGTACATGGTTGTGGTACTGTCTGGATCTGAACCACCCGACCCCGAAGAATATGTGGAACAAAAGCAGTCTGCACCAGCCAAACTGCCCTGACCTCTAGCAGGTTGATGTGGCATCAGGACTGCGCGGGGGTCCACAGCCCGTGGACTGTTCCCCCAGGCGGCCAACCCATGAGAGAGGCATTGGTCGTCAGGATGGCCATCGGCTCTGGGCAGACAAAAGTGATCCTTTCCAGCAAATGTTCTGGTACTAACCACCACTGGAGGGCGACCCACATCAGCTGGGTCACAGGAACTGACTGGTCTAACTGGTCCTTGCGCCAAGACCACTGGCAGGCTAGCTCCCATTGCAGAGAGTGCATTCTCCAGCGAGCCCAACGGACCACGCTGGTGCAGGCCGACACCACCTTTGGAAGGAATTTCGTGTGGGGGCGCAGGACAGCCTTGTCCCTGTGGAAGACCAGATAAGGAGACTCTATGGAAAGTGCCTGAAGCTCTCCCATCCTTCTGGCTGACGTGATAGCCACCAAGAAGGCCGTCTTCCACGACAGGTGAGAGATGTCACACCTGTGCATCGGTTCGAATGGCTTGCCCATGAGCTTAGCCAATATCAGCAGTAGATCCAACGGAGGTGGAGGTTCTCGCACCGGAGGGGATATGTGATCAAGGCCTTTGAAAAAACGCCCGACCACCTTCTCCCATGCCACAGACTGCTTCCGGCCTGGGCCACTCAGTAAGCAGGAGATGGCTGCTAGTGCAATTCCTAGGGTCGTCAACCGAAGCCCTTGCTGAAAAAGGGACCACAGGTAGTCCAGAATGCTTGCCAAGGAACAGGAGGAAGGGTCCAGGCCCTTGCCCTGCCACCAGATGGAGAATCTCTTCCATTTAAAGGCGTAGCATTTTCTGGTCGACTCCTTACGGGACGCCTCAACCACGTTGAGGACCTCATCGGAAAGACCCAAGACCTGGAACTCTAGCAGCTCAGGAACCAAGCCGTCAGGTGCAGGGATTGAAGGTCCGGATGGAATACCTTCCCCTGACTGACTGAGATCAGGTCCGGGCGGGCTGGAGGCTGCCTCGGGAGCCTGGAGCTGAGACCGAGGAGATCTGGATACCAGAACTGGCGGGTCAGTCTGGGGCTACCAGAATCACCTGCGTCTTGTCCCTCCTCGCCTTGAGAAGCACCTTGTGGATCAAGGGAAATGGGGGAATGGCGTAGAAGAGGCCCGGGGTCCATGGCCTCGAGAAGGCATCCCCCTGCAGCGAGCCCTGCTGAGGGGGGCGGGCATGAAACAGTCTCAGCTTCGCATTCTCCCTGGAGGCAAACAGGTCCACCTGAGGCATGCCCCAGTGGGAGAACAGATAGTGTACTACCTCCAGCAGGAGAGACCACTCGTGGGACGCAGCACCTATCCGGCTTAGGGCATCGGCCAGAATGTTGGAGGCTCCTGCCACATGGATGGCAAGGAGATCCGCCTCCAGGCTGCGCACAAGGGACCAAATGCGGAGAGCTTCCCTGCACAGAGGCAAGGAGCGCGTCCCCGCCCTGGCGGTTTAGGTAGTACATGGTCGTGGTATTGTTCATCTGGACCTGGACCACTTAACCCCGTACAAGCGGAGTGAAGGCGGTGAGGGCTAGATGAACCGCTTGAAGCTCCAGCAGGTTGATGTGGCATCGGGACTCCCGAGGGGACCAGAGGCCGTGCGCTCTGTGCTCCCCAGATGGGCACCCAACCCATCAGAGAGGCACTGGTCGATAGACTGTCGGCTAGGTGTGGACAAACGGGATGCCCTCCTGCAGATGAGCTGGAACGGTCCACCACTGGAGACCGTTCCACATCTCCTGGGTCACTGTCACTAGCTGATCCAAACGATCGGAGTGCTGTGACCACTGGCTGGCCAGTCCTCATTGTAGGGGACGCATGTACCAATGGGCCCAACGGACCACGCTGGTGCAGGCCGCCATGAGGCGCAGGAAGTCCCGGGCAGGGCGCAATTGCCCAACCTGAAATGACTGGGCAAAGGAGGAAAGAACCTTGGCCCTGTCCTCCGGGAGCCGTGCTCTGGCTCGCAGAAGCCTTGACTGGGGACTACGGCATAGGAGGCGCAGGCAAGTCCTCGGTTTCCACCGGGGGAACCGGTGATGAAGGGCTGTCTGCTTCACTAGTCGACAGCCTGTCCGACGGGTCGAGACAAATCTCGACCGCGTCGACGGATGACGCGGCTGACTGACCTGACAGGGACACCGTGAAGCCAGAGGCCTTAGCCGCAACCTCGCCCGAAGTAGTGTCGCGACTGTCCGGGGAAAGGGACCTCTCCTGCTCCCACGAACGTAGACGGTGGGACTTACCCTTCGAGTCCTTCTTTCTTGACTGAGTGTCCCGATGGCCCCTCTCCCTTCGTGGAAAGGGACTGGCAAAGCTCCTTAAAAGAAGCAGTGTAGGAGGATCCCCCAGAGAGTGGGATAAATGCCGCGATCGAGGAGGATGAGGATGCGGCCTGGGCTGCCGCCTCAAGGGCGATCATCTGCTCGAGTTGCTCAGCCGGAGCCAGCCGCCGTAGCAGGCCTCCTTGAACTTCACCAGCAGTAACGCTCTCAGGCCAAGTGAACCGCAGCGCCGGTCTTCAAGACGTTGCCGAGACGATCTACACAACCTCGCAGGCCTGAGGGTCGTGATCAAGGCCGAGGCAGTAGACGACGTGGAGGCGTGGGTCAGTCCTGGACATCATCTGCCCGCATGGGCACCAAAACCGGGGTCAATTTGTCCATCGCCAGCGAGGAAGAATTGACCAAGTCTTGAGAATTTTAAACTATTTTCGGTGAACGAAGAATTAGATCCAGTCTATACGCAGATGTAAGGAGGAACCTGAGCTTCCAAGCGGTAAGGAAGATCTGGAGTCATGGGACGAAGCCAAGAGTTTTACCACCCGGGTGGGTGGGAGGAGCCAACTTGAAGACCTTCCGGCAAGATTTAAAGCGGCAAGGAACCTGCCACAAAATGTGGATGAACATATCCATGTCCCTAGAATAGCAGTTACGCAAGAACTTACCGTAACAGTAGATCTTCGAAAGAGGTTCCTGCAGTAGGTCTTCACATATAGGACTGCACTCTCAGGCGTCGGGTCCGCACAGCAAACTTGTAGATAGCAATCATCAGCGGGGACCGCCCCCGACATCGAGGCGCCGTGACGTTAGCCCGACTATAAAAGGGGTGGTCCCGTGCCAGCACTCCAGTTCTTTTCCAACAGAGACCTAAAGATAGGTAAGGAAAAAACCAGAACTCCAAAGACCCTGCTTCCACTCTAGTCCTGCTGGACTAGATAGGATAGAAAGTGAAGCATCCAAAAACTGGGGGAAGGAGGGAAGGAAACTAGACCTACTGCAGAAACCTCTCTCTAAGATCTACTGTTACAGTAAGTTCTTACGCAACTGCTATATCTTACTTCGAGAGGGTTCCTGCAGTCTGTCTTCACATATAGGACTGAATACCAAGCAGTCCCAAAGAAAAATAAGGCACAGGTGCATCCGGGGGGAGGAGAAGTCGCCAAGATTAATCACGACAGAAGGCCTTGCAGGACCGCAAGTCCAAAGCCAGTTCTGCGCCGAGAGGCAATCTCCAGACTGTAATGCTTAGTGAAGGTGTGAACAGACGACCAGGTGGCCGAAGCACAGATCTCTGCCGTGGACACATTCCACGCGACCTCCACTTCCCATATTTCGTGAACGAAAAATGGATGCAGTTAGCGAGCCATCGGGAGATGGTCTGCTTGGAAACAGCCTTGCCCTGGCACTAAGGGGCCAAGGCTACGAACAGCTGGTTAGGTTTCCTAACCTCTTTAGTCCTGTTCGTGTAGTACCTCAGGATCCGGTGCACATCAAGCATGTGCAGCACACATTCCCCCTGTTGCAATACTGTGAATAGTACACCGGTAATTCCACGCTCTGGTTCAAAGTGGTTTCTGAAACAACTTTGGACAAAAAAGAAGGACTAGTCCGAAGGACTACTCTGTTCTTCTGAAAAATCAAATAAGGTTCTTTACATACAAAGGCCTGTAATTCGGAAACCCTTCTGGCCGAAGTGACAGCGACTAAAAACAAAGTCTTCCAGGAGAGGATGCGCAAGTCGCAAGAAGCAGCTGGTTCAAACGGTGGTAAGGTCAGCTTCGAACATGAAACTCGGGTCCCAGGGAGGTTTCAAATGAATGTCTTTTAAAGAGGTTTTGGCAACCTCCACTTGAGCCAAGGTTTTGCCCTCCACCGGGAGGCGGTAGGCCAACACCACAGAGAGGTGGACCTTAATGGAGGAATAGCTAAGGCCCATCTGAGACAGATGTGCGAAGTACTCTAGAACTTGGGATGCTGCGCACGAAAATGGATCCCAGCTCCTTGCTTGGGCCCATATCGTGAATCTCTAGCACTTCATAGCGTAAGTGGATCTAGTGGAGGGTTTTCTGGTCTCCACTAGAATGTGCGCAACCTGCGAAGAGACCCCCATAGCGAGAAATCACTATGTCCACAAGTGCCACGCACGAAGGTGGAGAGACTGAAGGCTCGGATGCACCAGGGTGCCCTGCTCCAGAGTCAGAAGGTTGTGAGAAATGGGCAGAGGAACCTAAGGTTCCAGTGTCAAGTGTTGCAGAAGAGGGAACCAAATTTGGCGTGGCCAAAGAGGAGCAATAAGGATTGCATGGGGCCCCTCTTGATGAAATTTCACTAGGACCTTCTGAATTAGAGGAAAGACTTATAGAAACCTCCCTGTCCACGAAAAAGACAGCACGTCTCGCCAAAAAGCACCATGCCCAGGAACGAGTGAGCAGAAGATGGGTAGTTTTGCGCTGTATGGGGAGGTGAACAGATCCATCTCTGGCCGACCCCATCGAAGAAAGAGGTCTTTCACTACCTCTGATTTTAGCTCCCACTCGTGGGCCAAGGCCACTGATCAACTGATACTGTCGGCCAAGACGCTGGTGACACCCGGAATGCGAACTGTCTGATAAAGGCTGTGCTGAATCGCCCAGTACCACACCCTCATGGCTTCTTGGCAAAGAGGGCAAGATCTGGTTCCACCCGGCTTATGTACCAGACAGTGGACATGATGTCCGTCTGCACCAGGATAGATCCCGGAACCAGCAGCGACAGTAATGCCTGGAGTGTGTAAAGAACCGCCCTGGTCTCCAGAACACTGATGTGGAGCATCAGCTACTGATCGGACCAAGGCCCGTGTGTCTTGCGAGACCCCAGATGAGCACCCCAGCCCAGATCTGAGGCGCCCGTAGTGAGAATTTGAGTTGGAACTGCCGGAAGGAAAGGGACCCCCTTCGACAAAGTAGAGAGATCCTGCCACCAGCGTAGCTCTCTCTGGAGGCTGTTGGAAATCATGACTTTTTGGTTCATGTCGTCCGTCCTCTGGTCCCATTGGACTCGAAGAGATCATTGGGTCACCCTCACGTGAAGCATGGCCCTTGGTACTGTCGAAATGGCAGCCGCCATCAGACTCAAACAAAGCACAGAGTGTGCGGGGATCCATCGGGCATGTGCCACCAGTGTGGCTTGAGAAGCAAGAGTCTCGGCCCGATCTGATGGCAGGAAAGCCTTGCCCTGAACTGTGTCTAGTACAGCTCCAATGAACTGGAGTCTCTGTGAGGGTACTAGCTGTGACTTGGGAAAATTGACCGCAATGACCAGTAAAGTAAACAAGCTCAGAGTGAAAGAGAGCCTCTTTCAGGCTAGTAGGAGAGGGTGCTGAGAGGAGCCAGTCGTCCAGGTACGGGAAGACAAATGCCCTGGCACGCAGAAAGGCCACCACCACTAGACATCTGGTGAACACTCCGGGGGTGGGGGCCAAGAAAGGCCAAACGGGAGTGCTCGGAACTGGAAATGTTTCTCCAGGAAAACAAAGCAGAGACAGCGGCAGTGGGCCGGGAGGATAGGGATATGCAGACCAACATCCTGCATGTCTAGGGAGCACAGCCAAGAGTTTTGATGGAGCAGTGGAAGGAGCCCCTGAAGGGTCAACATACGAAACTTCTTGTGTTCGACGAAGAGGTTTAGTGTGCAGAGGTCCAGGATCGGTCTCAGGTCACCAGTTTTCTTTGGAACCAGGAAGAAGTGGGAGTAGAATCCCCTTCCTATTTGGCTTAACGGGACAGGCTCTATGACTTTCTTTAGAAGCACCTGGCTCCCTTGAGAGACTATGGGGACCTGATCCCAAGGATAGAAGGACTGTCCTGGAGGTTGAGGGGTTGGAATTTTGCTGAATTTTATCGAGTGACCTCGCTGGATGAGCTGATGCACCCAGTTTTCTGCAGTGACGGACCTCCAACCTTCCAGATAGAGGCCGAACCTCCCTCCGACCGATTCCTCCTGATGTACTGGAGGTAGCAGAGAGAGGGGAAAGGAGTCAGGATGCCGAGGGGAGGTTTAGCCCCAGAGGCCTGTTTTTGAAATCTGGAATGTGGGGTTTGAGCTCCCAATCCAGGTGTGCGTTTCTTTGCCTGGCGCTTAGCCTGGGATTTTTTCCACCTTCTTTGGCGGCGAAAGGGCTGCTTTTTCTGTCCCATCTTGTATAAGGAATGGACATCCCTCAAGGAGCATCCGCTCTCCTGCAGCCCAGTAATGATGTCTTTGGTGTCGCCGCCAAAGAGGACGGAATCCCTGAAAGGGGCATCCAACAGAGAGGACTGCACGTCCTGCGCCAGTCCCGCTATGCGGAGCCAGGAGAGGCGTTGGAGGCTGATCCCCGAGGCAGCTGCTCTCGCCACTGAATCCACCAAGTCGTAAGTAGCCTGAAGGGCGTGGCGACACGAGGATTTCCCCATCCTCACTTTATCCAAGAGCCTCTTCCTCAGGGTTTCATCTTGAGCATCCTGGAGGTCCCTTTCAAGGTCCAAAAGAGAAGCTTTTTGAAAGGCAACCATGTACGAGACGTAGTTGAGAGAACATATCGCACAAGAAGACGATGAATACATTTTGCACCTCAACTGGTCAAGTTGACATGAGTCCTTGTCGGGAGGCGAAGAACTCAGATGCTTGGGCTGAGCTGAGTGGTCGTGAGCTGCTGTGATGACCACAGAATCAGCCTTGGGATGGGAGTTCAGGTGAAAAATCCCTTCCGGGGGACAACAGGTGTGGTCAGCTTTGCAGGAGAAAGCGGGAATGGAGGACGGCTGTTGCCAGACTGTGGCAACTAGGTCCTCATGAGGTCCCATCCACGGCGGAATGGGAAAAGGGTCCGAGGTGGCCAGATCCAGGTGCTCCGCAAGACGTTTTTCATTGGGGATCAATCTCTTTGGAGGGCCAACCACCAGCCGCTTGAACTGAACGTAGCAAGTCTCCGAAGGAAGGATCCTCTGGAGGGGACTATGGAGAGTCTTTTGGAGGAACCTCCATGGGAGATCTGTGGCCCGACCCGTCCGAGTTGGAACTAGTGTCAGAGGAATCAAGAACAGAAGGCTCTGGTTCAGTAATGCTTACCAAAATAGAGGTAGGGAATTCTGGAGACAAGACGCAGTGGAGAGGTCACCGTAACAGAGGGTGTCTCAGTCACCGGCTGTCGTAACTCCGACACAAGCTGCGCTCTAGCCTCTTTCCACCCAACGAGGGATGGACTCTAGTTCCGCCGGAGAAGGTGGTTGATAACGCGGATAACTCTGGTACTGCGGATAGTGCCAGGACGGATAATAGGAGTACCCTGGGAAGCCTGGTGTGGGATGTCCTGGAGTATGTCGGCAGCGGAATGAACTCCGGCGGCGGAGAAAGGCTTAGCAAGGGGGTGGGAACACGAGGGGCCCCAGACGGCAGGCCTGATCGCGACTTTGCTAAGTCAAATAGCAAAGGGTTGGGTGGAGTCTCAAGGGTGGAGGACCTTGGGAGACGACGGGTCGACTGGTCCCTCACTCTGTCCGACGTCAGGGGCCAAACTGGAGCCAGACGGGAGAGTGGATGGATCTATACGGATGGCTGAGCCAGCATCCGATGGAACAGATCCAGCTGGGCTAGAGAGGGCTGGAAGGCCACCGCTAGGCTGATCGGCGGAGGACGTGTGCCCTTCGCCGGAGGAGGGAGTGACTTACCAGCAGGATCAGTCGACAGAATTACCACCTCTAAACAGGAACCCCCGGCTGCCCACTCACCTCGGCGGGGGAGGGGCCCGGCCCAAAGAAGTGGACGAGGCGCCCAAAAAAGTACTCACTGTTGCCGGCCTCTCAGATGGCGACATACTCCTGTCACGACGCTTCTCCTTACTTTTCTTTTTCTTCGGGGCAGACGACGACCTTTCCCGGAGTTTTTGAAGCTCCCTTTCCATGGACATCAAGTGTCGGGTGAACAGATGGGCCTCAAGGGACCTCTTGCGCCTAGTTGTGGTCACCTGGTTAAAGGCCTGGCTGACAGAACACTCCTGGACGTTGTGCTTCGAACCGACGCAGAGGAGACAGCGGGAATGAGTCGTCCCGTCTCTTGGGATTTAGTAGCACTTGACACCTTTCTTATGTCTAAAAGACAGAAAAAAATTGTTGTATGAATTTTACAAAGCAATACTTCCAAAAATTGTCGGACATTAGATTGCTGTTCTGAGCGAGGCGAGCGTGACGGCGACAGCTGAAAGAACAGGAGAAGCGGCGTGGGACCGCCCTTTTATAGCCAGGGCTGGCGTCGACACTTACAACGTCGAGGGTGGTCCCCCTGATGATTGCTATCTAAAAGTTTGCCGTGTGCACCCGACGCCAGGGGGCGCAGTCCTATATGTGAAGGCCTACTGCAGGAACCCGCTCGAAATAAGATCAGCTGATCCGCTACTGACTGCAGTAGCTCCCACTTGTGCGCCTTGGACTGCGACCTGCTTAGACTGGTCGACCAAGTCGTTTAAGACACCTGGAATGTGCACCGGACAGGGAAATGGTGTTGCTCTAGTGCCCAATACCAGACTCATCGCCTCCCTGCGCAGGGGGTAAGAATGAGCGCCCCCTTGCTTGTTGAGATAGAAGATGACCACCATGCTGTCCGTCTGAACTAGAAGAGAGCCTGGTACAAGATCCTCCTGAAAGGTGTGTAGCGCATTGAGGACCGCTCGCATCTCCAGGACACTGATGTGGAGTTCGCGCTCCTCGGGTGTCCAAATGCCCTGCGTTTGGCGGGCCACCAGGTGCGCTCCCCAACCCAAATCCAAGGCATCTGTTGTAGGGGTCAGATTCGGGGGCTCTGGACAAAAGAGGACCCCTTTTTCCAAATTGAGTGGATCCATCCACCAAAGAAGTGTTTTTACTGACTCTGACCATGTGGTCTAAGTCGTCGGAGCACTGATCCCACTGCACGCTGAGCATCCTTTGTGGGATTCTCATGTGGAGGCGGGCCAGAGGAGTGACGAATGGCCGCCACCATGTGCCCCAGAAGTCTGAGGAAAGTCCTTGCTGGGACCTGAGGCGTTACTAGGATCAATCCAGCTATCTCCCGCAGGTGATCGCCCCTCTCAGGGGGTAGAAAGGCCATGCCCTGGACCGAATCCAGGACCGCTCTGATAAAGATGAGTCTTTGGCTGGGTTCTGGGGCAAGACTTTGGAAGGTTCAGGGTGATCCCCAGGTCTCAGAAGAGAGTATAGGTGTCTCAGAGCTTGAAGCAGGCGTGACCTTGGACAGGGCCACGAGCAGCCAATCGTCCAGGTAAGGGAACACATAATGCCCCCGACTCCTTAGATCCGCAGCCACTACTGCCAAGCATTTCATGAAGACTCTAGGAGCGGCCATACGGAACAACTCAAAACTGATAATGTTCCCCCTGGAAGTGGAACCTCAGGAACGTCCTGTGAGGGGAACAGACCCCCGATAAGCATGTACGCATCTTGCATGTCTAGGGAGCACAGCCAGTCCCCTTGGTGCAGCACAGGAAGACTACCTGGAAGGGTTACCATCCAGAACATTTTGTACTCTATATAAAGATAGCGCTTAGGTCCAGAATGGGACGAAGGTCCAGAGTCTTTTATTGGGACTAAAAAGTGGGAATAGTACCCTTTTTCCCCGCTGCCGCAGGGGGACAGGTTCTACTGCCCTTTTTTGTAAGAGGGCCTGTATCTATCCTATGAGAGGGATGTGAGAAGGAGAATATCTGGAGAACCCTGGTAGAGTGTCGGGAGGAATCTCCGTGAACTCTAAAGTGTGTCTTCTCCTTACGACATCTAGAACCCATTTGTCCGCAGTGACAGAGCTTCATCACTGCAAGTATAGGGAGAAGTGACCCCACTACCACCTCCCCTGGAACCTCTGTCCGGGGGGGGGGGGGGGGGTTTGTCAGAAGAGTCATTGGGCAGAGAGGCCTGAGAGGACTTGGGCCCATGGGGAGCAGCGCCTCCAGGCTGCTGGTTGCCAGCTCTCCTCCAAAAGCCTCCTTTCTGGCTCTGTTGATTGCCACGGGCTTGACCACCTGAGGGCTTCCAAAATGGGCGCTTTCGCGGTCTCCGCTGGTCTCGATGACACAGTTGGCGGACTGACCAGATGGATTGCCAGACTCTTGGAGACGAGAGATAAGGGTCTCCATCTCCTGCACGAACAAAACGGTACCCTAGAACGGTAGGTCCCAGATACTGGACCGCAGATCCTGGTGAAAGCCCGAGACCCTCAACCAGGAATGGCGCCTGAGGCAGACACCTGATGCTGCCGCCCTGGCCGCCATATCTGCAGTGTTGTGAGGCACGTAAAACATCAGTGCCTACGTCCGAGCCCGATTTTAGGACGTCCAGAATCTCCGTTTTCTTCTCAGAGTCTGGCAAGGCATTTACCAGCTCCTGTGCCCGCTCCCATAGCGCATTCTGGTACTGGACCATATGCATCAGGAAATTCAGGAACCTTCTTGAACAGGTGGAGGCACAATACACCTTCTTGCCCACCTGGTCCAAATAACGAGACTCCGGATCGGGAGGCTGCGAGCTGAGGTGTTTGGGCTGCTTAGATTTGTCATGAGCAGCCGTGATCACTGAAGAGTCTGCCTGAGGGTGCTCGGCCAGAAATGGTTCATCCCTCGTGGCTCTGTGCAGCCTGTCCGATTTCCTTGGAACTGCCTGGACCAAAGCCGGACGCTTCCAGGTTACTCTGGTGAGGTCTTGGAATGTGTCCACCAAAGGAGGCACCACCAAGGGCTTAGGCTCCTTTTGCCTCAGGTACTTAGCCAATCGCTGGCATTCCGGATCCAGGTCCTCCATGTACCACTCATTGGAGGCCTAGATGTGCCTCATGACGTCCATGAAAGTGGGATCATCAGGAGGAGAGTGGGGCTGGTCCTTCTCTTCTGGGGAACCCCCGATTCCCCAAAAAGGAAGAGGCAGAAGGGCTACTGGGTGACCAGTAGCCAGACCTATCACTATGGCTAGCCCCACTCGAGTGTTGGTGACTCACCCACGGCGTGAGGTCAGGTCCAGTCTAAGAGAACGGGAACTGCTCCTGGTGAGAGACCTGACCTGGCGTTGGCTACCTGATCTGTGGCGCTGGTGACGGTCTACGGACCATCAACGGGAATGAGCCCAGGGAGGAGGTGAAGCCGGCCTCGGGGGCTTCCTCAGCAAAGAAGCACCTCCTGGCTGTGGTTCACCTGAAGGGTCCGGGAGCAGTGACTGGGCCGGCTTCGGGCTTCTGGACCTGTCCCGACCGGAAGGAAAATGGATCCTAGAGCTCGTCCCTTCAAAAATGGAGGCCAATTTCCCCAGAAATGGAATATCTACAACGAAGACCTTGGAAGGAGAGCCCCAGGGGGAAGAGGACTTATGGGATGGAGACACAGCCCCTTCGCCGGCTACATCCGGATCCGCCTCCCCATTACCTGGTGTTGGTAAAAGGACCGACAGGGCGCCGGAGTGTCCTTTGACTCCGAAGCTGCGCTCTTGACTGGCAGCGCCAAGGCCTTGGAAGGAAGGGCCGAAGTTTGCGCCTCCGAGGGCTTTACGGTGACCCTTAGCGAAGTCACCTTAGGCTCCGCTGGCCTCTACCTCGAAGGCCCAGCCTTAGCTTGATCTTTAGATTTAGGATGCTTACCGGGGTCAGTCGAACCAGGGGCTTTCTTGGGAGAAAGCCGTGAGCGGGAGCGAGACCGGGACTGACCAAGATCTTTTTCACGGGACCGCTTGTTTTATCCTTTTTCTGCTTCTCCCCCAAGGGGTGCAGGTGCATTTTCTTTTCAAGCAGAAACGCCTTCAGGGCCTTCAAGCGGCAGATCAGAGTTTGGCTGGTGAACTTCTTGCAGGATGAAAAGGCCGCGGTGTTGTGCTCAGGCCCAAGGCAAAAAACGCACTGCTTGTGGCCGTCTTTAGACTGCATCAGGCGGCAGCACGCGCACTTGTTGACGTGGGGTCCCTACAGCCAGAAGAGACGGGGCCAGGACATCGTCAGTAGGCAGAGGAAACAGTCGAAACTGTCTAGAAAAAATGCTCAAAAGGCGAAAAGAGAGGGTTTTTTTGCTAGGCTGGCAAGCCAAAGTAACAGGAACTCTTCACATGCATGGGACGCCGCGGGAAAAGAACTGGGGTTGAGCTGGGTCCGTCCCCTTTTATACCAGGGCTGACGAAGTGGAGCCGTCGGGGGGCGGTCCCTGCTGGGTACTGCTGGCTGAGAAGTTTTCCGGACGGTCCTAGTGCCTGCGGCATAGTCCCGATTGTAATAGCCTGCTGCAAGAGTTCCCACTCGAAGTAAGATCAGTAGTTCTAGGAGTGGTATATGTTGTTCATCCACACTGTTTGGCATTTCCCTTTAAATCAGACAGAAGTCTTCAAGCTAGCTCCTCCCACCCACCCAGATGGTATATACCTCTGCTCCGCCCCATGATGCCAGATCTTAGCCCACTGGAAGCCAGGTTGTGTGCGTCCGCAGCCGGGGAGGTCGGGTGGGTCCGTGTGGATAAAAGTACAGTTACGTAGGAACTTACCGTAACAGCAGATCTTCGAGAGTGGCTCTTGCAGTAGGTAATTGCATATAGGAATGACGGCAGGCGGCAGGACCCCATGGAAAAATTTCTAGCTAGCAGTCCCTGGCGAAGGACCGCCCCAACGGCAGGTGACCAACGTCAGGAGATGTCGGTATAAAGGGGCAGTCCCTGACGCCCGCCTTCCAGTTCTTCCCGCCACAGGCCAAAAGGGACCAGACGAGAGAGGAGCAGATATTTCCCTTACAGGAAAAGGAGCTGAAAAAGCTTAGGGGATGGAGGCGGGAAGGTGTTACCTAAAAGCCCTGAAGATCTACTGTTCACGGTAGTTCTTACGTAACTGTACTATCTTACCTCGAGAGGGCTCTTGCAGTAGGTAATTACATATAGGACTGAATCCCAAGCAGTCTGGAAAAAGGAGAAGCACCGGGGAGGAGGAAAACTACTCCAAGAAGCAGTTCTAGCTGTGCAAGCTTCAAGATAAGAGGCCTTGCAGAACAGCTAGCCCGAAGCCTACTCTACGACGAGAGGCAATATCCAAACTGTAGTGTTTCGTAAAGGTATGGATGGAAGTCCAGGTGGCAGCAGCACAGATGTCTGCTGCAGACACATTCTTGAAAGAAGCTGCTGAGGCAGCTACTCCTCTGGTGGAGTGGCCTCTTATTTGACCCGGCAGGGTCTTGTTGCATTTGTCATAACAGAAAGTGATGCAATGAGCCAACCACTTAGATAGGCATTGCTTAGAAACAGCACTGCCTTCCCTTTTATGAGCAAAACAGAAACTGTTGATCAGTCTTTCTGAGATCCTTCATCCTGTTGGTGTAGTATCTCAGAATCCGGTGAACATCCATAGTATGGAGTAAATACTCCCCCTGATTAGAGTACTGCGTGAAAAAGGTGGGTAACTCTATGGACTGATTTAGAGTAGACTCCACTACTACCTTGGGGAGAAACTTGGGGTTAGTGCATGAGCAACCGTTCCTTGTGAAAAATCAAGTATGGAATTTTACACGCCGGGCCTGGAGCTGGAAATTCTCCGAGTGGAAGTAATAGCCACCAGGAAGAGAGTCTTCCCAGCGAAGGAACTTCAATTCTCACGGAAGCTGCGGTTCAAAGGGAGGCAGAGTAAGTTTCTCGAGAACAAAGTTCAAGTCCCAAGGGGGAGCAGGAGTACGTATAGGAGGTCTCAGATGGATGACCCCTCTGAGAAAGGTCTCAGAGACCTCCAGTTGAGCAAATGTCTTGTCTGCAAAGGGGACATGATAGGCCGAGATGGCCGCCATGTGGACTTTCAGAGAAGAATGACTGAGACCCAGGTCAAACAGATGGCGTAGGTACTCCAGCAGAAGCCCCGCTTAGCAGGAAAAGAGTTCCACGTCCTTGGAAGCAGCCCATATAGTGAATCTTTTCCACTTCGTGGTGTAGGTGGATCTAGTGGACGGTTTTCTAGCCTCCACCAAAATCTCCGCCACTTGAAGAGAAACCCCAAAACGGGATTGAGCTTAGTCAGCAGGAGCCACGCATGCAGCTGAAGAGATTTAAGGCCTGGATGGACCAGGGTCCCCTGATCCTTGGTCAGTAAACATCGAGATAGAGGAAGAGGATGATCCTCTGAGTATTGTTGTAGAAGAGAGAACCAAACTTGCCTGGGCCAGAAAGGAGCAATCAGAATCATTCGTGCTAGTTTCTGCAAGACTCGTGGGATAAGTGGAATGGGGGCAGGGAGGCAGACAGATCTGTCCTTCCAATCTAGAGACAGGGCGTCTCTCCAGAAGCGCTCGCTCTGGGCAGGCGAGCAGAAGGCAGGAAGCTTAAGCGTTTAGAGGAGATGCGAACAGGTCGACCTGTGGTGTTCCCCAAAGTCAGAAGATATTGTCTAGGACCCTTGGTCCAGTTCCACTCGTGAGTCCACAGCAGATGAAGCGATTTGAGCTTAATCTGCCAGGGATGTTGTCGACTCCGGAACATGAATCGCCGTAAGGTGAAGGTCGTGTTGTGTTGCCCAATCCCAAACCCTCAATGCTTCCCTGCAAAGAGGGTAGGACCGAATCCCTCCTTGTTTGTTGATGTATCAAACCACACAAATGTTGTCCATCTGGACAGCTAGGTGGCCGGGAAGGATGTATGGGTGAAGGGCTTGGAGAGTGTACAACACTGCCCAAAGCTCGAGCACGTTTATGTGGAATGTTTGTTCGAGCTTGGACCAGGAGCCCTGGGTCCGATGGGGACCTAGATGGGCTCCTCAACCTTCGTCCGAGGCATCTGTGGTTAGAGTATGGGAGGTGGGAGGACGAAAGAAAGGAACTCACCGAAACAGGTTCTCTCGAACCATCCACCACTGCAAGTCTCGAAGCATTGGCAAGGAGTCTAGAACTGGGTGATCTAAGTCATCCACTAACTGAACCCATTGGGAGCGGAGAGTCCACTGAAATACTCTCATGTGGAGTCGAGCACGAAGAACTGTCAGGATAGCAGCCGCCATGAGCCCGAGAAGGCAAAGGACTGACCTTGCACTGACCCGCCTGCGGCCGGACAGACTTATTTGAGTCTGGAGGGTGGACGCCCGGTCCGGGTGGCAGGGAAGACCCTGCCAATGGTCGTGGTCTAGAATTGCCCGCATGAACTGTAGTCTCTGGGATGGGATCAGCTGCAGACTTGGAATGGTTGATGGCAATACCCAGGCAGGCAAAAAACCTGCTGGGAAAGGGTGAGGCAGTCAGGAGTTCCTCCCTGGACGAGGCCACAGGAGCCAATCGTCCAGGTACCGAGAACACTGCATCCCCCAGTACGCAGAGCAGGCCGCCACCACTGCCAGGCATTTGGTAAACACTCGGGGCGCCGAGGATAGGCCAAACGGAAGTGCCTTGAATTGGTAGTGGTCCCCCTGGAACGCAAAACGAAGATATTTGTGATGACGGGCAAATGGAAATGTGCAGGTAAGCATCCTGCATATCCAGGGCACACAGCCATTGACCCGACGGAGGGGCAGAAGGCTCTGCAACGAGAGCATTCTGAACCTTTTGTACTCCACAAAAAGATTCAGGGAACTGAGATCAAGAATAGGACTGAGATCTCCGGTCTTTTCTTTGGGACCAGGAAAAAGTGGGAATAGTAACCCGTCCCTTGAAGATGAAAGGGGACGGGTTCTACTGCTTGGTTCAGATGTAGAGCTGAAACCTCCTGGACCAAGAGAAGGTGTTCCTGTGAATATGACGACTTTGGGGGTGGGGGGGTGGCACAGTGGTTTCTGTAGAAACTATCAAGTGTCTTTCTGTGATCAGCTGGAGCACCCAAGAATCTGATGTTATCCTCTCCCATCCTGGAAGGTGGGGGGAACCTCCCTCCTACCGGTTCCTCCGGAGAGGGAAGGAGTCAGGCGGTGTGGGGCAGCGCCACAGCTGAAGCACCCGCTGCTTTTTTGGGCGGCGGGGGGCTTAGCAGCTGTGGGGGCCCGATGTTTTGTGGCCCACCTTCCCTGGGGTTTCACCTTGGGCTGATTCAGTCTGCGAAACGGATGGCGCTGCAGCTGGTGGGGAGGCGGTACATGGAGTCAACAGACTTCAGTGCCATCCTTCTCCCGCAAAAAAAAAAAAAAAAAAAAATAAAAGTGATCTATCGCCCTGCACATCACCACCGAAACTACCGACCCCCGGAAGGCGCTTCCTGGATAGCGGATGCACTTCCAGGACCAACCCTGACGACGAGACCTACAGCAAAAGCTGAGCTCATCCAGCAGTGTCCACTGCATCGTAGGTCGCACTAAGCATGTGTCAACTGGCCGAACGTGCAGAGCGGACAAGATCAGCCAACTCCTGCTTGACTTGGGAGTCTGGCAGGTAGTCCAGTTTGGCTTCCACCAGAGTAAGAATGGCCTTCTGGTAGTCCTCCATATGGCTGACAGTTCAGGGCCCTAATCCCCAGTGTGGAGGAAGCAAAGATCTTCTTTCCATACTGGTCCAGTAGGCGGGATTCTTTGTCAGGTGGCGACGAGCTAAGATGTTTTGGGTTGGCTGACCGGCCGTGAGCGGCGCTAATCACGACAGAGTCGGCACGAGGGTGAGAATCTAAAAAAAAAAAATCAACACCCTCGAGAGCCTGGTAAAGCTTATTCGACTTCTGCGGAAGTGGGGCTAGAGCCGACGGCTGTTTCCAGATGATGTGACAAGGTCAGTGTGAGGCTCTATCCAGGGTGTCACCAAAGTAGGAGCTATCACGGGCAGATCCAGATGCTCGGCAAGTTTCAAACGCTGAGGGTCTGGTTCCAAAGAGTGCCACTGATGAACCTCCTGGATTTTCCTTAGCAACTCTGTAAAAGAAGGATCTTCCGGAGGAGTCCTTGGCATGGGCTTCGACGGAGCGTGGCTCGTCGTCCTTTCAGACAGCACGTCTGAGGAACTGAGGAGTCCGAGGGCGAAGAGGAAGACTCCCTTTCCCGACCCAGGGGAGGAACGGACCCTTGGAAGCACCCGAGGAAACTTATCCTGCCTCTCTGGACCCAGACGGGAGAGCCCTGGAGTCCAGAGGTGGTGAGGGAGTGTGCCGCTCAGACGGCACCGCCGCGATAGTCGCTCCACCTCCTGGTGAGCTGAGCTGCCCTCAGCCCACCAGGAGGCCAGTCTCTCCTGCAAGTCCACCGTGGCTATGGGGGCAGTGGTGGAGAAGGAGAAGGAGATAAGGATATGGGTTGAACCCATATGGATATGGGTTGAACCCATATGGAAGTATCAAAACCAGCGGCGGGTACCCTGGTGTCGGGTATTGTGGCGCCCGGGTACTGTGGTCCCGGATACGTCGGCGTCTGATAGGGCGGGGTACCCGGGAGCCAGAGGAGCTGCCGGAGCACACGGCTCGGGCCGGGCGGCCTCACGAGCGGATCCAAGTTGAGGCCCGGAGGGCAGGGGGCGACATCCGGAAGTGGGATGTCAGCCGAGTCTGTAAACCGCGCGGGGCCCACGACGTCCGGGAGCTACATCAGATCCGCGCACCTACAGAGGGACGATCCGACGGAGAAGTTCCCTGCGTTGCCTGGGGATGGAGGGGAAAATCCCTGGGTCGGGCTGGGGACTCTGGGTCCCGGATGGCAGCAAAGGCTGCGGACAACCGAGACGATGGGCGTGGGTAGGTCCGTCCCGGTTCTTTCGCCCGACTGGACGGCGGACGGAACCGGGACGGGTGTGTTGGCAGCGAGCCCCGCGGGCGCTGGAAGGAGCCGACGTCCGACTCTATGGGAGCCTTCACCGGAGGCAGATAGAGAAGGATCGGCCTGGAGGGTCATAGCCTTACCGGCTTTCTCCCGCGAGATGTCAGAGGAGTTGGCGCCTCAGCTTACGGATCGCCGCGCCAGTATGCTGCGCGGCTGCAGTCAACTGGGGCGAGGTCTCCACTGCCCGAGGTGCCTGAAAGGCCCGAGCGCCGAGCCAGACTGGCGGGCCGATGCCCTCAGAAACTCTCCGAGGCGGCCGCCAAGGAGCGTCCCCGGAAGGGATGTTACCTGAGACACGGCGACTCCGAGGGAGACACGGTAGAAGCCCTTGTCCCGGTGCCTCCTGGTCTTTCTTCTTCTGATGGCCTCTGGGAAGTGGACGCCTGCCTCAGTTTTTGAGCTCCTTCTCCACGAACTCACCTTTTCTTCAAAATGTGGGCTTTAAGGGATATCTGCACTTTTTCTGGGTAGCTGCGCTGAAGCTGACGCAGTGCTGGCACTTCGGTGATCGGGCCTAGACAGAACAGGCACAGGAAATGGCCGTCTTTGTGCGGGAGTTGGGTGCCACACGAGTTGCACTTATTTTTGTGCTTGGAGGGTGCAGGGGACGACATACACCGACGATGACCTGACATTTTCGGAAAAAAAAAAAAAAAATTCAGAATAATTCGGTCAAAACAGACGAAGGGAGGCTGACGAAGCAACAAACTTTTCCGCGAAGCACTGCACGAGCTAACGGCGGGAAAGAACTGGAAGGCAGGCGTCGGGGACCGCCCCTTTATACTGACGTCGGGGCAGTCCCTTGCCAGGGACTGCTAGCTAGAAATTTTTCTGTGAGGTCCTGCCGCCTGCCGGCGCCAGTCCTATATGCAATTACCTGCAAAAACCTCTCCAAGTAAGATCATCTTATACCACTCCTAGAACTACTGTTACAGGTGAGTAACCTGTTTTTCTAGGATCGTGGATATGTTGTTCATCCACACTGTTTGGCAGACTCCTAGCAGTTCTCTGGGAGGAGGGAGGCAAGTGCACAACCCCTACTCAGGGAACAGAGACTGGAGAACCGAGGCCCCAAACCCAGCATCCCGCGTGACAAGGTCGATGGTAGTGGTAATGAAGGTGCTGCCGACTTCCAGGTAGCAGACAAACACCCACCGATGCAGCAGTATGGCGGGCAGGAGGAGCTCTTATCCTCTGGTAGGCCCTTGGCTGCCAACTCGTAGCACAGACCTATGCATGATGTAATCCATCTTACTATGGTCCATTTGGCTGCAGTTCTGCCAGAAGCGGCTTCAGCGTAGGTGACAAACAGCTGGCGACCCTCTCCACGAATTTCCGCTGTCCTCTCCCTATGATGAGAGAGAGCATGCCTCAGGTCCAAGGTATGGAGCCTGTACTCTGCCTCCAAGGTGTAATTAGGGTAGTATACTGGCAAAGTCAACACCTGGTTAAGTTGAAACTGTGACACCAACATTGGAAGGAATTTCGGGTTGGGGCGTAAGACAACCTTGTCCCTGTGGAAGACTAGACAAGGGGAGTCCACCGAAAGCGCCTGGAGCTCACCTGTCCTTCTGGCTGACATGATAGCCACCAGGAAGGCAGTCTTCAACAAGTGCGACAAGGCACACTTGTGCACTGGTTCGAATGGCTTGCCCATGAGCTTTCCCAGTACCAGCAATAGATCCCACAGAGGTTGAGGTTCATGCACCGGAGGGGATAAGTGATCCAGGTCTTTGAAAAAGCGCCCAACGACAGACTCCTGTGCCACCGTCTGCTGACCGGCCCACACTTGTTAAGCAGAGATGGCTGCCAGGTGCACCCTAAGGGTCGATGACCGAAGACCCCCTTTGGAGAGAGGCAAAAGGTAGTAGAGAATGTTAGCCACTGGGCTGGACAAAGGGTCCAGGCCCTTGCCCTGACAACAAATGGAAAACCTTTTCCATTTGTAGGCATAACATTTCCTGGTCAATTTCTTTCTGGATGCCTCCACCACAGTGTAGACATCCTCAGAAACACCCAGAGTCTGGAAATCTAGCTGCTCAGGTACCAGGCTGTGAGGTGCAGGGATTGAAGGTCCGGATGGAACACCTTCCCCTGATTGAGTGATGTCAGGTCCAAGCGTTCTGGAAGCTGCTCCGGGTGCATGCAGCTGAGGCGATCTCGATACCAGAATTGACACGGCCAGTCTGGGGCGACCAGGATCACCTTCACCTTGTCCCTACTCACCTTGAGAAGCACCTTGTGGATCAAAGGAAATTGAGGGAAAGCGTAGAGGAGACCTGGGGGTCCACGGCCTCAAGAAGGCGTCCCCCTGCAGCAAGCCCTGCGGGGGGTGACATCATACAGCCTCAGCTTGGAGTTTCCCTTGAGGCAAACAGGTCCACCATCGGTTTGCCCCAGTGGGAGAACAGGCTATAAGCTACCTCTGGATGGAGAGATCACTTGTGGTATGTCTGGACTCAGCGGCAGAGTGTATCCGACAGATGGTTTGAGGCCCCTGCCACGTGGTTGGCTAGGAGATCTACCTCTAATTGGCTCACGAGGGTCCAGATGCGGAACGCCTCCCTGCAAAGCAGACAGGACTGCGTGCCACGCTATTAATTGAGGTAATACATGGTCGTGGTATTGTCCATCTGGAGCTGAACCACTTGACCCCAGAGCTGAAGAGCGAAAGCTGACAGTGCCAGTCTGACTGCTCTGAGCTCCAACAGGTTGATGTGGCATCATGACTCCTCGAGGGTCACAAGCTCGTGGGCCCTTTTGTTCCCCATGTGGGCTCCCCAGCCCATGAGAGAGGCATCGGCCATCGGCTCGAGGCAGACAAACAGGACCCCTTCCTGCAACCGGTCTGGGGCGGTCCACCACTGGAGAGCATCCCACATCTTTTGGGTTACACTGATCAGCTGGTTGAAATGACCGAGGCGTGGAGTCCACTGGGCGGCCAGCTTCCATTGCAGGGGGCACATGTGCAACTGGGCCCAGACCACTGAGGTGCACACCTCCATGTAATCCAGAAGGCGCAGAAAGTCCCAGACAGGGCCCAACTGCCCAACTAGAAATGACTGGGCAAAGGAGGAAAGAACCTCCATCCTGTCCGTCGGTAGCCGAGCTCTGGCTTAACAAGAGTCTAGCTCTGCCCCGATGAAGCCCATCACCTGAGAAGCCATGAGTTCCGACTTGGCCTTGTTGATCAGGAGGCAGAGTTGGGAGCAGGTGTGGAGGGCCAGGTCCATGGACCTCTCCTCCTCCTCCTGTTGGGTGGAACCTCAGCCAGTCGTCGAGGCAAGGATAAATCCTGACACCCCCCACGATGAGGCCACCACCACTACAATGCATTTGGTGAAGACCCGAGGGCTGATGACAGGCTGAACAGCATGGCTCGAACTCGCTCAGGGTCCCTTCAACCCTGAAGCGGAAGAACTGCTGATGGGATGGACGGATTGGGATGTGAAAGAATGCGTCCTGCAGATCCAGTGAACAGAACCACATGTTTTGCTTCAAGGATGGTATGATCTGGGACAGAGTGACAATCCGAAAGGTGCGTGACCCGAGATGTTGATTCAGGATGTGCAGCTCTAGAATGGGACACCAACCCCTGTCCACCAAGAAGTATCTGGAGACGAAGCCTGGGTCTGCTGGAGGATCTGCCACTGGAGCTACTGCCTCCTTGAGGAGGAGCTGAGCGATGTAGTCTTGGAGAGCCGACTGGGTCTGAGCGGATAGTCTTTCCTCCGGAGGGGAGCGGGCTCGGCTTGGGGGTACTGCTCGAATTCCAGAGGCAGTCCCCGACTGACCACTTCGGGAACCCATCTGTTCGAAGTGACAACAGACCAGGCGGAAAGGAAGTGGCAAAGCCATCCCCAGGGAGGACCCAGAGCTGAGGTGCGGAGAGAGTTGACAGCCCCGCCCTGTCACTGAGCAGGCTTGAAGAGGCGGCAGCTCTAGGACCTGAACCTCTGCCTCCTTTACGGGCCTGTTGGGGTCCGTGCCTGGGCCAGGGGCGCCAAGCCTGAGCCTGCTGCTGTCCACCTTGAAAGGCCGAATTCCGAAAAGGCTTTTTCTTGTGCTGGTTCTTGCCCGAAGAACCCTTGGCAGAAGTGGCATTGGCCTGCTCAAAGCGCTGAAGGTGACCGGCCACTCCTAGGCCGAACAAGTTGGTCCAGAGGAATGGCACGTCAGCTAGTTTGTGCCGAGTATCTGCCGGAAAGGAGGACAGCCTCAGTCAAGCCTGCAACGAGGCAACTGCAGTGGCCATCGTACGGGCACAAGAATCTCCAATGTCCAGGGCCTTCTGAAACTGCTGTTTGGCAACAGCTCAGCCCTAATCCTGCACCTGCTTGACCGGGGTCTGCATGTCCACGGGGAGATGTGGGAGGACTTCATCCAGCGACCCTAAAAGGGCGTGAGAGAAGTGTGCCATGACGACAGCCGAACTTGCCCGAAGGCCCAAGGAGGAAGCTGCACAGATCTTCCTGGCTGAATGGTCCAAAAGCTTGGACTCTATCAGGGGGTTGGTCAGTGTCAGCAGAACTGCCAGGACACCTGAACACAGAGGCAGTCACCAGGCTCTCGTCCGAAGGATGCTCTGTGAACACTGCAAGGTACCCCATGGGTACCACATACTTGCATGCCATGCGGGCAGACGGAGCTGGACAAGTGGCAGGGCGCTGCCAGAGATCTATGGCTGGGCCAACAGTGGCCTCGGCCACAGGAAAGGCCTCCATAGGCATATCCCCCCTCTTAAGGATGTCTGTAAGAGGGTACTCCACCTTTTTCTGGATTGGCTCCAGGGACATCCCTGTAGATTCAGAGATGAGGCGAAGAATCCCTTGGAAAGATGAGGGACCTTCCTCCGTCTCCAAACCAATGGTTGAGTCATCATCCCCTGGATGAGAATGCAAGCCAGTGATGTCCGAAACAGAGGAATCCGGGTATAATGGACTACCACCCAGGTCACCTTTGACCTGCTGAGGGTGGTCTGGTGTGACCGTGACCGACAACCACCGGGGGAGCCAGATGTCTGGTCCATCTTCCTTGGAAGGAGCCCCTCCCATAGGCTGTTTGGGCGGTGGTTCCACCATAATCGGCAGAGAGACTGTTTTGGGCTGAGCTGGTGGTTTTTTCGGCTCTACGGGCTGAGGAACCGATTTAAATCTGCTCCGAAGGAGTCTGCTTCGACCTAGGAGGCGAAAGCCAGGTAATGGCCAGTGTACAAGCCAGAGTGGTCTTGTGCCTGATCAAAATTATGCTGCTGCCATAGGAGGTCCACGCAGTGCCGGAGTTTCCGCTGGAGCCTCTCCTCATCCGAAGAGGAAGAGGACAACTGATGCGCCGCCTCTTTTTAGAGCGCTTATGGCTCTTCCTTGGCCTGTCGGTTGAGGGGTCAGAGACCTTGATAGAGATCGACAAGCAGACTCGGTCGCCAGGAGACACCAGCGGACCAGTGATTTCCCGGAATCGGAGGCCACTTGACGATGGGAGTCCCAGCAGGCTGGTTCTCGTCATCTGGAAAGATCAGATTAGGGGTTCGATTGAGGGATTAGTCGACTGGAGTCTGCAAAATCGGATCAATCATGATTTCAACAACGATCGATAATTTGGTCGACTGATCCGATGGCACAGCCGAAAAGCCAGCGGCCAAAGAAGCGATCTCGGCCAAGATAGAGACCGCATGTTCCTGGGATCGAAATCTCTCCCGCTCCCAAGAACGTCTCCATTGAGACGAAGACAATCCCGGGTATTTCTCCTGCTTACGGGATCGAGAGGAGTGTGAGCCCGCAGGCGCCTCTCCCTTGATTGAGAGAGACTGGCACAACTCTTGGAAGGAACCAGAGAAGGTGGAGCCCAGGTTGCGTGGAACGAAGAAGCTCAGAGAAATCTCTGCAGCACGAGCTGCTTCCTCCTCGAATGCTTGCATGCATTCCAATTGCTCGGCGGATCCCGCAGCCATGGAAACAGCCTACCGAGCCTCCTTGTATTTCGCCACAGTGTTCCTCTTCTCTGGCCTCCCCGGTTTCAGGCGTGCGAGACGGTAGTCGAGGACGCTGGGATGAAAGGTGAGACATCGCATTTCGAGGTGTCATGGTCAACACGGAGGCAATAGATGCACGCTAATGTGGGGATCGGTGCTCTACATTTTCGGTCTCGGCAAGGGTACAGGACGAACCGGGACTTGTCCTTCCATAATCTAAGCAACAACTTGCAATCGCTAATGCGAACAATGCAAATTTTCAGAACAACAGAAGGTTTGAACGTCAGGGCCTACTAGTCTTGCTGAGCACGAGGAGCAACCCGAATCTTCCAGCGGAAAGGAAGATCTGGTGTAATGGGGCAGAGCCGAGTATATACCACCCAGTTGGGTGGGAGGAGCCAACTTGAAGACTCGATGAGATTTAAAGTGGAATGGGATATGCCAAGGAGTGTGGAGGAATAACATATCCACGATCCTAGAAGTAATATTTGGGTATCAAAACGAACCCCCGAAGCAATAAAATCACAATAAACCACTGCCAATGCTGCACTTATAGTAATGGTGGGAGATGGCGCCTCTAAATTGTGTAATACACAGAACACTTGCTCCGCACAAGTCGGGTCCCCGCCACACTCCACGCTCAGCCAAAGTTTCGGCGCTTTGTTAAAATTAAACCTGCTGATGAAAAATAAGGTGACTGCAGCCCCAGACTCCCGCAACATTCTTGCAAGGTATCTGAGGATGGAGGGGCTGCATCGCTATTTTGCAGATCACCTTAAATACATGATGGGCATAAACAAGACAGGTACAGAAGGGGTATTTAAGTTGAGCAGGGAAGGACGCGAGAGGCACAGTCTCAGACTGGAGGGAGAAGATACAGGAGAGAAAGGAGGAAACATTTTTTCACAGAGGGTGGTGGCTACGTGGAATGCTCTGCCTAAGGAGGTGGTATTCTGTAGGACGGTTGGCAGTTTTAAAGGGGATGGGACAGGGTGAGAGGGGGCAGCTGCACATTTGAGCAGACTTGATAAACTATGAGGACCATTTCTGCCAACAGATTCGTATGTTTACAAGGTAAAATATTTTCAAATAAATACAAACCCACAACAAGAAAATCATGTGGAAGCTGTTATCTTACCCCTCTATTTGGATAGATGCACTATGGGAATCAAACCTTGCGCCCAAACGCCAGCAACAAGCAGCTCTATCCATTTAACTGAAAGGAATTCACGTATAAGTTGGGAGATTAGAGTGCTTCAAAAAATGAACTGCTCCTCTGACTGCCATCACCACAAGCCCTGTCCCAGGAGTCACCATCTGGGGTGGGGTTACCCGGCAGTAGGATTTTGGGGGTGGGGGGGTGCACACCTACCTTGATAGCTCCACAATCTCCACTAACCATCGGAGAGGAAGGGTGGCCAGTGGCACTGCAGGCACGGCTTCATGAAGTCCAGTCCCCCTTCCATTTCCCTCCTGTTTTTCTCCAAGGTCCCAGAGCTGCAACATGGCACAAAAGCGTCCACACCCAGAGGGGCACATGCACTCTGGAACTGCAGCCTCTTTTGACCCACCTAGACGTCTTTCTAGGCCCCATAGCATTGGTGCTGCAAAAGGGTCTCCACCTGGCGTGGCCAAGAGTTGGGAAGGCAAACCACCCTTGCTTGGGAGAGAAGAGCTGCCAGACAGCTGCTCACTCAGTCTCCCCCTGCTAGCACCAGCAACTTGAGCTCAGGCTGACAGCATGGCATAAGGCAAGGCGCTCCACAGTGCCTCAGCCCTCTTTGCCAGTGTGTCGGCTGCCTTGCTTTTCACCAGTTATTCATACCTTTCACTATTAGATGGCACTGCTTTTCTGCAACTGCGCACAGCATTGACTTCTCCTCCCCTGGATCAGACAGTATGAATACTGCAATCATCACTGGAACTCAAGCAAGGATTTATCCATCATTTCCAGGGACAGAAACCCAAAAGCAGTGATGCAGAAGCTTTGAAGCTAAAACTACCAATACAGGGTTTCACGTGGGGGAAGCAGGCTTTGGTGAGATCACCCAAAAGTGCAAAAGAACTCTGCGGAACCTCTGGCATGGTGTCCTAGGAAATTTGTAATCATGATAAAGTGTTAGATCGGCAGTAGAAATGTACACAAAATAAAGAAAGCAAACCTGAATGAAGAGATCTTTTAACTGAGAAATCCAATCAAAGAAACACATAAAACAATTCTACATCTAAATACAATCTCTTGTTTAGTATCTCTGTCCTCACCTCAATACCTGCTCTCTTATACATGTGCTGCTGCACATTGCCCTACAACCAAACATAGGGATATCAAAATTACATACCTACCGTGGTTGTCCATCTTCTCTTGTATCTTCACCATTCATTACTGCTGGGTGTAAGCTGGAGGCACGCACCCACTAAGGGAGTATTTTTTTTTTTTTTTGGAGGAGGAATCTGTGCCGACCCACGAGAGGGCGACGCACGTGAAAGTACGAGGGCAGCCATTAGCGCCACACCTCCTCCATCCCAGTTCTGTAAGCTGAAGAGGCAAAATAAAAGAACAGATTAATAAGAGCAAGGCAAGAGAGACAAGGGATAGTGAAAGGAAACGAAACAAACTGAAAAAGGAATAAGCCGAAGGGGACAGGAAGAGAAAGATCCTACCCTAAGAGACTAGAGGACCTCCTTCCTTGGGCGGCTCTCAGAAAGGAACAGATAAGGGAAAAGAAGAGAAGAGGATATTGGGTGGAGGGCAAAATACTGCCACAATCCAGAGTGAAATTGGCTTGAAGCTATCAGCTCAGATCTTGAGCAGGAAGCAAGGACCCCTCAGATAAAACTGGTTCGGATGGTTCAAACAAACCTTCTAGACAGCTTAAAACGAGAGAGGCAGATTTCTCTACACATCCCACTATCCTATTACCCCTCACTCAAGCGGAGAGTGCGCATAATGCCAAAGGCAAACTCTGTTCCGAAGAAGGAGAGCCCCCAACTAGGCAAAGGGGAAGAGACCCCTGTACCACACAGATATGTGCTAGCACAAGAGGGGGAGGGGCCCTAAGAGAGGGCAACCTCTTGTCAGGATGGACAGAGATAGAGAAGGAGCGCCTTCTGACTCCCTTGAGAAGGCAGGGTTAATGGACCAGACCAAAACGTAAACTTTAATTGTGCTAGAACAGATGAGACTAGGCCTGGTCTGCACAGAAAATAAAGTGACATCAGATAACTCAAAGACTGAGGGTTAGAGGACTGCTTGAGACCACCCCTGATGTCCGGAGATGAGATAATCTGGCCGGGAAATTCCGAAGGCAAAACCTTCAGGAAATCATAGAGAGTTTCCTCAGATGAAAGGACAAAGTTTTGCTCACCACGTCCTACTCAAATTCTTCTATATGTTTTAGAGAATAACAGAAAGTCCTAGGGAACCAAAGGATGAAGCCCACCCAGAGGGAAGGGCAGGAGGAAGCGGCGGGGTGGGGAGAAGCCCAGAAATGAGGCCCATGAGGGGAAGGTGGGAGGGATTCAATAATGAATGAAGATACAAGGGAAGATCAATTCCGGTAGGTATGTGATTTTCATATCTTCCTTGTCTATCTTCACCATTCATTACTGCTGGGTGAGAACAAGCCCCAAAGGGGACCTGAATTTTGACCCTGACGGAGCAGATCCCTCTGCCTTCTAATGGCGGAAAGCAGGAGGGAGACCTTAAACAGACTGAGGCAATCTAAAGGTTGCTGAGGGGTGTCCCCGTGTGGGGGATGGGCGGTGCCCTAGGTATCCTTCTCGCCCTGCGGGAGAAACAGGCAGGCCCCAGAAACAGAGGCAGTCACCCTCGCCCGGGTAATAGGTGACAGTCTGGAGGCGAGCCATGCCGTCCGCCTAATGCAGATCGTCAGTCCCTGCAGTCTAGAAGCCACCTCATTCGCATCTTAAGATGCCCTCGCTTGGTGCCTAACAAGCTCCAGACCCTGTGCAGGGAGGACAATGGCTTGTCTAGACTGCTCCAAATCAGGCATAGATGCCAGAAGCTGCGCTAGCATCGTCCACAGATGCCTGTTGTAGGCAGCATGGTGTGCCTGATGTGAACCTATGCACATCAACACACAACTTGAAGAGAAGACTTCGTCCCCACCGATCAAATTCAGCAGAATCCGGATCCAGGTGTCTGTCATGTGCCAGGCGCCGAGGCCCGGAAGGAGTACCTAGGGACGTCAAACCCAAAGGCGGGTGAGGTACAGCACCTAGAGACTCATGGGGGGGCACAATACCGTCTCCAGCAGTCTGCCAGGGCAGGAGAAGGGGTGGCTGGAAACTGCCAGGTGCGGATAGACTCCTCCTGGAAGGGGATCGGCCAGGAAGGCACCACGCAGGTGGCGAGCGCTGAATTCACTGAGGAATGCACCGTCTGCTGCTCGGTATTGTCCCAGTGGATGTGGGAGATACAAAGCTCGAAACCAGCCTCAAAGGAACTGCTGATATTCAGTGAAATCAGCGTCTGAGGAGAGGTGGACAGAAAGTTCCTCTTCCTCAGGAGAGGAAATTGAGTAGGAAGTGGAGCTTGAATGTTCAAGAGACTCCCGGGTGGGGGAGAAACCTGTTTGTCCATGGCCCTGACGTGATGAAGGAAGGCCCCTGCAGTAGCTTTGAATGTCTCCCAAGTTAACGGTCCCATGGGACCCACATGGCCCGGGGAGGGTGGCTGCACAGGGATGGGCGAGGGCACCTAAGGGATGTGCCCGGCCTCTGAGAACCAGGGGCGCGCCACCAGAATGGGGACCTGGAGAGCATGCCGGGTCGTGAAGAGGGGAACTGTGAAGGAAAACTCCAAGAGAGCCCAGAAGGGGAATCTCCCTGTGACGCCGACCGAGGTTACATGTGTCCAGAAGGGCAACCCACAGTACCGTCACTAGAAGGCACACTGGAGACTGAGAGAAGACAGGGTTCAGCACTACTAATCCTCCCCACAGCCCTCAGGGCAGTGGGATTAGTCTCAGCTCCTCACCCTGACCTCTCAACCCCTCAGACTCGAAGCAGCCCTCTTTCACAGAGACCAGTGTAGGAGGTCCCGCTGCCGAGAGCCTCTGGAAGGAGGTCACAGAAGCAGGGCTCTACTGCCTCCCAAGAGCCCCAGCAGCAACAGAAATGGCAACTGCCCGAGTCCTCTCAGGAGGGCATCCTCTCATGAATCCCAGAAGGCTCGGCAGCAGGTCCCTGGCCACCCCTAGCCATGAGACCCTCAAGGTGAACCTGCTCCGGGGACTTTGGGAGAGGAACACTGGGCCGCCTGACACCACGGCCTACAGAGTTCTGAATCTGAAGACTCAGGCTGCCAGTCCGGGTCCACCTCAGAGTCATCCTCCCTGAACAGGAGTAGAGCAGAGTGACCTCCAGAGAGGCAACCACAGGAACCTCTCCTGAGACGGCACCGGAAGCAGTACCTACGTAAGCCGTGATGACTCCAACAGTGCCGCTAGAGTCCTCCACCCTGCAGACTGCACCAGGAACCTGGCAGCACTGCAAGGTGCTGCCCAAGTCCCAGGCGCCACGTGTGGCTGGACCTAAGCACCGCCACCAGCGGCGGCAGCTCACGTCCCAGCGCCGTGGACAGCACCAGAACCCAAAGTGGCATCGAAGGTCCACTAGTGCGGGCCCCACAACTGGAGGCCGCAACACTGCGGGAGCCTACACTTCCGAGGAGGTAACTGTGGGATGGTGCCAGCGATGCGTCCCGGGAGGATCACACGTTCCTCGGCGTCGAAGAAAACCTCTTCCTCGGCAAGGCTGGAAGTGGAGGAGGTTCCCTCCTCGCGAGCCATATAGACCTAGGATGGGACCAGGAGGAAGGGTCGCAAGATCTGGCCGGAAGCCAGCGGACAACGTTGTCCTCCAAAGTCGGTGTGGCCCTGCCGACTTTAAGCGACGGATTTCCAAAACACGGTGGTCAATGGAAAACAGGCGTCACGATGGTCCATATCATGGTAGGGTCCCAGGCACGAAGGCAATCATGCCGGTCCGTGACAGAAAACTGCTGGCCGCAAGGGCACCAGCATACGGGCATGGCCCACCTTGGATTTATGCTTGGCCCCGAATCAGACATGATGCAAAATTAAACAGCAGCAAAGCTCCCGGCGCCGTCAAAATAAAAATAATTGAAATGGTCTTACCGGCTTCGACGGCATCATGAAATAGAACTGGGATGCAGGAGTCCCTAAACGGTGTTGAAAACTAACTAGGCCTAATGGCGCACTAGGAAACTTTATCACTCGTGCAGCCTCGACGGCGGGAGAAACAGAACTGTGATGGAAGAGGAGTCTGCGGTGCCTAATGGCCTCCCCTCGCACACCACGTCATGTCGTCAAGCTTCGCGTGAGTGGTGCCAACTCCTCTCTCAAAACAAAACCTCCCGTGAGTGGGTGCATGCGTCCGGCTTACACCCAACACTAATAAATGGTGAAAATTGACAGGGAAGATCAGCCTCTTCCAGGAGTCACCCCAAGTCAATCACCAAGATGCTGTAAGATTAGGTCAAAAGATAGTCCGGGAGGCGGGGTGGGGAGAGAGAATGAACAGGTTACTCACCTGTAACAGTAGTTCTAGGAGTGGTAAATGATGTTCATTCACACTGTTTGGCACTGTCCCATTGTCCCTTCCACTTTAAATCTGCGGAAGTCCTCAGCTGGCTCCTCCAACCCACCCAGGTGGTATATATCTCGGCTCCGCGTGGTTAAAGTCCACAGTCTGGGAGGTCAGGTGGCTCCGTGTGAATGAACAACATATGCCACTCCTAGAACTACTGTTACAGATGAGCAACCTGTTCTTCTAGGAGCGTGGATATGTTCATCCACACTGTTTGGCAGACTCCTAGCAGTTCTCCAGGAGGAGGGAGGCAAAGCGCACACCCCCTACTTAGGGAACAGAGATTGGAAAACTGAAGCCCCAAAACCAGCATCCCAGCGTGACTCAAGGTCTATGTGGTAGTGGGTGATGAAGGCGTTTCCTGACTTCCAGGTAGCAGCCCAGCGGATTTCCTGGATAGGGATGTCCCTGGAAGCAGCTGTCGATGCAGCAGTATGGCAGGTAGAATGAGCTCTTATCCCTCTGGGATGCCTCTTGACCGACAACTCATAGCACAAACCTATGCATGATGTAATCCATCTTGAAATAGTCTGCTTCGCTGCAGGTCTGCCAGAAGCGGCTTCAGCGCAAGTGACAAAGAGCTGGCGAACCTCTCCATGAATATCCGCCATCCTCTCCTTATAATAGGAGAGAGCACATCTTGGATCCAAAGTATGGAGCCTATACCCTGTGTCCGAGGTGTAGTTAGGGTAGTAAACCAGCAAAGTCAACACCTGGTTTAGGTGAAACTCTGAAACCACCTTCTGAAGGAATTTCAGGTGGGGCGCAGGACAACTTTAACCTTGTGGAAGACCTGACGTGACAGACACCAGGAAGGCAGTCTTTCCATGACAAGTGTGACAGCTCACACTTGTGCATGGTTTCGAATGGCTTGCCCATGTGCTTTGCCAAAACCAGCAGCAGATCCCATGGAGCTGGAGGTTCATGCACCGGAGGGGATATGGTATCCAGGCCTTTGAAAAAGCGGCCGACCACTGTCTCTTGCGCCAATGTCAGCTGACCAGCCCGCACCCAGTAAGCAGAAATGGCTGCCAGGTGCACCCTAAGGGTCGAAGACTGTAGACCCCTCTGGAGAGAGACCAAAGGTAGTCGAGAATGTTAGCCACAGAACAAGATAAGGGGTCCAGACCCTTACCCTGACACCAAATGGAAAATCTCTCCCATCTGAAGGCGCAACATTTCATGGTCGATTCCTTTCTAGATGCCTCCACCAAGGTGTAGACATCTTCGGAAAGACCCAAAGCCTGGAACTCTAGGTGTTCAGGCACCAGGCTGTGAGGTGCAGGGATTGAAGGTCCGGATGGAAGACCTTCCCCTGGCTGAGAGATATCAGGTCCTGGCATGTGCAAACAGCTCTGGGGGCCTTTAGCCGAGGCTGAGGAAATCGGAATACCAGAACTGGCGCGGCCAGTCTGGGGATACCGGAATCACCTTCGTCTTTTCCTCCTCACCTTGAGTAACACCTTGTGGATCAGGGGAAATGGAGGGAAGGCGTAGAGGAGGCCTCGGGTCCACGGCCTCGAGAAGGCATCCCCCTGCAGAGAGCCCTGAGGAAGGCGGGCATGATACAGCCTCAGCTTGGCGTTTTCCCTGGAGGCAAAAGAATCCACCAGCGGTTTGCCCCAATGGGAGAAAGGCTGTAAGCTACCTCTGGATGGAGAGATCAGTCATGGGATGTCTGGCCTATGCAGCTCAGAGCATTCACCAGCTGGTTTGAGGCTCCAGCCACATGGATGGCTAGGAGATCTGCCTCTGATCGGCTCACGAGGGTCCAGATGCGGGGCGCCTCCCTGCACACAGCAGACGGGAGTGCATGCCGCCCTGTTTCTTGAGGTAGTACATGGTCGTGGTATTATCTTTCTGGACTTGAACCACTTGACCCCGGAGCTGAAAAGCGAAAGCTGACAATGCCAGTCTGACTGCTCTGAGCTCCAACAGGTTGGTACGGCATTGGGACTCCTTGGGGGTCCAGAACCCGTGGGCCCTGTTGTCCCCATGTCGGCTTCCCAGCCCATGAGAGGCGCATTGGTCGTAAGGACGACAGTCTGCTCGGGGAGGACAAATGTGATCCCTTCCTGCAACCAGTCTGGGGTGGTGCTCCATTGGAGAGCGTCCCACATCTTCTAGGTTGTAGTAATCAGCTGGTCGAAATGACCATATCTCAGAGTCCACTGGGCAGCCAGTTCCCACTACAGGGGGCGCATGTGCAACCGGGCCCAATGGACCACTGAGGTGCATGCCGCAGTGGCGCATGTGCAACTGGGCCCAACGGATCACTGAGGTGCACGCTGCCATGCAACCCAGAAGGCACAAAATGTCCTAGGCAGGGCGCAATTGCCCAACCAAAAATGATTGGGCAAAAGAGGAGAGAACCTACGCCCTGTCTGCCAGGAGCAGAGCTCTTCCCCAATTAAGCACATCACCTGGGAAGGCAAGAGTTCGGACTTTGCTTCGTTGATGAGAAGTCCGAGTTGGGAGCAGGTCTGGAGGGCCAGGTCCCTGGACCTGTCCACCTCCTGTTGGGTGGGATCTGCTAGAGCCAATCAATCATCGAGGCAGGGATAAATCCTGACCCCCAAAAGATGGGCTGCCACCACTGCAATCCATTTGGTGAAGAACCGTAGTGCCGACAGGCTGAATGGCATGGCTCAGAACTCATATACGGTCCCTCCGGCTCGGATGCGGAGGAACCGCCAATGACAAGGACGGACGTGTCCTGCAAATCCAGTGAATAGAACCATATGTTTCGCTCCAAGGATGGTATGATCTGGGAGAGTGATCATCCGAAAGGTGCGTGACCTGAGATATTGATTCAGGTTGTGCAGATCTAGAATGGGGCGCCAGCCCCATGTCTGATTGGGTACCAGGAAGTACCTGGAAACAAAGCCTGGGATATGCTGCAGAATCCGCCACTGTAGCCGAGCAATGTCGTCTCGGAGAGCCGACCGAGTCTGGACGAATACTCTTTCCTCCAAGGTGCGTTGGCTCGACTCAGAAGGTACTGCTCAAAATTCCAGAGGCAGTCCCTGACCGACCACCTTGAGAACCCACTGGTCCTTAGTGACAGCGGACCAGGCAGAAAGGAAGTGGTGGAGCCGGCCCCCCAAGGGAGGACTCAGAGCTGGCGTGATGGAAGATGGGGAGGCAGCCCCCACCCAGTCACTGAGCAGGCTTGGAGAATGAGGATCCACGACGTGAACCTCGACCTCCTTTACGGACCTGGGAGGGCCCGGGCTTGAGCCGGGGGTGCCAAGCTTCAACCTGCTGCTGCTATTGCCTTGTCTTCCACAACAAGTGAGAGAGCTCACCACTTGTGCATGGGTTCGAATGGCTTGCCCATGAGCTTTGCCAAAACCAGCAAGAGATCTCACGGAGGTGGAGGTTCACGCACCAGAGGGGATATGTGATCCAGGACTTTGAAGAAGCGCCCGACCACTATAGCCTGTGCCAATGTCGGCTGACCGGCCCACGCCCGGTAAGCAGAAATGGCTCCCAGGTGCACCCTAAGGGTCGAGGACCACAGACCAAAAGAAGTCTAGAATGTTAGCCACAGAGCAGGATAAGGGGTCCAGACTCTTACCCCGACACCAAATGGAAAGTCTCTTCCATTTGAAGGCATAACATTTCCTGGTCGATTCCTTGCCAGATGCCTCCACCACAGTGTAGACATCCTCGGAAAGACCCAGATCCTGGAACTCTAGCCACTCGGGTAACAAGCTGTGAGGTGCAGGGATTGAAGGTCCGGATGGAAGACTTTCCCCTGGTTTAATGATATCAGGTCCAGGCATGTGCAAAGCCGCTCCGGGGTCCTGCAGCTGAGGCTGAGGAGATCTGGGTACCAGAATTGGCGCAGTCAATCCGAGGCTACCAGAATCACCTTCGCCTTGTCCCTCCTCACCTTGGGCAACACCTTGTGGATCAAGGGAAGATGTAGAGGAGGCCTGGGGTCCACTGCCTCGAAAGGCATCCACACTGCACTCTTTGAGGCATGGTACCGACTCAACAGCATTACTCCCTGGAGACAAATAGGTCCTGGCAGGTCTGCCCCAATGGGAGAACAGACTGTAAGTGACCTCTGGATGGAGGACCACTCATGGGATGTCTGGCCTAGGCAGCTGAGAGCATGCGCCAGTTGGTTTGAGACTCCTGCCACATGGATGGCTAGGAGATCCACCTCCAACCGGCTGACGATGGTCCAGATGCAGAGTGTCTCCTTGCACAGCAGACGGGAGTGCATGCCGCCCTGTTTTTTTTGAGGTAGTACATGGTCGTGGTATTGTCCTTCTGGACTTGAACCACTTTAGCCCGGAGCTGAGGAGTGAATGCTGACAGTGCCAGTCTGACTGCTCTCAGCTCCAACAGGTTGATGTGGCATCGGGACTCCTCGGGGGTCCAGAACCCATGGGCCTTGTTGTCCCCCACGTGGGCTCCCCAGCCGATGAGAGGCATTGGTCGTGAGGATGACCGTTGGCTCAGGGAGGACAAACGGGATCCCATCCTGCAACAGTTGTGGGACTGTCCACCACTGGAAAGCGTCTCACGTCTTCTGGGTTACCGTGATCAGCTGGTCGAATTGACCATGGCGCTGAGTCCACTGGGCGGCCAGCTCCCACTGGAGGGGATGCATGTGCCACTTGGCCCAACGGACCACTGAGGTGCACACCACCATGCAATCCAGAAGGCGCAGAAAGTCCTGGGCAGGGCGCAAGAGCCCAACCAGAAATGATCGGGCAAAGGAGGAAAGAACCTCTGCCCTGTCCGCCAGGCTCTGGCTTGACAAGAGTCGAGCTCTGCCCAGATGAAGTCCATCACCTGAGACGGCACGAGTTCCAACTTGGCATCGATCAGGAGGCCAAGCTGAGAGATTGGGTCTACAGGCAGATCCGGCACTGGAGCTACCGCCTCCTTGCGAAGGAGCTGAGCTATGTCGTCCCAAAGGACCGACTGCATGCGAGCTGAGCTCATTTCCTACCGAGGGGCGCAGGCTCAGCTGGGTGGGTACTGCTCGAATTCCAGAGGCAGTCCCTGTCCGACCACTTCTAGAACCCACCTGTCTGAAGTGATATCTGATCAGGTGGAAAGAAAGTGGAGGAGCTGACCCCGCACGGGAGGACCCAGGGCAGGCGTGACAGGAACAGGGGTGGCAACCCCCAACCAGTCACTGAGCAGGCTTACAAGAGGAGGAGGAAGCTCCTGGACCAGCACCTCTGCCTCCTTTACAGGGCTGTTGAGGGCCCTGCTTGGGCCTAGGGCGCCGAGCTTGAGCCTGCTGCTGATGTTCGTGCTGCTGACCTTGATAGGAAGGCTGACTGACCGCAGGGGAGGACTGCCGAAAAGGCTTCCTCTTCCACTTCTGCTGGTTCTTGCCAAGGAACCCTTAGCGGAAGTGGCATCCAAGATGGCACTGGACTGTTCAATACACTGAAGGTGGTCTGCCACTCCTGGGCCGAACAAGCCGGTACCAAGTAAAGGCACATCAGCTAACTTGTGCTGGGTATCCGCCAGAAAGGAGGATAACTGCAGCCAAGCCCAGCGGTGTGTGGCCGCTGCGGCTGCTAAAGAGCGGGCACAAGAATCCCTGATGTACAGGGCAGTCTGGAGCTGCTGTTTGGCAACAGCATGGCCCTGATCATGGACTTGCTTGACCGTGGTCTGCATGTCCGCGGGGAGGTGAGGAAGTACTTCATCCAATGACCCTAGAAGGGCATGGGAAAAGTGTCCCATGATCACAGCCGAACTGGCCTGACAAAGGCCCAAGGAAGAGGCCGCGTAGACCTTATGGGCAGAGTGGTCCATGTTCTTCGACTCCTTGTCTGGAGATCGGTCGGTGTCGGCCGAGCTGCCAGTACGTCTAAAGACGGAAACAGTCACCAGGCTCTCAGCTGAGGGATGTTCCGTGAATCCCGGTAGGGATCCCATAGGCACTGCATACTTGCGTTCCATGCGGGGCAGACAGTGCTGGGCAGGAGGCTGGACGCTGCCAAAGCTCAAGGGCTGGACCAGTAATGGCTTCAGCCACTAGGAAGGCCTCCGTCGGGGTATCCCCCCTCTTAAGGATATCCATAAGGGGGTACTCTGCCTTTTTCTGGATAGACTCCAGGGGCATTCGGGTGGAATCAGAAATGAGGCGGAGGATGCCCTGAAAGCAGGAAGGACCTTCCTCCAGGCCCACCGAGAGTGACTCCTCATCACGCAGACGGGAGTGCAAACCAGTGGCATCCGAATCTGAAGAGTCAGGGTACTGCGGTCTCCCGCCTATGTCCCCCTCGATACGCCAAGGGCAGTCAGGGGTAACTGATGGACAGGCGTCTGGGAAGCCCGGTGTGTCGGGACGGTCCCCTTTTGAGGGAGCCCCGGAGATGGGCTATTTAGGCGGTGGTTCCACCCTAATTGGTGGTGAGACCAGTATGGGCTTAGGAATAACGGCCGGCCCCATAGGTGGAGGAACCGAAGATTTTGGGTCCAAATGGGTCGGCCCTTGAGGCGCAGGCCAAGTAATGGATGGGGTGGACGGCGTAGCCGGTTTCTGTCCGGCCAAAATCAGCTGTTGCCACATAAGCTCCTCAGTCGACAGAGTTTCCGTCGAAGCCTTTGGCAGCGACTCTTTTTTGAATGTCTGTGGCTTTTCTACGGTTTTCCTGCCGAAGAAGGAGACAGAGTCCTCGATCGAGAGACTGGGTCGACCAGGATCGGGAGAAACCGGGCTCAGTGAAAATCGAGGCTTCAGATCAATTCCCTCGATGCGGACACCCGAAGGAAGTGTCTCGTCATCGGGGAAAGAAAGGACCGGGGTCCTCTATAGAGAATAGTCGACCGGAGTCGGCAAAATCGGCTCGAGAACAATCTCGGCTGGATCAGCCGATCCCTCGGTCTCCGCCTGGCCAGAGGGAAGATCCGTGAAGCCGGCAGCCGAGCCGAGGAAGCGATCTAGACCGAAGTCAAGGTTGCAGTGTCCTGGGACTCTGGCCTCTCTCGGTCCCAGGAACGTCTCCTCTTCGAAGACAATGGATCATTGTCCCTCTTCCGAGGGCCGGAGGAGTGCGAGCCAGAGGGCGCCTGACCCCTGGTAGGGAGAGACTGGCACACCTCTCTGAAGGAACCTGTGAAGGAAGAACAGAGGTTGAGAGGCACAAAGAAACTTCGGCTGGCCGGAGCTTGGGCAGCTTCTTCTTCGGAGGCCTTCATCTGCTCGAGCTGCTCGGCGGATCCCGCGGCCGCGGAAACCTCCCACCTCGCTTCTTTTGATTTCACCAGCGGGTTCCCTTTCTCTGGTCTTCCCAGCTTAAGGCGCACCATGCGGTCATCGAGGACATTGGGATGGAAAGCCAAGCAAAAGGTACAGGTGGTGGTGTCATAACAGACACCTAGGCAGTACACGCAGGCAAGGTGGGGATTGGTGTGCGACATTTTCTGGCCACACGTACACCAGCAAAACCCAGGGGACGACTACTCCTCCATATCCGATGCGCTATTATCGGAATCGAAAACTGACGAGTTTGAGAGTTACATTCGGTAAAAACCAACAATACGAATCCAGGGCCTACAATGGCCAGAGTTAGCATGAGGGAACCTGAATCTTCCAGTGGAAAGGAAGATCTGGCGTCATGGGGCGGAGCAGAGTATACACCACCCGGGTGGGTGGGAGGAGCCAGCTTGAAGACTTTCTGGTGCGATTTAAAGGGAAAGGGACATGCCAAAGAGTGTGGATGAACAACATATCCACACTCCTAGAAAAAAAATTACTCACCTTAATAATTTTGTTTCTTCTAATGGAGTCTTGCTGTATTCTGACAAGTTGCAGTTAGCTCCAGCTCTTGAGCTGCCCATGAGAGTGAAGGGTTAAAATTCTATGCTAGGCATAGAAAGTTGGGCTTGACTTCTGTTGAAAGACTGTGTCCTTTTGAAACCCAACCATCAGATTCTTACGAGCTAAAAAGTACAGTTACTTAAGAACTTACCGTAACAGTAGATCTTCGAGAACACCTCTTACAGCAGGTTACACCATTAGGACTGAAGCCGGCAGGCACCAGGACCCCACGGAAATTTTCTAGCTAGCAGTATTCAGCAGGGACCGCTCCCGAAGTCAGGCACAGTACATAAGGGAGGCGGTCCCCCAGAATCCCCAGTTCTCCCGCCGGAGACTCCCAGCCGCTGGATGACATCAGAAGAGGAGACTGAGGATCCGCCATCAAATGGCAATCAGAGATACTGAGAACACCCGATCCCAGGAGAAATATGTTGGAATGAGAATCTACCTCCAGCAGGGATGGTGGGAGGGAAAGTACCTGCTGCAAGAGTTGTACCTGAAGATCTACTATTATGGTAAGTTCTTACGTAACTGTACTATCTTACTTCGAGAAACAGCTCTTGCAGCAGGTTACACCATTATGACCGATTCCCAAGCAATAATGGAAATCCCACACCATTGGGAGGAGAAAAGGTAGAAATCCTTAATGAAACCAAAGCCTAGGATAGAAGTCCTTCAAGGACTGCTAGACCCAAACCTGCTCTTCGCCTCGATGCGATATCCAGGCTATAATGCCTGATGAAAATGTGCATGGAGCTCCAAGTAGCTGCAGCACAGATGGCTGAGGTGGACACATTCTTAAGGGCCGAAAAGGAGGTAGCCACCCCCCTTGTGGAATGACCTTTAACCGCGCCCGGTAAGGGTTTGTTGCACTTCTGGTAACAGACCGTGATACACTGAATGAGCCACCTGGACAGCGACTGTTTGGAAACAGGAGCTCCCATCATCCTGTGGGCAAAGGAGACAAAAAGCTGGTCCGATTTTCGGTGGTGTTTGGTTCTGGTCAGGTAGTACCGGAGACACCTATGCACATATAGGGTGTGCAACAGGGCCTCTCCTCGATTCGAATAATTGGGAAAGTACACTGGTAGATCGATGTGTTGATTAAGGGTGAGAGCCGAGACCACCTTAGGCAGAAATTTGGGATTAGTCCATAGGGATACCCTGTCTTGGTGAAAAACCAAATAAGGCTCTTTGCACATGAGTGCATGGAGTTCAGAAATTCTTCTGGCCAAAGTATGACAACTAAAAACAACGTCTTCCAAGTGAGAAGACGTAGCTCACAATCCGCAGCTGGTTCAAAGGGTGGCAGCGTGAGCTGCTCCAGGTCAAAGGGTAGATCCCGTGGCTGAACTGGATCTGTAATCGGAGGTCTAAGGTGGAGAATACCTCTCAGGAAGGCTCGTGCCGTGTCCAACTGGGATATGGTGTGTTGGCCTATCGGACAATGACAGGCTGATATGGCACAGAGGTGTACTTTGATAGAGGAGCAGGCCAAACCTGTCTGAAAAAGAGACAGGAGGTAGTCCAAGACCGACTTTTCTGGACAGTCTAGAGGCGAAAACACCCACCCTTGAGCAAATAGGCAAAAATGGCGCCATTTCATGGCGTAAGTGGCATAAGTGGCTGGTTTTCTCGCAGCCACCAGGACATCAGCTACCTCTTGCGAGACCCCGTGTCTCAAAATGGCTATGTTTCTAGGAGCCAAGCGTGCAGGCTCAATGAACGAAGGTCCGGATGGACCAAGGAGCCCTCCTCCTGAGACAACAAGTGAGAGTTGATTGGCAGAGGCACCGGAGGTTCCTGGGATAGCTGGTGTAGTAGGGGGAACCAAATCTGCCTGGACCAGAACGGCGCGATGACTATCAATGTCGCTTGCTCTCTGCGAAGTTTCTGAAGAACCCTCTGGATCAATGGAAGGGGGGGGAAGGCACAGAGTAATCGGCCCACCCAGGAGAAGGACAACGCATCTCGCCAGGAAGCACCAGGCCCTGGATCTAGAGAGCAAAAATTGGGCAGTTTTGCGTTGGATGGGGACGCGACAAGGTCCAACTCTGGTGTACCCCATCTGTGAAACAGATCCTCTAATACCTCCTGGAGTAGTTTCCACTCATGGACTCTGGCCTGAGAGCGGCTCAGGCCGCCTGCGAAGATGTTGTCCACTCCTGGGACAAACAGCAATGAGGTTTGCACCGTGTTGCAAAGCCCAATCCCACCCCCTCATGGCCTCCCTGCAAAGTGGGTAGGAATGGGTGCCTCCTTGTTTGTTGAGGTAATACATCACCGCGGAATTGTCTGTAGCAGAAGAGTACCTGGTGGAATCTCCGACTGGAAGGCCTGCAGGGCGTAAAGAACTGCTCTCATTTCCAGAATGTCTTTGTGAAGATGAGTCTCTTGGGCTGTCCAAAGGCCCCGCCCTCCTCCCAGACCGGACACCGTTGAGGTGTGCTCCCCATCTGGGCCCTGAAGAGTCAGTGGAGAGTGTCGCAATCTGAGACAGCGCAATGAAGGGGACCCCTGCCAATAGATTCTTCGGATCTAGCCACCATTGCCAATCCCGGAAGCTGCGGATAGTCTTGCTTTTGATCCCATTGGACCCGTAACATCCACTGGCTGACCCGCATGTGCAGACAAGCAAGCGGGACTGTTGCAATGGCCACAGCCATGTGTCAGAGTAGGCAAAGGACCAATGTGGCAGGAGCGGTCTTTGCCGAAACGTCCCTGATGAGGGATCTGATGGGTTCCACTCTGTCCTGGGGAAGAAAGGCTTTCCCTTGGACGGTGTCCAGAACTGCGCCTATGAACTGCAAAGTATGAGACGGAACCAGATGTGACTTCTCTTGATTGATCAAGATGCCCAGCATCTCAAACAGAGACCGAGTATAATGAATGGTGGACATCAAGGCCTCCCGAAAGGGTGCCATGAGAAGCCAGTTGTCCAGGTAGGGGAACACGTAGTGGCCTTGCCTCCCCAAAGTCACCGCTGCGACCGCCATACACTTCGTGAATACCCGAGGTGCTAATAACAGTCCAAAAGGGAAGGCTTGGAACTGATAATGGTGGCCCTGGAACTCAAAGCGCAGAAACTTGCTGTGCGCTTCAGCGATGGTATGCTGGTCGCGTCCTGCATGTCAGGGCTTCAGAAAGCGCCCTACTTGAGCTTGGAAATCGACCGGGAGGGTCACCATGCAGAAGCGCTTGTACAGGACCGACTCGCTGAGGTCCAGTATCGGACAGAGGTCTCCTGTTTTCTTGGGAACCAGAAAGTGAGAATAATATCCTGCACCCCTCTGGTTCCGTGGAGCGTGCTCCTGGCTTCTTTTCCAGGGCCAGGCGCTTCCTACTGTATAAGCAGTGCGTGCTGACCAGTGACGGGAAAGCAGGGGAGGTCTTGCCGGTGGGTGGTAGAAAAATTCTATGAAGTGACCTTTCTTGACCAACTGGAGAACCCACCAGTCGGTGGTAATCGACCGCCACCCTGAAAAGTGGCAAGCGATGTGACCCCCAACCTTTTGCGCCCGTTGATCCAGAGGAGAGGCGGGGCCGGGAAGGGGTCCTGCTGTGGCAGCACTGGTCCCTGCAGGATGGGCTGGTTTAGTGTAGCATTGGGCTTTCCCTGGGAACGACTTAGCCTGGGCTTTCCGCTGAAAGGTGCCCCTTTGTTGCTGGCCAGAACGTAGCTGCTGCCTTTGTTGCCGGCTGCGAAAACTGCTCTGGCTTCTACGAAAGGAACTGGGCCTGGGTCTATACATGGCCTGTACAGACCTGACTGCCTTCCCGGCGTCCTGGAGTTTGGTGATCACCTTCTCCGAGGGTTCACCAAAAAGTACCTCGCCGTTGTAGGGGACATCAAGAATGTTCTTCTGTATGTCCGAGGTATGAGACAGGACCACGGGCAAAGAGAGTCACGGAGGCAGGCGCCTGAATCTGCAGCTCTGGCGAGCAGGTCTGCAGAACCATATGCAGCTCTTCATGTACTTGGGTCCCACATCCAGACCCTGTGCGGAGAAGGTTTAAGAGCTCCGCCTTCTGATCGCCATCCGGAAGCTTATCGACCAGGTCTGACCCTGTTCCCATAGAGACGTTCTTAAACTGTATCATATGTGGGTTGAGTAGCTAAGGACCGATGGAGCATCATAGCAGCCGCACACTGCAGCGTCTCTCCAAGTCCAATTGTTTGGATTCCTGGTCCAGTGGCTGTGTGCTTGTGTGTGCGGTCTTTGGGACCCGGTCATGTGAGAGCCATAATGACCAGCAAGTCTGCCAGAGGTTGTTGAGCCAGGTACTGGTCCTCTCTCGGGGCCTTGTACAGGCGGTCAGCTTTCTTCGGCACTGCAGGAGTGGAGAGCGGATGCTTCCACGCAGCCTTGGTGATGTCCGCAAAGGTGTCCACCAAGGGTGGCACTACCACAAACTTAGGTCTTTCTGCGAAGATAATGGGCAAGGCACTGCCTTTCGGGGTCGAGATCTTCAGCATCCCACCTCATGTTGTCCTGGATGTGTCTCATGATCTCAGAGAAAGAGGGATCATCCAGAGGAGACCTGGGAAGGTCATGTGGGTCAGATGATGAAATGCTGAGTGGAGAAGGAGATCTAGAGTAATCCGAGGTATCTGATCCGGAATCCTCCCCCAGAGTATACCTCCGACGTCTGGGAGACCCTGATGGAGATTTTGAGGGAGGCTTTCTCTGATCCTGGGACCTACCCTAGGAGGTGGAGTCTGCTCCTTGGGGTTTGGTGGTTGTCCTGCTGGCCCCTGTGGTGGAGGAGGGGGCGTAGGAGGTGAAGGAGTAGGAGGAGGGGGAGGAAGCGGCTTTACTGGGACCACATCTTTACGGATGGTGTCCCACCAGAAAGTAAAGAGTTCCTTTACTTCCTGAATATTCATGCCCGATGACGGGCCTGGCGCTGGTGGTCTGTCGCCGGGGTCGGGCATCTGGTCCTCTGGTGTCTCCGGGGTGGACGAAGGTTCCCTCGGAAGCCGGCATCCTCTGTGACGCCCACCTGGTCTTCGGGCAATGCAGTGTCCTCCTCCGTGGAGTCCCTGTGACCAGTGTCTACCGGTGGCTGGGGGGCGGTCTTTGGCTCCGGTGAAGCAGACGTTCTCTGCTCTGGCGAATGCCTGGCCGACTTCAGATGCTTGGTTGACGTCGGGTCAGTCGTCCGCTTGAGGGACGTCAGATCCTTCGTCTTCCTGGGTGGAGGATCCTGGCCCCTAGGGGGCTGGGAGACCGACCTGGAGTCGGCGTCCCGACATGGGGTGGAAGAGGAAGACTTGTGGCGTTCAGAGGACTTTGAAGAGGCCCAAGAGACAGAAGAGGAAGCCGAGGGCCTGGAACTCTTGATGGGCTGAAGAGTCGAAGAACCGCTGGAAGCCTGGACCTTCACCGGAGGGGGCTGAGACCTAGCCCTGGAGGGAGAGCGATCCGATCAGGTGGAGCCATGAGCTCTGCGAATCAGAGGCCCAGTTCAGGGATCTGGACCTTGCCTTCTCCTGGTGCTTGTCCCGGTGTTTGTGGACCTTGGAGGAAGAATCGCCCCTGGAGGAAGGTTCTTTGTCCATCCTACTAAGTTTTTCCTCTAGCAGGCAGGCCTTAAGTGCCTTCTGACGGCAGATCCTGGTGCGGCTGTTGAACCCCTGGCAAAAGGTGCAGGCCTTGGTATCGTGGTCTGGGCCTAAGCACCACACGCGAAAAAATGAGGATCATGAAAGGGATCCGTTTCCCACAAACACTTGCTGAAGGTGGCCCTCAAATAAAGGGGTTGGAAGGGACATTAGTTAAGTAGAAACTCTTGAAGTTCTAAGTCGATGTGCTCTACGTAGAGACCGAGGCGCCGATGCTGGCGAGTCGATGGCGGGAAACTAACTGGGGATTCTGGGGGGACCGCCACCTTATGTACTGTGTCTGACGTCGGGGGCCGTTCCCGCTGAATACTGCTAGCTAGAAAATTTCCGTGGGGTCCTGGCGCCTGCCAGCTTCAGTCCTAATGGTGTAACCTGCTGTAAGAGCAGTTTCTTGAAGTAAGATCTCACTGACTATATGGAAATTGTAAATTAGTAGCCAACTGGCAAGAGACACTTTGGATTCCCAAAAAGACTAGTCAGGAAACCCAAAGAACAAAAATAAGGCAATAGGAACTAAGAATTCTTAAACACAAAGCACCCAACACAACAGGAGTGGGCAAGAGACACCCCCGAGGTGCAACACTGCACCTGCCCATCCACTTCCCAAAAACAGGTTCTGAGAGGGGAGGCTTGGAGGGTGGTCAGAATACAGCAAGACTCCATTAGAAGAAACAATTACTAAGGTTAGAAATTTTTTCTTCAAATAACATGAAGTCTTTATGTATTCTGACAAGTTGCAGACTACCAAGCAGTACCTCCAAGGAGGAGGGACAGAACTGCCTTTGGGAATAGGCTCTGAAGTACTGCTGTGCCAAACTTAGCATCACTCCTAGCCTGGATATCCAGAGTAATGCTTGGTGAAGGTATGAACTGTTTTCCAGGTGGCTGCTTGACAGATTTCTAACAAGGGGATATCCCTAGCTTCAGCCAGAGATGCAGCTGTACCTTTAGTGGAATGAGCCCTCAGGCCTGAGAGTGCAGTTTTTCCCAGCTTTTCATAACAAAACTGAATACAGGACACAATCCACCTGGCAATGGTTCTCTTGGTGGCAGGTTTTCCCTTACCTACTTCCCCACATGTGAGTAACAACTGGAGGGAGTCAAACCTGTGCCCCTTTGTACGCTCTATGTAGTAACTAAGGGCCCTTTTAAAATCTAAACTGTGTAGTCTCCGTTCCCCTGAGGAGGTGTGATCAGTGAAGAACACAAGAAGAGACAGAGATTGGTTTAAGTGGAAATCAGAAACCACTTTAGGTAGGAACCTTCTATTGGTTCTAAGGATCACCTTATCTTGATGGAAAGAAATGAAGCCAGGCTCCACTGACAGGGCTTGCAATTCACTGATACGTCTGGCAGAAGTAACAGCAACCAAAAACACAGTTTTCCAAGTCAAATACTTTAGCTCTGCTGAGGACATGGGTTTGAATGGGGGTTGAATCAGCTGAGCAATACATACTGTATATTCAAATCCCAGGCAGGAGCAGGGTCCCTAAAAGGTGGATTGGTATGAAGCAACCCTTTGAAAAATTTACAGAATACAGGGTGAGATGACAGAGGAAGACTTCCCCACTGACAGGAAAGCAGAGATAGCTGATAAATGCACTTTGAGAGTAGCTGATTTGAGGCCTAGGCCATTAAGGTAAACCATGTAATCCAGAACTGTGGACAACTCAGCAGTGTCTGGGGAAATGTGCTTCTTGGAACACCAAATACTGAACCTTTTCCATTTGAGTTGTAGGTTTTTCTGGTGGCAGGCTTTCGAGAAGCCTTGAGGATCTCCAGAACCCCTTTGGACAGATGTAAATCTGCATACTCTAACTCTTCAAGAGCCATGCCTTGAGATTGAGTGACTGGAGATTGGGGTAACAAATCCTCCCCTGAGAGGAAGTTAACAGATTGTAATTCCTAGCAAGAGACAGGGGAAGATGGACTGCTAAGGACAGCAACAGGGGGGAACCAAGGCTTCCTGGCCCAGTCTGGAGCAATCAGAATCACTTTGCATGGTTGTCACCTTACCTAGACTAGAACCTTGAACAATAGAGGAAAAGCATAAAAACTTCCCTTCCCAGTTCAAAAAAATCAGAGCATCCAGAGGGACTGAACCCAAGACTGGGGGTCTGCAACAGAACAGTGGAAGTTAGTGACTGTCTGGGGCTGCAGAGAGATCCATCTCTGGAGTGCCCCACCTTGAGAAAAATCACCTTCAACACCAAAGGGTCCAGAGACCATTCGTGATGGCCCTGGGAAATCCTGCTAATACATCTGCTATCACATTGTCCTTTCCTGGGAGATGGACTGCTATTAGAGAGGTCTGCAGGGAATATGCCCAGGGACCAGACATTCATGGCCTCCGTGCACAAGGCCGTGGATGGAAGTGCCTCCCTGCTTGTTGATATACCACATGGTGGTAGTGTTGTCCGTCCTGACCTGAACCACCTTGTTCAGAATTGACAGAGAAAGCTTGCAGAGCAAGAAGTACTGCCCTGAGCTCCAGGAGGTTGATGTGAATAAGGGATTCCTGAGGGGACCACAGTCCCTGGGCCGTGAGAGCCCCCAGATGGGCTCCGCACCCCAAAAGTGAAGCATCTGTGGTGAGAACCACAGAGTGAGTCAGAGACTAATGGAACACCTTGCCTCAGATTGCTCAGGTCCTGCCACCACTGAAGGGCCTGAACAAGGTCCAGTAACAGGAACCTAGCTTGGTAAGAGGATCTTTCCTTTGGGACCAAAAGTTCTCAAATGGAATGAATGTCCCTCATCTGAAACCTGGCCTTGGACCACTGCTGAGGAAGCTGCCATGTGGCCCAAAGCTGCAAGAAAATGTCTTGTTGGTTAGAGAAACCAGAGGGAGAAAGGAAGAGGCCAGCTGAGAGATGGCTTTTGGCTTTTCCAAAGGAAGGAAGGCTCTTGCCTTGAGGGTGTCCAGTTCTGCTCCTATAAAAAAGTGAGGAGCTGTACTGGTTCAAGGACCGACTTGGGAAGACTGAGAAGGAACTCCAGGGAAGTGAGAACTTGCTGGGTGACTTACAGATCTGACCTGACTTGGTCTGGAGACTGGCCCACAAGAAGCCACTCGTCCAGGTATGGAAAAATAGAAATCATCTTCTTAAAAAGGCCACCACTACAGCTAGGCACTTTGTAAACACCCTTGGAGCTGAAGTTAGACTGAAGGGCATTGCTCTGAACTGATAATGGCCTGAGGGCAATTCGAACCAGAGATACTTTCTGTGGGAGCACGTGATGGGAATGTGAAAACAGGCATTCTTGAGGTCCAGGGAGGCTAGCCAGTCTCCTGGCCTCAGAGAGGGAAGAACTGTTCCCAGAGTCACCATTTCGAATTTTGGCTTTATTAGGTGCTTATTTAGGTATCTTAGATCTAGGATGGGTCGCCACTCCCCTGTCTTTTTGGGGGTAAGGAAGTACCTGGAGTACAGACCTTTGCCCCTGTATGGAGTAGGAACTCTCTCTATGGCCTTTAAAGCCAGTAGAAACAAAACCTCTGCGTCTAGAGCAAGGGTTTCTGAAGTATTTGCAGGTGGAAAGGATCTGGGTCTCAGTTTTGGAAAACTTTTGAAACAGAGACCAGCCTGACTTACAACCCCAGGGCCCACTTGTCAGGGTAACAGACATCAGTCCTGGACAAGTAATACCTGCCTCACTGGAATGGAAGTAGGCCTGGCTGACACATCAGGGTGTCTGCTTGGCAGGAGCCTTAGGCTGAGGGGTGGATGCAGCCCTGCTCATCCACCTCCTATGAAGCTCTCGGGAGAAAAGGAAGGAGACCTGCGCCTGGTGAAGGCCTGCCCTAGCTTGCTGCCTCCGAGTTGCATGCCTCTCATGGCCTGTACTCTATAAGTGGTCCTGTGCTCATTTTTCTTCATGTAATTCTCTGTCTGCTCCCAAACAGAAATTACACACTACAGGGAAATCCATGGCCTTAGCCTGGGTGTACTGCGAAAGGCTAGTACATCTGAGCCAAGTCATTCTCCGAAGAGCCACAGATGTAGTCATGACTCTTGTTGACATCACTGGAGTCCACAGCAGCATGAAATTGCACCTTTGATGCCTCAATCCCATCAGCAGCCAACCCCCTCCAGCTTCTTGGCTAGCTGGGGGAAGGCCTGTTTAGCTAGTGCCAGTACAGTGTCCCACCTGAACTACAGGTACCTGGCTGTATAGGCCATATAATTAGCCTGCCTGAGTCCCGAGAGGATGCCAGAATGCCGTTTCTTTGCCATGGCATCTATCTTCCTGGAATCTTTGTCACGAGGGTGTGAAGCCAAGGGATGTTTGCCTTGTCTGAGGCAGCAACCTGCACTACCCCAAAATGGCTGCATTGTTGGTAAAGAAATTCTGTATCCGAGCCTGACAAGGCGTACCTCTTGTCCAGTCTCTTGTCAACAGGAGGTACAGAGTTGGGAGACCTAAAAATTTTTTGTGTCAGTTTCCCAAATGACTTAAGGGGAATAGACAGTCTCAGACTCTGGGATGTCCATCCATCTCTCTCGTGAGTCAGGCTCCTCTTGATCCTCTGGCCTCAATAAGGCTGGAGGGTTTGAGCCACTTTCTGTAGAACAGATAGTAGGAGGGGACTCAGAAAGCCTAGGAGGAAACACCAAAAGGTCTGTCTGGGAGATGTCCAGTTACACAGAGCACATCAGACTTTCACGTCCATAATCATCCTCTTCAAAATCCCCATCTCAAACTCGGTTCGTAAAATCTTCAAGGGAATAATCCTGAACCGGGAAAGCAGATCGAACCCCTGCCAGAGGCGCGGATCAGTGCAAAGCATCTACAGAACTCAGGCTGGCACAAGGCATTAAGAAGGGAGAAGGACTGCTTTAAAGTACATCAGGGAGAAAAGAGCTGTAAGGACCACATAGTAAGGATAAGGAAAGGAGGGTTGGGGGGGAAGCAGGGTGCGATAAGGCAGAAACATTAAATAGTACTTCTGCTCAGTATTTACTAAAGAAGAAGGAGTGATACCAAGGTGGGAGAAATGGCGGGGGAGTGGTGACAGATGGGAAATCATGGAGGCAGAGAGTTCGAGAGGTTTGAAGGCACTGAGGGTGGACAAGGCGCCAGGCCCAGATGGCATCCACCCCAGGGTACTGAAGGAGCTGGCAGAGGTCCTTGCAGGACCTTTGGCGGACCTATTTAATGCCTCACTACATTCGGGGTGTGTACCTCAGGACTGGAGGATGGCTCATGTGGTGCCCCTCCACAAGAGTGGCCCCAAGGATGAACCGGGAAACTACAGACCAGTGAGCCTCACATCCATCATGGGTAAGCTAATGGAGACTATCCTGAAGGAGAGGCTGGTGGCCCTCCTAGAGGCCAAAGGACTACAGGACAGCAGACAGCATGGCTTCATACGTGGCAGATCCTGCCAAACCAACCTGGTCGAGTTCTATGACTGGGTAACTAGGCAACTGGACAGGGGCCATGCAGATGTCCTGTATCTGGACTTCAGTAAGGCATTCGACTCGGTGCCACATGGAAGGCTGGGAAGGAAGTTAGTAGGCACAGGGGCGGGTGCAAAGCTGGTGAGCTGGGTAGGGAACTGGTTTCAGGGAAGGCAACAGAGGGTGGTGGTGGGTGGGGAGCTCTCACACCCAAGGGCAGTGACGAGCGGTGTTCCACAGGGCTCGGTGTTGGGACATTCATTGCAGACATATCATGGGAAATCAAGAGCAAGATCAGTCTGTTTGCTGATGATACCAAGGTAGGCGCAGTGGTGGACGACCTAGGGGGATGGCAGGGGTTGCAGGATGATTTGGCAAAGCTTGAAACCTGGTCAGACACCTGGCAACTGGGGTTTAATGCCAAAAAGTGCAAGGTGCTGCATTTTGGGATGAAGAACCCAAGGAGGATTACCAGCTTGGGGAGTGCAGCTAGCCCAGACAGAGGAGGAGAGGATCTGGGTGTGCTCATTACAGGGTCAATGAACAACTCAGCACAATGTAGGAAGCAGCTGCAAAGGCCAACAAAATGCTGGGTTGTATTGCAAGGGTATATCCTCGAGGAGGAGGAGATGATTCTGCCACTGTATGAGTCATTAGTTAGACCACACCTGGGTACTCACGTGCAATACTGGCGCCATGTATCTGAAGGTGACATTAAGTTACTGGAGGGTACAGCGCGGGGCGACAAAGATGATCAAGGGCTGGGGACTTATCTGAGAGGAGGTTGAAGGAGTTGAACATGTACTCACTGGAGGAGAGGAGGACAGGGTGACATGATTGAAACCTTTAAATACATGAGGAATAAACAAGGCGGGTACAGAGGGCTGTTCAAAGTAACGGAGGGGAGGGCCACCAGGTGCCATGATATGAGACTGGAGGGAGGAAGGTTCAGGAGGGAGATGGAGACTTTTTTTTTTTTTTTTACACACACACAGAGGGTGGTGGCTGGGTGGAATGCGTTACCTGCAGAAGTGGTATGCAGTAGAACAGTGGACTGCTTCAAAAGGAGATGGGACAGGACAAGGGGGAGGGTTAATGAAGGGGAAGGGTGGAAGGGAGGGGCAGCTGCAGAATAAGGGGTGCTAGCTGCACATTCAAGCAGACTTGATAGACCTCTAGGCCTTTATCTGCTGGCAAATTTCGTATGTTCGTAACTGGACAAAGCGATTCCACAATACGAATCGTTTTGGCTATTTCTTCGACGGTCGGAACATACAGCTCTGGATTCAAACTGACAGATTTATCCTTTCGTTTTCTTTTTGTAGGAACCGATCCCTCAGGTTCGGCTCTCCTCTTGCCCGAAGTATCACCCTGGTCAGAGGGCACTCCTTCTGGTTCGGTAGGAACCAAACTGGGCTGGCCTTCTGGATCAGCGGATTTCTCGTCCTCATCCCCAAGTCTACCTAACCTTTTCTCCAGGGTAGACTTCGGGAAATTCTTACAAAATTTGTCAGTCTGAATCGAGGTGGTCAAACCCCAGGACACTAAACACAGGAGGTGTGGGGATCAGCCTCAAAGACCTCCCCACACACACTACAGTGCTGAAACCCAGTGGGCCCATTTTCTTTCTTTGGTTTCTCAGACATGGCCAACCTAACCAACTAACCCTTTATATGGCAACCGCCAGGCAAAACTCCCCTATCGGTTTCTCACCGTGTCACGGTGATAGAAAAAACGCTAAAAATAAAAATTACGCATCTACCGTAATTATGATCTTTCTGTGCATCTTCACCATTCATCACAGATGGGTACTGGCCGGAGATCAGAACCTAGAACCTTTTTTTAAAAAGGATAGTGAGTCGACGCAGCATCTGCGCCTGACTCGAGGATTAGCCGTTAGGTGGTGTCGACCCGCCCCACCTACCAGTTCTGAGTCGACGGAGAGGTAAGGGGAAGGGATGGAGGGTGGAACAAGAGAGTCCAAGGGACAGAAAAAGGAAGAGAAAACTGAACTAAAAGGAGAAATAACGACTGAGAGGACAGCATAGAAGAAATAAGTAAGGGGATTGGGTAGAGGCCCCAATCTCTGGAAACGGAAGAAGGGAGGGAAGGGGGGAGAGAAAATTTAGGAGAGAGTGAGAGGTAACAAGGATCCAGGACCCTTGTCCGTCAGCAGACTGTACAGGAACTGCAAGGAGTAGCAAAGCTCTCTTGCCAGAATTCGAGGCACAGAATAACTGGCAATACTCCAAAAGCAGAGTCGGCTATTCTGGAGAAGGACAGGGTACAGGGACTCACTACTCTCTCTGTAAAGATATTTGGTGAAAAAAAGGGAAACTTTTTTTTTTTAAACAGTTAGATGGATAACAGAAGGAGGGCAACCACCAGCTCCCAACCCGTAGGGGTGAAGATATGTAGAAGAGAAGGAGTGCCACTCGAACTGTACCCCTTAGGGAAGAAACTACCCCCCCTCTGAAGAGAGGGGTAGGCACAGAGGGAGAAGGATCCAGAGACTGGAGCTCCAAGGGGGATGGCGGGAGGGATTGTGATGAATGGTGAAGATACACAGAAAGATCATAATTACGGTAGGTACGTAATTTTTATATCTTATCTGTGTCAATCTTCACCATTCATCACAGATGGGTGAGTACCAAGCCCCCCGAAGGGGGTTGATTCATTGCACCCTAAGGGATAGAGTCCCTTAGTCCTCAGTGGGTGACACACTAAGGGGGGGGAACCTTCTGGGCCTGGAGAGACCCGAGTGGGAGAGCGAGGCAGGGTCCCCGGAGGAAGGAAGTTGCCCGACAGGCGTCGTCTCGCCTACGGGAAAAGAGATAGGTTCCCTGGTGAGCGGAGCAAATCACCCTACGCCGGGCCAAGGGTGACAACCGGGAAAGGCGAAGCCATGCCGATCTCCTGGTGCAGATCGCTGTCCCTACGACCCTGGCAGCTACCTCACTGGCATAGTAAGATGCCCTTGCTTGGTGCCTTGCTAGCTCCAGGCCACGTGCAGAGAGTGCGATGGCTTGCTCTGAGTCAGGCAAAGCAGCTAGGATCTGACCTAGCGCTGACCACAAGAACCTGTTGTAGGCTGCATAGTGGGCCTGATTAGCTGAGATGGAGAGAAGCAACCGTGCCGAGTAGAAAGTCCTCCTCCCCCAGAAGTCAAATTCCAAGGAGTCTTGATCTGGGGGCCGGTCACGGTGGAGGGCGCGAAGCCAGTCAGGAGTGTCCAGGTGCGTCAATCCGGACTGCGGATGAGGCACAGAACCTGGAGACTCCGGGGGAGCGCAATACCTCTGGCTGAGGTCCCTAGGGGCAGGAACTTCGGAGCAGGGCCTCTGCCAGAAACGCATGGACGCCTCCCGAAAGGGAGCAGGCCAGAGGGGCACCACAAGGGTGGCCGCACTGAAGTCGCCTAGAAAGGCGTGCACCGCATGCTCTGGATTGCTCACGGACAGGGGAGAAAATTGAAGGTCCTCCATCATCCTCACGAGGAAACGCTGATATGCGGAGACATCAGCGGCAGGAGAGATGTGGACAGATGGTTCCTCTCCCCCAGAAGAGGGGGATGAGGAGCTGGAGGTCACCATGTGTTCCGAGGGTGGCTGCTCGGGGGGAGGTTGAAAAACCTGGCTGTCCATGGCCCTAACGTAGGCAGGGAACCGAGCAGCCACCGTTCTGAACTGCTCCCAGGTGAGGGCCGGTAGGACCAAAAATGCCTGGGAGCGCTGGAGAATGCGACAGAGGGATAGGGGCAGAGCCGAGAGAAGGAATCTGCTGACCTCTGCCAGGGCTAGGGAGCGAACCATGGACACCAGAGGAGGGTGTCCCAGAAGACTCCACAGCCGACAGCTGTACAACCACGTTGGTACTGCCTAGGCTGTGCCCAGAAGAATCCCCCCAGTGAGGCGACCGGGGCCGTATAGGTCCAGAAGGACGGTCCCCTGCCTCCAAAGAATGGGACCCCCTCAAGGAACCAGAAGGGAAGGCGGAAGTCCGCAGACTGCTATCCAGGGCCCGGTGGACCCCAGAGAAAGGCCGCGCTGACCACCCCACACCCCTCAGAGTCCGAGAGGGTCCTGGTCTCGTGAGGGCCAGCCTAGGTAGCTGGCAGCTCTGGGTTGCCCCCGAAGGGGAGACCCAGGGAGCAGCATCCTCCCTCCCGTAGACTTCCCGATGGGCCCCAAAGTTGGGCGATCGAGACACACTACGGGAGGGGGTACCACCACCGAGGGGTCAAAGAACCCCCCCAGGCCAGGCTGCATGGCTATGGTGGCATGCACCATAGCCTGCTGGTCAGTACCACTGACCCCGACCTCGGGGGGAACCAGACGGCCCTCAGAAGGGGGCTGATTGTGACTCGTCGTGGAGACCACCGGTTCGCCCTCCTCTGCAGGCAACCCCAAAGGGTATGACTGCTCGTCTGACTCCGAGCCCCTAAGCCAAACTGTAGGAGGGCGAGGGAAGGCGACCTTTACGAAGGGCCCAGAAGTCGCAGCAGTGGCCGAGGCGGCACCCGTGCCGTCCACATCCCCGCAGGTGGGGCTGGCAGAAGGCGGCAGGGCAGCTCGGACCAAAGGTCCAGAGCTAGGGCCAACCGCGGCGCTAAGTCCACCGGCACCGGGGGCGGTACCAGGAACAGAGATGGCGCCGATGGCAGCCCCAGCAACAGCCTCGGCGCCGACACCGCCAGCCCCTCGGTGCTGCATGCAGGCGCTGATGGCTCTGGAAAGCGACTCGGCACCGGGCCTAGAGCGCCGCGAACGGCACAGAGAGCACCAACGCGCCAGGGCAACGCCGACAGACGGCTCTGAAGGCCCCACGGCGCCGAGGCGAGACATAGCGAAAGGCGACGCCGAATCCAGGGTCACGGCGCCGTGAGCAGCGTCGGCGCAAAGCCCACGGTGCTGAGAGACGACTCGGCGCCAACAGAGCCCACGACTCCGCGAACGGCACCGACGGCGTCGACACAGGCCTTCCGGACCGCGGGAGCGACACCGGGGGAGCCTTCACCCCCGAAGGGGCGATTGCCATAACGGCGCCTCCCGCCCGCGCCCGGGAGGAAGCGGGACAGGCCTTGGCCAAGGCTAGGCTGCAAGAAGCAGAGGCTCCCTCCTCCTCGGTCCGTATAGAACTGGGAGGGGACCCGGAGGAAGGGCTGAGAGGCTGCTTGGCCAGACGAAGCTGAACCCTACCGAAAGTCGGGCGGAGCGCCCTTATTGAACGCTGGCTGTTCTAGGACGCGGTCCATGGAGAAGCAGGCGCGTCTGACGAATCCATGTCGTGAAGTGGGCCAAGACACGAGATACCGATCATGCTGGTCGGTAACAGAGTACTGTGACCGCACGAGCACCGACGCATAGGGGCCGCCCAGCCTTAGAAAATTTCTTGCCCTCGACGCAGAACATGACCTACGGGAAAAACACCAAAACAGACTCGATGTCGCAAACTTTAAAATAAATGGAAAGATCTTACGGCGGCGTCGGTGGAGGCAGACCCTAGAACTAGCAGGATGACCGACGGACTATCGACGAACAACATGAAAGTCTAAGGCCTAAAGTTTTCAAACTTCTTCAAATTTCTTCAACGGCTTCCCACGAGGCGACCTCGACGGCGGGAGACGAAGAACTGGTAGGCGGGCGGAGTCGACACAGCCCAATGGCTAATCCTCAGGCGCCACGTAATGCGTCGGCCTCGAGGGCAGTGCCGATGCTGCGTCGACTCCGCCTATCCTGTTAAAAAAAAAAGGCTCCCACAGGGTCCTGATCTCTGGCCAGTACCCATCTGTGATGAATGGTGAAGACTGACACAGATAAAACAACGTTAGCAAAAAACGTAGATCTTAAGATCTTACTACAAGATCGGTTCAGCTGAACCGATCGGAAATTTTTTTTTTTTTTTTGTACAATTTCCACAGAACATCTACTAATCTAAGTACTTACAGTACCACAGACAGTCTTGAACGAAAAACATAATAAAAATCAGACTAAAACCGAAACTTTAACTGTGATAGAACAGAGCAGAAGGAGAAATCTCCGGGCGACTGTTCAGTGAGCGAGTAAAGAATCTGACGGTTGGGTTTCAAAATCTTGCTGGGCCTTGCCCCGAGTCGGTGCCCTCATACAACCTAGAATCCACACCCGACATACCAGGGGATCGAAACCTCAGCTTCTGCAAATCCCGCATTGCCGCACAACACAAGGCCAAAGTTCCTCTGCTTACTGGGCCACTAGTTGGTACAACGGTCTTCCCAGCGACATCTCATCCTCACTATCGCTCAACTCTAAGACTCGCTCCCCCAACACTCACTGCCTCCAACCTCTGACTGTTGCGAGCTAAACATGTCTTTGGTTCCATAGCTGGAGATGCCCTTTCTGGATCCATATCTACTCTTGTACTTTGCCAGCACCCCGCCCATGACAAATGCCTCCTGGCTGCACTACCTCTCTCTCTATCCCCCAACCTACCTCCCTTTCTCCCATCCACTTAGTCTCCCTGATTTCACCTCACCCTCCTCCTTTCCCTTGCCCCTCCCCAAAGTTTCACCTTATTCTTTTTTCATCTACAAGACTACGTGTTTTTTTTTTTATTTTATAAACTGTTATCTTTGCTTATGATTGTCTCAATTGTACCAATGACGTGGAACCTTTGTAAAAGAGCCTCGGCTCAAAGGTATTTGTAATCCTACAATCAGTCAATCAATAAATAAAAAGGACACAGTTTTTCAACTGAGCTCGAGCCCAACGTTCTATGCCTAGCATAGAATTTTAACCCTTCACTCTCCGGGGCAGTTAAAGAGCTGGAGCTAACTGCAACTTGTCAGAATACAGCAAGACTCAATGTTGTTTGAATCAGATGTTGCCACTTGAGGTCCTCGTAGCGCTGGAGTTTCTGCCGCAGCCTCTCCTCATCTGAGGACGAGGACGACCGATGGTGTAGCATCTTTCTTGAGCACTTGTGACTCTTCCATGGCTTGTCAGTTGAGGGGGTCTTAGACCTTGATTGAGATCGGGCAGGTCGATTTGGACGCTTGGGTGACACCAGCGGGACAGGTCCTTTCTCAGGGTCGGGGACCACTTCCGACGGAATTCCCAGTGGGCTGGGTCTCGGGGAAAGAAAGGATCGGAATCCAACTGACAGTCATCGACCGCAGTCTGTGACAATGGGTCAATTATCTCAACCTCATCAATCGACACTTCGGTCAATTGGCCAGATGGCAAAACTGAAGCCAGCGGACGATGAGGCAATTTCTACCGAAGTAGAGACTGCCAGTTCCTGGGACCGAGATCTCTCCTGATCTAAAGAACGCCTTTGCCGAGACGAAGACCATCCCGAGTCCTTTTCCCCACTTACAGGACCAAGAGGAGTGCATGCCCGTCAGACTCTCTCCCTTAGTCAGGAGAGACAGGCACAAGCCGCTTCCTCCTCGAAGGCTTGCATGCGTTCCAATTGCTCAGTGGATCCTGCAGCCGTGGAAACCACCTACCGAGCCTCCTTTGATTCCACTGGAGGGTTCCATTTTTCCGGCCTCCCCAACTCACGGCATGCAAGACAGTCGTCTAGGACATTCGGATGAAATGCAAGACAAATCGCACTTCGAGGTATCATGGTCAACACCCAGACAATAGACACGCGGTGTGGGGATCGATGCACGACATTTTCTGGCTGCACGAACACTGGGGGAAGACTTGTCTTCTACAATCTAAGATAAGCAGTCGCGATCGCTAATGCGACCTAAATCGAATTTGAGGAATGACTTAAGGTTTTGCAGCCAGGGCCTGCAAAATTTGGGAGCACTAAGGAGGCAAGCTAAATTTTCCAGCAGAAAGGAAGATCTTGCATCATGGGGTGGAGCCGAGGGTTATACCATCCGGGGTGGTGGTAGGAGCCAGCTTGAAGATTTCCGGCAATTCTTAAAGGGTAAAGGGACATGCCAATAAGTGTGGATCAACAACATATCCACGACCCTAGAATCAAGGTTGCATGTGCGCACTCCATTGAGTTGTATGGGGGCGATAGTTCTATAAATTTTAGTACCATTCAATTGCGATTTTAATAAAGCAACTGTTCAACCTCCATTAGTCATGCGGTCACTTTGATTTATTATCGTAATTGTAAATAGTACTAAAATATATAGAAGTATTGCCCCATACAACTCAATGGAGTGCGTGCACACAGCCTTCGTTTTCGGACATTACAAAATGGGTCTGTGTGCGCCGGCGTGACTGCAGTGTAGGGGAACTGGCTCCATTTTTGTCTATGTCGTGCAGGGACAAAATTATGAGGAACAGAACTTTTAAATAAGGCAGAAATACATAGAGGAAATTATTTAGAGACTTCAGCTCTGGGCCAGGTAACATGTTGGGGTAGCGGCATAACTAAGGTAAAATCCTGCCCTTGGTTCACCTCTGAGCTTAAAGCAGCCTTGAGAACCAGAGACAAACTGTGGAAAAACGCAAGAAAAACAAAGGACACCAGAGATTGGCTAAATTTCAGAAAAGCAAGGAATTCATGTACAAAAAAAATAAGAACTGCCAAAACTGCCTATTATACAGCTGAATTGGATGCCTCCTACAATAACCATCCAGACTCTGGGGTACAATAAAAGACTTGGGCCAAAATTTACTCCTGCCTTAACCGCCAAACTGCTACTAAATGATACAGAAATTACAGGTAAACAAGAAATCTTAAATACCTTCAATGTTCACTTCACCACAGCTGGCCTAGCATTTGACTCATCACCTGCAAATATCCTGAGATCTTCCTTGAACCTGCAAACTACTGTGGGACAAATGGCCACTTCAACTTTTTCCTTCATCCCAATATCCATGAAAGAAGTGGAAGATCTCCTCTCTAATTTAGACACTACTAAGAGTGCAGGTGCAGACTCCCTGGATCCCTATTTCCTGAAAATTGCTTCACATGTCTTATCTGCCCCCCTCACTCATCTCTTCAATCTCTCCCTAACTACTGGATCCATTCCCTCTACTTGGAAAACAGCTCAAGTAGTTCCATTACTCAAATCTGGTGATACTAGGGATCTCAACAATTACAGGCCTATCTCCATCCTACCAGTACTATCCAAGATGCTCAAAAACTAGTAAACTCTCAATTAAGGGACTATCTGGATAACAACAACCTTCTAAATTCTGCACAATCTGGATTCAGATCAAAGCATAGCACCATTACTGCCTTAGCCAAGGTAACTAACGATTGGCAGACTGCCTTGGATAAGAAAAATTGTACCTGTGCTGTGTTCCTGGATTTGAGTAAAGCCTTTGACACAGTGGATCATGACTTATTAATCACCTCCCTTAACTCACTAGGCCTGGATTCCCTATCACTCAACTGGTTTAAGGATTACCTTTCAGATAGGTCACAACTGGTTAAAAATGGAATTACCTATCCACCTCAAAACCACTGCTAAGGGTGTACCACAAGGCTCTATTCTTGGCCCTATCCTCTTTGTCATTTATATAAACAATATTGATGCCAACCTCACTCAATCTAACATTCATCTGTTTGCTGATGATACTGTATTATATGTCAGCAATCCCTCACCTTCTAAAGCCTGTGAACTGTTACAATCCGAATTCTCCATTCTGCAGCACAATCTACTTGACAAAAAACTACTTCTAAATGCCAAAAAAACAAAAGCTATGTTCTTTGCCACAAAGAGTTGCTCTACCACTACCCCAACATCCACCACCCTACAATTATCCACCTTACTTGGAGAGAAACTGGAATTTGTTAATAACTTCAAATACCTTGGAGTCTGGATAGATAACAGGCTTGACTATTCTGTCCATATTGAAGAGCTACTTAAAAGCTAAGACAGAGGCCTGGACTATTTTTAGAATAAAACATTACCTAAACAGTGATTCCAAAAAAGGTTAATTCAGGCCTCATTCCTATCCTCATTGACTATGCTGATTTTCTCTACTGCCATTGTTCCGTCATCTCTTACATAAACTGGACACCCTGTATCACAGGTCCATAAGATTTATTACTGACCTTCCCTCCAGCACCCATCATTGCTCCCTTTATATGGCAGTCAACTGGACATCATTACAACACAGAAGAAATAGGAATGCTGCTATCTGGATATTCAAAGCGTTAACAGGCAAACTACCTACATCACTGATTGCTTTACCCAAATTACAACTAGGCCTTACACCTTAAGGATCAGTAAACTCATCATATTAAAAGGTCCCCAATGCCTGCACCCGGTTTGGGAGGGCTGCTTTCAGCTATACCTTAGCAGTTGCATGGAACTCTCTCCAAAAATCCATGAAGCTAGATAGCCTACTACCTCTGGCATCTTTCAAAGATTGTTCTCCGCCCTTTTCCAGAGCTCTGCAATTGCTTTTATACAGCCTAATCCCTACCCTACCTGCCACCTTCCTTTTTCCACCCATTATATTAATTCAATTTCTATCTTCCAAATCACCTATTATATTATCATAAAAACTAGTTAGACCCTATAATCTATATTTTATGCCTGCGATTCCCTTTGTCCCCTTTTTTCTTACAGGCTAAATGGTTCTACTGTTCCTTGTATATATGTAAATTGTTGTATATAACCATTTCATATCATTGTATTGCTGTTTATGCTATTCTTGTCTATGTAATAATACTTGTATCCTCATTTGTATGACCACTCAGGTCCATCTTGTAAATGAGCTTTGCTCCATGATGTTCGCCTGAATAAAGATTTTGATTGATTGATAAAATGCAGAAGCTGCTTTTTATCAGGGACTAAAGGATAGAAATAAAACTACAGGAAAAGGAATTTGAGATGCCACAATAAGCAGACCAAATTGGAAAACTTTACAAAAAAAAAAAGAGCGTTTTTTTTTTTTTTTTTTAACCCGGAGAGCCAGGAAATGATGGAATGCACATAGAAAGACAGTAGAACCATAAACAGCAGCAACATTCAAATCGGAACTGGATACATTTTTACAAGTACAATCAAGGGAAAAATGGCCCAACTTAGGCAGGAGACAGACTTGACGGGCAGCAAGCCGCCTTCTGTCTTAATAGCTAGTACCAAGTATACAGCACGCGCCTCCCCAATGTGTTAAGTAAGAGACTAGGCGGTTAGTTTAAGAGGCTATGTAGCTTTGGAAAACATGGGTCAGAAGAGACAATCACCCTATACAGGGATCAAACACTTGTCACATAAGAAGCAGTTGGCCATCATTTTAACAGCTGAAAAAGATTTGTAAGTCAAGAAGCATAACATACCACCCTCAACCAGCCAGTCTACCTACCCTCAACCACATCCATCAACCTCGACCACACACCATTACCTGCATACACTGGAACAGAAGTGTCATGATGTTGCTTCTTGCCACCAGCTGCTCCACGTGAGCTCCCAGACCTTCCGCCAAGCCACTTAGTAAATCCAGCGCCACAATCATGAAATCCTTATCAGGCGACTCGTACTGGTCTGGGTGCTGGCTATACATCTAAACCAAAGATTAACAAATCATGAATCAACAAAAATGAAATACAGAAATACCTTTTAGAAGCTATTCAAAGGGAAATGGTAACCCCCCCGCCCTAAATGTATAGAACAGCAACTGCACACACAAGCTCAGATTACAAGTTTCAACAGAAGTTTCAGGATTCGAATGTCTATACTGTAACTCATCATTGCTACGATGTGTGCTTATTCAAGGGTCTCCTCCCACTCACTGGGTGTAGATGGATGTCAGGGTGCAATAAGCATGTTCTTCAGATAGGGCTAGTGTATGGTGCTCTGCAGCACCCCCTGTAAAACGTTAAGCAGGAGACCACCACCCCTCCCAGCCAACGTCAGGTGCTACAGCATGCTACGTGCATGGGACAGAAGAGTAGCTTACCTGTAAATGTAGTTCTAGGAGTGGTAATACGGTGTACATAAACACTCTGGAAGTTCCATTGGAATGTGCTGATGGCCAAAACATCTTTAAGCTCCTCCCACCACTTGGGCTGCGTATCTCCCAACTCCGCCCCATCATGTCCACTTTTATATGCTGGAAACAAGATCAGCTGCCACTTGCCAGGGGATGCTGGCTGGGTTGTGTAGACTAACTACAGTTACAGGTTCAGGAAAGTACAGTTACGCAAGAACTTACCATAACAGTAGATCTTCGAGAGGAGCTCTTGCAGCAGGCTATAACCATTAGGACCAATGCTGCAGGCATTAGGACCCACCGGAAAACTTCTCACCCAGCAGGGACACCCCCCCCCCCGGTACAGAAGAGGGTGGACCCAGCTTCACCCCAGTTCCCTGCAAATGGGCCCTGACGAGAGGAGGCGAAGCCTGAAGATGATGATCTGTACACCTAATTCGGGGGATGGAGGGCTGGAAAGCAGCGCCTGCTGAAAGAGCTCCTCTCTAAGATCTACTGTTACGGTAAGTTCTTACACAACTGTACTATCTTACTTCGAGTAGGAACTCTTGCAGCAGGCTATAACCTTTAGGGCTGAATCCCAAGCAGTCCCGCGCCAAGGAGGTGCCCAACTCCGGGAGGTGGAATATGATATATTTCTGGAACAGCAAAGTACAGTTATATAAGAACTTACCATAACAGTAGATCTTCGAGAGGAGCTCTTGCAGCAGGCTATAACCTTCAGTACTATGCCGGAGGCACTAGGACCATCCGGAAAACTTCTCAGCCAGCAGTATACAGCAGGGACCTCCCCCGACGTCGGCACTGGTATAAAAGGGGGCAAACCCAGCTCCACCTCAGTTGTCCCGCCAAGGCCTGCAACAAGCCCTGACAAGAGAAGGAGACGATGCGACTATAGGAGATGTAAATGAAGATGGATCTGCACACCTCAAGGGGGAAGGCGGGAGGGAAATAGGCGCCTGCAAGAGCTCCTCCGAAGATCTACTGTTCCGATAAGTTCTTACGCAACTGTACTATCTGACTTCGAGTGGGAGCTCTTGCAACAGGCTATAACCTTCAGGACTGAATACCAAGCAGTCCACGCCAAAGAGATAGACGACCTCGAGAGGTGGAATATGCCGACTCCAGAGGCCTCAGGACAGAAGTCCTTGAAAAACAGCCAAGCCGAAGCTAGCTTGACGTCTTGAAACGATAACCAAGCTGTAATGCTTGACAAAGGTATGCACAGAGTTCCAGATAGCGGCTGCCCATATGTCCCTGACAGAGACATTTCTCAGGGCGGCGAATGAAGCAGACGACACTCTGGTGGAGTGACCCCTAACCGGGCCCGGTAGGGGCTTATTGCATTTCTCATAGCAGAAGGAAACTCAGTGGACTATCCACTTTGATATCGTCTGCTTGGTCACTGGTTTACCCAAGCATTGTGGCGCAAAGGCCACAAAAAGTTGCTCCGATTGACGGTGCGCATACGTCCACTTAAGGTAATACCTCAAAGTCCTGTGGACATCCAGTATGTGAAGGAGAGCTTCCCGTCTATTGGATGGGGAAGGAAAATAAACTGGAAGGTCAACCAACTGGTTGAGGGTCTACTCAGAGACCACTTTCGGAAGAAACTTAGGATTTGTTCCAAGGGAAACCCTTTCCCTGTGGAAAATCAAATACGGCTCTTTATACAGAGCCTGAAGCTCAGAAACTCTTCGAGCCGAAGTAATAACAACCAAAAAACAAACCTTCCAAGAAAGGTAACGTAGCTCACAATCTGCTTCCGGTTTAAAGGGAGGGAGGGTGAACTTCTCCAACACATAAAAGATCCCAGGGTGGGATAATATCCCGAATGGGAGGTCTCATATGCAAAATTCCTCTTAAAAAGGTGCGGGCAACATCCAATTGTGCCAACGCCCTACCTCCAATGAGAGCATAATAGGCGGAGACAGCCCACATATGCACCTTGATAGAGAAGTAACTCCGGCCATTTTGATACAAGGAGAGGACACACTGCAACGCTGAGTTCACTGGCAAAGTGATGGGGTCCAAATGCTGTGATGAGGCCCATAGATAAAAACGTTTCCACTTCATGGCGTGGGCAGGTGGAGGGCTTTCTCGCCGAAACTAGGACTGCCGCCACTTCCGGGGAAACCCTGTATCTGTGTTGTGCTGCGTCTGAAGGAGCCAAGCATTAAGGTGTAAGGACCGAGGGTCCGGATGGACCAGCGACCCCTGTTCCTGGGACAGCAACTGCGAGCATATGGGCAGTGGAACTGGAGGCTCCATGGATAACTGCTGCAGGAGTGGGAACCAAATCTGCCGAGGCCATCTGGGGGCTACGAGAATCATTCAGGCCCCTTCCGCCTGTAACTTCAGTAGGAGACTGAATGAGAGGGAAGGGTGGGAAGGCATAGAGAAACCTCCCACCCAGCGAAGGGATAACACGTCTGGACAGAAAACTCCAGGCGCGTGCTCTTGCGAGCTTAAACATCATAGTTTCCATGCTACGTAGACGCAGAAAGAGGTCCGCCTGGATGACCCCACTTGTCAAAGAGCTGATCTGCCACGGACTATAGCAGCTCCCACTCGTATGCTCTGGATTGAGACCTGCTTAGGCTGTCGGTCAGATCATTGAGGATGCCTGGAACGTGCACTGCGGACAGCAGAATGCGCCGCTCCAGCGCCCAGTACCAGACTCTAATCGTCTCCCTGCAAAGAGGATATGAATGAGTACCCCCTTGCTTGTTGATGTAGAAGACGACCGCCATATTGTCTGTCTGAACCAGAAGAGAGCCTGGCACCAGGTCCTCTTGAAAGGCCTGTAAGGCACACAGAACTGCTCTCATCTCCAGTACACTGATGTGAAGGGATCGCTCCTCGGGTGACCAAACCCCTTGCGTTTGATAAGCACCCAGGCGCGCCCCCCACCCCAGGTCTGATGCATCTGTCGTAAGAGTCTGACCTGGTGGCTCTGGACGAAAGCTGACCCCTTTCTCCAAGTTCTGGGGGTCCATCCACGAAAGCAAAGTTCTCCTGACTGGCTTGGTGATCCTGACCTAAAGTCTAGATCGTCATAGCCTTGGTCCCACTGTACCCTGAGCATCCACTGTGGGATCCGCATGTGGAGGAGTGCCAAGGGAGTGACTGGAATGGCCACCACCATCTGCCCCAATAGCCTGAGGAAGTTCCGTGCTGGAACTTGAGGAGTTATTGAGATCCCTTTAGCACTCTTTCGCAGGCTGTCGCCCCTGTCCTGGTGGAGGAAGGCCATGCCCTGGATGGAATCCAGTACTGCTCCAATGAAAACGAGCTTTTGACTGGGCTCTGGGGACGATTTCTGCAAATTCAGGGTGATCCACAGCTCTCAGAATAGAGTATAGGTGTCTCCGAGGTCGTGAAGTAGGCCTGCCCTTGACGGGGCTGTAAGTAGCAAATCGTCTAGGTATGGGAAAACGTAGTGTCCCGTGTGCCTTAGAGCCGCAGCCACTACTGCCAAGCATTTTTGTAAAGACTCGCGGAGCGGAAGAGAGGCCGAACGGAAGAACTCTGAACTGGTAGTGCTCCCTTTGGAAGTGGAACCTCAGAAATTTTCTGTGGGGAGGGAAGACCCCAATATGCATATATGCATCTTGCATGTCTAGGGAGCAGAGCCAGTCCCCTTGGTGTAGCAGAGGAAGAAGACCCAGGAGGGTCACCATCCTGAACCTTCTGTACTCTATATAGAGATTTAGAGAGCTGAGGTCCAGAATGGGACGAAGATCCTGTGTCTTTTTTTGGGACCAGGAAGAAATGGGAGTAAAACCCCTTTCCCCGCTGATGCCAGGGGACTACCTCTATTGCCCTTTTCTGCAAGAGGGCCTGAATCTCTCCTTCTATTAGTGGGATGTGAGAAGGAGGATAACAGGAGCACTATGGTGGAGTATTTGGGGGAAACTCAGTGAACTCCAGCGTGTGTCCTCTCCTGATGATATCTAGAACCCACTGGTCCGCAGTAATCTACTTCCACTCTTCGAGATGAAGGGAGAAGCGGTCCCCAACCATCTCCCCTAGGTCTTCCTGTGGAGGGGGGGGGGCGCGGAAGGGAGTCATAGGGCTGAGCCGGGTGTAGGCAGAGAGGCCTGGGAGAACTGGGCCGACGAGTAGGAGCTCCTCCAGGTTGCTGGTTATCGATCTGCTACGGAAGCTGCCTCTCTGCCCCTGCTGGTTACCACGGGCATGACCTTGGCCACCTGAGGGCTGAAATGGCCGCTTGCGTTGCCTTCGCTGGTCGTCGCAGTACATCTGGCGGACCGACCAGACAGACTTGCCAGACTCCTGGAGACGAGAAATCAAAGCTTCCATCTCCTGCCCAAAAGGCAAGGTACCTTGGAAGGGTAAGTCCTTGATACTGGCCTGCAGATCCCGGTGAAAGCCCGAGACTCTCAACCAGGCGTGGCGCCGTAGGCACACCCCGGAAGCGGCTGCCCTGGCTGCATTATCTGCGGTGTCATACGAGGCTCTTAGGAAATGGGAGCCTGCGTCTGAGCCCGATTTTAAAATGTCCAGAAGCTCTGTCTTCTGATCAGAGTCTGGAATGGCCTTCAAAGGCTCTTGTCCTCAATTCCCATAGCGCATTCTGGTATTGGACCATATGCGTCAAAAAATTGAGGGACTGTATGGAACAGGTGGAGGCAGAATAAACCTTCTTGCCCACCTGGTCCAAATAGCGAGACTCCGGGTTGGGAGGCTGTGAGCTAAGGTGCTTCGGCTGTCTGGATCTATCATGGGCAGCCGTGATCACCGAGGAGTCGCCTGAGGGTGATCAGCTAGCAAAGATTATGCCCTCGGGACCTTGAACAGTCTATCCGACTTCTTCGGAACAGCCGGGACTGAAGTTGGATGCTTCCAGGTAGTCCAGGTAAGGTCCTGGAAAGTATCCACCAAAGGAGGGATCACCAGTGGTTTTGGCTCCTTCTGCCTCAAGTACTTCGCTAGTCTCTGGCATTCCGGATCCAGGTCCTCAGTCTCCCACTCGGAGGCCTGGATAGGTCTCAAGACATCCATGAAGGTTGGATCGTCTGGAGGCGAGCGAGGCTGGTCCTTCTCTCCCAGGGACCGCTGCAAGCTGAGAGAGGAAAATGACGCAGAAGAGGATGAGGGAGATAGACTGTAAGATCTCGAATAGTCTGACCTCTCCTTGTGACCAGACTCCCACTGTCGTTGGTAACTGGGGGCGGGAACGAGCCCTAGAAGAAGTGTAGGCGGTCGCTCCGAAGACTTCCGTGGGGAAGGCTCACCTCCCAGCTGTGGTTTGCCCGCCAGGTCCGGTGTCTGGGCCGGTGACGGGGTGGGGTCCGCTTCTGGACCTGCCCCCACCAAAAGGAGAATAGCTCCTGCAGTTCATCCTTCGAAGAGAGTTCTGCCGCACGGCCCAGAAAGGGAGTATCCAGGATGTCAGCCCACGAAGGAGAGCCCTCCTGGAGGCCCAGGGGGAAGGAGGACTTGGGAGACAGGGACGCTGGCTCTTCCACGGCCGACCCTTTGCCCCGTGGACTGGCGTTGGTGGTGGTACTGACGACAGGGTGCCGCCAGGGGGCGCCGGAGAGTCCTTGAGCTCCGGAGGCGTGCCTTCAGCAGGCGGCTCTGGTGCCTTGGGAGGTGAGGCCGCAGCTTTCACCTCCAAGGAGCAAAGTGGTAACCTTAGCCAGGGTTACCTTGGGCTTGGCCGGCTTCTCCCCAGAAGGGCTGGCCTTGACCTGAGAAGACTTCAGACGCTCTCCTGATCCCGAAGGGCAGGCCTTCTTAGGAGAGGGCTGCGAGCGAGACTGGTGCCGGGACCGACTACAGTCTTTACCGTGATGCTTCTCCTTGCGTTTCCCCTTGGAGGAGTGCAGATCCATCTGCTCCAGAAGGAAAGCCTTCAAGGCCTTGAGACTGATGCGGTTCTGGCTAGTAAAAGCCTGGCAGGCGGAGCAGGCCGCTGTGTCGTGGTCCGGCCCGAGGCAGAATACGCAGTGTCGACGGCCGTCCTTGGCCGGGATCTGCCTCCCACACTCGCACTTATTTTGGTGATGTTCCAGCGAGGCCGACGGGGAAAACGGTAAAAAAGCGGGTTCGAAGGAAATTCTTGCTGTTTCCTGGCAGACTGAAGATCTCTTCACCTGCGGGACGCGGCGGGAAAAGAACTGAGGTGGAGCTGGGTCCACCCCCTTTTGTACCAGGGCCGGCGCCAGGAGTGGTCCATGCTGTATACTGCTGGCTGAGAAGTTTTCCGGATGGTCCTAGTGCCTGCAGCATAGTCCTGAAGGTTATAGCCTGCTGCAAGAGTTCCCACTCGAATAAGATCTCAAGACAAAAGACCCTGAAGGACTGCCAGACAGAAGCCAGCACGGCGTCTGGATGCAATATCCAGGCTATAGTGCTTCACGAAGGTGTGCACAGAGTTCCACGTAGCAGCCGCATACATGTCCCTAATGGAGACATTCCGCAGGGCAGCAAAGGAAGCAGAGACTCTTCTGGTGGAGGATCCCTGACTGGTCCTGGAAGGGGTTTATTGCGCTTCTCATAGCAAAATACAATGCAGTTGAAAAGCCACTTGGAAATCATCTGCTTGGACACCGGTTTACCAAAGTGCTGTGGCACGAAGGCCAAAGACAGTTGCTCTGATTTACGGTGTGCAGCTGTGCGCTTAAGGTAGTACCTCAGCGCACTGTGAATGTCCAGAGTGTGAAGGACAGCTTCTACTCTTTTCAAGGGAGAAGAAAAATAAACTGGAATGTCAACCGACTGGTTGAGGGTCAATTCTGAGACCACTTTAGGAAAGTACAGTTACGCAAGAACTTACCGTAACAGTAGATCGAGAACAGCTCTTGCAGCAGGTTACACCATTAGGACTGAAGCCGGCAGGCGTCAGGACCCCACGGAAAAATTCTAGCTAGCTATCTTCAGCGGGGACCGCCCCAGACGTCGATCCCGCCTCCGACGTCAGACGTAGTACATAAGTGGGCGGTCCCGCCCGATTCCCTAGTTCTCCCGCCGGAGACTTCCGGCCGCAGGCTGACATCGAAATGGGAGAACGAGGATCCACCGACAGAAGTCAAAGGGAAAAACCCTGATAGTAAAGGCGTAAAGCCATGCCTCCTCCAAGGAGGAAGGTGGGCGGGAAGGTACCTGCTGCAAGAGCTGTTCTCGAAGATCTACTGTTACGGTAAGTTCTTACGTAACTGTACTATCTTACTTCGAGACACAGCTCTTGCAGCAGGTTACACCATTAGGACTGATTCCCAAGCAGTAACACTGCCAACATTCTGGGAGGAGGAAACTACGAAAAACATTCCAGGTCCTGAATCTAGGACATGAGACCCTGTAGCACCACCAGGCCGGAGCCGGCTCTTCGCCAAGAGGTGATGTCCAGGCTATAATGCCTGATAAAAGTATGCACAGTGCTCCAAGTGGCTGCAGCACATATGGCAGAAGTGGAGACGTTTCGGAGTGCTGCAAAGGAGGTGGCCACACCCCTAGTAGAATGACCCCGGACTGTACCCGGGAGGGGCTTTTGTTTGATATCATAACAGAATGAAATACACTGGACAAGCCAGCGAGACAGGGACTGTTTGGCCCATCATCCGTTCAGAAAAGGAAACGAAAAGTTGCTCTGAACTACGATGTAGTTTAGTTCTGTTGAGGCAATACCTCAAGCTGTGGTGAACATTCAGGGTGTGGAGCAGTGCCTCTCCTCTATTAGAGTAATTTGGGAAGTAGACCGGCAGGTCAATATCCAGATTGAGAGTGAGTGTGGAGACCACCTTAGGAAAAAATTTTGGATTCGTCCTCAGGGATACCCTGTCCTGGTGGAAAACTAAATAAGGCTCTTTGCACATGAGAGCGTGAAGCTCAGAAACTCTTCTCGCTGAAGTAACAGCAACCAAAAACAGCGCTTCCACGACAGAAAACGCAGCTCGCAATCCGCGTTCAAGGGGCGTGAGTTGTTCCAGGACAAAGAGCAAATCCTATGGAGGCACTGGGTCCTTAATGGGTGGCCTAAGGTGTAACACCCTCTCAAAAATGCCCGAGGCGCCTAATTGTGCCACTGTGCGATGTCCCACCGAAGGTGGTAGGCAGAGATGGCACAGAGGTGCACTATGATAGAGGAGTAAACTGAACCCGAGCGGAAAAGGGAGAGCAGGTGGTCAACACCACTCCCACGGGCAACCTAAAGGGAAAAATGGCGTGCTTTCGTGACCATAAACAAAAGCGCGCATTTTATGGCGTCGCGTAGCATCGATTGCCAGCTTTCTGGCTGCAGAAAGAACTTCTGCAACCTCTTGCGAGACCCCGTGACGCAATATGGCTATGTCTCTAGGAGCCATGCATGCAGATTCAGTGAGCGTAAGTCCGGGTGGACCAGTGAACCTTCCTCCTGAGACAAGAGATGGGAGCTGAATGGCAACGGGAGCGGAGGTTCCCGGGATAGCTGAATTAGCAAGGGGAACCAGATCTGTCCGGGCCAGAAAGGGGCCACCAGGATCACTGTTGCATGCTCCCTGCGCAGTTTGAGAACTCTCTGGATCAACGGGAAGGGAGGGAAAGCGTACAGGAATCTGTCCGCCCAGGAGGGACACAACGCGTCTCGCCAGAAAACACCAGGCCCTGGATCTAGCGAGCAAAAATTGGGCAGTTTTGCGTTGGATGGGGATGCGAACAAGTCCAACTCTAGAGTTCCTCATCGAAGAAACAGATCCTCTGCTACCTCTTGAAGAAGTTCCCACTCGTGGACTCTGGCCTGGGAGCGACTCAGGCCGTCTGCAATTGTGTTGTCCACCCCGGGAACATGTACAGTGATCAGCTTCGCGCCGTGTCGGATTACCCAATCCCACACCCTCATGGCCTCCCTGCAAAGCGGTAAGAGTGTGCGCCTCCCTGTTTGTTGAGGTAATACATCACCGCCGAGTTGTCTGTCTGAAACAGGAGAGTACTCGGCGGGATTTCTGACTGAAGGGCCTGCAGGGCATAAAGGACCGCCCTCATCTCTAGGACATTGATATGGAGATGAGCTCCAGGGGGTCCACGTACCTGGGACTTCACCCGTCCAGGTGTGCTCCCCACCCTAGACCTGGGCGTCTGTGGTGGGGATTACCTCCGGGGGCCAGGCGCGGCAGGCCCGTGGAGGAGCGACCCTGGGTCTAGCTACCACTGCCAGTCTCGAATCACGGCGTTCGTGATTCTGACCGGATGCTGCATGTGGTCTTGCCTTTGATCCCACTGCACCTTGAGCATCCACTGAGTTACCAGCATGCGGAGCCTTGCGAAAGGGACGGTAGGAATGGCCGCAGTCATGTGTCCGAGCAAGCGAAGGACCGACCTGGCAGGGACAGTCTTGTTAGACGATAACTCCCTGATGAGGGATCTGATGCGCTCCGCTCTGTCGTCTGGAAGAAAAGCTCTTCCCTGAAAGGTGTCCAGTACTGCGCCTATAAATTGCAGCTTCTGTGACGGTACCAGGAGAGAGTTCTCGTGGTTGATTAGGATGCCCAGAGATCGGAACAAGTCCTGGGTGCTCTGGATCGCACGTAACAACGCCTCTCTGGAGGCGGCCATGAGAAGCCAATCGTCCAGGTACGGGAACACATAATGGCCCTGTCTCCTTAGAGACGCTGCCACGACTGCCATGCATTTGGTAAAGACCCTGGGTGCGGATGACAGTCCGAATGGAAGGGCTCGGAACTGAAGGTGGTGGTCGAGAAACTCAAAGCGCAGGAACCTCTTGTGCACCTGAGCTATAGGGATGTGCAGGTATGCGTCCTGCATGTCTAGAGACGCTAAGAAGGCGTCTTGCTTCAGCATGGGAATGAGACCCGGAAGAGTCACCATGCGGAATCTCTTGTATCGACTGACACGTTGAGGTCGCTGAGGTCCAGAATCGGATGGAGGTCCCCTGTTTTCTTTGGAACCAGGAAGAAGTGGGAATAGTATCCTTGTCCTCTCTGGTTCTCCGGGACGTACTCTATCGCTCCCTTTTGCAAGAGCGCGAGTACTTCTTGCCAGATCAGAGACTTGTGCTAACCCGGATACCGGGAGAGCAAAGGAGGCCTCGAGGGTGGCTTTTCTACGAATTCTATAAAGTGGCCTCTTCCGACCAACTGAAGAACCCACCTGTCGGTGGTTATAGCCTCCATCCCGCAGGAAGTTCGCAATGCAACTCCCGACCATGATTTCCCGTTGATCCTGAGGGGCGGGGCGGAAAGAGTCAGGCTGTGGCGCTGAGGGTCCGCTGGCTGGACCGGCTTGGAAATACGCTGGCCCGGCCTGCGGGTTGTTTCCCCTTGGCTCTGCGACAGCTGGAGCCCCTCTGTTGTGGAGCGGGGTGGGACTGTTGCCTCTGCGTCCATCCACGAAATCGGCGTTGGTTCCTGCGAAAGGAACTAAGCTTGGGTCGGTACATGGCCTGAACCGACCTCACCGCCTTCCCGGCCTCTTGGAGTTTGGTAATCTTCTCTGAGGGCTTACCAAACAAGACTTCTCCCTCGAATGGGGCGTCCATGATATTCTTCTGGACATCCGGGGTAAAACCGGAGACGCGCAACCAAGAGTGTCTCCGGATGCATACCCCTGAAGCTGCTGCTCGGGCCGAGGAGTCCGCGGAGTCATACGCAGCTCGTAGCACTTGGGTTCCCACGTCCGAACCCGTACGAAGGAGCTGAAGCATCTCCTCCTTCTGCTCACCTTCCGGCAGTTTTCAGCCGCATCCAGACCCTGTTCCCACAAGGAATTTTGGAACTGCACCATGTGGGTCAAGTAATTCAGGGATCTGATGGCGCAGGTAACGGAAGCATACGTGCGCCTACCCATAGCGTCCAGCTATTTGGACTCTGGGTCCGGTGGCAGGGTGCTCAGATGTTGCGGTCTCTGGGACCGGCCATGTGAGACTGTTATGACCAGAGAGTTGGCCTGAGGCTGCTGAGTCAAGTACTGGTCTTCCCTGGGAGCCTTGTACAAGCGATCAGCTTTCTTCGGCATCGCCGGGAGCAAATGTGGACACTTCCACGCTGCCTTGGTGACGTCCACGAAAGTGTCTACCAAGGGTGGCACCACCACAGGCTTGGGGTCCTTCTGCCGAAGATACTTTGCAAGGCGTAGCCTTTCCGGGTCTAGCTCTTCCGCATCCCATCCCATGTTCTCTTGGATGTGTCTCATAATATCCGAGAACGAAGGGTCATCCGGAGGAGACTTTGGCATCTCGCGTGGATCCAGAGAAGGGATGGACAGGGGAGATGGGGATCTGGATGTTGAGAACTCTGATCCCGTGTCCTCTGTCGAAGGCGATCGTTGGCGTCTTCTGGGTCTCTTAGGGCTGGGTGACCTGGAAGAGGATTTGGACGGAGGTCTCCGTTTGTCTGGTCTCTCCCTTGGAGGTGTTCTGTGCTCCCGGGGAGCAGGTAATCGGACTGCCGACCCCGATGGGGAGGGGGGCGCAGGAACCGGAGGAGTAATCGGTGTAGGAGGAAGAGGAGGTGGAGTGGGAACCATGTCCTTCTTTATGGTGTCCCACCAGTAAGTGAACAGCTCCTTCACTTCTACCATGGAAAGGCCAAACGACAGTCCGGGCGCCAGTGGACGGTCATCTGGTCCCGGCGTCGGCTCCACAGAGGGCTCGGGTAATGGCGAGGGTTCCCTGGGCGTCTTGACAGGACCAGGGTCGCCCGTATGGTCCTCGGGCTGAGTTAATTCCTCCTCGGTTATGGTCTCCTGACCGGCGTCGTCGGGCGTGGTTCTCTTCTCAATAGGAGCGGCGCCAGTCCTCACCGGGCGTCCGATGAGGTGTTGGCCTGGCTGAGACGGCTCGCCTGGCCGACCTGTGGCGAGAGAGGACGACGACGGGCGAACGCCGGGTCCTGTGGTCTCTTCAGAGCTAAGCTCAAGGTCTTGCGAGGAGGCAAGGAAGCCGACCTGACGCCGGGTTCAGAAAGGCGGAACCCGACTTATGGTGATGGTGGCGATCCCCAGACTTGACCAAGGCCCTGGAGGACGAGGAAGGTCTGGCAGTCTTGGCCTGAGAAGAGGAAGACTTCTTAACTGCAGCAGGGGGAGGCTGAGAGCTGGCCCGGGAGGGGAAGCGGTCAGACCTGGAACCGGAGCTGCGTGAGTCTGAGGCCCTAGACGGGGACCTGGAAGGGGCCTTCTCCCTTCGTTTTTCAGCGTGCTTGTGGGCCTTTTTTGAAGAGTCCCCCTTGGAAGACATGGTCTTAAGCTTTTCTTCCAGCAAAAAAGCCTGAAGGGCCTTCTGGCGACGGATCCGGGTTCTGCTATTAAACCCCTGGCAAAAGGAGCAGGCCCGGGTGTCGTGGTCTGGGCCTAGGCACCGGACGCAGGCCGCGTGAGGGTCTTTGAAGGGGATCTGTTTCCCACAAGCACACTTGGAGGAGTGACCAGAGGTCAGAGAGGACATCAGAGGAAAAACTTGCTTGAAGAAATTCGAATTTCCCGTAGGAAAGAACTTAACCACGCGTCGCGCGCTAGAGCTGAACCGAAGGGTCGAGACATGCAAGTCGACGGCGGGAAAGAAATGGGGAATTTGGCGGGACCGCCCCCTTATGTACTACGTCTGACGTCGGAGGCGGGACTGACATCGGGGGCGGTCCTCGCTGAAGATAGCTAGCTAGAATTTTTCTGTGGGGTCCCGACGCCTGCCGGCTTCAGTCCTAATGGTGTAACCTGCAGCAAGAGCTTGTCTCGAAGTAAGATCTTAGGATTCGTTCTGAGGGAAACCCTTTCCCTGTGGAAAATTAAACACAGCTCTTTACACATCAGAGCCTGGAGCTCGGAAACTGAGCTGAAGTAACAGCAACTGAAAAAACAAACCTTCCAGGAAAGATAACGCAGCTCACAGTCGGCTGAGGGTTTGAAAGGTGGGAGAGTAAGCTTCTCCAAAACAAAGAGGTCCCAGAGGGAGAAAGGATCCCTAATGGGAGGCCTCATGTGTAAAATCCCCCTTAAAAAGGTGCGGGCCACATCCAATTGGGCTAAGGTTTTGTCCCTCAAAAGGGTGTGATGTGCAGAAATTACCCACATGTGCACCTTTATGGAGGAGTAGTTCAAGCCTTGTTGGTATAAGGAGGAGATACTGCAATGCTGAGTTCACCGGACAGGTAAGGGGGTCCAGATGAGTGAGACGACGCCCATAAGCAGAAACGCTTCCTCCTCATAGCGCAAGTGGAGCAAGTAGAGGGCTTCCTCGCCGATACAAGGATGTCCGCCACCTCTTGGGAGACCCCGGACCTGGACTTTGCTACATCCAAAGGAGCCAAGCATGAAGGTGCAAATACCGGAGATCGGGATGAACCAGCGAGCCCTGATCCTGGGACAGCAACTGCAAGCATATTGGCAGTGGGATTGGAGGTTCCGTGGACAACCGCTGAAATAGTGGGAACCAAATCTGCTGAGGCCATAGAGGGGCGATTAGAATTATCCAAGCCCCTTTGGACTGTAGCTTCAAGAGAACTCTCTGAACAAGAGGAAAGATGTAAAGAAACCTCCCTGCCCAACAAAGGGACAACGCGTCTGGCCAGAAAACACCAGGGGCGGGCTCTCAGGAGCAGAAAATTGGCGGTCTGGTGTAGTGTGGTGACGCAAAGAGGTACAGCGCTGGACGACTCCATGTGTCGAAGAGCTGATCCGCTACTGATTGCAGTAGCTCCCACTGGTGCACCTTGGACTGAGACCTGCTTAGGCTGTCTGCCAAGTCGTTTAGGACGCCTGGAACGTGCACTGCGGACAGAAAGATGGGCCGCTCCAGCACCCAGTACAAGACTCATCGCCTCCCTGAACAGGGGGAAGGAGTGAGCGCCCCCTGTGTGATGGAATCATTTCTGAAGGAAAGAACTGTCGAGTACCTAGAGACCACAGGGGCACAGGACCCAAGGCAGCATGGATTCACAGCAGGAAGGTCATGCCCGACGAATCTAATAGATTTCTTTGACTGGGTGACCAAAGTAGTAGATCAGGGAGGGGCTGTGGACATGGCCTACTAGACTTTAGCAAGGCATTTGACTCAGTCCCACACAAAAGATATACAAGTTAGCCAGCCTGGGAGTGGGTCCCAAGATGATAGCCTGGGTAAAGAACTGGCTGGAGAATAGGACACAGAGGGTAATAGTAAATGGAGTCCACTCTGAAGAAAGGGGGGTTACTAGTGGGGTGCCGCAGGGTTCAGTATTAGGACCGGTCCTCTTCGATGTCTCTGTAGGCGACATTGCAGAGGGACTAGAAGTAAAAGTATGTCTCTCTGCAGATGACAAAGATCTGCAACAGAGTTGATGCACAAGGTGGGGTGGAAAGGATGAGAAGGGACTTGACAAGGTTAGAGGAATGGTCAAATGTATGGCAACTTAGATTTAATGCTAAGAAGTGCAAGGTAATGCACCTGGTAAACAAAAACCCAGGGCAAGAGTACACAATGGGGTGAGATACTAACAAAAAAAAAAAAAAAAAAAAAAAAACCACACAGAAAGGGACCTGGGGGTAGTCATATCAGATGACTTAAAGGTGGACAAGCAATGTGAGAGGGCAGTAAGGAGGGCTGGGGATACTGGGATGCATAGGGAGAGGCATCACCAGTAGAACACAGGAAGTTATTATCCCTCTGTACAGACAGCTGGTGAGACCCCATCTGGAGTACTGTGTGCAGTTCTGGAGACCCAATCTCCGCAAGGACATAGACAAGATGGAAGCTGTCCAGAGGAGGGCAACTAAAATGGTGCAGGGTCTGCACCGGAAGACATATGAAGAGAGACTAAAGGAGCTTAATATGTATAGCCTTGAGGAAAGGAGGGAGAGGGGGACATGATAGAAACTTTCAAGTACCTCAAGGGAATCAACAAAGTCCAAGAGGGTAGCATCTTTCAAAAAAAAAGGTGTGCAAGAACAAGGGGGCACAATTTGAAGATGGGGGGCGGCTCAGAGGTAATGCAAGGAAGTATTTTTTCACAGAGAGGGCGTGGATGCATGGAATGGCCTTCCGGAGGAGGATGTGGAGTCAAAAACAGTGGTTGAATTCAAGCATGCATGGGACAGCCATAAGGCAATTCTAAGGGGTGGGGGTAGAAAGAAGTAGGCTGCTGGTTAACTAGGATCTGCAGCTTATCCATTAGGTAGGGAAATGGGCAGACTGGGTGGGCCAAGCGGTCCTTATCTGCCGTCAAATTCTATGTCTATGTTTACCCTTGCTTGTTGATATAGAAGACGACCCCCATGTTGTCCGCCTGAACAACAAGAAAGTCTGGCGTGAGGTCCTTTTGAAAGGCATGTAGCGCATTGAGGACCGCTCGCATTTCCAAGACACTGATGTGGAGGTCGAGGTCCATGGGGGTCCAAATTTCCTGCGTTTGGTGGTCCTCCAGGTGCACCCCCCAACCCAAATCCGAGGCATCCGTTGCTAGAGTCTGATTTGGGGGCTCCGGACAGAAAGGGGTCCAGATTTTCTATATTTAGAGGGTCCAACCACCAAAGAAGTGTCCTCTTTACTGGCTCTGTGATCCTGAACATGTGGTCTAGGTCATCTGAGCATTGATCCCACTGCATCCTGAGCATCCATTGTGGGATTCTCATGTGGAGGTGAGCCAGAGGAGTGACAGAAATGGTCGCCGCCATGTTTCCCCAGAAGTCTGAGGAAGGTACTGGCCTAGACCCAACGGGTTACAAGGACTGGTTCGGCAATCCACCGCAAGTGATCGCCCTCTCTGGGGTAGAAGAGCCATGCCCTGGACGGAATCCAGGACCGCCCCTATGAAGACTAGTCTTTGGCTGGGCTCTGGGGAAGACTCTGGAAGATTCAGGGTGATCCCCAGCTCTTGGAATAGAGTATAGGTGTCTCAGAGAGCGGGAGAGGGGGTTGTAGCCCCCGCCCAGTCACTGAGCAGGCCTGGAGGAGGATCCAGACCATGAACCTTTACGGACTTGGGCCGGGGGCACCAAGTGTGAGCCTACTGCTGCTGCCCTCCTTGAAAGGAGGATTGCTGTGCCGCACAGGAAGAGTGCTGAAAAGGCTTCTGCCGTTTCTTGCCCAAAGAACCTTTAGCAGAATTAGCGTCCAAGGTGGCACTGGACTGCTCAATACACTGAAGGTGACCAGCTATGCCTGAAAATGTCGGTGCCCAGGAAAGGCACCATCAGCCAGTCTGTGCTGAGTATCTGCCGGAAAAGAGAAGAGTCTCAGCCAAGCCCTGCGACGAGAGGCAACTGCGGCTGCCATCGAGCACAAGAATCCCCAGTGTCCATGTCTATCTGAAGCTTCTGTTTGGCAACAGCCCGGCCCTGATCCCAGGCCTACTTGACTGTGGTCTGCATATCTGTGGGGAGGTGTAGGAGGACTTCATTCAAAGACCCCCAGAGGGAATGGGAGAACTGGGCCATGACGACGGCCGAACTTGCCAAGAAAGGCCTAAAGATGAGGCCGCATAGACCTTTCAAGCCGAATGATTCAAGAGTTTGGATTCTTTTTTTGGGAGGTCAGTCAGTGTTGGCAGAGCTGCCAGTACGCCTGAACACAGAGGGGGTCACCAGGCTCTCAGCCGAAGGGTGCTCTGTGAACCCTGCAAGGGACCCCATGGGCACTGCATACTTGTGGGCCATGCGGGCAGATGCAGCTGGACAGGAAGCAGGGCACTGCAAAAGTTCTAAGGCGGGTGGTTCCACCACGATCAGTGGAGAGACCGGATTAGGCAGAAGAGGAGGTTTCGCCGGTGAGGGGGCCGACTTAATCGGCTCAGAAGGATTCCGCTTTGGCCTGGGAGGCAAAAGCCAAGTAATGGCCGGGGTGGAAGTCAGGGTCTGCTTCTGCGTGGACAAAATCAGCTGTTGCCACGAGGTCCTCGCAGTGCCAATAGAGTTTCTGCCGGAGCCTCTCCTCATCCAAGGAGGATCGATGGCGGCGTCTTTTTTTGAGCGTTTGTGGCTCTTCCTCGGCCTGTCGGTCAAGGGGGTCAGAGATCTCGACCTAGATCGGACGGGTCTATTCGGTCGCTCGGGAGACACTGGTGGGACCGGTGATTTCCCCAGGGTCAGGGACCACTCAACTGGATTCCCTGCGGGCTGGGTCTCCTCATCAGGGAAAGAAACGACCAGAGTCCGACAGAGAACCATTGCCCGGAGTCGGCGACAATGGGTTGATTATTTCAACCTCAATCGACACTTCGGTCGACTGGCCAGACGGCAAAGCCGAGAAGCCAGTGGCTGAAGAGGCAATTTCAACCAAAGTCAAGACTGCCAGTTCCTGGGACCAAGATCTCTCCCAATCCCAAGAGTGTCTTCGCCGAGATGAAGACGATCTTGGGTCCCTTTACCGCTTACGGGAAAGAAGTGCGTGCCCGCAGGACCATCTCACTTAGCCGGGAGAGACTGGCACAACTCTCGGAAGGCACCCGAGAAGGTGGAGCCCAGGTTGAATGGAATGAAGACGCTCATGGGGAGGATTCCCCAGCACGAGCCGCTTCCTCCTCGAAGGCCTGCATGCGTTCCCATTTCTGGGCGGATCCCAAGGCCATGGAAACCGCCCACCGAGCCTCCTTTGACTTCATTGGAGGGTTCAGTTTTTCTGGCCTCCCCAACTTCAGGTGTGCCACATTTTCTGGCCGTACGAACACCGGCAAAATCCAGGGGAAGACTTGTTTTCAATAATCGAAGATAAGTAGTCATGATCGCTAATGCATAGGGATGCAAGTTTGTCATGGCAGTCATACACGTCATTGATTCCATGACGATTGATCTTTATTCAGAACTTCCATGACTTTCACTAGTGTCATCAGAATGTAGCAATGACGACAGTGCCACAACATGTACTACGGTTTACTAATAATTTCATGAACAAACAATGAGTCATTAAAACCTCATCCATGGCAAACTTACATCCCTACTAATGCGAACTACCCGAATTTTCGAAATAACTTAAAAATTTTGAAGTCAGGACCTAGAAAATGCGGGCGTACGAAGGAGGAAACCTAAATCTTCCAGTGGAAAGGAAGATCTGGCATCATGGGGCGGAGCTGAGGGTTATGTCACCCAGGTGGGTGGGAGGAGCTAGCTCGAAGACTTCCAGTGACTCTTAAAGGGGAAAGGGACATGTCACTAAGTGTGGATGAACAACATATCCATGATTCTAGAATTGAATTTATGGAGTGACTAAAGAAAACAGTTTATGAACTATATTAACCGGACCACTGCATTTACTCATCAAGGAGTACACTGAATGCTCCATCACGGCTCCCTCCATTCATACTTTATGTGCAAGGGTTATCCAAAATCACTTACCATGGCCTGAGCAAGTGTCTTCTGTACTAGCGTGACGCAGCGCTGATAGACTGGCTCACAGTAGGGTAGGAATCCACTCTGTAGGGCTGTCGCTACTGAGGAAAGACACTGTACAAAACAAATAAGAGATACTCATGCATACCAAGTTAAATCAAACTACCAATAGGACTGAAAAAAAGCACCAAGTGATGTCAGCCTTTACATTTTGTTTTCTTTTTTTTAATGAGCAGGGCATGTAAAAAACAGAATTCACAATGTTGTCCATCTATGCAAGACCTGTGGGCTGGTGATCTGCTTCAGACATGGCTTGTGTTCAGCTCAATATTGGTTTACTCTTACCTTGCATAGTTTAACGTCCGCCATCCCCCCAATCAAGTTTGGGTAATGTCCTTATCCCCCCCCCAATTGAACACAGTGGTGATTCTTTACTTTTACCCAATATGGGTGTTCAGTTGGCAAGTGCCAAACATTTTGGTGCTGGCTTGAGCCAGACCAGGCTTTATCCGCAATCTTCCTGTTTTTCACAGCAGGGGTACTGACATGCATGCCAGGCATCCAACTACTACCCCTTCTCTTTCTGTGCTCCTACCTGATTCCACCAGGTGGCAGAAATGCAACAAGAGCAGTGATCCATCCCCAAGGAAGGACAGCAGTCCCTGTAATGCTCAATCTTTCCTCCCCTACCTAATCCCCACTCATTCACCAATACAGCCACCAGTGTTTCAAGCGGCTACACAACCATTGCGCCAAGACCGTTTTTGAGCTGGTTTTCTAGCCACTAGACAACACTGCCTGCATTTACTGAGAGGGTGACAGTTTTGTCCAGGACACCAAGATGCTCCCAAACTACATTGCTGTGGGATCGTTCAATTTCCATCTGAATAACTATCAGAAATGGCCAGACGGGACGTTTAGGAGTGAAAACCAGACAGGTCACAGGTAGAATACGCTCGACTGGTTATATGGTTGCCTGGCATAAAACACAGAAACAAAGAAGCTGTTGGCGGACAAGGACCACTTGGCCCACCCAGTCAGCCCATTTTTCTCTACCTACAGTATGTCCCTGTAGACCCCATTTGATCTCTGGCTTTTATCCTCCCACCATTTCTTTCCACTAAGATCCTTATATCTCTTGCATTCTTGAACCTTCTCACCGTTTTCACTCCCAGCACTTTACCTAGCAGGCTACTCTATGAATCCCCCACCTTTTCTGTGACTTCTACATCACTCGGACCCTACCCCCGCTTCACATCATGTCCCCTTGTTCTTGTACAGCTTTTCATCTGAAAAATAATTCCTTCCTGTACTTTATTTACCCCTGTAAGGTATTTAAAAGTTTCTATCATATTCCCCTTCTCTCTTCCAGGTGGGCATATCGAGTTCCCTCAGTCTCCCTTCGTACTGTGTTATGCAGACCCCTCACCGTTTTAGCTGCCCTCCTCTTGACCACCCACACTGTCTATAATCCTTCCAATGACGTGGCTTCGAGAACTGTGCACAGTATTCTAAGTAACGTCTTCAATCAAGCAATCATTTGTGAAAAGGCGCCTTTCTGAAACCAAGGCGCCTGTACAATGACAAAACAAATAACAGTATAAAGTTAAATAAAATACAGCAGCAGCTTTAAAAATCTGAAAATGCCAGGCTAAAAAAACAAACAAAAAAAAAAGTTATTCACCTGTAACAGCAGTTCTAGGAATGGTATATGTTGTTCATCCACACTTAGCAGTGTCCCTTTCCCTTCAAGACAGCCGGAAAATCTTTAAGCTGGCTCCTCCCACCCACCCGGGTGGTATAACCCTTGGTTCTGCCCCATGATGCCAGATCACAGCCCACTGGAAGCCAGGTTTTGTGCATCCGCAGCCGGGGAGGTAGGGTGGGTCCATCTGGATGAACAACATATACCACTCCTAGATCTACTGTTTCAGGTGAGTAAGAACAGGTTACTCACCTGTAACAGTAGTCCTAGGAGTGGTATATGTTGTTCATCCACACTTCTTGGCATATCCCTTTCCCCTTTAAATCTTGCTGGAAGTCTTCAAGCTGGCTGCTCCCACCCACTCGGGTGGTAAATACCTCGGCTCCGCCCCATGACATCAGATCTTCGCCCGCTGGAAGCAAGGTTGTGGCCTGAAGCCAGGGAGGTCAGGTGTGTGTGTGTGTGTGTGTGTAGATGAACAACATATACCACTCCTAGAAAATACAGTTACGCAAGAACTTACCGTAACAGTAGATCTTCGGGAGAGGCTCTTGCAGTAGGTAATTACATATAGGACTGACATCGTCAGGCAGCAGGACCCCACGGAAAAATTTCTAGCTAGCAGTCTCTATGCAGGGGACCGCCTCACGGTCAGGTGACTCAGAGTCGAGACGCCGGTATAAAAGGGGCAGTCCCTCACGCTGCCTTCCAGTTCTTTCCCGCCACAGGCCACAAGAGGCCGGACGAAGGAGAAGTGGCCATTCCCCTCACTGGAAAAGGAGCCAAAAAAGCTTAGGGGGATGGAGGGCGGGAAGGTATTACCTACTGCAAGAGCCTCTCGAAGATCTACTGTTACGGTAAGTTCTTACATAACTGTACTATCTTACTTCGAGAGGGCTCTTGCAGTAGGTAATTACATATTAGGACAGAGTCCCAAGCAGTCTGGAACAAGAAGAAGCACACAGGAGGAGGAAAGCTACTCAAGCAGATCCTCTAGCTCTGAAGGCATTAAGAAAGGAGGCCTTGCAGAACAGCGAGCCCGAAGCCTGCTCTACGGCGAGAGGCAATATCTAAACTGTAGCGTTTTGTAAATGTGTGGACAGAAGTCCAAGTGGTGGCAGCACAGATGTCTGCCGCTGACATGTTCTTGAAACATACCACTGAGGCAGCGACTCCTCTGGTGGAGTGTCCTCTTACTTGACCCGGAAGAGTCTTGTTGTAGTTGTTGTTGTAACAAAGTGATGCAATGAGCCAACCATTTAGACAGGCATTGCTTGGAAACAGCACGGCCTTCTCTTTTGGGAGCGAGAGAGACAAATAGTTGATCGGTGTTTCTGAGATCCTTTGTTCTGTTAGTGTAGTATCTCACAATCCGGTGGACATCCATAGTATGAAGTAGATACTCCCCTTGATTGGAGTACTGCGTAAAGAAAGCAGGTAACTCTATGGACTGGTTCAATGTAGATTCCACTACCACCTTGGGGAGAAACTTAGGATTGGTGCACAGAGCCACACTTCCCTTGTGAAAAATCAAGTACAGGATTTTATACATCAGGGCCTGGAGCTCGGAAATCCTCCGAGCAGAGGCAATGGCCACTAGGAAGAGAGTCTTCCATGAAAGGAACTTCATGTCTGCTGAGGCAGCCGGTTCAAAAGGAGGCAAAAGTAAGTTTCTCAAGAACGAAGTTCAAATCCCAAGGAGGGGGTGGGAACTCTGATAGGGGGTCTCAAGTGAAGAACCCCTATGAGGAAAGTCTTGGAGACTTCCAGCTGAGCAAACGTCCTATCTGCAAAGGGAACATGGTAGGCCAAAATGGCCGCCATGTGTACCTTCAGAGACGAGTAACTAACACCCAGGTCGAAGAGATGGCGCAGGTACTCCAGCAGTCACCCAACTGAGCAGGAGAAAGGCTTGAAGCCTTTTGAAGCGGCCCAGATTGAGAACAGTTTCCTCTTCATGGCATAAGTAGACCTAGTGGAGGGTTTCCTAGCCTCCACCAAGATCTCAGCCACTTGGGGAGAAACCCCAAAGCGGGCTTGAGCTATGTCTGCAGGAGTCACACATGTAGCTGAAGGGACTCAAGACCTGAATGAACCAGGGTCCCCTGATCCTGGGTCAATAAAATTCGTGACAGCGGAAGAGGAAGAGGAGGTTCCTCAGAGTATTGTTGCAGAAGAGAACACCAAACTTGCCTGAGCCAGAAAGGAGCGATCAGAATCATTCATGCCCCTTCTGAGCAGAGTTTCTGCAAGACACGCAGGATCAAAGGAATCGGGGCATAGATGAATCTGTCCCTCCAATCTAGAGAGAGCGTCTCTCCAGAAAATGCCTCACTCTTGAACGACCGAGCAGAAGAAGTCGGGAAGCTTTGCGTTTAGAGGTGAAACGAACAGGTCCACCTGAGGTGTTCCCAACGTAGGAAGATATCGTCTAGGACCCCTTGATCCAGTTCCCACTCGTGAGCTTGAGCAGACTAGCGACAGTTTGTCTGCTAAGGAGTTCTCGACCCCCGGAACATGAGTTGCCGTGAGGTGAAGGTCATGTTGTGCTGCCCAATCCCAGACTCTCATCGCTTCCCTGCAAAGAGGGTAGGACCGAGTCCCACCCTGTTTGATGTACCATACCACACACACATCCGTCTGGACGGCTAGGTGGCCGATGTGGACAGAGATGGGCTCCCCCAACCTTCGCCCGAGGCGTCTGTGGTCAGAGTCTAGGAGGGAGGGAGGAGGAAGGAAGAATGGAACCATCCACCACTGCAAGTCTTGAATCATGGGAGAGGAGACTAGGACCAATTGGTCCAAGTCGTCTACCAGCTGATCCCACTGAGAGCCCGAGTCTGGAGTGTGGCCGCCCTGTCCAGTGGCAGGAAGGACCAGCCTAGGACCGTGTCCAGTATCACCCCAATAAACTGGAGCCTCTGGGATGGGATCAAGTGAGACCTGGAATGGTTGATGGTAATACCCAGACAAGCAAAGACCTGCTGGGTGAGAGAGAGGCAGTGCAGGAGTTCCTCCCTGGACAAGGCCTCCAGGAGCCAATCGTCCAGGTACGGGAAAACCTGTACCCCTGCACACAGGTGGCCAAAGGCATTTGGTAAATACTCGAGGAGCCGAGGAGAGGCCAAATGGAAGTGCCTTGAACTGGTAGTGGTCCCCCTGGAAAGCAAAACAGAGACATTTGCGGTGAGACCGGCAGATAGATTTGTGCAGGTAAGCGTCCCGCATATCCAGAGCGCACTGCCACTGGCCCAAGCGAAGGAGGGGCAGAAGGCTCTGCAGTGAGAGCATCTTGAACCTCTTGTACTCCACGAAAATGTTCAGGGAACCGAGATCTAGAATACGTCTTACATCTCCTGTCTTCAAGACCAGGAAGAAGTGGGAATAATAACCTGTTCCTTGCAGGGAAAGAGGGACAGGTTCTATCACCTCTTTCAGCAAAAGTGCTGAAATTTCTTTCTGGACCAGAAGAAAAAATTACTCACCTTAGTAATTTTATTTCTTCTAATGGAGTCTTGCTGTATTCTGACAATTGCAACGATTCCCAACCTTTGAACTGCCCCTGAGAACAAAGAGTTAACTTTCTATGCAGGGCATAGAATGCCGAGCTCGAGCTCGGCTGAAGTCTCTGTCTGGAGTGTTTTGAACTTAAAACCATCAGATTCTTACGAGCCCAACTAAACTAAAAATTCTATGTGGAAATTGTAAAAATTCTTACTAGCCAACTGGCTGCAAAAAGTTTTGGATTCCCAAGGAAGACTCAAGTCAGGAAACTCAAAAACAAAACCCAATGTACTAAAAATAATAAATCAGCACCCAAACAAAAAGGAGAAGAGTGCAAGCGAAAAACACCCCTGGGATGCAACACTGCACCTGCCCACCCATTTCCCAAAAACAGGTTCTGAGAGGGGAGGCAGGTCAGAATACAGCAAGACTCCACTAGAAGAAATACAATTACTAAGGTGAGTAATGTTTTCTTCAAACATGAAGTCTTGCTGTATTCTGACAACTGCAGACTACCAAGCAGTACCTCCAAGGAGGAAGGACATAACCTACTTTGGGAACAGGCTCTGAAGTACTGCTGTGCCAAACCGAGCATCACTCCTAGCCTGGATATCCAGAGAGTAATGCTTGGTAAAGGTATGGACTGTTTTCCAGGTGGCTGCTTGACAGATTTTTAAGAGAGGGATATCCCTGGCAGCAGCCAGGGAAGCAGCTGTACCTCTTGTGGAATGAGCCCTCAGGGCGGAGTTTTTTATAGCAGAATTGTATACAAGACACAATCCACCTGGCAATAGATCTTTTGGTGGCAGGTTTGTCCTGTCCCACTTCTCCATAAGTGAGGAACAACCGGAGGGAGTCAAACCTGTGACCCTTGGTATGCGTATGTAGTAACCAAGGGCTCTTTTGACATCTAAACTGTGTAGCCTCCTCTCTCCTGAGGAAGAATGCTCAGTGAAGAAGACAGGGAGAGACAGACTGGTTTAAATGGAAGTCTGAAACAACTTTTGGCAAGAACCTTCTATTGGTTCTAAGGACCACTTTATCCCTATGAAAGGAGATAAAAATCAGGTTCCACTGACAGGGCTTGCAATTCACTGATATGCCTGGCAGAGGTAATGGCTACCAAGAACACAGTTTTCAAAGTCAAGTACTTAAGCTCTGCTGAAGACATAGGCTCAAAGGGTGGTTGCATAAGCTGAGCAATGCAAACATTCAAATCCCAGGCAGGGTCTCTAAAGGGGGAATTGGTGTGAAACAATCCTTTAAAAAAATTTACAGAACACAGGGTGGGAAGATGGTGAGGAAGGCTTCCCCACAGACAAAAATGCAGAAACAGCTGACAAATGTACCTTGAGAGTAGCTGGTCTGAGGCCTAGGCCATTAAGATGGACCATATAATCCAGAACCATAGGCAATTCAGCAGTGTCTGGAGATATTCTTCTTAGAACACCAAATCCTGAATCTTTTCCATTTGGAGTTGTAAGTCTTTCTAGTAGAGGGCTTTCGAAAAGCCTTGAGGATGTCCAGAACCCCTTGGGAAAGATGCAGATCTGCAAACTAACTCTTCAAGAGCCAAGCTTTGAGATTGAGGGACTGAAGATTGGGGTACCAAATCCTCCCCTGAGAGGATGTTAACAGGTTGTAATTCCTGGGAAGAGACAGGGGGAGATGGACTGCTAGGGACAGCAACAGGGGGTACCAGGGCTGTCTGGCCCAATCTGAAGCAACCAGAATCACTTTGCAAGGTTGAGACCTTATTTTGACTAAAACTTTGAACAGGAGAGGGAAAGAGGGAAAGGCATACAGAAACTTCCCTTCCCAATTCAGAATCAGGGCATCCAGGAGGACCGAGCCCAAGACTGGAGGTCTGCAACAAAACAGAGGAAGTTGGTGATTGTCTGGAGCTGCAAAGAGATCCATCTCTGGAGTGCACCACCTTGAAAATATCACTTTCAACTCCTGAGGGTCCAGGGACCATTCGTGATGGCCCTGAGAAATCCTGCTCAGTGCATCTGCTAGCACATTATCCTTGCCTGAAAGGTGAACTGCTACAAGAAAGGCCTGCAGGGAATAAGCCAGGGACCACAACTTCATGGCTTCTGTGCACAAGGCTGTGGACCGAGTGCCTCCCTGCTTGTTGATGTACCACATGGTGGTAGTGTTGTCTGTTCTGACTTGAACCACCTTGTTCTAAACTGACTGTGAGAACGTTTTTAGAGCTAGAAACACTGCCCTGAGCTCTAGAAGAATGATGTGTAGAAGGGATTCTTGGGGGGACCACAGGCCCTGGCCAGTAAGGGACCCCAGGTGGGCTCCCCAGCCCAGAAGAGAAGCATCCGTGGTAAGGACCACTGAACAAGGCTGAGCAACAAAAGGAACACCTTGCCTTAAATTGTCCCGATCCTGCCACCACTGGAGGGCCTGGATCAAGGTCGGAGTCACTGGAATCAGTTTGGTAAGGGAGTCCTTTCTCAGAGCCCAGTAAGCTCTCAGGTGGAACTGAATATCCCTCATCTGGAATCTTGCCCCTTGGACCACTGCTGTTGAAGCTGCCATGTGGCCCAAGAGCTGGAGGAAATGCCTTGCTGATCGAGATACCTGAAGGCTGAAGCTATTGCCATAAGAACCCTTGCCCTTTCTAGAGGAAGAAAGGCTCTTGCTCCAACTGTGTCCAGTTCTGCCCCTATAAAGGTAAGGAGCTGGACTGGTTTGAGAACTGACTTGGGAAGGTTGAGAAGAAATCCTAGGGAAGTGAGCGCTTGCTGGGTCACTTGCAGGTGAGACTTGAATTGGTCTGGAGACTGACGCATTAATAGCCAATCGTCCAGATAAGGACACACAGAAATCTTTTGCCTTCTTAGAAAGGCAACTACTACTGCCAGGCACTTTGTGAAAACCCTTGGAGCTGAGGTTAGGCCAAAGGGCATTGCTCTGAACCGATAGTGGCCTGAGGGCAACTCGAACCTGAGGTACTTTCTGTGGGAGGACCTGATGGGAATGTGAAAATAGGCATCTTTGAGGTGCAGGGAGGCTAGCCAGTCCCCTGGCCTTAGAGAGGGAAGGATTATTCCCAGTGTTATCTTGAACTTTGGTTTTAAAAGATGTTTGTTCAGATATCTGAGGTCTAGGATGGGTCGCCACTCCCCTGTCTTTTTGGGGGTCAGGAAGTACCTGGAATACAGTCCTTTGCCCCAGTGCAGGGTAGATACTCTCTCTCTATAGCTCTTAAAGCTAGGAGAGAAGAAACCTCTGCCTCTAAGGCAAGGGGTTCCGAAAGATTTGCAGGTGGAAAAGATCTGGCTCTCATCTTTGGAAATTTTTTGAAGCCGAGAACCGGTCCCTGGCTTACTACTTCCAGGACCCACTTGTCTGATGTAATATACATCCAGTCCTGGACAAAGTAAGCCAGCCTGCCCCCTACTGGAATCATAGAGTCGACCCGGGCAGACCCATCAGGGTGTCTGCTTGGCAGGGGCTTTAAGCTCAGGGGTGGATGCAGGCCTGCTCATCCCCCTTCTGCCTCTCCCGCTGAAGAACCCCCTCTGCGAAAAAGAAGAGGCCTGTGCTTGGTAAAAAGACCTTTGAAAAGACCTGCCCCTAGACTGCTGCCTTTCCTTGGCCTGAGCACTTCTGTAAGTGGTCCTGTACTCGTCCATTTTCTTCATGTAACTGTCTGCTCCCCAAACAGAGAATTACCCACTACAGGAAAATCCACAGCCTTAGCCTGGGTGTCCTGCGAGAGGCTAGTACATCTGAGCCAAGCCATCCTCCAAAAAGCCACAGATGTAGCCATGACTCTACAGCATTAGAGTCCACAGCAGCATGAAATTGCACTTTAGATGCCTCAATCCCATCTGCAGCCACCTCCTCCAGCTACTTGGCTAGCTGGGGGGAGGTCTGTTTAGCCAGTGCCAATACAGTGTCCCACCTGAACTTCTGGTACCTGGCTGTACAGGCCATGTAATTCGCCTGCCTGAGTCCCAAAGAAGATGCCATGTACTGCTTCTCTGCCATGTCATCAATCTTCCTGGAGTCCTTATCAGGGGGGTGTGAAGCCAAGGGAATATTTGCCTTGCCACAGGCAGCAGCCTGCACTACCCCAACATGGCTGCATTGCTGATATAAGAACTCCATGTCTGAGCCTGAGAGTGTATACCTCTTGTCCATTCTTTTATTCACTGGAGGTATACTGTTAGGAGACTAAGATTTTTTGTGTTCGTTTCCCAAAAGATTTATGGAGGGGAATACAGTGTCTCCTGGACTCTGGGATATCCATCATCTCTATATAATCAGGCTCTTCTTGATCTTCCACAACCTCCTCCATAGGAAGCTGGAGGGTTTCAGCCACTTTCCTGTAAAACAAAATGGGAAGGGGACTCAAAGCCTAGGAGGGAAAACACCTGATGGTCTGTCTGGGGAGATGTCCGGTTCCACAGGCACATCCAGACGTTCACTTACATCAAAATCCTCAAATTCCCCTTTCTCTTCAAACTCCGGTTCATAAAATTCTTCAAGGGTATACTCGAACTGGGGTAACCAACCAAACCGAACCCCTGCCAGATGGAGCCGGATCGGTTGGAACCAGAGAGAGCGATTCCACAATTTGAATCGCCCTGGCTATCTCTTCGGCGGTCGGAACATGAACCTCTGAATCCGAACCGGCAGATTTATCTTTGCGCTTTCTTTTTGTTGGAACCGATCCATCAGAATCGGCTCTCCTTTTGCCCAAAGAAGTATCGCCCTGGTCACAGGGCACTCCTGGTTCGGTCAAAACCAAACCGGGCTGGCCATCAGGGTCAGCAGACTTCTCGGCCTCCTTTTCCCTCAAGAAGTCTGCCTCCTTTTCCCTCAATCTACCTAATCTCTTCTCGAGGGTAGATTTGGGAAAATGTTTACATATTTGGCAGTCTGAATCGAGGTGGTCAAACCCCAGACAAACACAGGTGGTGTGGGGATCGGCCTTGACAAAGACCTTCCCACACTCACTGCAGTGTTGAAACCCAGTGGGCCCGTTTTTTTTTTTTTTCCCTTGGGTTTCTCAGACATGGCCAACCTAACCAAACTTACCCTTTTTTCGGCAACCGCCAGGCAAGACTCTCTTATCGGTTCCTAACCGTGTCACGGGTATTGGAGAAAAAAAAAAAAAACAGTTGAAACGCTTTTTTTTTTTTTTTTTAGAACCGATAAGAACCGGCAACCGCACAATAAATACAGCAAAATTCACGAACAAATGGTCAGTTCAGCCGAACCGACCACACTTTTACAAGTTCCACACAGAAAAACAGAACAATTCCTATCTACTACTCATGGCACCACAGACAGAGACTGAACCGACTATGCGGATACTTTTTTCGGTTTAAAAAACAGATGAAAACTGAAAACTAACAGACTTTCTAACTGAGCTGAAGGAGAAATCTCCGGAGCGACCGCTCAGTGAGGCGGAGTAAAGAATCTGACGGTTTAAGTTCAAAACACTCCAGAAAGAGACTTCAACCGAGCTCGAGCTCAGCATTCTATGCCCTGCATAGAAAGTTAACTCTGTTCTCCAGGGCAGTTCAAAGGTTAGGAATCACTGCAATTGTCAGAATACAGCAAGACTTCATGTTTGTAGAATATGTTCCTGAGAGTACGACTACCTTGGGGGAAGGTGACGAGGTGGTTTCTGCAGAAACTCAATTGACTGTCCTTCAGCGATTAGCTGGAGCACCCATGAATCTGATGTTATCCTCTCCCAGCACGGAAGGTGGAGGGAAACCTCCCTCCTACAGGTTCCTCCGGGAAGCCTGGAGGTTGTGGGAGATGAAAGGAGTCAGGTGGTGTGGGGCAGCACCGCAGCTAAAGCTCCCACTGCTTTTTTTTGGGCAGGGGGGCTTGGCAGCTGGGGAGGGCCGCCCTGAAGGGTCGGCGACTTACCAACCTTCTCCGTGTGGGCGGAGGTGCCCGGCGACCAGCTTGCTTGGAGCCACTCGCACCCAGTAGGCCGCGAAACAACGGCTTACGAGGCGGAGAGCCTCCACAAGCCAGGAGTGCCGAAGGGCCAGGCCAGACAGATGGGCCACACGCCACCTTAAAAGCCTCAAGGTGGCCGTCGTGGAGTGGTCCCCGGGGGTGGGGGTTACCTTTTTCGCGGCGACTCCAGAGGAAGTCGCGGTGTGAGAGGGGCCCTTGTCCTGGTGCTTTTCTTTATCGTTTTTCCTGCAATGGCCTTCAGGGAAAGTTGACACCTGCCAAAGCTTTTTCAATTCTTCCTCCATGGAGCTCATTTTCTTTATCAAAATATGGGCCTTCAAGGACTGTTGCCGCCTTCTCCGGGTGGCCGCGTTAAAGCTAAGGTAGTGCTGGCACTTCTCTACCGGATGGGAGGGGCCTAGGCAAAAAAGGCACAGGAATGGACGTCCTTGTGCGGGAGTAGGGCGCCGCATGAGTCGCACTTGTTTTTGTGCTCGGAGGGTGTAGGGGACGACATACACCGACGTATATCTGACACATGATAAAAAAACAAAACAAAACAAAAAAAAAAAAAAAAACGAAAATAGTCTGTTAAAATACCGGAGTCTGACGAGCAGGGAACTTTTCTGCGAGGCGCTGGCATGAGCCAATGGTGGGAAAGAACTGGAAGGCGGGCGTGAGGGACCACCCCTTTATACCAACGTCTCCGGACGCCGGTCACCTGACATGGGGCGGTCCCTCGCCAGAGACTGTTAGCTAGAAATTTTTCCGTGGAGTCCTGCCGCCTGCCGACGTCAGTCCTATATGTAATTACCTACTGCGAGAGCCCTCTCTAAGTAAGATCTACTGTTATAGGTGAGTAACCTGTTCTTCTAGGAGCGTGGATATGTTCATCCACACTTCTTGGCAGACTCCAAGCAGTTCTCCAGGAGGAGGGAGGCAAGGCGCACACCCCCTACTTAGGAAATAAATACTGGAGAACAGAGGCCCCAAAACCAGCATCCTGGCGTGACTCAAGGTCAATGTGGTAGTGGGCGATGAAGGTGTTTGCTGACCTCCAGGTAGCAGCCCGACAGATTTCCTGGATAGTGATGTCCGGGAAGCAGCCAACAATGCAACAGTATGGGGGGTAGAATGGGCTCTTATCCCTCTGGGAGGCTTCTTGCCCGACAATTCATAGCACAGACCTATGCGTGATGTAATCCATCTTGCAATGGTCTGTTTGGCTGCAGGTCTGCCAGAAGCGACTTCAGCGCAGGTGATAAACAGCTGGCGAACCTCTCCACGAATTTCCGCCGTTCGTTCCTTATAATAGGAGAGAGCACATCTCGGGTCCAGAGGATGGAGCCTGTACTCTGCATCTGAGGTGTAGTTAGGTAGTATACCGGCTGAGTCAACACCTAGTTAAGGTGAAACTCTGACACCACCTTCAGAAGAAATTTCTGGTGGGGGTATAGGACAACTTTGGCCCCGTGAAAGACCAGACAAGGGAAGTCCAACGAAAGCACCTGCAGCTCCCCTATTCTTCTGGCTGACATGATAGCCACCAAGAAGGCCGTCTTCCACAAGTGTGAGAGCTCACACTTGTACATGGGTTTGAATGGCTTGCCCATGAGCTTTGCCAAAACCAGCAACAGATCCCACGGAGGCGGAGGCTCACGCACCGGAGGGTACATGTGATCCAGGCCTTTGAAGACGCCCCCGACCACTGTCTCCTGCGCCAATGTCGGCTGACCGGCCCGCGCCCGGTAAGCAAAAATGGCTGCCAGGTGCACCCTAAGGGTCGATGACCGTACATCTCCTTTGGAGAGAGATCAAAGGTAGTAGAGAATGTTAGCCACAGAACAGGATAAGGGGTCCAGACTCTTACACCAAAGGGAAAATCTCTTCCATTTGAAGGCATAACATTTCCTGGTCAATTCCTTTCTCAATGCCTCCACCATGGTGTAGACCATCAGAAAGACCCAAAGCCTGCAACTCTAGCCGCTCAGGTACCAGGCTGTGAGGTGCAGGGATTGAAGGTCCGGATGGGGCACCTTCCCCTAGGTCAGTGATATCAGGTCCGGGCATGTACAAAGCCGCTCCGGGGACCTGCAGCTGAGGCCGAGAGCTGGATACCATAACTGGCGAGGCCAATCTGGGGCTACCAAGATCACCTTCGCCTTGTCCCTCCTCACCTTGAGTAACACCTTGTGGATCAAAGGAAATGGAGGGAAGGCGTAGAGGAGGCCTGGGGTCCACGGCCTCAAGAAGGCACCCCCATGCAGTGAGCCCTGCTGAGGGGGGTGGGCATGATACAGCCTCAGCGTTTTGTTTTCCCTGGAGGCAAACAGGTCCACCAATGGTCTGCCCCAACGGGAGAACAGACTGTAAGCTACCTCTGGATGGAGAGACCACTCGTGGGATGTCTAGCCTATGCGGCTGAGAACATCCGCCAGTTGGTTTGAGGCTCCTGCCACATGGATAGCTAGGAGATCCGCCTCCAACCAGCCTATGAGGGTCCAGATGCGGAGTGCCTCCTTGCACAGCAGACAGTGCGTGCCGCCCTGTTTGTTGAGGTAGTACATGGTCGTGGTATTGTCCGTCTGGACTTGGACCACTTGGCTCCGGAGCTGAGGAGCAAAATCTGACAGTGCCAGTCTGCTCTGAGCTCCAACAGGTTGATGTGGCATCAGGACTCCTCAGGGAGCCAGAACCCGTGGGCCCTGTTGTCCCCCATGTGGGCTCTCCAGTCCATGAGAGAGGCATCGGTCGTGAGGAAGACAGTCTGCTCGGGCGGCTAAACGGGATCCCTTCCTGCAACCGGTCCAGGGTGGTCCACCATTGGAGAGCGTCCCACATCTTCTGGGTTATAGTGGTCAGCTGGTCAAAATGACCATGGCGCCGAGTCCACTGGGTGGCCAGCTCCCACTGGAGGGGGCGCACGTGCAACCGGGCCCAACGGACCACTTAGGTGCACGTCCCCATGTAATCCAGAAGGCGCAGAAAGTCCCAGGCAGGGCACAAATGCCCAACCAGAAATGATCGGGCAAAGGAGGAGAGAACTCCCGCCCTGTCTGCCGGGAGCAGAGCTCTGGCTTGACAAGAGTCGAGCTCTGCCCCAATAAAGCCCATCACCTCGGAAGGCACGAGTTCCGACTTGGCCTCGTTGATCAGGAGTCCGAGCTGGGAAAAGATTCGAAGGGCCAGATCCCTGGACCTCTCCACCTCCTGTAGGGAGGAACCTGCTAGAAGCCAAATAGACGAGATAAGGGTAGATTCTGACTCAACGCCGAAGGTGAGCCGCCACCACTGCAATGCATTTGGTTAAGACCCGAGGGGCCGATGACAGGCTGAACGGCATGGCTCGGAACTCGTACAGGGTCTCCTTGACCCTGAAGCGGAGAAACCGCTGATGGGACGGACAGACTGGGACGTGATAGAACACATCCTGTAGATCCAGTGAACAGAACCACATGTTTTGCTCTAGAGATGGTATGATCTGGTTCAGAGTTACCATCCGGAAGGAGCGAGACCCGATATATTGATTCAGGTCATGAAGATCTAGGATGGGGCGCCGCCACCCCCCCCTCCCCCAAAGTCCACTTGGGCCCCAGGAAGTACCTGGAAACGAATCCTGGGTCTGTAGGAGGATCCGGCACTAGAGTTACGGCCTCCTTGCGGAGGAGCTGAGCTATAAGTCATCACAAAGAGCCGACTGGGTGCAAGCTGAGATTCTTTCCTCCTGAGGGGCGCCGGTTCGGCTGGGAGGGTACTGCTCGAATTCTAGAGACAGTCCCTGACCGACCACTTCGAGAACCCACCTGTCCAAAGTGATATCGGACAGACGGTAAGGAAGTGGCGGAGCGTACCCCACATGGGAGGACCCAGAGCTGGCAACCCTCCACCAGTCACTGAGCAGGCTTACAGGAGGAGAAGGCTCCTGACCATCACCTCGGCCACCTTTACAGGCTTGCTGAGGACCCTGCTTGGGCAGTGGACGCCAAGCCTGAGCCTGCTGCTGCTGACCTCCTTGATAGGAGGGCTGCCTGACTGGGGGGGAGCTGAAATGGCTTTCTCTTCTCCTGGTTCTTGCCCACAGAGCCTTTAGCTGAAGTAGCATCCAAGGTAGCACTGGATTGCTCTATGCGTTGAATGTGACCGGCCACTCCTCGACTGAACAAGTCGATGCCTAGGAAGGGCACATCAGCAAGCTTATGCCGAGTATTTGCCGGGGAGGAGGAAAGCCTCAGCCAAGCCCTGCAGCGAGTGGCCACTGCAGCTACTAATGAGCAGGCACAAGAATCCCCAATGTCCACGGCTGTCTGGAGCTGCTGTTTTGCGACAGCACGTCCCTGGTCATGGACTTGCTTGACCGTGGTCTGCATGTCCACTGAGAGATGAGGGAGGACCTAATCTAATGACCCAAGAAGGGCATGAGAGAAGTGTGCCATAATGACAGCCGTGCTGGCCTGACGAAGGCCTAAGGAAGAGGCCGCATAGACCTTACAGGCAAAGACGTCCATTTTTTTGGACTCCTGGTCCAGGGGTCGTCAGCGTCGGCTGAGCTACCAGTACACCTAAACAGAGAGATAGGCACCACGCTCTCGGCTGAAGGGTGCTCTGTGAATCCCGCAAGGGACCCCATGGGCACTGCGTACTTACGGGTCATGCAGGCAGACGGTGCTGGGCAGGAAGCAGGACACTGCCAAAGCTCAAGGGCCGGGCCAACAATGGTTTCAGCCACTGGAAAGGCCTCCGTCAGGGTGTCCCCCCTTTTGAGAATATCAGTAAGGGAGTACGCCGCCTTTGTCTGGATGGACTCCAGGGGCATTCTGGTAGATCCGGAAATGAGGCGGTGAGTGCCCTGGAAGGAGGAAGGGCCTTCCTCCAACCCTGCCACAGACGACTCATCCCCAGGATGAGAGTGCAGTCCGTTGACGTCAAGAGTCCAAAGAGTCGGGATACAACGGTCTCCCGCCTAAGTCACCCTCAATACGCCGAAGGGCGTCAGGGAGTGACTTTATCGACAGACTGGGAAACCCAGTGTCTGTTCGGTCCTCTTTCGAGGGAGCCCCTCCTTGAGGCTGCTTAGGCGGTGGTTCCACCAGAATCAGTGGAGAAACCGGAATAGGCGAACGGGATAAAGGCTGGCCCCACGGGCGGAAGAACCGAAGACTTCGGCTCCGGAGGGGTCGGCTTCGGCCTGGGAGGCGAAAGTCGAGTGATGGCCGGGGTATGTGGTGGAGCCAGCTTCTGCCCGGTCAAAATCAGCTGCTGCCATGAGGACTTCATAGCGTCCAAGTTTCCGTCAAAGCCTCTCCTCATCCAAAGAGGATGAGGACCAGTGGCATTGCCTCTAAAGTGCTTATGACTTTCTCGGGGTTCTGGACCTCGAAAGAGATCGGGGAGGCAGACTCTGTCGATCAGGAGACGACGGGATCGGTGAAACCAGAGGGTCCAGAACCGGGTCCTTGATGGGGACACCAGCAGACTGGGTCTCATCAGGGAAGACAAGGGCTGGAGTCCTTTCCAAAGAGTCGTCGGGCTGAACAACAATCTTGACCTTGTCGGCCACCTCCTTGGTCTCCTGGTCCAACGGAAGATCCGTGAAGCCGGCGGCCGAGGAGGCGATCTCGACCGAAGTCAAGACCGCGTGCTCCTGGGACTCTGACCATTCTCGGTCCCAAGAACATCTTTACTGGGACGAAGACCCGTGGTCCTTATCCCTCTTCTGAGGGCGGGAGGAGTGCGAGCCTGAGGGCACCTCACCCCAAGTGGGGAGAGACTGGCATAACTCCTTGAAGGAGCCCGTAAAGGTGGAGCCAAGTTTAAGCGGAACGAAGAAGCTTTGACTGGCCGGAGCTCGAGCTGCTTCCTCCTCAAATGCCTTCATTTGTTCCAGCTGTTCGGCGGATCCCGTGCCCGTGGAAACTGCCCACCTCACCTCCTTCGATTTCACCGGCCTCCCCAGCTTTAAACGTGCCTTGCGGTCGTCCAGGATGTTGGGATGGAATGCCAGGCAAAAACCACACGACAAGGTGTCATGTCCGACACCTAGACAGTAGACGTACGTTGGGTGGGGATCGGTGCGCGACATCTGCTGGCAGCAGGGGCACCGGCGAAATCCGCGGAAGATTTTTCCTCCACGGCAGATGCGGTAAAATCGCAAATACTAACTCGAATGAGTTCTAAAACTATTTTTGGTAAAAACTGACGCTTGGATTTGGTCTTCAGAGGATGGAGAGACCAAACTTCAGCCCCATGAAGTCTGGACCTTAATCAGGGGGGTTGGGGTGGGTGTGCTGAGACTTAGCCCGGGAAGGAGAGCTGTCCGACTGGATGGAGCTGGCCCAGGAGTCAGAGGCCCTACTCGGGGATTGGTCTCTATCCTTGTCCCGGTGCTTTTCTTTGTTTCCCCCGTCTTATGGTGGGACGATTCCCTTCTGGAGGTAGGATCTTTTTCCAATCGCTTTAAGTTTCTCTTAAAGGAGAAAACTTTGAAGGGCTTTCTAGCGGCAGATCCTGGTGCGACTGTTAAGGTGCTGGCAGACAGAACAGGCCTTGGTGTCGTGGTCTGGGCTTAGACACCACACACAGGCAGAGTGCCTGTCCTTAAAAGGAATCTGCTTGCTGCAAGCGCATTTCAAGGGGTGTCATTCGGTAGGAGTTTGGGAAGAAAACATGCGTGGTATTAACCAACTTCATGTGCAAAAACAAAAGTTCTGCGTCATTCATAGGCAGACCGCATTCCATGGAGCAGATGCTTGCAAGTCAACGACAGGGAAAGATCTGAGGGATGCTAGGGGACTGCCTCTTCTATGATATATCTGACGGGGCAGTCCCCCACAGAGTACAGATAGCTGGAAGTTTTCTGTGGGGTCCTGCCGGCTTCAATCCTTAAGGTGTAACCTGCTGCAAGAGCTGTATCTCAAAGTAAGATCACATGTTTTGTTCCAGGGATGGTATGATCTGGGGCAGAGTTACGATCCTGAAGGTGTGTGGCCTGAGAAACTGGTTCGGGTCGTGCAAATCTAGAATAGGGCGCCAGCCCCCCATCCGCTTCGGGACCAGGAAGTACCTGGAAACAAACCCTGGGTTGGCTGGAGGATCTGTCACTCGGGCCACTACCTCCATGAGGAGTTGAGCTATGTAGTCTCTCAGAGACAAGAGTATGGACTAATATCCTTTCCTCCCGTGGGGCGTGGGCTCGGCTGGGAGAGTACTGCTCGAACTCTAGAGGCAGACCATGGCCAACCACTTCTAAGACCACCTGTCCACGGTAACAGCCGACCAGGCAGAAAGTAAGTGTCTGAGCTGGCGTGACGGGAATAGGGGTGGCAGCCCCATCCCATCACTGGGCAGGCTTGGAGGAAGAGGGTCCAGATTGGAATCTGCCTAAACCTCAACCTCCTCTGCCAGCCACTGGAGGCCCGGACTTTGGCAGAGTGTGCCAAACTGTGCCTTGCTGTTGATGCCCACCCTGGACGGAGGGTGGCTTGGACGCAGGAGCAGGGTGCCGAAAAGGCTTCTGCTGTTTCTTGGCACCAGGGGTGTCTTTCTGAGCTGAAGTAGCAGAATGCAAGGTGGCACTGGACTGCAGTGTTCACTGAAGATGACCATCCACACCTGGGCTGAAGAGAACAGTGCCCAGGAAAGGAACATCAGTGAGTTTGTGCTAGGTATCCGCCATGAAGGTGGAAAGCCCAGCCAAGACCTGCAGCGCATGGCAACCACGGCTGCCACCGAACAGGTGCATCAATCCCAGAGGTCCAGGGCCGCCTGAAGTTGCTGCTTGGCAACGGCCCAGCCCCAATCCCGGACCTGCTTGATCGTAGTCTGAAGATCCGCGGGTAGGTGCGCGAGAACCTCATCCACGGAGATCAACAGGGCATGAGAGAAGTGCACCATGACGACGGCAGAGCTTGTCTGACGGAGGCCTAGTGAGAAGGCAGCATAAACCTTCCTGGCAGTGTGGTCCAATTTTTTGGACTCCTTGTCTGGAGGTCTATCGGTATCAGCCGAACAGCCTATGTGAACACAGAAGCAGTCACCTACCCCTCCACCAAGGGGTGTTCCATGAACCCTAAGCGGGACCCAATGGGCACCGCATACCTGCAGGCCATCCAGGCAGACTGTGTGGGGCAGGAGGCAGGGTGTTGCCAAAGCTCCAAAGCCGGACCAGGAATGGTCTCTGTCACTGAGAAGGCTTCCACAGGGGTATTCCCTCTCAAGAATGTCTAAGAGGGTATACCACCCGTTTCTGGACAGGCTCCAGGGGCATCCTTGTGGATCTGGAGATGAGGTGGAAAATCCCAAACAAAAATGAAGTACCTTCCTCAGTCGACGGACTGCCCACAGACTCGTCAAGCGGATGAGAGTGCAGGTCGGAGTTGCAAGAATCCGAAGTATCTGGATAAATCGGCTGGCCACCAAGGTCCCCTTCCATGCGCCTAGAGTGGTCAAGTGTGAGGGTGACCGAAATCCTGCGGGGAAGACCTGGAACAGAGTTTCCTTCGAAGGAGCCCCTCCCGTGGGCTGTTTAGGCAGTGGCTCCACCACTATCGGTGGGGAGAGAGAGAGAGATATATATATACTGGCCAAACCAGGGTGGGTTCTACTGACTCAGCGGGCAGAGGAACAGAGATGATCAGTTTCGATGCAGCCAGCTTCGGCCTAGAAAGCGAAAGCCAGGTAATGGCCAGTGAGAAAACCGAAGTCAGTTTCTGGCCCAACAAAGTCAGCTATTGCCACTTGAGATCTTCATAGCGTCGACAGAGTTTCTGTTGAAGTCTCTCCTCATCCGAGGACAAAGACGACAAATGGAGTCTCCTTTTCTTCGAGTGCTTATGTGCCTTCCTCGGCCTATCGGACGAGGGGGTCACAGATCTTGGCCTCAACTGGAGTGGCTAACTGGGTTGCTTGGGAGACACCGGTGGAACTGCTGATTTTTCTGGATCAGAAACCAGCTCCCTGATGGGATTACCAGCAGGCTGGGTGTCCTCATCGGGAATAAACAGAACAGGGGTCCTGTTGAGAGTTGGCGGCCTCGTTGGGCGACAACAGATCGACAGGGTCAAGCGTGATCTCAACCACAGCCAGCTGACCAGACGGTGGGACTGACAAGCCAGCAGTCGTAGTCGCAATCTCAATCGCGGTAGAGACTGGAGATTCCTGGGAACGAGATCGCTCTTGATCCCAAGAACATCTTCGCTGAGACGAAGAATCTCTCAGTTCCTTCTTTTTACAGGACCGGGAGACATGCATGCCCGAGGGTCCCTCACCCTTAGTGGGGAGAGACATATCTCCTGGAAGGAGCCGAAAAAGGTGAAGCCCAGATTGAGTGGCACAAAAAAAAAAAAAAAAAAAAAAAAAAAAAAATTGGCAGAGGAGAGTTCACAGCTCACACTGCTTCTGCCTCGAAGACCTGCATTTGCTCTAACTGCCGTGGACCCGCGGCTGGAGACCGCCCCTCCGAACCTCCTTGATTTCACGGTGGATTCCGTTTTTGAGCCTGCCCAGCATGGTCATGTGAGACGATAGTCAAGGACGTTTGGGAGGAGCGAGAGAAATCATGCAGGCCTGGGTGTCATGGCCGACACCCAAACAAACAGTTGACTCACGTGGTATGTGGGTCTGTGCGAGATTTTCTAGCTGCATGGGCATCGATGGAAATCGGGGAAACATTTATCTTCATGATCGAGAAAGAACAATCGAAAATCGCTAGCTCAAACGAGCTTAATCTTCAAAGAATCAGAAGGAAACTAAGCCAGGGCCTAAAGAACTTAGGAGCAGTGAGGAGGCAACTTGAACCTTCCAGCAGAAAGGAAGATCTGGCATCGTGGGGCGGATCTGCGGGTTATACCACCCGGGTGGGTGGAAGGAGTCGGCTTTAAGACTTTCCAGCAAGAATTAAAAGGGACATGCCAAGAAGTGTGAAAGAACATATCCACATCCCTAGAACTGAAAGTTGCAAGACAATTTTGTGAGTAACAAGAGATTTTACACCAACAGGAGGTAGAGTTTAAACTGCCAGGAAATATTTTAATTAAAAAAAAAAAAAGCGCAATATTTTGTTCAGAAATAGAGAGATTTAAATTGAGAGTTTCAGATGTAGGACTTTAAACTGCCTGTATGAAGAGCAAGCCTACACAATTTTTTTTTGTTATAAATTGTTCCTGATAATAAAATGCTACTTGAGAATTTTACAGCTTCTCTGTTTGCCTATACTTCCCGACTTATGCCTCTACCACAACTGCCAGATCATCCAACACTCACCTCTAACAGTGGAAAAAGATCCTTGTCCTCATCCTTCAGTTCATTCCACTTCTGGATCAGAGGGGGCATCAGTTTCTGGATGTATTCCTAGAGACAGGAAGACATGGAACTCTCAAAGAACACAATAGAAACACAGAGACTGTTGGCAGATAAGGACCGCTTGGCCCACCCAGTCTGCCCATTTCCCTACCTACTGGATAAGCTGCAGTTTCCAGTTGACCAACAGCCTACTTCCTCCTACCCCACTATAATTGTCTTATGTCTGTCCCATGCATGTTTGAATGCCCCCACTGTTTTAGACCCCACAACTTCCCCAGGAAGGCGGTTCCATGAGTCCACCACTCTTCATGAAAATTTTTTTCCTCACATTGCCCCCGAGTCGTTGTCCCCCCCAATTATCTTTAAATTGTGCCCCTTGTTCTTGCACACCTCCTTTTCTGAAAGGTGCTACCCTCCTGGACTTTGTCGATTCCCTTGAGGTACTTGAAAGTTTCTATCATGTTCCCCATCCCTCCTTTCATCATGGATATACATATTAAGCACTCTGTCTCTTCATATGGTTTCTGATGCAGACCCTGCACCATTTTAGTTGCCCTCCTCTGGACTGCCTCCATCCTGTCTATGTCCTTGAAAAGATGGGGTCTCCAGAACTGCATGCAGTACTCCAGACTGGGCCTCACCAACTGTCTGTACAGAGGGATAACCACTTCCTTTTTCTACTTGTGATGCCTTTCCCTATGCATCCCAGTATCCCCCCCCCTCACTGACCTCTCACATTGCTTGCCCACCTTTAGGTCATCTGATACAACCACCCCCAGGTCCCTTTCCATTATTATTGTTAGTACCTCCCCTGCCATTGTGTACTCTTCTCTTGGGTTTTTGTTTCCCAGGTACATTACTCTGCACTTCTTTGCACTGAATCCAAGTTGCCACATGTCTGACCATTCCTCCAACCTTGCCAAGTCCCTTCTCATCCTTCCCACCTCCCTCGTCTGTATCAACTCTGTTACAGATCTTTGCGTCATCTGCAAAGAGGCATACCTTTCCTTCCAGACCCTCTGCAATGTCACCTATGAAGACATTAAAGAGGACTGGACCCAGTACTGAACCCTGAGGTACTCCACTAGTAACCCTCCTTTCTTCAGAGTGAATTCCATTTACTATTACCTTCTGTGTCCTGTTGTGCAGCCAGTTTGCTACCCAGGCTACAATTCTGGGACCCACTCCCAGGCTGGTTAACCTGATTATTAATCTTTTGTGTGGGACTGTGTCAAATGCCTTGCTAAAGTCTAGGAAGGCCATGTCCACAGCCCCTTCCTGGTCTATTACTTTGGTCACCCAGTCAAAGAAATCTATTAGATTAGTCTGACATGACCTTCCTGCTGTGAATCCATGCTGCCTTTGGTCCTGTGCCCTGCTGGCTTCTAGGTACTCAATTCTTTCTTTCAGAAGTCATTCCATCATTTTCCCTATCACTGAGGTCAAACTAACAGGTCTGTAGTTTCCTGCTTCTGCCTTGCTCCCACTTTTGTGAAGGAGAATCACATCTGCCCTCCTCCAGTCCTCAGGTACCAACCAATCCTCCCAAGATTTGTTAAAAAGGGTCGTCAGTGGTGTCACTAGGTCCCCACTTAGTTCTTTTAGGATTCTGGGGTGAATCCCGCAGGCCCCATTGCTCTGTCCACCTTGAGTTTTAGGAGTTCTTTCAGGACTCTTCTGTAAACGGACTGGTGTCAACCCCCCTGCCCAGTTATTCTATTGTTTGGTTTAGGCAATTTCTCTTCTTTTGTGAATACTGAGCAAAAGTAATATATAAAATTATATACAAAAGTATTCATTATATGACTATATCAGCAAGGCCATCCAAAATACTGGGTACAGTGGTGACTCCCTGGACCTGAAGCCGATCTCACTTGTCCTCGATGAAATCCTTGAACCCCTGACTAAGATATTCAACCTCTCCCCAAGACTGGGGCAAGTCCCCTGACTCTGGAAGCTGGCCACCATCACACCAGTACATAAAAGCGGAGACAGTTTCCTGCACACCAACTACAGGCCCATCTCACTCTTCCCACCCCTATCTAAAGCCCCTGAACAAATCATCTTTGACCAATCAATTAGTCGAATTCCTAGCCAAGTATGAAGTTCAATGCTCCGAGCTGCATGGCTTCAGAAAAAGGTATAGTACCACCACGGCGCTGTTGGAATTCACAAGCTTCATCCATGCCACGCTTGACCAAGGGAACTGTGTGGGGGCAGTATTTATTGACCTAACAAAGGCATCTGACACTGTAAATCATCCACTCCTACTCAGGCAACTGTCTAATATAGGGCTCTCCAATGACGTTCTGCAATGGTTCGCCAGCTACCTCGGAGGCAGGGTCCAACGCATTAGGATTACCAGTGTCACCTCAGATGAAAAGCCAGTCTTCTCTGGAATCCCGCAGGGATCAATACTGGGACCCCTACTATTTTCCCTTTTTCTGAACAGCCTCCCTAGCATCTGCTACCAAACAAATTCGGCTCTACGCGGACGATACAGTCCTGTTCACGAGCCACCATGACACCAAACTCCTGGAACACCAGCTGCAGCTAGACTTTAAGCATGCTGAAGATTGGCAAAGCACACAAACTCGTCCTGAACCATAGCAAATCTAAAGTCAAGACATTCTGTCATGCACGGAGCAAGTTCAAAACTCTGCCCCTTTCCATCAAGAACCATTCGGGGACTTCACTCGAATAGGTCTCCGAGTTCATGTACCTTGGTATCACTCTGGACAGTACCCTCTCCTATGCTCAGTACATTGACAATGCAGCAAAGGCTGCCAACATGCATACTGGTATTCTCCACAAACACAAGCACTGTATGACTACATATGCCCTTAGCTTGGTTATCTACAGCTCTGTCACTTCAGTCACTGACTACGGTCTTGCCATCTATGGGTCTGCCTCTACAACTGCCCTACGCAGGATCTCAGTGTCGCTAAACAATGCCTGCAGGCTTCTAATAGGTACTGCCGGCCTAACACACACCTGTGACTTGTATGCTCAGGCTGGCTCGCTTCCTCCACACAGTCGGATACAATACCAGACCTGCCTGTTAACTAAAAAAGTACTCCTCAGGCTCATGCCCCCAGGTGTTGAAAAGCTCCTTACTACCCATTACAACACCCAGCACACTCGTAGTACCCAAAATCAAACCTTCAAGGTTCCCAGGTGCAGGACAACAATGGGCCAGCGGGCATTTCGCACAGGCCCCCAGTGAGTACAACACCCTCAACAAAGAAGCACTTTCTTCTGCTTTGCTTGGACCCTTCAAAAGAAATCTCCGACTCCACCTCACCTCAACGACGCAATGTGACTGCGTCTCCTAATGGAGCTAGCTCTCCATCCACTTGGACCTTCTGTCCTGCGACCTATAACCATTAACTGCTAACCAACAGCACCATGGCAACTGCTGTTTCTGCTCCACCCAGGCCCCCCACCTCTCAAGCCCCCCTACTACACCACTCCTGCCCTTCCCCCATCTTTCACACACCCTTCCTCCACTATTACACCTCCCAGACACCTGCCTCTATCTCTAGTTTGCCTACGCTGCTACCCACCCATCACTCCGGCAGAGGTCCATCAGCCTGCCCACCTCTTCCCTTCCCCTCCCACCCTGCTCACCCAACTGTCCCTCCTGAATAGTTTTCTTTTACTCCAAGATCTCATTTAAGCTGCCCACTGCATTCTCCCTACACTTATGACTGTAACTGTAAAAACGTGCTATTGACTGCAAATCATTGTTTACTGTTGTATGTATGTTACTCTCCATCCTCGGATGTGGAACCTTTGTAAATGAGCAGTTCTTGCTTAAAGGTATTTGTAATCCTAGAATTTAATAAATAAAATTCATCTCTGCCTTTTCACTGTCTCCCTCTGCCTACCTCCCCTCTCCTTTATTAAATCTTCACTATCCCTCCCTTAACCTTTCTATGCTCCCTAATGTACATATAAAATGTTTTATCCCCCTTCTTAACAGAGTTGGCCATCTTTTCCTCGGTTTGGGCCTTTGCTATTCTGACTGCCTTCCCCACTTCTTTCTGCTTAAACTGACAGTTCCCTGTCGTGCTTCTTCTGGCATTCCTTATACTTTTTGAATGCTACCTTTTCTCCCTAACCTTAACTGCCACCTCTTTCGAGAACTATAGTTTTTTTACTCCACTTTGTTTTCGTTATTTGTTTCACACAAGGCTTGTTGCCTCCATGATGGCAATTTTGATTTTTCTCCATTGTTCTTCCACCCCTCCTTTCTGACCATTTGCTAGTGCATTCCTTAGGCATTCACTCATTCTGCCAAAGCCAGCCCTTCTAAAGCCCAATATCCTTGTTTTTGTATTGCTCGTCTCCATGGTTGTGCTTATTGTGAACCACACTGTGTGGTGGTCGCTTGTTCCCAGATGGCGATTCACTTCTAAATCTGTCATCTCCATCTGAGTGCGCCAGGTCTAATATTGCTCCCTCCAGAGTGGATTCCAACACTAGCTGTCTAAGGCATGCCCCTGTAGGACATAGATAATGGCCCTGCTTTTGGATGTGGCTGCAGTACATGTCGTCCAGTTAACATCTGGCATATTCAGACCCCCCCCCCCATCAACAATATCTCCTTTTTTTCCAGCCATTTTGAGAATGTCTTCTATCATTTCCTTGTCTATTTCCTCCCGAGATGGGAGGTCTGTATCAACCCCAGTGCGGATTGTGATGCCACTCCCCGTCTCCAAGGTGACCCACAGTGCCTCTTGTCCTCCCCTTTACCTTTCAGTTCTGTAGCGTTGATCCCTTCCTTTTATGTAGAGAGCTACTCCACCTCTTTTACCCTCCCTGTCCGTTCTGTAGACTGTGTACCCTGGTATGCCGACATCCCAGTCATGGTTCTCCGTGTACCATGTTTCAGTGACAGCCACAATATCAAGTGTTCCCTCTTCCATCAGGGCTACTAGCTCAGGAAGCTTGTTTCCCCAGACTACGGGCACTGCTACTCACTTGCCCTCCATTAATGTTGGCATGATCCTTCCCCCCCTTGTTGCCTTTGTTTTCCATTTACCCCGGTCCTGCCCTCTGTCAAGTTCTGTACCTCTGTGTTTACCTTTCTACCTGCCATGTTTTGTGGGGGGAGGCTTGAAATTTCCTGCTTCCTATCAGCACAATGAAGCTTGCAAACCAAAAAAGGGATCAAGACACAAACTGTAAATTAATGTTTCTACAGGAAGAGAGTTTGAAACCAGATAAAATATATTTTTATCTATTACCTTCAAATAATCATAAGCCATCTCAAATGCAATATTGTACAAAATTACACATTTCCAAATGCAAATAACCAAGGACACAGCTCTGCTTTAAGCAACATGTTATTTATGCAATCAAAAAGGCCTTACACTCTGTAAAAGGCGAAATATCAGACAAGTGTTTTGTCCTTAATAGTGTACCATACTAAGGAGTACCAATAAGGACAAACACCCAGTATGGTGAGTTTTCAGTTTTTGCACGATACCCATGATACTTCCCATCAGTGGGAATAGTCTGAATAATCTGGTATTTTTTTGGCAATAAAACCAAGTCTCAATGTCCTTCCAGGATAACCCATGTTACAGTACTTCGGCAGAGATTGTAGTCACTGATATACCAATTTTTTTTTTTTTTTAAATATAGTTTTTATTGATGTTTTCACATATTTCGGGGGAGGGCAGTCATAAGTACATCATGTTATGTTTTGTTTTACATAGATTTAAAAACAAGTACAGTTTCAGTTTATACGTAGTACATAGGATATAACATTACATGCCCATTTGAGATTTTCCTAATGGGTATAGGACCATATTAAAGATACACCTCTCCCCCGATCAGCCCCACCCACCCAATCAATCCATTGCAATTCCCTTCTCTGCCTTAGAAGTGACCCTATTGTAGTTTAAAGTAATTGTGTGATTTTTTTTTTTTTTTTTAAAAGAGTACAAATCCAGGATCCTTTGCCATTATGTAGATTATCCATTTAGTCCATTTCAACATGCCCAGGTCTGAGCGGTCATTCAAAGAGAAAGATATCCTTTCGGTTGAGTATATTGGTGTTATTTCCCTCCATTCAGGTATTGTAGGTAGCTGGGGTGAAAGCCAGTGTCTAGTTGGTGTTTTTTTGCAGCTAGGAGAGCTATCCCCAGTAAGTAAAGTGCATGGGAGTCTTAGATCATGTGGGAAGATTTGCAGTATAAATAACTAGTGTTAAAGTAATAGGGGATCCTATGAGTTCCATTAATTCTGCCTGAAGGGAGATCAGGAAGGGTTGTATAATGGGGCACGACCAGAAAATATGGGTATGATGAGCCTGGAGTTCATCACATTGGCGCCAACATTCTAATGTGCCTTTCATTGAATAATGAGCAGTAATTGCTGGAGTTCGGAAGTATCTTACTATTAATTGCCAGGAGAAGAGACGCCAGCTATGTGAGAACGCGAGTTTAGTGGCTAGGAGACAGCCTCTTTCCCATTTTTGAGAAGTAATCTCTGCACCCATTTCCTGGTTCCATTTCTCCAGTATTTCAAAAGTATTTGCTCCCAAGGTCTTGTTAAGAGCCTATATGTATAAGAAATAATGTGGGGTTTGAGTAGTGGTGATGGTATTATGTAGAAAGGTTATTTGGGGGGTCCTCTAGCATTCGCACTCAGAGAGAGAGAGTAAAAAAAAAAAAAAAGTGTCTCAATTGCAAGTACCTGAAGAAGTCATCCTGCCTCAGACTATATGACCTCCTTATTTCTTGAAATGTAACAAAATCATTCCCATTTAGTAATTGTGATATAAGTGGTCCATCTGAGAAGGAGGGAAGTGCTCTAATAAATATAGAGGGCATAGATTAAATACGGGGTCAAAGCTAGCCGTTTACAGACCAATTTCCCAAGCTTTGACCTGGTATGAAATCCACGGACCAGGATTCAATTGTGGCTTGACACGTTGTGCCTGATGGAAGATAGCCCTGTTCAGGTCCATAAATGGGAGCAGTCCTTCTTCAATCTCTCTCCAGATAGCTGGGTAAGTACGTTTAAGTCGCAGGACAATAAATAAACTGAGAGGACCAGTTGTACAGTTTGAGATTCGGGAGGGCGAGGCCTCCCATCTGTCTGGGGAGGAAAAGGGTCGAGGCCCTTATTATGGGGCGTTTACCTGCCCATATAAAGCTCATTATAGCTTTGTTCAATGCTTGGAATGTTTTTATTGGGATATATATAGGAACATTTTGGAAAAGGTATAATGCCCGAGGAAGGACCACCATCCGAATGACCTCTACCCTCTGGAGCAAATTAAGAGGGATAACACTCCACCTGACTAAGTCTGTTTGAAGTTGGGAGAAGAATGGGGCATAGTTTTGTACTATCTTCCTTACATCATGTGATGGGTATATACCCAAGTATTTTAGCTTTTCTAGTTCCCATCGGAAGGGGTAGGTCTGTTTAAACTGTAGGAGTGGGTTAAAATTAAATGTTAACCCATCTGTTTTTGAGGTGTTTAATTTGTATCCTGAACACTGTCCATAGTCTTCCAATATTTTAAAAATAGCTGGTTCTGAGTGTGTGGGGTCTGAGAGGAAGAGCAGGATATCATCCGCATAAAGCGCAATGCGGTGTTCTCTGCTCTCCAAACTAATCCCTTTGATTCGGGTGGACTGTCTAATGGCCTGGGCCAATGGTTCAATAAAAATAGCAGAGTCTCCCAGAGATAACGGGCAGCCCTGGCGGGTGCCCCTGTGTAGGGGGAAGTAGGCTGAGTGGTGGCCTGAGACTTTTACACAGGCTTGGGGTGAAGCATACAGAGTCCTAATTGAGGAAACTTTGGGGGTGGGGGGGTTCCATCTTTGGCACAGCCGAGAACAGGAAAGGCCAAGAGACCCTGTCAAAGGCCTTCTCAGCATCTAGGCTGAGGAGGACTGAGGGAGCTTTAGATGTTTGCATCTTCTGAACCAACTGCAGGGCTCTTCTAGTATTATCTGTTGTGGATCTACAGCTAACAAAGCCCGTCTGATCTAAGCCGATCAGGGAAGGGAGAATCACATCTATTCTCTTAGCCATTATTGACAAATTTTTTATAATCTACATTTAGTACTGATCTGGGTCGATAAGAGGAACATATGAGGGTCTTTGTCTGGTTTGGGAATGGCCGAGATCACTGTGTAGGACCAGCTAGGAGGAGGTCCATCTGTGCCCTGCATTACCCCCTCATAGACCTGTTCTAGTAGAGAGCCGAGTAAGGACTCTGTATGCTTATAAAAACTCTATACCATATCCGTCCGGGCCTGGGGCTTTCATTGTTTTTAAATGTGAAATGGCAGCACGCAGTTCTATCGGTTATGGGGGAGATCAATCCCTCTTGTTGGTCTCTACTGTGCTTAGGGAGGTCAAGGGGAGATAAGAAAGTTGCTATGTTATTGTGATCTGACAGATGATCGGGGGTATATAATTCCCCATAATATATAAACTTACATAGATACATAGACAGTGTCGGCAGATAAGGGCCTATGGCCCACCCAGTCTGCCCATTTAAGTTTGTAAGTTCAGTTTATGTTTTCCAGGAAGTCTGTTGCCCCTTACCCCTGACCTCCAGAATTCCTTTATGTCTATCCCATGCATTCTTAAATCCCGTGATTGTTTCAGCCCTCACCACTTCCTCTGGCAGGGTGTTCCACTTATCCACCACCGTTCTGTGAAGAAATTCTTCCTCACGTTTCCTCTAGATATCCTCCCTCCAACTTCATCCCATGCCCTCTAGTCCTGGAACATCTTTTTCGCTTAAAAGTAGTGCATTCCTGCACCCTGTTCCTCCCTGTAAGATACTTGTATGTCTCCATCATATCCCCTCTCTCCCTCCTGTCCTCATAGGACTTGTGATGCAATCCATGCACCATCTTTGTTGCCCTCCTCTGAACCTTCTCTACCCTGTCTATGTCCTTAAGTAGGTAAGGTCTCCAGAACTGCACAGTGTACTCCAGGTGCGGCCTCACTAGTGTCTTGTATAGTGGAATTATGACCTCCCTTTTCCTGCTGGTGATGCCCCTGCCTATGCATCCCAGCATCCTATTTGCTTTACCTGCTGCCTTGTCACACTGTTTCCCTGCCTTGAGGTCATCAGAGATGATAACTCCAAGATCCCTTTCCTGCTTGGTGCATGCTATATCCTCACCCCCAACTGATATATTGTGCCAGGGTTTTGTGCCCCATATGCATTATCTTGCACTTCTTTGCATTGAATTTCAACTGCCAAACCCTGACCATTCTTCAAGTTTCTGCAGGTCCTTCTCATTCTGTCTACACCCTCTGGTGTGTCTACTCTGTTACAGAGCTTTGTGTCATCAGCTAACAGTGAAATTCTGCCTTCTAGGTCCTGTGCAATGTCACTGATGAAGATATTGAATAGTACCGGTCCCAGTACTGATCCCTGTGGTACCCCACTGGTCACTCTTCCCTCTGTGGAGTGACAGCCATTTACCACCACCCTCTGTGTCCTGCTGCCCAGCCAGTTACCTACCCACTGCACTACTGTCCTGCCACACCCATATTCCCAGTTTGTGCAATAGTCTTCTATGTGGCACAGTGTCAAAGGCCTTGCTGAAGTCCAGATGGGCCATGTCCACTGCCCTCCCCTGATCCACCTCCCTAGTCACCCAGTCAAAAAATTCAATGAGGTTGTTCTGACATGACCTTCCCCTGGTGAAACCATGCTGCCTTGGGTCCTGTAGTCCATTGACAACCAGATGTTCCACCAATCTCGCTTCAGTAGTGCTTCCATGATCTTCCCCACTACCGAGGTGAGGCTGACTGGTCTGTAGTTCCCCGCTTCCCCTTTGTTCCCACTTTTGTATAAGGGGACTACATCTGCTATCCTCCAGTCTTTGGGTACCTCCTCTGTTTCTAGTGATCGGCTAAACAGGATTGCAAGAGTTCAGCCACCACCTCTCTTAGTTCTTTAGGACCCTAGGTGCACACCATCTGGCCCCATTGCTTTATCAACTCTTATTCTTCCAGTTCCTTCAGGACCCTTTCTGTGTAAAGGGACTTGTGTCCATTTCTGCACCATTCTCACCCCTTGTACTCCATTCAGACCCATTACCCTCCTCTTCCTCAGTAAAGACTGAGCAGAAATACCTGTTCAATATGTTAGCTTTACTGTTGTCATCCTCCACACGGCCCCCATCCTCCCCCTTCAGTCTCACTATCCCTCCCTTTGCCTTTCTTTTTTCACTTATGTACCTGTAAAAGGTTTTGTCCCCTCTACCCACTGATTTTGCAATGTGTTGTTCTGTCTGACCTTTGGCTTCCCTTACTGACCTCCCTGCCTCCCTCTGCTTTTCCTGGTACTTCTCCCTATCCCCTTCTGCCTGTGTCTTTTTGTATTGCCTGAATGCAATCTTTTTGGCTTTCACTTTCTTTGCTACCTCTTTGGAAAACCATAATGGTCTCCTCTTCCTTTTCCTCTTGCTAACCTGCTTAATACATAATTCTGTTGCTCTTGTAATCCCCATTTTAAATACTTCCCACTGTTCCTCAACCCCTGATTCCTGCCCCATTCCCCTTAATGCCTCTTTCAAGTATCTCCCCATTTTCCCAAAGTTTGCCCACCTAAAATCCAGGATACGTGTTTTTGTGTGGTTTGGTTCTGCTCTTTCTGTGATTTCCCCAGGTGCTCCCCCACTCTTACCCCCATCACACTGTCCCCGTTTGTGAGCACAAGGTCCAGTATTGCCTTCTGCTGAGTTGGTTCCATGACCAGTTGCTTAAGGAAGGCACCCTGAAGGGAGTCCAGGATAAATCTGCTCCTAGTTGATGCTGCTGCTGGGATGTTCCAGTCCACGTCTGGAATATTGAGTCTCCAACCAGTACTACCTCACCCTTGTCTGCCATCCTTTGGATGGCTAGCATCAACTCCTATCTGTTTCTTCCTCCTGGGCTGGTGGTCTATAGACCACACCTGTGCGGATGGCTGTCCCCATTTTCCTTTCCAGCTTAACTCACAATATCTCTCCCCCATTTTGTTCCTCCTTGATCTCTGTGGCCCTTATGTCATTTTTCACATACAGTGCCACTCCTCCTCCCTTCCTGCCTGCCTCTTCTGAATATGTTGTAGCCAGGTATGGCCAACTCCCAGTCGTGGTGATCATTACACCAGGTTTCAGTGATGGCCACAATGTCCAGGTCTGACTGCACCATGACAGCCTCCAGATCTTCCATCTTGTTGCTAAGGCTCCTGGCATTTGCACACATGACTTTCCATGATTTGACCTCCCTTAACTTGTGTGATGCCTCTCACCTTTATTATTTGGGTTTTAGTTATTGGGTCCTTAATGCTGGCTATAGTCGCTAGTCTGTTTACGGAGGCAGAGAGCCAATAGGCATGAGGCCCGGGGGCCTATTTCTCCACAGCGCTGCCTGAAAAAAGCCAAGGCTATTTCTGTCTGCTGTGAACACAGCCCATCGAGCTCTTGTCTGGTCTGTTTTAGCTGCGTCAGCACTGACAGATCTCCTTGTTGATGGGCCATTTGGAGGAAACCCATGGTTTGCTCTGGGTGCAATCGTTTTTCCCTGCGTTTTCTCGCTAAATAGGCAGCATGTTGTACTAAGTGGCCTCTAAGGACCGCCTTCAATGTATCCCATCTGACTGCTGGGGATGTCTCCCCTTCGGGATTGTATTTGAGGATATCCTGTATTTTATCTTAAAAATTCCCTAAATTGTTCACTTTTAAGGTAAGTTGGGTCGAGTCTCCACAGGGTGCGTCTCTTCTCAAGCCCCATTCCCCATGTTGTAGTTATTGGGGCATGGTCAGAATGTGCAATATCTCCTATAGTGACTTCCTGAAGGAGTCCTAAGCTTTTTGTGTAGAACAGTGATCTATTCTAGTGTACGTTCCATAGACTGCTGAATAAAATGTGCATCTCCTATCTCTAGAGTGAAGGGTGCGCCATACATCCAACCAGCCAACTTCTTGTGTAAATCTTTTAAAAAACTTATGTGGGGCGGGTTTATTACCCCAGTGACACTCGTGGAGTCCAAATGAGGGCTTGGAGCAATATTAAAGTCTCCCGCGAGGATCAGGGTCCAGCACCTTCCTCAGTAGGTACCTTATTGTCTGTGTTTTTGACCCGGGGGGGGGGGGGGAGACAGTAGGCATTGGCTAGGGGCACCTCATTGTCCTGTAGCTTACCTTGGACAATTACCAGGCATCCCTTCGCGTCTGCCCACTCCATCGTAGCCCGGAAGGGGGTATGGTCACCCCTCTCTTTCTACCTCCTCCATGCGAGAATGAGAAAACCTGTGCGACACCCTTCCCTAGCAGCTTTTTATGTTCGTTCACATTCATATGCATCTCTTATACATAGAAAATCCCTACATGACACTTCCTGAAGCGTAAGCATTCCTGTGCATTTGATCGGACTGCCTAAGCCATTAACATTTAATGACATTATCTGTAAAGGTGCATCAGCCATCTAAATCGCTAATATTGGAGAGCTTTAACTGGGACCCTTTGCTATGTCTGGATCCTACGACACTGATTTTTGTTACTTGTTTTATAGGTTAGTGACTGCCTGTAAGGTAGTGAGGGAGTTGAACCACCCTCGAACTTTCAAAAAACTTGAGCAAGTTAACAACTTGGGTGAACAACTGGAGGTAGTGGCTTACCAACTGGGCTTGCTCTGCCAAACTATGCACGACTTCCATGGGGACTAAGAGCTAAATGCACCCAGGTCCCCTAATGTGCCAAGTATGGCTTGGTCCTGGTTACCTTAGGACCAGACGTGAAACGTCTTGGGAAAGGGAGGGAAGGGAGGGGGTTTATCATGCCAGGTCGTCCCCCGGGTATTAAATGAAGTATTTCCACTTGTTTCCCAGTTAACTATAATTTCCCCTTGTGTTATGGGGGTGGGTGGGGGGCAGAGCGTATTTCACAACACAGGGAACCCCGTCGTAGTGTGAAACTCCGTTTAAGGGAGGTAATTCAATTGCTCTAAAGGTCCGATCAGAGGTGGAAGCCTTCACCCAGCCCCAGCTCCCTCACTCAGCTTTGAGGGAGTAATTGGGGTGCCCCCCCCCAAGAGAATCCACTCCCCAGTCAAGGATCTATCCATGTGTTTAGGAGGCAGGGCAATCAGGTCCCCCCATCTTGCAACCTGGCCCCCCATTTCGTAATTCTGCCTATCCCCACAATATGGAAGGCTCTTAGGGCTCCCCAGGTATCCACACAGGCAAACAGTTTAACGTTAAACACTGTTAAAGTCCAACACTAAGTCCCAGTGTTCCTCTGGGTCAACCATGTGCCACTGACCATAGCGTTGCAAGAGTCCTCATTTAAAATGGACCACGAGGTGGCCGGATGGCAGGCTAGTCACCCTCTCACCTCCAAGCCAAAAAACTTGTGCCTCCTCCCCTTTCTTTTGCCTCTACCCTTTCTTTCAACTCCCATTTTTGGGGCATCACTGCAAGGGAGCCCTCTTAGCCTGATTCCCCAGGTTCCAATGATGTAAGCCGACTCAGTTCAGTGAAGGCCTCTGGGCAGGCTTACTGGTGCAACTACTTCAGGAGGAGATACTCTGGGGAGGAGATACTCGGGGGTACACCGAGGCTGACAAGGAGTTCAATAATTGAGAGGAGAGGGGAAGGCACAGCCTGCCTACCTGTTAGTCGGTAAAGATAACATTGCCAGTCCACTTCATGTAGTGTTCTGTTTAATTGCTGTACTCTCCAATTCGGGTGTTGCTTGCTGGCTCAAACTTGCTGTGATTTGCTGAATCGCGAATTCTCCTCTTCGGCGTTGTTCCCGTGACGATCCTCTGCTCCACACCTTTTGTGCTAATTTGGACGCTAGTGATGGGATATTGCTATTTTGGTGTGTCGGAACCTCGATTCCCAGCTCAATTAGTTCTCGGGACGCTTCTTCCGCAGTTTCATAGCTTTTGGGGCCTTCTAGATAAACCACCAGTTTTGCAAGATATGGCGTACAAAACTTTATCCCCGATTCCTGCAGCTTCCTCATTATTGGACCATAAATACAGATTACTCATCTGTAACAGGAGTTCTAGGAATGGTATATGTTGTTCATCCACACTTATTGGCAGGTTCCTTGCTGCTTTAAATCTTGCCGGAAGGTCTTCAAGCTGGCTCCTCCCACCCACCCGGGTGGTAAAACTCTCGGCTCCGCCCCATGACGCCAGATCTGGCCCGCTGGAAGCTCAGGTTGTGCGTCGAAGCCAGGGAGGTTGGAGGGTCATGGTGGATGAACAACATATACCATTCCTAGAACTCCTGTTACAGGTGGTAACCCATTTAGGGACATGGGATATATTGTTCATCCACACTTATTGGCAGACTCCTAGCAGTTCTCCGGGAGGAGGGAGGCAAGGCGCACCCCCTACTTAGGAATAAAGACTGAGAACAGAGGCCCCAAAACCAGCATCCCGGGCGTGACTCAAGGTCGATGTGGTAATGGGTAATAAAGGTGTGTGCTGACTTTCAGGTAGCAGCCCTGCAGATTTCCTGGATAGGGCGTCCCTGGAAGCAGCCACCGATGCAGCAGTATGAGCCGGGTAGAATGAGCTCTTATCCCTCTGGGAGCTCCATGCCCGCCAACTTATAGCAGCGATCTATGCAGGAGGTGACCCACCTGCCTATCGTCCGCTTGGCTGCAGGTCTGCCAGGTGCGGCTTCAGCGTGGGTGACAAACCTCTCCCCAATTTCAACCGTCGCCTTATAATAGCGGGCGCCCTTCTAGGGTCAGAGTATGGAGCCTAAATTCAAGCCTCGGTGTGATTGGGGTAGAACACCAGCAGAGTCAGCACCTGGTTAAGGTGAAACTCCGACACCACCTTCGGAAGGAATTTCGGGGGGGCGCAGGACAACCTTGTCCCTGTGGAAGACCAGTGGGAGACTCTATACAAGCGCCTGGAGCTCTCCCATCCTTCTGGCTGACGTGACAGCCACCAAGAAGGCGGTCTTCCACGACAGGTGAGAGATCACACCTGTGCACTGGTTCGAATGGCTTGCCCATGAGCTTTGCCAGTACCAGCAGTAAATCCCACGGAGGTGGAGGTTCTCGCACCGGAGGGGAAATGTGATCAAGGCCTTTGAAAAAGCGCCCGACCACCTTTTCCTGCGCCACCAACTGCTCCCGGCCCGCGCCCGGTAAGCAGAGATGGCTGCCAGGTGCACCTTTAGGGTCGTCGACCTAAGCCCTTGACTAGAAAGGGACCATAAATAGTCCAAAATGCTTGCCACAGAACAGGAGGAAGGGTCCAAGCCCTTGCCCTGACACCAAATGGAGAATCTCTTCCATTTGAAGGCGTAGAATTTTCTGGTCGACTCCTTACGGGATGCCTCAACAACATTGAGGACCTCGTCGGAAAGACCCAAGGCCTAGAACTCTAGCCGCTCAGGAACCAGGCCGTCAGGTGCAGGGATTGAAGGTCCAGATGGAACACCTTCCCCTGATTGACTGAGAGCAGGTCCGGGCGAGCTGGAAGCTGCCTCGGGAGCCTGGAGCTGAGGAGATCTGGGTACCAGAACTGGCGGGGTCAGTCTGGGGCTATCAGAATCACCTGCGCCTTGTCCCTCCTTGCCTTGAGAAGCACCTTGTGAATCAAGGGAAATGGGGGAAAGGCGTAAAAGAGGCCCGGGGTCCACAGCCTCGAGAAGGCATCCCCCTGCAGAGGGGGCGGGCATGAAACAGCTTCAGCTTCGCCTTCTCCCTGGAGGCAAACAGGTCCACCTGAGGTGTGCCCCAGTGGGAGAACAGATCTTGTACTACCTCCGGCAGGAGAGACCACTCATGAGATGCAGCCCCTATCCGGCTCAGGGCACGGCCAGGGTGTTGGAGGCTCCTGCCACATGAATAGCTAGGAGATCCGCCTCCAGGCTGCTTGCAGTGACCAAATCGGAGCTTCTTGCACAAAGCATGGGCCAGCGTCCGCGCCCTCAGCGGTTCAGGCAGTACATGGTCGTGGTATTGTTCGTCTGGACTCGGGACCACTTGACCCCGGAGAAACGGAGCAAAGGCGGTGAGAGCTAGGCGGACCGCTCAGAGCTCCAGCAGATTGATGTGGCATCGGGACTCCCGTGGGGACCAGAGGCCGTGCACTCGGTGTTCCCCCAGATGGGCACCCCAACCCATCAGAGAGGCATCCGTCGATAGAGAGACTGTCGGCTCGGGGCGGACAAACGGGATGCCCTCCTGCAGATGAGATGGAACGGTCCACCACTGGTGAGCGTTCCACATCTCCTGGGTCACCATCACTAGCTGGTCCAATGGATCGCAGCGTTGTGACCGCTGGCTGGCCAGTCCCCACTGAAGGGGGCGCATGTGCCAGCGTGCCCAATGGACTACGCTGGTACAGCCGCCATGAGACCCAGGAGGCGCAGAAGTCCCAGGCAGGCGCGATTGCCCAACCAGAAATGATCGGGCAAGGAGGCAAGAACCTCGGCCCTGTCCGCCGGGAGCCGTGTTTGGCTCAAGAGAGTCGAGCTCTGCCCCGATAAACAGAATCACCTGCTTGCCTGAGTTCAGACTTGGCCTCTGCTGATGAGAAGGCCGACTTGAGAGCAAACCTGGAAGGCCAGATCTCTGGACCGCTCCACCTCCTGTCTGGAAGGGGCTGCTATCAGCCAATCGTCCAGGTAAGGGTACACCCGGACCCCTCGGCGCCGCAGGAAAGCCGTCACCACTGCAATGCATTTGGTGAAGACCCTGGGAGCTGGAGACAGGCCGAAGGGCATGGCTCGGAACTCAAAGAGGGATCCCTCCACTCGAAAGCTAAGGAATCTCCAATGTGACGGATGGACAGGGACATGAAAGAATGCGTCCTGCAGGTCCAGAGAGCAGAACCACACGCCGTGTTCCAGAGATGGTATTATCTGCGCCAGAGTGACCATCCTGAAGGTTCGAGACCGTAGGAACTTGTTCAGGTCGTGTAGGTCGAGAATGGGGCACCAGCCCCCCGTCCGTTTCGGAACCAGGAAGTACCTGGACACGAACCCCGGGTCTGAAGGGGGGTCCTCTACCTCCCTGATCACCTCCTTTTGGAGGAGGAGAGCGATGTCGGCTCGGCGAGCCGACAGTGAGGCTTCGGACCCCGAGGTATGACGGCTCTGAAGGGTGGGGCCTGCTCGAATTCTAGAGGCAGGCCTTTTCCCACCACCTCCAGAACCCACCTGTCCGTGGTAATAGCGGACCAGGCGGAAAGGAAGTGTCGGAGCCATCCCCCCAAAGGGGGAACCAGGGGCAAGGTGACGGGGATGGGGGTGACACCCCACAGCCCGTCACTGGGCAGGCTTGGAGGAGGGACCGGCCGAGGGACCTCCTGGGCCTTTTCCTCCCTGCTTCCTCTTGGAGGAAGCCGACAGCTTGGGTTTGGGATGCCAAGCTCGAGCCTGCTGGCCCCGACGTTGCTGGGCCTGGCGCGCCGCGGGCGCAGAAGGACGAAAGGGCTTAGGCTGTGGCTTGCGGCCTTTGTCCTTTTGAGCGGAAGAGACAGCGTCCAAGGTAGCATTGGACTTCTCGATCCTCTGCAGGTGACCTTCCACCCCAGGGCCGAAGAGGTCAGTCCCCAAAAAGGGAACATCCGCCAACTTGTGCTGGGTATCAGAGGTAAAAGTGGATATCCTCAGCCAAGCCCGACGACGCATGGCCACTGCGGCGCCACCGACCTGGCACATGAGTCCCCAAAGTCCAAAGCAGTCTGGAGCTGCTGTTTGGCCACTGCCCTGCCCTGGTCCTGCACCTGCCTGACCGTAGTCTGCAGATCCGCGGGAAGATGAGGGACGACCTCATCCAGGGAGCCCAACAGGGCATGTGAAAAATGTGCCATGAGGGCGGCCGAACTGGCCTGACGAAGGCCGAGAGAGGACGCAGCATAGACTTTTCGCCCGGCATAATCCAATTTCTTGGATTCCTTGTCGGGAGGTTTGTCCACATCCCTGTCGTTCCCGGCACGTCAGAAAACGCTGTCGGTAACCAACCCCTCAGCAGAGGGGTGTTCCGAAAAACCGGACAGGGAACCGGTAGGGACCGCATACTTCCTGGCCATCCTGGCCGAAGGCGCAGGGCAGGAAGCAGGGCGCTGCCAAAGCTCCAAGGCCGGACCCACTATGGCCTCGGCCACCGGAAAGACCTCCGTAGGAGAATCCCCTCGGTCCAGAATCTCCGTGAGGGGATACCTGGCCCGTTTAGAAACTGGTTCGAGCTTCATCCCGGTGGACTCCGAGATGAGCCGAAGCAACCCTAAGAAGGACGAAGGGCTATCGTCCACTGACTGTCCTCCCGAGGACTCCAAGTCGAATCGCTTGGAGAAAAGGGAGGAATCATCCTCGGACTCTGAAGAGTCCTCAAAGAGCTGCCTCGGGCCTGAGCCACCCTCCACCTGCCGAGGTTTATCGGGAGTGAGGGTGACAGACAGCCTATGGGGCAGACCCAAAGCCGACCGAGAATTCTTGGTCGGAGCCCCAACTAATGGCTGTGGAGGCGGAGGTTCCACCAGAATCGGTGGGGCAGCTGGAATTGGCCGAACAACCGGCCTGGGAACAGGCTCCTCGGCTACAACGAGGGGTTGTTTCGGCCGCTCCGGTGACAGCCACTTAATGGCCGGGGAAGACGACTGGGTCGGCTTATTCCCGGTCAAAAGGAGCTGTTGCCACATGAGTTCCTCATACCTCCGACGCAACTTGCGCCGAAGCCTCCCCTCGTCCGAGGAGGAGGAGGAAGAGCGGCGGCTGTGCCGATGCGAGACCGCCTATGGCAGCGGGATCGGCTGGACGAGGATGTCCGAGACAGAGAGTCTCGACTAGGCCAGAGGCGAGGAGAAGCGTCGGAAATCGGCACTCCCCTCGGCTCGGACGATCCCACCGAAGGCTCAGGAACCAGAGGCACAGACGAGCCGACGGGATCCTCAACTCCCACCGGGGGAAACCAGGGAGAGGGGATTCTCAGCTTCTCCAGCCGACAACCCGTCTAACGGATCGAGAAAAATCTACACCGCATCGGCGGAAGTCTCGGTCAACTGGCCTGACAGAGACACCGTGAAGCCAGTGGCCGGAGCTGAGGGGTCGACCGAAGTCGACTGTCCACAAGAAGGGGAGGGGGATCTTTCCCGCTCCCAAGAGCGTCGACAGTGAGACTTACTTTTGCTCTTTTTGGACCTGGAAAAGGGTCCAGAAGAAGTTGGACCCTCACCTTTCGTCGAGAGGGTCAGACAAAGCTCCTTGAAAGAAGCAAATCACGAGGCACCGAGAGAGAGCAGGACAAATGCCACAGCCGAGGTAGAAGCGGCCCGTGCCGCCTCCTCTTCGAGGGTGATCATCTGCTCGAGCTGATCCGCCGAGCCCGCCGCGGACACCGCCAATCGGGCCTCTTTAGATTTAACTGGTGGAATTCTTTTCTCGGGGCACCCCAGTTGTAATCGGGCAGCACGGTCTTCAAGGACGTAAGCCGAAAAGGAAGAGCACAAGTCGCAGGCCTGCGGGTCGTGCTCAAGGCCCAAGCAGTAGACGCACGTGGAGTGCGGATCCGTCCTAGACATCTTCTGCCCGCAAGGGCACCTCCAGAAACCGGGAGTCGATTTGTCCATCGCAGCCGCAAGGAAAAGAAGACTGAAGTCTTTTTAGCAAAAAACCTTTTGATTTCTAACTTTCCAAGAATTAGGAACCAGTCTTATACGCAGAGCATTAAGGAGGGAACCTGAGCTTCCAAGCGGTAAGGAAGACCTGGCGTCATGGGGCGGAGCCGAGAGTTTTACCACCCGGGTGGGTGGGAGGAGCCAGCTTGAAGACCTTCCGGCAAGATTTAAAGCGGCAAGGAACCTGCCAATAAGTGTGGATGAACAACATATCCATGTCCCTAGAAGCTCTACGATTCATAGCTACTGTTAGAGAGTGGTCATTGTCCACATAAATTCTATGGTTTTGGTAGGTTAAATTGCCATTCTGGCAGGATTTATGCAATATCATCTTTCTCTTGGTACCTCAGAAAGCGCACTAAAATTGCACGTGAGCGGTTCGGTGTCTGAGGCCCCAATGTACGATGAGCCCGTTCTATTTCCAAGGAGCAGTCCTCCGGTATATCCAGCTGGGTTTTGAAGTATTTTTGCAGGAAGGTTGACTCCCTTCTGCCCCCTCAGGAAAGCCTGCGATTCTTAAATTATTTCTCCTACTTCGTGCCTCCTCATCGTCTGCTCTGTCTGAGGCTTTTTACCTCTTGGTTCAGTTGGAGGACTGCCCTTTCATTTTGATCTACCCGTAGATCGGTGGATGCGGCCTGTTCTTCGAGACCATCAAGTCACACTTCAATTTTCCCTACATCCACCCGTAGTGCTGCAAATGTGGATTTAGTTTCTTTGTGAAAGTCCCTTAGCTCTCTGTGGACTGAGTCCATTTGCCTGGCGATATTGTTTGAATTGAGGATTTCAGGCCGGGGGGGGAAATCGCCATGACCAGATATCTGTGAGCTGTCACTGTCGGAGAGTATCCAGTCTAGATCTGAAGGGTCTGGAATTAGATTTTGGTTTCCCGGCTTTCGTTGGAGCATTTTTGCATTGTTAAAGTTGCTTTTGCCCAGTTTTACTCTTAAATCAGCTGGGAATTGGTACTTTTTACCCCTGGGAGACGGAGCTACGCGATCAGGCTGCAGCTGCTAGCATGACGTCACCAGAAGTCCCCCGATATGCTAATGTTGACTGAGGTGCCAGCCACTGGCACAGAAGTACTGCCACTCGTGACATTAATAACCCATCTTTGGCGCAAAAGCACAGAGCAACAGTTTAGGGGGTGGGGGATTGCCAGAGACCAGCTCCACAATAGAAAAGATGTGTGTATGTGTTATAAAACCTCAGCCTGCGGGATAACATTACCCTCCCAAGCCTTGTGTGTCTACCTGAAAAGCCCCTGAACAAACTGGGACTCTGGAAGAATCTAACAATATGTGCCAGCACCTGCTGATTATCAGCAGTGCAACTACAGCACATATTTCTGGGGGGGGGGAAGGACTGGGAGGTACTGAGATATAGTTGAACGATGCAAGCTGCTGTGAAAGGAGAGTACAGACAATGGATTTCACTGGTCATCAAATCCCAAGCTCTAGCTGCGGATGGAAAACTCCCTACACAGCGGAAGTGGACAATTCTACCTGCCCCCCTTTTTATATAATCGCTGTCACTGTTGCAAGCACCCCCTTTTGCCTCAACTCTCAATTGCATCCCTTCCCTAGCAATTACATCCAATCTCACAGCACTGCTTCTTTCTGTGATGGTTTCTGTAGGGTGGAGGTCTTTGTTCAGCTCGCGCCCCCCCCCAAAAAAAATCCTCTAGCAAGAGAAGGGCAGGGCCTTAATGTGCCAGGCATTAGCCTGCATGCCTCAGGGTCCTTTTTTTTATTGCACCCTCCTACCTCAGAAGCTGGCAGGGAGGGCACCAGGTAAACATCAATATGCATGACTGTGCCTGCAGTCATAGGTAAAATCTCGACTGCCAGATCAGGACCAAGCAATAAAACCAGACGGTACAGCCAGACCAACCACAAGCATGGTACTGCCAGACTATTTTTTCTAGGTGACAATATGAGTGAAATACAGACCACCAGATAATACAATCAGAGTCCGGCAGTCTGGATTTCACCCCTACCCTAGAAGAAATTTGGAAAAGACTGATTAAACCAATAAAAAGGGCAGTACAAGTTGTGCCTGGTCCAGTTTTTAACCATGTACTGGCACCTGCTGGCATCCTCCATTCCCACAAGCTGCTCAGACGGCACTGCCACCTGTGGCCACCCAGGTGTCTATTGCTGCACAGCCTGCTGCCCTCCCTCTGGGACACTCAATCCCACCCCACCCCCCAAAAAACAGCCCCCCGATTTCCTGTGCTCTCCAGTGTCAAGAGTGTCAGAGTCAGTGGCTCAGCGGGTAGCACACTCGCCTCTGAGGCCAGGAGATCAGCAGGCTGTGGGTTTTACCACCACACCAGGCACTTGGGTTAATATCGAATACTGACACTGTAGTGCAGCATGAGGGGGGTGCAACACTCCTGAGGTGCTATCTTTCGGATGAGACGCTAAACCGAGGTCCCATCTGCCTGTTCTGGTGGTAGTTCAGGTGGATGTTAAAGATCCCATGGCACTTCTCGAAAAGAGTAGGGGAATTTCCCCCCAGTGCCCTGGTCAAATTTCCTCCCCATTCACTAAGAAAAAAAATACCACCAATAAGCTTAATCTGGTTCAAGGTCAGTTGGCATTTATCTGTATCCCCTTCCCCCGGGTAGTGCCCGAAAATAGGCAGGCTTTGTCTAGTGCACTTAACCGGTGGGGAAAAAAAAAAAAAAAACACTAGACAGCAACCCACCACTACTCTGATGGGCCAGCCCAAATCTACCTTTTTGAATTCCACTTTCCACGACATCCTCCAGGTTTAAGAGTGTTTGTGCCCAAGTAAACCCTGGTACAGATCAGTTGAATCAGCACTGATTTATAAATAGATTGAACTTACAGGCTGGTTTAAGTGATGTCCAACAGAGTCAGCAAGGGTGCCAATCGCGTCGTACAGAATCAACAAGTTCTTATGTTGGTACTTTCCAAAGGCAAACACCAACGTATCCAGAATGTAACTCAGGTATGGAACCAATTCTGTGCAGGCCTCCTCCTCCAACGTTGCAAATGCACTGGGGAAGTAAAGGTGGGAGAACAGAACCAGAAAGTAACTGACTACAGTATTTTATTCAAACATAATTAGACTCCAAATTTACAACAGTATGTACAGTATGACAATTTGATCAATGCAGTCTTACAGGCATACTTGCTGATGCTTTATTGGGAAGTGGGTGGGGGAAGGTATAGAAAGAAAAAAAAAAAAAAAACAGGTTACTCACCTGTAACAGTAGATCTACGAGTAGTATATGTTGTTCATCCACACTTCTTGGCATGTCCCTTTCCCCTTTAAGGATCGCCTGAAGTCTTCAAGCTAGCTCCTCCCACCCACCCAGGTGGTACAACCTCTGGCTCCGCCCCATGATGCCAGATCTTAGCCCGCTGGAAGCCAGGTTTGTACATCCGCAGCCGGGAAGGTCGGGTGGGTCTGTGTGGATGAACATATACCACTCCTAGAACAACTATTACAAGCGAGTAAAAACAGGTTACTCGCCTGTAACAGTAGTTCTAGAAATGGTATATGTTGTTCATCCACACTCTTTGCCATGTCCCTTTCCCCTTTAAATCTTGCTGGAAGTCTTCAAGCTGGCTCCTCCCACCCACCCGGGTGGTATATACCTCGGCTCCGCCCCATGACGCCAGATCTTAGCCCGCTGGAAGCAAGGTGATGCGCCTAAAGCCGGGAAGGTCGGGTGGGTGCGTGTGGATGAACAATACACACCACTCCTAGAACTACTGCTACAGGTGAGGAACCCGTTTTTCTAGGAGCGTGGATATGTTGTTCATCCACACTCTTTGGCAGACTCCTAGCAGTTTTCTGGGAGAAGGGAGGCAAGGAGACACCCCCTACTTAGGAAACAGATTGGAGAACCGAGGCCCCAAAACCAGCATCCCGACACGACTCAAGGTTGATGTGGTAATGAGTAATGAAGGTGTTTGCCGACTTCCAGGCAGCAGCCCAACATTTCCCGAATAGGAGCATCCCACATCTTCTGGGGTTACAGTGATCAGCTGGTCGAAATGACCGTGGCGCTGAGTCCACTGGGTGGCCAGCTCCCATTGGAGAGGGGCGAATGTGCAACCGGACCCAACGGACCATGGAGGTGCATGCCGCCATGTAGCCCAGAAGGCGCAGAAATTCCCGGGCAGGGCGCAATTGCCCAACTGGGCAAAGGAGGAGAACACCTCCACCCTGTCCGCTGGGAGCTGAGCTCTGGCTTGACAAGAGTCAAGCTCTGCCCCGATGAAGCACATCACCTGAGAAGACACGAGTTCTGACATGGCCTTGTTGAGCAAGAGGCCGAGTTGGAAGCAGGTCTGGAGGGCCAGGTCCCTGGACCTTTCCACCTCTTGCTGGGTGGGACCTGCTAAGAGCCAATCGTAGAGGTAGGGGTAAATTCTGACCCCACCCCCAAAGATAGGCTGCCACCACTGCGATGCATTTGAAAACCCGTGGGGCCGATGACAGTACAAACGGCATGGCTCGGAACTCATATAGGGTCCCTTCGGCTCTGAAGTGGAGAAACCACCAGTGAGACGGGCAGACTGGGAATGAGAAAGAACGAGTCCTGCAGATCCTGTGAACAGAACCACGTTTTGCTCCAAAGATGGTATGATCTGGGACAGAGTGACCATCCGAAAGGTGCGTTACCCGAGATACTGATTCAGGTCATGCAGATCTAGAATGGGGCGCCAGCCCCCCTCCCCCCCCCCGACCACTTGGGCACCAGGAAATACCTGGAGAAAAAGCCTGGGTCTGCTGGAGAATCCGCCACTGGAGCTACTGCCTCCTTGAGGAGGAGCTGAGCAATGTCTCAGAGAGCACACAGAGTATGGATGGATACTCTCTCCTCCCAAGGGGCATGGGCTTGGCTTGGAGGGTGCTGCTCGAATTCCACAGGCAGTCCCTGACAGACTACTTTCAAAGCCCACCTGTCCGTGGTGATAATGGATCAGGCAGAAATAAAGTGAGAGCCGGCCCCTCACCGGAGGACCCAGAGCTGGCGTGACGGGAGAGGGGGTGGCAGCCCCCGCCCCATCACTGAGCATGCTTGGAGGAGGATCCAGGACCAGAACCTCTGCCTCCTTTACGGGCCTGGGAAGGCCCGGGCTGGGCCGGGGGTGCCAAGCTTGAGCCTGCTGCTGCCCTCCTTGAAAGGAGGGTTGCAGTGCCGCAGGGGAAGAGTGCCAAAAAGGCAGCTTCTACTATTTCTTTCTCTAAGAACCTTTAGCAGAAGTAGCGTCCAAGGTGGCATTGGACTGCTCAATACGCTGAAGGTGACCAGCCACACCTGGGCCGAAAAGGTCGGTGCCCAGGAAAGGCACATCACCTAGTTTGTGCTAAGTATCTGCCGGGAAAGAGGAGAGTCTCAGCCAAGCCCTGCAACGAGAGGCAACTGCGGCTGCCATCAAGCAGGCACAAGAATCCCCAATGTCCAGGGCTGTCTGAAGCTGATGTTTGGCAACAGCCCAGCCCGGATCCCAGCCCTGCTTGACCGTGGTCTGCATGTCCGCGGGGAGGTGTGGGAGGACTTCATCCAAAGACCCCATGAGGGCATGGGAGAAGTGTGCCATGATGACGGCTTCTAATCTCTGTCTGGCTTGATTTTTAAGGCCTGAAGATGAGGTCAGTGACAGACCTTTTCGCTGAATAATGATCCATGAGTTTGATTCTTTTTCGAGAGGTCGGTCAGTGTTGGCAGAACTGACAGTACGCCTGAACAGAGACGCAGTCACCAGGCTCTTGACCGAAGGGTGCTCTGTGAACCTCGCAAGGGACCCCGTGAGCACCGCATACTTGCGGGCCATGTGAGCAGATAGAGCTGGACAGGAAGCAGGACGCTGGCAAAGTTTAAGGCCGGGCCAACTATGGCCTCGGCCACAGGAAAGGCCTCAGTTGCGTTTCCCCTCTCTCGAGGATGTCCGTAAAAGGGTACTCCGCCTTTTTCCGGATAGGTTCCAGGGGCATCCCTGTAGACTCAAATGAGATGAAGAATGCCCTGAAAGGACAAAGGACCTTCCTCCGTCTCTATCCCACCTGCCGGTTCGTCATCCCAGGGATCAGAATGTAAGCCGGTCTCATCCGAATCCAAATACAAACGGTAGACCACCCAGGTCACCTTCAACCCGCCAAGGGCAATCCGGGGTGATAGTGACCGAAAGATGCCGGGGAAGCCCAGTGTCTGGTCTATCTTCCTTAGAAGGAGCCCCTCCCACAGGCTGTTTGGGTGGTGGTTCCACCACGATCGGTGGAGACACCGGTTTAGGCCGAACCAGAGGTTTCGCTGGCTCTGCGGGCAGGGGAGCAGACTTAATCGGCTCCGAAGGAGTTGGATTTGGCCTGGGAGGCGAAAGCAAAGTAATGGCCGGGGTAGAAGCCGGGGTCGGCTTGTGCCCGGACAAAATCAGCTGTTGCCATGAGGTCTTCATAGTGCCGGAGTTTCCACCGGAGCCTCTCCTCAGTGGAGTACGAGGACAACCGATGGCGTCGCCTCTTTTCTGAGCGCTTGTAGCTCTTCCTCAGCCTGTCAGTCGAGGGGGTCCGAGAACTCGATAGAGATCGGACGGGCCGATTCGGTCACTCGGGACACACCGGCAGGACTGATGATTTCCCATGGTCTGGGACCACTTCCTCGACAAGACTCCCAGCAGGCTGGGTCTCCTTGTCGGGGAAAGGCGGCACCGGACTCGGATTCAGAGAATAGTCGACCAGAGTCTACGACAATGGGTCGATCGGGTCTACGATTATTTCAACCTCGATCGACACTTCGGTCGACTGGCCAGACGGCAAAGCCAGCGGCCAAAGAGGCAATTTCGACCGAAGTAGAGACTGCCTGTTCCTGGGACAGAGATCTCTCCCGATCCCAAGAACGTCTTCGACGAGACGAAGACGATCCTGGGTCATTTTTCCAGCTTACAGAACCAAGAGGAGTGCATGCCCGCAGGACCCTCTCCCTTAGTCGGGAGAGACTGGCACAACTCTCGGAAGGAACCAGAGAAGGTGGAGCCCGGGTTGAGCGGAACAAAGAAGCTGGGAGAGGAAGATTCCCTGTCACGAGCCGCTTCCTCCTCGAAGGCTTGCATGCGTCCCAATTGCCCGGCAGATTCCGCAGCCGCGGAAACCGCCCATCAAACCTCCTCTGATTTCACTGGAGGATTCTGTTTTTCCGCCCTCCCAAACTTCAGGCGGGCATGACTGTCGTCGAGGACATTAGGGTGAAATGCAAGACAAATCGCACTTTGAGGTGTCATGGTCGACACCCATGCAATAGACGCAGTGGTATGGGGATCAGTGCACGACATTTTCTGGCCGCATGAACACCGGTGAAATCTGGGGGAAGACTTGTGTTCCATAATCAGTAAGCAGTCACGATCGCTAATGCAAACTAGACAAATTTTCTGAATAACATGAGGTTTTGAAGCCAGGGCCTACAAAATACAGGAGCATGAAAGAGAATCTGACTCTTCCAGCGGAAAGGAAGATCTGGCGTTATGGGGCTGAGCTGAGGGTTATACCACCCGGGTGGGTGGGAGGAGCTAGCTTGAAGACTTCCGGCGATCCTTAAAGGGGAAAGGGACATCCCAGTAAGTGTGGATGTACAACATATCCACGATCCTAGAAACTAACTTTCAGTGCCCATATCAACTGCCTTGTCAACAAGTTAACAGCCAGGCTAGGGTTCTTCCTTCAGAAACAGATCCCCATTTACACTCGACTGCAAAAGACGACTGGTCCAGGCCACATTCCTACCACTCCTTGACTAAGGGGATATCATTTACAATTGCAGTGCACAAACGCACACTCGCAAACTTGACGTCCTGTACCAACGTGCATCAAGTTTTATACTAAATGCGCCAGCCAGGACACACCACTGTACCCTCTACTCTTTGAAATGGACCTCACTATCAACCAGGCGTATGTTCCATATTGGGCAGTGGACTCTAAAGCTGTAGACTGGCAAGCTACCTCAGTACATATGCTCCCCTAGTGCACAAAACTCAACATGTATGCAGTGTACACAGACTTTGTGCTCCTAGATGTTCCCAGGACACGTACTAACCAGGGCAGAGTGGCCATTAGTTTCATTCTCCCATCTATATGGAACCAGCTGCAAAAAACCACGAAGTTGAGAGTCACGTTAAACTGCTTTAAGTCCATAGCCAAGAAAGCATTTGAAGTGGTCTGCCGCTGCTCTTAACACTGAACTAATATATGAATCTTCACAGTCTCTTCCGCTTGTCACCCTATCCCCGTCTCCCCACCTACCACCCAGCATGTCCTAACACCCATCAGCCACCCACCCCAACCCCCATTTACCTATTCTACCTCCTAGCACCTCTTCCCTTCCTCCACCTCCCTTTCCCCTAGACCCACCTCCCTGTACCCCCAGTTCAGTGCACAAATCCCTGTCCCGCTGAACCTACCACCCTCCTCTGCCACGTCATCTACAGCTCTATGTCTTTTTCCTTTTTGCTCTGCCCTCAGTGAAGACACGTCTTATTCTACGTGTATCAACGTGTACATTAGTTTTTTTTGTATGTAAATATAGTTATTTGCAAAACTCCAAGTTGTCCCTTTTCATTGCCATTGTTGTTTACCCATGCTATCCAAATCTGTTTGCATAAGATCAGGTACATCATTGTATTGTTTGAAATCTCCAGGACCTCCTTGTGAATGAGCTCGCTCAACAGAGTAATTTCTGTAATAAACTAACTTTCATCACACTGTCAGAGTGGCGAAACAGGATGTGGGATTCACTGGACCTCCGGGACGAGCCAGAGGATTACTGTGGCAATAGTAGAGGTTTTATGGGTAACTGGCACTAAGCTATGCTCAATCTTCTATGGTGGTCACAGTCCCAGCTGTCTGCAGCTGGAAACAGCATTTTTGGATCAACAGTATCTGGCAAATGTCATTTGCACTGCGACTGAAGTCGTGAGGACCCCCCAAAAAAAAAAAACACACATGACTATGTAAACCTTTTGCGTGCTGCAGTTTTTGATGGTGGCACAGCAGGGAACTTGTTTCACAACGAAATACACCACCAACTGTCATTCTATCAGGCCCCAGCAATGAAAACATCAGTGAGGGATTACTGGGTTAGAAGAAATCCCTAGTATTTCAAGTGGTCTCAAAATCTCATTTCTCTCTCTCTGGATCAGACAGTATGAATACACAGTACATCATCGTAAATCATACCCTTTAGTTATCCATCATATCCAGAGCTTCAACACAAGTCACACAATTTTCCATCAATATATTTGTTTCTATATCCCCGTTCTCTGTCCTAGGACACATCTAGACCCACTGTGCCACACTGCAACACACCCCAGCCAATCCAGTTCCCTGGGCACTCCCTACCCAGCCAACAAGGTGGGCCAGCTACCCAACAGAGGGTGGGGTTCTATCTCGAGTTAGACCATAAGGAGGAGCCATTTTCGGTCACCCCTTCCCACTTCCAGTTCCTGTGATGCAGGCACATGCTCAGTCACTGACAAACGCATGCCTTCAGCATCCCTCACTGTCCCCCTGCCAACAGATCACATCTCAGTGCACCTGCAGCGTGAGTGTAGACACATAACGTAAGGAGATCAAAAGCACATTTGAAAGTGAAGACTGTGCTGGCCCAAGGGAAGCACCCTCTTGAGACTTAGAATCCCCCACATAGGCCAGCTGGGAGGCGAGGCATGCCAGAGGTGAGATGCTGTGCTCCAAGGAAGGGAAAGCCAAGGCCTCCTGGCATTCACATACCCCCGTTGGCAAATCATGGAGCAGCACTGTATCTGCAGCTGTGGTAATCCCAGATGTCCAGGTGGGGATTGGAGAGAAGGAAAAGGGTAAAGGTAAAAAAAAAAAAAAAAAATACTGCATATTTACCTAAACTACATACTCCAATAACTCTCAGTGCAATGCACCTGCTCGTCAAGAACCACAAACTAGAGTTACCTGCAGGCTGCCTCTTGCACCCTCTTGTTGCCGTCAAGGATTCGTTTCAAAAGCTCCGTCATTAGTGGCTTCAGGTACGAGTCAGGAGGCTGGCTAACAACCCAGTGAGCGTAACGGCTGAGGGTCCAGCAGGCGATGGAGCGCACTAGTGCCTTCTTATCAGAGAGACATTGAATGAGGTGAGGGATGAGCTCAGGGAGGTAAGGAACCATACCCTGCATACAACCTGCAGGAGTAACAAACAGCAGTCTCAAAACAGGAGCACTGTGCAGCAAACCTTGCATGAAACCAACCATTTATTTTGTCTGTCTAACCTGTTGCTCATTTGAACATTTGTACTACTGAACCCCAAACGCTATGTCCGCGACAGTACAGCTGTCATAATTACTGTGAGGATCCCCACTGGTTGCGACAGCAAGGAGAGAGCTGTGGATGAGGCTGGAAGGTTGCAGGTGTAAGATTAGACGGTAAGAGACAGTCGGGAGGGCAAAAAGCTGAATCAAAATAAGTAACTACCCTACCTAAAACAGACAGGCTAGAAATGGGCTAATTCCTTGTTCCTCAATCGCCTCTATCTTTATCTCCTGAACGAGCAGAGCAAGTAAGATCACAGCATTAACAACTGCGTAACAGAACACAGACTCTCTCTCTCTCCAATGTTCAAGATTCGAAAGTATGTCTTTACTATTTATCCTGGCAGTCGTTCAGTACCATAGCTGTGGTAAATTTGAGCTGCAGTTAATGTTAAATTATAGATTACCTTCTGCGATGGCTCCCAGGACGAGAATGCCAGACTCCTTAATGACCCACTCTTGATGGAACAGCAGTCCTTTCAACAGTGGCAGGAGGTGAGGTAAGAGGTCTTCCCTAAACACATTTGCCAGAACGTCCAGTGCTGCTGCAGAGCACTTTCCTAAGAAACAAAAGCAATACGTGAAAGAAAACGGCAACCATTACATGTCATGCCTCTAAGAGGAGACTACACCTCAAAATATCGTTATCCAGTCTCCTGAATTAGAATCTCTTACGCGCAATCTCTCTGCCTGTTCTCTATACCTGTAACACTGTTAGCAATGTCAAGTGATATATAATTACATTTGGCACTCAACTGTAAGAAGTGCAGTTTTAAAATAAATGGATACCCAGGAAAGGTACATGTTGACAGATACAGTCCCATTTCCATAGGTGATCTTGGTTAGGGTTACAAGAGGTAGCAGCATTGATGCACATCGACACAACCATACTGAGTTCAGCCATCACACGTGTGTCAAACTTGTTGGCATCTCTGTTGGAGTTTAGATTAGTACACAGTATATTCTGGCGGGGGTTAAATAAAATTTCTGCTCGTGTGAAGGAAGTCACAGCAGGAAGTTTCATAGACGCAAGTGTACTGCACTATAATTAGTACACACACTTGCAAGCAGAAAGGTAAACTGGCCTGCAAGAAAAAGGGTGCAATCCCATAGCTGGAATAAAAGGCTGTCGTGGATCAATCAAGCTACCATTATCAAACTGTTTTTCAGTAAGGGAATGTTGGCAGTTTCTTGTGGTTGAAGAGTATGACAACAGAAACATCACATTTTAACCTATTAAAGTCCCTCTTAAACTCACTCAAATTCCAGTCTGATATGGTGTCATCGTCATCTTCATCGTCAAAATCCTCGTCGTCCTCCGCTCCATCCTCCTCGTGTTGCAGTGTAACTGTGCGAGACTTGTGGAAACGGGGCTTTATATCTTGCTCACTGTCTGGGACAGTCTCATCCTCTTCCACATCACCCTAAAGAAAGCAGTACAGGGTGGGTTGGGGTGGGAAAGGAGGGAAGAGAAGATTCAATTCAATCCCAGAACTTTAGTACTTCTGAAGTAAAATTAAATCCGGCTACATTGATACTACAAGACATTAAGAAGAGCATACTTTTAAGTAAATGAATAGTTCTCAACTGTGTACATGACCTGAAACCCAGAAGAAATTACATACTTACTGTAAAAAAAAAAAAAAAAAAGATTACTCACCTGCAGCAGTACTTCTAGGAGTGGCATATGTTCATCCACACTGGTTGGCATGTCCCTTTCCCCTTTAAATCTTTAAGTCTTCAACCTGGCTCCTCCCACCCACCTGGGTGGTATATACTTCAGCTCCGCCCCATGACACCAGATCTTAGCCTGCTGGAAGCCAGGTTATGAGCGTCCGCAGCCGGGGAGGTCAGGTGGGTCCATGTGGATGAACATATACCACTCCTAGAACTACTGTTACAGGTGAGTAACCTGTTTTTCTAGGATCGTGGATATGTTCATCCACACTCTTTGGCAGACTCCTAGCAGTTCTCTGGGAGGAGGAAAGCAAGGCGCACAACCCCTACTTAGGGAACAGAGGCCCCAAAACCAGCATCCCGGCGTGACAAAGTCGATGTGGTAGTGGGTAATGAAGTGTTTGCTGATTTCCAGGTAGCAGCTCGACAGATTTCCTGGATAGGGATGTCCCTGGAAGCAGCCACCGATGCAGCAGTATGACGTGTAGAATGAGCGCTTATCCCTCTGGGAGGCTCCTTGCCCGTCAACTCATAGCACAGATCTATGCATAATGTAATCCATCTTGCTATGGTACGTTTGGCTGCAGGTCTGCCAGAAGCACATTCAACGTAGGTGACAAACAGCTGGCAAACCTCTCCACGAATTTCCGCCGTCCTCTCCTTATAACAAGAAACAGCACGTCTCAGATCCAAGGTATGGAGCCTGTATTCTGCCTCAGAGGTGTAATTAGGGTAGTATACCAGCAGAGTCAACACCTGGTTAAGGTGAAACTCTTGACACCACCTTTGGAAGGAATTTCGGGTGGGGGGGCACAGGACAACTTTCTCCCTGTGGAAGACCAGATAAGTGGAGTCCACCGAAAGCGCCTGGAGCTCCCCAGTCTTTCTGGCAGACGTGATATCCACCAGGAAGGCAGTCTTCCACGTCAGGTGTGACAGCTCACACTTGTGCATTGGTTCGAATGGCTTGCCCATGAGCTTTGCCAGTACCAGCAGTAGACCCCACGGAGGTGGATGTTCACGCACCGGAAAGGATATGTGATAAAGACCTTTGAAAAAGCGCCCGACCACTGTCTCCTGCGCCAAAGTCGGCTAACTGGTCCACACCCGGTAAGCAGAAATGGCTGCCAGGTGCACCTTAAGGGTCGATGACCGAAGACCCCCTCCTTTGGAGAGAGACCAAAGGTAGTAGAGAATGTTAGCCACAGAACGGGATGAGGGGTCCAGACCCTTACCCTAACACCAAATGGAAAACTTTTCTATTTGAAAGCATAACATTTCCTGGTTGATTCCTTTCCAGATGCCTCCACCACTGTGCAGACATCTTCGGAAAGACCCAAAGCCTGGAACTCAAGCCGCTCAGGTACCAGGCTGTGAGGTGCAAGGATTGAAGGTTGGTCCAGATGAAATACCTTCCCCTGGTTCAGAGATATCAGGCCCGGGCGTGTACAGCGCCATTCCGGGTGCCTGCAGGCGAGGCTGAGGAGATCTGGATACCAGAACTGGCGTGGCCAGTCTGGGGCTACCAGAATCGCCTTCGCCTTGTCCCTCCTCACCTTGAGTAACACCTTGTGGATCAAAGGAAATGGAGGGAAGGCGTAGAGGAGGCCTGGGGTCCACGAGCTTGAGAAGGCATCCCCCTGCAGCGAGCCCTGCTGAGGGGGATGGGCATGATACAGCATCAGCTTGGTGTTTTCAATGGAGGCAAACAGGTCCACCATCGGTTTGCCCCAACGGAAGAACAGGCTGTACGCTACCTCTGGATGGAGAGATCACTCACTAGATGTCTGGCCCATATGGCTGAGAGCATCCACCAACTGGTTCAAGGCTCCTGCCACCTGGATGGCTAGGAGATCCGCCTCCAACTAGCTTACGAGGGCCCAGATGTGGAGCGCCTCCTTGCACAGCAGGCGGGAGTGCGTGCCGCCCTGTTTGTTGAGGTAGTACATGGTCGTGGTATTGTCCGTCTGAACTTGAACCACTTGACCTCGGAGCTGAGGAGCAAAAGCTGACAGTGCCAGTCTTACTGCTCTGAGCTCCAACAGGTTGATGTGGCATCAAGACTCCTTAGGGGTCCAGTATCCGTGGGCCCTGTTCCCCATGTGGGCTCCCCAGCCCATGAGAGGCGTACTGGTCGCAAGGACGACCGTCGGCTCAGGGTGAACAAACGGGATCCCTTCCTGCAACTGGTCTGGGGCAGTCCACCATTGGAGAGAGTTCCACATCTTCTGGGTTACAGTGATTAGCTGGTTGAAATGACAGAGTCCACTCAGCAGCCAGCTCCCACTGGAGGGGGCGCATGTGCAACTGGGCCCAATGGACCACTGAGGTGCACGCCGCCATGTAACCCATAAGGCGTAGAAAGTCCCGGGCAGGGTGCAAGTGCCCAACTAGAAATTATTGGGCAAAGGAGGAGAACACCTCCACCCTATCTGCCGGGAGCCAGGCTCTGGTTTGACAAGAGTCGAGCTCTGCCACGATGAAGCCCATTACCTGGGAAGGCACAAGTTCAGACTTTGCCTCATTGATCAGGAGGCCGAGTTGGGAGCAGGTCTGGAGGGCCAAATCACTGGACCTCTCCACCTCCTGTTGGGTGGAAACTGCCAGGAGCCAATTGTTGAGATAGGGGTAAATTCTGACTCCCCGATGCTGGAGATGAGCCGCCACCACTGCAATGTATTTAGTGAAGACCTGTGAGGCCGATGAGAGGCCGAATGGCAGGGCTCGGAACTCGTACAGGGTCCCTTCAACCCTGAAGCGGAGGAACTGCTGATGAGACGGATGGACTGGGACGTGAAAGAACACGTCCTGCAGATCCAATAAACAGAACCACATGTTTTGCTCCAAGGATGGTATGATCTGGGACACAGTGACCATCCGAAAGGTGCGTGACTTGAGAAACCGATTCAGGTCGTGGAGATCTAGAATGGGGCGCCAGTCCCCCATCTACTTGAGCACCAGGAAGTACAAATCCTGGGTCTGCAGATGGATCTGCCACGATAGCTACTGCCTCCTTGAGGAGGAGCTGAGCAATGTCATCTCGTACAACCAACTGGGTACATGCAGAAATGTGTTCTTTCAAAGGGGCGCGGCCTCGGCTGGAAGGGTACTGCTCGAATTCTAGAGGCAGTCCCTGACCAACCACTTTGAGAACCCACCTGTCCATAGTGATAGCGGACCAGGTGGAAAGGAAGTGGCGGAGCCAGCCCCCACAGGAGGACCCAGAGCTGGCGTGACAGAAATAGGGGTGGCAACCCCGACTCTGTCACTGGGCAGGCTTGGAGGAGGCTCCAGGACCTGAGCCTCTACCTCCTTTGCAGGCCTTCTGAGGTCGAGGCTTGGGCTGAGGGTGCCAAGCTTGAGCCTGCTGCCGATGCAGATGCCATGCTTGGTAGGAGGACTGCTGAACCACAGGGGAAGAGTGCTGAAAAGGCTTCCTTTTCCTCTGCTGGTTCTTGCCCGAAGAACTCTTGGCAGAAGTGGCGTCCAAGGTGGCACTGGACTGCTCAATGCGCTGCAGGTGACTGGCCACTCCTGGGACGAACAAGCGAGTCCCAAGGAAAGGCACATCAGGAAACTTATGCAAATATTCGCCGAGAAGGAGGAGAGCCTCAGCCAAGCCCTGCGGCGAGAGGCCACTGCGGCAGCCATCGAGCGGGCACAAGAATTCCCAATGTCCAGGGCTGTCTGGAGCTGCATTGCCCTGGTCCCGGACCAGCTTAACCGTGGTTTGCATATCTGTGGGGAAATGTGGGAGGACTTCATCTAATGACCCAAGAACGGCATGAGAGAAGTGCGCCATGATGACAGTCGAACTGGCCTGACAAAGGCCCAAGGAGGAAGCTACATAGACTTTCCGCACCGAACGGTCCAAAAGCTTGGACTCCTTATCGTGGGGACGGTCAGTCTCGGCAGAACTGCCAGTATGCCTGAACAGAGGCGGTCACCAGGCTCTACGCCGAAGGGTGATCTGTGAACCCCGCCAGGGACCCCGTGGGCACCGTGTACCTGCAGGCCATGCGGGCAGACAGTGTTGGACATGAGGCAGGGCACTGCCATAGTCTGAGTGCCGGACCAACAATGGCCTCGGCCACTGGGAAGGCCTCAGTCGGAGTATCCCCTCTCGAGGATGTCCGAGAGAGGGTACTCCGCCTTTTTCTGGATGGGTTCCAGGGGCATCCCTGTAGAATCAAAGATGAGATGAAGGATCCCTTGGAAAGAGGAAGGACCTTCCTCCATCCCTGTGCCAATGGACGACTCATCCACGGGATTAGAGTGAAGCCCTGTGACATCAGAGTCCGTTGAGTCTGGGTACAGCAGCCTGCCACCCAAATCACCATCGACCCGTCGAGGACGGTCCAGGGTAACCGTGACCGACAGACGTCTGAGAAGCCCGGTATCTGGTAGGTCCTCTTTGGAAGGAGCCCCTTCCACAGGCTTCTAAGGCGGCGGCTTCACAACTATCGGTGGAGAGACCAGAAAAGGCCGAACCAGAGGACTGAGCAGCCCTGCAGGTAGTTGGAACCAAAGGCTTCGGTTCCGAGGGGGTCGGCTTCGGCCTGGGAGGCGAGAGCCAAGTAATGGACGGGGTATGCGACGGAGTCCGCTTCGCCCGGTCAGAATCAGCTGTTGCCATATAAGGTCCTCGTGGCGTGGGCGACTTTCCATCGGGACTCTCTCATCCGAGGAAGAAGAAACGACATGTTGCAGGCCGACTGTCTCGGAGACACCAGAGGATCAGGAACCGGGTCCGGAATCGACCTCAATGGTGATACCGTGGCTGGGTCTCATCGGGGAATACAAGGACCGAAGTCCTCTCCAAGGAGTCGTCAGCCATGGTTGGTGACAGAGGGTCGAGAATCTCGACCTCATCGGCCACTTCCTCTGTCTGGCCAGACGGAAGGTCCGTGAAGCCTGCGGCCAAGGAAGCGATCTCGACCAAGGTCAAGACTGCATACTCCTGGGACTGAGACCTCTCTCGGTCCCAAGAGCACCTTCGCCGAGACAAAGACGAGCTGGGTTCTTTGTCCCTCTTTCGAGAGCGGGAGGAGTGTGAGCATGCGGGCATCTCACCCCAGGAGGGAAGAGACTGGCACAACTCTTTAAAAGAACCTGTGGAGGTGGAGCCTAGGTTGAGTGGAACGAAAAAGCTTTGATTCGCCAAAGCACGGTCGGCAGCTTCTTCGAATGGCTTCATGCGTTCCAGCTGCTCGGCAGAACCCGCGGCCGAGGAAACTGCCCATCTAGCCTCCTTAGACTTCACCGGAGGATTCCTTTTCTCTGGTTTTCCCAACTTCAAACATGCCAGGTGGTCGACCAGGACATTGGGATGGAAGGCCAAGAAAAAACTGCAGGACGAGGTGTCATGGCCGACACCTAGGCAGTAGACGCACGCGAGATGGGGATCGGTGCATGACATCTTCTGGCTGCAAGGACACCTGCGAAATCCTGGAGAAAATTTCTCTTCCATGATAGAGGATGCAAAAGCGCGATCACGAACTAGAACGAGTTTTAATCTCAGTAAAACCGAAGTTATGAAAGCCAGGGCCTACGAAATGCGTGAGCACAAGGGAGGCAACCTGCATTTTCCAGCGGAAAAGAAGAACTGGCATCATGGGGTGGAGCCAAGGTATATACCACCAGAGTGGATGGGAGGAGCCAGCTTGAAGACTTCTGGCAAGAGTTAAAGGGGAAAGGGTCATGCCAAACAGCTGGATGAACAAAATATCCACGATCCTAGAAGTAGATCTTCCAAAGCAGCTCTTCCATTAGGCCACACATTTGAACTATAGCTGCCGCACCCAAGGACCACATGGAAACCTTTGCTAGCCGGGGCCACTCACAATGACACCATGCCTCAGCATCTATTATAAATGTGGGAAGCCCCATTACTTCTTAGTTTCCCCCACCGGAGATTAGACTCAGAGGACCTCCAACCGTAGGAACCCTGGAGATCAGACCAGCACCAAGCACGCAAGGCAATATAAGGTGCTAACCAGACTAGCCATGAATTAGGATAAGGCACAATATCCGATATAATCCTCAGTGAAGCAGCAGGGAGATGGCGGGAGGGTAGCATGGCCTAATGGAAGAGATTTTCTTAAAAATCTACTGCTATGGTCAAGTACGAACTGTTCCATCTTAGAGATCTCTCATACAATACGCCACACCTTTGGAATAAGTCCCATGCAGTCCTAAAAGCCACTGGGGCAAATGGTACAGTCTGATACGACAGCAAGGGATATATTATAATCTCCCTAAACTCGGGCCCCCCACCCCTGAGTCTCGGGATACCAAGTCCACTGGCCCGAAATGCATCCTGCCGAAAATGAAAATTACGTACCTACCGTAATTCTTGATCTTCTTGGACGAGTCTCCACCACTCATTCACACTATTGGGATCTGCGCCGGAGGCACTAGGACCCATCGGGAGCAAACGTTTTGCTGGAGGGTCGACACTAGAGATGGCGCCCGCGTGCAATGACTATCTCAAGTCGACCTCCAACCGCCTCAGTAATTTTTTACCAAGGAGGTGCAGCTAACCAACGTGAAGAGTAACCTAACCTTAAGACCGGACATAAGATAGTCCGGGCGACCCGTGTAAGAAGGGTCAACAAAGAAGTCTTCACGGCCTAAAGATTTGAGGGAGTGAAGACCAACACAGCGGTGAGCTCGGGGGATGGAGGGTGGGCGCAGAATGAGTGGTGAGACTCGCCCAAGAAGATCAAGAATTACGGTAGGTACTTAATTTCATATCTTCCTGGACATAAGTCTCCACCACTCATTCACACTATTGGGGAGTACCGAGATAATAATCCCCGAGAGGGCTAGCAGGAAGACCAAGAGCTCACGTTTCTAGGACAGAAGTCCATGAAGGATAGTTCTGCTAAGGTGGAATGTCGCTAGCATGAACATCCAGTGCATAATGCTTAACAAAGGTATGCACTGAGCTCCAGGTGGCGGCATTGCAGATGTCTGCAATCGAACATTGCGAATTTCCTGCTAGGATGCCTGACGTGCACCGCTCTGGTAGAGTGAGCGTAACCCTACCTTCCAATTTAACCTGTGCCATGGAATAGCAATGTCGAAGACATGCCACTAGCCACGGCGAGATGCATCTGATAGCGACAGGTTGACCCAGCCGGTCTCGCTGAAGGAAACACAGTTGTTGGGCTTTGCGAAAATCCTTGGTTCTACCTAGATAGAAATGCAAGGCTCTCTCTTAACAGCCAAGGAATGAAGAGATCGTTCCCCCTCATTTTGGAAGTCCGCAAAGTAAGAGGGAAGGACCAAAGGTTGGTTTAGATGGAATTCCAACACAACCTTGGGAAGAAATTTAGGATGAGTGCGAAGAACTACTTTGTCCTTATGGAACACAGTATACGGAGGGTCCGCAACCAGGGCATGTATCTCAGAGACCCTGCGGGCTGAGGTAATGGCCACTAGGAAGGCAGTCTTCCAGGTGAGAAATTTTACCTCACAGGTAGCCAGAGGTTCAAAAGGTTTCCGAGTGAGCATGTCTAGCACAAGGTTAATGTCCCAGGCTGCAACCGGACGTCTTATAGGGGGTCTGGTATGCAGAATTCCTTTAAGAAATCTCTTAACCATAGGTAACTGAGCCAGAGACAAAGAAGAAACCGGCTCATGATACGCTGAAATGGCACTAAGGTGAACTTTGACTGTAGAGTACTGAAGACCTGAATTTGAGAGGTCCAAAAGGTACTCCAAAACCTTGTCTGGTGGACAGGAAAAGGGATTCCAAGAGGACTTTGCACACCACAGCGAAAAACGCTTCCACTTAGACGTGTAAGTTTTCAGAGTAGCTGGCTTCCGAGCAGCCAGAAGAATGTCTGAAACTCTTCGAGAGACATTGAACCGGTTCACTTCTACCTCTTCAGGAGCCAAGCGTGAAGGTGAAGCGATCTCAGGTTGGGATAGACCACCGGACCCTGAGTCAACAGGTTCATCTGCAGGGGGAGTGGTCTCGGAAGGGCTGCCAACATATTGTTGAGTAGAGGAAACCATAGTTGTAGAGGCCAAGAGGGAGCAATGAGAATCATCTTGGTCCCCTGGGACTCGAATTTGAGAAGTACTCTGAATTAGAGGAAGAGGCGGAAAGGCGTAAAGAAAGCGTTTTGTCCACCGCAGTCTGAACGCATCCTGACAGAAAATGCCAGGCCCTGGATTTCTGGAGCAGAAGAGAGGCAGTTTTGCGTTGAGTGGGGATGCAAAAAGGTCCAGGTCTGGAGTTCCCCACTCTTCAAATAGTGACTGAACTATGGTTGAGTCGAGAGACCACTCATGAGGATCTGCCTCTGTTCTGCTGAGACGGTCCGCCAAGTCGTTTTGTACACCTGGCAGGTAGACCGCTTGAATTAGAGATTTGTGTTCCAAGCACCATTCTCACACCCTCATCGCTTCCCTGCATAAGGGGTAAGAGTGAGCACCGCCCTGCTTGTTGATGTAATACATCACAGCTTTGTTGTCCGTTTGAAGGAGAATGTTCTTGTGACAGAGGATGTCCTTCAAAGCCCGGACCGCATAAAAGACGGCTCTCGTCTCTAGGACATTTATGTGAAGCTGGGCCTCGAGTTGAGTCCATACACCTTGAGTGTGGAGATAGCGACAATGGGCTCCCCATCCAGTTAGCGATGCGTCTGTGGTGATGGAGATTTGATGATCCAGAGGAGCAAAGGGAAATCCTTCCAGGAGATTGCTCTCTTGAGACCACCAGGTGAGAGACCTCTGTAAGGGTTCTGTCACCTTGATGGGATAAGACTGTGGGTGAGTGGTTGGAACCAATGAGCACTGAGCATCCATTGGGTGGTTCTCGTAGCCGAAGCTAGGGTACAGTGAACACTGAGGATGCCATGAGGTTCAACATACGTTGCATTGAGAGCGCTGTAACTGATCTGTTCTCCCAATGTAACGGGCCATCTGAAGGATATCGAGCCTTCTGTCCTCTGGAAGGAAAGCTCACAAGAGGAGTCCAGTAGAGTCCCTATGAAAAGGAGTCTCTGGGAGGGCTGCAACTGTGACTTCTTTAGATTCAGCAGAACTCCCATGGACAGAAGGCCAGAGGCCGCCTGAACGCTTCCAGGGTCCCCTGTCTGGAAGGGCTTGCTAGAGCCAGTCGCCCAGGTAGGGAAACACTCTGATTCCGAAGCTCCTGAGATGCGCTACAGAACTGCACAACACTTTGTAAAGACCATGGCACCGAGGATAGCCCAAAGGGCAGGACTCTGAACTGATAGTGTTGACCCAGAGCCACAAACCTCAGGAATTTGTGATGCCTCGGGTGAATAGGAATGTGCTGGCAAGCGCCCTGCATGTCCAGGGAGGCTAGCCAGTCGTGTTGATGAAGCAAAGGTAACAGGGTTCCTAGAGAAATCATTTTGAATTTCTCCCTGGGGAGAAATTTGTTTAGCTTTCTGAGGTCTAGAATGGGGCATACCCCAGACTCTTTTGGAACCAGAAAGTAGTGGAGTAGAACCCTGTGTTTCACTGATGCAGAGGCACCAGTTCTACTGCCCTGTTGTTCAGAAGGCCCTGGATCTCGGGGCAGAAGGTCTGAGTGAAGGACTGACAGCCTGAGTTGTCGCTTGGGAGGACGATTCGAGGGGTCTCCAGAAAATTGAGAGAATACCCTCGCGAATTATCCGGAAGGACCCATTTGTCTGAGGTTATGGGACTTCACTGGTTGTAGAAGTGCATCAGACGTACTCTCCCACCGGAGAGGAAAAGTCCACCTCGGGCAGTTGAGATGGAACTTGGGCCGCAACTCATACAAGTAAGCGCTGGGCGCTGGGGCCCTTTGCGCTTTCTGTTGCGTCTTCTTTGAGGTTGGGCAGGTTGGTTCTTATGGAAACTCCTCTGCCCCTGCCTCGAAAGGACTGACGATTATGAAACTGACGCCACTCGACATGCCCCGAGAGGGGGTAGGAGGGGTCGAGCCAGCTTAATGGCAGACCTAGTCTTCTGAGTAGCCTCTGTGTTTTGCTCTACTCGAGGACCAAAAGATACGAGCCGCCAGGGCAACGCCATCACCTGCTGCTGTGCATCATCTCGTGAAGCCCGGCACGCAGCTAGGAGTGACGGCGAGTACAAATACCAGCGGCTGCTGAACGAGAAGCAGTGTCGAAAGCATCCATGGCTGCTTTGACCTGTTGGTTATTAGATTCGATTCAATACCTCTGGCAATGGTCAGAAGAAGCTCTGACTTAGAGTCAGAGTCCGGAAGAGCTTCAACCATTTGCTTGATAGAGTGCCACAGGATATACTCATACTGAGAAAAATAGCCCTGGTAACTGGCAATACGCATACTTAAAGTGGACGCAGCAAAGACTCTCTTACCTAATGTATCAATCTTACGAGACTCTTTGTTAATAGGTCGAGCTATAGTAGCTTGAGGAAGAACAACCTTATTCTCTGCCAGGACTACAATAGGATCCGCAAAGGCTTGAGATGCCAAAATGGGACGATCCTTGGGGGCTGAATATTTCCTATCAATGGATTTAGCCACCGAAGGGGTAAGAGCAGGATTATTCCATACCATTTGAGACAGCATCTCGAAGGAAGGTTGAATCGGAGGAGTCAAATCTGTAGGGCTCTCCGAAGCATGAAAATATTGGAGTCTTAACCGCTTCCCAGGATCGATGTCTGTAGTCTGGAGAGAAAGAGTGGAGCTCAGGTTCTTCAACAGAGACTTAAAGGACAGGTCCTCTACCACAGGCTCTGTAGCAGTGAAAGATCCTGCTTCGCCCACTTCATCACCCAACCGAAGGTCTGGGTCAGGCTCAACGTCATCTCCTGATAGTCCAGGGAGGACTGTTTGGACAGGAAAGGAGGAAATACAGAAGAGGAAGGAAGAATTGAGAGGAAAGAGGAGTCTCGAGAGCCCCGCACCGAGGAGGCAAACGGGACCGAAAACGACGCCGAGGACGGCGCCGACAAGCCCCGCGATGCCGAGGACGGCGCCGACAAGCCCCGCGACGCCGAGGACGGCACCAACAAGCCCCGTGACGCCGAGGACGGCACCAACAAGCCCCGCGATGCCGCGGACGGCGCCAAAAGCATCCCAGGACCCTGAGAAACATGGTTAGAAGGGAAAATAGCAGGAGATAAGGGCATCGGTGTGGCCCCCTGCACCGCAGCCATGTGGGGGGGGGGGAGACACCTAAGCGCGGAGTCATCGGCACCGAGGAAGGTGCCGCGCAACCAGGAAAGTCCAACCGCCCTACCTGGTCACCCGACAAGCCCGAGGGCCCACGGGCAACCGAGCCAGGTAGCAGAACCAAAGTTCGAGCCCACTGCTCCATAAGAGCGGCCCACTGATGAAACTGCTCATCTGAAGACCTACCAATAGGCGGGGTAGGACTCCGATGCCGAAGACTGCGGCTACCGGAAGCAGAAGTTGGCGACTCCGAAGGAGGACAGCAACTAACCACACGATAACAGGCGTCAGCGCGGACATATCAGCGGGCGACCTCGAGTGATGCCTTCTCTTCTTTTAGACCTGTGGGCAAGAAGAGCTCGAGGCCTAACGGTGCCGAGAATGCGACTGCTTGTTTTTTATGCCTCCGGGGACCGCCCCGGCATTGGACTGACCATTGTCGGACCCCATTCGGGAGAAGGAGGCGGACCGACCCAGCCCGACTGACTGACCAGCTTACACAAAGTCTCCCCACCGCCACCTGACCTGCTTTCATGGTTTCACCTGCCAAGTAGGCTGAGACTTTTTATTGTATATTAAAATAGAATAAACTTAAGCGATACTATATCGAGATAATACTACAAAAAATAAACTGAAAACTATGCTTAGTTTGAAGTTTGACTCCAGATTTTCATGGCCGGCGTCGTTACTGAAGCGCTTTTCGGCGGGAAAAAGGAACTGAAGGCGGTTGAGGGTCGACGCCGGTAGATAGTTATTTGCTGCGCCGAGCTAGTGCTCGCGGCGCCCATCTCTGGTGTCGACCCTCCAGCAAAAAGTTTGCTCCCGATGGGTCCTAGTGCCTCCGGCGCAGATCCCAATAGTGTGAATGAGTGGTGGAGACTTATGTCCAGGAAGATCAATCAGATGCCTGACAATACTATTTTGGGCATCCAATTGTAAAATACACGCAGCAAATCGGGGGCTTTGCCCCACGAACCCTCATGTGGGGTGCTCCACCCCCTCACACCCCCGTAACTAAAATAGGGGAGCAGACCTCTGAGTTGGGGGTGTTACAGGGTACAAGTGTGTAAAAAATTGCAGGACACAAGGCGGGATAGAACCCACGCCTCCCAGAACACGCTGGCCGAGCTGCCAGTGGTTTAGGCCTCAACATCACCGGGGCAGCTCAGTCACCCTTCCGATTCCTCCACTACTTGACATCCATCTACAGGGGCAAGGTAGCAAGCCATCACATCCGCTACCTTATCCCTGTAACGTCAGTCAGGTTTCCTTACTGCCGGACTACTCACTGTCTGCATAGTGAACCTGTCAGGCAATACAGCCCAGGCAGGTCAGTATCGGGATAGTGAGCCTCGGCAAAACGTAAGGGTACCACAGCAAGCCCTGCAGTACAGCAAGCCCGAATCCAGCACATCTACGAGAGACTCTGTCCAGACTGTAATGTTTAGTGAAGGTGTGCACAGTGCTCTATGTGGCTGCAGCACAAATGTCAGCAGCACAAATATTTTTAAAACAAGCAACAGAAGTGGCCATTCTCCTTGTGAAATTACCACAAATCAAACCAAGAAGTTCCTCATCATACTACTTTTTATAACAGAACGTAATACAATGTGCCAGCCATGTGGGCAGACACCGTTTAGACACAGGAGCACCCTCTTTCACTGGGATGAACAAAACAAAAAAAACAAGAGTCCTTGGTGTGATTTCTCTGTATTCTGTGTACGTCCAAAGTATGGAGCAATGCCTCACACTGACTGGCATTCTCAGGGTAGTAAACAGAAAGGTGTATTGTTGGATTCAGTGTAAATTCAGATACCACTTTTGGTAGAAACTTATTTTGTATGTAAAGAAACCCTGTCTCTGTTGGGGGGGGGGGGGGAGAATCAAACAAGGAGGCTTACAGAGAGCCTGAAGCTCTGCAATCCTTCAAGCAGAAGTGAATGCAACTTAAAAAAAAAAAAAAAAAAATAGAAAACAAAAAAAACACACCCAGGCTACTGACCTGCAACGGTACTTCTAGGAGTTTATATGTTTATCCACACTGACCTATCCGGCCGCGATGCACAAACCTGGCTTCCAGAGGACTAAGATCTGGCATCATGTGTGGGAGTTGTACCACCCAGGTGGGTGGGAGGAGCCCGCCTGAAGGCCTTCTGGCAACAACTGAAAGGGAAAGGGACATGCCAAGATGTGTGGATGAATATCATGTACCACTCCTAGAACTACTGTTACAGGTGAGTAACCTGTTTTTACCCACTACCACATCGACCTAGTCATGCCAGAATGCTGGTTTTGGGGCCTCAGTTCTCCAATCTCTGTTCCTCAAGTAAGTATAGAGGAGGTGTACGCCTTGCCTCCCTCCTCCGGGAGAATTGCTTGGAGTCTGCCAAACAGTTTGGATAGAAAGAACGCAAGAACTTACCGTAACAGCAGATCTTCAAGAGAGGTTCCTTCAGTAGGCCATAACATGTAGGACTAGCGCCATCTGGCATCAGGACTCAACAGGGGACCGCCCACAGACATCACATGACTGATGTCAGCGTGAGCCTATATAGTGGGTGGTCCCCAGGCCCACCCGCCAGTCCTTTCCCACCGGAGCCCCAGAAGGAGAGGAAGCAGGTCTGGAGACGAACAAAATTTTCTGAGGGGAAGGAAGGCGGGAAAAACATGACATACTGAAGGAACCTCGCTCGAAGGGCTGAGAGCGTGGCTGGTCCGACGAAAGGAACCCTACCCCGAAAGTCGGAGGAGTCACCACTTCAACGCCAAGACTGTTAGAGGACGCAGCGGTCCATGGAGAAGCAGGTGTCGCACGAATCCATGTCGTGAAGCAGGCCAAGACACACAAGACACCAGTCGTGCTGGTCGGTGACTGAATATTTTCGGCTGCACGGGCACTGACGCATGGGGGGGCCGACCCATCTTTGAAGACTTTTTGGCCTCCGACCGAGACATGACCTATGGAGAAAAAAAAAAACACCACAAACAGACTTGACGTCGCAGAATTTCAAATAAAAGGAAAGATCTTACCAGCAACGTCGAGGGGAGGCAGAACCCAGAACCGGCAGATGACCGACGGACTGAACATCGATTTTTTTAGAAGAGGCTGAAGGCCTAAAATTGCAGAGAAGCTTCCCAGGAGGCGACCTCGACGGCGGGAGATGAAGAACTGGTAGGCAGGCTGAGTCGACACAGCCCAACAGCCAACCCTCGAGCACCACGTCGGTTCGAGTGGTGCCGATGCTGTGTCAGCCGCCCACCGCTTAAAAAAAAAGCTCCCACAGGGTCCTGATCTCCGCCAGTACCTATATGTGATGAATGGTGAAGATTGACACAGATAAGATCTTATCGTAACAGTAGATCTTCGAGAGGAGCTCTTGCAGCAGGCTATAACCATTAGGACTAACGCCACAGGCATCAGGGACCACCGGAAAACTTCTCAGCCAGCAGTACCCAGCAGGGACTATCCCCGTCCGGCTCCACCCCATCTGCTCACGGTAAAGGGGTGACCCCGCCCACCCCAGTTCCCCACCAAGAGACAGAGGCAAAGCCTGAAGAAGATATTCTATATACCTCATTCGGGGCATGGAAGGCGGGAAAGCAGCACCTGCTGCAAAAGCTGCTCTCAAAGATATACTGTGACAGTAAGTTCTTACGTAACTGTACTATCTTACTTCGAGTGGCTAAATCCCAAGCAGTCAAGAGCCAAGGAGGTGCCTAACCCCGGGAGGTGGAAGATGGTATAATGTTGGAAAACAGCAAGTCAAGACAGAAGTCAGTGAAGGACTGCCAGGCTGAAGCCGGCACGGCGTCTGGATGCAATGTCCAGGCTATAGTGCTTCACGAAGGTGTGCACAGAGTTCCAGCTAGCAGCCGTACACATGTCCCTGATGGAGACATTTCGCAGGGTGGGAAAGGAAACAAAGACTCCTTTAATGGAGTGACCCCTGACCGGTCCCGGGAGGGGTTTATTGTGCTTCTCATAGCAAAATGTAATGCAGTTGACAAGCCACTTGGAAATACAGTCTGCTTGGACACCGGTTTACCCAAGTGCAGTGGCGCGGAGGCCACCAACAGTCGCTCCGATTTACGGTGTGCAGCCGTCCGCTTAAGGCAGTACCTCAGCGTCCTGTGAACGTCCAGAGTGTGAAGGAAAGCTTCTCCTCTTTTAGAGGGAGAAGAAAAATAAACTGGAAGGTCAACCGACTGGTTGAGGGTCAATTCTGGAACCATTTTAGGAAGGAACTTGGGATTAGTTCTGAGGGAAACCCTTTCCCTGTGGAAAATTAAATATGGCTCTTTACACATCAGAGCCTGGAGCTCGGAAACTCTTAGAGCTGAAGTAACAGCAACTAAAAAAAAACAAACCTTCCAGGAAGGTAACAGCTCACAGTCAGCTGCATTTTTTTTTTTTTTTTTTTTTACACACACACACACACACTGTGTGTTTATTATTTTCATGTAAAAAACATGCATACATTTCCTCATACAGGGTTTAAGTAAAGCAGGGATCCATACAAAAAACTGATAATCATAGCACAGCCCCCTGTAATCTGTTACAAGAGATGGGGGGTATACCCAATATTATATCAGAGAAAATATCCTGAAAAGGCCAGCCATCTCAACTGCAATGGAGTGCCCTTAGAAGGTAGGATTAACATAGGCATTGTAATGCAGTCCTAAAAATCTGCTATTTATCCAGATAACATGGGTATTAGATAGGAAAAATATGCACTCTCTCAAAACAGCACTACAAACAGCTGATAAAACATACCTTAACTTTCAACCCTCAGTCTTGACACGTACATATCAGCTTCCAAAATTAATATAGTAATTTAAACAGTGAGGCCAAGCGGTAATCTAGCTAGCATACAGAGCTTATTTAGGAACGGTTTGGGAGTAATTGTGAACTGCATAGCCTAAATAAGATGGGGAAAAATATTCAGAAGGTGGAATGACCCACTGTATAGAGCACAATGGCACGCACTGCGTTCCCTTCCCGAAGTAGTACACACGAATGACCCCATCATTCATATCAGCCATGAGCCCCAGTCCATGTGTGACCAAAATATCGTTTAGGAGTCCCCCAAATCCGATCGCAAACTCAATGCATGAAAACTACCATGAATTTGCCAGAACAGTCTCAGACTTTTCTAGACACCACAGAAATCGCCACTTTTTCCACCTTCGGTAAATGTCTTTTTATACAGTCCCTCCACATTCGACGTTCCGGTCTTAAAATTTGCCCTCAGACCCTCAGAGACAAGCCCCAAATAAGAAGAGCATCTAAAATCAGCGGATTCTGTGTACCGACCCATGGGGATTCTGGTAAGTTCAAGCGCTCTCTCTTTTACGAGAAGTCCTCCCTCCGCAATATTGGTCCAGCATGGGTCACAGAGCTACAGGCCTCCTCACGACATTGGGGTTGCGCACGTTCCTCAGTCATCCATGTGGCGATCACCTGAATAGCAGTCGATCGCTCATCGCCGTTACATTTCCCAGCTATTGAAGCCATAGTAGTTTCAGCATGTTGCTCCAGCCTCACTAGAGAGTTTTCAAGTTTTGGAGTCCATGGAATGCAAAATGTCAAGTAGTTGCTGCCATGGGGAGCTTAAGGATCGTTCCAGCTTAGTAGCAGTTGCTCAGCATGGAGGATCAGCGGCCTTGCTTGTCATCTCTATGATAGTTTGAGCAGCTTTAGGAGCAAGATTTCTTTGCCTCATCGAGTCAAATCTGGTATCAATCAAGAGCTGATACTTTCGATAAGCCAGTGCAGACTGAATTTCCCAAGTTCAATCAGTTGTAAATGTTAATTTTAGTAATATATAGCAGCTGAAATGCAGAGCATTCCAGAAGTGCTTCCTGCCTGGAGATCGTCTCTCTAGCGACCCCCAGTCAACTGCTGGTTCAAAAGGTGGGAGAGTAAGCTTCTCCAACACAAACAGGAGGTGCCATGGTGGGATAAGATCCCTAATGGGAGGACTCATGTGTAAAATCCCCCTTAAAAAGGTGCGGGCCACATCCAATTGGGCCAAGGTTTTGTCCCCCAAAAGGTTGTGATATGCAGAAATGGCCCACATGTGCACCTTTATGGAGGAGTAGCTCAAGCCTTGTTGGTATAAGGAGAGGAGATGCCGCAATGCAGAGTTCACCAGACAGGTAAGGGGGTCCAGAGGGTGAGACAATGCCAGTAAGCAGAAATGCTTCCACTTCACAGCGTAAGTGGAACAAGTAGAGGGTTTCCTCGACGATACGAGGACATCCGCCACCTCTTGGGAGACCCCATACCTGGACTTTGCTACGTCCGAAGGAGCCAAGCATGAAGGTGCAGAGACCCGAGATCGGGATGGACCAGCGAGCCCTGATCCTGGGACAGCAACTGCGAGCACACTGGCAGCGGGATTGGAGGTTCCGTGGACAACCGCTGAAGTAGTGGGAAACAAATCTGCTGAGGCTATAGAGGGGCGAGTAGAATCATTTAAGACCCTTCAGCCTGTACCTTCAAGAGAACTCTGAGCGAGAGGAAAGGGAGGGAAGGCATAAAGAAACCTCCCCGCCCAACAAAGGGACAACGCGTCTGGCCAGAAAACACCAGGTGTGGTCTCTCACGAGCAGAAAATTGGCAGTTTGGCGTTGCATGGTGACGTAAAGTGGTGCAGCTCTGGACGACCCCATGTGTCGACCAGCTGATCCGCTACGGACTGCAGTAGCTCCCACTCATGTGCCTTGGACAGAGACTTGCTTATGCTGTCGGCTAAGTCATTTAGGACGCCTGGAAGGTGCACTGCGGACAGAGAGATGTGCCGCTCCATCGTCCAGTACCAGACTCATCGCCTCCCTGCACAGGGGGTAGGAGTGAGCGCCCCCTTGCTTGTTGATATAGAAGAGGACCGCCATGCTGTCCGTCTGAACAAGGACAGCATGGGACAAGGTCCTCTTGAAAGGCATGTAACACACTGAGGATCGCTCACATTTCCAAGACACTGATGCGGAGGTAGCTCCCCATGAGGGTCCAGAGTCTCTGCGTTTGGCAGAACCCCCAGGTGCGATCCCTCCCCCCAAAGCAAATCCAAGGCATCCGTTGTTGATCTGATTTGTGGGCTCTAGATGGAAAGGGACCCCTTTTTCTAAATTTAGAGGGTCCAGTCACCAAAGAAGTGTCCTCTTTACTGGCTCTGTGATCCTGACCATGAGGTCTAGGTCATCCGAGCATTGATCCCACTGCACCCTGAGCATCCATTATGGGATTTTCGGGTGGAGGTGAGCCAGAGTAGTGACAGGAATGGCCACAGCTATGTGCCCCAAAAGTCAGAGGAAGGTCCTGGCCTGGACCGGATGCGTCACAAGGAACAATTCGGCAATCTCCTGCAAGCGATCACCCCTCTCTGGGGGTAGAAAAGCGATGCCCTGGACTGAATCCAGGAACTCCCCTATGAAGAAGAGTCTTTGGCTGGGCTCTGGTGAAGACTTTGGAAGATTCAGGGTGATCCCCAGCTCTCAGAATAGAGTATAGGTGTCTCCAAGAGCCTGAAGAAGGCGTATCCTTGACGGGGCCCCAAGCAGATAATCAAGGTAAGGGAATACACAATGTCCCTGGTGCCTTAGAGCCACAGCTACTGCTGCCAAGCATTTTGTGAAGACTCGAGGAGTGGCCGAATGGGAGAACCCGAACCTGATAATGCGCCCCCTGGAAGTGGAACCTCAGGTACTTCGGGGGGAAGGGGACCCATATGTGCATGTACGCATCTTGCATGTCTAGGGAGCACAGCCAGTCTCCCCGATGCAGCAGAGGAAGTAGCCCTGGAAGAGTCACCATCTGGAACCTTCTGTATTCTATATAGTAGTTTAAAGAACTGAGGTCCAGAATGGGACGAAGGTCTTGTGTCTTTTTGGGAAACAGGAAGAAATGGGAGTAATAACCTTTTCCCTGCTGCTGCAGAGGGACTGGCTCCATCACCCTTTTCCGCAAGAGGGCCTGAATCTCTCTTATGAGAGGAATGCGAGAAGTAGGATATCTCGAGAACCTTAGTGGAGTATCTTTTTTGGGGGTCTCTGAACTCCAGCGTATGACCTCTCCTGATAGAGGACCCAGTGGTCCGCAGTTACAGAGCTCCAGCCCTTCAGACGAAGGGAGAAGCGACCCCCTACTGCCTCCCCTGGAACCTCCTCCAGAAAAGGGGAGGTTTGGGAGGGAGTCATTTGGTGGAGCTGGGAGTGGGCAGAAAGGCTTGGGGCAACGAAAAGAAGTGCCTCCAGAATGCCGGTTCTCCTTTTAAAGCCACCTCTCTGCCCTTGTTGGTTGCCACAGGCTTGGGCACCTGAGGGCTTCCGAAATGGCAGTTCCTTCGTTTTCCTCTGGTCTCCTCTGTACATCTGACTGACAGAACAGAGGATTTCTCAGACTCCTGGAGATGAGATGCATGACCGTCTCCTACCCAAACAAGACAGAACCCTGGAATGGGAGGCCCCAGATTCTGGACTGCAGATCTTGGTGAAAGTAAGGGACTCTCAAATAGAGTGTGGCGTCGGAGACAGACCCCTGACGCTGCTGCTCTGGCCGCCGTGTCTGCAGTGTCATACGAGGCATAGAGAACATGCGTGCCTACGTCCGAGCCAGACTTAGACACATCCAGAATCTCAGTCTTCTGTGCGGAGTCTAGCAAGGCATTAGCAAGCTCCTGTCCCCTTTCCCAGAGCGCAATCTGGTACTGAACCATATGCGTCAGGAAATTAAGAGACCTAATGGAGCAGGTGAAGGCAGAATAGACCTTCTTGCCCACCTGGTCCAAATAGCGAGACTCTGGGTCAGGAGGCTGGGAGCCAAGATGTTTCGACTGCTTAGACATATGAGCAGTCGTAATCACAGAGGAGTCCGCCAGAGGGTGCTCTGCCAGGAAAGGCGCATCCCTCAGGGATCTGTACAGCCTGACTCTTTGGGAACTGCCGGGACCAAAGCTGGACGCTGGCGTCCCGGATCCAGGTCCTCCTATCCCATTCACTGGTGGCCTGGATGTGCCTCATGACGTCCATAAAGGCTGGATCATCAGGAAGCGAGCGGGGTTGGTCCTTTTCTCCTGGGGAACCCCCAATCCCCAACAGGGAAGACGAAGGACGACCGGCTACTGGGTGAAGAGTAGCCGGACCTGCCCCTTGGACTGGCCCCGCTCGAACATCGGTCACAAGACTGACCGACAGATGACTGGCGGACTGACGTCGGGAGCGGGCCTACCCATTGAATGGGAATGGCTCCAGAGCGAGACTTGAACTGGCATGTCTACAGACAGATCGGGAACGATTCTGGAGGATGACGACAGCAGCCTGGGGCCTCTTTGGGCTAAGGCGGGGGACACTCTCCGGTCGTGGGTTTGCCCGATGGGTCCAGAACCGGTGACGGGGCCAGCTTCGGGGGTGGGGGTCTGTTTTTGGACTTGACCCCACCAAAGAGAGAAGTTCTTGAAGATCCTCCTTGGAAAACACAGAGGCCGCCATCCCGAGAAAGGGGAGTACGGGATCTGAAGTGTCCAGCAGCCCCAAAGGGCAGGAGGACTTGGGAGACAGACACTGCCCCTTCTTTGACAGCATCAGTTTCCTTTGCCCCTTCTACCGGCACTGGTACCGGGACAGACAACGGTTTCTTGCTGGGGGGGGGGGGGCGCTGGAGTGTCCAGACTCAGAGGCTTACCCTTATTGGGCAAAGCAGAGACCTTGGCAGGCAGAGCCGAAGCCTGTGCCCCGGAGGTCTTAGGGGTGACCCTGAGCGGCGTCAACTTGGGCCTAGCAGGTTTCTCCCGACGTACCTTCTTTAGCCTAGGCCTTTTTGACAGGAGCAAAATCCTTTCTGGAGTGATGCTCTCCAGAGCCAAAGGAAGAGCGGGGCTTCTTGAGGGAGGACCGGCAATGAGACCGGGACCTAGACCGGTGGTGGGACAGACTATGGTCCTTGTCCCAGGAGCACTTGGACTTGTCCTTGTGCTTGGCCTTCTCCCCGGAGGTGTGCAGGTCCATCTTCTGTTCCAAAAGGAGCACCTTTAGAGCCTTCTCACAGCGGATCCTAGTCCTGCTTTGAAGCCCCAAACAGGCCTCGGTGTCATGGTTAGGCCCCTGGCAGAAGACACACTTAGTGTGGCCATCTTTCAATGATATCTAGCGGCCGCAACTGCACTTGTTCCCATGAGGTCCCAAGAATGAGACCGATGACGGGGATGACATGCATCGGATGAAAAAACGTTGAAATAGAAAGAAAAAAGGTGAAATATCGAAAACTCTTTTTGCTGGCAACTGGCAAGCTAATATCTTCCCCAACATGAGCGGGTTGCGGCGGGAAAGAACTGGGGTGAGCTGGTCCTCCCTTTTATACCCGTAACCGGGGGCGGTCCCTGCTGGGTGAGAAGTTTTCCGTTGGTCTTAATGATCATGCCTTGTCCTAATGGTCATAGCCTGTTGCAAGAGCTCCCACTCGAAGTAAGAGCTACTGTCACGGTAAGTTCTTGCATAACTGTACTATCTTACTTCAAGGGGGTTCCTTCAGTAGGTCATAACATATAGGACAGAATCCCAAGCAGTCCCTCAAGAGAGACCAAGAGAAACATGGGAGGAGGAGGAACAAGAGAGCACTGAAAGGAGCGTGCCTTAGGACAAAAGGCCCTGCAGGACAGCTAGGCCAAAAATACAGGTTACTCACCTGTAACAGGAGTTCTAGGAATGGTATATGTTGTTCATCCACACTTACTGGCAGGTTCCTTGCCGCTTTAAATCTTGCCGGAAGGTCTTCAAGCTGGCTCCTCCCACCCACCCGGGTGGTAAAACTCTCGGCTCTGCCCCATGACGCCAGATCTAGCCCATTGGAAGCCAGGTTGTGCGTCGAAGCCGGGTGGGTCATGTGGATGAACAACATATACCATTCCTACAACTCCTGTTACAGGTGAGTAACCTGTATTTCTAGGGACATTTATTTATTAGCTTTTGGTAACCAGGTAAGTGCGCTAGGCAACAGATCTGCCTATTTTCAGGCACGACCCGGGAGAGCACAGGACACCGATTACAATATGCAGAAATACAGACATAATATAGGCGTACAGGAGCAAAACAAGATATACATTGGGTAGCACAGTAATAGTTACATAAGGGTCCTTAAAAGTTTCTATCATGTCCCCCCTCTCCCTTCTTTCCTCAAGGGTATACATATTAAGCTCCTCTAGTCTCTCCTCATACGGCTTCTCTTGCAGACCCTGCAGACCCCGTGTCCCGAGTAGCCCGTTCACAGCTTCCGGAAGAGGGGTAGCCACTTTTGGGAAGGAGTGCGCTCCCTGGGGTTAGGCTCCTTCACTCGGTTAGCAGGTTGTGGTGGGAGGTGGTCACCCTTGATGGTGTTCCACCAAGAGCAGAAGAGGTCCTTGACGTCCGACAACGAGAGCCAGGGTTCCAGAAGAACGTCCAGTATCAGGAGGGTCGACGGACCTGGCATCCTGGTCTGGAGGTGGTATCTATGCCTTGGGCAGTAGCCAGGTGTCACTGCCAGCAATGAAGGTCTGGCCCGACGGCGGTGTACCAGACATCAGGCTTTGTCCCGAGCATTTGTCGGCAGGTGCAAGGCCGGTGGAGGTTACAGGAAATGAAGCCTGGTTTTGAGATGACCTGGGTGGTCAGACATCGGTCCAAGGCCTCTGTGAGCTGACGTCCGATTGGAGGAACAAACATCCCGAGGGAGGCAGTGAAGCGGCTCTCCCAGAGGAGCGCTCAGAGCCCCGACTTCAGTTCAGACATCTGTCCAGGGAGTCAGTGCTGGTGGTAGTGGCAGACTTGGACGATGATGACTTCACTGGTCCAACAGCAGCAAAGGACCAGTCACCCAAGGAGGAGCCGGCAGGGCCACCTGACTGCCGGCATGGGGTCTGTGAAGACGGACAGAGTTTCAGGGGCTTTAGAGCCAGGCCCGAGGCACCAGACCCGTAGTCTTTGCCACCAGATGCTCGGATCAGGGCGGGTGGTCTCACTGCCATGAGCTCAGTAGAACGAGCTGCCTAGGACACAGAGTCCGAGCTCCTGTGGGAGGCGGACCGGGAATCTGAGCTTAACTTGTGCGGGGACCAGGATCTGGAGTCTGAGGAGGACTGCTCCTTGCGTTTATCCTTCTGGTAAAGCTTCCCCAAAGATTTCCTGTAATAAGAGTTCTCCTTTTGTAAGTTCTGCATGGCAGCAAATCCTCATCCGGCTATTAAATTTTTGGCAATGCAGGCAGGCCTTAGTGTTATGGTTTGGGCCTAAGCAAAGAAGGCAGGCCGAATGACAGTCTTTCGACAGTATTTGTTTGCCTCAGGCACACTTCGACTGGCGCCAAACAGAGGATGTTGGGAAAGTTGACATGCAGGTGAAACACATAAGAAACTGGAAAAATGCGTTGAAAATGTGTTCAATATGGCGGTCGAACTACGCAGGTGTCCACGAAGCCCATGTACGTGGGTCAACAACGGGAAAGAACTGCAGCAGTGCTGGGGGACCGCCCCTTTTATACCATACGCCGCCGTCAGGGATACTGCTAGTTAAGAGTTTTCTGTGGGGTCCTGGTTCCTGCCAGCTTCAGTCCTAATGGTCTAACCTACTGCAAGAGCTCACACTCGAAGACAGATCCTTTGTTCTTCTGTCTCAGAAGAACTAATTCTATAACATGTTTTTTTGGAATAAAGGAGTTATTTTCTTCAAAAGGGACAAACTGTCCAGAGGATAACTGGAAGGAGGTGGAGGATGAGATGGAGGGGGTTTCCAGTAGCTCCAGAGTATGCCTCCTTGCTACTATCTCCAGGGCCCACTCGTCTATTGCAATCTTCCACCACTATTTTAGGTGCAAGGAGATTCTGTACCCCACACCATCCCTAGAGGCAACAGTGGAGGTGGGGTGTATCCAGAAGACGGTCTTTGGGAACCCAGATGGCAGCAACTGACACCAATTACTATGGGTGTTTGAATGGGCACCTAGGGAGGGGAGCCTGGCAATGGGCCACTTCCCTTATCTCAGCCTTGTTGACCGTAGGCATGGCCACCTCTAGCAACAGACTGAAAAGAATCCCCACACGTCTCCTAGGAGGAGTGGGATAAAGGGACTTGACAGACCTTAGGGTCATCTCAGATGTCTGCAGGCCTCTCAGCACCTCTACAGTTTTGTCTCTCAAAAAAGGTCAATTAAAAACTGCTTGCCAAAAGCTGTCCTGGTGGCACACAGGATTGAGGCGTTGGACACCATACCTCACACCACGCTGGCAACCAGAGTTTAGAAGCGAGCTTGGGGGGGTCCATCTGCTGGGAGGAGAAGGTTTGAGTGTCCGACAGCTCACCTTCTCCAAGGAGGGGAGGGCTGAAGGTTTCGGCAACAGTAAGACTCCAAGCAGCAGCTGGGAGGCATTGAACTGTCTGCCTTCCATATATGCGGTAGTGGGTACAACAGATGTTGGGAGTGGCGCGCACGCTCCAGTGCGCACCTTCCCAAGACATCACAGCACTTCTGCACTCACCAATGGAAAGGGGGAATCATGCAGAACAAAGGAAAGCCCAGACTCCTGGATAGGAGACGTCGACCCAGCTCACCACGCCCTTCGGATCCTGCCCTAATGGCTCCCAAAGCCTGCCGATCTTCACCTCCACCCTCAGACTACTGGATTCATATCTGAGAGCAGAGGTGCTGAAGCTGGCCCCACCCCGGGGATGCCAGAGAGGCGAGTTGTGAGTGTATCGCAGATTCAGGGGGTTCCCAAGACGAGGAAGATTTCAGATCAGGCGGGATCAACTGGGCGACAGAGGTCCAGAAACTGGCGATCGGAAGGAAGAAGAAATTAAAAATTGCTTGCTGCACATCATTAGCAAAACCAGCTACTGTGAGCAAAAAATATTTTCTCGTTCAAATGCCAGGAGCAGCAGCCCCTGGCAAAGGCATCAGAAACACAACAGGCTGAACATACCAAATGTCCCCGACAATTCCTGCTCCCAACCACGACAGTGTGCTCATTGTAAAATATCCAAAATTGAAAACAGCAATAGTACTATTTTTGAATAGGTAAGCGAGGAGCAAAATAGCAAATCCCTCAAGAGGCTTCCAGACCAATTCCCAACCAGTTTCATTTCCTAGTAAATCAGTCATCCTGATGACGCACTAGGAAGTGCAAAACCGGTTGCAGTTACAGGACTGAGCTGCGGCGGTTTTACTATTTTGCACCATTAAAGCCTTTGCACATATTCAAGTAGTGCTGTTGGAAGTCTTCAATTTTAAACATAGCAAAACCTCAGCCACAGAAGTTAAAAGTTTTAATGGCAAAGCCTGGGCTGCAGCTTTTGCGGCTTTCCACAGACTGTTCAGGTATTTTATATTGGTCTGATGATCTGCAATTTTAAGGCCCATTGAGGCACAGGCATCCATATGCTTGTCTATCAGCTCTAACCTCAGATTCCTTATCCGAAGGAAAAGTACTTGTGTTTTAAGTGCCTCAGACCAATCGTGAGCAGCCATGATTACTATAGAGTCAGTTTCTTGCAGGTTGACGTAATAAGGTTTACCAGATGGAGCAGGATAGTGCTCGACAGCCTTTCTGAGGGCTACAGGCAGGGAGCTGGGCCTGTACCATGCAGCAAAGGCAGCATCCTCTAATGCAGGATAAACAGGGTGGAACTACAATGGAGTGTTGTACAGGGCACCTCCAAAAATTCCACAAGGCTGATTTTTGTGGAATCTTCCTCTTCCTTAGCAAGCCTAAAATAGTCTGCATTTGCTGCACCGTGGCTCGGAAAATACTATCCTTACTGTCTTACAAACCACTGAACCCACACTGCAGGATGAGAGAGTAGAACTAGAGCAAGGTGCCCCATACGGTTCTCCAATTCTCCAATAATCCTCCTAATACCATGACATCAGCATTACATTTAACCTCAACTTCTCGGTTGACAGCGGGAGGCATGGAGGGCGCCGGGGATAATGGCGGCAGCAGAGAAGGAATATTCTGTGTGCTGGAAGAAGTCATCAACAGGTTAGGGGTTAGGAATGCCTATTAGCCCCATCGACCAATTATTGCCTGCATAGGTAATCCAGGTACAATGCATCACATCACCTCTGAAAACAATGCCAGCACAGCCAGAGTGTCAACAATGCACTGGTAAAGCCAGCCCGCTGGCACAGCAGTAGGGCTACCGCTCGCGGCGCCAGCAACCCGGTTCGAACGGACTCAGGCAGCTGGAGGGTCAGCCGGGAGGATTGAGCGCCCAGCGGCCACTCTCCTCCTCTGGGGAGGAAGGGGATGCATGTCCCGCAGCTCTACCGCCATCTGGGTGACCACAGGTGGAGGTGCAGCGGGACTGCATACAGATGGGAGGGAGGACGTGGGCCAGAGACTGGAGGGCTCGTACACCTCGACGTGCGCCGCCCCTAGGTTTCCCAAGTGTGCTCACGTCCTGTGGGTGGGGACAGAAAAACGGAAAAAGGAACCTGCCGTGGAGGACAGAAATGGGACCCGACTGCCCCAGATAACCCATAACCGGGCTACCGTTGGATGCCACAAGATGGACCTCCTGACGCACACTGATGGACTGGAGGGGCTCAAGAGAGTCTCCCCTCTCCTCCCCGCCCGTGGGAAGGCCGAGGCAGCATGGAGGTAGGTCCGAGCGACACCACGGTAGGTACCCAGGGAGGGATTAGGGGATCTCCCGGAAGAAGTTCCACCACGGCAGAGAAGAGGGGCTATTTAAAAAAAAAAAAAAAAGAAAAAATGCACTGGTCAGAGGCTGTGACCACTGGGGTTAATGACTGGCCTTGGCTGGATGACTACAGTGTCATACTATCCATAATGGGTACAGCAGCACCTAACTAAGACCCAGACCTTTGTGGCTCAGCAACAGTCGGGGGGTGCAGTTGTCCATGCCGCCAGAGCGGTTGATGCTATATATGGATTACCTTGTCTCAACCACAACTGGGATCTCACTGGGGAAGAAGATCTCTTTGCTTCCGAGTTGATTAAGAGGGCCGTACCAACGACCATTCACTGTTCTGGTCATTTTACTTTGGCAACTACATCTTGACACATACGGACAGTGACACATTTTGAACCTTGTTCCCTCTGCACAGTTGCCAAGGTGTACTGGAGAACATTTTCAGGAGCTTTCTTTCAACATTGCCTAGTAGCTTGGCTACAGCTCTAGCAGGCCTCAAGTTCTCACGTTGAGAAACATGCCCAAAACAGCACAAAGATTGGGCATCTTCTTTGTAAACGTTATTTCCGTACTTAATGAAGCAAAATAAAATCTCTTTCGATTTTGGCAGCATGCAGAGTCCATGAAAACCACTTTCTTTAAACAAAATTTATTACTAATTTCAGAATTACATCTGAGCACTGCTAGTTTACAAAGGTTCCACGTCAGAGCAGTATAACCGATCAAAAAAATAAATAAAATTAATCACATCAACAGGGTCAGAATGAACATAGCAGCAGCATGAAGGCATGGTCAGCTCAATTACAATTCCATACAGGTTGCCGCAACACTGGATACCTAAACACCCAGAGAGGAAGAGAGTATGTTTAAAGGAGAGTAGCCAGTGTCATTTCAGAAAAGGGGCACAGTAGGCAATTGGAAGGGTGGTGGGTGTTAGTGGGGGAAGAGGTAGAGTGTGTGGAGGTGGGGAGGGGTGCACGTTTTAAACCACATGCCAAATTAAGGTCAGCGCCCTTTCCCCTACAATGGAAGCACCAGTAAACTGATTTTCAGAAAGCTTACCTTTAATAAAATAATATCAATCTCAGAGTATTTCATTCCATTTACCAGGATTGGAATCAACCTGTGAAAAGAAAACAGGAGGCATAAAGCAGACGTTTAAGCTACCTAGCAAATGAGATGCATCTCAAAATACAAGCCAAAACACATCTTTATACTAAGCAAAAACAACACATGGAGGTAGTTTAAATTTGTGTTTTTAAATATTAACACGTGCAATGTTCAGTTTCATGACAGATGACAATTTCGCTGTCTGAAGACCACGGGGGGGGGAGACACGACTACGACAAAAACACAGTACAGTAACGCAAGAACTTACCGTGACAGTACATCTTCGAAAGGAGCTCTTGCAGCAGGCTATAATAGGACTATGCCACAGGCACTAGGACCTTCCGGTGAAAACTTCAGCCAGCAGTACACAGCAGGGACCGCCCCTGACGCTGGCCCAGCCCCGTCGGTCCAGGTACAAAAGGGGGCGGACCAAGGTCCACCTCAGTTCTCCCACCAAGGCCCGCAACAAGACCCGACAAGAGGAGACAAAGCGACTGCAGAAAATGAAAATGGAGATGGAAATGAAGATGGATCTGCACACCTTGAGAGGGAAGGCGGGTGGGAAGCTACGCCTGCTGCAAGAGCTCCTCTCGAAGATCTACCGTTACGGTAAGTTCTTACGTAACTGTATTATCTTACTTCGAGTGGGAGCTCTTGCAGCAGGCTATAACAGTTAGGACTGAATACCAAGCAGTCCCACACCAAAGAGGTAGACGATCCCAGGAGGTGGAATATACACTGACTACAGAGGCCTCAGGACAGAAGCCCTTGCAGAACAGCTAGGCCGAAGCCAGCTCAGCGTCTGGAGACTATATCCAAGCTGTAATGCTTGACAAAGGTATGCACAGAGTTCCAGGTGGCAGCCGCACATATATCCCTTAGAGAGACATTCCTCAGGGCGGTGAATGAAGCAGACACTCCTCTGGTGGAGTGACCCCTGACTGGGCCCGGTAGGGGCTTATTGTGCTTCTCGTAGCAGGAGATGCAGTGAACTATCCACTTCAAGATAGTCTGTTTGGTCACCAGTCTACCCAAGCATTGTGGCACGAAGGCCACAAAAAGTTGCTCCGATTGTGTGTAGCCATCCTCTTGAGGTAATACCTCAAAGTCCTGTGGACATCCAGTGTGTGAAGGAGAGCCTTCCCTCTATTAGAAGGGGAAGGAAAACAAACAGGAAGGTCAACCGACTAGTTGAGGGTCAACTCCGAGACCACTTTCGGAAGAAACTTAGGATTCGTTCTGAGGGAAACCCTTTCCCTGTGTAAAACTAAATACGTCTCTTTACACATTAGAGCCTGAAGCTCAGAAACCCTTCGAGCTGAGGTAACTGCAATGAAAAAAAAAAAAAAAAAAACCTTCCAAGAAAGGTAACGCAGCTCACAATCCACTGCCGGTTCGAAAGGAGGAAGGGTGAGTTTCTCCAACACAAAAAGGAGATCCCAGGGTGGGATAGGGTCTCGAATGGTAGGTCTCGTATGTAGAATTCCTCCAAGGAAGGCGTGGGCGACATCCAATTGAGCCAATCTCCCAAAAGGGCATGATAGGCAGAAATAGCCCACATATGCATCTTGATAGAGGAGTAACTCAGGCCCGCTTGATATAAGGAGAGGAGATACTGCAATATTGAGTTCACCGGGCAATTGACTGGGTCCAAATGTGACGAGGCCCATAGACAAAAACGCTTCCACTTCATGGCATAAGCAGAGCGGGTGGAAGGCTTCCTCACCAAAACTAGGACTGCTGCCACTTCTGGGGAGACCCCGTAACTGTTTTGAGCTACTTCTGAAGGAGCCAGGCGTGTAGGTGCAAGGACCGAAGGTCCGGATGGACCAGTGAACCCCGATTCTGGGACAGCAACTGCGAGCATATGGGCAGAACTGGAGGCTCCATGCATAACTGCTGCAGGAGTGGGAACCAAATCTGCCGAGGCCATCTGGGGGCTACTAGAATCATTCGAGCCCCTTCTGCCTGTAACTTTAAAAGGACTCTGAATGAGAGGGAAGGATGAGAAGACAGAGAAACCTCCCTGCCCAGCAGAGGGATAACGTGTCTGGCCAGAAAGCTCCAGGCGTGTGCTCTTGCGAGCAACACTGGCAGTTTGGCGTTGCGTGGTGACAAAAAAAGTCCAGCTCTGGAAGACCTGGTCTGCTACGGACTGTAGCAGCTCCCACTCATGCGCTCTGGACCGTGACCTGCTTAGGCTGTCGGCCAGATCATTGAGGACGCCTGGAACGTGCACTGCGGTCAGCAGAATGCCTTGCTCCGGCACCCAGTACCAGACTCTCATCGCCTCCCTGCAAACGGGGTACGAGTGAGTGCCCCTTGCTTGTTGATGTAAAAGACGACCGCCATGTTGTCCGTTTGAAACAGAAGAGAGCCCAGTACCAGGTCCTCCTGAAAGGCACAGAGAACCACTCGCATTTCCAGTACACTGATGTGGAGGGACCACTCCTCGGGTGACCAAACCCCTTGCGCGCGATAAGCACCCAGGTGCGCCCCCATCCCAGGTCCAATGCATCTGTTGCCAGAGTCTGACCTGGTGGCTCCGGACGGAAGCTGACCCCTTTCTCCAAGTTCCTGGGGTCCAACCACCAAAGCAAAGTTCTCCTGAGTGGCCCCGAGATCTTGACCCTCGAGTCCAGACTGTCGCAGCCTTGGTCCCACTGTACCCTGAGCATCCACTGCGGGACCCTCATGTGGAGGCGAGCCAAGGGAGCGACAGGAATGGCCGCCGCCATGTGCCCCAGTAACCTGAGGAAGTTCCGAGCTGGAACTTTAGGAGTTATTGAAATCCGTTCTGCAGAGGGGGGGGGCGCTGAGGAGCCCGAGCAGCGTGCAGCAGATTTCTACAGCTCTTAAACAATTTCAAGGAATTTAGCTTAAAAACTCAAGTTGGGAGCTTTAAACGTCTTTTTTGACCCTACCACTGGAAAGAGTGACCCAGAAACAGCTAGGATGGGTAATCCTAGAAAAGAGAAAGGATCAGGTGGTGCCAGAAAGTGCAAAGGATCTAGCGGTCTCGGAAAATCTGAGGAAGCTACAACATCAGAGGAAAGGCCTGAACCGGGGGAAAACTATCACTACCTTGGGCTACAAACTACAGTCTGATTAAATCCATGTCCACCCTCAGTCAAAAAGTGGACGACTTTAATGCCTGCATTATTACCCTGGAGTCCGCAGTAGATGGTCTTAAAGTTGACCTTCGGGATGTGCGCAAACAGGTCGATGCATCCATGGGCGCAACCACACTAATGCTCAAAGAGAACCAGCACTTAAGGGCACAGCTGGAGGTCTTGGAAAATCAAGTCCGAGTGGTGAATGTTAGAATTGTGGGCCTTCCTGAAGGTCTGGAGGGGGATCACCCACTTTTGAACATTAAAGAGTGGCTAATCGAAAAAAGTTAACACCAGAAGCCCCCGAAAATACCTGGGAAGTACAAAAAGTGTACAGAATAGCCCCGCGTGGTCGCCCACAGAATATGGAGGAACCTCACACCTTGATGGTGGTGACTTCGGGCATTGCAGCTCGAGACAAGATCCTTAGGTATGCCCATAAGGCAGCTCCCTTGCTGCAAGACGATCATCGGATCCATTTATTCCCTGATGTTAGTTATGCGACGAGACAACGTCGTAAGAAGTTCGAGGGGGTGAGAAGAATCCTTCGGGAGTTGGGCATACCGAACACTATCATTTTCCCTGCTAAGCTTCGAATTGTCTACCAAAGTAAAGTGTTCATATCATCAGACCCTATTGAGGCTGGTAAGTGGGCCGACAGGAGAGCGGCGGAATCGCGTAGGACAGCCACTGGATCGGACGACGAAGACGAGGAAAACATAACCAGAAGTTATCCTTCTGAGACATTAATTTACCTAGTTTGTTGGTCACATTAAACTAACTTGCCTCAGCATAATGGGACTCTTGAAAATATAAGTTTGTTCAATCCTTCCATTTTTACTTCTATTGAAGAAACAGAATTACGGACCTTAATTTTGCAGGTCTGGACTTATTTTTGAACAGTTCATTAATAACTAACTTTCAGCTGTTACGTTAAGTTTTCAAAGGTACGGTAGGTCTTTGAATTGGGGGTCTGTAAGACATCGATTTTTCTTTCCCTTATGACAGAGCTTAAATAGTCTGCATGCATATCTAAATGGGGGAGTTTTTCACTCATTACATCGGGGTATGTATATGGCACCAATGGTCCCTGTATTAGGGACACTGTTTATTTTTGGCTTAATAAGCTTGGGTAATTAAATTGCATTTAGGTAAAGCCATAAGGCTCATGGGCCGATACTGCAGCATATAATCAAGAATAATTTTAATTTAGGTCTTTACCTTAGTAGGAACCCTCACATGTTGCAACACTATATAGTAGATGGATGCTACTACTTTGATTAAGGGAATGGTTTTCCATCCCCAATGGTGATAATGACATTATAAATGGTCTATCTGCTATATAACATATGATTGTTATGTATATGATAAAATGTAAAAAACAAAGTTAAAAAAAAATAAATGAAATCCGTTCTGCAATCTCCCGCAGGCGATCTCTCCTGTCCTGGGGGAGGAAAGCCATGCCTTGGATGGAATCCAAGACCGCTCCAATGAAACGAGCTTTTGACTGGGCTCCGGGGACAATTTTCGTAGATTCAGGGTGATCCCCAGCCTTCCGAATAGAGTATAGGTGTCTCCGAGGGCACAAAAAAAGGGCTGTCCGCGACAGGGCTGTAAGCAGCCAATCGTCGAGGTAGGAGAACATGCAGTGTTCCATGCCCCTTAGAGCCGCAGCTACCACTGCCAAGCATTTGGTGAAGACTTGCGGAGCGGAAGAGAGGCCAAACGGAAGCACTCGAAACTGGCAGTGCTCCCCTTGGAAGCGGAACCTCAGAAACTTCCGGTTGGGAGGGAAGACCCCGGTGTGCATGTATGCATCTTGCATGTCTAGGGAACAGAGCCAGTCTCCTTGGTGCAGCAGAGGAAGAAGGCCTTGGAGGGTCACCATCCTGAACCTTTTGTACTTGACAGAGAGATTTAGAGGGCTGAGGTCCAGAATGGGACGAAGGTCCTGTGTCTTTTTTGGAACCAGGAAGAAATGTGAATAAAACCCTTTTCCTCGCTGATGCAAGGGGACTAACTATTGCCCTTTTTTGCAAGAGGGTCTGAATCTCTCCTATTAGTGGGATGTGAGGAGGAGGATAACGGGAGAGAGCTTTGGTGGAGTATTCGGGAGAAACTCCGTGAACTCCAGCGTGTCCCCCCTCCTGATGATATCTAAGACCCATTGGTCCGCAGTAATTGACTTCCACCCTTCGAAGTGAAGGGAGAAGCGGCCCCCAACCGACTCCCCTGGGTCTTCCTGCGGGAAGGGGCAGAAGGGAGTCACTGGGCCGAGCCGGGTGTGGGCAGAGAGGCCTGGGAGGACTTGGGCCCACGGGTAGGAGCTCCAGACTGCTGGTTACCGGACCACCTATGGAAGCTGCTTCTCTGCCTGTGCTGGTTTCCACGGGCGTGACCCCACATCACTTGAGGTCATTTAAAAGGCAGTTTTCGTTGTCTTCACTGGTCGCCACAGTACATCTGGCAGGCCAACCAGACAGACTTGCCCAACTCTTGGAGACGAGAAATCAAGGCTTCCTTCTCCTGCCCAAAGAGCATGGTACCCTGGAAGGGTAAATCCCAGATACCGGCCTGCAGATCTTGGTGAAAGCTAAAGCCTCTCAACCAAGTGTGATGTCGTAGGCACACTCCGGAAGCGGCTGCCGTATCTGCACTATCATAAGAGGCTCTCAAAACATGCGAGCCTACGTCAGCCAGATTTCAAAATGTCCAGGAGCTCTTTCTTCTGGTCAGAGTCTGGAAGGACCTTCAACAGCTTCTGTCCCCTCTCCCATAGCACATTCTGGTACTGGACCATATGCGTTAAGTTGTGGGAACGTATGGAACAGGTGGAAGCAGAATAAACCTTCTTGCTCACCTGATCCAAATAGCGAGACTCCGGGTCAGGAGGCTGTGAGCCGAGGTGTTTCGGCTGTCTGGACTTATGGGCAGCCATGATCACCGAGGAGTACGCCTGAGGGTGTTCAGCAAGGAAAGCTTCCGCCCTCGGGGCCTTGTACAGCCCAGACTTCTTCGGGACTGAAGCTGGACGTTTCCAGGTAGTTCGGGCGAGGTCCTGGAAAGTATCCACCAAAGGAGGGACCACCAAAGGTTTAGGCTCCTTCTGCCTCAGGTATTTTGCTAGTCTCCGGCGTTCCGGGTCCAGGTCCTCTATCTCCCACTCGGAGGCCTGGATATGCCTCATGACGTCCATAAAGGTAGGATCGTCTGGAGGCAGGCGAGGCTGGTCCTTCTCTCCCAGGGAGCGCTGCAAGCTGAGAGAGGAAGACGAGGATGAGGGAGATAGACTATAGAATTTCAAATAGCCTGACCTCTCCGTGTGACAAGACTCCCGCTGTTGTCAGTAGCTGGGGGACCGACTCCGGTCCCTGGACCGGCGACGGAGCAGACACACGTCAGGAGCGTTCTCGCCTACAGGACCGAGAAAGGCTCCTAGAACGTGACATAGACAGACGACGGTCAGAGTCCCTGGAGCGTCGTCGGTGGTCCTCTGACCGGGTGCGGGAATAAGCCCTAGAGGGAGGTGTAGGCAGGCGCTCCAGAGACTTCCGCAGGGAAGGCTCACCTCCCGGCTGTGGTTTATCTGCTGGGACACAAGTGTCTGGGCCGGCGATGGGGTGGGGGTCTGCTTGTAGACCTGCCCCCACCAAAAGGAAAACCGCTCCTGTAGCTCATCCTTAGTGAGAATTTCTGCCGCCCGGCCCAGAGGGGAAGTATCCAGGACATCGGCCCGCGAAGGAGAGCCCTCCTGGAGGCACACTGGGGAGGAGGACTTGGGCGACGGGGACATCTGTTCTTCCACAGCCAGTCCCTCGCCCCCCCCCCCCTTCAACTGGTGTCTGTGTTGGTACAGTCGACGGGGTGCCGCCTGATCCAGAGGGACGGGTCTTCTTTGAGAGGGCCATGAAAGAGAACGGGACCGACCAACTATGGTCTTTACCGTGCTGCCTTTTTCTTATGCTTCTCAGGAGTGCAGATCCATCTTCTGCTCCAAAAGAATTCTTGCTGACCTAGCAAGCTGAAGCTGTTCTCTGTTCACGTGCGGGATGCGGTGGGAAAAGAAATGAGGTGGAGCTGGGTCCGCCCCCTTTTGTACCGGGGCCAGCGTCGGGGGTGGTCCCTGCTGTGTACTGCTGGCTGAAGATTTTACCGGAGGGTCCTAGTACCTGCGGCATAGTCCTAAGTGTTATAGCCTGCTGCAAGAGCTCCCACTCGAAGTAAGATCTGGGGATTCTGGGGAACCGCCCCCTTATGTACTGTGACGGACGTTGGGGGCGGTCCCCGCTGAATACTTCTAGCTAGAAAATTTCCGTGGGGTCCTGGCATCTGCCAGCTTCAGTCCTAATGGTGTAACCTGCTGCAAGAGCTGTTTCTCGAAATAAGATCAACAATTACGGTAGCTACGTAATTTTCATATCTTATCTGTGTCAATCCTCACCATTCATCACTAGTGGGTGAGTACCGAGCCCCCCAAAGGGGGCCCTAAACTACCCCAAGGGACTAAGTCCCTTAGCTTCCAGTGGGTGAGACACTGGATAAGAGAACTCCTACAGGCCTGGGGAGGCCCAAGACTTGTCTGGGTGAGACGGGGAGCCCCCAGTGGGGAAGAGAAGTTGCCCCGAAAGTCAGTGTCTCACCCTACAGGAAAAAAGATGGGTTCTCCAGTATGCGAAGGAGATCACTCTACGCCAGACCAGGGGTGACAACCAGGATAAGCGAAGCCATGCCATCCGCGTAATGCAGATCGCTGTCCCTACCACTCTGGATGACACCTTACTGGCGTCATAAGATGCCCTTGCCTGGTGCCTTGCTAGCTCCAGGCCCAGAGCAGAGAGGGCAATGGCTTGCCTGGTTTCCTCCGTATCAGGCATTGAGGCTAGGATCTGTCCTAGCCTGGAACACAAGAACCTATCATAGACTGCAAAGTGAGCCTGATGTGACTCGATAGAAAGGAGGAGCCGTGCAGAGTAGAAAACTCTTCTCCCCCAGAAATCGAAGTCTGCAGAGTCAGAGTCCAGGGGTCCATCACGGTAAGGGGTGCAAGGCCCGGTTGGGGTGTCCAAGGAGGTCAAGCCCGAAGAGGGATGAGGCAGAGAACCTGGAGACCCGGGGGGAACCGCAATACCGTTGGTGCAGGTCCCTTGGGGCTGGAACAGTGGAGAAGGGACACTGCCAAAGCCGATGTGACACTTCCTGGAAAGGAACAGGCCAGGCTGGAACCACCAGGCTGGCCGCACTGTGCTCGCCTAGAAAGGCGCGAGTCACATGCTTGGGATTGCTGACAAGGACTGGGGTAAGACTGAGCTCATCCAACATCCTTGAGAGGAAGCACTGATAGGAAGAGAGACCAGACGCTGCGGAGATATGGACAGATGATTCCTCTCCTTCCGAAGAGGAGGAGGAGGAGGAAGATGCAGGTGAGCTCAGAGGATCAAGGTCCGGCTGCATGGGAGCATGGTGGAACACCTGCTGGTCCATGGCATAGAGATAGATAGGGAAATGTGCAGCGGAACCTCTGAACTGCTGCCAGGTAAGAGGTCTCCTAGGACAGGGAATACCTGGGATAGCCGGGGATTGAGACAAACTCTGGGGACAAGTTCCTAGCAGCAGCAGAACGGCCTCTGTCAGGGCAGAGGGGCTAAGAGGAAACTCCCTGCAAGGAGAGAGATCCGAAGGCCCCAGCAGCTAACAGCCATTCAACCGGATCGGAACAGTTAGAGCTGTGCCCATGGGAAGAAATCCCCCCAAATGAGGTGACCAGGCCCATGCAACTCCAAAAGGACAGCCCCGACCTCAGAAGTTGAAGTCCCTCTCGAGGACCTATCCAGGGAAGAGAGGGTCTGCACTGCGACTCCTCCCAGAACCCGGCCAGGCTCCGGTGAGGGCGCGCTGCGCCACACCCCCACTCCTCAACCCTTCAGAGTCAGAGAGGGACCTCATCCTCACAGCCACCAGCCTAGGCAGCTGACAACTCCGGGCAGCCTCAGAGTCCACCCAGGAAGCAGTACTCTCCCCTTCCTGGCGTGCCCCGGGCTATCCCAAACTTGCAGACTGTCCAAACACACCAGGGAAGGGGTACCCCAACTGGAGGAGCAGAAGTGCCAGTGGCCCCAGGTTGCACAGCAGTAGCCACGAAGACCACCACTGGTGGGTCAGTACCACTGACCCTAGGGCCTACTGGCGAAGACTGTCCCCCAGAGGGAGGCTGCGTGGGGGCCAAGGTACTGGAAACAGAGGGATCTAGATCAGACCCAGAGTCGCCTCAGAGAAGGTAGACTCAGAGGTCCGATGCCAGATGACTCCTCGATCCCCCCAGTTCCTGGACCACAATTCTGACCACCTTCCACCTCGGCACCGCAAAACCGCACCGGAGTCAAGCACGACAACACGCCCGATGACGCCACCCTCCCTGGTGCCACGAATGGCACCGGAGTCTGGCGTGCTCTCCCACCCGGCGCCACCCCATCCCCAGCACCGTGGACGGCGCCAGAAACCACCGAACTACTACCCCCTGATGTCGCGAATGGTGCCAGAAGCAACAGCAGCACCAAGAGACAGCCCAACGCTGCCCTCCAAGCCCGCAGCGCTGCCACACGACGCAGAGGACAGTGCCATTCCAGACCTGGAGGGCCCAGAACACGACACCGAGGGAGACTTCACCTCCGAAGATGCGACTGCCAAAGCGGTGCCTCCCGACTGTCCTGAGAGGGACAGACTGTGCCTCCTGCACTGTGGAAGAAGCCCCCACCGCAGCAATGCAAAGAGAGGCAGGGGCCTCCTCCTCCATAAGCCATACACAGGACCGGGAGGGAACTCTGAGGAAGCTCAGGAAATCCTTTCCTTTTTGCCCGCAGACTGCAAACCTTTCCTCCGAAAGTCGGCAGCGCACGTCAGACTTTAAACACGCAGATTAACAACTCTGTGGTCCATGGAGAAACAGGCAGCGCAGTTGTCCATATCGTGGGTCAGGCCAAGGCAGTGGTCATACTGGTCCTTGACAGAACAGAGTCAGCCACAGGGGCACCGATGCACAGGAGGTGACCCTGTTTGACAGTTTCTTGCCCCAGAGACATGACTGTACAAAAAAAAACAGTACTCGACGCCACTTAAAGTAAAGGAACAATATTACCAGCCAGAAGAGAGAGCCGTGAGCAGGGGCTGGAAATGAACCAAGGCAACACAGACAAGGCCGGTTAACTAGGGCTACAAATCTTGACAGAACAGTCTCCACATAAGGTCTTCACTCAATGGCGGGAGAACAGCAACTGGGGTCGGGTCGAAGTCGACAGATAACAGCCAACCCGCGAGTGCCACGTAGAACACTGGCCTCGAGGGCCGCGCCGGCCCTGTGTCAACTCCACCCTTTAAAAAAAAAAAAAAAAAAAAGTCTTCCACGGGGTCCTAGCTCGGGCATTGAGCCCACTAGTGATAAATGGTGAAGATGGACACAGATAAGATCTACCCTGTCCTTGTGAAATACTGTATACGGAGGATCTGTGACCAAAGTGTGCATTTCTGATACTCTGCGGGTGGAAGTAATGGCCACCAGGAAGGCAGTCTTCTATGTCAGAAACTTCAATTCGCAAGTGGCTAGAGGCTCGAAGGGTTTAGAAGTGGGCATGTCTAGCATGAAGCTAATGTCCCAGGCTGCAACTGGCAAGGGTGTAGACAGGCATACTCACTGTACACATTTGTGTACAGTTTTGTTGAGTGCCTGTCACAAACCATAAGCCACTCTGTTAATGTTATCATTCTAATCTGTAGTATTTGGGTTAGTGTAGGCCATTGAGGCATGTCCAATACATGTATAACCTCTTTAGAGAGTAGAGGAATCATCTGACTTGTTTGGAAAGGGGTGCCATTTGGAAAGGATGTGTACATTTTTAATGGGGGGGGGGGTGTAACTGTTGGAGACTGTGTACAAAATGGAAATTTCTGGCTACACTCCTGGCAACTGGATGTCTAATAGGCGATCTGGTATGCAGAATACCCTTAAGAAACCACTTAACTACAGGTAATTGAGCCAAAGACATGGAAAGTACTGGCTCATGATATATGGAAATTGCGCAAAGATGAACTTTAACTGTGGAGTATTGCAAACCTGTGTTAGAGGTCTAAAAGATATTCCAGGACTTTATTCGGTGGGCAGGAAAAGGGATTCCAGGAAGATTTTGCACACCAGATAGAAAAGCACTTCCACATAGCTGTGCAAGTCTTCCGAGTAGCTGGCTTGCACGCAGCTAGAAGAATATCAAACTCTACGAGAAACATTAAACCTGTTCACCTCCATCTCCCCAGGAGCCAGGCGTGGAGGTGAAGGGACCTCAGGTTGGGATAAACTACAGGGCCCTGGGTCAGTAGGTTCATCTGGCGTGGAGTGGCTTTGGAGGGGTCTCAGACAGTCTGTCGAGTAAGGGAATCGAGATCTGGCACGGCCAAAATGGGGTGATAAGGATCAATCTGCCCCCCTGTGCCTCCAGTTTGAGCAGTACTCTCTGAACTAGGGGAAGAGAAAGAAATTCTTATAGAAAGCACTTTGTCCACCGCAGCCTGAATGCATCCTGACAAAAAAATGCCAGGTCCTGCATTTCTGGAGCAGAAGAGAGGCAGTTTTGCGTCGAGTGGGGACGCAAAAAAGGTCCAGGTCCGGAGTTCCCCAGTCTTCAAAGAGTGACTGAATGACTTATGTCGAGGGACCACTCTAGGATTGGCCTCTGTTCTGCTGAGACAATCTGCCAGCTCGTTCTGTACCCCTGGCAGGTAGACTGCCTGAATTAGAGCTTTGTGCTCTAGGCACCATTCCCACACCCTCACTGCTTCTCTGCACAAGGGGTAAGAGTGTGCTCCGCCCTGCTTGTTGATAGAATACATCACTGCCTTGTTGTCTGTTACGAGAATGGTCTTATGACAGTATGTCCTTCAAAGCTCGGACTGCATAAAGGACGGCTCTCATTTCCAGAACATTTACGGGGAGTTCGGACTCGTCCCGAGTCCAAGTGCCCTGGGTGTTGAGATCCAGGCAATGAGCTCCCCAACCCAGCCGGGACGCATCCGTGGTGAGAGAGAGATCCGAGGATCCAGAGGAGCGATGGGATAGCCTTCCAAAAGGCTGTCCTCCTGAGACTACCAGGTGAGTGACCATTTCAGCGGTTCTGTCACTTTGATGTAAAAAGGACTGGGGATGTGTGGTTGGCAACCACTGAGTGCTGAGCATCCACTGAGAAGTTCTCATGTGAAGACGAGCCAGAGGCACAGTGAACACAGAGGATGCCATGAAACCCAGTATCTGCTGGATCGAGAGCGCTTGAACCGAGTTCTCTCTGATGAAGCAAGACATCTGGAGGATATCACTCCTTCAGTCTTCTGGAAAGAAGGCTTTCACGCAGGAGGATCCAGAAAGGCTCCTATGAAAAGAAGCTTCTGGGAGGGTTGCAGCTGCGACTTTCAGGTTTAGCAGAACTCCAATGGACATGACGAAGTCTGAGGCCATAGCCACGGCCTCTAGAGACTCTTGTCTGGAGGGACTTGCGAGAAGCCAGTCATCCAGATATGGAACTACTTGAATTGCAATCTTCCTTTGATGCGCCACGAGAACTGCACAGCACTTTGTAAAGACTCGAGGCGCCAAGGACAGCCTAAAGGGCAGGACTCTGAATTGGTAGTGCTGACCCAATGCTATGAACCTTGGGTACCTGTGGTGCTTTGGGTGTACAAGGATGTGTTGGTAGGCATCCTGCATGTCCAGGGAGACTAGCCAATCATGTTGATGAATCAGAGGTAACAGTACCAAGTGATATCTTGAACTTTTCCTTGTAAAGGAACCTATTTAACTTTCTGAGAGAGAATACGGCACATGCCGCCTGTTTTCTTTGGAACTAGAAAGTAATGGGAGTAGAAACCTGTGTTCCGCTGATCCAGCTGCACTACCTCTACTGCCCTGTTGTTCAGAAGGCCTTGGAGTTCAGAAGCAAGGTCTGAGCAGTGGACAGCCTGAGCTGCCGTCCGGGTGGATGATCCGGCGGAGGGGGGGTTCTGACACACTGAGCGAGTACCCCTCGCGGATTATCCTGAGAACCTAGTTGTCTGATATAGGACTTCCACCGGTCATAAAATTGAGCCAGACATCCTCCTACTGCCGAGGAAGAGTCCACCTTGGACAGCAGAGGTGGGACCTGGGCTGGAAACTCAGAGTGGCACTGGGCACTTTGGGGTCTTGTGCCCTTTGCAGAGTTTTCTTTTGTGGCTGAGGAGTTGGGATTCTGTTAAAACCTCTGCTTCTGCCACAAAAGGACTGAAGGTTATGAAACAGACGCTTGTCTCTCCTCCCGAGGCAGCGGGAGGGTCTAGCTGACCTAGTCTCGGTGGCCTCTAGTGCCTGCTCACTTGAGGTCCAAAAAGATGCATACCGCCTAAAGGTAAGGCCATGACCTTTTGTTGGGCATCATTCGTGAAGCCAGAGGTGCGCGACCAAGAATGGCGGTGGGTGCAAATACCAGCCGCCGCAGCTATGGAGGCAGTGTCGAAAGCATTCATGGTAACTTTAAGCAGTTGATTATTAGACTCAATGCCTCTAGTAATGATCTGTAGAAGCTCTGAGCTAACCTCCGATTCGGGCAGAGTTTCTCCTGCTGCTTTGAGCTAATGCCAGTGTACATATTCGTTCTGAGAAAAATAACCCTGGTAGCTAGCAATGCGCATGCCCAGAGTTGAAGCAGCAAAGACTCGCTTACCCAAGGTGTTGATCTTGCAAGATTCTTTGTTTATAGGACGAGCTGTAGATTCCTGAGGAAGGACAGCCTTGTCAGTCTTTCTCTTCCATGACCACGATGGCATCAACAAAGGCTTGAGAAGCTAGAATGGAACAATCCTTGGGAGGGGCATATTTCCCATCTACGGACTTCGCCACAGAGGGAATAACAGCTGGATTGTTCCACACCATCTGGGAAAGTCTCTCGAAAGACTGCTGCACTGGAGGGGTTAAATCCGTAGGGATTTCCGGAACATGCAGATACTGGACAGGCAAAAGCTTCCCAGAATCAATATCCGAGGTCTGGGGAGAAAGAGCAGAATTTAAATTTTTGAGCAGACACTTAAAAGGAAAGGTCCTCGACCACAGGCTCTGCAGGAGGACTGGTCCCAGCCCCTAAGGTGGAAACGTCATCAAAATCATCCCCCAATTGAAGATCAGGACCAGGTTCAAGGTCATCTCCTGTCAGTCCAGAAGGGACTGCATGGACAGGAAAGGGATGAAAATCAGAAGGAAGAGGAGGAGTAGACAGAATCGGTGTCGAAAACCTCTGAAAACCATGCAGTGCCAACACTCCCAGCGCCGCCACAGAAAGCGGTGCCAAGAACACAGATGGCACCGGCATAGAAAGCAGCACCACTGCACCGCACACGGCACCAGCAAGGGATGTGGCACCACACACGGCACTGCACACAGCACCAGCGCTGGGGAGGCCAGCACCGCGGACTATGGCACTGCAACAGATGTCTGCAAACTGTGATTTGAAGGGAAAGGAGGAAAAAGAGCAGGATATAAAGACACTGGTGCAGACCCCTGCACCGCAGCCATGTGAGGGGGATAGCCACCAGAGTGCGGAATAGTCGGCACCGGAGATGGCGCTGCACGACTCTGAAGTCTCAACCACCCCGCCTGCCGGTCTGAAACAGACAGGCCCGAAGCCCCAGCAATGGACAAGCTGGTTCAGACAGTCAGGACAACCTCTGCACCCACTGCTCCAAAAGGAGGGTGCCAGGTGGCATAGAAGCCCAATGGTGAAACTGCTCACCGGAGGACCCCTCCCGCAGCGGGCAGGGAAGGACTCCTGAGTCGAAGATGCCAGTCGCCAGACACAGAAACCAGAGGGGACTCCAAAAGAGGCAGAGACTGGCCCCTGACCCCCTATGAGCAGACATACCAGAGGGCGACCTAGAGTAATGCAGCCTCTTTCGATCGGGAGGCCAAAGAAGAGCTGTAGGTCAAGCGGCCTAGAACGAATCAGCTTCTTTGTGCTTCAGGGGTACCGCCCATCCCCCAACCATCTGTTGTCAGGACCCCCCAGGAGAGGGCTGTGGACCATACCCAGCCTGGCTAACTGAACAGCTTTCATGCGAAGTCTCCCTACTGTCACCTGCCCCACTCAAGGTCAACTCCGTTAATGGAGGGCTTAAGACTTCTTGTACGAATAAAGAAAATATGCTTTTAGAATGTAAATCGGTACTTCATGAAACTAGAAAAACAAAACTGAAGATGACAGCTGCTGTCATATAGACTAAAAGTTGACTCCCGGCGGGCGAGCGACATCACTGAAGCGCATTCAGCGCAAAAAAGGAAGCGAGGCAGTTGGGTTGATCGCCAATGTGTCTATTCAGCGCAGGCCTTGCTCACAGCACCGCTCCTCGCAGCCCCACCTTGGCACTGGCCCTCCTGAAGAAGTTTGGCTCACACTGGGTCCTAGCACCTCTAGCGTACTCACACAAGTGTGAAGGAATGGTGGAGACTATGTCCAGGAAGATCAAAGCCGTTGGTTTTGGCACCATGCAGAGGCAGTAGTATCATGAAAATATTTCCACGGTATGTCCAAGTACAATCGATGGAAAGAGAACGGAGAAGAGATGGGGCTGCTTATGTTTAGACACTGATGCGCGACATCGCTGGGGATGGTCCCAGGCTAGCAGAAGTTTCCATGAGGTCCTACCACGGACGCAGGTATAGTTCCAAAGGTTTGGCTAAGGGAAGAGATATCCTCGAAGATCTAAACTTAGCGGATTCAACTAGAGTGTCATTATCTCATTTTCTTCACTTTACTGCAGATATTTTCATGAAAGCCAGACCATTTCCCTTCGAATTCATCCCCTCCAGCTGCCTGTCAACAGTTCTAAGCTTAATCCTCCGACAGTCTGCTGCTGTCATATGCAAGGATAAGTACCTGTAGATGAGCAGCCGGACCAGACGGTGTCCAAGGTACAACCATCCTGTTTTCAAGCAAATGTGTTTAGTGATGACAGTGAGGTCAGCTGAACAGAGCAACATGTAAACTGCAACGAGCGCTATGGCCAAAATTTTGTTAAGGGCTTCCCTGAAGCATGAGTTGTTTAATGGGAACCTGACCAGTCGCTCACAACTCCGACCAATGTACTCCAAGAACGGACACTGGTCTGGAAGCACATGTGGTCCAAATTTAAGGGGACCGCTCCAGATTCTTATGACTCCGCTTTTTAAGGCTCCATAAGCAATAAGTAAACCACAATGGACACAACAGGAAATGGCCTACACAGATCAGGGGGAGGGGATAAAAATCAATGCGGCCACATGGCTGCATGTCCACATGTCCTGGCTACTTACTGCAGTAGGTGCGTCGATAGCACCTCTTTACAGATGGGCTGCTCAGCCAGTGTAAGCCAGAACTCGCAGGCTTCCAGCGCTACATTCTCATCGCTGTCTTGGGTCCTTTGGAGCATGTACTGATAAAGAAAATAAAAACAGTCACTGCAGGCATGGAAACTAAGCCTCAGATTCCAACTGAAACTGCCCCTCCCCCCACACTACTGTGTGAACATAAAAAAAAAAGCCACTGCAGGTAAAGTCCATCCTCCCTTACCGAACTGGCCCATGAAAATAAAAACCTCCCCTATATACTGTGGAAAATTAAGTCCCTTTTGCCATGGAAACAAAGTCCCCATCCTCAACTGAAGTGACACGTGGAAGCAAAGCCCCCCAAAAAACACAAAAACAGTCACTGCAGGCATGGAAACAAAATCCCAATTTCCCCCAACTGAACTGGCCCATGAGTCAAAGAACCCCCTACCGAAATATCTCCCAACAAATTACAGTAAAAATACAGCAGCAAAAAAGATCCATGAACACAATGTAATCCCCGTACAAACAGAACAAAATGCAACCATTAAAACAAATTAGCTGGCTCTGTGGCATCAAGTGATGAGGCACTGGCATGCTGGCGATCCAGGTTTGCGCCCCGAGCCCAGATGTCGAGAGCGGAGGCCAGCAAGAGGGAGTGAGCGCATCCCTTACACGCTTCCCTCCCAGGGGGTAGGTCACAACATTCCACTACTGGAGCGGCTCCTCGTGGTGGCCTAGCAGAGGCTTTCTTGGCAGCATAGGTCACCACACACTGCCAAATGTCCCAAGATGCCACTGCGGACACGCACCCGTAAGAAGTGGGTGGGGCCCCAGAAAAAAGGAGGAAAAAAAATTGCTGCCTCAGCAAGCCAGATGATGCCCATCATGTCCCACCACACCACAATCCTCCCAGGTGCACCTCATCCTCCGCACCGGTCATCCTGGAAGGGTCAGAGCCTGTTACTCCTCTCCCCTGCGCCCTCACCAGCAAGGATAAGCTGGAACCCTCTGGGCAGAAGTACAGTGCAGGAATCAGGTGGCAGGAGCTGGCAGCAGAGGAGTGAATCTGTGGGGAAATAGGGACAATGTGTGGCCCGAGGGGCAAGGGCAGGCTAGTAAATAGACACTCTCTAATCAATCTACCCCACAAAAGGACTGTACAGTCTGACAGAAAATACAATATTTTTTTCTGAGAATTAAAGATATTAAATAGTCTGTGTGTATGATCTACTTGCATATCTCCTCTGGCTGAACCTCACTGCGAGCATTCGAGGAGGTCCCTTGTACATACCAGACAAAGCATTTTTCTGGACATTTAAACACTAGCTTGCCTCAAAGTCTCCTTCAAACCTCTGGATCTGGCTCACCCCTCTCAGGAAGGTTCTGGTTTCCTGTCTTTTGGTCCAACAGTCAAATGGAGTAGAGCCTTGTCTACTACAGGGTCAGGTGGCATAGAAGCCCCAAGAGCAGACACTGGGTGTGCCAACTGCACTTGTGTGCTTCTTCCCACCCACCCCCTCTGTACGCACACACAACAGCACCTAAGAGTAAGGGACATGCACAGCAGCCGCCCCACGCTGCCTATGGCACCACCACCATGCCATCACCAGGGAACACTAAGAGATGTGCAATACAACTCACATACCTGGTGGAAGAGTCCTAGGGATACACTATTCTGCCTTACCAGCCTTGTCTCTGGTCATCCCAGGCTGGCGACAGGAACACAAGGTCACCAGCGTGCCAGGCAATCCCTCCACTGCTTGTTGCCATGGAGCTAGTTTATATTCCATAAATGAGGGTTACTCTTGTAACCATAGTTCTCAAAGTGGTATATAGGGCACATCCACACTTAAGTCTTCCTTTCCCTTTAAGGCCAGCCGGAACATCTTCAGCTAAGCTTCTCCCATCTGGGTGGTATACTCCCAGACTCTGTCCTGTGACATCAGATCTTGCACACTGGAAGCAGAAATCTGTGCGCCACTTGTCAGGGGAGTTCAGGTGGGTGACCCTTATTTCTAGGGTTGTGGATACAGTGCACTATCCACACTTAGGCAGACTCCTAGCAGTTCTCAGGGAGGATGGAGCAAGGTGCACACGCACACTTGGCAAACCGGGACTGGAGAACTGAGGTCCCAAAACCAGCATCCTGGCAGGATTCAAAGTTGATGTGGCAGTGGGAAATGAAGGAATGTGCCTACTTCCAGCAGCCCTGCAGATGTCCTGGGCAGGGACAGCCCTGGAAGCAGCCACCGAGGCAGCAGTATGTCTAGTGAAATGAGCCCTAAAGGAGGCTCCTTACCAGTCAACCTATAACAGAGATCAATGCAGGATAAAATACAACCACCATCGTCCACTTATCTGCCAGGTGTGGCTACAGCACAGGTGACTAAAAGCTGGCAAACCTCTCCCCAAACTCCAGCCATGCACTCCTTAAAAGCGAGCGCTTGCCTCAGGTCCCAACGTATGGAGCCTGTGCTCCGCCTCCAAGACTGGGGTGGTGACTTGCACCGGGAGGTTAATCACCAGATTTTGAAACTCCAAAACTACCCTCGGGAGGGTCTCTGAGTTGAAGCAGGGGACAACCTTGTCCCTACCAAATACAAAGACTCCACTGAGAGCAACTGGAGCTCACCAATCCTTATTACAGAGGTAAAAGCCACCAAGAAGCCGGTCTTCCATGACAGGTGTGAGATGTCACACCTGGGTATTGGTATGAAGGGACTGCCCATGAGCACTGCCAGTACCAGCAACAAGTTACAAGGTGGAGGTTCACATACCAGCTGGGACACGTGGTCAAGGTCCTCAAGAAGCACCCAACCACCTTCTCCTGCACCACCATCGGCATACCTGCCAGTGCCTGGTATGCAGAGGGGGCTGCCAAGTGCTTCTTAAAAAGAGTCCTCGAACTCAGGCCTGAGAGAGGGACCATATGTAGTCCACAATGTTAGCCAAAGGGCGGGGGGGGCTAGCTCGCTGCCCCGACACCAAATGGAAAACCTCTTCCATTTGAAGGCATAGCACTGGCCGGTCAACTTCTTCCCGCAGGCTTCCACAACATGGAGGACCTTTCCGACAGACTGTATGCCTGGAACTCTAGCTGCTCAAGAACCAGGTTGTCAGGTTCAGGGACTGAAGATCTAGGTGCAAGACTTTCCCCTTGTGAGTGGAGAGCAGATCCGGGTGTAGGGCAGTCGCCATGGAGGCCTGCTGATGAGGCTGAGGAGATATGGGTACCAAAACTTCTGTGGCCAGTGTGGCACTACCAGAGTCCTCTGCACCTTGAGCAAGACTCTGGATCAGGGGAAAGTGAAGAAAGGCATAAAGGAGGCCTGGGTTCCAGGATCTTGCAAAGGCATCCCCAAACAGTGTCCCGCACTGAGGGGAGAGGGTATAGAAAAGCCTCAGCTTTGCATTCTCCCAGGAGGTGGACAGGTCGACCGGGGGAGTGCCAAACAGGGAACAGCCGGCCCACCACCTCCTCATTCAGAGGCCACTTGTGAGACACCTCGCCCACCCGGCTGAGAGCATCCGCTAGCTAGTTGTAGGCTCCAGCTACATGAAATCACCAGGAAATGGGCACCCAAGCTGCGCATGATCGTCCAAGTGTGGAAGGCCTCCCAAAACAACCAAAGGGAGTGCATTCTGCCCTGCTTGTTCAGGTAGTTCATGGTATTGTCCGTCTGGAGCTGCACGACCTGACCCAGGATGAACGGAGTGAATTCCATCAGAGCAAGGTGCACTGCATGGAGCTACAGTAAGCTGATGTGGTGACGGGACTCTGAGGGTCCAGAGCCCCCCACCAGGTGTGCTCCACGTACCAAAGACACGTCGGTTGTCAGGGTGACCATCGGCTCTGGGGGGACAAATGGGATTCCTTCCTCGAGATGTCACGAGATGGACCACCACTGGATGGCATCCTACATCAGTGGAGTTATGAAGAACAGCTGGTCTAGGTTACCTAGGCCATGAGACCACTGGCGGGCCAGCTCCCACTGCAGGTGGCGCATCCGACAGCTGGCCCATCGGACCCCAGTGGTGTGGAATGCCACGTGCACAAGCAGCCACAGCAAGTCCTAGGTAGGGCACAAGTGTCCAACCTGAAATGGCTGGGCAAGAGAGGCAAGATCTGCTGCCCAGTCCACAGGGACTAGGGCCTTGCCCGGAAGGAGCAAAGGTCTGCCCCGATTAAGTAGACCACCTGCAAGGGGATTAGTTCCGACTTGGCCGGGTTGATGAGAAGGCCCAAGGCCAAGGAGATCTGGAGGGCCAGGGTCCCTGGACCACTCCACCGCCTCTTGAGACAAGCCAGCAATCAGTCAGTCGTCCAGGTAAGAACAGACCCAGTCTCCTTGGTGCCACAGGTCGTCACTACTGCAGTGCACTTGGCAAAAACCCTGGGGACTGAGGAGAGGCTAAAAGCATGACCCAGAACTTGTACAGAACAACCTCTACCTGGAAACGAAGGTACTGCCAGGAGAAAGACAAAACTGGAATGTGGAAGAAGGCATCCTGGTGGTCCAGATAGCAGAACCACATGCACTGCTCAAAGGATGGTACGATTTGGTTCAGCGTGACCATCCAGAACTTGTGTTTTCTTAGAAACTGATTGAGATCTTGCAGATCCAGTACAAGGTACCAACCCCCCCCCAAAAAATCTGTTTGGGGACCAGGAAATATCTAAAACACAAAGCGCTGGACAGCCATGGCGTCAGGACATGAGCTAAAGCTCCTTTCTTTAGGAGCTGAGCAATGTCCTCCCAGACGGCGGACACTGTCTGGCAACACCACGGACTCCTGTGGAAAATGGGCTCGGCAGGATGGCAGCGCCTCAAAAGCAGAGAGACAATCTGTTAACCACCACTTCCAGCACCCATTTGTCCAAAGCGATAACAAGCCAGACATGTCCCATGGGAAGCTAAGGCAGGAACCTGGCAGGTGGGAGGAAGACACCCCCTTACCAGTCAATAAGCAGCACTGGTGGAGGTACTGGTACCAGTGGCCGGAAGGGCCCTGCCACCCCCCTGCCTCCAGGTTTTTTGGAACTGTGGCTGGCAAACTTAGGCTTAGGTTACCAGACCGGAGGCTGTCCCTGCTGTGGTTTGGGATGCAGTAACAGCAGGCGCGTTCCTAGTCCCATGACCGAAGGCAGGACATCGACGGAAAGCGACCTCCTCAAGGGTTTGCAGCAACTGGCACAGGTCACAGAAGGAGCATGTGAAGGACACCCCAATGCTTGCCCCAGTCAGGAGCAGCACAGACACCAAAAATACCACCGCAGCCTGGGCCGCCACCTCTTTCAAGGCCACGAGCTACGTGGCCGAGCCAGCATTTGCAGACACCGCCTTCTGTGCATCTCTGGAGCAGACAGGAGGGGAAGGGTCATCCCATTCGCCCATCCAACTGAGGAGGCAGGCATAGTGATCCTCGAGCAAGGAGGGTAAGAGTACTTGCACACGTCGCAAGCCTGAGGGCAGTGCTCTGCCCCGAGGCAGTACAGCACGAAGAGTGCGGGTCTGTCCAGGACATTTCTGATTACAAGCAATGCATCGCTTGAATGCAGGACTGGACAGAGCTTCTTCATACTCCATGACAGAGTGAAGTTCTAAGAAATAGATGAAAATGCCAGAAAAAAAAAAAGGGAATGGAAAAACTCCGGCCTCCACCTCGCACGGAGCTGTGAAGGAGGAGACTAGAGTCTTCCAGTGGAAAGAAGATCTGATTTCATGGGGCGGAGCCAGTGAGTATGCCACCTGTGAGGGTGGGACTGGATAAGCTTAGCTTGAAGACATTCCAGCTGGTCTTAAATGGAAAGGAAAACTGCCCAAGTGTGGCTAGTGCACCATATCCACGCCCCTTAAAATAGTTTTCATTCTGTAAATATTTACAAGATTGAAGCAGAAGAAGCCTACAAACACATCAATTCATTTTATTTAGTAAAAACATTCTGGGAATGGCAGCAGGATAACCAAAATGTTAAAAACCAAAAAGGAATCACACGTGTGAACTAGGGAACAGTCAGCACAAAGAACCCCACACTCAAGAGCGGGGCTGCTCCCAATGTGCATTTTCTGTGCAAAAAGCATTTCTGTTTACTTGCAGTTTACTGCAGTACAGTGGATTGTGCAAGACCAATTTTGCTTACTTGTACGCAGACATCTTACTACAAATCCCAGAACCCCCTGCAGCAGATATCAGAGCAGTAGGCAACAACGGAAACAGCCTGCAGTGCATGTTAAAGCTTTTATAAATTATCTGAGCAGATGTTTTCTGGTACTGCTTTTCTCCAGGGGCAAAGTACAGTCCTTTATGACTATACATAGCCCAGGGAGAACAGATGGAACCACAAACAAGAGAACAGAGCTTATATAAACTCAAACATATACTGCAGGCTATTAAATCTTCTCTCCATCTACTGCCCTGATGTCATCTGCAGGGGATTCTGGGATTTGTATTACAGATTTCAGCCTACATCTAAGCAAAATTAGTCCGATACAATCCACTGTACTACAGTCAACAGTAAGTAAACAAATGTTTTTGTACACGCAGTGCACACTGGGACCAGTCCCACACCTGAATGTGGGGCTTGGTGGTGACTGTTCCCCTTTTAAACTGTGCGAATGCTTTTGATTTGCAATATAAAAATATAACTGAACACTAAAGTAAGATCTAAATGCTGACCTGTGCACAAGACCCCGCTCCTCCCTCGGCTTAAAGCTGAATACTATCATTTCACCCAAATTCCAAGAGAACAGCCAGTACATACCTGAATGATGTTGTGCATGTGAGGTAGCAACCTGTCTATTCGAACCTCCAAAAGCATCACCAGTGCCCGACACACATTCTTGCGAACTTCGGGGTCTTCGTCACCAGCCAGTGCAAACAATTGCTGTTGGTCCAGACATAGTTAGCTCAACAAAAGAGGGGTAGGAATCCAAATATATTCTCATTCTATATAAAAGTGAAACTATGGCCAACACTGGATGAACAGAAACAAAAGCTCTGTTCACTTGCTACACCCAGCGTGCGCAGACAAGACACTCCCAGTTTTCAAAACTGCAGCAAATTCTGGAGACACTTCCAGAGTATCTGATCTGGTGGATTTTTTTTTTTTTTTTAAACTAACAGTTAAACCCAGGGTTGGCCCCATGGAGGAGTAGTAGCAGTTTTGCTCCCCATGCTGGCAACCAGTGTTCAGAAACTGACAAAGGTTGCTTACTGGGCCAGGTTAAGTTGGATCAAGCCCCTAATGGCTTCTCTCCTTCCTTTGGCCGGGGTACAAGGTAGCAGCCCAACAGCAAAGCTCTGGGCTGCAGCATGTCTTGCTTGGTGCACACATCTGACGCTACAGCTCAGAGGGCTAATACGAAGGAAAAAGATGCTGGGCTGCTCATGGCCAGCACCCACCCACACCCAGGATCTCGCAACTGACACTGTGGACGACCCACTCACTGAGACTAAGCAAGTGGTAGATAACCGGCAAGTCTATGAGAAGCTCAGAGACAGGACAAGGGGTGCCACAACACACACACCAGAAGGGAGAAAAGCTACTGACTTGGGGGGTGTTAACCCCAACTGGCATGTCAAGGAGAAATTCCTTCATGTTTACTATAAATTCCTGCTTGCTTCAACGTTGTCAATGGCAAGTAATTACATATGGGTAATGAACATCTGGGGTACAGATACAGTCCAAAGCTGTCAATCAGCACAGAACCCTGGGCACATGAGCATTCTGAGATCACAATTCCTTAGTCACCTTTGACATGGCATACCAATACACATTTATATGACCAATAATCTCCCATGTCACCAAGGCAAATGAGCTCTCCGAGTAACTTACCAACTTTGGACATGTAATTAGTTTATGACAATACAAGATGATAAATGGATGGCCTACCCCATTTTGAAGATCTGGCTGAAGGGATCTCACTGACCAATTCTTATGTCACACTTCTTAAATGTAGAGACACAGATTCTTTGACAAGGTTGGCATACTGCTAACAACATTTGCAACATTAAAGGGACAATGTCAACCCCCTTAGGCCTCCTAGTTTCCCTAGTTTAAAAACAGTACAGTTACGCAAGAACTTACCGTAACAGTAGATCTTCGAAAGAGGCTCTTGCAGTAGGTAATTACATATAGGACTGATGCCGGCCAGCGTCAGGACCAAACAAAAAAATTTCTAGCTAGCAGTCTCTGGCGGGGAACCGCCCCCACATCAGGTGACCGGCGCCAGTTCTTTCCCAAGGGCCAAAAAAAGGTAATACGAAAGAGAAGCGGATATTTCCCCTCCTGGAAAAGGAGCTGAAAAAGCTTAGGGGGATGGAGGGCGGGAAGGTATTACCTACTGGAAGAGCCTCTCTCGAAGATCTACTGTTACGGTAAGTTCTTACATAACTGTGCTATCTTACTTCGAGAGGGCTCTTGCAGTAGGCAATTACATATAGGACTGAATCCCAAGCAGTCTGGAACAAGGAGAAGCAAACGGGAGGAGGAAAGCTACTCAGAAGTAAACCCTCTGGTTGTGAAGGCCTTGGGAAAGGAGGCCTTGCAAAACAGCCAGAGCCTACTCTACGGCTGGAGGCAATGTCCAAACTGTAATGTTTCCTAAAGGTATGGACAGAAGTCCAAGTAGCGGCTGCACAAATGTCAGCCGCTGACACATTCCTGAAACAAGCCGAAGAGGCAGTGACCCCTCTGGTGGAGTGGCCTCTAACTTGACGCGGCAGGGCCTTGCTGTACTTGTCATAACAGAAAGTAATAGAATGAGCCAACCATTTCGATAGGCTTTGCTTAGAAACAGCATTGCCTTCTCTTTAATGAGCTAAAGAGATGAACAGTTGATCAGTCTTTCTGAGATCCTTCGTCCTGTTGGTGTAGTATCTCAGAATTCGGTGAACATCCAAAGTATGCAGGAGGTACTCTCCATGATTAGAGTGCTGCATGAAAAAGGCAGACAACTCTATGAATTGATTCAACGTCGATTCCGCTACCACCTTAGGGAGACACTTAGGGTTGGTACGCAGAGCCACACATTCCTTGTGTAAAATCCCGTATTTGATTTTTCACATCAAGGCCTGGAGCTCGGAAATCCGAGCAGAAGTAATGGCCACTAGGAAGACAATCTTCCAAGAAAAGAACTTTAGGTCCGCTGAGGCTGCCGGCTCGAAAGGAAGCAGAGTAAGCTTCTCTAAAATGAAATTCAGATCCCAAAGAGGGGCAGGAACCCGGATAGGGGGTCGTAAGTGAAGGACCCCTCTCAAAAAAGGTCTTAGACCTCCAGCTGAGCAAACGTTCTGTCTGCAAAGGGGACGTGATAGGCCGAAATGGCCGCCATGTGAACCTTTAAGGATGAATGGCTGAGACCCAGATCGAAGAGGTGTCGCAGGTAATCCAGAAGTCGACCGACAGAGCACGAGAAGGGCTCGACGTCACTGGAGGCGGCCAAACAGAGAACCACTTCCATTTCATGGCATAAGTAGATCTGGTTGAGGGTTTCCTAGCCTCCACCAGAATCTCAGCTACTTTTTTTTTGGGGGGGGGGCGCCGAATCGGGCTTGAGTTACGTCTGCAGGAGCCACGCGTGCAACTGAAGGGACCTGAGGCCTGGATGGACCACGGTCCCCTGATCCTGGGTCAGCAAAATAGCGACAGAGGAAGACAAGGTTCCTCTTGAGTACTTTTGCAGAAGAGAACACCAAATCTCACTGGGCCAGAAAGGAGCGATCAGAATCATTCGAGCTCCTTCCAAACAGAGTTTCTATAGACCCTTGTAAATCGGGTGGAATTGGGGAGAGGCGAGACGAATCTGCCCCTTCCAGTCTACAGACAGAGCGTCTCTCAAAAAAAAAAAAAAGAAAGAAGGAAAAGAAAAAAAAAAAAACGCCGCACCTTACAGCGACCGAGCAGAAGATGGGAAGTTTTGTGTTTTGAGGTGATGCAAACAGGTCTACCTGCGGAGTTCCCCAGCGCAGGAAAATGTAGTCTACGACCACCTGATCCAGTTCCCATTCGTGAGCTGGAGCAGATGACCGGCTGAGCCTGTCTGCCAGAGTGTTCTCGACCCCCGGAACGCGAGATGCCGTGAGGTGAACGTCGTGCTGCACTGCCCAATCCCAGACTCGCATCGCCTCTCTGCAAAGGCGGTAGGAACGAGTCCCTCCCAGTTTGTTGATGTACCAGACCACACACATATTGTCCGTCTGTACAGCTAGGTGACCGGGAGACAGATACAGATGCAGAGCCTGAAGAGCGTACAGCACTGCCCTTAGTTCGAGCACATTGATGTGAAGGGACTTCTTGAGCTTGGACCAGGAGCCTTGGGTCCTGTGAGGACAGAGATGGGCTCCCCAACCCTCGCCAGAGGTATCCATAGTCAACGTCTGCAAAGGGGGAGGAAGAAAGAAGGGAATTCCCTGGCAGTGGTTCTCCTAAACCATCCACCACTGCAAGTCCCGAGCCATGGGAGTGGAGACCAGAACAAGTTGATCTAGATCGTCCACCAGCTGATCCCATTGAGACCGAAACGTCCGCTGAGAGATTCTCATGTGGAGCCTAGCCCGAGGGACTGTCTGAATCGCAGCCGCCATTAGCCCGAGGAGGCGAAGGACTGACCTGGCGCTGACCCGCCTGCGGCTGGACAACAGGCTGACCCGAGCCTGGAGAGTGGCCGCCCTGTCCGGTGGCAGGAAGAGGTTGTGTCCAGGATCGCCCCGATAAACTGGAGCCTCTGGGAGGGGATCAGATGGGACTTGGCCTGGTTGATGGTAATACCCAGGCAGGCAAAGACCTGTCGGGTAAGGGAAAGGAAGCGCATGAGTTCCTCCCTGGACAGGGCCGCCAGGAGCCAACTGTCCAGGTACGGGAAAACCTGCACCCCCTGGGTACACAGGTAGGCCGCTACCACCTAAAGGCATTTGGTGAACACCTGGGGCGCAGAGGAAAGACCAAATGGGAGGGTCTTGAACTGGTGGTGGTCCCCCTGGAATGCAAAACGCAGGTATCTGCGGTGGGAAGGGCGGATAGGGATATGCAGGTAGGCATTCTGCATAGTCAAAGCGCACAGCCGCTGTCCCGGACGGAGAAGGGGCAGGAGGCTCTGCAGCGAGACCATCCTGAACCTCCTGTACTCCAAGAACAAGTTCAGGGAGCAGAGGTAGAGAATCGACCTCACGTCCCCCATTTTCTTCAGGACCAGGAAGAAATGGGAATAGTACCACGTTCCCTGAAGAAGAATGGGGACGGGTTCTAGCGCCTCCTTCAAGCCTCCAAGACGGCCGACACGGAGCGGTCTACATGACCTGTAACACAGCAACTCCAGCCAAAGTCGCAGTGGAAGAGGAGCCCCGATCCCGATGCTTCTCCTTGTCCTTCTTACGATGGTCTTCAGGGAAAGCAGAAGCCTGACTGAGCTTTTTCCAACTCCTTCCCCATGGAGGTCGTTTTCTTTTTAAGGATGTGGGCCTCCAGTGACTGCTGCCTCAGTCTGCGGGTGGCAGCGCTGAATTTCAGGCAATGCTGGCACTTCACCTGATGATCCGGGCCCAGACAGAAGAGACACTGAGAATGGCCGTCCTTGTGCGGAAGTTGGGCGCTGCACAAGTTGCACTTATTCTTGTGCTCGGAGGGTGTAGGGGACGATATACACCACCAAAAAAGTAAACCTATTTATCAAATTAAAATAGATAAAAACCGATGGTAGAACTACAGACAGGCTGATGGGTACTGAACTTTACCGCGAGGCGCTGACACGAGCTAACAGCGGGAAAGAACCGGAAGATGGGCTTGGGGGACCACCCCTTTATACAGACGTCTGTCATCTGACGTGGGAGCGGTTCCCTGCCAAAGACTGCTAGCTAGAAATTTTTCCAAGGGGTCCAGACATCTGCCGGCTTCATCCTATATGTAATTACCTACTGCAAGAGCCCTCTCGAAGTAAGATCTGGCTGCAGGGTAGACAGCAGAAGGTGGGGGGGGTGGGATCTGAACCCAGAGCAGTAACAATGGTTCAGTGCTCAGTGCTGGGACCGGTTCTGTTTAACATTTTCATACAGACATTTCAGTGGGGATTAAAAGCGAGATCAGTCTCTTCGCAGAGGACACAAAGATCTGTGCCAAGGTAGATTGGTGGGGGAGAGGAGGGAGCAGAAGTACTTCAGGAAGATTTGGTAAAACTGGAGGAATGGTCTCACACTTGGCAGCTTGGTTTCAATGCCAAGAAGTGCAAAGTGATGCATTTAGGAGGCAAGAACCCAGGACACAATTACTGGCTGGAGGGTGTCCCGTTAAAATCCAAGAAGAGAAGGCTCTGGGACTGCTGGTAACCAGGGAGATGAACCATTCTGCTCCGTGCAGGAAGGCAGCAGCGAAGGCAAATAGGATGACAGGGCGCATCGCAAGTGGCATTACTTCTAGGAGTGGGGATGTCATCTTTCCCCTGTACAGGTACCTGGTGAGACCATACCTAGAGTACTGCATGCAATTCTGGCACCCCTACCTGAAAAGGGACATCAAACTACTGGAGGGGGTACAGTGCAGGGCAACAAAAATGATTCTGGGGCTAGGGGACAGACCGTATGAGGAGAGAGAGAGAGAGCTCAATATGTATACCCTGGAGGAAAGACGGGAGAGAGGGGATATGACTGAGACCTTCAAGTACTTGAAGGGTTTGAACAAAGTAGACACCAGGTGTATGTTCAATCAGAAAGGCGGAAGGGAAACCAGGGGACACTATGAAGCTGGAAGGAGGCAGGTTCAAGAGGGACCCGAGGAGGCCCCATCTCCCTTCTACCAACTTTAGTCAAACTTCAAGAACACATAGTACTATCTCACTCTACCTTCCTCAACTCCCACCTCCTTTACTCCCTTCCAGTCTGGTTTCTGCAAACACCACTCCTCCACTTCCTCCAGCTAACTGACGCTATCCTGACAGGCATGGGGTCAGGGCCTCCTTACCACCACCATCTGTCGACTTAGCCAAAGCTTTCAACACAGTCTCCCACCCTCTTCTCTTTGGCAAGCTAAAATCTGCGGTGGTCTCAGACTCCGCAACTAGTTGGTGCAGCTCTAACCTTACGGGATGTACTCAACTGGTAAGAATCTGAGAGTCCCTGCCTCCCCACTCATTTGTACTGGCATCCCCCAAGGCTCTGTCCTTGGTCCGCTTCTCTTAATTTTTCTCAACGACCTTCCTCTGCCTGCTCATCTGCGGCCATCTACATGTATTGTCCTCTCTGCCTCTGCTGAACACAGAGGCTCCAAACCGATTTTGACACTGTCCAGCAGTGGTTCAGGTCTAATCAGCCAACCCTTAATGCAAATAATAAAAAAATCTCCACGCCCTTTGGAACTTGCCAGACTCCAATCCCTCCCCGGGCATTCCCGGGCTAAGCTGCAGGACTGAAACTGCACTGTCCAGCAGTGTTCAGGTCTAATCAGCCAACCCTTAATGCAAATAAAAAGTCCATGTCCTTGGAACGCAGAGACTCCCCCGGATGGGGTCAACACCTGACTATGTGCCCTCATTTGAATACCTAGGAGTCTGGCCTGACCAACACCTCGACTCTTCTCAACACGTAGCACCACCTGCAATAAACTAGGCGCTCTGTATAGGAATAAATCCTGCATCTCTTCAAGATATGAATCACTAACATGATCCTCCACCATCACCGATTATGGTGACATTGTCTACAGCACTGCCCCAAAGTCCACCCCGGCCTGGCTCTATCCCCTCTTTCACTCCTGTCATCTGGCTTGGACTGCCCTCCCCGCATTCACCAGTGCTCCCTGTACTCAGCCCTCTCCCTCCCTCCTCTGGTAGACATTTGCACTATCCACTGTGCCTCCTTCCTCTCCAAATTCTGGCTAGCCTCTCCCCCCATCTCACCTCTCTTTATCCCCTCTACCACCCCCCACTCCCTCCATAATTCAGGCTACTGTTCCCTCTTATTTCCCTCTCCAACATCCCTCACTGGTCAGGCTCCCTTCTCCTTCTGCTTTCCTAAACTCAAACACTCTGCCCCTGGCAATTCGCTCTGCAACATCCAAAACGCTCTCATCTCTTCTCCAAGCCCAGACTGTTCCCTTCTGTAACTGCCCATAATGTTAACCATACCCTGCTCCATTTGCCCTTTCCCCATCTACTCTTCTCCATACCTTTGCAGGCCTGGAACCCAGGATGCAGGCTGGGTGTGCATTCAACAGTGTCCAGCCCTTCTGGGGTTTGCACCCCAGAGGGTCCAATCGTGTCCTGCCTTTGTGGGGTTTGCATCCCGGAGGATCATGGCCCTGCCTCTCAGCTCTCTACCAAGCTCCCTCCAGCCTGTTTTTCTTCTATTCCCTGCCTGCCCTTTCCCACCCCTTATCCATACCTTCACTGGCGGGTGCATCCTTCCATGTCCAACCCTTGTGGGGTTTGTATCCCAGAGGGTTGTAGAGCTGCCTTTCCCCCTCTGCTCGCCCCCCTTCTTATTTTCCCCTCAGATCTCATTTCCTTCCTCCCCACTTTCTTTTCCTCCCTCCTGCCTTCTTACAGCTAGCTCCCTGGCACTCCTCCCACCTGCCTCAACTATAATTTCTTTTTTACTGCTCCCAAGGGGCTTCCCTCCCTCATTTAGCCTTGTACTATGAATTACCCATCACTTAAGCTTATGCTTTAGTGCATTAACTCTTAATTTTTCAAAGCTTTTCAAGCCATACAGATGCACTGTACTTTTACTTAATTCACTGTGTGATCTAGTTTGCATGTATAGATCTCCTGTTACACATCTGGAAACTAGCTTATTCTACCTCAGTATGCCCTTCCCGGTGAAACTTAAAATGCAGTGCTCCATTTTAAAGCTCATTTCAGACGAATAGTTCCCAATAACACAGCAGCAGAGCTGTGTGCAAAGCTAGGGAAACCGCATCACACCTGATCCCCTAATGTCCATCTTAAGTACAAGGGAGACACAGGTTCAAATCCCACCATAACAGCCACCTAATTAATGGCAGGTTCAGCACAGAAACAGACAGCAAACCCTGCTGGCCAACTGAGTCTCCCAGAATTAGCCTCAATTTACTGAGTAGCTGAACTGGGCATCGGGCAGTGCCGTTTGAGCCCTTAAAACCACTCACCTCAATGAAAGTATCTATGTTTTCCATCAGTGCTTGGGCTCGATCCATGATAAACTGATTCACACACGCGATTGCGTGGGACCTGAAGGGGGGAAAAAAAAAAAAAAAAAGGTTGTGAGCATACTCAAACACCACACATCAGGGAACTCAAGTCATTTTACAGCATATGAAGGTTACCAATTTGCCAAGTACCCATACAGTCCCAGGGCAAACTTCTCTGCCCACCATCCCCCACTACAGCCACACCATTCTTCAGCGAGGCAAGATGGACAAACTTCACAACCAATGACATTCCATAAATGTCCTTAAGAAGCACAGGCTGCCCATACGCTCCCTCCCAGGAGCACCAGCTCTGTGGCATACTACGCACCCCCCCCCCCAAAGCCAGCTCCAATTTAAGAGTCAGATAAACATACAAACCATGGGTTGTGCCTTTTTTTTTTTTTATAAATATAAACCAAACTGTTTGTCCCTCAAGCCATCACTTGCTCTTTACACAGATCAATTACCCATTGCCCCCTCAGTTCAGCCGGTGGGTATCAACACAAAGTAGAACCAGAGGTTGCCAGCAAGTCATTTAGATGGCTCAAGACACGTTTCTTTCATACTCCATCCCTTCTAGAGTCCCTCCCAACTCCACTGACTGCTGGCAATGCCTCCGATAAAGCATGCTATGAGGTGATGCCACCATTCGTAAGGGGGATAACTCCCCGGATCGTCACAAGGGGCCACTGCTACTATAGAACCTGTATGTTTCGCTCCCCATGCCGGCTTGCACAGCGCTCAGAGGCTCCATGCCTACCAACCTATAGCAGAGATCTATGCAGGAGGTGACCCACCTGCCTATCATCCACTTGGCTGCAGGTCTGCCAGGTGCGGCTTCAGCGTAGGTGACAAACAGCTGGCAAACCTCTCCCCCAATTTTCAGCCATCCGCTCCTTATAATAAGGGCGCTCTTCTAGGGTCCAGGGTATGGAGCCTATATTCGGCCACAGAGTTGTGACTGGGGTAGAACACCGGCAGAGTCAACACCTGGTTAAGGCGAAACTCCGACACCACCTTCGGAAGGAATTTCGGGTTGGGGCACAGGACAACCTTGTCCCTGTGGAAGATCAGATAAGGAGACTCGATGGAAAGCGCCTGGAGCTCTCCCATCCTTCTGGCTGACGTGATAGCCACCAAGAAGGTGGTCTTCCACGACAGGTGTGAGATGTCACACATGTGCATCGGTTCGAATGGCTTGCCCGTGAGCTTAGCCAATACCAGCAGTAGATCCCATGGAGGTGGAGGTTCTCGCACCGGAGGGGATATGTGATCAAGGCATTTGAAAAAGCACCCACCTTTTCCTGCGCCACCGACTGCTTGCTGGCCCGCGGCCGGTAAGCAGAGATTGCTGCCAGGTGCACCTTGAAGTTTGACTGAAGCCCTAGCTGAGAAAGGGACCACAGGTAGTCCAAAATACTAGCCAAGGGACAGGATGATGGGTCCAACTCCTTGTGCTGGCACCAAATGGAGAATCTCTTCCATTTGAAGGCATAGCATTTTCTGGCAGACTCCTTACAGGATGCCTCAACAACGTTGAGGACCTCGTCGGAAAAACCCAAGGCCTGGAACTCTAGCTGCTCAGGAACCAGGCTGTCAGGTGCAGGGATTGAAGGTCTGGGTGGAGTACCTTCCCCCTGGTTGACCGAGATCAGGTCCAGGTGGGCTGGAAGCCGCCTCGGGAGCCTGGAGCTTAGGCGGAGGAGATTTGGGTACCAGAACTGGTGAGGCCAGTCTGGGGCTACCAGGATCACCTGCGCCTTGTCCCTCCTCACCTTGAGGAGCACCTTGTGGATCAAGGGAAATGGAGGGAAGGCGTAAAAGAGGCCCGGGATCCACGGCCTCGAGAAGGCATCCCCTTGCAGTGAGCACTGCTGAGGGGGGCGGACGTGAAACAGCCTCAGCTTCACATTCTCCCTGGAGGCGAACAGGTCCACCCGAGGGGTGCCCCAATGGGAGAACAGGTCTTGCACTACCTCCGGCAGGAGAGACCACTCGAGAGATGCAGCACCTATCCGGCTGAGGGCATCGGTCAGACTGTTGGAGGCTCCTGCCACATGGACGGCTAGGAGATCCGCCTCCAGGCTGATCACGAGAGACCAGATGCGGAGAGCCTCCTTGCACAGAAACAAGGAGTGCGTCCCGCCCTGACGGTTAAGGTAGTACATGGTCTTGGTGTTGTCCGTCTGGACCTGAACCACCCGACCCCATACAAACGCAGCGAAGGCGGCAAGGGCTAATCGAGCCGCTCGAAGCTCCAGCAGGTTGCTGTGGCATCGAGACTCCTGAGGGGACCAGAGGCTGTGAGCCCGGAGATACCCCAGATGGGCACCCCAACCCATCAGAGAGGAGTCGGTCATTAGAGTGACGGTCGGCTCGGGGGCGGACAAACGAGATACCCTCCTGCAGATTAGCTGGGACGAGCCACCACTGCAGGCCATCCCACATCTCCTGGGCCACTGTCATCGGCTGGTCCAGAGGACTAGAGCGCTGTGACCACTGACTCGCTGTGACCACTGGCTGGCCAGCCCCCATTGCAGGGAACACATATGCCAGGAGGCCCAGCGGACCACGCTGGTGCAGGCAGCCATGAGGCCCAGAAGGCACAAGTAGTCCAGGGCAGGGTGCAATTGCCCAACCAGAAATGATTGTGCAAAGGAGGAAAGGGAGCCGGGCTCTGGCTCGAAGAGAGTCGAGCTCTGCCCTGATGAACTGAATCACCTGCGATGGCACAAGTTCAGATTTGACCTCATTGATGAGGAGGCCAATCTGAGAGCAGACCTGGAGGGCTGGATCCCTGGACTGCTCCACCTCCAACCTGGAGGGGGCTGCAATCAGTCAGTAGTCCAGATAACGGTACACCCAGACCCCTCGGCGCCACAGGAATGCTGTCACCACCGCCATGCATTTGGAAGACCCTGGGAACTGGAGAAAAGCCGAAGGGCATGGCCCGGAACTCGAAAAAAGAGATCCCCCTCTGCTCTGAAGTGGAGGAATCGCTGATGAGACGGACGGATTAGGATGTGAAAGAATGCGTCCTGGAGATCCAGAGAGCAGAACCACACGCCTAGTTCCAAGGATGGAATGATCTGAGCCAGAGTGAACATCCTGAAGGTGTGTGGCCTTAGGAACTTTTTCAGGTCATGCAGGTCGAGAATGGGGCGCAAGCCCCGCCGTCCGCTTTGGGACCAGGAAGTACCTGGACACAAACCCTGGGTCTGGAGGAGGGTCCGCCACCTCACTGATCACCTCCTTCTGGAGTAGCAGGGCAATGTCGGCTCGATGAGCCGACAGAGAGGCTGCAGAACCAGTTTCCCCCTGTGGGGAGACTGTTAGATAGGGAGGGGACTGCTCGAACTCCAGAGGCAGACCCGTCAACCACTTCTAGCACCCAGCGGTCCATGGGGATAGCAGACCAGGCGGAAAGAAAGTGGCGGAGCCGTCCCTCCATGGAGAGAACCCGGGGAGGAGTGACGAGGCTGGGGGCGACACCCCTCAACCAGTCACTGGGCAGGCTTGGAGGAAGAGCCGGCCGAGGGGCCTCCTGGACCCTTCCCTCCAGGCTTCCTACTGGAGGGAGTGGCAGACTTGGCCTTAGAGCGCCAAGCGTGAGCCTGCTGGCCCTGTTCTTGGTGCTGCTGGGCCGGACATGCCGCAGGGGCAGAAGGGCGAAAAGGCTTACGCTGCTGCTGGCAGCCTTTGTCCTTCTGGGCAGACGTGACAGAGTTCAAGGTGGCATTGGACTTCTCGATCCTCTGTAAATGGCCTTCTACCCCTGGCCCGAACAAGTCGGTGCCCAGGAAGGGAAAGTCTGCCAGCTTGTGCTGGGTGTCTGCCGTGATGGTGGAGATCTGCAGCCAAGCTCTGCAGCGCATGGCTACTGTGGCCACTACTGACCGGGCACACGAGTCACCGATGTCCAATGAAGTTTGGAGCTGCTGTTTAGCCACCGCCCTTCCCTGATCCCGCACCTACTTGACAGTCATCTGAAGGTCAGCCGGGAGATGGGGAATCACCTCAGCCAGGGAACCCATAAGGGCGTGTGAAAAATGGGCCATCAGTACAGCCAAGCTAGCCTGTCGAGGCCTAGTGAGGTAAGCAGCATAAACCTTCTGTCCCGAATAATCCAGCTTTTTGAATTCTTTATCGGGCAGTTTCTCCATGTCCCTAGCGCTCCCGGAATGCCGGAAAACAGTGTCAGTCACCAGCCCCTCCGCAGAGGGGGTGCTCCGAGAAACCGAAGAGTGAACCGGTGGGGACTGCGTACTTGCGAGCCGTCCTGGCCGAAAGCTCGGGACAAGAAGCAGGCTGCTGCCACAACTCCAGGGCCAGGCCAACAATGGCTTCGGCCACCGGGAAGGCCTCTGTAAGGGAATCTCCTCGGTCCAGTATCTCCATGAGGTGATACCTGGCCCGTCTCTGAACGGGTTCGAGCTGCATCCCAGTGGACTCAGAGAAGTCGAAGTATTCCCAAGAACGAGGATGGGCGCTCGTCCACCGACTGACCCCCTGCAGATTCCAGGTCAATGGGTCTGGAGTACAGGGAGTTGTCAGTCTCCAGGGAGTCTGCAAACAGCTGCCGTGCGCCTGAGCCACCCTCCACCTGTCGAGGCCGATCGGGAGTGAGGGTGACAGACAACCTGTGGGGCAATCCCTGACCTAACTGAGAATCCTTGGTCGGAGACCCAGTCTTTGGTCGAGGAGGCAGTGGTTCCACCACAATGAGCAGAGCAGCCAGTTTCGGCCTAACAACCGGCGCCGGGGTCGGCTCCTCGACAACCACAAGGGGTTGCTTCGGTCACTCTGGTGACAGCCACTTAATGGCCGAAGAAGGCAATGGAGTCTGCTTGTTACTGGTCAACTAGAATTGCTGCTACATCATGTCCTCGTAGCGCCGGCATAACTTACGTCGAACCCATCCTCCGAAGAGACCCGAACAGCACGCTGCTTTCCATGGTGCCGAGACAGACCGCCAATGCTGGAGGCATCTACCCGATATGGAAGAGGACCGAGACTTCGGGTCGCCAAGGGTACGTCTAAGAGTGGGCGGGGGAAACCCACTCATCCCTTGGTTCAGGGTCCTTGACCGGGGACTTCAGCACAGGAGGCACGGGCAAGTCCTTGGTTACCACCGGGGGAACCTGTGAAGAAAGGTTGTCGGCTTCTCCAGTCGACAAACCATCAAACAGGTCGAGATTACCGCATCGACGGGTGTCTCGGCCGGCTGACCTGACAGGGACACCATGAAGCCAGCAGCCTTAGCGTAACCTCAACCGAAGTAGAGTCCATGGTCCGGGGGGGATCTCTCCCACTCCCACGAACGTAGACGGTGGGACTTATCTTTTGTTTTTGTTTTTTTGTTGGACCTACTGGTATGTCCCCATGGCCCTTCTCCCTTGGTGGATAGGGACTGGCAAAGCTCCTTAACTCACTGCCTCCACAGGCGCTCTCTGAAGTTGCACCACTTGTCTCCTGTATGCTCTTAACAGTAAATCTTGGGCCCTTCTAAGCAAAATCAAGCTATAGTTAGCATGCCACAGACAAATCCTAATAGGTCAAGAACTGTAAGTGCTAGACACAAAGTATGAGTGACAAAGTTGTTCAGCATAAAATTACCTTTCCAATGGTGGTATGCAAATAAAATATAATTTCGTTTTTTTTCTATGCTGGTTGAAACAGCAAAAAAAAATTTTTTTCACTAAAACAGGCAACATAAGGCGTACACACCATACCATAAACAAATGTGAATAACTGTTAAAGTATAAAGTATATACACAAAATATCAGTGGCAAAGTTGTTCAGCACAAAATTACCTTTCCAATGGTGGTATGCAAATAATAGGCAAGTTTTTTTTTTTTTTTCTCCTTCTTCCTATGCTGGTTTCTCAGGGCGCCCAAGTTATAGTCTGGCAGCGCGGTCCTCTAAAACCAAAGCTGTGAAGAACCTGCACAGATCACAGGTCTGCAGATCATGGACAAGACCCAGGCAGTAAACGCACATGGAATGCGATCAGTCCAGGACATCATCTGCCCGCAGGGGCACCAACAGAAGCAGGGAGTGGATTTGTCCATCGTAGCCGTGAGGGAAGATGAAGGCTGTAGTCTAGTAAACTTTAAAATGATTTTCGGAAAACCCAAAGAGTTTGGATCCAGGCCTAAAAAGCAGAGCGCTAAGGAGGAACCTGAGCTTCTAAGCGATAAAGATCTGGTGTCGTGAGCAGAGGGTTTTACCACCCGGTGGGTGGGTGAGGAGCCAGCTTGAAGACCTTCCGCAAGATTTAAAGCGGCAAGGAACCTGCCACAAAGTGTGGATTGAACAACATATCCACGCCCCTAGAACGCAACTCCCCCAAAAAGAGGCCAACAGCAATGACTGCACAATCCCTTTCCACTTCCTGACTCTTGTTAGTTGAACCCAGGCATAACCGGTACCAACACACAATTCAAAACTCAGCTTTGAAAGATGCACCTTTCAAGTGAATGGAGCAACCCCCTCCCCCCTAAACACACTTACTCTAAAGAGATGTCACAAAACGTCAGGGCGCAAGGATAGATCACAGAATCAGGAGTGGAAAGGGATCATATGCTGCCAGTCCCTCAGGGGGCTAAACTACGATCCCATTCCCTTCCTTTGGGGGATAATAGAAAAAAAGGTTTTAAACACCCCAGTGGAGCTCCCACTGAGATAAGGTAAGTCCATGTTTCCGCTTTTTAACAGAAATAAAATGCAGAAAAAGTTCACTTTAAAGAGCCACCGATGCCTTGAGAAGAACTTGGAACATAATGTCTGGACACAAATCAACTTACATTTCTTAGCTCCATTATTTAATACTGAGACCATATGCTTAAAAACAGAAGAGTTGTTGCCAAAGGGTTCATCTGCTCTACCGCTTCTTCCCAACCGAATGTCAATGCTCCACTTGTGACATCACAGTTATTCCCATGGCAACAGACTGATGTCACAAGAGGGCATTATGATGTCAAGTAGGGAGTAAGTTACAGAGGCAGATTAGCTCTATGGGATAAAGATATGTTCTGTGGGAATTTCTTCAGTAATAAGTAACGAAGAGGCGAAATCTATGGAAGATATGCAAAATACAAGCTGAACTCTGACCAAGTATTATGTTCTCCAAAGGTGTCAGCTACTCTTTAAATATTACTATACATCAGTGTGCATTTCAGTTCTACCAAACAAGAAAGCAAATAAAACAAGCAGCAGCAAGGCGTTTTAGAGAAGGTCACAAATCATAAATTTAGGGTTTTAAGTAAGCATTACTCCACGATGAAGGTGGCATCTAATGGGGAGTTAAAGCATGGTTGGGACCGTTGTGGCACGAGGCCTCAGGCTGAGTGTGCTAACGGACCAACCATCGTCTTCCGATTAGATGCCACCTTCAGAGTGGATTAATGCATTTGTAACAGTCCGTGCATGGGTTTAGATGTTACACATATGTTTCTGCTCATCTCATCTAAAAAACACACAATGACAAGGAAGAGAGGTAATCACTTATTTTTACTGTTACTTTTACAAGTGTGAACCACCCTCACTTACACACACACACACACACAGATAGATTACACACAAGTATATAAATTAGTTTTTTCACTTATTTCTATTACTACAATTATCGGTTTAACAATTGCACTACATTTAGTCCATTTCTGAGCAGCTGTTCATTTCCTATCGTCCCTAGGATGACCGCTCCCTTTCCCTTTTCACTGCATAAGCATGTCGCAGTGTCTGATTTGCATACAGCTGACGTGCTTTGCTGCCACTTCCTGCTATTCTTTCACTGCTGATATTCGGTTTTTAATAGTGCATTATTTACACTACTCATTTCCTGACCGTCTTCTGTGTTTGTAACTGCGGACGCATAATTAAAATTTACGGTCCCATATACTGTGAAATTGCTACAATGGTATGCGTTTCCAGATCTTCCCTGTGCTCCTCAGTCTTCCCATCCCTTCCATCCTGTCTCACTGACTAGTGTTACAGGTTCCTGTCTTGTCTGTCCCAGGTGCTCTCGTTCCGCTCCTTTCCAATGTGTGCTTTTCTGGCTCAGTGGTCTCCGTTTCTCTCGCATGTTTGTTTTATGCTGTTCAGCAGATTCCTCCAAGCCTCTTTCTCCACATAGCCTAAACATTTTTGTCTCCCCGTCTATGTTTTGCACTTGCCTCGTTCTACGTTTTGTCCCAGTCCCTCGCTGTCTCATGTTATACTACTCCTGTTGTCTACCTACATGCTACTTCTGAACTTACTCCCGTCTATTCCTTCTGTTGTCCTCTTTTGTACTGCTCTTTTTCCTCCCGTGGCTGTTTTGTACTTCACAAGCAACACGGCATTAGTGTCTCAATGTCATGTTGCTCCTGTACCAGCTGACGTTATTCGTCCTATCACCTTTCTTCTTTAGCATTTTTTTTTTTTTTGCCATGTTACAACTAGTAATAATGCAGAAAAGATTCAGTGTCCCTTTAACATCAATTAGTAACTAATATGCAGCGTCCTTTAATTATGGCTGCATAATCCAGTATCACCCCCAACCCAGCTGCCTCATGACCAAATCCACACCAGAAGTGGGTAAATCCCAGTATAACCTACATCTTGGAGTGGACTGCTGTGATTATGCAACTGGCACCAACTAAACTTTTACAAAAATTTTTTGAAGTTCATATTTTGAAAGAGAGAACAAATAAAGTTTTAATAGCTTTTTAAAGCAATATCCTTCCTCTGTAGAAAAACAGTCCTGGGTTGCTAGGTCTCCCGTTTTTCATGTACACATGCAGTGCCATTTTTCATTTCCTGCCGTCGGAAACCTGTTATTCCGCCCAATGGAGGGAGTTCATGGTGTCCTGGCTCCATTTCTGTTATAGGAGCCGGAACAGCCTTTTGAAGCTGTCCCACAGCCTGCTTTGTAGTACAGAGCACTGGTTCCATTTTTTGTGCATTCTACGCAAGCACAGCAGCAGACATTGCTGCTGCTACACTTCATAACTATCGTTTCCTGGCTCCCTCTGCAATCTGGACTGGGTAAACAGACTAGCCAGCGTTTTTGGTTTCTCTACTCTCTGCCTCAGCCCGCAGGACACTAGAGAGGATCAGAGGCAAAGGGAGTCAAGCAGCAATTGTAGCAGATTTTAACTGTGGAGCCCTTGCTGATATCCTACCAGGGCTCCTGGACTACTGTGACTGCCCCACCAGTCCCCCTCTTCGGCAGTCTTGGGACCAAAGGGTGAAGAGCTCAGGAGAAGGAGACAAGGAATCGCTTCCTGTGAGCCCCTCAAATTTTGGGGGGGGGGGAGACAAATATTTACAGCTGGTGAGGGCAGTATAGTTTTTTGGTAGACAGGGTTGTGGTTCTCAGTCGTGGTATATGGATAATCCAATATGTAATCATTAAATCACTGAGACAGAGGCATTACCAGGAATTAACACATGGTTGCGGGGAGTGCACGAGCTTCCCACCACCCAACCATGCATTAATTCCTGGGAAATTGTTAAGGCGATTAATGCACTTGTAACATGGAAGTGCTACAGAAATTGACTGCCAACATTATTTAAAACGGAAACAGACAAGCATTTTTGTTTCAGTTACAGTTTCATATTGTGGCTGCTACAAGGTCAACATTTAGACTGTTGATCTGTACTGTCATTCAGCTCATGTCTCACTGTCTGGTAAGACGCCATTTGCGCTGCTGCTCGAAACCACACAACTGTCGTCACAGCTCAGTGAGTGACTGGAAAATGTCTGCGCACTCAAGTAGCGCTTTTCGTGTGGACAGTGTTTGTACTACAAAATGAAGCAGTCATATCTAGGGAATTAATGACCAGTTCATTTTGTACCACCGAGTGTGTTTTCACACATCATTTGCCATTTTACAAGGTGGTTTTTCATGTTTTGATATTTTTTTGGGGGTTAAGGTCTGCATTGGTGAAGCAGCTGACTGTCACCTTTTGCAGTGGTTATGCTAGGATTTAGCATAGCAGAAAGGTACCAGTCAGCCAGTATCCCATTACTGGACCCCACTGTATAAAAGGTAACCAAAGTGCCTCAGGATTGCATGTTTTCAATTTAATGGAAGCTGAAATCTCAGTACAGTATGCTACCAAGTCCAGTCTATACATTATATATTTCACAGGTCAGTTGTGAAAAATCAGCCAGTAAGGGTAGTGGCTGAGGAAATCCACTGGCCCCACACTTAATAAGTTAAGAAGAAAAAAGAAAATGTTATTAGTCAGATACAAAAATCCATCTAGCTTGTGTCACTATCAACTCTGCATGGAATCTTATTTCAGCTGCTCCTGTATGGAAATGTGACAAATATTAATGTCCTGAACTTGTACCTGATCTTGGGACTGCAGTGCTTGAAGAACTGAAGGAATTTGGGAATCATGACGTTCAGAGGCCTGTTCAGGGCATCGCTGTCTAGGAGCTCCGATGAATCTTCGCAGATCTTCTGAAGGGCTCCAAATGATCCCTACATCAGGAATATAGAATGTGTTCAGGTATGGTACACAGCCAACTTCACACATCAAACCACAGTTGTGGGGCAACTTAAGATTTCTAACACCAAACCATAGGGGCTGCCTCAATGGCCCTAGCACTCTGCCACGAAGACTGTCTGGGTTCAGGAGCATACATGGGGGCATGGGGTGGGGCAAATCAGGCAGCCAGACGACCAAGTCCACTCAAAAAAGTCTGGCTACCAGATTTTTTTTTTTTTAATGTAATGCTTTTTGCCACCTGCTGCGGCACACTACCGGCTTGGGGCATCCAGCCATCAGCTCCGCACGCCCGGAAAACTGGGTAGCTCAGACTGCACCCAGGAGGATCTGGGACGGCAGTCTTGCCATCCCGCTAGAGGGCTCCCCCTCTGCCTCAGCCAACCAGGACAGCCCCGGACCCTCCCCGACAGGATTCCGCCAAAGTCCTCCAGGCGGCTCGAAGCGCGGCCATCAAGCTGCATGGTCGCGCCCAGCCATTTTCCTCAGATTGGTCCCTGAACGACGGTAATGACGCCCAGGTACAGCGCACCGACGCCCACCACGCCCTCCAGATCCGCCAGCAGTTGCAGTGCCCCCAAGCATCCCCAGGAGCCACTACAGCGCGGCGAGATTCCCGAACCCACCCCAGGGCTGGGACAGCAGTCTACGGACGCTCAATCCCAGTCCTCCCCTGGCGACCCCCGACGGCCCGGGCTCATTCCTGAACCCGGGTCGCCGGTGTGGCGTCCAGCGCCTCAACTCTCAGCGCCACCGGGCCGACAGCTACCAGATTTTGAGTTATCAGCCAACTGGCTACCTGCCCACGAATGTTCCCCCTTAGCCCTTAGAAAATAATGGCCACGAAAACTACTGATTTCACTACCATATTTTGAAGGCTAGTAACCAAACTGACCACCACCACACTAACTGATTTGTCCCACCCTATGGAGGTGTCATGTTTTATTTTATCTATTTAGTTTTTGTTTACCGGATAAGTGCACTAGACAAATCCTGCTCATTTTCAGGCACGACCCAGGGGAGAGGGATACTGATGAATGCCAACTGACCTTGAACCAGATTAAGCTGTTGGTGGTATTTTTCGTGAATAGAGGAAATTTAGCCACTGCACCGGGGAAATTCCCCTGCTCTTTTCGAGAAGTGCCATGGGATCTTTAACATCCACCTGAACTACCACCAGAACAGGCAGATGGAACCTCGGTTTAACGTCTCATCCGAAAGATGGATGTTGGGAGGGAGGCCAGGCTGGGACAGATGCCACCCGGCAGAGTCTCTGCCAGGGAAGGCTGATGGCAAGCGCTGCCATCACTGCAACCCCAGCAATTGGGCCAGGGAACATGCTCCTGCCGCAGAAGAAAGCTAGTAGTTATTTAGCGCCTAATCGCAGAGGTTCCAAGCACTATACGTCATATAGTTAAAAAAAAAAAAAAAAAAAAAAGAACAGAACACAGTCATAAAATACTTAAAAATCTGCAAATTTAGAAGCATAAATAATTTAAAACTAAGCCAGCGGGGCTAGTTCCAAGTCAAAATTAGGATGAATAGGTCTTTAGGCCCCTTTTAAAGGCCTCCAACAAGGGGGCCTCCCTCAGAGATCTGGGGATCAAGTTCCACAGGGCCAGACTAGCCACCTTCAAATTGCAATCTGCTGATAGCTTCAGCTTAGCCCAGAGAACCACTGGGAAGCCCATCAGGGAGGAGCAGAGAGGACGGGCTGGGCATTAACTCATTCACACCACAAGAGCTCTTTTGAGACTTCCACCACTTGTGCCCTGTATACTATTAGCACTGCATCCTGGGCCTTTCTAAGCAAAAAATCAAGCCATGATCAGCATGCCACAAACAAATGTGAATACCTCTTGAACCGTAAGTGCTACACACAAAGTATGAGTGGCAAAGTTGTTCAGCACAATGTTACCTTTCCAATGGTGCTATGCAATCAGTTGTAATTAATTTAGTTTTTATTTTATACTAGCTGAAATACCAAACTGATTTTTTTCAAGGTGCTTAGGTGACACGACACACAAATGTCAGCCATGCACACCATACCTTAAACAAATGCAAATAACTTCTAAAGTATATGTGGTAGACACAAAGTATCAGTGGCAAAATTGTTCAGCACAACATAGCCTTTCTAATGGTGCTATGTAATCAATTGTAATCCATTTAGTTTTTATTTTATAGTAGCTGAAATACCCAACAACTGGGTTTTTTTGAGATTTATTCAAGGTGCTTAGGTGAGGCTTGACAGACAAATGTTAGCCATGCACACCATACCTTAAACAAATATGAATAACTCCTAAAGTATACAAAATAGACACAAAGTATCTGCAGCAAAATTGTTCAGAGCAAAGTTACCTTTCTAACGGTGCTATGCATTCAATTCTAAGCAATTCGGTTTGTTTAACAGTTAGGTAAAAACTGCTGACTTCCTCAGACGTTTCTAGGCCTGAGTGAAAGTCAGTTGAGTACGTCTACAGGCGTTATTGTCCTGAGTGGCTATGCTTTCAGATGCCACCTACAGATGTCTCTAGGCCTGAATGAGTTAAGCTACTGTTTTGAGCCTCACAGATTCTCCTTGAAAATGAGCTTGTTCAATGGAGTTTTCCTGGAAATGAACTTGAAACTGTTCCCTTCAAATCGCTGGCCTTGAGAAGGACATTATGCGCCTTGACCAACACAGTATCCATACTATGTCTGGATCTAAATCCAGACTGGAGTGACTCCGATGTTAAAGGCTGTGAGGCAGGCCTCAAGCTACAGAGCCACCATCTTCTCTCCCCCTTTTTTGTTATGTTTTTCCTCCCCCTCAGCCGGTGGCAGTCCTTCTTGGTGCTCTGGACAGCCCCAACCCAGTCACCCAAACCTTCTCCCAGGGCTTACCTCGATTCCAGAAGTATGCCCCGTGGTATCCCCTCCCCATGGTGGAGGTCCTCAAGGTGGGCCAGGTTTCTCAGAAATGCCAGTCTTGGTGCTCTTGGACCGAGCCTGGGTCGGCAAGTTGTGGAGTCTGCAAGCTGACCTGCAGCAGTCATTGGGCATGGCTGCCCCCCCCCCGATGCTGGCTAATGGGCATGCTCACACAAGGCACGAAAGCTTATCCAGCCAATCAGCAATCACCAATCCCTGCTACTGTACTTTACCTGCAATGCCACCTGTGGTCACCCAAGCAGCAGTCTCACAGTGCCACTGAGCGCCTTCCCAAAGGAGAGCATCCCATGGGACACTCAATCCTCCTCTCCCAGCCGGCTCTCAGACGATCTGGGCTCCTCCTCAAACCCAGGTTGTCGACGCAGCAAGCAGTAGCACTACCACTGTACCAGTAGGCCGGCCTCACCACAACCTTTCCTAAAATAGGAAGGTAAGAGACTGATACAAAACTGGCATGTAGCCCTAGTCCAAAGATGCCTTTTCATTCAGCCCAGTGGCGCTGAGGCGCTGGACGCCTTACCTCGCGCTACGCTGGCGACCAGTGATCGGAAACTAGCAAGGGCCACTGGGGGTTGGCGAGGGGGGGGAGAGAGAGAAGGACTGAGCGTCTGAGGGACTGCTCTTCTCGGGTGGGGAGGAGACACCAGTGGTGAGGCATATGACTGGCCCTAGCAGAGGCTGGGGGGGCAGTGCACCGGCGCTGCAGAAGGGGACGAGATGGGGCAGAAGCCTGGGAGAAGCGCTGCGCGCTGCCTCCCTCTGCTGGCGCCGCTGGCATGCCCCATCTCAACAATGGAGAAAAATGGAAGAGAAAAATGTTGCCACGGCACATGACGGAGGGTGCCTCGTAGGCCTCGCTCCCGGCTAGCCACTGGGCTGGTCACAATGGACCCGGTCTCTGACAGGGGTTGGGGAATCCAACCAGCCCCGCGGGGGAGGGGGTAAAGTCCTAGAGGTAAGGGTCAGCGCCAGCTGGTGGATGCCAGGGGAAGGGGCTCCCTCCAGAGGTAGGGGCCACAGCAACAAGAGCATAAATTGGAAAGAAAAAAAAAAAAAATATGCTTCTTCAGAAGGGGTCTCGCAGCACAAACACATTCTGCAATGCACTCGGAAAGGACCCCTCCAAAAAGGAGCCCCAAACTATCTCGGTTAACACTGGACCCAGAAATCTCTCACAACTCACTACTCACTAGGAGGCATGTCGGACCTGGGTCCAATTCACAGTAAGTCGGCTGCAGCTCAGAGATCACCCCATATACCTCTTCCATGGACACTAGCCTATACTCGCCCCAGACAGGAGTGTTCATTGTGACAACCCACTCCCCATTGCTGGGCCGCAACAGCCCAGCTGGGGTTCTCCCAGACCTGATCAAGGACACCATGTCAGAAACATAACCGAGTGAACTCTTCGCCCTGGGTGAATGAAAATGCCTTTACCAGCTGGACAGAGGCAGGATTAACAACAGCCTGTCCAGCAGGGTCGGACTGGGGTACAGAGGGCCCACCTGGAAAGGGGATAAAAGGGCCCACCTGGAAAATCAATACAGGAGGGCCCAGGGTGACACACTCATATCAGTTTTCCACTTTTCAATTTGATACATTAGCTCTGTGATTACATCTTACATTTATCTACAGTGTCCCAGATACCCCATTTAATTAGAAAAAAGATGATAAATACAAAAGTTTTCAGAGTTCAGAAGGTGACCAGGTACCCAACTGAGGGGGGCCCACCTGGAAATTTCCAGGTATCCAGGTGGGCCAGTCCGACCTTGCTGTCCAGTGCCCAGAAAAGATTCTACAATGTAGCAGACCTTTCACTACCCCAACCCCTGAAAAACAATCACACAATTTCTAACACAATAAGAAAAAAATTACTCACTGCAGTAATCTTTCTTCCAAGGGGTCCTTTAGCATCAGTAACTTTTCTGCACTTAGCTGGCTAGGTGCAACTGCTCTGGAGGTACGCCTTTAAGAAATATTTAAATGAGCTTAGGGACAAGCCAATCAAAAGACAGGAGGGGGTGTGAACACAGTGAGAGCTTGCTAAATGCTTCAGAATTTTTTCAAGGAAAAACGAGGGCAAATGCCCCAAAAAAGAATAAACAGGATTCAAAAAAACATGCAAATATCCACAAAAGTGGAAATAGAAACAGCAACACAAGCTAAAAACTCATCAATAAGAAACTCCAAATTTGGTAAAAAGTAACATAAGAGCCCTTCTCAGACAGGTGAACCGAGGAGGAAGGGTGGGAGCTTACTGATGTTAAAGTACCCCTTGGAAGAAAGAAGATTACTGCGGTGAGTAATATTTCTTCTTACCCCAGGAGTCCTTTAGTATCAGTAACTGTTTTGCAAACTACCCAGCAGTACTAAGTGAGAGGCGGGCAGAGAACCTACTTAGGAAAGAGGCTCTGCAGAACCGCCCTGCCAAATTTGGCATCCGATCTGCCCTGCACATCCAAACTGTAGTGTTTGACAAAGGTGTGCACAGATTTCCAGGTAGGTGTTTTGCAGACATCCAGCAGGGGAATGTCCCTTGCTGCTACAAGTGAGGCTGCAGTGCCCCTGGTGGAATGGGCCCTGAGCCCCACTGGAGGTTGACCAGCTTTCTCATAGCAGAATCTAATACAAGAGACCAACCAACAAAAAAATGGTTTTCTTGGTAGCTGGTCTTCCTCTGCCTACATTCCCGTAGGTGAGGAACAACTGAGTGGAAAAGCCTCTGGACTGTCTAATATGCTCTAGGTAGTGAAAGATGGCCCTTATTGACATCCAAGCTTTTGCTCGCCAGAGGTGGATGGCTCAGTAAAGAAGACAGCCAGAGTTATGGACTGGTTCAAGTGAAACTCTCAAACCACCTTTGGCAGAAATTTCCTATTTGTCCTGAGCTCAACTTTATCGTTGTGAGGGATGATGCAATTCAGCTAAGTGCACAGGGCCTGTAGCTCTGAAATCCTCCTGGCAGACGTAATGGCTACTAGGAAGATGGTCTTCCAAGTTACAAACTTGATGTGGGCTGTGGACACAGGCTCGAAAGGTGGATTCATGAAGCCATCTATACAAAGATTCAGGTTCCAAGGAGGAACGGGCTCCCTCGTTGGAGGCTGGAGGTGCAAGAGGCCTTTGAAAAACTACAAATGTTGTGGGAAAAAACTGCTTTCTTCTTTCCTACTGAAAGGTAGGCCGAAATTATCCCACGTGTAGCTTGAGTGAAGATGGTTTCAAGCCTGACTAATGTAGGTGTACCCGGTAGTCTAGCAGCAGAGGGTCTGAAGCAGACAGGGGTTCGACCTTTTCGCTCTTGCACCAGAAGGAAAACCTTTTCCATTTGGCTGCATGTCTTCTTAGTGTTAGGTATTTTTAGCCATCCTCAGTATCTTAAGGACCTGTTCAGAGTACTGTGAGGATGGAAACCAACTCCTCAAGAACCAGACCTTGAGGTGAAGAGTCTCTATGCCTAGGTACTGCGCACTCTCATCTGAGGAAGGGTCAGCAGGGAATGAGCTGGAGGCAGGTGAATGGGCCTGTTGTAGGAATTGAGAGAAGGAGAGGGTACCAAGCTTGCCTGGGCCAGTCCAAAGCCACTAGGATCATCGATGCAGGCTGCTGCCCGAGTTTCAGCAAAACCCTGAATATCAGACGAAAGGGAGAAAATGTCTATATAGGAACCTCCCTGACCAGTCCAGGATCAGGGCATCCAGAGGAAGTGTTCCCGGAACTGGGGGCCTGCAACAGTACTGAGACGAAAATTGAGAGGAGAGACTAAGAGCCATGTCTGGTGTGCCCCATCGCATGAACACTGTGGCTAGTACTTGCTTGTTCAGTGTCCATTTGCTATGGTCTTGACTGATGAGTCTTAGAGAATCCGCCAGAGTACGGAGTTTACCTGGGAGGTGAATAGCAGAGAGGCTGACTCCCAAGGAGAATGCTACAGACCAGAACTTCCAAAAAAAAAAAAAAAGTATTCCTGATCTGGTACCACCCCTCTTGTTTATGTAGACCATTGCAGTGATGTCAGTTCGAATTTGAACCACCTGCTCTATGTTAGGAGCGAAAGCTTTGAGAGCTAGTAAGACTGCTCTGAGTTACAAAAGATTTATGTGCAACTGTGACTCTTCAGGAGTCCAGTTGGCACTTGAGCACTGTCTAAATGAGCTCCCCAGCCCAAAAGGGAGGCATCTGTGATCCTTTTTTTTTTCAAAGCTTTATTCATATTTTGTCTGTGAACGCAATACATTATACAACATCTGTGAGCATAATACATTACACAACATACAACCATGTAACACTTTTACAAATAGTTAAAAACATTAATCAAGAAAACATAGTAATAAAAAGAAAACCACGAATTGGCAACTTTTAGTCACGTCCAATTTATAACTACTTCAGCTAAGAAAAGGAAACATCTCTGATGTGGAAATAAGCTAAAGTGAATGTTCTTACAGTAATTAGACTTGGTATTTCATCTTAGTCAGAGCAGAAAGGGTCTAATTTATTCTGTGATCCCTGTGGCTTTCAAGGTGCCTATTGTGGCCTCAGAAGTATAGAGGTTAGTGCTCACAAATGTGCATCCCCTCCCAGTCCGCTTTATGGGACAAAGTCAAGCCGATGTGTTGATATATACACACACACACGACTCATCTCCTCTAGATGAGTTCAGAGGTTTCTTTGGATTTATTAAGCTGGGCAGACAACTGTTTCAGCTTGTATACTTGTATCATTATCGCATCCCACTGGCATAGTTTTAAATAGGTATATGATAGCCAATTTGTTGTTTTAACTTTTTTGCTGTTAAGACAGATGGACAGCAATTTTTTTGTGTTTGGGTTCTTGCATGCAGCTGGGAAGAGCGAGAAGAGATATCTCTGGTGAGAGGTTATTTATTCATACTAACATACTAAAATGCCAGCAGAATAGGCCTAACGGTCTTTCATGTCTGCTCGTTTGGTCAGCCCCCACCCTGGGAGCTGACCTTGCTGTCCCCCCTCGCCTTCTCTGGCTTCTTTCTTCCCAGTTCCAGATATTCTCGTTGCACTGGCTTTTGCTTCTAGAACCCTTCCCCTGTACCTGTCCCACCCCCTCTTGAACCCCTCCACCAGCCCCCTGGGCAGCGCATTCCATGGCTCCACCACCCTCTCAGTAAAGTAGCACCTCCTCCTTTCTCCCCTGAATCTTCTCCCCCCTCCAGCTTCCACCCATGCCCTCTAGTTGCCCCCTCCTCCTCCTCCTTCCTTCAAAGCATCCAGACTGCTCCTCCCCTATTTACCCCCTTCATGTACCTGAAGACCTCTATCATGTCCTCATAGAAACATAGGCTATGACGGCAGATAAGGACCGCTTGGCCCATCTAGTCTGCCCATTTCCCTACCTACAGGATAGGCCGCAGATCCTAGATAACCAACAGCCTATTTCTTCCTACCCCCACAAGAATTGCCTTATGTCTGTCCCATGCATTCTTGAATTCTCCCACAGTTTTAGACCCCAAAACCTCCTCAGGAAGGCTGTTCCATGCATCCACTACCCTCTCTGTGAAATAATACTTCCTCACATTGCCCCTGAACCGCCCCCCATCTTTAAATTGTGTCCCCTTGTTCTTGCACGTCTCTTTTTCTGAAAGATGCTACCCTCTTGGACTTTGTTGATTCCACTGAGGTACTTAAAAGTTTCTATCATGTCCCCCTCTCCCTTCTTTCCTCAAGGGTATACATATTAAGCTCCTTTAGTCTCTCCTCATATGGCTTCTCTTGCAGACCCTGCACCATTTTAGTTGCCCTCCTCTGGACTGCCTCTATCCTGTCTATGTCCTTGCGGAGATGGGGTCTCCAGAACTGGACACAGTATTCCAGATGGTGTCTGACCAACTGTCTGTACAGAGGGATAACAACTTCCTGTTTTCTGCTGTTGACACCTCTCCCTATGCATCCCAGTATACCCCCAGCCCTCCCTACTGCCTTCTCACATTGCTTGCTAACCTTAAGGTCACCTGATATGATTACCCCCAGGTCCCTTTCCTTTTTTGTTGTTGGCACTACCTCCCCCCATTGTGTATTCTTCCCCTGGGTTCTTGTTTCCCAGGTGCATTATTTTGCACTTCTTTGCACTGAATCCTAGCTGCCATATTTCTGTAGTTTCCTGCCTCTGTCTTGGTCCCACTTTTGTGAAGGGGAATCACATCTGCCTTCCTCCAGTCCTTGGGTACCACACCATCCTCCCATGATTTATTAAAAAGAGTTGCCAGTGGTTTCACTAGTCCCCCCTTAATTCTTTTAGAATTCTGGGGTGAATTCCATCAGGCCCCATTGCTTTGTCCACCTTCAGTTTTAGGAGTTCTTGCAGAACCCTTTCTTCTGTGAAAGGATTGGGATGGACTCCCCTATCAAAGTGCTTCCGTTAACTGGATTAGGCACTTCCCCTCCTCTTTGTGAATACTGAGCAGAAATATTCGTTTCAGTATCCCTGCTTTTCACTGTCCCCTCTGCCCACCCACCGTTCATTCTGTTCAGCCTCACTGTCCCCCCGTGTCTTTCTCGGCTCGCTGATGTACCTATAAAAAGGTTTTATCCCCCTTCTTAACGGAGTTGGCCATCTTTTCCTCAGTTTGGGCCTTTGCTATTCTGACTTCCCTCCCTGCTTCCTTCTGCCTTAACGGGTACAGCTCTCTGTTTCCTTATACTTCCGGAATGCTAGCTTTTTCTTCCTGACTTTCACAGCCACCTCTTTTGAGAACCATAGTGGCTTTTTCCTTCGTTTCGATTTGTTTATTTGCTTCACACAAAGGCTTGTTGCCTCTGTGATGGCAGTTTTGATGATTCCCCATTGTTGCTCCACACCTCCTTCTAGCCTGCTTGCTACTGCTTCTCTGAGGCACTTTCCCATCTTGCCAAAGTCAGCCCTCCTGAAGTCCAGTACCCTCACTTTTGTATGGCTTGACTCTGTAGCTGAGTTTAACGTGAATCACACTGTTTGATGGTCACTTGTTCCCAGATGGCAACCCACTTCTAGATCCGAGATCTTCTCACTGCCCCCGTTTGAAAGTACAAGGTCTAAGATTGCTCCCTCACGAGTGGGTTCCAAACTAGCTGTCTAATGCCTGCCACCTGTAGGGCATCAAGAATGGCCCTGCTCTTGGATGTGGCTGCAGCAAATGTGCTCCAGTTAACATCTGGCATATTCAGGTCTCCCATCAACAGTATCTCCCTGTTTCTGCCATTCTAAGAATGCCTTCTGTCATATCCTTGTCCATTCCTCCCCTGACATGGGGGTCTGCCTAACCCCTGTGCGGACTGTGGTGCCCTTTCCAGTCTCCAAGGTGACCCACAGTGCCTCCTCTCCTCCCTGTTTACTCTTTTGTTCAGTTGCTTTTATCCTTTCCTTTACATAGAAAGCTACTCTTCTCCCCTGCCTATCTCTCCTGTAGGTTACGTACCCTGGTATGTTAACATCCCAGTCATGGTTCTGTGTGTACCATGTTTCTGTGACTGCTACAATATCCAGGCATCTCTCTTCCATCAAGGCCACCAGCTCAGGGAGCTTGCTGCCCAGACTATAGGCATTGGTACTCATTACCCTCCATTTCCTGATGGCCTTACTCCTTTTTGCCCCATCCCTGTCCTTCTTGCCTCTGTCACTTTCTCCATTTACTCCTGCCCTCCCGGTCCCTTCTCTCTTCCAATGTGTACATATTTAGCTCTTCGAGCCTCTCCCCATAGGTCCTGTTCCCCAAGCCCCAAATCATTTTGGTTGCCTTCCTCTGGACCCTCTCCAGGAGTTTAATGTCCCTCTTTAAGTGTGGCCTCCAAAACTGCATGCAGTACTCTAGGTGTGGCCTCACCAAGCAGCTATACAGAGGAAGTATCACTTCCTTCATTCTGGAGGTGATCCCTCTAGCGATGCATCCCAACATCCTACTGGCCTTGGCTGCTGCTCTCCTACAAGTGTCCGAGCCTACAAGTATTCCTATAAAAATCTTGGAAAGAGCTACTGAGAGCTCCTGAAAAAAGGGCTGCAGTTCTGGACATTGCCAAAGATATGGCCATGTGTCGCTTGAGTTTCTCCGCGTCTTCTCCAGCACACAGAATCTCTCCTGTGTAGATATTTAGCTTGCACAACAGGGGTTCTGAACTATCTTAGGGAGACTTTCCATGAAAATTCTTTCCAAACGAGGGAGGATAGTCCTCGGTGGATATCTCCCAAGTGGGCAGACCACTGGGGCTCTGTGAGTACGATCCCAAGTCCCTCTCCCATGCTTTTTTCAGTTTATTCATATATTCCCCTTTACAGCTTGCAATCCTTTATATAGATATGATATGTGGTTCAGGTTGCCCTGACCTTCCAGGGCTGCATGCAGTGTTTCTAATGACTGGTATAGCAGAGCCCTGAGGGATCCCCATAATCTGTTTCCTGACAAAGTTTAATACCTGTATCAGCTGAAAACCATCTTGTGGTCTGAATTCATACAGTGACTGTAATTCAGTCATGTTCAGCGCCCTCCCCCAACCCCTTAGTAAAATGATACATCAGGTGGACATTCATTCTTTCCCAGTTTCTATATGCATGGTCTAGACGGGCTGGGGCAAAGTTATGGTGATACGGCAGAGAGAATAAGAGTGCCCTGTAAGGAGCAATTTTTTTTATTCTAACATGTCTCCATACCTTTATGGTGTTAATTGTAAAGGGGTCATGGGATATGTCTTCTGACAGGGTAGGGGAGTACTGCAAGAGGATCTTATTCAGATTCAGTAGATCCTCCTCCTCCTCTCTGATCTCCAATACCTTCCATTTGGCTGGTAGTTTGGCTGCAGGCAGTATAAGGGGATTCAGAACTGGGAGGCATAATAAAGTTCAAGGTCTGGGAGAGCCAGCACTTGTTTTCTGGGTAATTGAAGTGTAGTGAATTTGACACTCTGTTTTTATGTCCCCCATATATATTTGGAGATCCTTTTTATTTACTTCCCTAAATCAAACCCCTCGGTAAGGGCATTGGAAGGGACTGGAAAAGGTAAAGCATGCAAGGTAATAAATTCATCCTCACAACCAGGGCTCCAGATAAGGTGTGTACCGACCCATTTTACTCACCTCATTTTAGGAAATACTCTTCAGAAATTTTTTTTTTTTTTTTTAATGAATACCAGTACTCACCCAACATTTGTAAATACTCCACACACCAAAGAATAGTGCTTCATAACATAATTGGTGATTCAAAGGGAACTTTTTTTGCCAGATTTACAGCACTTGTATACAGCCCATGTTTTTTTTTTTTTTTTTTTACACTCACTATGTTGTAAAACTGGTGAGTAAATTCCTACCTGCCAACATTAGCTGGAGCATTGTTGGCACCTGAAATTCTTTTCTAGAAAAAAAAAAAACTACACTTTTTTTTTTTTTTTTATAAATGTACTCCTCAGTCCACTCTAGCAAGACATTTGTACACATCTGAATTTTGTTTTACTCACCTCACTTTCAAAATGAGTACAGGTACTCATCCCAAAAACTCTTATCTAGAGCCCAGCCCACAGCAGCCACTCTTTGAATCAGAGGGACAGGCAGGGGATCTTCACCTCCATATCCTCTCTGAGCGGATCTCAGGGACAGATTAACAGAGCTCAATATGTATACCCTTGAGCAAAGGAGGGAGAGCGGTGATATGATCGAAACATTCAAACACCTTAAGGGCATTAACAAGGTGAAAGAGTCTAACGTGTTTAAATATAAGAAAAATAGCAGGACAAGAGGACACAGCATGAGATTAGAGGGAGGCCGATTAAGGGGGAATGTGAGGAAATTCTTTTTCACAGAAAGGGTGGTGGATGCATGGAATGGCTTACCACAAGAAGTGGTGGCTATGAATACAGTGCAGAGCTTCAAACAAGCATGGGATAGGCAGAAGGGAGCAATACAAATGACTATGAATAGATAGGCCACTGACAGAGCAAAGGCCGATGGCACATTTATAAGGTAGAAAAAGAAATGGGCAGACTGGATGGGCCTTGCGGTCCTTATCTGCCGGCAACTTCTATGTTTCTATGTTTCTATCCAACAACGAGGCGTAATTTAGCTCCCCTAGTCTGGTATACTCACCAGTAAAGTGGCACCAAGTTATCAAAGGGATGTTAAGTTCCATTTAAATGGAAAAAATTGGGTCAATTGAGGTGATGGCAAAGAGTAAAACTTTAAGACCTCTGTCTTTGCCGTGTTCACCCTATACCCTCGACAGCTCCCCACAGAGGCCGTAGGGTCCTCTCGGGGTCTGCTAGGTAGATCAACAAATCGTCAGCATACAGGGCTAGTTTACACTGATCCCCACTCATGGACGCCCCCATATCCTGGTCTGCCCGATTTCCATATACCTGGAACCCTTGGCCCAGGCTAACAGGAGAGGGGGGCAGCCCTATCTGGTGCCTCTCTGCAGGGGGATCGGTTCAGATATGCAGCCATTGATTTTAACCTGGGCCATTAGGTTATCATATAGTGACCCTATAACCTTCAGAAATTCCTCTGGGAACTTCAACTTTCCCAGGACGGCATCCAGAAAAGGCCATGCCACCCGGTCGAAAGCCTTCTCGTCATCTAGGCTTTTAAAAAAAAAAAAAGGAAAGGGATTGTTCAAACAGGAGGCGTGGAATATAAGGTGTAGTGTCTTTTTTGTTATCCTGTGCTTGACTAAGCAGGATAAATGCACACTGGTCCCAATCTATTAATGAGAGAAGGAATCCCTCTAGTGCGTCTGCCATCACCGTCACAAAAATTTTATAATCCATGTTAAGGGACCGATATCTGTCTGTAGGAGGTGCATGTTACTGGGTTTTTACCTGGTTTTAGAATACTAGATATGGTGGCATACCTCCATGAGGGTGGAGCACTATTTCCTTCCAATATATCTTGGTGGATTTTAAATGTTTTAAAAAAAAAAATTCAGCAGTATACGCATCCAGCCCTGGGCTCTTATTAGGCTGTAATGAGGCTACTGCCAGTTCCAGCTCCTTTTTTTAGAAACTGGGGCCTTCAAGGCTTCTTGCTGCTCTTGGGAGAGAGCGAGCAGGGTAAGGCCTGCCAGGAATCTGGGTCTAGGCCTGTTTGGCTACATAGAAACAAACTTTTGATGGCAGATAAGGACCGCTTGGCCTATCTAGTCTGCCCATTTCCCTACCTACAGGATAAGCTGCAGATACTAGTTAACCAACAGCCTATTGCTTCCTACCCCCCACAAGAATTGCCTTATGTCTGTCCCATGCATTCTTGAATTCACCCAGTTTTAGACCCCACAACCTCCTCAGGAAGGCAGTTCCATGCATCCACTACCCTCTCTGTGAAATAATACTTCCTCACATTGCCCCTGAACCGTCCTCCTATCTTTAAATTGTGTCCCCTTGTTCTTGCAAGTCTCTTTCTGAAAGATGCTACCCTCTTGGACTTTGATTCCACTGAGGTACTTAAAAGTTTCTATCATGTCCCCCCTCTCCCTTCTTTCCTCAAGGGTATACATATTAAGCTCCTTTAGGTTCTCCTCGTACAGCTTCTCTTGCAGACCCTGCACCATTTTAGTTGCCCTCCTCTGGACTACCTCTATCCTGTCTATGTCCTTGCGGAGATGGGGTCTCCAGAACTGGACACAGTACTCCAGATGGGGTCTCACCAACTGTCTGTACAGAGGATAACAACTTCCTGTTTTCTGCTAGGATGCCTCTCCCTATGCATCCCAGTATACTAGCCCTCCCTACTGCCTTCTCACATTGCTTGCTAACCTTAAGGTCATCTGATCACGATTACCCCCAGGTCCCTTTCCTTTTTGTTGTTGTTACTACCTCCCCACCCTTCCCTGGGTTCTTGTTTCCCAGGTGCATTATTTTGCACTGCTTTGCATTGAATCCTAGATGCCATACTTCTGACCATTCCTCCAACCTTGCCAAGTCCCTTTTCATCCTTTCCAGCCTCCTTGTGTATCAACCCTGTTGCAGATCTGTGTGTCATCTGCAAAAGGCACACTTCCTTCAGTCCCTCTGCAATGTCACTGATGAAGACATTAAAAGGATTGGACCCAATACTGAACCCTACGGTACCCCACTAGTAACCTCTCTTTCTTCAGAGTGGACTCCATTTACAATTACCTTCTGTGTCCTGTTGTGCAGCCAATGTTTTACCCAGGCTACCACCCTGGGACCCTCCCAGGCTGGTTAATTTGACTATTAATCTTTTGTGTGGGACTGTGTCAAATGCCTTGCTGAAGTCTAGGTAGGCCATGTCCACAGCCCCTCCCTAGTCTACTACTTTGGTCACCCAGTCAAAGAAATCTATTAGATTCATCTGACATGACCTTCCCGCTGTGAATCCATGCTGCCTTGGGTCCTGAGCCCCTCTGGCCTCTAGATACTCAACAATTCTTTCCTTCAGAAGTGACTCCATCACTTTCCCTACCACAGAGGTCAGACTGACAGGTCTGTAGTTTCCTGCCTCTCTTCGTCCCACTTTTGTGAAGGGGAATCACATCTGCCTTCCTCCAGTCCTCGGGTACCACACCATCCTCCCATGATTTATTAAAAAAGAGTAGCCAGTGGTTTCACTAGTTCCTCCCTTAATTCTTTTAGAATTCTGGGGTGAATTCCATCAGGACCCATTGCTTTGTCCACCTTCAGTTTTAGGGGTTCTTGCAGAACCCTTTCTTCTGTGAAAGGACTGGGATCGACCCCCCTATCAAGAGTGCTTCTGTTAACTGGATTAGGCACTTCCCCTCCTCTTTTGTGAATACTGAGCAGAAATATTTGTTCAGTATCCCTGCTTTTCACTGTCCCCTCTGCCCACCCACCGTTCATTCTATTCAGCCTCACTATCTCTCCTTTGTTTTTCTCGCTCGCTGATGTACCTATAAAGGTTTTCTCCCCTTCTTAACTGAGTTGGCCATCTTTCCTCAGTTTGGGCCTTTGCTATTCTGACTTCCCTCCCTGCTTCCTTCTGCCTTAACTGGTACAGCTCTCTGTCCTGCTCCTTCTGTGTTTCCTTATACTTCCGGAATGTTATCTTTTTCTTTCTGACTTTCACAGCCACCTCTTTTGAGAACCATAGTGGCTTTTTCTTTCATTTTGATTTGTTTATTTGCTTCACACAAAGGCTTGCTGCCTCTGTGATGGCAGTTTTGATGATTCCCCATTGTTGCTCCACACCTCCTTCTAGCCTGTTTGCTAACGCTTTTCTGAGGCACTCTCCCATCTTGCCAAAGTCAGCTCTCCTAAAGTCCAGTACCCTCACTTTTGTATGGCTGGACTCTGTGGCTGTGTTTAACATGAACCACACTGTTTGATGGTCACTTGTCCCCAGATGGCAACCCATTTCTAGATCCGAGATCCTCTCACTGCCCCGTTTGAGAGTCACGAGGTCTAAGATTGCTCCCTCGCAGTGGGTTCGAAACTAGCTGTCTAATGCCTGCCACCTGTAGGGCATCAAGAATGGCCCTGCTCTTGGATGTGGCTGCAGCAAATGTGCTCCAGTTAACATCTGGCATATTCAGGTCTCCCATCAATAGTATCTCCCCTTTCTCTGCCATTCTAAGAATGCCTTCCATCATATCCTTGTTCATTCCCTCCCCCTGACATGGGGGTCTGTACACAACCCCTGTGCGGACTGTGGTGCCCTTTCCAGTCTCCAAGGTGACCCACAGTGCCTCCTCTCCTCCCTGTTTACTCTTGTTCAGTTGCTTTTATCCCTTCCTTTACATAGAGAGCTACTCCTCCCTCTCTTCTCCCCTGTCTCTCCTGTAGGTTATGTACTCTGGTATGTTAACATCCCAGTCATGGTTCTCTGTGTACCATGTTTCTGTGACTGCTACGATATCCAGGCATCCCTCTTCCATCAAGGCCACCAGCTCGGGAGCTTGTTGCCCAGACTACGGGCATTGGTACTCATTACCCTCCATTTCCTGATGGCCTTACTCCCTTTTGCCCCATCCCTGTCCTTCTTGCCTTTGTCACTTTCTCCATTTACCCCTGCCCTTCTCCCTATCGACACCTCGATGCTGGTGTTTGCCGCACTTACTACCGTGATTATTTGGGAGGGGCTAGGATTTCCCTGCTCCTTTCCAGTGCCTCCCCCCTTGGCTAGTTTAAAAGCTTGCCAATGAAGCATTTAAACATATCACCTAGGATCCTGGTTCCCCTCCCAGACAGATGCAGCCCATCATGCCAGTATGAGCACATCACTCCAGGTGGACCCCAGTCCCCAATGAAGCCAAATCCCTGAGCTCCACACAGTTTTTCAACCACTGATTGAATCCCATGGTGCAGAACACCCTAGCCTCTCCTATGCCATAGATGGGCAGCACCTCCGAGAGGTTACCGTCGTGCTACTTGACTAAGGCCCCTTCCCAATTCCACAAACTCTTCCTGCACTTCTCTAATCCCTTTCTTAGCCAGGTCATTTGTCCCTAGGTGGACAATGACATCCAGCTCCCTCCCCTGTGCAGCTGCTCTGGCAATCCTGAGGATTCACTCCCTGTCCCTCCAAGCCATGGCGCCAGGCAGGCACCTTACCTCCCTCTCCCCTTCCTCCCCCAGTTCTACCTTCCTAACAATGGAGTTCCCCACCAGGAGTTGTTTCTTTCCCTGCAGGGTCCCCTGCCACCCTCCTGTGGGTCTCCTTTGTGGAGGTTCCCAGCATCCTCCTTGGTCTCCACTGCGGGTGCCTCCATAGAGGAACCACACTTTGCCAGAATGGCATAGGAATTGTGCAGAGGTACAACTGGAGGGATGTGCCTCTGTTCCACCACCCTCACCGAGCCCACTGTGATCCAACCGCTCCTCTTTCTTGGCAAACTCTGAGGCAACAGCAGTGGCACTGGTGGTCCCTGGATGGAAGAGGAGGTCCCACAAATCCTGGTCAACTCAGCCCGGAGATGAGCAACCTCCTCCTCAGCCCAGAGAGGTGCCTGCAGATGGGACAACACCGCATCCTCCAGAGCGTCTCCCGAAGACTGCTGCTCCACAGCCACTGCACCACCTCCAATCATGTCTTATTTCTGGCCCCTTAACTGTTTTCAATCCTTACTCTTTCCTCTGTTTTTTCTCTCCCCTTACTTTCTGCCTGTGTGCCCTTTAAGCTCCTGATTGTCCTGTTCTGTGACAAGAATATCCTATATTTCTCAGTAGACCACTTACTTGCTCAGAGGCAGACCTCCAGCAGCTAGAGGGAGCCGGAGAACTACTCTTGCCCTTCTAGGATGGTGGGTCTTTGGTGGTTCTGTGATCACTCACTTCCTGCTCCCAAACAGGAAGTTCCTGTTGTCAGTCAAATCCTGTGCCTATAAAAATAAAACTAGCTTTGGGTGGAGGGGAGGGAAGGAGGGCAATATAGTCCCAGCAGAGAAGTCCAGTCACACAGCAGTCCTTTCTCCTGGTGTGTTCTGCCAAGATACAGCGAGGAGCTCCTGCTTTTTTTTGTGGGGTGGGGGGGTACATTTCGCTGCCATCCGGAAGTTTAGGACGAGTCTTGCTACCATTTTTGTTAGACCTATGTCCCCCGGTTGGTTTAGAGGACATTACCGCTTAGATTGGATGGTATAGTCATACCGGAGAGTGTTTGTTTGGTAAGCTAGTCCTGGAGCTCCGCTACGGCGCCGCCAGCCAGGTGACGTCACCGGGAGTCGGTGATCACCTTTGTGGGAAGAGAAGCTTGAAAGAGAACCCCTGCCTGCAAATTTGCAGGGTTCTTCCACCACAGCAAGATTTGGAGGAACTGCTCAGACACAGGTATTAACTTTGAAAATGTGTTGCTTCTCTGAGACCAGCAAGCTCTGAGGTAGACTTGCAGGAGTCTCATCCTGTACCTGACCTCTGGGACTACTGCAGTCATAGAGGCCATAAGTCCCATAAATTTGAGGAAATGTCTGGCTGGTCTTGGCTGTCCCCTGGCGAAAGAATCTGCCACTGAAAGGTAACTCTGAATTCTTAACTGCGCGAGTGTCCAGCTGGTTGGGTTCCGGGTGAGATTTCTTTAGATTTACCAGGAAACCCAGAGACTCCAGAGTGCATTCTGTGAGGGAGAGAGATTCCTTGTACTGTCCAAGAACTCATGTACCTCCCTGGTGATACGTGCAGGCCATTGTGGTTCGACTGATGCTGTAGTGGGTCTGACCCCTCAACTGCTTGCCAGCCCCGAAGGCTGGTATTGGTAGTAGTTCGCCCCTGCTTAAGAACCTTCATGGAGTTGGAGCAACAAGTCCCTCAATGCAGGGATGTTTCCTCCTGGCAATAGCCTTGAACTCATGGGCTCGGACTGACCCTTTGCTGGTCCCTTGATGGATCAGGTTTGACTAGTCATATGTTTGAATCTGCCTGCCTGGACTGACCTTTGCCTGGCACCCTTGATGTAGTAGGTTTGACTGCCGGGGACGCATGACACCCAGAGCCCATAACTGTCAGGGAGCCCACAACCAAGTGGAGTGTACCACGGCAGGTCAGTCCAGGCACTTGCCACATTCCCCTGCTCAGACTCAGTCCGGCTCCATGAATCCACCAGCAGCACTACAGGGTGGCTGACCCGGCACTGCAGGGAATGATAATCACTCTAACTTCCTAGGCACAAACCAGAAAGCAGCCTTTCAAAGTCCTGGAGTTGGATCTTTAAGTGACCACACTGCCGCACTTAAAGTACATACAAGCGGACAAAATAAGGCACCACCACCACTGAACACTACATCGGGGATGCTCTAAAAATAATAAAAGCAACCTCCTAAAACTTACTCACGTAAATCCCACTCACTCTGGGTTCCTACTTCTAACACACTAACTACCACCAGTAATGGCTGAGAACCACCACTAGGGTTATGTACTTACTACAGACAAACGCTTCAGATTCTCAGTACTAAAAGGCAACCATTTTTAAAAAGCTTAAAAGCTAGGAATCTGTAGCCAACAGCAGAGCTCCACACTGACCACCTGCCCAGCCCCGCAGCAATCTGCACCTCCCCATGAGCCGTTTAACACCTCTGTGGTGAGCAAGGCCAAAAAAGGCATCACTCACACCAGTGGAGAATGGAGCAATTAAACACACACCACTAGGGAGGGGGAAAAAAATGGTAGTCTATATCAGTGGTTCTCAAATGGTGAGGCCAGCCTCCCAAGGGAGGTCCCAAGTTGTTCCAAGGGAGGCTCAGTCAAGTCTGGGAATGTATAGTATTTAAATCTTAAGTTTTGGCTGTTTTGTGTGAAAGGATAAAACAAATTAAATATGGATAATTGCAGGTGAATTATTTTACTTATGCACAAATATGTGACCAGGAAGTCTCCATTGAGCCAAAGCTTGTTTATAGGTGTGTATTTATATGTAATTTAATGCCTGGGCAAGGCATGCTGAGTCAACGCTTGTTTCTACTATAGGTATTTATATGCAAATTAGTGACTTGGAAAGGCACACTGAGTCATGGCTCATTTCTATAGTAGGTATGTATATGTAAATTAGTGACCGGGAAAAGCAGAGATCCAATGCACATTTCAGGTATCACCTGAGGAAAGGGAACAGGAAGTTGCTTAACAACATGGTAAAGAGGAGAGATGAAGTGGCTAGGTTTGGTTGTTCCAGATAGAGAGGAAACCGAGTAACAAGGGCCCAAGGGTCAGAAAAAAGGAGTGACAAGTAAAACATGGGGTGCCGGGTCAGGGGTGGAGAGCAATAAGTTGAATAAAAAGAGAATATACTCAGACTGCTTTATTAGTTTCACTTTATTCCTGGTGTACTGTGCAAGATAGGATTTTTTTTTTCTGTGGGGAGGCCCAAGATTTTTTTCCAAACTTGAGGGAGGCTCAAAATCTTTTTTATGGCTTGGGGGAGGCTCACTGTCACAAAGTGTGAGAACTAATGGTCTATATAAACATGGAACACAGAATTTGACAGCAGATAAGGACCGCTTGGCCCAGCCAGTCTGCCCATTTCCCTACCTAATGGATAAGCTGCAGATCCTAGTTAGCCAACAGCCTACTTCCTCCTAACCTCCACTAGGACTGCCTTACGTCTGTCCCATGCATTCTTGAACTCCCCCAGTTTTTGACTCCACAACCTCCACAGGAAGGCCATTCCATGTATCCACAACCCTCTCCATGAGAAAATACTTTCTCACGTTACCTCTGAGCAGTCCCCCTTCTATTTTCAAATGGTGCCCCCTTCTTCTTGCACGTCTCTTTCTGAAAGATGCTACCCTCTTGGACTTTGTTTCCCTTGAGGTACTTGAAAGTTTCTATCATGCGCCCCCCCCCCTTTCCTCCAGGGTATACATATTAAGCTCAAGTCTCTTCATAAGTCTTCTGGTGCAGACCCTGCACCATTTTAGTTGCCCTCCTCTGGACTGCCTCCATCCTGTCTATATCCTTGCAGAGATTGGGTCTCCAGAACTGCACGCAGTACTCCAGATGGGGTCTCACCAGCTGTCTGTACACAGGGATAACAACTTCCTGTTTTCTACTGGTGATGCCTCTTCCTATACATCCCAGTATCCCCCCAGCCCTCCTTACTGCCCTCTCACACTGCTTGTCCATCTTTAGGTCATCTGATGTAACTACCCCCAGGTCCCTTTCCATTTTTGTTGTTAGTATCTCACCCCCCATAGTGTACTCTTCCCGAGTTTGTTTCCCAGGTGCATTACTTTGCACTTCTTAGCGTTGAATCTAAGCTGCCATACATTTGGCAATTCCTCCAACCTTGCCAAGTCCCTTCTCATCCTTCCATCCCACCTTGTGTATCAACCCTGTTGCAGATCTTTGTGTAGTTTGCAAACAAGCCATCTGTATAACAGTCCAGAACCCCTTCACCTAAATGGGATAGATCCCTGTGAACAGGGTACATCTAAGGACAAGCCACCAACCAGGAAAGAACACTATTTTTTTTTGGGGGGGGGAATTTACTCTGGTGAAGCTAAAGTCAAACACAAAACTGGCATGCTACACCAAGTCACAGCCTGGTATGGTAAAACCAACCACAATCACCTGCAGTACATGCAATACGTGGACATCATATCAGTGATTTGTACAAGAGAACAACTCCAAACATCAAATCTTTTCTGTGATGTATTCTTTATGGTACCTGCCAAAGCAGGGTGGCTCCCCTCAAATCAACCTTGCAGGCAACCTCTGAACCCCATCAGTCTGGTACTAGAGGGCCTTCATGTCCGCACAGTATTGAGTTAGGAGTGTGTACCCAACGCTTCAGGCTGCTGTGAGGAGGTTCTTTTCCTCCAGTTTTCTGCCTCTCCTAGGATGCCACTGCAAGGACTCCAGGAGCAAGTAATACCAAGACAAGGCATTAGCCTGAATACACATGCACACACTTGCTAAAAGCACTGCCCGTGCCTTTGGGCCAACAAAACTATTCTGTGCACCTTGACAGCCGTAGAGTAGCAAACTATAAAACTGCTTCATGTATTGCAGTTCACTTCATTAAGACCAATGAGATGGGTTTTTTTATGGATTTTTTTGTCAACCCAATTTGACAGTTTTTCATCCCCCCCCCCAACTGAACACAAATCAGCATATTTTGTTAAAAAAAAACTCTTGCCCAAAATGGGGAGTTTTACATAAAAAGAAGGTGCAAAATGAAGTAGTTTGCATAAAAATACCACAAAAATCAAGTACAAACCAATTGAAAGATTCCCTGCCATGCAAGTAGCTGTCTCTAGCCAAGGACAGACTGAAAAAGCTGAAAGTGTACGAGTGAGAGACATGCCCTTCATGCTCCAACTTTCAATCTGTCCTATCCGAGATGAGGCATGCCAGGGTCCATGCCATCTACTGCCTTCCCACAGGTGCACATACACAACAGTTTTTTTTCATGACACTCCGACTCCAAGTGCTGGTTTAAAAATGATAAGATACATTTCAGCGAAAAAAAAAAAAAAAAAAAAAGTGTTATAGGACTCCAAATTCCTTTCCAAGAACAAGGTCCATACTAGTACACAGTGCAGACGTGGCTCACCTCACATGTGTTGTAGTCCTCAGAGTTTAACAGGTTACAGAGTTGGGGCAGCAACTCTGGCCAGGTCTGCAGCTCACCCTTCGAAGCAATGGTAGTGATAAGAATACCTAAAAGCCACAGAAAGACAGGAGTGTTTCAAACTTCATGTCACAACAGTATCCTGCACTCATGCAAGACATCCACATTTGTGCTGGAGACCTGGGTAACAGCCTCAAATCTGAGCAGAGTGTCACTCATACTCGGGGGTAGTAACTGGAAGGCAATGACCCACCATATGAAGGTGTGTGACTGAAAGGCAATGAGCTACCATATGAAGGAATGTGTGCATATCACACACACGTCTAATCCAATGTATGCAGCTAATGCCTCAGGACTGTTCAGTTCCCTTGGTTTACATTAAATCTTCTTACCCTCAAGTCAACAAACTGCCCCCCCCCCCAATATCAGGCAACCTGGGATTTAGCCACACTAACCAGAAGCAATCAGGATTAACCCCCGGTCAGTATAACTTAAAATAAACCATTGGGTACTACTACCAGCAATCTAGCCACACTAAACATACCCATGTTGCTACGCAGGAAAAAAGGTCAATACATGCTTGAAGTGGGGACAGCTTGTTCTGTACTCCTTGCCAGAGGGTGAGATTTTATGCAGATTATCATCTGTACAGAATTTTACTCTGCAATTTATTGGGATTACTTTAAAGCGGGCAATGTTCTAGGTCTGGCATCACTAAAGTGAACAACATGTTTCTCATACCGATTGTGGCTCTGATGAGAGGAGATGAATCTCCGATGTTGTTCAAACATTCTTGTTTGATGAAGCTGGCCACCCCCTGTGGGAAATTCTGGTAGTGTGTCTTCACGTTGTTCTTCAGGATCAGCCCACTAAGGGAGCGTGTGGGTTCATCTACGCACAAACACAAATTTCAAACAGGGAAATTCATACCATCACAACAAAAACTGCATTTTCTGTAGATGTCCATGCTGTGTTTTGTACTATTCTCCCTAATGTAATCTCACAGGTCGTGTCTGAAACTAGGCAACTGTTTGTCTAGTACACCTACATGGCAAATAAAAAACTAAAACTAAATACATTTTGTGCATTTCTTAACCTTTATTTTACCAGGTAACATCTCATTGAGACCCACATCCCCGTTGTAGCGGTGACCTGGATAAGCAATTAAATAATAGTAGTAAGAAAAGTAGGATGTATGACTGAACATCATGTGACTATGCTACAAGACTGGTCTTTCCGCACAGCTGGCTGTTAAGCAATTTAGTGGTAATAATAAAACATCTTAGCCAGATATTTTAATGACCAAATGAGACACTTCAGAAGACTGATCTACTCCAGTGCAGTAAAATAGGACTTGCCACGATTTCCAAGTAGCTGAAGTCACTTGGCTGCAACATATGCCTCATCACACCCCCAGTGTGCAGTATTTGTCTTACTGCACACCCTGGTTAAGTGTGATTACTTACGTTAAGCCTTTTGGCCCCTTCTGTCCCACTTCCAACATTAGAGACAATGTCTAGTAATTATGGCGTTAGTACGTCTACTGGTTAAATCACCAGCTTAAGAACCCAACCAAATGTTCTTTTTGCTCTGTTTATGCCCCTCTTCTCACCACAGCCTTACCTTCCCTCAAGGTCCTCCAAGGCACTGGGCTGGCTACATTCGGACCTCTTCCCTGGGGCCACTTCCACACTGCCTAGGATTCCCCCAAGTAGGGGGAGAGAGGGAGCGGCTCCCCTTTCCACTCCCCCCACATGCTTCAAATCCTCATCAGGTGCTTCTGCGGGATTGTCCGGAGTAGTCTGGCTGTTTGCCGGAGGCCGCCTCCAAGTTCAGCTGTGGGGCATTTTTCTAGTTTCTCCCATCCTGAGGAAGTTGACACACTGGGAGCTCCAAGGGACGCAAGCAGGCCAAAGCATGCCAGCCAGCCATTCCGGAACTCAGCAGACTATCCTCCTCTCCCATGGCATCCCCGAACTGCGCCTCCACCTGTGGTCAAACCCAGGTGGCGGTGTTGCAGCAGGGATGGTTGACCTCCACCCCAGAGAGAGAGAGAGAGAGAGAGAGAGAGAGAGAGAGAGAGAGAGAAGTCCTAATGACACACTATCCTCTTCCCAATCCCCCGACACGAGTCTGCACCTGAACCCAGGTCTCCGGCGTAGCAAGCAGCAACTCCTGCTGGGCGATGGGCGGCCCAGACCACAGGTTCAAACCCCACTAGCAGTGCAACCTTGGCCAAGTCCTTGTATTTCTCAGTGCTCCAGTTCACCCAGCTGCAGAAATAGGCAGAAGCAGGACCCCACTGGATACGAGATGCCTCGCACATAAACATGACCTGCCCAGCCACAGCATGTCTGCTCCTCAGGAGCTGCAGCACTATATAGAGTCCATTACTACTCCACACAAAGCCACATTCGGAGGGCTGAAATACAATTAAATTCTACCAAACCTGGGGCAGTTCTGGCTGTGAAGCCTAGTGATCCTGATACAGAGCTGCAGACCTGTAAAACTTCTCGGGGGGGGGGGGAGAGAGATCATGCTGCAATTATTGCACAGCACAATGTATCATGATGAACAGTCTAGAATTTCTCCTCCAGTGTGTTCCTGCCCTGATGTGACGAAAAGTTCCAGATCCCCCTCCTTACCCTAAAATTTTTTTTTTTTTTTTTTTTTTTTAAACCAAGTTTTCTAAAAATTAGAATTGCTACAGTTACCATGATATCACAATAGGGGCCAGCCCGGTGGTGCCGAGGGTTGAGGCGCTGGACACCACACCGGCGACCCAGTTCGGGAACGAGCCCGGACCGCTGGGGGTCGGCAGAGGATTGAGCGTCCGATGGACAGCTCACCTCTCCTGGGAGGGAGGGGGGCACCTGCTCGGTGCTTGGCTAGCCTCTGGTGGAAGCTGGAGGCATAGCAAGCACAGGAGCACGCAAGAAGGGGTTGGGAGTGGCAGACGTCAGTGGAAACGCCTTGACATCAGGGCGCTGGCCACTTCCTCAGAAAGGAAAAAAAACACACCGCCAGAGCACCGGTACCGACCCTAATGGCAAATGCCTGCCTGACCACTGGGGGATCCAACGAGACATTGAAGATATCGGGACGTTGGGGTCCCGTCCCATACCCGCCTGGAGGGTATATCCACGGTTCCATGGGGAACTCCTGGGGATTCAGGTAAGGCAAGTCGCAGGATGGTACCTTGGTGTCTCCCGAAGAAGCGTAGCTCCGGGCAGAGGGAGGCGATAAAAATAGAAAATAAATATATATATATATATATATATATATAAATAACACAAACTTCTGATATCCTGAAATCCCTAGTTGGCAGTGTTCTAAAACTATCAGGTCTGTGCATATGTTTATATGTACAGTTACTTGTCTTATGGTTAGAAGTGCGTTCGAGTTTTCTGGGTGAGAACTGCAAAGCTGAGCAGTTCTGACACAAAGGGACTGAAGAAACTTATAATCAAAGACAATCTGTACAAATTATAAATCTTGTTGAAGACAAAATGCAACTTCAATTTAAACAGCAACTTTTTATATTTTGTAGAAAATTAGAAAAACGTGTGGTGAAATGGACTATGCTAACTGAACATGAAACGCTAGAATTTTTAGAAATGTTTGCATGAGAAACTTTTGTGGGGGTGCCAAATCCCAACCCCCCAAAGCTGCTTAGAGACAGTTTATAAGTGTAATAAGCCCCTCCCGTGTGAGAGTTAGACTTTTAATGCACTTCCCAGGGGCTTAAGGACATTGCCTTCAGCCTTGTGCCTTAATACTCCCCTGGGGTGTGCATTAAAATCTATAATGCACATCCTGTTGTGGCTTATTACTTGTGTAAGCAGTAACATATGACAGGGTGTGCAGTTACACTAACAGCAGCACACGACAGGTGGGTTGTGCGCCTCGTACCTTCAACCACCCAGGCAGTGCGGTTGGTACAGCGCGCACACAAGCATGCTACTGTGCTTTTAAATTACGAAAAAGCCCCCAAACTGAACAGATGACATTCTATCGGACCCCGTGAGAAATGCATTATCTGCAGTCATGTGACTGGATTCCAACAATCACAGCACATGATTCTCTTACCCATTTTATATGAATATGGCAATGGATGCTTACCTTCAGATTTAAGTCTGGTTAGGACAAATATCAGGTAGTTGTTGAAATCTGGATACTGATTTAGCTGTTCCAATTTCTGCAGTGCTAGGTTAAGGAAAAGAGTAAAAACAGCCCAACTCTATCTTATAGAAACAATTTCACTGTAGAAAGTTAAAATAAACAGGTAGTTTTAACATCCTTCAATGATTGAACAGGAATTTGTGGCCAGTTACTTGGGACACTCGGACCACCGATGACTGGTGGGGTGAATATTCAATGGTTTAACAATCTAGAGATTCAGATCCAGTTTTTATCATTCATGTGGTAGAGAAAACTATTTCTTAATTGGGCTTGCTACTACAGGCAGTTCCCTCCTAGTGTGGCCTTCAGGTTGATCCCAACCACTCCAAAGACCAAATCCAATGGAGACAAGAGACAAGCAGTTACAGGGCCTGTGGGACTGACATCCCCCCCCCCCCATTCAGACCATTGAGAGGTGTACAACTACCCCTCGTAAAACAGGGCACACAGCAGGCATGCACAGGGGCTCTCCACATTGTCTCACACTCCATTTCAGCTAAGTTGCCACACCTCAGCCAGCCTTGTGGAGCCAAAGGTTGAGGCGCTGGATGCCACATCAGTGACCCAGGTTTGGGAACGAGCCTGAGCAGTCAGGGGTCAGCAGGCGAGGCAGTAGATCAAGCGTCCAGAGGACTGCTCTGCTCTCCCGGTGTGGGTTAGGGAGGAGTTCTCAGCACTGCTGCAGCCTCTGGTGGAGACTGGAGGAAGCACAGCATGCAGGGACGCCGCGTGGAACGGCAGCAAATTCCAGCAGCAGAGAACAGGAGGGAGCCGCACGGGAATCACTGTACCTTGCGTTCCAGGGGAAACTTACTAGGAAAAACCCTGGTGGATGTGGTGATCTCAGGCTCTACGACCCACATACCGAAGTGGGACCTGCCTTGCTCTGGCTCTCCCGAGCCCAACTGGACCAGGACCGTTCCTCTAATGTCAGAACAGGCCGCCAGGTAGGTGAGGCAGGCCTGGGTGATCCGGGGGCTGAACAGATCAGTGGATCTGGGGGGAGGGGCTCAGTAATGTGTCTCCTGGGTGGTCTAAGATGGTTTCAAGCTAGGAGTTAAGGCGGTTGCATAGGCACTCCTGAGGGATACCCTGGTCCCCAGTGTAAACAGACGATTAAAAATAAAAGTTGCTACACATCTTACTCTGCAGTAATTTCTTGTAAATTCAAGATATCTTTAAAGCCTCAGGGTCATGAATATTTCATGAGACGAAAGACTGACAGTTCATCAAATAGCTACCTCTACTGCCCTAGCAGTTTGACAACAGTGGGATGGACTGGTCCATGACAGTGTGTTGACCCACTAAATATCAAACACTGGACTGCTGAAAAACACAAGGACAAGGTACCTGATGCTCAGTGATGGGGGAACCTGATGAACCTCAAGCAAGTACCTTCTGACAAACTACTATGTTAATAATGTAAAAGGTGAAAATCTGTTTGGGCATCTGCCTGGCAACCTTCAGGGACAGAGGATTTGGGAAAACTGACCTCTTTACTGAAGGCCATCTTCTTAGAAATAAGATAAAAAAGGTTGTCTGCTCAGTTCAGACTCCTCACTGGACAGATCAAGTCACATGGTACTGTGTTAACCTAGCATGTGCTCCTGCTCAGAAGACACGTTACGAACACACGACTGTGCCAGCAGAAAACAGACCACACGGTCTATCCAAGTCTACTTGAGTGTGCAGCTATCATTGATCAAGAGCAGATAATTACATTATCCTCAAGCTCAAAAATGTCACAAATCAAGTTAAACACCATCAGAAAGGAATTGTGTAAATTAAACAAAAGACACACAGCAACACTACAAGAATCACAAACTCAACTTTGAAAGAAAAAAAAAAAAAACATACAGTACTTACTACGCACAAATCCAAACTAAAAAAGCCCTAGTGCTGAGCACAAAGGAATATATTTTAAAGACCTGTGATTCCAAAACAAAAACATTACGTTTCACTAAACCATCAGCAAAACGACTATTAACACTGCTCTAAAAGTAACATGGTAGATGATGGCAGATAAAGACCGCTAGGCCCACCTAGCCTGCCTGTATCAGCAGCTGCTGACCCTACTTGGTCACTGGCTTTTGCCTCTCCTTCCCACATCTAGGGTTCCCTTATGTCTAGCCCATGCATGTTTGAATCCCCCCCCCCACACACAGTGTTGGCACCCACCACTTCCTAGGGTAGGCTGTTCCAAGCGTCCACCACCCTCTGAAGGAAAACTTCCCCACATTTACCCTTATCCTGTCCCCCTCCAATCCCGTACTGTGCCCCCTCATCCTTGTACAACTCTTGTACTGAAAGATGTCACCTTCCTGCACTTTGTTCAAGCCTTTACTTGAAGGTCTCCATCATATCCCCCCATTCCCTCCTCTCCAAGTGTATACATATTGAGGTCTTTAATCTGCCCTCATATGTTTTCTGATGCAAGCCCTGCACCATCTTGGCCGCCCTTCTCTGGACCGCCTCCACCCTGTCTGTGTTTTTGTGAAGATGCGGCCTCTAGAACCGAACACACTATTCTAGATGAGGCCTCACAAGCATTCTGTACAATGGCATCACCACCTCCCTTCTTCTGCTAGTGATGCCCCTTCCTATGCACCCCAACATTCCATTTAGATCATCCGAGAGGATTATCCCTAAATCTCTCTCTTTCCCAACGACCATCAGCTATCACCCCCCCCAAAATTCTGTAGCTCTCCACAGGGTTTCTTCGCCCCAGGTGCATGATTTTGCATACTTCCAGCTCAGCCTCTCAGGCCACATGGAACGTACTTAAGTTAAGTTTGGCATACCCATTTAATGCGACAAAATAACCCACTCCTTGCAGTGCAACCACACCCAACTGGTGCAGCTTTCCAGCTGCAACCTAACCTCTGCTGCATATCTCATTATGCTAATGTCCTAAAGGCAACCATAAAGGCAGCACCAATTTACAACACTACCTCTGCCAAAAAACTACAAGAACTGGTGACACCCTTTATCACACTGATCAGTGTGATCAAACACCGTAATAACTGGGCATGATATCAATCCCAGTTATTACGGCATCTTTCTGTTGGGGAACTTGATTTTTGTGCCCATGTCTCTGCACCAGTTATTTCGAGTTCTACACACCACACCCTCTCTCGTTTTATATAATTGCCGGGGAGCAGTTTTTTTCACCTCAGCAAGCGTCATTAAAACAAACAGTGTCCAACAGCTTTCCCCTTGACAAAGTGGCACATGCGCGCCCTTATAACCATCTGGTTGTAACAGTAAATTATAACTGGCTTTGTCTATGGGGAAAAAGCTCCTCAGTTATGCTACAACTGGCCCTGAAGCAAACATCATCTAATGGTCAACTGGTTTCACAGACAAGTTGTTTTCACTGTTTAGACTTTGAAGACAACCTTCTTATAAAACTCAAGAGTGTTGCACAACAGACGTGCAATCCACAAACATAACATGTCAAAACTCACTTGCTGTTTTAACCTTTTCCAGGTGTGACAATACCTTATCAAAGGTGTGAAAGGAACCTTAACAAGAGTACTGAAATTTTTTTTTTCCATTTGTTTCATGTGTTTATTAATGGTCAGTTATCCATATACAGTTCATAGCCATCAACTATAGGAAATCCATATAGTACGGTCATATACATGTGACACAACACTTGAGTACAGCAACATTTCAGACTTCATTCCATGTTACTGTCCTTTTTTATTTTTATTTTTTTAACTATCCCCCCCAACCTACTAACCCCTAACAATTAACTATTAACTTGGTGTGTCCCTTCTTTCTATCTCCTCTCTACTTTAGTCAGAGGTCCATTCTCTCAATTAAAAACCCACTACCCTCCAGCAGCACTCTTTCCCCCATACTCAGAGCCCCCAAATATTCTGCCCAGGTTCACTGGGCTTTTTCTAATTCAACTGGTCAAGCAACACTGGGAGGCGATGGGCTCATCCAATTCAGTTCTACGATTTTTGGCATTAACCAAGAGCAACAGAACTGGGGTGGGCTTGGAGTGCAAGACTGGGGATCCCACCCCAACATCAAATGTAGCAGGGATATACACACACACACCTACCCACCCACATGCCATCTCCATCTCTACGGCAGTGCTGCGTATTCACATGTACTATAAAAAAATTGTTAAAAACGGGTCTAGCCACAAAAACAATTTCATGACAGTGCAAGATTATGGCCCCAGTGGTCTGCCTGGACTGTAAAACTGAAAGTATAATGGCACTCTAACCTCATCACAGGTCACAAGCGATGCCCACAATAACAGAACGTGATTAGAGTCAAACACTACTCTGTGGTCACTGACAAATACAGCAGAGGCACAGCCTCCCTCACGACACAGTACACCGATAAGTGCTACAAAATGGTATAGCACAATAAGAGGCACGAACCATAAATGTACACAATTGTGCACAGTAAGTATGCCCGCCTACACCCTCGTACCACGTGCCAAAATGGCATTATATTGGGACAGGTTATGGCCAACTGAATGAAAGTCCCCAGACATGTGAAACGGTGGTAGATTTATGGAGGTCAGTTAGGTGCAACCTGTTCAGTATAATTTCACGTACAGAATTTGACCCAGTCTATTACCTTGAAAGCAAACCATTATAAGAAATATATATATATATTGTATAGCCTTGAACTAATCATGACCTGACACAGGAGTGGAGACATTCACCGCCCAGAGTTAATCATTTACAATTTATGATCTGTCCAGTTCAGGATTCAACAGCAGGTTATACAAAACAGACAGGCCTTGTACCAGGTTCAAATCTGAAGACTATCATCTCCAGTGGAGAGGTCAGACCCAGGCCTCCCCAACGATGGGAAGTACATGTATACTTGAGGACCTAATGGCACACCTGAAAAGTACAAAGTTATTGGGGGGGTCTTTCCATGTAAGCATAACACGGGGTTGTAGTACAGTACCTCATCCTTATTCATATCTTCCACCACCTCCATACCCTTAAGTTTCCACTTCTGAGGTCCATTCTTCAGAGCATGTTTATCTGGCGTTGTGGGGTTGACTGCTTCTATTGAATCAGCTTTAAGCAACAGCCCAGGGCCACTTAAGCAATAAGGTATGACATGAGGTTAGATTACACCCTAGGGGGTGATTAACAACTGTTAATCACCCCTAGAATAATAATGTGGCACCAGGTGCAGCAGAGTGCCATACTGTCCCTAGGGGGTGATTGTTATTCTAACTCCTAGAAGTACCTTCTTGCTATTATAAAAATTGTTCCAAAAGAAGAGGGTTACAAGAATACTTTTTGAATGTTTTCCTCATTTAGAAGGAGATTTTTAATAAAATAGTTCTTCCGCCAACAGTTTACGAATGCTGGTTCAAAATCAGAATGCAGCATTCCAGTCATTCAGCAGTGCTAGAGGATGGAATGCTGACAGGATGAATCCATATGTCATTGTAATCAGGCTGTATATAACAGGATAACATGGATTAATGTAAGGCTGTTGGAATCCTAGCAGCCAATCAGATTTCAGAATTTCTGAGAACCTTTTTATAATATCAATTTGTGGGCTTGAAACCAAAAGGCTAGCAAACTGGCTGTAACAGGGACAGTTACCTTTCTTTTGGACTAAAACCATTCAAAAACTGTGCCAAGGGACTCTTCCCCATAAGTCTCCATGCCTGCAGCATTCTGTGCGGCCGGGGGGGGTTGAATGTTTTTATTTATTTATTTAATTTATTTAGTTTTTGTTGACCGGGTAAGTGCACTAGACAAATCCTGCCTATTTTCAGGCACGACCCGGGGGAGGGGGATACAGATGAATGCCAACTGACCTTGAACCAGATTAAGCTGTTGGTGGTATTTTTTAGTGAATGAGGAAATTTGAACAGGACACCGGGAAATTCCTACTCTTTTCGAGAAGTGCCATGGGATCTTTAACATCCACCTGAACTACCACCAATCCAGGCAGATGGGACCTCGGTTTAACGTTTCATCTGAAAGCGGCACCTCAAGTGCAGCACCCCTCTCATGCTGCACTACAGTGTCAGTACTGGGATATTAACCCAAGTGCCAGATGTGGGAACTGAACCCACAGCCCTGTGATCTCCCGGCCTCAGAGGAGAGTGTGCTACCTGCTGAGCCACTGACACTGCGTAATGTGCACCAACTAGGCAGTGAGACAGCAGCATCCAAGGTCAGATAATGTCAGTTGGACTATATATATATATATGACAATATAATAGGTTAGGCTTGATTTGAACAACAGCGCCATGCCAGACAAAGGCAGAGATTGTTGACCCAAGTGGCAACAAAATGAAATTTCAACCCCACATTTATTTAAATTTTGGTAACCGAGTAGGCCCAGAGACCTTTACAGTCCTTTTTTCAGGGGTGACCCGGGATTAGCTACATGCACCCAAGGGAAAAGAAAACCAATGCTTTGATACAAATAGTGGAACAAGGCTTATATTATGCATAAAAACATACATTGCAGCATGTAGTACCTCACAGATTCCAAACAGCCCGGACATTTTAGTTAGAAACAGACAAATCAACGATACCCACAGACAAGTTCCCAAGCAATAACATCATGTTCTGCTTTGCGATCCCTCCCTCCTTTAGACTGCGACTCCTTTGCATCCATCCCCACTGATTCAGAGAACCGTCAGGTGGCCGCAATTGAGGCAGCAGCACAGGGGCCCCAGTGTCTAGGTGCGATTTTAGCACTTTCTTAAAGTCCCCAGGAGAGGTGCAACCCTATAGCTCTCTCGGGAGATTGTTCCAGAGTTTGGGTAGGGTTACCCTGGCAGACCGAGGCCCACCTTGTTAGGTAGTCAGAACTGTAAAACTCTCCCTAAATACTGCGGCGTTTCCTGTGGTATACTATATACCAGTATAAACGGCCTTTAACTTTCTCAAGTCCACTGCTCTGGGGTTCTATGCGAGAACAGCAAAACAGTGCCAACAATAGCGAGAACACAGTAGCAGATTTATTTTTATTTTAGTCTTTGGTAACGCCCACTAGGCACAAGTGCCTATTTTCAGGGGCAATCTGGGAGCACTGGGCAGTTAAGTGACTTGCTCAGAGTCTCACAGTATGCAAGTGGAGGTTGTGAGACTCAAACTCAGGTCTGGTCTGCTGGATGTATCAAGCTCGTTCACACCTCGTTCCTCTAACCTCTTGGCTATACTGAAAACCCAGATATTACAGCAAACAGCACTACAGCGTGCTGCAAAGTCAGAGAATATCTATACTTTCTTTTTCTGCAGGGGGGGTTTATCCCCCCCCACACCCCCCATAATTAAATTAACCGGGGTGGAAATTCTGGGACAATGAAAATGCAGTAAGGATACTGTGCAGGGGTACACAAGTTGGGGAAGGGGAGAACACTGGAAGGGGCAATCACATAGTCCCCCACTGGGGGCGAAAGGAACAAAGTCGGGAGAGCAGGCAGCACAGCAGAAATTAAACATTCAAAAAAAAAAAAAATAGAACCAGTATTGAACCTGGGTCTGCCAGGCTTGCAGGCGGTAACTGTATCCTCTACGCGGCCAGCTCAGAGACAGCCCAACAAACAAGTAGCTACATACTTCAGCCACAAAGTACCTCTATAGCTCCCTACCGAAAAAATACTAAAGCGCTGACCTAACATGGGCTGTTAAAAAATAATAGCCCATTTCACAGTTGCTGTTTTAACATCGGCCAGATTGACTCGCTATAATTCACTCATTCAAATCATGGGATACCCTGCTCTGGCAATGTGAACTCCCTCCAAGCACAATGGAGATTTCAGATACCCCATCACCACAGTTTCATTCTTTTACCCTTACATAAATAATGCCACAAATTATCAAGATAATTAGTATATCACAGTATTCACACAAATATTCTGTTACCAAAACAATGATCTTGCGACATCCTTAAATGGCACAACTACACAGCCAACTGATCATCGGAAAACCTAAATGTCAGCCCCCAACCTCCCACTAAAACACTGTAAATTCAAACAAACCAGTCTGGTCTGCCACCTGTGGAAGGATACCTGCTGCACTGCTCGCTGGGTCGCTGTATTAGGAGACTGGGAGTCTTTGAGCAGCTGCAGTACTTGCTGAAGACCCTGTTCATCTGGCTGCCACTCCATGGTGGAAAACTGTTAAAACTGAAGGAAAGTAAAATCTCTTGTTACTAGACAAACTGCACAGCCCTCCAGCAACTTAATCTAATGGTTATCAACACACTGGTGCCTTCCCCCCCTTCAGCATATTCCCTTCCCCCTCGGCACTAGCAGAGTCCTCTCCCACCCCATGAATCCTGATCCCGCTCGCAGAGCTGCAACCACTCATCTGAGCATGCCTTTGAAGCTCAACCGCAACACACTGCCATGCCACCCCCTGGCGTGCCCCCAGGGCCAGGCCCTACTTCAGCATATTGCCCTGTTAACTGGCCACCCACAGCTGAGGCGAAGGCATGGAGGATCCCCTGGTCAGTGGTAGTGTGGGACCGTTAAGTGTGGTGGGCGGCAGGCAGGGGCTTCGCCTGCCCTTAGTCAGACCCAAATCTTTTGTCCCCTTTAGTCCAGCCCACACCCAGGAGCATGTCTCTAAAGGCCAGCCTGGGGAATATCTTGAATCCAGTGACTTACAGGACACAAGACAGCATAGATTCACGGGAAGGGGAAGGGGTGGCTTGTCAAACAAATGTAATAGATTTTCTTTGACTAGGTGACTACGGAACTGGAGCAGAAGGTAGGAGCGGTGGATGTGGCCTGCCTGGATTTCAGTAAAACCTTTGACACCCTCCCACACAGATTAGTAAGCAAGCTGGGTAGCCTAGGAGTGGGACCAAAGGTGGTAAACTGGGTAAGAAACAGGCCAAAGGATAGGAGACAGAGGGTGGTGGTAAACTGAGTTCACTCCAAGGAAGGAAGGGTGACCAGTGGGGTGCCTCAGGGATCTGTACTGGGACCAATCCGATTTAATGTCTTTATTAGTGAAACTACTGAAAGGAAAGAGGAAAAAGTCTGCTTGTTTGTGGAGGACACAGGGTAGACACTCCAGGGGATGGAAAAAAAATGAGAGGGGATCTGAAAAGGTTAGAGTGGTCAAATGGATGGCAACTGGGCTTCAATGCAAAAAAAAATAAAAAAAAAAAAAAAAAGTGCAAACTCATGCACCTGGGGCACAGAAATCCAGGGAAGGAGTAAAAATGGGAGGACAGGGGGAGGAGTACAAAATGGGAGGAGGTACTGATGACCACCAAACAGGAAAGAGACCTGAAGTTATATCTGCTGACCTAAAGGTGGCCAGGCAATGTAACAAGGCAGTCGGGAGAGTTAGTGGGATGCTGGGGTGCACAGGGAGGGGATCACCAGCAGAAAGAGGGAGGTGGTGTTACCCCCGTATAGATCACTGGTGAGACCTCACCTGGAGTACTGTGTCCAGTTCTGGAGACCTCATCTCAGGAAGGACATGGAAAGAGTGGAGGCGGTCCAGAGAGAAGGGCAAGCAAAACAGTACAGGGTCTGCATCAAAAGCCCTATGAGGAAAGACTAAAGGACCTTAATATGTATACATGGAGGGAGAGGGGAAATATGATGGTGCTTGTTCTTCAATGAGCAAAGGACTACAGGCATGATACAATCAGTTTACATATCAAAGGCTAGATCAAAGACCACATTTCTGTCTTCAAGAATCAACATTTGCATAATCAGTAGTCTTGACTACAAATCAAGTGAACAATGTAATTTGGGTCTATTTTTCATGAAAGTATATTAGGTTCATGTCTGCACAGTACATGCATGCATGAACATGCCCACCCCCACATGTCCCCTTATGTGGTGTGGTCTAGTGGTCAGCCCACCGGTTCAGGAACCATGAAACTGCAGGTTCAAACTCCAGTACAGCCAAAAACTCAATGTGTGAACCTGGCCAAGACAACCTCCTGGTGCTCCACTCCACATGCAGATATGAGCAGAATTAAGACACCACTGGAAAACTAATGCTGCCATCTCGGCGAGGCTATCCTGGGTAAAATAAAATAAAAATTTATAAATAAACTTTCAGTCAAGTCCTTTCCCTTACTGTGTTTAACACCCGTTTTCAGCTTCACAGTTGTCTTCCCCCATGGATGAGGACTGACTTAGTACTTACTGAAGGAGGACATCAGGGCTACAGATGACAAAGACATGGGGAGGGCACGTGTTTGGAAGCACTGTGGGCACATGCAGTCACAGATGGAGAGAGGATTATCAGGGTTGGAGTAGTATACAGACTGCCATCTCAAAATGCAACAGACAAGGAGCTAGGATAGGCAAGACAGAGGGCAGCGAAGCAAGGCGAGGTGCTGCTAATGCATCTGCATCATACAGTAGGTGAAGCAGACCACATTCCTGCATTAGAACCACCCCTTGGCTGGCCTACCAGTTTGTGGTGTCAATGACCAGAATTAGGAGCAATCAGACAGTCGGGGGGGTGCCAAGTGTCCATCAGACTGCTCACCTTCTCCAACGGGCACCTGGTTACATACCGACCCCCTAGCAATGGCTAGGGGTATGCGAGCCTGAGACCAATACTGAGGCTGGACTGGCAGAGGCAGCGGACTGCACATTGGGAAGAGCACACCCAACTCTACACTGAGATCGAAGCACCCTTGCCTCTGTCAAAGGTGGGGGCGCGCCCCACGGGGAACCACACAAGTCTGGGAGCCTTGCAAAGACCCAGCTGACTGATGTGGGGTATATCCCCTTGCTGAAACCAAAGAGAATAAACAGATACATTTAACAAATAACTAATTTTTACTCTTCAAAACTCTTGGATCCCACCCCCTCCAGTGTGTCTTGCTCCATTTCAAGGTAAAAATCCAGTTCTCAATGCTGCCCAACAGATTTTCAGTCTCCAGGACCAGTCTCGGTAATTTGATTATATGACCCACATTCTAAGGGGGAAGCTCCCCACATCTTACAAGATTGAGTGATCGCAATCAGGAAATGCAACCTAAACGTAGACCGTAACACCGGTAGCTAGCTCGCTCGGCTCAGTTTATTAAGCTCCTTTCCACGTACAGCCCGACCTCGCATAACCCAAAGGGGAAATTGGGGGGGGGGGCGCCCCCCAATGCCAAATCTCCGTAGGAACGGAAAGGTCGGTGTCCACGCGTGTCGTCTCTTCCCTGCCACGCGGTCTGCCGACACAGAGGCATCATCAGAGAGCAAAATTAACCATCGCTACTAACACCGGCAGGATCAACCCCTTCAAAGACCCTGGGGAAGGGTAGTCCAATATACCGGGACCGGCGCTGCAGTCAGACACCCTCCCCCAGGAACAACGCGTGTAATTAAAGGGCCCCTGTGAATACTATGCTGCACCTTCCAGCAGCTTGTATTCTATACTGCACCCCTTCCTCAAATCACGCAATCACCAGCACCGATAAAGCACGTATAATGTCCGCGAGATGCACTGACCACCCCGAATGCCTCCCTCCCGCCGCTACAACAGGCCAGCGCTTGGGCCCACGTTGCCAGCTGGCGTATGCGTACCGCTATCTTCTAGTGTCGGGCCTGTGGATTCCAGAGCCACCCCTGCAAGCCCCCGATCTGGTCCCCGCCGCCGTTCGCGCCATGTCCGCCCGCCATCCCGAACTATACAACCAGGTCCGCGGCCTACTCTCCACCCGCCAATCCCCGGAACTCCCGCCTTCCGCTCGCCCGGAGTCCCGCGGTGTCCGGCGCACTACATATACACACACACACACACGGGACCGCAAGAGTCCGGAGAGTTTTCAATATTAACACCAAGGCCAGAGCACGTCACACCGGAGGGCCCGTTCGCGCCTCGCCGTGCCATCCACCCCAGTCAGGCAGCAAGCCCCGTCATGCCGGCCCCCCCAGCCCGAAGTAACCCCACGGCCAGCTCGCGCAACGATGGACGACAACGGCGCTGCGCTCGTCGGCTCACTGCATCTTCATTACCCTGGGCGCGAGGGGCAGGCGCTTCTTGCGGGACAGTAACTCGCGCGCTGGCCTGCTGATTCTTCTTCACCTGCTGCTGCTTCAGCTTGCTCGCGTGCCGCACTCTTTTTGTATTTCTCCTTTTTGCCTGGTTTTTTTTTTTTTCTCTTTTTTTCTTTCGCTCTTGTGTTAACTAAATGCGAAGTGGTGTGACTCCATGCGGCTTCCGTCCGGCTTTTAAAAAATTCAGAGCGTCCAATAGGAGGGCGGGAGAAGGGTACTAGAGGGGCGGTGTTTGAGGCACCTGTGTGACGTGTCCGATTCAGAGGAGGGGTTTGTTCTTGAAGGGATGGAGAATTCAGTCCTAGTTCTGGGGGAAAATGTTGGCACGCCTGTTTGATAGTTTACCTCAAACCCACCGATACGGTAAATTTCACGGACATTTTATTTCCACACGCTATACAATAAAACCGTATGCATTTTCTTTTGAAATGTGCCCCCATGTTTTTAAAGGTAAGAAATTGTGCATTATGATGAACAGGCTGCAATCTGCTTCAAGGGTGTCGGGAGATAGTAAAAGCTGAGGGGGCTGAGAATCAAAAGGGCACTTATGAGGGTGCAAAGGGCACTTTTTCTGTACTAGTTTTTTGTCATACATAAATAAAAAGTGGAGTGGCTACCGGCCCTTTTGTCCCCCCCCCCCCCCGGTTCTGGCCACTATGCTCTGCTTTAAGCTGTTTCCCCACAGCAGCAAATGTGGACAATAGGCCCTGGGTTTGATAGTTTTTTGGGCAGACTGTGCCAGTGGTCTTTTTCTGCTATAATTGCCTATATTTCTATAAATGACCACATCCTCTCCAGCATGGATAAAGGTAAAGCCACTGGGGCTGTCTTTGTTGACCTCTCGAAGACTTTGGACATGGTTAACCATGCCCTCCTCACCTCCAAGCTTAGTCTCCTAGGCTGTTCACAGGAAGTCACCAACTACCCGACTGTCTGCTCACAATTTGTGTGTATAGGCCAAACCTGCTCCCCCACACTGCCTGTCTCTGTGGGGGTTCCTCAAGGTTCAATCCTGGGTCCCCTCCTCCGTATTTGTCAACTCGCTTCCCTCTGATTGCCTTAATTGCCACTCTCCTGTATGCTGATGACCTGGTCCTCTTCCAAAGCGACAAATCCACGGCCGCCATCTCCTTAGTACACTCTTACAACTATGTTTTCTAATAACCTCCTCTTAGTTAATGCTAAGAAAATGAAATCCATGCTGTTCAGATCTAAGCCTTTCCTTGCTAAATCCAAAACACATGCCCCCCTATGCATTCTCTCCCCCAATGGCCCAGCCCTTGAAGACGTTGATACTTAGGAGTATTGCTTGACTCCGCTCTCACCTTCACTGAACATGTACACTCCATTATCAGTAGGTTCCATGACAAATTAGGTGCCGCATATCGATTCAAGCAATACCTAGCCCCTGAAGCCAGACTAGCCATTGTCCAGGGAAACCTCCTCCCTATTCTGGACTACTGCTCTCCCATATACTCCAGGGCCTCTGCTGTCACCATGGCCAAACTCTCCACTGCCTACAACAGTGCCTGTCACTTTGCTTTAGTGGCCCCATTCTCCACCCACCACTGCACATTCTACAATACCCTGGGATGGCTACCGACGCAGGGACACTTCAACTTTTCCCTTTGCGGCATGGTGGGTAACGTCATCCGCACAGGTTCCGAATCCCCCTTACCTCCCTCCTGAAAACCCGTACCCTACACCGTAGCCTCCGATCAACTGGTATCCATCCTCTAGCTGTTCCCAGGGTATCCACCAACATGGGCAGCAGGGCCTGGTCTGCAGCCGCCCCTTCACAGTGGAACAGCCTGCCGGCAGAACTCCGAACCATCAACACTCACTCCAGCTTCAAATCCCGTCTCAAAACATGGCTCCTGGCGAACTCCTCCTGCTGCTGCCCCCAGGAGTACCCACCAGGCCACACTAGTCAGCTAACTCCAAGGGGCTTACCCACCTAGCCACACTAGTCAACCAACTCCCAGGGGTTACCTACCTAGCCACACTAGTCCCCTGACTACAGCTGCGCCCTCCTGCTTCTTTTTTATTCTACAGGTTACTGATGTGTGACCTCACAGCCTTGTACATACCGTATATGTATGACACACTGTATATTTGTTACCCACTGTATATGCTATGTTACAACATGCCCACCTGACTTATGTATCTACCTTTGCTAGGGCTACAACTGTTGTTTGTGTACCAAGCGTCATATTGTAAACAGCATTCGCTGTCACTCACTGGACTTGTACCATACCAATATATTGTGCTTCAATTGCTGTATCTGAATCTAATCTCTTACATGTTTATAGTTGTTCACCTTGTATTCTCTGCCATCCTGTGCCATGTGACATGGCCCAGGTTGTGCCTGAAAATGGTCCCTGGGGTCAGTGCACTCACCCGGTTATCAAAGTCATAAATAAATAAAGGAATGTAGTACCCCAAGGTTGGTGTCCCTGGTGCCCTACAGAAAAGAGGACATTGGAGTGCTCCAGGAGCACTAATACAGGTGGCCTGAGGGGTAGGAGTTAAAGAAGTGGTGCCCCAGTATAACCCACCAGGGGACCCCAATAAAGCCTAGCTGCCCCTGTACAGAATCCCCAGCCAAGGTGCCCTTGGCCAGTGAAACAAAGTGGCAGGAGGGGGATTAGAGTGGCAAACATGAGACTCAGATAGTGACATGGGGGCCTCACACTCACAGTAAACGTCTGCCTGACTAAATTAAACTTTTTTTTTCCTCACTACAGCCCTTTCCCTCAGCAGTTTTTCAGCACTCGGTGATGGCATGACCTTAGTGCCAGTTTGAAACTGCTTGTTCGCACTGGTCAGTTGCTTGGCCCCCACGTTGCCAGGGACTTGGCATTCCAAACATTGGGACTATATATGTAGGACCTGCAGCAGTAGGAAATGAGTCATTCACCCAGTGAGAGAGTGAGCCGTCGAATAGCCAGTGATATATGAAGGGCATACCTCAGTCTGGGGGAGAACCCTCACTGTATCCTGGCCTGTCCAGTGAAAAGTCCGGTCATCTAGTCTAGTGTTGGCAGTTCCCAATAGTCAGCAATCATACGTGGCAGCAGCCATTCCAGTGAGGTGGCAGTTGAGAGGAGCGGCGGCCACAGTCAGGGCTGTACAGCTCCGGCGGCTACAGTGGGCCGCAGTGATGAGAAGAGGGAGGTGAGAAGTAGCGTTGCCAGAGCAAGGCCAGGGTAGTGAGAAGGAGCGGTGCCAGAGCGAGGCCGGGGCAGTGAGAAGAGCGGTGGGGCAGAGCAACGAAGCCCAGAAGGACCATCCACAGAGTCACCACCTGCCACCAACAGTGCCAGCATCCACCAGCAGATCCCCCACTGTATACTTCACCATGGGTCAGTGTGGTGAGTGGGCGACAGCACCGGTGAGGCAGGTGGTGACCACAGATTATCCTGAACTTTTTTTTTTATTTTAAAATGAGGAAACAGCTGCAGGTAGCAGCAAGGTAGCCAAATGTCGGCTAAAAGTGCAGACAGACCCTAATTTAAAAAGAAATCACACTTCTAGAGGGCAGAGCAGGCCCTTACTGAGTTAAAGAAAGCCCAGGAGGGGAAGAAAAAGGGCAAGGCAGGCCCAGTCTAAGTAAAGGCAGATTTAAAGAAATTAAATCGGTCCTTCCTAGAATTCTGTGAAAATCTCTACAAAAAAAAAAACTGAAATCATACCATCTTAGGAAATGTTAAATGGGTTATTTAAAAATATACCAATCCCACACTTATTGGATGAAATTAAATGTTTGCTAAACAAACAAAATAGATAAGGAGGATATTCAAAAAGCTATTAAAGTGCCAGCCTGGTGGCGCTGAGGGTTGAAGCGTTGGACGCCACACCTCGCTCCACGTTGGTGACCCATGTTCAGGAGCGAGCGCGGGTTGCGGGGTCAGCCGGGGAGGGGCAGGATTGAGCATCCAGAGGAGTGCTCTCCTCGCCGGGGGGGGTTCTGCTCCCACTGAACGACTACCCCCAGGTGGAAGCCTGGAGCATAGTGGAGAACAAGAGAGCAACACGAAGGGAAGGTGTTGTGGGTGGCAGCGTGCGTCCATGTGTATGCATGCCTGCAACACAAGGAGCGAAGAAAACATGAAAATGGAGCTGGCAGTCTCTATGATGGCCTGGTCATGTCCCTGGTCCCGGCATCCAGATTGTGCTCTGGGTTGAGGGGGAGACAGCATTCCTTCCTCCAGCCCCGCCATGGGGGGGGGGTCACTGGGGATGAGCTGGATCAGGGCCTAGAAGACAAGCCCTCTGAGAGGGGGGGCCAGAGCCACCTGCCAGTTCCATGGAGAGGAAAATAGAATAATTAAAAAAAAAAAAAAAAGCACTCAAAATGAACAAAACGCCTGGCCCAGATGGATTTTTGACAAACTTCTACAAAACCTTTCTGGATATTATTTCTCCTGTATATTAGAGGTATTTAAAGATGCCAAACATTAAAAACATTTACTGCCCTAACTCCATGCAGCAAGGCATAATTTTATAATGTATGGGTAGCCCTTATTACCAATAGAAATCAAAACAATTACATCCCTGTAATACAATTGATATGACATCATCTTTTTTTTTTTATTCCCTCCTGAGTATGTCATATCAATGGTATGACAGCACTGAATGTTCACCACACTCAGGATTCCTTCTCGGAACAGCGATCACTAGTTTCAGCAAGCAGTTTAAAAAAAAAGAATTCCACTCTGTCACCTAAAAAAAGTAATTTTTTCTTACTTCTCTATCATGGGTAACTTCAGAGAGGAACAGTACATGCCAGCAACGATCTGCTGCAGCCGACTGGTATCCGAGATGACAGCGTGTTGACGTTACCCATAGTTCAGTTGTTCTAGGCACCATTTGATCAGGACTGACCAACCGGATTGCGTCTCATGTTTCATTTTAAAATATTGGCGCTCTCTTCCCTGTTGATTTTTTTTTTAATGTAATGTTATTTCTTCTATAAAAATGAAATACAGGTACAGTAGCACATCCATAGAATGGAAGTAAGCCGTCGTTTCATTTAAAGAATTCAATAAGTCTGCAAATTAATAAATGCTGTTGATGAATAATTTTGCCTGATTTTTGCTTTCTTAAGGTAAGCCTCACTAACAAAAATTATAAAACATGTCTGAGAAATAGAGCTCTCTGATTGGTTGTAAACATTCTATTAGCCCTACGTTAATCTTTGATTAACATACATGTACAGCCTAATCAAATGCTGAACAAGGTTTAACACTATTTAAAAATCATTTTTATCATAATAGCAATAAGGTACTCCCAAGGGTTATGTTAATGGTCAGTTAATCACCCTCTAGGGGCATGTAGCACTCGGCTATGCCTCATGCCACATTACACCCCTAGAGGGTGATTAACAGACCATTAACATAACCCTGGTCATGCCTTATTGCTTAATTATAAAAAGGGTCTCAGAAATGCTGTAATCTGATCGGCTATTAGGATTCCAACAGCCTTACATTAATCCCTGTTACACTATCATGTACAGCCTGATCACCAAGGCACATGGATTCTTCCTGTCAGAATTCCATCCTCTAGCACTGCTGAATAACTGGAATGATGCATTCTGATTTTGAACCAGCATTCGTAAACTGTTGGTGGAAGAACTATTTTATTAAAAGTCTCCTGCTAAATGAGGAAAACATACAAAAAGTATAATTGTAACACTTTTCTTTTGGAATATTTTTTTATAATAGCAATAAGGCACTTCCAGGAGTTAGATTAACAGTCAGTTATTTTATTTATTTATTTAAAATTTATTGACTGGGAAAGGCACACCGAGCCGAGGCTCATTTCCAGGTGTGACCCAGGTACAGTTTGTACAGAGAGTAACAATAGATTGAAGAATACAGACAGCTTACACAACATTTTACAAACAATTAAAATACACTGATTCAGTGGTAAAATAGCAAAGTAATTGCATGTGGAGAGGGAGAAGGGAAATGAGGTCAGCTAGGACTAGGTGGCTGGGGTAGGTGGGTGGGGACTGTGTGGTGCATCAGCTGCGTGCTGGGACCATTTGAACATTTAAGGCAGTGCAGGGCAGGTTGGAGCCTGATGAGTCGAGTAAAAGCAGAACAAAAAGGGGCCAGGTGAAGGTTGGGGGGAGGTTATTCCAGAGAAGGGGGAGGCGGTACAAAAAGGCAGCTTGGCTGGTAAGCAGGCGAGGGAGGTGGAAAGTGCAGGGGTCCCTGTGGCGGAGAGGGTGGCTTAGGAAGGAGGTTGGGGTGAGGAGGGGGAGGAGGGAGGAGGGAGGGGAGGACCCATACCAGTATTTAGTGAAAAAGGAGGTTCCGTGAATGGTTCGCCTATGGGAGAGCAGAGCCAGGGAGAGGGGAGCATAGAGACGGCAGTGGTGGAGAAGAGGCGGTTGCAAAGCGGCAGAAGGAATTGAGAAGGATGTCAAGTCTGGAGAGAGAGAGGAGGATGGGGCCATACCATAAACTATGTTGGCATAGTCAATAACTGGTAAGATAGTTTTACGAACCAGCTCGCATTGGGTGGGGATTGGTAGGCTCGCTTTGTGGCGATACAGAAGCAAGTTTTAGGGCCGAGTTTTGTGCAGACGCTTAAATGTGAGTGGAGAAATTGAGGTGGCTGTCCAGCCAAACTCCCAGGTATTTGAAGGCTGAGACTTGCTCCAGGGAGAGTCGTCCCTGGTGGTGATAATGGGGGGGGGGCTGGGAGAGAGGCCAGCTTCTGTCTGGATCCAAAGACCACTGTGACCGTTTTTCTTGCGTTTAGAGTGAGCAGGTTCTCAAGGAAACAGGACTGGACTTTTATCGAAATAGTTTTGGATGGTGGGGAGGACACTGTCGTAAGAGGGGCCCGAGGCAAAGATGATAGTGTCATCTGCGTAAAGATGCATGTTAGAGGCTAGGCAGAAAGAGGGAAGGTCGTTTATGAGGCGAGAGAAGAGGAGAGGACCAAGAATGGAGCCTTGGGGGACGCCAGATTAGATGTAAAGAGGAGAGAGTGTCGCCCACTTGGACTGATTGCTGCCTGTTATGGAGGTACGAGTGGAACCAGGCAACGGCAGGTTGGGCAATGCCGAAATAGCTAAGTTTGCTGAGTAGAAGTGGGTGGGGGACAGAGTCGAACACTTTAGCCAGTCAATGAATATGGCTGCAGTGACTTGGCTTCTGTCCATGGCTGAGAGTCAGTTAATCACCTCCTAGGGACAATATGGCACTCGGTTGTGCCTCATGCCACATTACACCCATAGGGGTGATTAACAAACTGTTACTCTAACCCCTGGTCATGCCTTTTTGCTTAATGAATTCAACCCGTGGTTATGTATAGTTTTTAGCCCATACACTATAAAAGCTAATGTATGGGTTTTGGTTAATAACCACAGTGAAATCACTTCTCAAGGTTCCTATGGCAGTAGTAAACCTCTTGAGCTTTGCTCTCAAGGTTTACAATGCTACATAGCAACCTCTCAAAGTGATCTTTGATACTCAAACCAGGGAATAGGTGAGTTGAACTGTAAAAATGACAGACCTGTCAGTTTTATAAACACTGATGCTAAGATCCTGGCAAAAATGTTAGCGTCTGAGCTAATGCCTGTAATAGGGACTCCAATAGGCCCTGAACAAACAGGTTTAATTAAAAATAGGCTTACTGCAGATAATTCCAGAAAGGTTTTTCATGTCCTGTCTAATGCTGAGAAAAACAAATCCCCTGTAGAACTTATAGGATGAGATGTTGAGAAAGCATTTGATTATGTGGACTGGAACTATTTATTTAGATCCATGCCTTTTCGTAATCTTCCAGACAAATTCATAAGATGGGTTAAGTCATTATACGACAGACTGCTCTCTGCAATCTCTGTAAATGGTAATCTTTCTAGATTTTTTTTAAGATTGAAAGAGGCACTAAACAAGGTTGCACCATCCCCACTATTGTTCAATTTAGCTCTTAATCCATTAGCGTTACAGATTAATATTACCAAACAAATATAAGAGGTACAGATAGGTGATAATTATTTTAAATGTTCACTTTATGCTGACAACATATTTTTTTCATTATCCGATCCAGTAGTGTCCACCCAAGCTCTTTTAAACATGATTAAAACATTTAATGTTATCTCTGGCTATAAACTGAACATGGATAAAACTCAATTTCTGTCACTTAATGGAGGAATAACTTGTCAAGACATTAAAGAATTAGGCATTTCATGGGGTTCTGAGTACATTGACTCTGTAGGTATAAATATTTCCAAACACATTTAAAAAAGTAAACATTAGTTTATCTAATTTTAGAATCAAAATGGGAAAGGATGTAGAAAGGTGGAACAAACTTCCACTCGGACTACAGGGAAGGCCCGACTCAATAAAATTAATGGTTTTTCCCAGAGCCCTGCATATATTTGCAATGCTTCTGAAACTTATTTCCAATACCTGGTTTACCATATTGCAAAGGAAAATTAACAAGTTTCTGTGGGCCCATAAAAAAACAAGTCAAGCCTATTATAAACTTACTAGGCTGGCACCAGATTTCAAACTTAATTACTTATCTACCAGACTTATACAGATTTCCTGGTGGATTAGGCCTGTTCTAAATGATGGGTATTCCCCTGAGTGGTTGTAAATAGAGAAAAACTTAATGGAACCAAAAATAAGTTAACTTAGATACACTACTGTTTGCTAACCTGACCATCAGAATTAACAACCCTGGGGGCGCCAGACAGCCGATCTCCAGGCAAGAAGCATTTCCAGAATGCTCTACATTTATTTCAGCTCACCTAAATTGATTAAAATATCAGTTTTCATTGTGCTAACTTTGGACATTTTGTGAGAAATAGCTTCCTCAACTCACCAACTTCAGATCAACACCTTAAATAATATGGTGAGACAAGAAAACTCTGTTCCTGCAGCTGTTAAACTCAAAGCTGGAAAAGCAGACAAGGCCCCTGATCCCTCGTGGTCTGGAACCACTCCTGCAGTGGAAACAACAACATGTTCACCATGGCAGCTGATACTCGCTGCAATACAATCAATGGATTCTAAGTTACAGATGTCTTTGGTGAGGCTGGAGAAACACGATGCAGTACTCACGGCTCCATTTATAGTAGCACAGAATCCCATTAAGCGATCAGCAGCTACCCTGATGATTGCCGAGGAGAAGATGCAGGAAACTAAGCAACACCGGGGATCTGTAGAGTCCTGAAGGACCAGGACTTGTATCGGAAGCCTGCAACGCCTGGCATTACCAGAAGGCGCAGAGAGACAGGACTTGCTCATTTTAACCACAGCCTAGCTTCAGCCCCAAGCTGGACTTACTCATTGTTTGGAAGCCCAGGATGAAGGACCCAGGTGGAATATTTGTCTCGCGTCTGCTCTTAGAAAGCTGAACGGGGCGGATGTTATCAGACTACAGATAAATCCAGGGTAGTTAATCTTTTACCTTGGTGGCAGTGTTTCTGGTAATCCCTTTGCATAGGGTTGAGTAATAGACTTGGAGGACTTTGCATTACTTTTTGCTCCGGACACGTATTACCTGAATAAAGTAACTTGTAGCTGGCATGATGGATGGGGACTTTATTGGATATTATTGTGGAAAGGATCATGGCGCTGGTCAGTGTGGTCCATACGGTGGGTTAACCTACTTTTCTGCATACTGTTCCTTCCAATCTGCTTAAGCTGGAGATACTTATTCTCCCCCTAATTCTTTACTATAATGCTATTGTGATTGGGGATGCCTGTTAACCCACCTGTTTAAATATCAAGTTTTACAATGAATCTAATATGTTATTGGTGCATGGTTCTGAGTGTACCTTCTTTCTACTTTCTTGCTGAATGTAGTCCTTGCTCTGGAAATAGTAATTTTACCTATGTCTTTTTGATATATGGATAATTAGCAGTCTGTTATGACTGTATTGTACTACCTAAGTAAATTCTGCCTTTAAAGGACTTTCCACGGCTGCTGAAATGGCTGGCATTTTCAGGACATTATATTAGAAAAGTTGGATATCCCCCTTCTACTGTTAAAGATTATGGGGCTTTAAAATGTGTATATCAACAGTATGTATGGAAATTATTCCGTGCTATGCCTATTACCCTGTATGAGGAAGTGTATGTTTTATGTACATAAAATAATAAACATAAATTTCGAAAAAAGAATTAACAACCCTGTCATGGTGAAGGCAATTATGGAAGGAGAATTCAAGAGAGCATAGAACAGGCATAAAGGGGTGATATCAACAAAGGAGTGGAGGTTAGACGTAGACAAAGAGAGAATGGGATAGTATAAATGGATAGGGAAAATGGACAGACTTGTTCGGCCAGGCGGTCATTATCTGCCAACAGATTCTATGCTTCTATCGTGTCATTTCCGACTCAGGATACTGTCACAGGTCTCAACAGCTCCGAAATTTAAAGCTCAAAAAATCTATTCAGCAGCCACTCTGGGGGAATCCAAATTTACTTCTTGAAGCCAAAATACAAACCTCCAACCAATGTCTTAAAGGATGAATCCAGAAGCAAATGATTTGATACCTTTTATTAAAAGAGAAAGGCATTCTGATAGTTAAAGGGCAACACTGGAACATGCACAGCTTTCCCCAGTCCCTACAAAAATGTCTAATTAGTGCTTTCAGATACTAACTTTTTTTTAATTACCTCTAAATGTGTTTCTACTGATTTGAAAAGTGACCTCAACTTTCACTTTCTATTACTGGCAGCCACCATTTCATGAGCAGCAGAGAGCTTCCTGAGCTCACTTTATGCTAATATGTTCTGCTAACCAATAGCAGAGGTCAAACAGACATATTAGCATACAGTGAGCTCAGGGATGTCACTGCTGCTCATGAGATGGTGGATGCCAGCAACAGGAAGTGGAAGTTGTGGGTAGCTGTTTTAAATCATTAAAAAAGTTGTTACTGTCCGAAAGCATTAATCAAGAGTTTCTGTAGTGTCTGGGGAAAGCTGTGTCTTTTCCAGTGTTTTCCTAGATCTTTATGGCCCAACGGGCCTCAGAGATGCTAATACTTTGAAGAAGGAATTTGATTTACGCAAGGTAGTTGAATGAAAAATCCAACAAATGATAAACATTATTGAACCTTTTTTAACAAGAGTATTTTTATTATCACATACCAACATAAATGCAAATAATGATTTATTTAGTAATGAAAACTAATCCTACTGTATCCTCTGTATATAACTTTTTCAACACTTTGACTGTCAGGAATAATGCTGAGGAAACTAGTCTCTGGTGTGTTCTCATGTAGTTGACGGTGAGGTTTTTCAGTGACACTGGGATAAAATACGGGCTTTTCCATTGAAGGCTTTTTTCTGTATTGAATAACAGGGTTTTATTTAACTCTAAAAATTGATTAGTGTTTTGCTCATAAAAGTTCTAAAACATTGTGAAAATGCATAGCACTTACCTCACTGTGTTTAACAAACATAACACTTCTAGAAAACCTATATAAATGCTTTCTGTACAGTTAGTATTGTCCAAAGATAAAAAGTGCTAATCAATTATTTAAAACCCTGGAATAACAGGATAACACAATACAAATATATGCATAACTTATATTTTTCACCAAAACATACCTTTACAATGAAAATTACTAAGGATGATGGATGCCTCAAGTGTGGAAGCCCTAATGCCAATTCTGTTCACATGTTTTCGGACTGCCTCAAAATCAGTTCTTTCTGGGAACAAATTAAACATGTCCCAAATCCCCTCCATACCTAGCTTAATAAATCTTAAATCTTGCATCATTGAACAACTATTCGATGTGCCCTGCATAACCACAGAGCAAAAGTACACAATAGCCACAATATCGATTGTAGCTAAAAACTGTATCTTAACGCTCTGGACAAAACGTCCACTTTTTCAGAATGGAAATATGACTTATTGGAAGCACTCAAGTGTGAAACGTTTGCAACAGAAATAAATGACAACGAAACATTTTGGAAATATTGGTGTTCTTTATCTACAATGATCACAGTGTAGGTTCCTTACATACTCAAAACAACAATGCATTACTACTGTGAAAGGTAACATCTTTGAACTTTTTCTATTCATATTCCCTTTATTATATACTTTGTTTTCTACTCCTGTTCTTATACGTTTTCTAATTCTCTCATATTCTCTCTTCTTCTTTTCATTTCTGTCTCATGCATTTCTTTAATTCTGTTTTCTCTTCTCTTAATACTTCTATACATTTCTCATTAGTGAAGCTTATTCTTCTTGAAATGTTCAGGGGAACAGGACCTACAGAGGGTAAGAGGAAACGTATATCTCATTTAGTTTTCATCTTAACATTTGTAATTACTCTTTATGTATACATATCTGTTTGATAATATTGCATTTCTGCATTTTTTCATGGCAAAGATTTACTCCCTATATGTTCTTGTGAATTCTTGAAGGTTTTGTTTAATAGTTTAATAAGTTTCTTGTATAATTAACTTATTTGAATATTATGAACATGTTCTAATTACTTACAGTATGTAGCTGCATCTTTGATATTCAAATAAAACATTGAATTAAACCAAAACAAGTGCATTATTTTTAACAATACATATGTAAAGCCATGATTTTGTTTATTTTATTCTACATAAGTAGTGGAAATATGTGCTTTTATCACCCAGACAAAACAGCATACGGCAACAAATACCTTGTGGTGTAGTGGTTAAAAGAATCCTGCTGAATTGCAGTGCCTCCCTCCACACAGTCCGAATGCTTAGAAGCTTGCAGGCTTGTATTTAAATATTATTATCAATGCAGTTTGTTTCCCTCATGTTAAATGCCCCCCTCTCATTTGTAGCCAGCCCACCCGCATGCCCAACTGTCAGCACCTAGTCATGCACTCCATTCTGAGTCTTGGTCCTTTGTATACAACAACATTGAGTGCCTTACACTCCCAGGAAGTGCTGTTATACCACAGTTATGGAGACCCTGGAGTGCCCTATCGCAATTACAAAATGGTACCTCTGATTTTTATTTAAAAACTGATTAATGAGGTCCAGAAAGTTAAATATTTCTGACTGTACTGTTATGTTAAAATAACACATGGTCATGTGATCGCACCTGACCAATTAAAGGTATTGGTTTCTCTTACCCATTTTATAATTTCTATTTTACCTTACTCTTCTGGTGGGTCAGGCTCTCCTTCTGCCTGTTCACGAGCCCTAATCCCTCTCCTATTTGTCACCTGCCTGTCTTATTGTATACTGTCCCAGACTTCTTGGGACAAGATGGCCAGGAAGTGAACCTGCTGTAACTTTCTAGACCAGGGAAGGGCAGGGGATTCTGAGGTCTTGGTGCTGCAGCTGACTGGGGAAAAGCAAGTGACATCATCTTCCAGAGCACCATATCTACATCCCACCCCCATCCACAGCCTAAGATGGGATACCTTTCTGGTCAGTCAGAAGTGGGTTGGGGCAAAGCCCCACCCATGGTACTCTGACCAACACTCACAGCACGAGGATTCCGAGCATCCTGCCTTGCACTGGTGAATGGATTCACCTCCCTGTCGGGAGCTGTATTTTCCTGGCCACATGACTCCCTCTTCTGAGCCCCCAGAGGGCAGATATGAGATGGCAAGAGCCACTTATCCTTCCCAAGTCAGAAAGCTTCAGAGAAAGACACTCAGCCCTTCCTCTACTGTATATGACAGCCTGGACAGGGGACCTTTTTTTTTTAATTTTTTGGTAACTGGATAAAGCTAACCAGTGAAAGGTCTAAGAGATAGAAGCATCCCGTTTCTGAGAGGGCCACGGGGCATTGTTTATGATCTCCATGATCCACCAACACAAAGCTGGCTTTGGAACACCTCAATAATGGAGGCTGGAGCCAGTGACAAGCAGCTCCCAGCTCCCAAATATGGGCCCCAGTGGATATGATCCCCTCACCGTAAACTAGCAACATAGAAACAATCACAAATACCCCCTTCACACCTGAGAGAGACATATATGGCTTTTTTCAATTGACTTCTACTTAATTCTGGTAAGAAGGGGTTAAAAAGAGATTTATTATTGTTGCAGCCAGGAACAGCACTCATTCCCCACGCCAGGCTGTGTGTTTCATCTACTCTGGAGATGGCAATTTTACTGATTTTTCTCACCCATTTTATAAAAAATGATAAATGTTCTGGTTTTGTCTCCTTTGCAGCTTGTGCCATCAGTCTTTGAGAGCGGGAATGCTACTAGCATTTTCAGACTCCATTCTGTTTTTTAATGCACTTCAACAGTCCTTGCACCATATGTCATTAAATGGTATTAATTATCATCCCGGTGGCGCTGAGGGTTGAGGCGCTGGACGCCACACCGGTGACCCAGGTTCGGGAAAGAGCCCGGGTTGCTGGGGTTGGCAGGGGAGGGAGAGGATCGAGCGTCCGGAGGACAGCTGTCCTCTCCCGGGAGGGACAGGGGTTCCTGTTCGGAGCTTGGCTGACCTCTGGCAGAAGCTGGAGATACAGCAAGCATCAGAGAAGTGTAGTGAAGGGGTGGGGAGTGGCAGATGTCGGTGAGGCCTTGATGTCAGGGCACTGGCCACTCCCAGGGAAAAAGGGAAAAAAAACCTTCAGCTCCGGCGGAGATGGAGAAACGGAGCTTGCCCATGATTCATGACCGCCCGTCTAGCATCCTCCAAAACCGACGCTGCCCGAGAATTCCGGGGTGTTGGAGCCCACCCCATCCCCACCCGGGGGGCAAACCAATGCTACATGGGCAATGGAGGATCAACCAGGTAGGAGTGAACCGTAGTGGGACGACTCCTAGGTACTCCCAAGGAGACTGGTGCTGAGCTACCACATACTAGCAATACCCGTCACCCACCTTTTTAACTTATCCCTGTCTCAGGGCACCTTACCACCTATATGGAAGACAGCACATGTCATACCACTGTTCAAATCAGGTGACCCTGGTGATCTCAATAACTACAGGCCAATTTCTCTCCTTCTGGTCCTGTCTAAGCTCCTAGAGAAAATTGTAAATGCACAGCTGAGGACTCACCTTGAGTCTAGGGAACTGCTAAATCCTATGCAGTCGGTTCAGAGCTAAACATAGCACTATCTCAGCCCTCGCCAAAGTTACTAACGACTGGCAGCGTAATCTTGAAGCAAAAACTTTATTTGTGCTGTTTTCCTTGATCTAAGCAAGGCTTTTGGCGCTGTCGACCATAGTCTGCTCCTCTCCTCCCTTCAAACCATAGGTGTGGACCCCTCCTCTCGTTGGTTCTGACTATCTTACAGGGAGGCGCCTTCAACAGAGTTAAAGCTGAAGGAGGCCTGCCCCCCTTAAAAACTCTGCAAAGAGGGGTACTGCAAGGTTCTATATTAGGGCCCTTACTTTTTGCAATCTACATTAATAACATCGACTACTGTATAAAAGAAGCCAACGTCCATCTGTTTGCAGATGATACAGTTCTCTACGTGAGTTGCCCAACACCTGAAGCTGCCTGCAATGACCTACAGTCAGAATTTGCAAAGCCAACTCCTCCAAAAAAAGCTACTCCTTAATGCCAAAAAAACTAAAGCGATGGTCCTCTCCCCTTTTATCCGTACAGCTAACCCTGTGTCCAGTGGGACAGTTCCCCAAATTACCACAGTTCTAGGTGAAAAACTAGAATTTGTTACAAAATTCAAGTATCTGGGAGTTTGAATAGACCAAAGACTCTCCTTCATTGAACATATCGAGGACTTGCTAAAACGACTTCGGCAAAGGCTTGGACTGTTTTTTAGAATCAACCAATTTCTCACTAGAGATGCCAAGAATCAACTGGTCCAATCCATTTTCCTATTATTGGTTGATTACGCTGATTTCCTCTACAGCCAATGCCCCAACTCTTACATGGCTAAACTGGACACTCTACCATCGAGCAGTGAGGTTTATAATGGGACTCCCCAAGCCGCATCACTGCACCCTATATTGCGGCAGTGGGGTGGACATCACTAAAGTTCAGGCGCCACAAAGCGCTGCTCTCTGGACCTATAGAGCCATCTCTAATAAGCTGCCTTACTATATCTCTGCTGTCTTCCCTGAGTATAATTGGAAATCGCATTAGAAGTTACTCAGCTATTACATAAAGTACCCAAAGCAAAATCCCTTCCGGCAGGAGCAGCCATAAGCACCGTGCTACCTACCTTATGGAATGATCTACAAAAAACCCTCAGATTAAGCACTCTAATCGGTATAAATGCCTTCAAGACGCTTTATTTCTGTACAATCAGAGAAGTATGTAACTGCTTCACCCACTCAGACCCAGTACTGGTATATAGCCACGCCTAGACCCAATTTTAAGTACTGACCCCCCCAGCTTGCTCCTCACCAGCCTAATTGTTCTCTCTCTCTTATCCCCCTGTCTTATCAACACTAGGCCCATCCATCCCCTTATTCTTCCTTTCCCAACCTCGGATAGGAGCTCACTACCCTGGGTTGTGACATCCTACCATGCCCCGTACTTTATAGCATTCAATCCCAGGGCTCACACATACTCCTTTTCTCCATCCATCTTCTCTACATCCCGTTTTACCAACTCCTCTCTGTGCACCATGCCCTCCTAGCCTTTCTCTCCCTACCTCCCTCCCTTCCACCCTACCTTCACCTCTACCTGGTGTATATTTTTATTTTTTTTTTCTTCCGTTACTTCCTCCTGCAACCTTAGATAACCTACTTTATCTTCCTATAGACACTTCTGTGTATGTAAATACCATGTAATCTGTACAATATCTGTATAATTCTATGTACATATGAACTTCTTTTTCTTCCTCTCTGTAAAGAGTATTATCTGTATTGCCTTGTAAATACCTGTGTTGACCTGTATATACAATTGTTCATGCTCCACCCAGGTCCATCTTGCAAGTGAGCTTCTGCTCAACAATGAACGCCTGGTTAAATAAAGACTTGACTGATTGATTGAGGGGAGAGAGGAGGGAAAAATAGAATGTACAAAAAAAAAAAATTGCACTAATTATGTGATTGCACTGACTGTATTTGTACAGATTTGCACATTGTGGTGGTTGCAGCTGTACATTTTTAGATCCTTAAGTCTCTCTTTGCATGGCTTCTGATGCAGACCCTGCACCATTTCAGTTGCCCTCATTTGGACCACCTCCGCTCTGTCTATGTCCTGGAAATGTGGTCTCCAGAACTGGACACAGTGCTGTAGGTGGGGTCTTACCTGTAATCTATACAGAGGCAACACCACCTCCCTCTTCCTGCTGGTGATACCCTTCCCTGTGCACCCAAGCATCTTGCTTGCCCTCCCAAATGCCTTGTTGCGCTGTCTGTCCACCTTTAGGTCACCAGATATGATTACTCCCAGGTCTCTTTCATGCTTGGTGGTCATCAGTACCATCCCACCCATTTTGTACTCTGGCCCTAGGTTTCTGTGCCCCAAGTGCGTGATGTTGTACTTCCTTGCACTGAAACCCAGCTGCCACATCCTTGACCACTCCTCAAGTTCTTTCAATCACTGTTCATCTTTTCCACCTCCCTTGAGTGTCCACCCTATTGCAGATGTTGGTGTCATCCGCAAAGAGGCAGACCTTCCCTTCCTGCTCCTCTGCAATGTCACTTATAAAGGCATTAAAAAGGACTAGTCCCAGCACTGATCCCTGGGACACCCCGCTGGTCACCCTCCCTTCCTCGGAGTGAACGCCATTTACCATAACCCTCTGCTGCCTATCCCCTAACCAATTTCTTTACCAGTTTACCACCTTTGGACCTACTTCTAAGCTACCTACCTTGCTTACTAGTCTCCTGTGTGAAATGGTGTTCAAAGCCTTACTGAAATCTAGGTAGGCTGCATCCACTGCTCTACCCGGATCTAGTTCCTTGGTCACCCAGTCAAAGAAATTTATCAGATCAGTTTCACATGGGCCCCACCCCCCCGGTGAATCCATGCTTCCTCAAGTCTTGTAACCTAATGGATTCAAGTATTCCACAATCTATTCCTTCAGTGGTGATTCCATTAACTTCCCAGCCACCAATGTCAGGCTGACTGGCCTATAGTTGCCAGCATTGTCCCTGCTACCACTTTGTGAAGTGGGACTACATCTGCCTTCCTTCAGTCCTTTGGAACCACTCCTGTTTCCAGTGAGCTGTTAAATAGTGCTGTCAGAGGTGCAACCAGTGCAAACAGGAGAGAAAGAAACAAGTGCATTAGCTGAGAAGTGAAACCAGGCTGCTCAGAATACCGTTCCGGTTGCATTACCAGCTGTGCCACCAAGGCAACTGGAAACTGGGATGTTCCAAGGCACCGTACTCTTTTTTTTTTTTAATGCACAACCTAGTGCTGTACTATTACATTTTCAATCCCAAGAGTGTGGTGTGCATATTTATAGAACGCATATGGTTGCGCTACCAGCTGCATTACCAAGGCCTCAGGATGTCCCAGTTGCCTTGGTTGAGTAGCTGGTAGTACAACCAGAACGGTATTCTGGTTGGCCGGGGACTTAGTACCCTTAGAAGCACCCCATCAGACCCCATTTCTTTTTCCACTTCCAGATTAGCAAGTCCCTTCAGGACTCTCTCCTCCAGCTGGCCCACTGGCACAGTGGTAGCACTACCGCTTGAGATGCCAATAACCTGGGTTTGCAAGCAAACTCAGGGCACTGGAGGACTGGCCAGGGAAGAGGAAGAGGACTGAGTGTCCATAGGACTGCTGTCATCCTGCGGGGTGGGTGGGACATAGTGGAAGCTGGGGTAAGGCAGCCTAGACTAACATGGAAGGGGGGGCATGGCAGGCATTGACACACGTCATGTGGGATTATGTGGTGTGTGCTATGACACCATTGCACACTACGCCTCCTGGGGGGAGCAGTAGAAAAAGCCAGCAGCATGATGAAGCCGAGTGCCTGCACCCTGCACCTGACTAGCTGGGCATGTGCCAAAACCAGATCCATGTCATAGCGAGGGTTGGGGAACCCCGCTGATCCCACTGGGCGAGGGCAAGTCTTGAGGAAAGGCAACAGCAGCAAGTTCTGGTGGACATCGGGGTGACAAGGCTAGGGCCCTTGGTATGTTGGGGGCTGACTGCAGTGGTCCAGTTAAGGGGTGTATCAGTGTATTTTACACCCAGTTTTGCCCTTTTTACACCCAATGTAGAGTCCTGGGTAGTATCATCACTACCAGGTGTTTCCACGGACTTCGCGCATTCACAACTCCAGTTCACCAGAACAGTGTGGCCACATCGCAGAATACTACCTGGCATACCGAAATACTACCAGCTTGGAAAACTAAGAAGTTTTACTTCCTGGCCTAAAAAGTTATCTGGAGCACTGGCTGACCAGGAGGAGGAGAGAAAAAAAAAGGACTCGCTTCTCCAAAAATGGACTAGTGTCCACCTCCTTGCCTGCACAGATCATTACTTTTTTATGACCCTTCTCCTTCTTCTGTGAACAGTGAACAAAAAGTATTTGTTCAGTATGTCTGCCATTTCCTGGTCTCCCTCTGTACAGTCACCCTATCCCTTTTTAACCTTACAATCCCACTCCTGGTCTTTCCCTTCTTGCTTACATACAGAACCTAAAAAATGTCTTATCCCCTTTCATCACTGCCTGGGCTATTCTCTCTTCAGGTTGTGCCTTTGCACTCCTTACGTGCTCTCCCTGCTTCCCCCCGTTTCCTCAGATATACATCCCTATCCTCCTCCCTCTGCATCTCCTTGTACCTTCTGAAGGCTACCCTTTTAGTTTTTACCTTTTCTGCCACTCATTGTTGTCTCTTTTTCCTTTTGTTCACTTGTTTGATGCAGAGGTTTGTTGCCTTACCTATATCCCTTTTTAGCTTCACCCACTGCTCCTTCACCCCACCCAGGTCATCCCCCTGCCAGGTCATCCCCGAGGCATTTATCCATCTTTATAAAATCTGCACTCCTGAAGTCCAGGACCTCGTCCTTGTGTGGTTCGACTTTGCAGCCATGTATGGTGATCACTGGTCCCCAGGTGGCCTCCCACCTCGACATCTGCGACACTATCTCTGTTAGTGAGTACCAGATACAGTACTGCCCCATCACAAGTGGGTTCACTGACTAGTTGCCTGAGGAACGCCCCCTGCAGGGAGTCCAAGATGTCCCTGCTTCTAGCTAAAGCTGCAGCTATGAGGCTGCAGTCTAAATCTGACAGATTGAAGTCCCCCACCAGCAGGCTGTCTGTGCCTCCTTGGTGTAATCTGGTATGCCCTTTGTACTGATATTGCTGGATCCAGTAGGAAAGTGTTCCCAATCCATTTCCATGCCAAAATCTCTGATTCTTCTCTTTCTTCAGTTTCTGGTAAACCCAGGACCTAAATGTTTGTGGCCCAGGTCTCGTTTTCCAATGCTTCTAGCCTGAAGCAAAGGAGTTTATTTTCTTTTTGGAATCCTTTCTGCTGTTGTAGCCACTCAACCCCACAGCTTCACTGGCCTCCATGACAGCATCTGAGGACTGAGCTTCACATGTTATCAGGTGGATGCTAAATTCCTGAATTTTATTGTCCAGAGTAGCTACTCGTAAATCAAGTGCCAGATGGCTTTCATCACATCATTTATCATAAAGTTAACCATCTCTGTGGTTTCATCTGCTGTCTGCTTCAAAAATGAGCTCAGGCCGGCCATTTGCTGTCCACACAGCCCTCCACCCTTGGATGGTACTTTTTGGGGGTTCCCCATGCTGAATTTACCCCAAAGTCACTCTGGAGGTTCCAGATAAGGCAGTGTCTCAGGTCGGATTCTCCAGAGATTGAGTTTCATAATTAAACAGATTTTCTTTTTTTTCACTTTTAAGAGTTTCCCGAGGGAGAGCTGATGGAAAGCACATCTGCTCTCAACGATAGTTGGTCACACCCACCTTCCTGATATTAAAATGCCCTGCTAGTGTGCCATTTGCTGTTATTCTGGCTGTTGGTAAAGTCCATTGTTTCCATTGTGGTTTTGGTCCAGCTGAGCCTGTCAAAGGCTTTTTCTGTGTCAGTAAACAATGCTATTTTTCCTTTTCTTTTTTTTAGAAAGTTAAACATTCTCGTGATGTTGTCACTTAAAGGGACACTATTAACCTCCTTAAGCCTCTAATTGTCCTTAGATTGAAAAACATATGTTACGACTGCTCGCATTCGGTAGAGATTGCTGATATAGCTGGTAGCTTGATTTTGATTCTATTGTTTTCTTTCTGAAAGAGAAAAAAAACAGACTGCCCACCATACTGGTGTTACCGCACAAAAACATGTTTTGTTGAAATTCTTTGATCAACTTCTACTGCATCTTTCCTGGACTTGGGAATGCCTTTAATGCAATCTAGCTATGTAATGCTGTGGAAGGAGAGGAGAGAAGACTGTTGCATTATGAGTGGCTGCACTGTTTGGGGGTGTTCCTAATGTTCAGAATGTGTGCAATAAGAGTAGATCAAGGATTTGAAGCAAAGTAAGGTTGGGTATAATTACACCATTCCCGTGTAGTTCAGCTTTACCAAGAAAGGAAGCAGATCAAACAGTCAGCAAATTCAGTGTGTTTTATACAAGGTAAGCAGTCATAAAATGTGGGTTTTCAACTAGAAATAATATGATGCAAGAAGGGTTGACAATGTCCCTTTAAATGTCTGCGTGGTGTGAACTCTGACTGGAGTCTATTATTTTGAAACTGTTTTCTGCAGATAAGTTACTAATATTTTGTGTATGCTTAAGGGAAGTACTCAGGCTAAAAGTTCTCTCTAAAGATTATACATTACAAAAAATGGGGAATGGGTACAGCTCACCAAACTAGTATCCATGAGGAGGGGGGGCCAGTATTGCTTACAAGCCACTTACTAATAATGCTTGGTCCTCTCATTTGACAAGCAAGTCCAAGGAGGCCTGGGAAGAAGAATTGTCACAAGAACTCTCCCTACCTGAATGGGAATCAGCATGGGACATGACCAACAGATCGCTTAAGGAGCTACAATGTAGGCTTATTCAATTCAAAATTCTATTTCTGTCCCAGTAAGTTAGAAGCAATGGGATACATGGAAGACTCAGAATGCTGGGGTTGTAATGTTTCTAATGCTGATCTTTTACATATGTTTTGGAATTGTCCCAAGGTATGTTCTTAATGGTCAGAGGTTTGTAATATTTGTATTAAAGTTGTGGGCAAGCCAGTTCCTCATGCTCCCCTGATATACATCCTAGGGATACTTCCAGAACATGTAGAGTTAAGTATACATCAGAACGTATGGATAGGCTACGCTTTTTTAAGTGTAAAAAAAAACATTCTGAGATACTGGAAAGAAACCCAATCCTATTCTATAGAAGAGTGGTACAGGCATGGAATTTGTTGCAAGTAATGGGAGAATTCACTATTTGATACACGATAACATTGATGTTTACTTCAAAATATGGTCATCATTTATGGAACTCTAGTAATGCAGTAAAGTAGGTATTAAATGGTAGAATGATATGGATATTTAACACTCTGACTAAATTTATACAATCTGTATTTAAACATGTATCCATGGTTTTAGAGCAAGACACTGTGTTAGTCTTTTTTCAGACTTAAATTAATAGCTATGGTAGTTACAGGATTGTATTTAAACTGATATAGAGTTTGAAGATTAACTTACTCTAGATCTGTTCCTATAGATAAGTTCATGTTTTTTTGTATGTTCAATTAAACCAATAAAGATTAATGATGGGAAAAAAATCTGATATTTTGTGTATATTTTTAAATCCTGATTTAAATGTGACATGGGCCTATAGGATTCACACAGCCACCCATCTTTTCTTGGCTTAGGAAATCCTGATATTACTGCTTTGTTCCGTAGTTTGGTACAATTCCCTGTTCTTGAGATTCCCTGAACAAGGAACTTAACAGTGGTGTCAATTGTTCCTTAAAGGTTTTATGAAAATCGGCATTAAACCCATCTGACCCCTGTGCATTATTTGTGTGTAATGATCAGCTTGCGACGTTAATTTCTTCTGCACTTATTAGTGCTTCTAGCCCGTGTTTGTCTTCAGTCAGTTTTGGTAAATTTAATTTTTGAAGAAATGTCTTTGTATTCTTTTTCACTTGCTCTACTGTTTTATCTTCTTTGTACAAATCTGAGTAAAATGTTGCAAATAAATGGGCAATTTTGCTGGGGTGTTTAGTATGTGTTATCTTGTGGAGAAATGTTGATTTGTGTTATTATTCTCGGCAGCTTCCCTTCTTGGCCTATAGACCAGTAATGCTGCTGCTGCTGCTGCTGCTGCCCATCTGCCTGTTTCATAATACCTGTGAGCTTTGTACCTTAAATTACTGTTCGCTTTTCTCTGTAGCAGTTCTCGTTAACGTTAGAGGTTTACTTTTGTATTGTGCATTTTTTCCTAGTTCTTCTAATTTTTTCCCCAGGTTTTCCTATATGGCTGCTCTCTGCTTTTTTTTCATGGAAGACCAGCTGATAATTCGTCCCCTCAATGCCACCTTCCTAGCATCCTGCACCCCTTATTCCAAGACCTCCCTGCCTGTATTAATCTCTCTGCATGTTTGAATTTCTGTTTGTACCATTTCTTTCAGGGAGCTGTCATTCAGTAAAGAGGTATTCATTCTCCATATTGTCGTTTTCTTTATTTATATTTGTCTACTGAAAGAGGGGCGTGGTCCGAGTGTATTACTTGGTGTAACTTGCTCCCTGTTACTCTATGTACATCTGATTTGTATACCATAAACATGTCTGTTCTTTTTATGCAATTACATTTTATTTTATTATCAGGTAAAAAAAAAACAGTACATACGAATTTGCCAGCAGATAAAGGCCTTATGGTCTATCAAGTCTGCAGCTAGCAAACCTTATACTCAGCTGCCCCTCCCTCTCCTCCCCCTTACCCTGTTCCATCCCCTTTTGAAGCAGTCCACTGTTCTACAGGATATCACTTCTGCAGGCAACACGTTCCACCCAGACACCACTCTCTCCGTAATCTCATTTCCCTCCTGAACCTTCCCCCTTCAATCTGAGATCATGACCTCGAGTGTCCCTATCCCTTAACTTGAATAATCCCTCCTACCTGTCTTGTTTATTCCCTTCATGTACTTGAAGGTTTCAGTCATATCCCCCTGTCTCTCCTCTCCTCCAGTGAGTACATGTTCAACTTCCTCAGCCTGCTCATGTAGGGTATGTCCCCTAGTCCCTGGATCATCTTTGTTGCCCTGCGCTGCACCCCCCCCCCAGTAACTTAATGTTCCTCTTCAGGTATGGGTGCCAGTACTGCACGCAGTACTCCAGGTGTGGCCTAACCAGTGACCTGTACAACTGTAGGATTACCTGCCCTCTCCTTGAAGATATACCCCTGGCAATACAACCCTGCATTTTGTTGGCCTTTGCAGCTGCCTTCCTGCATTGTGCTGAATTGTTCATTGAGCCTGTTATGATCACCCCAGATCCTTCTTCTCCTCTGTCATGGCTAACTGCCCCCCCAGCTGGTAGCTCCTTCTTGGGATTTTTGCCCCGAAATGTAGCACCTTGCACTTTTTGGCATTGAACCCCAACTGCCAGGTGCCTATGTGAGCAGTAGACAACATACATTCTATACAAACAAATACAGTCACGCTTATACAGTTACAGTAAATCACTGTTACAGGTTATTTGTGCCCCCACAGTTTTCATGTAAGAATTATTACAACTTTTTTATTGGAGGACACCTTAAAAAGCTCCTGACCCCAATGGGACAAATTTAGAAAAATGCAATATTTAGATGCAATTCAGCTTTTATTTAATGTTTCTTTCTCTTATTTCTTTATTACGGAGGACATTTGCATGGTAGCAGCATTTCTGCCCTATCTGCTGTGGCTGCTTGCCTACACCCGCCATCGCCTTTCTGTTGATGACATCACAATCTGTTGCTGTAGCAATAATTATGATGCCATAAACTGGGGATTATGATATCAGGTATAGACAAGCTGCCAGAGCAGATGAAGTCTAGAGGGCAGTGATCCTGTTTTCATGAATCTATATCCTCAGTAACAATGAAAAAGAGGGAATAATTACAGAAAATATAACAAATACGAACTGAATTGTGTCTAAATCTTACATTTTTCAAAGTTATCCCAATGGTGTCAGGCTCTTTAGACGTTTAAACCATCCATTACATGAAGTCTTTTTAGCACAGTGTCTAACTGCTTCACTTGTTGTATCATGTTCTAACTTTATTTATTTCAGTTTCGGAATTACAACCTTTGAGCCAACTGGCTCTTTCACAAAGGTTCCATGTCATGGATAACACAACTGTACTTAGCCAAAAGGACAAGCAGTGGTATTTAAACAACAGTACAAACAAAAGGCATTGCAGTGGTAATATCAATGAGGGTTGTAAGTTGAGTACACAGCAGGGGGACAAAACGTAGCGAGAACAACCTATACAGGCTTGTACGCCTGCTCAGTAAAACAAGAAAGAGAAAGCATAAGCCATGTTACTAAGCGCGAAGGAGAAGGTTGCCAAGTGCTGAGGGAGGAAGAATGGTAGAGAGAAAAGAGGAGAGAAAAGACAATAGCAGCCAGAAGTGGCATTGTCTTGCTGAAAGATCAGGCGGTGATCCCTAAGCAGAACAGTCACAGTTGGGGGGGGAGTCGGCCAAGTTGAGACGGAGAGCTTTCTTGAATGGGCCAATATTTTCTTGCTGACAGACAGCAGGGGGGAGGTCATTAAACCATAGTGGACCACGGTACAAAAGGAAGCATTGTGCCATGGTGGGTCTTTTAAATGGTACTTGTAGGTGGCCCTTGACTGAGCTCCTCATATTTTTTTGGGACGGGTTGTATTGGAAGAGCATAGACAAGGATTCTGGTGTATGTCCTAGTAGCACTTTTTTCCCAAGTAGACAGGCTTGGTATTTGGTCCTTTGGGAGAGGAGGAGCCATCCAGTCAAGGAATACAGGCTGCAGGTTTGAGTGTAATAATCAGCCCCCAAAACAAGTCGGCAGGCTTTATTAGGGAGAAGCTTTACTCACTTAAGTGAGGTCTCAGAGGCTGCGCTGCATATGACTAGGCCAACAATATGGAGCTCTGTGTGACAAGATTGAGGGCCTCTGGGGTCATAGCTTTTCTGTGTCTGTATAGGATTCCAAGTTTGACATTTGCAGATTTTATGATGTGGTCTATGTGGGAAGCAAAGGAGAGAGAGTCATCAGTATGGATGCCCAAGTAGTTGAAAGTGGAGACTTGCTGTAATATGTCACCTTTGTGACTACGGACGATCAGGGGGTGGGCGTTCTTCTTAGACATCTGATGTGAGAAATGCATGGACTTGGTTTTTTCATAATTTAATAGGAGCCTGCTGTGTGAGGACCACAACTCGAGTTTTGAAAAGCTATCTTGAAGGGCAGCATTTATGTCCAGCAAGCAGTGTCCAGGGACTGAGATCACCACATCATCTGCATAGAGCAACATTTTGGCAGGGCAGGCGCTGGGAAGCGAGTTGATAAATAGGCTGAATAGTAATGGCCCAAGGATAGACCCTTGTGGAACCCCTAGTGTTATGCTCCGGGGTTCAGAAGTGACTCCATTTATCCTAATGCGTTGGTTCTTAAGTAACTTATGTCTGACTTTAACAGATAACCACAACTACTAAAAACATCTGTGGAACACTAAAATGAAAAACACATGCTTGTGTATTTTGTTATGAATTTAATGAATAAATTCTTATTCAGTATAGACAACTAATAGCCATCTTTTTTGGTTTGTTTTTTTACACATCTTTTTCCCTCTGCTCATGGTCTGCGGGGCCTCTCTCAGGCATCCTGCCTGCTCCTGTCCTGCCTGAAGTCCTTCTACCTGTGCCGCCTCTCCCCCTCCTCCTCTATCCATGATCAGCATCCCAGCTTAACCACTCTGGGGTGGGGCCACCCCTCCTCTTTGGGTGCTCTTAACAGTCAGACTCCGATGTGGGAGAGGACCCGGCCGTGGGCATGGGAGCAGGTGTCGTCGCCTACCCCACAGACCGGGCTTTTTCTTGTTCTGGTGTTTGCTCCTCCTCCCTCCCATGTGTGTGCACGCCCTCGGTGCACGGCAACCCCTGCCTGCATCAGGCCACGCAAATTACATGCTGCCCAGCGTGCTACAGCGCCACCGGTCTCCACCAGAAGCCGCTGGCAAGCTGGGTGATCCCCAACCTCCCCTCCGGGGAGGAGAGCAGCCCAGTAGGTGCTCAATCCTCTCTCATTCCTGACGTCCCCCGGCAGCCCAAGGTTGCTCCCGAACTCAGGTCGCCGGCGTGGCGTGAGGTGTGGCATCCAGCGCCTCAACCCTCAGTGCCACAAGGCCGGCCCCACTAACATCCATCTTATAACAGCTGATATTAGGTCTCAGGTAGTCGTTATTGCTTGTAATGTGTTACTTTTTTAGTGACTAAATGCTGGGTATGTTTTGTTTATTATCTAGGTTTATTGGGGAAGTATGTTATGCTGGAAGAGTGTGTGTGTGGGGAGGGTACTTTTGGTCTTCATGTGTTGTTTTGATGCTAACTTTCTTCAGGGATGTCTATTACAGCACCCAGTTGCCTGGATTTCCTAAGATACACTTTAAATAGGTTCCTTGTGCTATGTGCTATCTTTTCAATGTTTGTGTTTCCAGCATACCTTGCAGACACTCTTGATAAGCTGGCCTCCTTTGATCAAACTATAGCTTTAATCTGGGGTGTAGCCAGGAATTTTAAACTTGTACTCGAGAATTGATGGAACTGTTGCCCACTATGTAAACGCAAACCAAAAGATGTTCTGTCCCACCACACAAACAGTGCCACACCCCACATTTCAAGCAACAATATGTAGTAAACCAACGGCCTTAATAGATTCACAACATTTTATTTTATCTAAAACACACACTACCAATCAGACAGAAGTTGGCTGAATTTTAGTTACATTGTTTAGGATAAAGTGTGATAATCTTCTGTACCACATCCAGGTAGCCAGCCTTACAGAGGTCCAAAAGAACAAACCACATGTGGTCCAACTCACAGTATATAGCCCCCACTCCACCTCCAGCTATACTTCTGCTCTGTTTGCATATGTTGCCCCAGCCCGAGGCTCGTGTTGCCCCTGGATTTTCCAGATTTTACTGTACTCTGCAAAGTACACTGAGTATACTTGCTGACACCTGGGGCTTTAATATTTGTGTTTTGGCCACATTTGCTATTAGATATGTATTGTATCTTCTACTGACAGACACCTCACTTGTGCTGACATGACCCACGATGCATATCTCTGGAGCAAATTGGTCATGCATTCCAAACAGGGTAAGTTTACTTTTGATTTCCTTCCTAGAAAGTTCTTATCTGAACAGTCCCATGAGATATGCATCAGAGTACCTTTTTTCCTGTTTACACTTGTAACATGGGGGTGTAGGAATGCTGTTTATCTTAAATAGCTTGTAAGGCATGTAGTATAGGTGATTTATTATTGTAAACTGTTATATTTTTAGATCTTGTATAGGTAGCCCACTGAGAAAAGTTCCAAATGTCTTTCCACTTCCATTGTGTTGTGTCTTTGTTTAAAGTCGTATTCCACCAATCAGTTGCTTCTTCTGCCTTTCTGTGTTTTTTGTTTATTGGGCTTCTGTACCACTGTGATGCCGAGCTGTCCACTGGTAGATTATTTATGCATTCTTTCTTCCAAGAGTCTTCATTTTCTCTTAGTTCTGCTTTGCCCCAATCGTTTTGGACTGCATGTTGTATTTTTAATAAGAAAAAATGGTCACCTGGTCTTAGGTCACACTTGTTTTATAATTCTCTGAATTGTAGAAACTGCCCTCCTTCCACCAGATTAGCAGTTTGTTTTTACATAGAAACACAGAATTTGATGGCAGATAAGGATCGCTTGGCCCACCCAGTCTGCCCATTTCCCTACCTGATGGATAAGCTGCAGATCCTAGTTAATTTTCTCCCGTTGGGGCTCCGAGCAGGCAGGCTGTGGTCCTCTCTTAGAGGATCTTACTCCGCCCTGTATTGGCTTCAGGGCTTCATTAAGACTGCCATGGTGCCCCATTTTCCGCTTTCTCCTGTCCCTTCTGGAGCAGTGGCGAACACAGGTGAGCATGGATATGTGGAGGCACGTGCACGCTCCCTGAAACCATGCTCCTTCCACCCTCCCAACGTAAGTCCCCCAGACCTCCTTTGATCCTACGTCCAGCCTCCACTGGGTGTCAGTCGAGAGCAAAGTGACTAGCCTCCCTGATCCGGGAGAGGAGAGCAGCCCAGCGGCCACTACAGTCCTCTATCAGCCCCCTTCCCCGCTGTCCCCCGGCGGCCTGAGCTCACCTTCAAACACGGGTCACTGGTATGGTGCAATGTGTGGCATCCAGTGCCTCAACCCTCAGCACCTCTTGCCCAGCTGATATGTATGATTTTATTGTTAATCTTAAAGTTGTTATTATTCCATATAGGTTGGATCAGGCTGTATTTACCAATTTCTTTTAGGATTCTGAGAAGTGTGTCATGGGTGACACCTAGTGGTCATTTCTTTAGTAATGACAATAGGGCGACGTGTAATACTGAGGACAGATCAATTTCAGTCTTTCTGCATATTTCTTTTTCTGTTATTATCTATGTAGGGACGTAGGAATTCTGTGTGCCTTCCTCCTTTTGCTCGTGCCATTCATTAATGTGCCTTAGCCGTGTGGCCCATTTCTATAGCTTGATGCATGGTAGTTTGAGTCCACCATTCGCTGTGGTTCTTGCTAGTCTGTTGATATTACATCTGAGTTTTTTTCCCTGCCAAAATTAATTTGCTAATGATTCTTTGCACTTGATTTAGCCACTCAGTTCTTCTAGTGAAGCATGGTCATCACAAACAGGACTCTTGGCAAGAAATTAATTTTGATCAATTGGATTCTTTGGCCTATGGAGACTGGGAGCTTGTTCCATCTCTCAGTATCAAACTTTAGCTGTTGTAAGATGTTTCTTGTATTTGCAGTTACTGTCTCTTTGCCTGTTGCACACGACTCTATTCTTCAGTATGACACACTTTTAGCTTTCCACTGCAGCCCCATATCTTCAATATGTCTTTTCTGACAGAAATGGTTAATGGGCATTATACAATGGCAAATACATTTTCTGTCTTCTGATTGGTCAATATGTGCCTGGAACAGTGATATTATTACACAATAACATCACTGTATTGATTTGACAAGTATTTCTTTGCTTTTCTCTTAAGAAACAGATATACAGCCTCACTAAAATATACTAAAAACATTTTTTATTTCATTTTGTATAACATTGAGCCATTGTATAATTGCAATAAGGCACTCCAAGGTGTGTGTTATTGTGTAATAACATCACTCCTGGGGTGGTGGAAGCACTCAGCTTCACCTCGTGCTTCAATCCACCGCAGGAGTGACATTATTACACAATAACACACACCTTGTCGTGCCTTATTGCTTAAGCATTTCTGATTTTTCCACATTTAGTTTATAGCTGAAAAACTGGCCAGAGCTTTCTGTTCATTTCGGCAGGAGTGGTATGGACGTCTCTGGATGGGTGTTAGCTCTGCCGCAAATTCTTGGTAAAAATTGGGTGCGTAACCAGCTTCTCTGGGAGCCTCCCCTTTTGTTAAGCCATTAGTGGCTGCAGCTACCTCTTCGGATGATGTCTCTTTTGAAAGTAGATCAGCCTGGTCTTCCTTTAGTTCAGGTAAATTTATATTGCTCAGAAAGTTTAGCGTGTCTTCTCTTGATCCGGAGCCTTCTGTTTCATATAGCTTCCTGTAAAATTCACAGTTCTCATTTATTTTGTAGAGATCAGTTGCTCTTGCAATACTCCCTTCCCAGCTGATCTGTAAGGTTTGTGTTGCCTTAATTACAATGCCTACACCTGTGATAGTAATCTGGAAACTACAAACATTGCTTTGTGCCATGTATTTTGAGGTCTCTGATCCTTCAGTGGTGAAGCATCCAACATGACTTGTGCCTGACCATTTCTCAGATACAAGGCTTGTTTTACATGTTCACATTAGAGATTAATGCACTGAAACAGATGACCCTCAATTTTGAATCCCACCTCAGTCACTGGCTAACTGTTGCCCTTCCTGTGATTCAGTCCCTCCCACCAATAACATCAGGACCCTCACCCATGAAAATAAGATGTTACACTTCATTTCTGCTATCCTAGTAAAATTAATTATAAAAAGGTCTCAGAAATGCTGCAATCTGATTGGCTGTTAGGATTCCAACAGCCTTACATTAATCCCTGTTAGACTGTCATGTACAGCCTGCTCACCATGGGACATAAATTCTTCCTGTCAGCGTTCCATCCTCTAGCACTGCTGAATGACTGGAATATTGCATTCTGATTTTGAACCAGCATTCTTAAACTGTTGGTGGAAGAACTATTTTATTAAAAATCTCCCTCTAAATAAGGAAACATTCAAAAAGTATACTTTTAACACTTTCCTTTTGGAATTTCTTTTTTTATAATAGCAATAAGGCACTCCCAGGAGTTAGATTAACAGTCAGTTAATCACCCCCTAAGGGCAATATGGCACTCGACTGTGCCTCATGCCACATTACACTCCTAGGGGGTGATTAACAGACTGTTAATCTAACCCCTGGTCATGCCTTATTGCTTAAGCGTCCAAACTTCAGCTGCTTTTTTGGTTAACACCTACATGTGCAAGAAGCCACTTCAACACTACCTTTGCCAGGGGTCGAAGGGAGGGGGTACTCAGGGTACTGTGTAGGTGCCACCACTTTTTAAAATTAAAGCAGTAGTATTTGTTAGTCACCATATACTTTTTTTCAACAATAATGTTTTTATCATAAAAATATCAAGATACCCATTTTTCTTGGTGTTTTCTTTTATTCCTGAACCAACACATGGGATATTGAACTTTTTTTAAAGTTCCCATACTAGTATCAAGCCCAACATGAAAAAATGAACAGTACAGTATTGTTACCATCGGAGACAAATGGTAACACTTTCCTAATACATCCGCAGTATAAATCTCACATGAACAGTTATAAATTGGCAGACATCTTTAATTATGCAAGTCATTAATTACAAAATAAGCTGTACAAGCACTTTTAAAAATAGATCAGAAAACTAAACATACACTGAAGCTGAATCTAAGGATGTCAGAAATACATTTTTGCTAAAAAAAAAATCTATATGATGATTTTTTTTTTGCTAACAAATACTGCACTATTGCTTTAAAACGTATTTTTAATATGTGCCCTTATGCTATGCCCTACTTTTTTAACACTTCCACCTCTGTCTAGTGCTCTGCCACATGCAAAAATACAGCTCAAATCAATAGAAGGGCTTCAGAAACCAAATCCCCATGGAAAAGATGTAACATGTCAGACACGCCAAACTTTCCCCAGGTGAAGCCTGAGGGAATAAAACAATACTGCAATCCCCATACACCCCTAAAAGTAGCAGCTTTAGGTTGGTGTCTGGGAGTTGTAGTCCTAGATTGACAAACAATATCCGGGGTTGAAGCCCAAGAAGCCGCGAAATACGTTGGGAGTCGTAGTCCCTAATGGTGGACATTCAGTGTACGAGGCTGGGCGGCGGGCATCCGCTGCGACTCTATTTCCCGGCATGCCGCGGTGAGCCCCGTCTGCCTGCCGCTGCCGTCAGGGTTTGTAAACAGTTACGCCAAGGTAGACATGGAGCCGTCGGAGTGACTCTCCGGCGGGGTGTCGGTGTTTCGGCCGTTCTGCTCGGTCCCGCGTGGCGGGTCGGTGACGTCACTCCCGGCCCTATGGGGAACTGCCTGTCGTCGCAGGGCGCCGACGACCTGTCCTTGCTGAACGACTCGGACGGGACAAGCCTGCCCGGGGAGCCGCCGCCGCCCTACCAGGTCAGAACGGAGCCGCAAGTTGAGAGCTGGGCCCGGGGAGGGAGGCTGGAGCTGAGCTGCCATTCGTCACACACCCTACAGGAGGGGGAGGGCAGTTGAGGGCCCTGTAATAACTCCCCCTCCCTGTTGTCGGTGTGTTGGGGTACCCCATTAGCATGGAAATGGTATTTAGAATGACTCATCATCTGACAGCCAAAGTGGAAGAGGTTCAAGGTTTAAAGGTCCTGCACCCCTCCGTGAGCACAATGGCAGCTTTGCTCTAGGCCTGGATTATAATGCAGTACACTTGGGTGGTTAATATATTATATTACTAAAACTGGATTGACATTCATGTCCATGGCTGTTGGAGGGAAGCTGCATGTCCGGATGGTGGCTCTGAGTGGGAATGCTGCATGTTCATACTGTGGGCGTGAGTGGGATGCTGTGTGTCCGGATTGTGGCTCTGAGTGGGATGCTGCATGGCTGGATCCTAGCTGTGAGTCCAGACCGTGGGCATGAGTGGGGTGCTGCATGTCCAGACCGTGGGCATGAGTGGGATGCTGCCTGTTCATACTGTGGCTGTGAGTGGGATGCTGCATGTTCATACTGTGGCTGTGAGTGGGATGCTGCCTGTTCATACTGTGGCTGTGCGTAGGATGATGTGTGTCAAGACTGTGGGCATGAGTGGGATGCTGCATGTCCAGATTGTGGCTGTAAGTGGGATGTTGCATGTCCAGATTGTGGCTGTGAATAGGATGCTGTGTGTCCAGATTGTACGTACATACGGATGTGCCAGCAGAAACAGACCACCGGTCTATCTAAGTCTGCTCGAGTGTGCAGCTAGCACCCCTAGTTTGCAGCTGCCCCCCCCCATTTGTCATCCCACTGCCATCTCCCACCCTTGCTCTCCCCTGTTCCCTGTCCCATGCCCTTTTGAAGTTCACAGATTTACATGATACCACCCATTCTGGTAGGGCGTTCCATTTTGCTACCACCCTCTCTATGAAATAGTGTCTCCTCATTTCCTTCTTAAATCTTCCCCCCTCTATTCTTAGCGCATGCCCCCTGGTGACCCTCCCCCTCCTTAACTTAAAGACCCCATCTGCCCCATCCTTATTGATTCCCCTCAGATACTTGAATGTCTCTATCATGTCCCCCCCTGTCCCTTCTATACTCCAGGGTGTACGTATTCAGGTCTCTCAGCCTGCTGTCATAGTCTGTCCCTTCCATTCCACATATCATCTTTGTTGCCCTCCTCTGCACACCCTCCACTAGCCTGATATCATGCTTTAGATATGGCCTCCAAAACTGCACACGATACTCGTAAGTGCAGCCTTACCAGCGACCTGTAGAGGGGCAAGATCACTTCTCTTCGCCTGGACGAAAAAAACCTTGCTATGCACCCCAGCATTTTGTTTGCTTTTGCAGTCTCTCTTCTGCACTGGGCAGTGTTGTCTGTGGTCCATGTTATCATTACCCCTAGGTCCTTCTCCTCCTCAGTGATCCCCAGCTTAACCCCTCCCAGCTAGTATTCTCTCCTTGGGTTCTTCACCCAAAAGTGCATAACCTTACATTTCTTTGCATTGAACCCCAGCTGCCACCTCTCTGACCACTTCTCTAGCTTGCTTAGGTCCCCCTGTAGCTGCTTCTGTCCCTCCTCTCCATTCACCACTGCTCCGATTTTGGTGTTGTCAGCAAACAGACTTATCTTGCTTACCACTCCATGTGCAATGTCTGATATGAAGAGCCCGAACAATACTTCCCCCAACACAGGGCTCTGGCAGCTTCCTGTCCTGAGCCTTGGGTTGAGAGCTCCTCTATCACCACCACCTGTTGCAGCCTCCCACTCAGCCAGCTTGTAGTCCAGTTCGTCATTTTTGCCCCTACCCCTACACCAGTTAGCTTCCCCCCAAGCTGCTCATGAGGCACAGAATCGAAAGCCTGGCAGAAGTCCAGGTAAAGAACATCCACCGCATGAACCTTATCCAGCTCACCTGTCATCCAGTCACAATATTGTATCAGGTTACTTTGACAAGACTTCCCTGAAACAAACACATGCTACCTCACATCCTGGAGGCCATTGTCCTCCAGGTACGACAGTAGTCTTTCCTTTTGTATTTTCTCCATGAGTTTGCACACTATGGAGGTGAGACTTGCCGGGCGATAATTACCCGGTTCATCTCTTGGTCCACTCTTGTGTAATGGTACTACATGTGCCATCCTCCAATCCAGTGGCACATCCCGACTCCAGTGGTGTTGTGCAGATCCGCCAGCGCCAGCACACCTCCACCATCTCCTCAGCACCCTGGGTGGATACCATCTGGCCCTGGTTCCTTGTCTACCTTCAGTGCCCTCAGTCCCTCTATGACTCTACTTGCCTCAATTCTGCCATCCATCTCTTGCCTCCTCTCCCCACCCTCAGCCCATGGTGGTAGCAGTCCCCGTTTTCTTCTGTGAACACTGAGCAAAAATATTCATTCAGTGCTTCTGCCTGCTCCTCACCCTTTTCTGTCCACTCCCCACCCTTTTTATCCTCACTATTGTCTCCTTGCACTTCTTTTCTCCCTGATGTATCTGAAAAAGTCTCCCCCCTCCCCCCATTAATTCCCTGCGCTAATCTCAGCTCCCTCTGGGCCTTGCTTTCTCTCACTTTTCTGGTCACCTCCCTGGACCATCTTGCATACTCTTCCCTGTCCTTCTGTACCTCTGGTGTGCCACTCGTTTTGCTCTTACCACCTCCACTACCTCGCTGTTCAACCAGCATGGTTTTCTTGCTCTGCTCCTCTTATTCTGTGTCTTGGTGTAGGCTTCTGTTGCCTCTGTAATCCCCTTTTAATAATATCCCATTTCTGCTCTGGATCCATCTCCTGCCTTATACCCTCTAAATTCCCTTTCAGTACTTCCTGCATCCTCCCAAAATCTGCCCCCCTGAAGTTTACTACCTGAGTAACTGATTTCTCTGGCTTCCCGCACATCGTGATATTAAACCACACCGTTTGGTGATCACTGTCGGCTAGTGCGTCCGCCACCTTTATTTCCCTTACTGCTTCCCATTCGACAACACCAGATCTAAAGTGTTCTTTAGCCTAGTAGGTACACTAACCAACTGTGTCAGGAGACCCTCCTGGATTGCGTCCAGGACCACTTACCCCCTAGCACTGGAGGTGACTGGAATGCTCCAGTTAGCCCCCGGCAAGTTGAAATCCCCCACAATGACCACCTTCCCTTGTCTACATACCTTTTTGATTTGTCCTGGTAATTCCCCTTCAAGCTCCTCAGACTGGGACGGTGACCTGTATACCACCCCAAACCTCAGTTTCCTGCCCCTTGAGTCTAGGAGCTGCAGCCAGATTGTCTCTGTTCTCCTTTCTTCCCCCTCATTCCTTGTGCATTTGATCCCATTCCTCACATAGACTGCCACCCCACCGCCCCTTCCTGTAGACATTGTATTCTAGGATTGCCAGATCCCAGTCCTGGTGCTCAGTTGCCCATGTTTCTGAGACAGCTGCAATATCTACCCTCCACATTGCTAAGAGTGGCTGTAGCTCAGCAGATTTGTTACCTAAGCTTCTTGCATTCAGTGAGACCACCCTCCATCCTGCCCCCTTCCCTTCATTGGCCTCCATTTCTTTCCTCCTACTCCCTCCTTTTTCAGCTACCCCGAGTCCTTCCCTGTTAGTCTTTGGGGGGTATTTTTTTATTTTTTTTTTAATTCTAGGATTACAAGTACCTTTGAGCCAAAGGCTCTTTTATAAAGGTTCCATGTCAGAGCCAGGACAATACATTAGTACAAATAGTGGAGCTTAGGCAATGTACAATAAACCAAAGACAGGTGGTGCAGAAAGTTAGATTAATATACAATTGAATAGTAAAATTTCTATTACATAGAGCATGCCAGTGGCAGTTGTCCACAGGAGAAGAGGTATAGGGGAGAGGGGTGTGGTGGAGAGAAGGTGGGTAGGGAAAGGGAAGGGGAAGGAGTGGACAGAAGGTGTCCCCTCCTTTACCACTCTCCTCAGTCCACTTCTTCCCCCTTCCCTTTCCCTACCCACCTTCTCTCCACCACACCCCTCTCCCCTAATCTTCTATCACAGCCTTGTGAGCAGTACCATGAAGGGAAAAGCCAAGGCTACTCCCATTCTGGTCATTACAGTTCAGAGCAAGAAACTCGGCTTATGTATTCAACATTGTTAGTCTAATAATGTCATTAGGATGTAGTTTTTTCCTAGTTCTCGCACCTGTTAACCTGATTATCCATACCTGTAGTTGATTTTTCTGCCTTTACAGCAAACAAAAGTACCATTCCTGATGTGATGGTGTGTCCTGGACTAACCAGTGTCGGAGGCTGTGTGGTATTTCTGGTTTCTTAAGAGATGGCCTTTATAGTTGCCTAGGATGCATGTTGATGGCATGAGGGCTGCCTCAAGCCCTAGTAAGAGGTCGAGTTTCTTTTGAATTTCTTGCCATGAGGGTTGTGCCTTAGGGCACTGCCATACTACATGAAGCAATGTACATGGGCTATTATTGCACCAGCTGCAAGTATCTGATGGTAGTTTCTGTATTTTATGCAGCTTCACAGGTGTGATGTACATATTATGTAGTATTTTAAACTGCATAAGCCGATAGGAGTAAAATTTGACATATTTACTGTATATACAGTAAGACCTTCCAAATTTGGCCCCAGTCATATTTGCCCTGTGCTTTAAGCAGTACAGACTGTCAGTATGGCATGGAGCCATCTGCCTTAGTAATAGTGAGGTTGTATAAACACTGATACAGGTGGGATATTGGTGAGGGACCAACCAGCAGCTTGGATTTTGTTCTTGATCAACTTGCTGGAGGTTGGATCTTGTTCTTGATCAGCTAGCTGGAGGTTGGATCTTGTTCTTGATCAACTAGCTGGAGGTTGGATTTTGTTCTTGATCAACTAGCTGGAGGTTGGGTCTTATTCTGGACCAACTAGTTGGAGCATGTGTTTTGTTCTGGACCAGCTAGCTGGAGCATGGGTTTTGTTCTGGACCAACTAGCTGGAGCTTGGGTCTTGTTCTGGACTAACTAGCTGGAGCTTGGGTCTTGTTCTGGACCAACTGGCTGGAGTTTGGGGCTTGTTCTGGACCAGCTGGCTGGAGCTTGGGTTTTGTTCTGGACCAGCTGGCGGGGGCTTGGGTATTTTTCTGGATAAACTAGCTAGAGCTTGGGTCTTGTTCTGGACCAACTAGCTGAAGCTTGGGTCTTGTTTTGGACCAACTAGCTGAAGCTTGGGTCTTGTTCTGGACCAACTAGCTGGAGCATGGGTCTTGTTCTGGACCGACTAGCTGGAGTTTGGTCTTATTCTGGACCGACTAGCTTTAGCATAGGTCTTGTTCTGGCCAGCTAGCTGGGTCTTGAGTCTTCTTCTGAACCAACTAGCTGGAGTTTGGGTGTTTATTCTAGACCAACTGGCGTGAGCTTGGGTCTTGTTCTGGACCAGCTAGATGCAGTGTGGCTGCCATCAGCAGCCTCCCAGCCCTAGCCTGGGTGGCCCACCTTGCATATTTCCAGGGCCCCCCCGGCAACGGGGTCCTCAGGTTGGCCCCTCTTCATGCTCGTATAGAATCCAGTGAGGTGGTGAGTTGGCTGTTCAGAGCCCGAGTGTCAGACTTTACCTTCATCCAGATCGCCTGCAGGGGAGTTTTTCCTTTTTCTTATTTTTTTTTAAATAAGTATACTTTATTGAAAATTTTCAGTACATTACATAACACAATAAATAACAGTTTATACTAACATACAAACACACACGTAAAAAACATACTTTAAACAACATACATAACACATTCCCTCCCCCAATGCCCTGTAATAAAGTATTTCTCATTAGGTTACAATCACTCTAGTGCATGTTTCATTAAGTAGCCATACACGTGCAAAGACCTTGTTGTAGATTAGTCAACTTATTTGAAGCAGATTTTATGTATCTCCAGGGGGCCTCAAACTTACATCTCATTTTTTATTGATTGTGGTCAAGTATAGGGTCCAATGTTAAGAAAGTGTGCAGCTTCTCCTATGTTTTATGATAGTTATTTTAGCAGTTGTTCGTACTGGCTAATTATTTGTTCAATACGCAGTGTGGTTAGCTTACATGGATTACATAGTAGTTGTTGGAAGATAAGGACCGCTTGGCCCACCTAATCTGCCCATTTTCCCTACCTACTGTAATATCGCAGGCCCTACTTGCTTTACCCTCCCATTCCAAACCAGTTAAGATTCCCTTATGCTAATCCCATGCGTTCTTCAATCCCATTACAATTTTTACTCCAACCACTTCTGCTGGGAGGCTGTTCCAGGCAGGCTAGAATTTCATTGTGCCGCTCTGTGTATGTTGGAGTGACTTTATCAAGGCAGTGTCTTAGAATGACTTTAACTGCGCTGGCTGTCAGGGCTGTATGGTATCTCTGGGTAGTAAGAAGCTGCCAATCACTGCGTCCGACCAACTGTGATTTGGATCAGGGCCCCACATGTCTCTTAGTGGACTGTGTGGATAAAATTGGCCCGGTTCTTGCTGAGATAGTCTGGAGGTCCTTGGAGAGGGGGAATTTTCCAGATCCTCGTAAGGAGGCTGTGGTTAAGCCCCTTCTTAAGAAGTCCTCCTTGGACCCGGACTGTCTGGCTAATTACAGGCCTGTCTCTAACTTACCCTTTGTGGGTAAAGTTATTGAGAAGGTGGTTGCATCACAGTTGGATGATCATCTGACCAACAACAATGTCTATGATTCTCTCCAGTCTGGATTTAGGAAAAGGCATAGTACCGAGACAGCACTTGTACGGGTACTAAATGACCTCCTAATAGCGAGAGATCGAAGGACCTGTTCCATCTTGATCTCTCTGCAGCGTTTGACACTGTGGACCATGGTGTTCTATTGGAACGTTTGCAATCTATCAGTGGACTGTCTGGTACAGTCCTAGGGTGGTTTCGATTGTACCTCGAGGGTAGGACTCAGAGGGTGGTGTCAGGAATTTTTTCCTCGGCATCAGTCTCCCTATCCTCCGGGGTACCGCAGGGTTCCATTTTGGCACCCATGTTGTTTGCAGTGTACATGCTGCCGTTAGGGGTGATTATTAGGCGGTATGTCTGGTTTTCATTGCTATGCAGATGATACCCAGCTGTACATGTCCTTTGTGCTCGTCCAGGATACTGTCTTTTTGGTCTTTAACAACTGTCTTGTCAAAATCCAAGACTGGATGAATGTGAGTTGGCTGCGGTTGAACCCTGAAAAAACTGAGGTGTTGGTTGTGGACCAGGGTCGCCGTGAGGTGGGTTTGTTAGCTGGATCACCCTCGGGCTTATAGCTTGGGGGTGTCCAGCTGACTATCTCAGACGGGGTGCGAACTTGGGTGTTGTATTTGACGATTGTCTGACTTTTAAGTCTCAGGTGTCAGCAGTTATCAAAACCTCTTTGTATCATCTGAGGAACATCGCCAGGGTGAAACACTTGGTTCCTCCAGAGGATCTTCCAACTTTGGTCCATGCCTTCGTTACCTCCCGCCTGGACTATTGCAATGCCCTATACCTAGGGCTTACGGAGGTTGAACTTCGTCACCTGCAGCTAGTGCAGAATGCGGCAGCCAGGCTTTTGACTGGTTCTTCTAGGTCCAGTCATATAACGTCTGTGCTCCGCGGACTGCACTGGCTGCCAGTTTGTTGGCGAATCACCTTCAAGGTCGGGTTTGCTGACCTATAAGGCCCTACATGATCAGGGACCTGCTTACCTGATAGATCTCCCTGCTCCCTACTGTTCCCCCTCCCCCCACCGCTCCGATCCACTGACGAGGTTACTGGAATTCCCAGGGTTTGCTTAAAATCTTCAGGGGCAAGATCTTTAGTTTTATGCCCCATCTTGTGGAATTTCTACCCGCTAGGTACGAAATTGCCTGACTGTCTAAAGCTTTAAGGAGCTTTGAAAACCTACCTTTTAACAAAGCTTTTAATGACTGTTAATTATTAATCTTAATCTTGTTTAAATCTTTTTTAGAATTAGTGGCGCCTTTGGTTTAAGAAAGGCGCCTTAAATAAATAAAGATTGATTGATTGATTGATCTTGTAGTGACCCACAGTACACACCTCAGGAGAAAAGGCATTTTTCAGACTCGGCAGGTCAAGCTTATCTTTGACTTTCTTCCATAATGGTCTGACTTTAGGGCATTCCCAGATAATGTGAAATAAGTTTCTTTCTGCTTCATGGCATCTAGAACACAAGTTATTAACAAATTTCCCAATTCTTTATAGTTTATGTGGGGTGAAATACATATTACGTAGACTTTTGAACTGCATGAGACACAGTGCTTCTACTTTGACATATTTGTATAGATTCGACCATATCTTCCCATACCCATTGTCCACTGATTTCTGGCATTGTCTGGACCCAATAGTGCTCCTCCTGTAGGATAACATTTTGTTGAGATTGCGGACTACAGAGCTGATATTGCGTGGAGGCTATTAGCCAGATGCTGTAAGGGTTCAGTAGTCTGATTATGCTTGCTAGTCCAGGGAGGTGGGCCAAGATACTGAGATATAGCGTGTGTTAACTGGGGATATTGGAAAGCTGATCCTATGTTGTTTTCCTGCACTAGCTCAGAGGGACTGGTAGGGTATTGGTCTGCCTTCCTTTGTGAGATGCTCTCCTGTTGGCGTGGCCACTGTTTCCAGGGTTCTGAAGATATAATTTTTTTGTCTATAAGGAAGTTGGGATTTTCAGGAATTGGTTGGCCAGTTTCTCTATGGGGTTCAATCTGTAGTGCTTTGAGTGACTTTGAGACCCCAGTAGGAGTGTCCCGTAGTTTTCCCGGTATCTTCTTCCAGGGAAGGTGTATTAGGGCTTTAATATCTACCCTCTCTAATGTACACAAGTCTTATTCTAAATCAAACCATAGGGGCCTGTATTCTTTGTCTTGAAGATTATAGCACTGAGAAAGTTTTCCACTGATTCTGTATTACTACTCAGTGATTGTTCTAAGAAAGTCTTGAGTTTTTTGACTGATTTCTTATCTTTTAGGAACTGTTGCCCAGGTAGAACCAGGCTATGATCAGAGACCACTTTAGCTCCAGTTTCACAGGTGGTAAAGTCTTGAAGACAATCACTTGTGACTAGAAGGTAGTCTAGTCTGGCTTTGGTGCGGTGTGCCATGGAGAGGAACATGCTTTCCATAGTTTGTGGGTGTAGGATCCTGCAGATGTCTTAGTCCTAGATTGTTCTGCATGTTCCTCATGCTCCACTGCACAGGGGAGAAGCCAGTGCTGCAATTACCTGTCCTGCTTCGGTTTCTGAAGGTTCCAGTCTCCTCGTAGGATTAAGGGTGTACCCACAAATTGATTAAACACATGAAAAAATGTGGGCAGTCAGCATTAGGGCCGTAAATATTCTCCAAGGTGGTCTTGTTGCTCTGTAGCATTCTCTGCACAAAGATCTAACCTTCTCTCTGGATCCCAAACTTCCTTTTCTGCTTGGAACCATATATTTCTTACTCCAGGAGTCCTTTAGCATCAGTAACTATTTTGCACTGAATTGGCTAGGTGCAACTGCCCCAGAGGTGTGCCTTTAAGAGATATTTAAATGAGTGTAAGACCGAGCCAGTCAAAAGACAGGAGGGAGTGAGAGCTGTTGAATGCTTCAGAATTTTTTCTCCCCTGGACTGAGCAGTATTTTCTCTGAGGGTGTCTCCCAGCTTTCCTTGTTGATAGTCTCCTAGTGCTTTATCTGGGTAAAGTTTTCCTCATCAATTATTTCCTTTATCTGAGTAAAGTTTTCCTCATCAATTATTTCCTTTAGTGTGCTGAGTGAAAAGTTTTACTTTTGAGTAGCGCTGCGCAAATTTTTTATTTTTAGTGTGATGGCGCTATTTTGACTTTATTTTTGCCGCGACTATTTAAAGCCTAATTTTATTGCGGGTGCATATTTTCAACAGTGTCCTTTATTTTGGGGGGAAATTCTTGTGGGAACCATCGAATTAGGGACAGATGCCTTGTTTTTTACCTCAGACCTCGCTGGGTTTACCACGAGGCACCTACAGTAGATTTCAAATTTAAACGGTGTCTGGGGGTTTTCTCTCTAGATTGGCAATTAAGAGGAAAACTTTTTATTATATTACTGAACCTTGCCGGCCCGGTGGCGCTGAGGGTTGAGGCGCTGGACGCCACACCTTGCACCACACTGGCGACCTGGGTTCAGGAGTGGGCTGGGGGTCGGCCGGGGGAGAATGGTTGAGCGTCTAATGGCTCGCCTTCTCCCGGGGTGGAGGGGGAACTGGACCCGGGCGCATGGTGACCTCTGGCAGAGGCTGTGGGCATGACAGCGCATCTGCACCTCAGGGGTTTGATTGGTCTGCAGGCCTCCGCCCACAACCAATCACTCTAGGGGCTGCATCATCTAGGGGGAGGACGTTGCGGACATCGGCACTTGCGCCTTGACGTCGGGGTCCGGCAACGTCCTTTACAGAAAAGGGGAAAAACACCCCTCAGAGCTGTGAAGATGGAGCGCCGAGCCGGGTCCTGATGTGCCAGTGCCTGCCTGCCACCCCAGGACCCTGACAAGACTTGAAGGATTTAGGGGCTGCCCAACCCCACCTGGGGGGGGGGGGTTGCTGAGGCCGGATGGAGAGACCGAAGGTTGCAAGTTAGGCACTGGTAGGGGCAGGCTTAATGGGCGACTCCCGATAGTGTGGCTCTGTGGGGCTTGTTCTGGACCAACTGGCTCTGTGGGGCAGTATGAGGGGAAAATAGAAATATTAAAAAAAAAAAATGACTGAACCTTGATATCGTCTGTGTCAGGACTGTCGGTAAGGGTCCAGCAGCCACCTGTGCGAAGTTGAGTATTACTGGGTTTCTATTAAGATTGGCACTGGTATAGATCCCAGTTTTACAAAAAAAAAAAAAAGGCACTGGCAATAGAGTTTATTAACTGGGGCAGGACTAGCCAGTGGCATTTTCACAGAAAACTGCACTCAGTTCGTAGGTCCAGAACTGGTTTGCTTCGCTTAAATTGGCGAACATTGCAGACAAACCTTTGATTATTATGGCTGAGGATAAGTCAAAGGCTTCCGACGAGGGGGCATTCAAAAGTACTAATACCAAAAGCAGAGGTGCTGAGGAACCCTGCAGATCCCAGTCAAAAAATAAAGCTTCCAAAGATGAAGTTCCTCACAAATTTAAAAATAATAAGAGTGAAGAAAAAAGGAAACTTGATCAAGCCTGTGATGAAGTAGCTAAAAAGAAACTCTATCAAGACAGATATGCTCCCATTGCTCCTGGGAAAGCCAATAGTGAGACAACAGGCAGCTTAAAGCATACAGAAAAAACAAAGCATTTACAAACTGCACAGGTTCTTCTGTCAGTGCAAGATATGGAAAAAGCATGGCAACTGTTTCAGACCCTTCAAAAGATGGGTCCTTGATTTACTGGGGCTGGCAAGCACTCTTCCTCAGTTCTGTCTTCTGCAGACTGTGAGGGTGACGCAGATGATGATCAATTTTATGATGCACATGACATGGATTTTGAGGGCCTTGAGCCCCAGGAGTCCCCGGACCCTCACCTTGGGGATCTCCTGGGTGACCACGAGGATCCTTCCCCTATGTTTACATTTATACGAAATATGCTGGATACCCTGGACCTCCCTACGCTGAAGTCCAACCAGGATGTCGATGAAGAAGATTATTACAGGGAGATGAAGGGTCTTTCATCCTCAAAGACCTTGGTCGTCCCTGTCTATAATGCATTTAGAAAAAATACCATGAAGGTGCTTCAACACCCCACTTCAGTACTAGGGGTTGATAAGCAGCTTGGGAGAAAATATAAATTGTCTAAAAATGATGCATAGTTCCTGTCTGTACACCCTAGCCTTGAAAGTATAGTGCAGCAGGCAGCTTGTGAGAAAGCTGGAGTCTCCTTGTCGCCCTCTCCCCCTGACAAGGATTCCAAGAAAATTGACTTTATAGCTAAGAAAATGTATGCCAGAGCTTCCCTGCTTCTCAGGCTTTCTTCTTACATGGCATTCACAGCCAAATATCAGAAAGCCCTTTGGAAATCTGTCCAGGCTATCGCCCGCAACGGATCAGATTCTATGGTGCAGGAGCTGGTGGATATGTCAAAAACTGCCCTGGAAGCTACTATGTACCAATTCCACATGGCAAATGACGACAACAATGATGCAGCCTCTAGGGCGATGGCCCATGCCATCTCTCTGAGACAGCTTTGCCTGGCTTAGAACAACCATTCTGACCACAGACACTCAGAACAAGGCCATGGATTTCCCCTGTGATCAAAATATGTTGTTTGATTATAGACCCACTACATGAAAAAAATCAGACTACAAGGCCTCCTGGCAGAGCCACTCATCCAAGCCTAAACCCGCCACCCCTCAGAGATCCCGTCCTTGGGGTGGTAGGGGCAGGAGTTATGTTCCCAGGCCTTACAATCCCTATCCCCAATCTGACTTTTTAGCCAGTACAGGGGGTTGTTCAGAGGCAGGGGCATAAGGGGCCAAAGAAGAACCACCTCTACCCACCCATCTGCCTCTCAGTCTAAGTCCTGATGTGAATGTCCAGGTTGCCTCCCCGTTTCCAGTTGGAGGCAGACTCCCTCACTGTCTTCAGCACTGGTCCCTCATCATGTCGGACAAGTGGGTGCTGGAGATGGTGGAGAAGGGTCTGTCATTACAGTTCAAGCAGCTGCCAGACCTCAAGTGTACCCAGGTGTCAAGACCTCTGTCCCCAACACAGATACCACTGTTGGAAATGGAGGTACAAAACCTTCTGGCTTTATGAGAAGTGGAGAAGGTCCCCATCGACGAGAAGGGCAATGGTCTCTACTCCAGGTATTTTCTGACACACAAGAAAACTGGGGAGTGGCAACCTATCTTAGATCTTGGATATTTAAACAAACATCTGAAAAAAAAAATTTCAGAATGGTCACTCTGTCACTGGTCATACAGTCCTTAGAGCAGGGAGACTGGCTAGCCTCCCTCGACTTGGAGGATGCCTGCTTCCACATACCCATAAGGAGATCTCTCAGAAAGTTTCTCATTTTTACTATCGGGCTGATGAGGTGGTGTAATAGAAAGGCTAGGTTGACAATTTGGTTGCTGTTGTCTTACAATTGAAAGTGCAGGGCCCAGAGGGCCCTGTGTTCCCCATAAACATACATACAGTGTAGGCATCTATGGAGGAAGCTCCAGCAGACAACCAAGGATACAATTACACTATCTTAAAAAGTTTAGATGCATGGGAGTGCAGGGTCCACAGGAAAATTAGGATACCATTATACTATCTCAAAAAGTAAGGAAATTCTTTGCAAAAAAAACTGCATTAATGCAGCATCATCCCTCACTACGATAAAGTTGAGCTCAGAACAAATAGGAAATTTCTGCTAAAGGTGGTTTCAGCATTTCACTTGAACCAGTCCATTACTCTGTCTGTCTTCTTTACTGAGCCATCCACTCCTGGCAAGCAAAAGCTTCACAGCTTGGTTGTCAAAAGAGCCATCTTTCATTACCTAGAGCATACTAGACAGTCCAGAGGCTCTTTCTCTCAGTTGGTCCTCACCTACGGAGATGTAGGCAGAGGAAAACCAGCTACCAAGAGAACTATTTATCATTGGTTGGTGTCTTGTATTAGATTCTGTTATGAGAAAGCTGGTCAACAACCTCCGGTGGGGCTCAGGGCACATTCCACCAGGGGCACTGCAGCCTCGCTTGCAGCAGCAAGGGACATTCCCCTACTGGATATCTGCAAAGCAGCTACCTGGAAATCTGTGCCCACCTTTGTGAAACAATACAGTTTGGATGTACAGACTAGATCTGATGCCAAATTTGGCAGGGCGGTTCTGAGCCTCTTTCCTAAATGGGTTTTCTGCCGCCTCCATTTAGTGCTAACAGGTAGTCTGCAAAAGTTACTGATGCTAAAGGACTCCTGGGGTAGAAGAAAAAATTACTCTCCGCAATAATCTTCTTTCTTCCAAGGGGTACTTTAGCATCAGTTAGCTCCCACACCTCCTCCTTGCTTCACCGGTCGGATAAGGGTTCTTACGTCACTTTTTATCAAATTTGGAGTTTCTTATTGATGAGTTTTTGGCTCATGTTGAGGTTTTCTACTTTTGTGGACATTTGCATGTTTTTTTGAATCCTGTTTATTCTTTTTTGGGGCATTTGCCCTCGTTTTTCCTTGGAAAAAATTCTGAAGCACTCAGCAAGCTCAACACACAGCTCACACCTCCCCTCCTGTCTTTTGATTGGCTTGGCCCTAAGCTCATTTAAATATCTCTTAATTGCACACCTCCGGGGCAGTTGCACCTAGCCAGCTAAGTGCAAAAAAGTTACTGATGCTAAAGGACCCCTTGGAAGAAAGATTACTGTGGCGAGTAATTTTTTTCTTTTTGGGGGTTTCCAAATTTGAATTTCTCAGGCACAACTGAAAACAAGATAACAGCCATATGAAAAAGGATTTTCTTCAAACAAAAAAGGATGTCGTCGTACGAAAAAAATATTCTTTTTTCATGCAGCTATTTTTTGTTATGCACTGAGCATGCTCAGAACCAAGTATTCAAAGTTTCAAAATTAAATAACTTTGGAATGGATTAATTTTTTTTTTTCACCAAACAAGCAAAAGGCATATCTGTGGGTCAGCCCCTTTCTACCCTGTGAATTTTAAACCAAAATTCTGGGCACTAGAAACCCCATTCTAACCAATGGGGAAAAATTCAGAAAAATTCATTTTTGCACTATCTGTCTCGGAACCTGCACATCCAACCAGAATATAACTGGGCACATCAAGAGATCTACCCCACGTGCATATCCATGGAACGGTTGCAATGTTATTAAAGTATAAAGTTTGGGGTTTAACATTGATGTGCCCGTACAACCCCAAATATGGGGGCGTGACTGCACCCCTATAATATTTATAAATCTATGTGAGCAGATCCAAATATTATGTGTTGAAAGCGGTACCCAGGTGTGTGTGTGTGTGTGTGTGTGTGTGTGCACGCCCACCTCATTTTAAAAAGGGAGACAACTGAAATCTATCATTCAGACCTGGGGCTTTAGTAATGTAGCATGTAAATACAGGTTACTCACCTGTAACAGGAGTTCTAGAAGTGGTATATGTTGTTCATCCACACTTTGTGGCAGATTCCTTGCCGCTTTAAATCTTGCCGGAAGGTCTTCAAGCTGGCTCCTCCCACCTACCCAGTTGGTAAAACTCTCTGCTCTGCCCTATGACGCCAGATCTAGCCTGCTAGAAGCCAGGTTGCACGTCGAAGCCGGGGAGGTCGGGTGGGTTGTGTGGATGAACAACATGTACCACTCCTAGAACTCCTGTTACAGGTGAGTAACCTGTATTTCTAGGGACGTGGATATGTTGTTCAATCCACACTTATTGGCAGACTCCTGGCAGTTCTTCAGGAGGAGGGAGGCAAGGCGCGCACACCCTATACTTACTTGGGAAATAAGGACTGGAGAACCGAGGTCCCAAAACCAGCATCCCAGCATGACTCAAGGTCGATGTGATAGTGAGTAATGAAGGTGTGTGCTGACTTCCAGGTAGCAGCCCTACAGATTTCCTGGATAGGGATGCCCCTGGAAGCAGTCACCGAAGCAGCAGTATGGCGGGCTGAATGAGCTGTTATCCCTCTGGGAGGCTCCATGCCTGCCAACCTGTAGCAGAGATCTGTGCAGGAGTTGACCCACCTGCCTATCGTCTGCTTGGCTGCAGGTCTGCCAGGTGCGGCTTCAGCGCAGGTGACAAACAGCTGGCGAACCACTCCTTGAACTTCAGCCGTCCGCTCCTTATAATAAGAGAGCGCTCTTCTAGGGTCCAGAGTATGGAGCTTATATTCAGCCTCCGAGGTGTGATTGGGGTAGAACACTGGCAGAGTCAACACCTGGTTAAGGTGAAACTCCGACACCACCTTCGGAAGGAATTTCGGGTGGGGGCGCAGGACAGCCTTGTCCTTGTGGAAGACCAGATAAGGAGACTCGATGGAAAGCACCTGGAGCTCTCCCATCCTTCTGGCAGATGTAATAGCCACCAAGAAGGTGGTCTTCCATGACAGGTGAGAGATGTCACACCTGTGCATTGGTTCGAATGGCTTGCCCGTGCGCTTAGCCAATACCAGCAGTAGATCCCATGGAGGTGGAGGTTCTCTCACCAGAGGGGATATGTGATCAAGGCCTTTGAAAAAGCACCCAACCACCTTCTCCTGCACCACTGACTGCTTTCCAGCCCACGCATGGTAAGCAGAGATGGCTGCCAGGTGCACCTTAAGGATCATCGACTGAAGCCCTAGCTGAGAAAGGGACCACAGGTAGTCCAGAATGCTAGCCAAAGAACAGGAGGAAGGGTCCAACCCCTTATCCTGACACCAAATGGAGAATCTTTTCCATTTGAAGGCATAGCATTTTCTAGTCGACTCCTTAAGGGATGCCTCAACAGCGTTGAGGACCTCGTCAGAAAGACCCAAGGCCTGGAACTCTAGCCGCTCAGGAACCAGGCCGTCAAGTGCAGGGATTGAAGGTCCAGGTGGAGTACCTTCCCCCTTGTTGACTGAGATCAGGTCCGGGCGGGCTGTAAGCCGCCTCGGGAGCCTGGAGCTGAGGCTGAGGAGATCTGGATACCAGAACTGGCGGGGCCAGTCTGGGGCTACTGGAATCACCTGCACCTTGTCCCTCTTCACCTTGAGAAGCACCTCGTGGATCAAAGGAAATGAAGGAAGGTGTAGAAGAGGCCCGGATCCACGGTCTCGAGAAGGCATCCCGGCATCCCCCTGCAGCAAGCCCTGCTGAGGGGAGCGGGCATGAAACAGCCTTAGCTTCCGCATTCTCTCAGGAGGCAAACAGGTCCACCTGAGATGTGCCCCAGTGGGAGAACAGATTGTGTACTACCTCCGGCAGGAGAGACCACTCGTGAGACGCAGCACCTATCCGGCTAATGGCATCGGCCAGAGTGTTGGAGGCTTCTGCCACATGGATGGCTAGGAGATCTGCCTCCAGGCTGCTCACAAGAGACCAAGTGCGGAGAGCCTCCTTGCACAGAGGCAAGGAGTGCATCCTGCCCTGTCAGTTTAGGTAGTACATGGTCGTGGTGTTGTCCGTCTGGACGTGGACCACTTGACCCTATACAAACTGAGCGAAGGCGGTGAGGGCTAGTTGGACTGCTCGAAGCTCCAGCAGGTTGATGTGGCATCGAGACTCCTGAGGGGACCAGAGTCCGTGGGCTCTGTGCTCCCCCAGATGAGCACCCCAACCCATCGGAGAGGCGTCGGTCGTCAGAGTGACCGTTGGCTCGGGCGGACAAACAGGATACCCTCCTGTAGATGAGCTGGAACGAGCCACCACTGGAGGCTGTTCCACGTCTCCTGGGTAATCGTTCAAACTTCCTTAGACTTATCCAAGGTCCCCCCCCCCCGGGCCAATGCTAGGTCTTTCTATAACTTGAAATGAAAAGAATGTTCACCCATAGTACGCTTCTTGACATAATATAAAAACATTCTTTCAATCATTTAATCTCTCATGGGAAATTATGGAATGGAAGTTAAAAATTTAAAAGTATATATGATTTTGGAAAAAGATGAAATAATTCAGTGGCGTGATACTCCACACAGGAATTTCTGATTCTGATTTTATTTATTTATTTAGTTTTTGTTGACTGGGTAAGTGAACTAGACAAATTCTTGCCTATTTTCAGGCATGACGCGGGGGAGGGGGATACAGATGAAAGCCAACTGACCTTGAACCAGATTAAACTGTTGGTGGTATTTTTAATGAATGGGGGGAAATTTGGCCAGGGCACTGGGGAAATTCCTCTACTCTTTTCAAGAAGTGCCATGGGATCTTTAACATCCACCTGAACAGGCAGATGGGACCTCGGTTTAAAATGTCATCTGAAAGACGGCACCTGAAGAGTGCAGCATCCCCCTCATGCTGCACTGCAGTGTCAGTATTGGGATATTAACCCAAGTGCCTGGTGTGGGGATAGAACCCACAAACTTCTGATCTCCCGGACTCAGAGGCGAGTGTGCTACCTGCTGAGCCACTTACACTTCTATGTAAGCATTAATCTACAACGAAGGTGGCATCTAATGGGGAGTTAGTGCATGGTTGGGACCGTTGTGGCTTGAGGCTGCAGGCCAAGTGCCTACACTGGACCAACCATGCATTAACTCCCCATTAGATGCCACCTTCGGAGTGGATTAATGCGTTTGTAACATGGCTTGTGCAATGCAAGTTTCATGTGGATATTGTTTTACTTCTTATCACACACACACACACACACCAGCAGTAGGATTTATGTAACTTACCGCTTTTTGGTTTATATGTTGTACTTTGTAAGGGTCTGTCTAAGTGCCACAGTGCACGTGCACGTTGTACTGCCGACATCGACTTGCATAGTATGTACCAAGTTCTGACATGGTATGACTTTGCTTTACGTTGCAACATATACATAAGATAATCTTGTTCCTTACTAACCGCCCACTTCCAATTGGCTGTTCTACTCGTCTGCAAGCTTTTTTTTTCCGATATTCCTGGTGTGCTGCATTGTGGGAACTATTTCATGGCTGCATAGTTTACTGTGCCCGAAGACACAGATGGCTTCTGTCAACTGACAGTGCACAGCTCCGCTCATCTTTCCGACCAACAGGTGGCACTTGTCCAACAGCACTCCACTTTTCCTCTTTTTGTAAAGGACGTCTTTCACCATCTTCTACTTCTCCTATCCCATTCTCCTCGGACTATTCCTATTTCCATCGGGTACCTAGCTGAACTGCAAACAGTACACACTCAGCTTAGAAATCTATTTCTTTTGGTCCGCATTGCTCAGCACACTACAAGTGAATTCGACGCCTGCTCCAGACACTACATATCCGACCAATAGGTGGCGCTTTTCATACTAACATACTAAAATGCCAGCAGAATAGGCCTAATGGTCTTTCGTGTCTGCTCGTTTGGTCGGTCCCCAACCTGGGTGCTGACCTTGCTGTCCCCCTCACCTTCTCTGGCTTCTCCCTTCCCAGTTCCGGATATTCTTGCTGCATTGGATTTTTCTTCCAGAACCCTTCCCCTGTACCTGTCCCACCCCCTCTTGAACCCCTCCACTGTCTCTGCCTCCACCAGCCCCCTAGGCAGTGCATTCCATGGCTCCACCACCCTCTCAGTGAAGTAGCACCTCCTCCTTTCTCCCCTGAATCTCCCTCCAGCTTCCAGCCATGCCCTCTAGTGGCCCCTTCCTCCTTCCTTCGAAGCACCCCGACTGTTCCTCCCCTATTTACCCTCTTCATGTACCTAAAGACCTCTATCATGTCCCCGAGGTCCCTTCTCTCTGCTCATTTTCACACATGAGGAGACTTGTCTTCAGTCAATATATCCTGTTGCTTGCTTTTCGTCCCCACTACTGCCTTTTATTGTGGTGCCACTGATCAGCTATCACTTGGGTCCCTGAGTGCATTACGCCACACTTCACATATCTTTACTGTCTCCTGACGACCCTACGTGCGGCACCGTGCAACACAGTGCTATACTGGCTGCTTCGGACTCCACAATCTGTGTTGATACCACCACTTATTGGTCAAACTTTCGCAACTCTATGCCAAGCTTAGTTGTTCCCAAGCACGCACCACATTTCCGATGCTCGTACACGGTGCTCCAATGTTTTCCTTTAAACACTCCCGATGGCAACAAGGCATTATCGTGCCATAATGCCGTGTTGCTCTTGTGACAGCTGACTCATTTCAGCCAATTGTATTGCTTCTTTCGCAGCTTCTGATTTTGGCCATGTAACAAATTATCTTTGAAGTATGTAGACAATATTAACTTGTGAAATTCAGAAGCATATTTGTTTGAAATATTAGGGGTGTGGGTCACTATTATAAGAGTGTTTTTGCATGTTCTGTGGTACTCCACCAATAATTGTACTTAATGATTTGCACATTAATATTCCTGCTACTTCTATAAAAGTATTGGCTGTAGCACCTTGAAAAAGCACTGAGTATGGGCGTGAAATGTTGGTAATGGACTCTAGTGGAACATTGGGCTGTGGTAGGTGGCTTTGTTTTTAAATGTTTAAATAAAATCAGTATTTAATATTTAACCACGGAGCCTGGTACTAGGTTTTTTTTGCTTGTTTTTTTTGCTTTGAGTTATCCATGGCACAGACATTGTGAGGAGCTGCCCTTTTGTATTTTAACATACAAGGCAAGGCAAAGTTTATTTAAAAACACCCAATCCCAGAGGCTCTGGGTGCTGTACAAAATGATTAAACACATCTTCAAAATAACAGAACAGATGCATAACGCGTTTAAATATAAAAAAGAAAATAAACGATTAATTACACATCATGTAATCATCATAATCCAAAAAGAAAATACATCAGTCCTGAAATGCCTGGGAAAAAAGGAGGGCCTTAAGGTGGGTCTTGAAAACCCCCCCTTAAACCCGAGGGGCAGCGAATTGCAAAGGACAGGGGCGGTGACACTAAAAGCTCTGTCGCCAGCAGATCTCAATCTCGTCCTAGGAATCGCCAGGGGGCCCGTACAGGAAGAACGGAGGGGGCAGACAGAGAGAGAGCAGGTACAAGGTCTAACAGAAAACCAGGACCTTGCCCGTGTAGGGCCTTATAGGTAAGAAGACCCACCTTAAAAAGGATCCTCCACCTAACTGGCAGCCAGTGCAATTCACGCAACACTGGTGTAATATGGCAACATTTTTGCTGCCCAGTAAGTAACCGGGCAGCTGCATTTTGCACTAGCTTCAGTCTGCGGAGAGATCCTCCTGTGACCCCGAGGTAGAGCGCATTACAGTAATCGAGCCTTGATGTAACTAAGGCATGTATCAAGGTGGGGAGGTCCAGAGGTGGAACAAGGGGCTTTATCCTGGTTACGTTTCTAAGATGGAAAAAACAGGAGCGGACCATGGAGGATATTTGTGCCTCCATAGTCAAATTCCTATCCAAGATGACACCAAGATTTCGCACCCAAGAGGAGGTCTTCAATGAAACAAATCCCAGAACAAGCCCAGTCGCTGATTCAGAGGCCATCCTATCATGCACTCTGTTCAACTCCACCAATACCTCAGTCTTATCGGGGTTCAGTTGCAACCAGCTGGAGGTCATCCAATCGTTAATCTCAGCAAGGCAGCTGTTCAGCACGTCCACCGCGTTGGATGTTTCTGAGGCAAAGGAAAGGTATAGCTGGGTATCATCGGCATAGCAATGAAAACCCAAGCCATACTTCCTAATGAGCCCTCCGAGGGGTAGCATGTACACTGCAAACAACATTGGGGCTAGTACCGATCCCTGAGGAACTCCACGAGATAGGAGGCTAGGGTTGGAGGAGAACTTCCCCATCACAACCCGTTGCCTCCTGTTGGTAAGAAAGGACTCAAGGCTGAAGTTATCAGGTGATAGAGCTTTTGGAATGACTACTCCACGGTTATGAAACTCGCTTCCTTTCTGTATATATACGGTGAACACGGTTGAGACCTTCAAAGCCTGTTTGAGGACCTTTTTATTTCAACAGGCATTTCCTGATTAATCGATGTCTCTACACCTTTATTTTCATTTAAAGCATATTTTAATTAAATGTATGATTTTTTCTAACTGTACAGCACTCGGAGCCTTTTTGGATTGGGTGCTTTAGAAATAAACTTTGCCTTGCCTCTTTAGCAGGCCTTCCTGAGTCACCCCTACCTGCCAACATCACATGCCCAGTGATTAATTTGTGCATGACGAAATTAAGCAAATGCATAACAAACCACAGGTCGTGCCTAGCCACATCGTCCAGACTAGCAATGACCCAAAGAGGCATGGGTGTTAAAAAAAAAAAAAAAAACAATAAACATGCGTTGATACCGCAGCAGTACGCATCAAGTAGGAACGTTGATCAAAGAGGCTGGAGTGCAGCCAGGTGGGTTCCTTTAAACCCCCCCCCACACACACACACACCTGCCCCTAAGGCCTTGTTCTAGGAGCGTGGATATGTTGTTCATCAACACTTCTTAGCATGTCCCTTTCCCCTTTAAATCTTGCCAGAAAGTCTTCAAGCTGGCTCCTCCCACCCACCCGGGTGGTACATGCCTCGGCTCCACCCCATGACGCCAGATCTTCTTTTCCACTGGAAGATACAGGTTCCTTCATGCTCTTACAGCAATTCGTAGGCCCTGGATTCAAAGCATCTGTGTTTACTGAAGTTACTTTTAAAACTCGTTCGAGTTGGCGATTGTGATTCTGCCACATCAGATATGGAGGAAAAATCTTCCCCTGGATTTCACAAGTGCCCCTACGGCCAGAAGATGTTGCGCACCTATCCCTACCTAACGTGTGTTTACTGCCTAGGTGCCGGACATGACACCTCGACATGTACTTTTTGCTTGGCCTTCCATCCCAATGTCCTGGATGACCGCATAGCGCGTTTGAAGCTAGGGAGACCGGAGAAAAGGAACCTGCTGGTGAAATCGAAGGAGGCGAGGTGGGCGGTTTCTGCGGCTGTGGGATCCGCTGAGCAGCTGGAACAAATGAAGGCATTTGAGTAAGAAGCACCTCGAGCTTCAGCCAATCGAAGCTTCTTCGTTCCGATGAACCTTGGCTGCGCCTTTTTCGGGCTCCTTCAAGGAGTTGTGCCAGTCTCTCCCACCCGGGTCAGGCGCCTTGGCCTGCATCTCCGCTCGGAAGAGAGACAGGACTCGATGTCTTCGTCCCGTAAGACGTTCCTGGGATCGAGAAAGGTCCAAGTCCCGGGAACTGCGCCTCGACTTCGTTCGAGATCACATCCTCGGCCGCTGGCTTTATGGACCTTCTGTCTGGCCAGGGGACCGAGGAAGTGGTCGACGAGGTGGAAATAGTCCTCGATCCTGTTGACACTTTATCACCGGCTTCACCCTACGATTCCTTGGAGAGGACTTCTGTCCTCGTGTTTCCTGATGAGGAGACCCAACCTGCTGGTGTCCCCATCAAGGAACCGGTTCCAGACCCTTGGGTATCACAGATTCTGGTGTCTCCTAATCGACCGAGTCGGCTTCCCTGATCTCGATCGAGGTTTAGAACCCCCTCAGCCGAGTGACTGAGAAAGAGCCATAAACGCTCTAAAAAGAGGCGACGCCACAGATCGTCCTCATCTTCCTCGGACGAGGAGAGGGTTCGGCAGAAACTCCAGTGCTATAAGGACCCCATGTGGCAACATCTAATTTTGACTGGGCAAAAGCCGGCTCCGCCTCCCACCCCGGCCATCACTTGGCTTTCACCTCCCAGGCCGAAGCCGATCCCTTCAGAACCGACTACCTCGTGCCCCTGCCTGTGGGGCCGGCCCGTGTTCCGGTTTGGCCAAAACCGTTTTCTCCACCTATCCGGTTGGAACCACCACCTAAGCAGCCTCAGGGAGGGGCACCCTCGAAAGTGGATTGGCCAGACACCGGGCTTCCCCGGCACCTATCAGTGTCGCCTCGGATCGCCCTCGGCGTATCGAGGGTGACCTAGGCGGTAAACCGTTTTATCCCAACTCTTCGGTCTCGGACGTCACAGGACTGCACTCGCATCCCAGGGATGATGAGCCATCCATGGCAGGGTTGGAGGATGGTCCTTCCTCCTTCCAGGGCATCCTGTGCCTCATCTCTGAATCTACTGGAATGCCCCTGGAGTCCATCCAGAAAAAGGCGGAGTACCCTCTCACTGATATCCTCTTGAGAGGGGATACCCCGACACTCTGACGGAGGCCTTTCCAGTAGCCGAGGCCATCGTGGGCCCAGCTCTTGAACTTTGGCAGCGCCCTGCTTCCTGCCCAGCACCATCTGCCTGCATGGCCCGCAAGTATGCGGTGCTCATGGGGTTCCTTGCGGGGTTCACAAAGCACCCTTTGGCCGAGAGTGTGGTGACTGCCTCTGTATTCAGGCGTACTGGGAGTTCAGCCGACACTGACCGACCCCTGGACAAGGAGTCCAAGTATATGGACCACTCTGCCCATAAGGTCTATGCGGCCTCTTCTTTGGGCCTTCATCAGACCAGCTCGGCAGTTATTATGGCATGCTTCTCTCATGCCCTTCTTGGGTCATTAGACGTGGTCCTCCCTCATCTCCCAGCGGACATGCAGACTACGGTTAACCAAGTCCATGACCAGGGCCATGCTGTCGCAAAATAGCAGCTCCAGACAGCCTTGGATGTGGGAGACTCTTGTGCCCGCTCTTTAGCAGCCGCAGTGGCCACTCACCGCAGGGCTTGGCTGAGGCTTTCCTCCTTCCCGATGGATACTCAGCACAAGCTTGCTGATATGCCCTTCCTGGGTACCGACTTGTTTGGTCCAGGAGTGGCCAGTCACCTTCAGCGTATAGAGCAGTCCAGTGCCACCTTGGATGCCACGTCTGCTAAGGGTTCTTTGGGCGAGAACCAGCAGAAGAAAAAGAAGCCTTTTCAGCACTCTTCCCCTGCGGCCCAGCAGTCCTCCTACCAAGGAGGACAACAGCATCAACAGCAGCAGGCTCAAGCTTGGCACCCGTGGCCCAAGCAGGACCCTCAACAGCCTGTAAGGGAGGCCGAGGCGCAGGAGCCTCCTCCTCTTCTTCCAGGCCTGCTCAGTGACGGGTTGGGGGTTGCCTCCCCATTCCCATCACGCCAGCTCTGGGTCCTCCCGTGGGGGTCTGGTTCCGCCACTTTCTTTCCGCCTGGTCCGATATCACTGCGGGGACAGGTGGGTTCTCGAAGTGGTCGGTCAGGGACTGCCTCTAGAGTTCGAGCAGTACCCTCCCAGCTAAGCCTGCGCCCCTCAGGAGGAAAGGATCTCCGCTTGCACCCAGTCGTCTTTTTGAGACGACGTGGCTCAGCTCCTCCTCAAGGAGGCTATAGCTCCGGTGCTGGATCCTCCGACTTACCCAGGCTTCGTTTCCAGGTACTTCCTGGTGCCCAAACGGATGGGGGGTTGGTGCCCCATCTTAGATCTTCATGACCTGAATCAGTATCTCAGGTCTCGCACCTTCTGGATGGTAACTCTGAACCAGATCATACCATCCCTGGAGCGCAACATGTGGTTTTGTTCTCTGGATCTACAGGATTTCCTGTCCCTATCCGTCCATCCCACCAGCGGTTTCTCCACTTCAGGGTCGAGGAGACCCTGTACGAGTTCCAAGCCATGCCATTCGGCCTGTCATCGGCCCCTCGGGTCTTCAGCAAATGCATTGCAGTGGTGGCGGCCCATCTTCGGCGTCGAGAAGTCCGAATCAACCCTTATCTCGACGACTGGCTCTTGGCAGGTTCCTCCCTTCAGGAGGTGGAAAGGTCCAGGGATCTGGCCCTCCAAACCTGCTTCCAACTCGGCCTCCTGATCAACGAGGCCAAGTTGGAACTCGTGACTTCTCAGGTAATGGGCTTCATCAGGGCAGAGCTAGACTCTTGTCAAGCCAGAGCTTGGCTCCCAGCGGACAGGGCGAAGGTTCTCTCCTCCTCCTTTGCCCAATCATTTCTGGTTGGGCACTTGTGCCCTGCCTGGGACTTTCTGCGCCTTCTGGATTACATGGCGGCGTGCACCTCAGTGGTCCGTTGGGCCAGGTGGCACATGTGCCCCCTCCAGTGGGAGCTGGCCGCCCAGTGGACTCAGCGCCACAGTCACTTCAACCAGCTGATCACTGTAACCCAGAAGATGTGGGCCGCTCTCCAATGCTGGACCACCCCAGACTGGTTGCAGGAAGGGATCCCGTTTGTCCGCCCAGAGCCGACGGTCGTTCTTACGACCGATGCCTTTCTCATGGGCTGGGGAGCCCACATGGGGGACAGCAGAGCCCACGGGTTCTGGACCCCCGAGGAGTCCCGATGCCACAGCAACCTGTTGGAGCTCAGAGCAGTCAGACTGATGCTGTCAGCTTTCGCTCATCAGCTCCGGGGTCAAGTGGTTCAAGTCCAGAAGGACAGTACCACGACCACATACTACCTCAACAAACAGGGTGATACGCACTCCCGTCTGCTATGCAAGGAGGCGCTCCGCATCTGGACCCTCGTAAGTTGATTGGAGGCAGATCTCCTAGCCATCCATGTGGCAGGAGCCTCGAACCAGCTGGCGGATACTCTCAGCCGCATAGGCCAGACATCCCACGAGTGGTCTCTCCATCCAGAGGTAGCTTACAGCCTGTTCTTCTGTTGTGGCAAACCGCTGGTGGACCTGTTTGCCTCCAGGGAAAACACCAAGCTGAGGCTGTACCATGCCCACCCTCCTCAGCAGGGCTTGCCACAGGGGGATGCCTTCTCGAGGCCGTGGACCCCAGGTTTCTTCTACGCCTTTCCCCTATTTCCCTTGATCCACAAGGTGTTACTGAAGGTGAGGAGGGACAAGGCGAAAGTGATCCTGGTAGCCCCAGATTGGTATCCAGATCTCCTCAGCCTCAGCTGCAGGTCCCCGGAGCGGCTTTGTACACACTGGGACCTGATATCTCTGAACCAGGGGAAGGTCCTTCATCCGGACCTTTAATCTCTGCACCTCACAGCCTGGTACCTGGGTGGCTAGAGTTCCAGGCTTTGGGTCTTTCTGATGATGTCTACACCGTGGTGGAGGCATCTCATAAGGAATCGACCATAGAAACATAGACTTTGAAGGCAGACAAGGACCGCTTGGCCCACCTAGTCTGCCCATTTCCCTACCTAGAGGGTAAGCTGCAGATCCTATTTAACCAACAGCCTATTTCTTCCTACCCCCAAAAAAATTGCCTTATGTCTGTCCCATGCATTCTTGAATTCTCCCCCAGTTTTAGACCCCACAACCACCTCAGGAAGACTGTTCCTTGCGTCCACCTTCACATTGCCCCTGAGCCATCTCCCCTCTATCTTCAAGACCAGGAAATGTTATGCCTTCAAATGGAAAATGTTTTCCATTTGGTGCCAGGATAAGAATCTGGACCCCTTATCCTGCTCTGCGGCTAACATTCTCGACTACCTTTGGTCTCTCTCCAAAAGGGGTCTACGGTCATCGACCCCCAGGGTGCACCTGGCAGCCATCTCTGCTTACTGGACGTAGGCCGGTCAGCTGACATTGGCTCAGGAGACAGTGGTCGGGTGCTTTTTCAAAGGCCTAGATCACATATCCCCGCCCGTGCGTGAAACTCCATCTCTGTGGGATCTGTTGCTGGTTTTGGCAAAGCTCATGGGCAAGCCATTCGAACCCATGCACAAGTGTGAGCTCTCACATTTGTGGAAGACTGCCTTCCTGGTGGCAATCACATCTGCCAGGACAGGGGAGCTCCAGGCGCTCTCGGTGGACTCCCCTTATCTGGTCTTCCCCAGGGACAAAGTTGTCCTGCGCCCCCACCCGAAATTCCTTCCGAAGGTGGTGTCAGAGTGTCACCTTAACCAGGTGTTGACTCTGCCGGTATACTACCGTAATTACACCTTGGATGCCAAGTACAGGCTCCATATTCTGGACCTCAGATGTGCTTTCTCCTATTATAAGGAGAGAATGGCAGGAATTCGTGGAGAGGTTCGCAGCTGTTTACCTACGCTGAAGCCGCTTCTGGCAGACCTGCAGCCAAATGGACCATAGCAAGATGGATTACATCATGCATAGGTCTGTGCTATGAGTTGGCAGGCAAGGAGCCTCCCAGAGGGATAAGAACTCACTCTACCCACCATACTGCTGCTTCGATGGCTGCTTCCAGGGACATCCCTGTCCATGAAATCTGCCGGTCTGCTACCTGGAAGTCAGCAAACACCTTCATTACCCATTACCACATCGACCTTGAGTCACGCCGGGATGCTGGCTTTGTGGCCTGTTCTCCAATCTTTATTTCCCAAATAGGGGGTGTGCGCCTTGCCTCCCTCCTCCCGGAGAACTGTTGGAGTCTGCCAAGAATTGTGGATGAACAAAATATCCACACTCCTAGAAGAACAGGTTACTCACCTGTAACAGTAGTTCTAGGAGTGGTGTATGTTGTTCACACACACCCACCAGACCTCCCGGCTTTTGGCACAGCCTTGCTTCCAGTGGGCAAAGATCACATGCCATGGGGTGGAGCCGAGGTATTTACCACCCGGGTGGGTGGGAGGAGCCAGCTTGAAGACTTTCCAGCAAGATTTAAAGGGGAAAGGGACATGCCAAGAAGTGTGGATGAACAACATATACCACTACTATTACAGGTAAGTAACCTGTTCTTCTGGCCCACACCCGCCAATCCCCACTGCTGACTTCCACATGCTGACCGTTACTGAGGGGCGCCTTGCCCCCCCTTCCCTCCCTGCAGCACGTCACACACCAGAATGGCGCCGGCCATTTTGCACACTTGCAGGAGGGAGGGCTTATCGCAGGGGCAGGAGGTGGCAGCCGGAGACCCCATGCCAACTCCTCCTCCCCCTTACCTGGGAAGGTTCCTGTACTCCTGGGTCCTGCTCTGCAATGACAGGGCTGGGAGCTGCCAGGCTCTTGTATGAGCTGAGGACTGGGTGGACCTGTTTGGGGGCTGCCAGTGTGGTATTAACAGAAGCTGTGTTGTTGTGGTTGATAGCCTATCAGTAAGAGATGCTGATTACTCTGGTTTTTGATTTGGTTTTCAAGGAGCATGCCCAAGTGCCCGTCTACCATCCAACCCCCAGTCAGACTCGCCTGGCGACTCAGCTAACAGAAGAGGAGCAGGTCCGAATCGCACAGAGGATTGGGCTCATCCAGCACCTTCCAAAAGGAATCTATGACCCAGGCACAGAGCCTTCGGAAAAGAAAATCAAAGAGTGAGTAAGAAAACTGGAAGGCTCCAGCATTGTTCAGTTTGAAAGTGATCTGTTTGTGTGCTGCAATCTTTCCAAAGTTAATAGATAAATATACAATTTTCTTTGCTTTATCTTCCTACTCTGCTGGCACCCCACTCATCCAGGACTTCCCCGGAGGACTCCTGATGCCCACCAGACTTATCATACACTCCTGATTGTTCACCCCCAGTTTCCCGAGTCATTCAGCCCTTCAGATATGGCATGTCCCTGCCAGGGGAGGGGGGCCCTGTTACCACCAAGGGAGAAAGCAGTTTCCTTCAGTCGAGGGGAATGAAGTCAGGCTGCTACGGAGTGTGGAGATGTGGCAGGAGACTTGGTAGCCACCACAGTGCTCTTGATAGTGATGTACTAGAAAGGTTTGACTCCAGTGCAGGAGTGTACAGAGGAGCGATAAAGGCTGGAGGGTCATTGGGTCAGGGATGGCAGGCAAAAGAGAACTTCCCGCAAGGTGAGACAGCAAGGATGTTTAAGGGTTCAGAATTGGGTTAAGATGATAACTTCGTCCTGTAATGCCCCCTATCGGCACATCACCCTGCAGTCCTTGACTCCCGCTCACTCCGATCCGCCGATGAGGGATTTCTAGAGATTCCCAGGGTCTGGTTAAAGACATCTGGGGCACGTGCGTTCTCCTATGCTGCCCCTTCCCTGTGGAATTCTCTACCTCGTCAGATAAGAGAATGCCTGACTGTCTCGAGTTTTAAATCTGAGCTCAAAACATGTTTGTTCTCTAAAGCTTAGTCTGAAGGATTTTAAATATGATTGTTTAATTTAATCTGTTTGTATGGTTTTAATGTGTTTGTACAGTGCTTTGGTTCTGAAAAGCGGTTTAAAAATAAAGTTTTACTTTACTTTACTTTGACTTCCTATCTATTCCGTGGAGATCCATCCTCCTTTAAAGGAAGTTTCTGGTATAAGGTCTTGAGCTTCATAGCCCAATACCTTATGCCAGTGTGAGCTGGTATTTGTTGAAAGTAATTTTTTTTTACTCACTCTGTGAATATCGAAGGGGTTGTACCTGGCTCTGTAGCCACTGCCAGTCGATCCCTTCCAGCTTCCTAGTTTGTCTGCTCCACCCCTGTGCTCTGAGGTTTTGTGACGTTTCAGCAGGGGTGCACCCCATACAAGTCTACAGGGTGGTTTTTCAGTGCCGTTTTTTTGAAACTTTAAGCAATCTGAGAGGGAAATGAAAGCCATCGCTTAGGTCTAACCCCTCCCTTTATAATTTTGTGGGTCTAACCCCCCTTTATAATTCTGTGGGTCTAACTTGCCCCCCTTTATAATTCTGTGGGTCTAACTTGCCCCCCTTTATAATTCTGTGGGTCTAACATCCCCTTTATATAATTCTGTGGGTCTAACCTCCCCCTTCATAATTCTATGGATCTAACCTCCCCCTTTATAATTCTATGGGTCTAACATCCCCTTTAATTCTGTGGGTCTAACCTCCCCTATTATAATTCTGTGGGTCTAACCTCCCCCTTCATAATTATATGGATCTAACCTCCCCCTTTATAATTCTATAGGTCTAAGCTCCCCTTTATATAATTCTGTGGGACTAACCGCCCTCTTTATAATTCTGTGGGTTTAACCTCCTCCTTTATAATTCTGTGGGTCTGACCTCCCCCTTTATAATTCTGTGGGTCTGATCTCACCCTTTGTAATTATGTGGGTCTAGCCTCCCCATTTATAATTCTGTGGGTCTGATCTCACCCTTTATAATTCTGTGGGTCTAGCTTCCCCCTTTATAATTCTGTGGGTCTGATCTCACACTTTGTAATTATGTGGTTCTAACCTTGCCTTTATAATTCTGTGGGTCTAGCCTCCCCCTTTATAATTCTGTGGGTCTAGCCTCTGCTTTGCTCCTCCCTGCCTAACTAAAACAATTTCCTCTGTGATTACATTACTTATGTCTGCACCTGTACATTAACCCCCCCCACATATCTCACCATTCTGCCCCTTCTGTTGCCCTCTCATGTTACCTGGCCCCTTACCTCTCTGTCCCTTCCTTTTCCCCTTCAACCCTTGGTGATGCCTTTTTCTCGTGTAACACTTTTACCCTAGTAACCGGGTTTCTGTCTACAGTTAGAGTATCTCCTTTGTTTGCTGGTTTTGTACAGTCACTGACTCATCACCTGAGCAGTAATACCCAGCAGGGTGTGCGGTCATTGGGGAACGAATGCAGGACTCTGGGTGTTGTTACGCACAAATTATAGCCAACTGCGTCAGACGTGCAGAGGTATACATACATTACCCACCAACCACAAACCCTGGGATGTATTATTGTGTTTATAAAACAGTTTTTTAAAATAAAATATAAAGTCAAAGAATCATTCCAGTTTGTAATCAAAACAAAAAAGTAATCTTAAATTCACTCCGAAAATAAAGTTAGAATCGATGTTTCAACCATAGGTTGTCTTCCGGAATTATCTATAAAGAGGAAAAATGCAAAGTTACTTTGCTTTTTTCTCTTTATAGAAAATTCCTGAAGAACACCTATGGTCAAAATGTCAATTCTGACATTATTTTCAGCATGCATCTATGATAATCTTTTTGTTTTGTTTTTAGCCCACACGCTGACTCAACACCTTGTTTTTTTGTTCCAGTTTGTAGATATGCGATCATCGGGAGATTTGCACACCCCAAATGATCAGTCAGTAAACAGGATTTTCTGTAACCATTTTATCAATGTATGTAATGTTGTAATCAATCCCACTTTTGCTGTATAGTATTATGTGTCCAACTTTCTTCCCTCTAGGTTACACATGGAAATGAGCTCGTGTTCAGCTCAGTGTGCCCTCTGGAACAAATCATTTAAATAAATAAATGACAAATTCAATGTTTTGGGTGCAGTATTCCAGGGGCCTGGGTTCAGTTTCCAAATAGGTCACATTATTTCTTAATACAATTTGTGATTTAATTGCTAGGCAGTGGCTAATACTGCACCCAAAACATTTAATTGTCATCTTGATTAATTCCTAGTTACAGGGTGTGCAATACCAGAGAGGAACTGTGTCTGGGAACCCCAGGTCCTATCATGTGAGCCTGTAGCTCGGTGGGTAGAGTACCGGGACACTTTTCCAGGGACCTGGGTTCAGTTCCCAGTAGGTCACTTATTTTTTTTCTCAGTACAGTTTGTAACTAAAATAAATAGCAACTTGTGCGTTACATTGCTATTCATGTTACTTGGAAGCTCAAGTGCTGTACTTTTTGTCACTTTGTTTTCACCAGCTGTAACCTTCTTTTCTCTGGCCAGGTGTGTGATCTGTATGTTGGACTTAGTGTATGGAGACCCCATCCGGTTCCTGCCCTGCATGCACATTTACCATGTTGACTGCATCGACGACTGGCTGATGAGGTCCTTCACCTGCCCTTCCTGTATGGAGCCCGGAGATGCTGCGCTGCTCTCCTCCTACGAGACAAATTGAGATTGGACAAGCAATTGAATGCCTGGAGTTGGTTCTTTTTTTTTTGCACTTTAGAAATCTAGAACAGAACTTTAGGGGCAGAGAGGGGTATGATTAAAAGGCGGATGCCTTGCATTTTTCCAACAGCAGTTCTTTGGAGCAGAACTCCTCCTCTCACAATAGCTCGAACCCTGAAGGAGAGCCCGAACATTGCCTAAGGAACAGCGGCTTGAGTTATGAATTCTGTGGCTCAAAAAGCCTACAGTTTGGCAGAAGAGACTTGCTTTGGAAGCAGAGTATAGTACAATTTGTTGTTAGTTTTTTTTGGGGGTGCTTTTCTGTTGTCCACAGAAACCCTACTAAAGGTAGTGAAAGAAAAGATATTGCTAAATACAAGTAGAAAAAAAACTCATAAACCACAAAACTGAATATAAATTAGTTCTGGAAAATGCAGGTTTTTGTTTAGGGAGGGCAGAACTGTGTAGTAAGGCCCAGATATCATTCCTTTTGATGTTAACAATGAAACTTACTATAGATGTTAGTGGCTGGACCGAGAGAAGGGGGGGGGGAGTTACGAGAATAGGAACTTAAACACTTTCGGTTGATTACCTGCAAAACTGGCTGTTCCATGCAGAACCGTCTTGAAAAATGTGATACGGGTCACTGAATAAGGGCCCGGGCATTAAATGCTTCAAATTATTCTCTTCCAACCCCCCCACCCTCACCACCACCAAGTAGGAGAGAAGTTACAGAGTCTGCAAACAGGAGCACTGAGATACAGGCTATGGGCATTCTTTAGTAAGCGGGATGCCCTTGAGTTGACTGGCAGCTTTCACGCCGAACGTAAGCGCAGGAACACACCAGCGCATTGCTCGAGTGCATATTCTGCAGGATGCAAATAGACTAGCAAGGGAGAAAGAACTTTGTGAGTATGAAGCTGTTGATGCTGATTATAACAGCACTGCTAATCCCGACCAGCTACTGTGCCCCGCCGGCTAGGGTGATGGTAGGTAAGGTTGTGATGCAGTATTTGTTTTCCTCGCCGTCACTTGGAGTAAGTTAATGCTAAATATACAGTTAAGCTCATAAAGATTTCTGTCCATATCTGAACTTCCTAGATGATATGACCCTGAGTGACTCTACATGTGAATGGAACTTCTTTGTTTTTTTTCTTTTGCAAATGACACTGTTTCTTTCAAAAAATACCAAAGGAACCACCTTTTGGACAGTTACCTCCATCCGACAGCAGAAACAGCCATGTATTGTTTTACTCTCTCATATAGCTTTTTGTCTGCTTTAGTCATTATCCCAGTCCTCAGGTTGGGCTTGCACCTAGCGAACTTCGCCGTACATCATGATGTTACCCCCCAGCTGTCCCGACTGTGGGGGTCACCGTGAGGCTCTCGTGCACACAGCATTTTCCAAGTGAAGATGCAAGCTCCACGTCCCACAATAGGGGGTTGCTGTGGCAGCTGAACTCTTCCCCACCTTTCACTGGCTGGAAGCACCACCACTTGATAGGTTAGAGCTAGATTAGTTGAACCCTGGCATCTGTCAGTACCAGAACCCATCTGAAACTGGACAGTCAGCTTTGAAAGAGATGCTCCAGTAAAGTGAAGTGAGTGAAACATGTGCCCATGCTCTCCCTGTAGAGAAGTCAAAAAATGTTGGAACGGGGTGGATCTCTGAATCAGGAAGTGGAAAGAGATGGTACTGCCAGTCCCTGGGGGGGTTAATTATAATCCCTTCCCTTCCTTTCGAGAATAACAGAATATGTATTAAATATTGTAGTGGTGCTCCCACTGAGGTGAGGGAGCTCCAGGTTTCCACATTTTAGCACCATGAAAGGTGCTGTTTAAAGAATCTTGCCCTTCCCTAACATACACACATTTTAGATTTTCCAATGTCCCGGAAAGTAACATGTAAACCTATGATAACCTGGAAACATCAGAACAGCAAGCATTTTTTAGAATGTGTTTGTGTTCTGTCACTTGACATGTTAAAATTCTGTTTGCGATGGTTCAAGCCCTGCTGCTGCTGTCATTAAATTGCAATATATATAGTAAATTGGAAAATCATTCTGAATTTTCCAGCTCAGTGTCCTTATGGGGGGGGGCACTAACATTAGTCACTGCTCCGTAAATGGAATTTGGAGCTCAACTGATGATAGAAATATTGAAATTTGAAGGATTCAGATAATCTTTTAGCTAATCCCTGTCCTGAGATAGGATGAGCTGCAGTGCACGAATGTTAGGGTTTAGGGAGCGCATACTTATTGTGTTCTGTTCCTTCTCTGTTTTGTGGCCCATTGGGGATGGGCTGCAGAGTTTACAGCTACCCAGTCTGACACAGGATCTGAACTTACCGCTCCCACCCACCCATATCCACTATAATGGGTACTAAGAAATAGTGGCATATGTGTTGATCATTTAGGTGAACAACGACGAGAAAACTGGCAGTAAAGAATCATTCATATATATATATATATGTATATATAATTGGGAGGGGATCTTTTTTGGTGAACCTGAACATAGACTGACTGACCATGTTTTGCTCGAAAGATTAAAATCTGTTTACAGGACTATCACTCCAACATGGAAACGGAACATGAGTTGTTGGGCCATTTGTTTTAATATTTTTAGAATTTTTTTTGTCGGTTAAGTTGTAGTAATTCTGCACCTTGAGATACTCTGAGATGTGCCTGGATCAATAACATCAAATCCATCCTGGTATAGTTAATTGTAAGCTGGTATCCGCACACACTGCCGTGGAGCAGTCAGCGATTTTTCTAGTATCCAGGAAAACTTTTAAAGGGGAATCTATACGCTTTTTTAAAATGAGGTAGTGGGCTTAGATGACACAGGCTGCCCCATACTGATGCCACGTTACCACCACTTTTTTTTTTTTTTGGTGCTACGTCCGCCACCTCTGCCTTGCATCAGGCCCCTTGTCCGGCTGCCCCAAGTCCCGTCTCCTGTTCCCTCCACCATCCACTTTAGGAGGCAGTATAGTGCAGTGGTTTAAAGCTCTGAGCTGCAAACCTGGAGACCTGGGTTTGAATCCCACAGCCCCCACTTGCATACTGTGAGACCCTGAGTAAGTTACTTGACTTCCTTGTGCTGCCAGGTCACACCTGGAAACGAGTTTTGGCTTAGTGTGCCTTTCCTGGTTCAACAGTTTTTTTCCCATTTCCATCCAGCTGGTGGGGATCCATACAGTGAGGGACCTGAGAGCGCCGGGGGGGCCATTACTACTGACATGGAGAGACATGGATTTTCTGTGTTTTCCTCCTCCTCCCCGGCATCCGGCACAGGCCATGTGTCCTCACGCACAAACCCTCATACACACACAGTGACACCTTGATGGGGAGACAAGCTCCCTCAGTCCACTGCAGGGGTAATTATGGCAGCAGAACCAGGGCGCCACCTTCCCCCGGCTGGGAGTGCTGCAGCATAGCAGCATTCCCCCAGCTGCCCGGCTGACTCCCGAGTTCGCTTCTGAACCCAGGTCATCCACATGGGAGCTCGTGGCGCTTCCGCTTGGCCATCGGCCAGCCCCATCACCACCATTTGTAGAATCTGGTGATGTCATGGAGGGTGAAGTGGTAACTAACCACATTGTAGTTGAGCACTGCTTCATCCTTTGTGACATCGCATGGTTTTTGAAAAACAGTGACAGTGTAGTATCCGTATAGAGTATATTCTGGTCATAGCTATCTCTGGACTGTTTCCAGCTATAGGTAAGCCCAGTACCTCATTTTAAAGAGCTTTTCATGGGCTTTCAAACTGTGATGCTCACTTTTCATAATTCACAATTTGGTATGTTTCAATAATTTTGTTTGTATTTACTTCCCCCATTCTTTATTACTAAGGGCATTGTATGGAAGCAAGATATTTGTGCCTCTTGCGTCATCGCACCCTCCTGCTTTTCCCTCCATTGAAGTCATTTCTATATGACATCATGGTCTGTTGCCTTGGAGAAATGACTGTGATCTCATCAGTGGCTTATTATGAACTCCATGTATGAAAAAGGCAAGCGGGTGCAAGGTGGTCTGAAAATCTTTTATTGCAACTCCTCAACAATAAAGAATGATATAACAGAAAAATAAAATGAAATAAGCAGCAGTGTATGAACATATGTGTTTCTTAATGTTTTCGTGAATACAGGAAAATCACTTTCAAAGTGACATTCTGGTTATTTCATTATAGCTCGCAGGAGTGTCACGTGACTGTCCTGACCAGTGTGAGCGGTATCGTGTGAGTCACTTATTTCCATATAGGCATCCCACATGCCGTTCTCTAGCAGTGGACTTCTTCGTGTCACCAGTGGTGCGGAAGCAATTGGCCATTTTTGTTTTAATCCCACGTTCAGTAATCATAGGTTGACTGCGCCTGCCACTGAGCATGCTCAGGAGTCAGAACAGCGCAAGCGTTGCTGTTCTCACGCCCAAAGCACAGTTACAGAAATAAGACTGCGTGGCTCAGACAGATTAACACACCCTAGAAGAATTGGAGGAAAAAAATTTGCTTGGAATCCAAAAACAACTCTTGGCCTTCTGTTCAGCCAGTCAGTCATACCATCCACTGTATCTGAAATAGAAACATAGAATTTGTCAGCAGAAAAGGACATCTTGGCCCACCCAGTCTGCCCAGATGGTCTCTGTCTAGCCTGTCTCTGGCGACCCTAACTGGTGTCTGGCCACCCTCCCTCCTCCCTTTACTAATATTTCCCTATGTCTACCCACATGCTTGAAGCCTCCTAATGTTTTCAAATTAAGGAGCAGGGAACAAATGAAATGCTCTCCGCTTGTATGGCTGCCAGTGGAACTCTTAAATCACAAAAGAGAACTTTTTTCAGGGAGTAGCCTGCTTCCATGCAAATTGATACAGATTCCCTACGATATGCTAATAAACACCATTCATCCACTTGTGAATTCCCATGTATTTAATAGATACAGATAACCAATCACCATACAAGGCCACCAATGTGTCCGGGAGTACGTAGAGAGACCCCTTTCCTAAGGATGTGGCAGTGTATCTGGTTTCTGTGTCACAAATGGAGATCTTGCCTCATTTCCATGCAGGGAACAGTGATCTGTTTACCTGTACGATTATCCAGTAAATATATGGGGTGAGTGGCATTTATTTCTGTGTCTGTTTGTATGGAAAACAAAAATGAAATGGCCACATGATTGTTTTAAAATGGTCCAAGGTGTTTGTATTTGAAAGGCACAATCACTAACCTGTGAATTGGGAATCAACTTAATTTGTAATTCTCCTACCGGCCTTTAGCACCTCAGGCAGTTCTTTTCCTGAATACATATTATAATGTTGTAAGTTCTCTTTTGTTTTAAGTATGTTGTGTAAATACCAGTGGTCCGTCGAGTGTCATGAGACATGTGCTGCAGCTCCCAGCCAGGGCCAGGTACTGCAGGGAATGGGTGTGTCAGATTACCCCCCCCCCCCAATGCCCGAGGGTCTGTTTATGAGGAGCACTGTCCCCAGGGTCAGCACTCATGTCTCAACTCATCCCCACAACTGACTACACTATCAGCTAGAATAGCGCAGTGGTTTGGGCACTGGACTGTCAGCCAGGAGATGGGTTTGAACCCCGATTCCCATTCCATAACTAAATACATTAGGTTTTTTTTCCCTTCCATCAAGTTTCAGCTAAATGGTGATCCATGGCGGCATAGTGCTAGAATAGTAGATCTAGGCACCAGCTGTTGGCCCACACTGCCGTACCAGTGACCCGGGTTTGGGAGCAGAGTCAGGAGCTGGCAGGGTCACTCCGGAGAAACTGGAGATGCTGCCACACTATGCCACAGTAACTTCCGCAGTGGACCAAGGGAGCCTTCTTCCCCACAGGAAGTAGTCTGTGTATGTGTTGGGTGTACAGGACCGCCACTAGGTGCAGCCGGAAGTGGAGGTGTACAGGACCACTACTAGGCACTGCCAGAAGTTGAAGAGAAAAGATAATGGGGAGAAAGACAGCCAAACCCCATCTAGGTGTCGACTGCAACTAGCATACACGAGAGGGGGGCACCCCATGCAGCCCACCGCCTACCCTGGATCCCGTAAATAGTCATCAGGCCTTGTGAAGATCACTGTCACAGAGGGAACTGTGGGAGAGTAGCAGCAGTGCGGTTGCTGGCAGATGGGGCTGGTCGAGCGCCAGCGGACTGGAGTGGGGGGACGTGGTTAGTCAGAGAGAGAGAGAATGCTGAATTCAAAAAGTAGTATAGCTACACTAAGGGAGTTAAAGCTTACGATGAAAACTGTGAACTATTCCTTTTTTATTCTATTATATATTGCCCCTCATCTTCAGTCTTATATGATGCCCTTCTTTTTCTGTTCAGAGTCTGCTTTTGCACATCTGAAATGAAAGCACTCCTTTTTAATATGGCTCAGCCCAAGCTTTCATCAGTATTCCTAGCTGTTTCTGTATACTTTTTGTCCCATAATGTCAGGAAGCAGTGTCTGCTGCAAGCTAGTAACGCAGCAGTGCATCGAAATAGGGCAAAAATGTTCACCCTTCCTTTTTTGCACCATAAAAGTTTTTGGGCATCTTCCAGTTTTTTTGTTAACTCTGTTTTATTCATTCATTATAAATCATACAGTCGGGTACTTAAAGGGGAACTGAGCGTTACAGTTGCCACTCAGATTCCGGAAGCCCATGGAAATATCTTTCAGATGAAATATTGGGCTTTTCTAGGATCGTGGATATGTTGTTCTAGCCACACTTGTTGGCATGTCCCTTTCCCTTTAAATCTTGCCGGATGTTCTGAATGCTGGCTCCTCCCACCTACCTGGGTGGTATAAGCCTCCGCTCCGCCCCATGATGCCAGATCTTCCTTTCCATTTGGAAGATTCAGGTTCCCTCCTTACTGCTGTGCATTGAGTAGGCCATGGCGCTTAATACTTAGGCTAGTTTACCGAAAATAAAACTCATTTGAGTTTCTCCATGTAAATTCGTAACCATGACTGCGATGGAGGACAAGTCCTCACCCTGGTTTCGCCGGTGCCCTTGTGGGCAGAAAATGTCCCGTACTGACCCACATTCCATGTGCATCTACTGCCTGGGCCATGCACATGACCCTCAGGCCTGCGATTTTTGTCTCGCCATTCATCTGCATGTTTTGGATGATCGCCTTGCACATTTGCAGCTTGGATGACTGGAAAAACGGCACCTGCTGGTCAAATCTAAAGATGCCCGTCGTATGGTCTCTGCGGCTACGGGATCTGCTGACCAACTGGAGCAGATGAAAGCCTTGCGAGGAGGAATGCTCAGGCATAGAACAATCCTCCTTGGTGTCTTTTTTTTTTTTTTCTGATCAATCTGGGCACTTCCTTCTCGGATCCTTCAAAGAGATGTGCCAGTCTCTCCCTGTGGAAAGGAGGCCCGTCTGGATTCGCATACCTCCGGTCCATAGAAGGACAAAGGATGAGAGAAAAGTCTTCACAATATCGACACTCGTGGAACAGAGAGTGATCACGGTCCCAGGAGTCTACTCGACTTGGGTGAATTGTGACCTCTGCCGCTATACGGGTACCCCTGGCTAGGCCAGATGGCTCAGACACGGGAGATGACCAGGTCAAAGTAATATCGACCCCGTCGACCAATGAGGCCGACAATTCTTTATTTAGGACTCCGGTCCTACTGACCGAGGAGGAGACCCAGCCAGCTGGGGCTCCACCCATAGTCGCTGTCCCTGATCTCGAGGAGCTGCAGTTTTCCCTGGCCCCTTCTAAGAAGCTCTGTCGGTCCACCTGATGGTAATCTTCTAGATCTCGGACCGATAGGCCGAGGAAATATCACAGGCGGCGCTCCAGAAAGTGTTGTTGCCGCAGTCATTCGTCCTTGTCCTCCTCGGATGAGGAAAGGCTTCAGTGCAAGCTGCGTCATCGCTACGAGGGCCTTATGTGGCAACAGCTGTCTGGTCTGAAGTTGACTCCGGCCATCACTTGACTGTCGTCCTCCAAGTCAACGCCAACTCCTCCAGAAATGGTCAACACCGTTCCTTCTCCTGTGAAGCTGGTGAAGACCCTCCACCTATCTTGGTGGAGCCGCCACCTAAGCAGCCTCCGCCAGGGGCTCCTGCCAAGGAGTATCGGCCCGTTCAGGGTCTCCCACATAGGCTGTCATTCACCTTTGCTCCCAACCACCCACGGCTGGTCGATAGTGACTCTGGTGGCTGCCTGCTTTACCCCAGCTCAGGGTCTGAGGATTTGGACCTGCATTCATGTCTGTGTGACGATGATTCCATGAGTCTGTCAATAAAGGAAGGTCCCACGTCCTTCCTGGGCATCCTCTGTCTGATCTCTCAATCAGCAGGGATGCCTTTGGAGCCTGTTGAAAAACAGACCTAATACCCCCTGACTGATATCCTCAGGAAAGGGGATTCTCCATCTGAGGCCTTCCCAGTGGCCGTGGCCATAGTTGGTCCAGCCTTGGAGCTTTGGCAGCACCCAGCCTTCTGCCTTGCGCATTCTGTTCACATAGCCCGCAAATATGCGGTTCCCATCGGCTCCCCCTCGGGGTTTACACAGCATCCGTCGGCTGAGGGATTGGTGACCGAGTCTGGTGTTCGGCAATTGGGCAACTCAGGACATACGGATAGACCTCCGGACAAGGAGTCCAAAAAGTTGGACCATGCAGCCAGAAGGGTCTGTGCTACCTCTTCACTCGGTCTCCGACAGGCAAGCTCAGCTGTCATCATGGTACATGTCTTCCACGCCCTTTTGGGCTCTCTGGATGAGGTGCTCCCTCACCTCCCCGTGGACCCTCAGACCATGGTTAAGCAGGTCCGTGACCAGGGCTGGGCTGTTGCTAAACAGCAACTCCAGATGGCCCTATACATTGGGGATTCTTGTGCCCGTTTAGCGGCAGCTGCAGTCGCCATGTGCTGCAGGGCTTGGCTGACGATCTCGTCCTTTACAGCAGACACCCTGCACAAACTGGCATATGTTCCCTTTCTGTGTACTGACTTGTTTGGTCCAGGAGTCAATGGTCACCTCCAGCATATGGAGAAGTCCAGTGCCATCTTGGACTCTGTTATTTCCGCCCAGAAAGAACTCCAGGGTTCTAAGAAACAGCAGAAGAAGCCGTTTTGGTGTTCTGCCCCTGCTGCCAAGCAGCCCCAGTATCGAACTGGGCTGCAGCAGCAGGTTCAATCTTGGCACCCTCTTCCCAAGTCTGGGGCTTTGGTGAACCGTAAGCTTGGAGGGAGTGGTCCCAGCGGCCCCGCTGCTGGCCCCTTCATCCTCCAAGCCTGCACAGTGACGGGATGGGGGCAGCCACCCCCATGCTTGTCACGACCACTCTGGGTCCTCCCGTGGGGGGGTCGGCTCTGTCACTTCCTTTCCACCTCATGTGCTGTCAAAACTGACAGGTGGGTCTTGGAGGTGGTCAGCCAGGGTCTGCCTCTGGAATTCAAGCAGTACCTATCAAGCTGAGTCCGTGCCCCATGGGAGGAAAAGGTATCCACCCACACTCGGTCGGCTCTCAGAGACGACATTGCCTACCTCCTCCACAAGTCAGAGTTGCGGATCCCCCTGTCAACCCAGGGTTTGTTTCCAGGTATTTCCTGGTCCCAAAACGGATGGGGGGCTGGTGCCCCATTCTGGATCTGCACAACCTGAATCAGTTTCTCAGGTCTCGCACCTTTCGGATAGTGACTCTGTCCCAGATCATACTATTCCCTCAAACAGAACATATGGTTTTGCTAACTGGTTCTACAGGACATGTTCTTCCATGTCCCAATCCGTCCATCACACCAAAAGTTCCTCCGCTTCAGGGTGGAGGGAACGCTGCACAAGTTCCAAGCCATGCTGTTCGGCCTGTCATTGGCCCCCAGGGTCTTCACCAAATGTATAGCAGTGGTGGTGGCCCATCTTTGGTGTTGAGGGGCCAGAGTGTGCTCCTTTTTCGATGACTGGCTAATAGCAGGTCCCTCCAGACTGGAGGTGGAGCGGTCCAGGGATCTGGCTCTCCAAACCTGCCTCAGCCTTGGATTCTTGGTCAACGAGGCCAAGTCAGAACCTGTGCCTTCGCAGGTGATTTGCTTCAGTGGGGCAGAGCTCGACTCTTGCCAAGCCAGAGTCAGGCTCCCAGCGGACAGGGCGGAGGTTCTCTCCTCCTTTGCCTGATCATTTCTGGTTGGGCAGTTGTGCCCTGCCTGGGACTTCCTGTGACTTCTGAGTTACATGGCGGCCTGCACCTCTGTGGTCTGATGGGCCCAGTGGCATATGCACCCCCTTCAATGGGAGTTGGCCAGCCAATGGTCTCAGCGACACTGTCATTTTGACCAGCTGGTCACTATGACCCAGAAGATGTCAGATGCCCTGCAATGGTGGAGGGAGGGATCCCGTTTGTCCGCCCCGGGCTGACAGTCATTCTTACTGATGCCTCTCTCATGGGCTGGGGTGCCCACATGGGGAATATCAGTTCACGGGCTCTGGACCTTCGAGGAATCCTGATGTCACATCAGCCTGCTGGAGCTCCGAGCAGTTCGTCTGGCGCTAACTGCATTCGCTCCTGTCCTTCGGGGTCAGATGGTTCAAGTCCAGACGGACAACACCATGACCATGTACTACCTCACCAAACGGTGGCATGCACTCCTGGCCTCTGTGCAGGGAAGCTCTCCATTATCTGAACCCTCGTGAGCTGACTGGAGGCAGATCTCTTAGCCATTCATGTGGCAGGAGCCTCAAATCAGTTGGCGGATGCCCTCAGCCGTGTGGGTGAGGCGTCACACAAGTGGTCTTTTCATCCAAAGGTAATTCACAGCCTGTTCTCCCAGTTGGGCAACCCACAGGTGGACCTGTTTGCCTCCAAGGAGAACACAAAGCTGAGGCTGTTTCATGCCCCCCTCAGCAGGGCTCGCTGCCAGGGGATGCCTTCTTGAGGCCATAGACCCCAGGCCTCTATGCCTTCCCTCCACTTCCCTTGGTCCACAAGGTACTCCTCAAGGTCAGGAGTGACAAGGCACAGGTGATCCTGGTAACCCCAGACTGACCCTACCAGTTCTGTTATCCATATTTCCTCAGCTTCAGTGTCAGGCTCCTGAGGCTTCTTACAGCATGCCTGGACCTGCTCTCCATCAGTCACAGGAAGGTATTCCATCTGGACCTTCAATCCCTGCACCTGACAGCCTGGTTCCTGAGCGTCTAGAGTTCCAGGCTTTAGGTCTCTCCAAGGATGTACTCAATGTAGTTGAGGCATCTAGGAAGGAGTCGACCAGGAGGTGCTATGCCTTCGAATGGAAGAGATTCTCCATTTGGTGTCAGGGCAAGGGCTTGGACCCTTCGTCCTGTCCGATGGCCAGCATCCTCGGCTACCTTTGGTCTCTCTCTCCAAAGGAGGTCTTCAGTCTACAACCCTTAGGGTGCACCTGGCACCCATCTCTGCTTACTGGGTGTGGGCTGGGCAGCAGACAGTGACACAGGAAAAGGTAGTCTGGCATTTCTTTAAAGGCCTCGACCACATTTCCCCTTCAGTGTATGAACCACCACCTCCGTGTGATCTACTGCTGGTTTTGGCAAAAGCTCATGGGCAAGCCATTTGAACCGATGCAGGTGTGAGATGTCACATCTGTCATGGAAGACTGCCTTCTTGGTGACTGTCACGTCAGCCAGAAGGACTGGGGAGCTACAAGCACACTCTGCCGAGTCTCCCTATCTGGTCTTCCACAGGGACAAGGTTAGCCTGCATCCCCACCCGAAATTCCTTCTGAAGGTGGTGTTGGAGTTTCACCTCAACCAGGTGTTGACTCTGCCAGTGTACTAGCCAAATTACACCTCGGAGGCAGAGTATAGGCTCCATACTTTGGACCCGAGATGATCACTCTCTTATTATAAGGAGTGAACAGCTGAAGTTTGGGGAGAGGTTCGCCAGCTGTGTTTGTCGCCTACGCTGAAGCCATACCTGGCAGACCCGCAGCAAAGCAGACGATTGGCAGATGGATAACATCCTGCATTGATCTCTGCTATCGGTTGGCGGGCAAGGAACCTCCCGCAGGGATAGCTCATTCCACCTGCCATACTGCTGCGTCAGTGGCTGCTTCTAGGGACGTCCCTATCCAGGATATCTGCAGGCTGCTACCTGGAAATCAGTAAACGCCTTCATTACCCACTACAACATCGACTTAGAGTCACGCTAGGATGCTGGTTTTGGGGCCTCAGTTCTCCAATCTCTGTTCCCTAAGTAGGGGGTGTGCACCTTGCCTCCCTCCTCCTGGAGAATTGCAAGGAATCTGCCAACAAGTGTGGATAAAACAACATATCCATGATCCTAGAAAAACAGGTTACTCACCTGTAATAGTAGTTCTTGGAGTGGTATATGTTCATCCACATGAACCCACCCGACCTCCCCGGCTTCAATGCACAACCTCTACTTCCAGTAGGCAAGTTCTGGCATCATGGGGCGGAGCCGAGGCTTATATCACCTGGGTGGGAGGAGCCAGCTTTCAGACCATCCGGCAAGATTTAAAGGGAAAGGGACATGCCAATAAGTGTGGAAGAACATGTACCATTCCTAGAACTACTGTTACAGGTGAGTAACCTGTTTATTTGGTGGTGTCAGGAGTCGTGAGATATAAATAAATAATTTAATTAAATCAATACAGAAGCCATTTAATGGAATTTTAAGACAGGAAGTGATGTCACTGAAGGGCAAGCTGTATATTGTTAATCGCAGCTTACCCATCAGTGACATCATTTTCTGTTTCTAGAGTCCCGCAAATGGCTGCCGCTTTGAGTTCTTTTACAGATGATTTGGATAGTCATCTCAGGACTCCTGATGCCAGTGGGTTATTCCAGCACCTCATTTGAAAGACGGTTTCATGGGCTTTCACAAGTTGCGTGGCTCCTGTAATGTTTAGTTCCCCTTTAACACAGCAATTATACAGCTTTATCAAAAATAGTCATTGTACAGCAGTACTACTACATACTAAAATGGCAGCAGAATAGGCTAACAGTCTCTTGAGTCTGCTCGATTTTCAGCACCGCACTGAGGGCCGATTTTTGGTGTCCCCGGTTATACTGTCCCCAGTCCCAGATGTTCCACCTGTATTGTGCCTGGTCAGATTTACCCTCCCCTGTACCGGTCCCATCCCTCTTAAACCAGTCCACAGTCTCCATCTCTGCCAGCTCCCTGGGCAGTGCATTCCATGGCTCTACCACTCTTTCAGTGAAATAACATCTCCTCCTCTCCCCTCTGAGTCTGCCCCCTTCCAGCTTACACCCATGACCTCGTGTTGCCCCACCCTCCTTCCTTTGGAGCACCCCAACTGGGCCTCCTTTATTGATCCTTTTCATGTACTTAAAGACCTCTATCATGTTTCCCCCGTCCCTCCTTTCCTCCAGGGTGTACATGTTGAGCTCCTTGAACCTTTCCACATAGGTCCTCTCCCCCCAGGCCCTAGATCATTCTGGTTTCCCTCCTTTGACCCTCTCTAGAGTGTAATGTTCCTCTTTAAATGTGGTCTCCAAAATTGTACACAATACTCGAGGTGTGGCCTAACCAAGCAGTTGTACAGTGAAAGGATCACTTTCGCCTTTCTGGAGGTAATCTCCCTGGCGATGCATCCCAGCATCCTATTTGCCCTTGCCACTGCCCTTCTACAGGTCTCCGAGTTGTTCATTTTGACATCGACCACTACCTCCAGGTCCCTCTCACCCTCCGTAACTTGAATCATGTCTCCTCCCAGGGTATACCCTGGCCTGGATTTCTGATTCCCAGGTGCAGAACCTTGCACTTCCCCACATTGAATTTTAGTTTCCATTTTCTTGACCACCTTTCCAGAGCCTCCAGGTCCTCCTGCAAGGCCACCCTCCCATCCACCACTGCACCTAGCTTTGAATCATCTGCAAAGAGACTAATCTCACTCCTGATGGCTGAGATATAGGCGTTGAACAGGAGTGGCCCCAGCACTGACCCCCCTGGAGAACCCCACTAGTAACCCACCTTGGGGATGAGGCTAACCCTCCAACCACCACCTTCTGAGTACGCTGAGAGAGCCAATTTCCTATCCATCTTAGCAACTGTCTCCCCACCCCCATTTCCTTCAGCTTAGCCAGCAGGCCACTGTGGGGGTACCGATTCAAACACCTTGCTAAAATCCAGAAAGAGAACATCCACTGGCGTACCCTGGTCCAGGGCCCTCGTCACCCAGTCATAGAACGCAACAAGATTTGTGTGGCACGATCTTCCCATGATAAAGCCATGCGCCCTATTGTCCAAGCCCCCAGTTTGCTCCAGTAACCCCCCTAGCCTTTCCTTGACAATGCCCTCTATCACCTTGCCGACCACTGACGTCAGGCTAACTGGCCTGTAATTTCCCGCCTCCTCTCTTGATCCCCTCTTGTGGATCGGCACAACATGGGCCACCCTCCAGTCTTGGGGCACCCACCCAGTCCTCAGATGTTGGAAAGCTCCGCTAGAGGAACTGCCAGGACATCTGCCGGTTCCCTCAGCACCCTGGGATGTATCACATCTGGCCCAGGTGCTTTCTCCATCCGAAGGGACCTGAGGGCTTCCCTTACTCTCTCTACTGGGATTTCAGCCTCCTTCTCCCCATTTCACCATGCACTGCTGGGCCCCCACCTGTTTGTGCTGGCCACTCCCTTTCCCCAGACCCATCAGGGTCCTTGGTCTCTACCGGTCTCACCTCTTGCTCTGGTTTGCCCCCGCTTCCCTCACAAGACCTAGCCCCTCCATCCCCCCTGGTTTAAACTGAGGCAAAGTACTCATTTAGGACTTCTGCCTGTTTCCCCGCCTCCTGTACCCAACCATCCCCTACCCTTATCTTGCTGCTCTGCCCCTTTACTTTCCTTTTTTCCCCTATGTATCTAAAGAACCCCTTGTCCCCCCTCCGAATCCCACTGGCCAAGGATTGCTCCTTTTTTTGCCTTAGCTGCTCTCACCACCCTGGTGACTCTCTTGACTGTCAGCTCATATTCCTCCTGATCCCTTTCACTCCTCGACCACTTGAAGTGCCTATAGGCTGCCTTCTTTTCCCCCACCACCTTCTGTACCTCCCGGGTCCACCAGCAGGGTGTTCTGACCTTACCGAACTTATGCCTTTCCCTTGCGCAGGATCTGGTAACCTCCTATATCCCCCACCTGCTGTCAGCATCCATATCCAGCCTTATCCTGTCTAGATGATCTTTAAGAATCCTTCCCATCTCCCTGAAGTCTGCATCCCTAAAGTCTGTTACTCCCGTCCTTGTTCGACTTTCCTCCCCGCTAGGTCCAGGAAGAACCAGACTGTGGCGTGATCACTCCCAGCCAGCGGGTCCCTCACCCCTAGGCCACTAATCTGATCACCGTCTGCCAGGACCATGTCCAGTGTCTGGGCCTCCCTAGTTGGCTCACCCACCTGTTGTGTCAGAAATGCATCCTGGAAGACATCGAGCAGCCTCTGCTCTCTGGCCACTGGTGATGTCATAGTCCCCCAGTCTGTTCCTGGCATGTCGAGGTCCCCCATTACTATTACCCTTCCTAGCAATCTGTACAATCTTTTCTTTTCATTATATTTAGGTTACTATACTGTAGCATAATGCTTAACATCAGAAGCCTTGAGGTATTATATGTGGGAAAACGTTCTAGTTCTGCCAAAATTTGAGCATTTTATGAATGTTTGTTTAGTTTTTTTCTCGGAGAAAAGGATGGTCGCCACATTTGGCTCAGAAATGGCACTGTAGACTTGGCAAGGGTCAGGAGTAAGAAAATCCTAAAAACGTATGGTGTGCAGCATAGGAAGTACCTACAAAAGTAGATTTGACTGGTATACGTCAATGCAGTGCGGTTTCTATCAGTAAAGCATGACCAGGCATTAGATTAGCAGTCCGTTAATCACCCCTTAGGGGCATAAAGCGCACAAGGCACACCAGAGTGCCATACTGCTCCTAAGTGGTAATTAACTGTTACTCTGACTCTTGTGAGTGCCTTATTGCTGTTATAAAAAAAAAAATACTCAAAAGAAAAGTTTCAGAAGTGTACCTCATGAATGTTTTTTTCATTGATCCACCAACTGATTAAGACAGCTGGTTCAGGATTAGAATGCATCGTTACAGTCATTACACAGTGCTGGAGGATGGGGTGCTGGTTCATGTGTCATGGTGATCAAGCGGTACATGACAGTGTAACATGGATTAATGTAAGGGTCTCAGAATGATGACAACCAGTCAGATTGAAACATTCTGGGAGCCTTTTTATAATTCATGTTAATCACAGAAAAGTGAAGTTACAGTGTGCTAAAAAAACAAAACTGAACACCAGGGCTTCTGTTAACCCCCTACTGAAGTCCCTAAATGGGATTTTTGAGGATTTTGAAGCACAAAACTAAAAGCCGTGCTTCAGCACTGATCCCTGTATATTGAAAGATTTGTACTGATATTATTAGCAGAAATCGGATAATGTTGCACACAACCATTACATAAATTTCCGACCCCAGGATTTTCTGGTCTGATCCTCAGTATTTGAAGTAGAGGGTCAAAGTGACCCCCACTTTACTAGTGCTGATGCAAACCCTGGAACACTGATGAAAACCTCAACCGAGCCATAATAGAAGGAGCTCTCTTATCTGGCCCCATGTCTCTGATCGATGAGAAATTGCTCTGACTCGGCTTCACACTGCAAACCCACAACATCAGAAGTAGAGGGCACCGGGGGCTCTGAACCTGTCAAGTGGTGGCATGGTGGAGTTGCCTCTGACAAAATCTGTGACCACATGCTATGAGGTGCGCCATCACCGTCTGGCCCCCTGATGAAGCCTTAGAGATAAGGCACTATTTGGGAGTGTTCTGGCACTCCGATAGCAGGAAATAGAACTCTGTGTGTGCACACTCCTGTTTCTTTGTATGTGTGAGACAGTGTATGGGTAGGGAGAAAGAAGTAGTGGAAATATACCAGAATGCCAGGTGACAGCCTTCACTAGGCCCCTCCCCCACTACACCAACTGATCCCTTGGTGCACCACAGGAGGGACTCTCCAGCCAGCATTCCCACTGGTCTGTCTAATGAGCCAAGAAGGGAGGCCCCTGATAGGGACAAGCTGGTAAGAATGATGGCAGCCAACAGCCGGCCCAGTAGTTGGATTTTCACTTGTGGCACCGGCTACCTGGGTTCAGGAACGGACTTGGGTCAGAGGGACGGCCGGCGGGGAGAAGGGGTGGGGGAGGTACACCGTCAGTGTATGGGGGACACCTAGCAGAGGCCAGGGGCACCACAGCAACCGACGTTGACAAGGTTCCTGGGGGAGGGATGGACAATGGCGTCATTGCACATTCCCGGCCCATAGGGGGAAAAAATCAAGCCTACCTCCACTGCCTAAATGAAGCCCGTCCCTCGGCTGCAGTCGGCTCCCCAGGCCAACTCCCACCCTATCCTGTTGTTCGTGGCACCCTAAGGCTGGGGGTGCCGTGGCTTCATCCTGGAAGGTAAGCCAGGGGGTCCTGGGAGAGCGGCTCGTGGGGATGCCACAGCTGAGGGGTCCATGACTGGGCAGATGTCTGGCAAGTGGAGCAGGCACAAAAAGACTAAACTAAAAAAAGAATGATGGCAGCCTGGAGTTGGGAGCACTCCTCCTGGACTGAAGGAGGCCCCTAGCTGGGACATGCCAGTCCTCAGTTTGCAGAGCAGGCTGGATGTCTGGGAGGATCCTCCGTGGCAGCGAGGGGCAGGCAGAGGGAGGCACTGTGAGGCCTGAAAGTGTGGGGTGGTGGTGGGTTTGTGCGGAGGATAAAACAAGGGGCACAAAAAAAAATGTAGCATTCCTTTTAAACAGACTCCAAACGGAGAACTAAAGGTATCATATAAGACAGGCAAAAAGGGGCAATCTAAAATGGAATAAAAAAAAGAAGCATAGGTCAAACTATTCATTGCTAGCTCTTGAAGGACTCCTTAGGTCAATGTTCCTTGGAATTGTCCAGTAGTAGCACAGGTACCACAACACTGTATTAAAGTAGCTCCAGTGTCTTTTCATTTATTTTTGTTACTCCCACCTTGGGTTTTTCACGTGGTTGCTCCAACTGGCCCTCATCTGGACCAGCCCCCACTCCCATCAGCTGACTTCCCTGGGGCTTACCTTCTCCACTGGAGTCCTACCACATGACTTGATGAGAGGTGCCCAGCTGTCTGTGCGGGGCCTGCGAGAGAGTGGACCGTCACCATGCTGCATTTGAAGGGTTTTCCCCTCAGTTTTCTCCCTTAGGGCCCACGCGCTGCAATGATGTGGTCTTCCTGGACCATATCTTCACCATTGATTCACACTGACCTGGGGGAGCCAAAAATCTTCAGGAGACTCGGCAGAGAGGTAGGCTTCACGCATGCGTGACACTGCGATACTAGTTCACCCTGCATGGCTTACCTCGGTACCGGCCCTCAACTGCCTCAGTTCCTTTTTTCCCTACCATCGATTACATCGCCCACCAGGAGTCAGATAATTTTTTTTTTTTTGTACCAATTATTTTACCAGGTGAGACACACTAAGCTGAAAGCTTGTTTGCAGGTGCAACCTGTGAGCACGAGGAAGTTAAGTGACTTGCTCAGGGTCACACAGTATGCAAGTGGGGGCTGTGGGATTCAAACCCAGGTCTCCAGATTTGCAGCTCAGACCCTTAAACCACGGCGCCATACTGCCTCCTCGATCTTCACGTCTGTACGACAACAACGTTCAGTTCATTCCATTTATATATTATCTAGTGTTTATTTTATGTCAGTTTAGTTTAAAAAAATGAATAATTTCTATCAGTTTCTCTCAGCCCTACCAAACTAAGACCATGGACGGCGAGAGCAGGGAGCCTTTTCAGGAGGGCAGTGGGGTCGTGTCCGGTTCCCTTGCCAAGGAAGGGTTCTGGCGAAGGGTGGTCCTCTCATAAGCACAAAAAGATGTGGGCCCATTCTCGGTCAAGGACCTGGCACTGCTCAGCCTTGAGTTCTTCCTGTTCCTGTCGGAAGGGGAAGAAAAGGTACTGCTCTAGATCATGCTCTTGTAGGTCTGCCACAAGGTGTTCCAGGTCCAGGAGCAGGAGGCCTGCCCCGGCTTCTCCTGTTTGACATCTCAGGCCCGGAGCACCTCTTTGTCCTCTAGAGAGGAGTCTGGAGGGCAATTTCACCACCGGAAAGCTTTTATGGAGCAGAGGGTACGATATCTGGCTTGTTTGCCCCTTCCAGCGGATCAGGTTCCAGGCCCTTCGGGGTTGGGGACCTTGGTGACGCAGTCGGGTTTCTCTGGTCAGGTAGAGCATTTGGCTCCATCAACGAATTTCAATGTCTTGGCAGTGACCGCACCAACACTGGTTCCACTGGCCATACCCCCTCACTTTCAGGGTGGAGGAACTAACCTGGTACCTCTGCCGGTCACTCCGATGCTGGTCGGGCCTTCTTGGGTCTGTCCCAGCGCCAGCACCACGTCTGGCAATGCCTGCAATGTCCAGGACCTCCATGGCACAGGGTTCAGTTCCTGTGGGTTCAATGCCAGCGCTGCCCCCTCTTGGGGTGGCGCACGTTCCAGCTCCCTTGGTGCCAGTGCAGATTCCTGTTGGGTTAGTTCTGGTGACATTTCCTGTGCCAGTGTCATGTGTTTTTCCAACTCCCAGGATTGGATTTGGTGGCTGGAGGTTTGCACCTTTTCCTGTCCCTCCTCCCGAACAGGAGTTGGGGGATGATGACTCCAACCCCGACATCATTATTTCCAAGGGAGGTGACAATGACTCCTTTTACAGCCTGGATACCCCTACTCCAGGCACTCTTCCTGTCCCGCAGGAGGACCTTACTTTTCAGACCCTGCTTCGCAATATGTAAGCAACACTTGTACTGGAGATCGCTGCCTTAGATCCAAGTAAATGGTTTCGCCTTGAGTGACTAAATGTCCCTAACGTTCCAGTTGCCTCACACCACATATTCATCTTGTTTTTGGAAGTGGTGTGGGCCAAACATGGTTCTATTCCCTCAGTCTCTAAGCAGCTAGACTGCAAGTACCCTGCTCCTAAGGACAGGCCTATTCTGGCTTCTCAGCCCATTGTGGATAAAATTGTCATTCTGGCTGAGAATGATAACCCTGTGCATCTCAAGAAATCTCAGCCCATCCCATCAACAAAGAATCTCGGAAAACTGATACGATGGGGAAAACAGCTTTCACTGCAGCTACCTTGGGTATGCACACAGTTAGCTACCAAGGTAATTTGTCTGAGTAAGTCCTTTGGACCACTCTCAGATTGCTTGCTGAGTCTTTGCCGGACTTGGACAGTAAGCTCAAGATTCTTCAGACTGTTACCCATGGTGTAGTGTCTAACAGTCACCAGCTAAAAGCAGTTATGGATGCATATGACACTGCTGCTCATGCCACTGCAGCCAGCTGGTATCTGCATTAGAGGACATTCCTGGCTTTGGACGTCCATTTTTTTCCAATGACGCCCAACAGCAGACCATGAATGCTTCCATCAGCCAGCAAGGGAAGCAATCCCTTGAAGCCGCTCAAAGGACCAGAACAGCCATCAATCTGCCCGACCTGCCCCAGCTCACCCTCAGAGGGGAAAGGGCAGAGTTTTCTTCCATAATAAGCAGCCCTTTCGTGAAAAAGGTAGAGGAGCCCAAGTCAAGTTCCAACCTTCTCAAGCACAACAGAAAATGCAGCAGAAGGCACAGGCCCCGAAAGCGCCTAGTGCCACCCTCTGAAATTCTGGCCCCGGTTCTGCCTCAGCTGCCCAAGGCAGAACCTCTCCTCTCTTGGGGGGATGTCTGGCTCAATTTTACAGTCAGTGGAAAACTGTCACCACCCAAAAGTGGGTCTTGCGGATTATCTGGAAGGGATACTTACTGAATTTCATAGAAATTCCCCTAGACTATCTGCCCAGGAGAGACCGCTCCCCCTGTCCACTGCCATGTCGTTCCTTCTCACTTCAGAGATAGTGGGCCTCTTGAACAACAGGGCAGTGGAAGTAGTGTGCCGGAGTGCACCCTTCTCTCTCAGGACGTTAAGGAGTCCTCTGATTCTACCTAGATAGAACTAAAGATTTTGGATAATGCAAGCAGCTCTGTCTCCTTCAACCCCAACCAGCTGGGTCAGCCGGTTATGATTAAATGCATTTCTGCATGGATCATCGCTTGCCTCCGCCAATGCTATTCCATGGTGCAGGTCAAGTTGGAAGGGCAGGTTCGTGCCCACTCCACAAGAGTGGTTGCTACATCCTTGGCAGAGATTTGCTCTGTACCCATCACTGAAATTTGCAGAGTTGCCACCTGGAGCACAATGCATACTTTCATCAAGCACTATGCCTTGGATGTCCATGCCAGACAGCATGTCTGTTTTGGCAGGGCAGTTCTTAATGAACTCTTGTCCTGAGTGAACTTTGGCTCCTGCCACCCAGCCCGGGGGGGGGGTGGGGATCTGAGCTTGCTACTTGAATCCATCAAATACAGTCCAGGAAGATATAAAAACTATGTATTGACCGTAATTCTTAATCTTCTTAGACCATCTTCACCACTGATTCACATGCCAACCGACCATCCCCTGGGCTCCCCCTCTCTGTTCTTTTGTTTTCATCCCCTTGTTTTTGGATTAGGCTGTAAAGACACTGCCTTCTTGCCGTTGACCCTCCTTACATGGATCAAAAGGGCTATTTTATGCCCTTAAAGAACCCTACCAGTCTCAGCCCCTGCACCTGCCATGTTGTCAGTTTACCTCCACAGCATGCGTGAAGTATAATTATGGCAACAAATAATCCAGTCATTACTACACAATATCACTCATAAAAACTAACCGGGTCCCAAGGACTTCCCGCTTCTAAGTGTTGCCCACGTCCCGCCTCATGCTCACTGACGAGATGCCAGGAAGAGTGCGGGGGGCATGCCCCATTATAGTCAACGGGCAGTGGCTTTTGGATAATTTTTAAATATTACAATGGCCACTTTGTAATGAAACGTGGGCACCAGTCAACTAACAAGGCCCTTATTGGTTGACTGGTGCTACGTTCATGCTAAGCCGTGTGTGTTAAAATGATCTGGCTGCCGTATTGACTACAATGGGGAGGCAGCTGCACTCTCCTTGGCATCTCGTCAGTGTCAGTGTGAGGTGAGGGACTGGATGCCCTTAGAACTGGGAAGTCCTCGGGCCCAGTTAATTTTGTGAGTGAAACTGTGTTTTAATGACTGGATTATTTGCCATAATTATACTATAAGCATGCTGTGGAGGTAAGCTGACAACATGGCAGGTGCAGGGGCTGCACGTGGTTGGTAAAAAAAAAAAAAAAAAATGGTACTGAGGTGATTGAGCAGCAGTGCCAAGGTAAGTCATGCAGCACTAGTCTCACAGTGCTGCGTAGCCTACCTCCGTGCCAACCCTCCTAAAGATGTTTGGCTCCCGCAGAGTCTTAGCGCTTCCTGCTCAGAACCCATCGAAATAATGGCGAGATGGTCCAAGAAGATCAAGAATTACAGAGAGTATGTAATTTTCATGTTTACTCTGTGAAGACACTCAGCATTTGGGCATGGGGTCTCCCTTTCCTTGCTGTCCACAGTGCTCCCCCCCTCCTGAAGGAGAGCAGTCCTGATACTCGGTCCTCCCTGAGTGACCCAGATCCATTCCTGAATCCAGGTGGCAAGTGCCTCTCTTTAAGAGAACCAGGCGCCACTGGCAACATGCACAGACTGGTGGGATTTACATGATTCATTTAAAAAATTGTACCAGCTCCTTGGGGACTCCTCGAAATGCTGATGTTTTACATTTGTGCCTCTAGCTGGTCAGGTCAGGAGCAGCAGCTAGCCAGAAGAGAAATGAACTTCCCCTGGAAGATGCTGGGGTGTGTATGTTTGTGCAGACCACAGCTGGGTATGCAGCAGATTGGGAGGGACACTGGAATGTTTGATTCTTGGTGGGTATGCTGTCTTCACGACCAGCATTCAGAAGAATTACATTAGAGCCTCACATGGAAAATAGCCTGTCCCCTGCAGCATGACAGGTGCTCCTTTCCCTACTCGAATTGGCCTGTTTCCCCCTCCCATGATGTTTCACTATGCTCCACTCCATCGCTTGTTTGATAATAAATTGCTTGCTCTCGGGGCGCCAAGGACTCTGAACCTCTCATGGCTCTTGGGTAGTGAAAGGTCAGTAGCTATGCCCATGTTGGAAGTTGGAACAAGGCAGAGGCCCCCACACAAATAAATTATATGAAATCCCCCAAACAAGAACAGTCCAGAGTACTGTGGGCTCATGAGACAGACTGAAGAGTACAGGCCTTGAAACCAGGTGAAGCAGGAGATTGTGGTTCCTATCGTTCCAGAGCCACTTACCTATTGTGTCACCCTGAGAAAAATCTCTCAGTGCTTCTCTCTGCCCAGCTATATAACTGAGCAGAAGCAGTGCCCCACTAAAGACAAGATTTGCATCTCAGCTGGGCTATCCTGGGTAAAATAAAGAAATTTCAAAACACACCACCGAGGACAAAAATGCCCTCCCCCCCAAAAATGTGACCGTGCTTCTTAAACTGATTGCGTAGGAGTACAAGGTAAAGAGGTACATGCACTAATACATTAAAAGTGCACTGTTGATAGGGAACTAGCACTCAGGTATGATGTTCCATAACAAAATTATAATCTAGACTGAACTAAAGAATCCAAGAGGAAAACAAGTAATGGAAATCTCTTGGCACAAAGCCTTTTCATCCTGAGAAATCCCAGTTAGTGTTGATGTACTCCTGCTCAGCTTTGGAGTGCAATGAAAACTGTTTTGTTCCTTGCATTTCCAGAACCTGGGCTCCTAACTTATTGGTAATTAATCGCCATTGGGCCAGGGGACAGTACTGGTGTGTAAAGTGACTTACAGATTTTTGAACATTTACACTTCAATATGCTCTGTATCTTCAAAAACAGTAACAATTTCTGGTGAGCCTATTTATTGGCCAGACTGGCACCACTTTCAAGCACTATAATAACAGAGTTTCATTCCATGACAACAAATTGATTTTTTAGGCGTTTGGACCAGCCCACTCAGAAACTGAACAGAAGTCTTAATTTCAACTTGCACAGGCTCAGCAATCACTATTATTCTCCAGCACCAAACGTGGTTTCAGGTGTACACAAATCAATCTGATACACATTTATAAATAAATAAAGTCATACTGAAAATCTGCCCCCCAGCCAGATTCACACAAATAATATTCCACACTAAAGCAGCAGTTTTATTAACAAGGCATAGTAATGGTATACTGAATGCAAAGTTGATAAATGTAAAAATTTACCAGTAATGAAGTATTTGTGCAGCGGGCTGAGATAAAGACGTCAGTGCCTCTCTCTTCTGATCACATTCTTAAATAAAAAAGCCCCGCAATAATGCATAAAACAAGTCTCCTTCTTTTGATTGGGCAACAATTCATAGAAATTCTACTTGCTGATTACAACCATCACAGCATAATCTAATTTCTAGGGCCATGGATATGTTGTTCAATCCACACTTATTGGCAGGTTCCTTGCCGCTTTAAATCTTGCCATAAGGTCATCAAGCTGGCTCCTCTCACGCACCCAGGTGGTAAAACTCTTGGCTCCACCGCATGACGCCAGATCTTCCTTACCGCTTGGAAACTCAGGTTCCCTCCTTAGTGCTCTGCGTTTTAGGCCTGGATCCACACTCTTCGGTTAACCCAAAACTAATTCTAAAATTTACAAGACTTCTGTCTTCTTTTTCCCTCGCGACTGCGATGGACAAATCAACTCCCGGCTTTCGTCGGTGCCCCTGCGGGCAGGAGAGGTCCCGGACCGCTCTGCACTCCACGTGTATCTACTACCTGGGGCTTGACCAAGATTTGCAGGCTTGCAACTTGTGCAAATCCTTTTCAGCTTTGGTCTTGGAGGACCATGCTGCTCGACTTCTTCTGTGGCGCCCTGAAAAACGGTATCCGCCGGTCAAGTCAAAGGAGGCCCATTGGATGGTGTCCATGGCGGCGGGCACGGGCGATCAGTTGGAACAGATGATCACCCTCAAGGAGGCGGCGGCCCAGGCCGCATCTTCTTCCTCCTTGGTCACGGCGTTTATCCTGCTCTCCTTGGGCTCTTTATATACAGCTTCCTTTAAGGAGCTTTGTCAGTCCCTCTCCACCCAGGGAGAAGGACCATCGGGACATTACAGTCGGTCCAAGAAGAAGGACTCAAAAGGTAAGTCCCACCGGTGATGTTCGTGGGGGTGGGAGAGATCCCCTTCACTGAATGGTAGACTTCCGACTTCGGTCGTGGTTGCGGTTAATGCCGCTGGCTTCATAGTGTCCCCGTCGGGTCAGCCGGCCGAGACACCCGTCGACACAGTCGAGATTTTTCTCAACCCAGATGGTTTGTCGACTGGTGATGCCGACAACCCTACTTCACCAGTTCCCCCGGTGGAAAGTGAGGACTTGTCTGTGCCTCCTGTGTCGGAGTCCCCGGTTTAGGTCCCTGTACTGAGGGAGGAGCGGGGGGCCCCCCCGTCCCCCTCTGACCCACCCTCGGAATCCCCAAAGGTCCAGCCAGTCCTGCCAATGGCAGTGGTCTCGGCCCCATGGAAAGCAGCGGCGACGCTTATCCTTGTCGTCCTCTTCGAAGGATAGGCTCCAGTGCAAATTGCGTTGGCGCCATGAGGATTTAATGTGGCAGCAGCTCTTATTGTCTGGGAATAAGCCAACTGCGTCGCTTTCTCCAGCCATTAAGTGGCTGTCACCTGAGTGGCCGAAACAACCCCTCGTAGTAGTCGAGGAGCCAAAACCGGCGCCGGTTGTTCGGCCAAAACCAGCTCCTCCACCAGTTGTGGAACCTCCACCACTGAAGACTGGGGCCCTGACCAAGGATTTTCGGTCGGGTCAGGGCTTGCCCTACAGGGTGTCGGTCGCCGTCACTCCCGATCGACCTCGGCACATGGAGGGTGGCTCAGGCACTCGGCAGCTGTTCACAGACTCCTCGGAGTCTGACGACGACGACTCCTTGTTCTCCAGGCCGCTCGATCTGGAGTCTGAAGGAGGTCAGTCGGTGGACAAGAGCCCATCCTCATTTTTGGGAATGCTTCGACTCATCTCAGAGTCCACTGGGATGAAGCTCGAACCTGTTTTAAAACGGGCCAAGTATCCCCTCATGGAGATACTGGACTGAGGGAATTCCCCTACGGAGGCCTTTCCAGTGGCTGAAGCCATTGTTGGCCCGGCCCTGGAGCTGTGGCAGCGGCCAGCATCTTGTCCCACACCTTCCGCCAGGATGGCTCTAAAGTATGCGGTCCCTACTGGTTCACTCTCCGGTTCCTCGGAGCACCCCTCTGCGGAGGGGTTAGTGACAGCGTTTTCCGGCTTTCGAGGCGCTCGGGATAAAACCGCCCAGGGGCGGAAGGTATATGCTGCTTCCTCCCTGGGCCTCCTCGTCAGGCTGGCTTGGCCGCTCTGATGGCACACTTTCACACGCCTTTGGGCTCCTGGCTGAGGTGATTCCTCATCTCCCGGCTGACCTTCAGACAACGGTCAAGCAGGTGCAGGATCAGGGAAGGGCAGTAGCTAAACAGCAGCTCCAAACTTCGTTGTACATTGCCAATTCGTGTGCCCGGTCAGTAGCGGCCGCAGTGGCCATGTGCCACAGAGCTTGGCTGCGGATCTTCACCTTTACGGCTGATACCCAGCACAAGCTGCCAGACGTCCCCTTCCTGGGTACCGACTTTTCGGGCCCAGGGTGGAGGGTCATCTCCAACGGATCGAGAAGTCCAACGCCACCTTGGACTCAGTCACGTCTGCCCAGAAGGACAAAGGGCGCCAGGAGCAGCATAAGCCCTTTCGTCCTTCAGCCCCTGTGGCATGTCCGGCCCAGCAACACCAGCATCAGGGCCAGCAGGCTCGTGCTTGGCACCCCAAAGCCAAACCTGCTGCTTCCTCCAGCAGGAAGCCTGGAGGAAATGGCCCAGGCAGCTCCTCGGCTGGCCCTTCCTCCAAGCCTGCCCAGTGACGGGTTGAGGAGTGTCACCCCCAACCTCGTCACTCCTCCCTGGTTCCCCCTCGTGGGGGGACAGCTCCGCCACTTCCTTTCCACCTGGTCCGCTATCACCATGCAGCGTTGGGTGTTGGAAGTGGTAGGCAGGGGTCTGCCTCTGGAATTCGAGCAGTGCCCCTCCTGTCGAGCCGTCGCCCCACGGGGGGGCTACGTGTTCCGCAGCCTCTCTGTTGGCTCGTCGAGCAGACATTGCCTTGCTCCTCCAGAAGGAGGTGATCAGGGAGGTGGCGGACCCCCCTCCAGCCCCAGGGTTTGTGTCCAGGTACTTCCTGGTCCCAAAACGGATGCGGGGCTGGCGCCCCATTCTTGACCTACACGACCTGAACAAGGTCCTAAGGTCTCGCACCTTCAGGATGGTCACTCTGGCTCAGATCATTCCATCCTTGAAACGAGGCATGTGGTTCTGTTCTCTGGACCTTCAGGACGCATTCTTTCATATCCCAATCCATCTGTCTCACCAGCGATTCCTCCGCTTCAGCGCGGAGGGATCCCTTTACAAGTTCCGGGCCATGCTCTCCAGCTCCCAGGATCTTCACCAAATGCATGGCAGTAGGGACAGCATTCCTGTGGTGCCAAGGGGTCCGGGTGTACCGTTACCTGGATGACTGGCTGATTGCAGCCCCTTCCAGGCTGGAGGTGGAGCGGTCCAGGGATCTGGCCCTCCAGGTCTGCTCTCAGATTGGCCTCATCAACGAGGCCAAGTCGGAACTCATGCCATCGTAGGTGATTCAGTTAATCGGAGCAGAGCTCGACTCTCTTTGAGCCAGAGCATGGCTCCCGGTGGACAGGGCCGAGGTCCTTTCCTCCTTTGCCCAATCATTTCTGGTTGGGCAACTGCACCCTGCCCGGGACTTCCTGCGCCTTCTGGGCCTCATGGCAGCCTGCACCAGCGTGGTCCATTGGGTCCGCTGGCATATGCGGCCCCTGCAATGGGAGCTGGCCCGCCAATGGTCACAGCGCTCCGGTCCTCTAGACCAGCCAGTGACAGTGACCCAGGAGATGTGGAACAGTTTCCAGTGGTGGCTCGTTGCACCTCATCTGCAGGAGGGTATCTCATTTGTCCGCCCCGGGCCGACAGTCACTCAGACGTCTCTCTGATGGGTTGGGGTGCCCATCTGGCAGAGCCCACGGCCTCTGGTCCCCTCAGGAGTCTCGATGCCGCATCAACCTGCTGGAGCTTCGAGCGGTTGGACTAGCCCTCACCGCCTTCGCTCCGTTTGTACGGGGTCAAGTGGTCCAGATCCAGATGGACAACACCATGACCATATACTACCTCAACCAACAGGGCAGGACGCACCACTTGCCCCTGTGCAAGGAGACTCTCCGCACTTGGTCTCTCGTGATCAGCCTGGAGGCGGATCTCCTAGCCATCCATGTGGCAGGAGCCTCCAACAGTCTGGCCGATGCCGTCAGCCGGATAGGCGCTGCATCTCACGAGTGATCTCTCCTGCCAGAGATAGTACAAGATCTGTTCTCCCACTGGGGCACCCCTCAGGTGGACCTGTTCGCCTCCAGGGAGAATGCGAAACTGAGGCTGTTTCACACCCGCCCCCCTCAGCAGTTCTCACTGCAGGGGGATGCCTTCTTGAGGCCATGGACCCCGGGCCTCTTCTATGCCTTCCCCTTGATCCACAAGGTGCTTCTCAAGGTGAAGAGTGACCAGGCGCAGGTGATTCTGGTAGCCCCAGGCTGGCCTTGCCAGTTCTGGTATCCAGATCTCCTCAGCCTCAGCTCCAGGCTCCCAAGTTGGCTTCCAGCTCACCCGGACCTAATCTCAGTCAACAAGGGGAAGGTACTCCATCCGGACCTTCAATCCTAGCACCCGACGGCCTGGTTCCTGAGTAGCTAGAGTTCCAGGCCTTGGGTCTTTCTGACGAGGTCCTCAACGTTGTCGCATCCCGTAAGGAGTCGACCAGAAAATGCTATGCTTTCAAATGGAAGACATTCTCCATTTGGTGTCAGGACAAGGGGTTGGACCCTTCCTCCTGTTCCTTGGCTAGTATTCTGGACTACCTGTGGTCCCTTTCTCAGCTAGGGCTTCGGTCAACGACCCTCAAGTTGCACCTGGCAGCCATCTCTGCTTACCAGGCGCAGGCCGGCAAGCAGTTGGTGGCCCAGGAGAAGGTGGTTGAGCACTTTTTCAAAGGCCTTGATCACATATCCCCTCCAGTTTGAGAACCTCCACCTCCGTGGGATCTACTGCTGGTATTGGTTAAGCTCATGGGCAAGCCATTCGAACTGATGCACAGGTGTGACATCTCTCACCTGTCATGGAAGACTGCCTTCTTGGTGGCTGTTACATCTGCCAGAAGGATGGGAGAGCTCCAGGCGCTTTCCATCGAGTCTCCTTATTTGGTCTTCCACAGGGGCAAGGTTGTCCTGCGCCCCCAACCGAAATTCCTTCCGAAGGTGGTGTCGGAGTTTCACCTTAACCAGGTGTTGACTGCCGGTGTTCAACCCCAATCATACCTCAGAGGCCGAATATAGGCTCCATACTCTGGACCCTAGAAGAGTGCTGTTATTATAAGGAGCGGACGGCTGAAGTTCGGGGAGAGGTTCACCAGCTGTTTGTCACCTACGCTGAAGCTGCACCTGGCAGACCTGCAGCCAAGCGGACGATAGGCAGGTGGGTCACCTCCTGCATAGATCTCTGCTATAGGTTGGCAGGCATGGAGCCTCCCAAAGGGATAAGAGCTCATTCTACCCGCCATACCGCTGCTTCTAGGGACGTTCCTATCCAAGAAATCTACAGGGCTGCTACCTGGAAGTCAGCACACACCTTCATTACCATATCGACCTAGTCATGCCGGGATGCTGGTTTTGGGACCTCGGTTCTCCAGTCCTTATTCCCTAAGGAGGGGGTGCGCGCCTTGCCTCCCTCCTCCCAGAGAACTGCTAGGAGTCTGCCAATAAGTGTGGATTGAACAACATATCCACATCCCATGAAATACAGATTACTCACCTGTAACAGGAGTGGTATATGTTGTTCATCCACACAACCCACCAGACCTCTCAGGCTTTGAAGCGCAACCTGGCTTCTAGTGGGCTAGATCTGGCGGCAGGGGGCAGAGCAGAGTTTTACTACCCAGGTGGGTGGAGCCAGCTTGAAGAACTTCCGGCAAGATTTAAAGCAGCAAGGAACCTGCCAATAAGTATGGATGAACAACATATACCACTCCTAAAACTCCTGTTACGGGTCAGTAACCTGTATTTACTGTACCTTCTCAACATGCAGTTCCCTCCAACTTTCCTGTGTCCTCATGCCACCGTCTTCCTTGTTTTGTAACAGCAGGTTTTCACCAGCAGGTATTAAGATGGGGGGTTATTTTTTATTTATTTTTTTAAAACATACCCTTGGTGTTTAATATCACAAATCTCTCATGCTTTCCATTCGTGGTTTATATGATATTACACACCTCTGGTGGGTGTTAAAAAAAAAAACTAAATGTACATCATGTATCATTCTGTATGTAACAAGTGTCAGCAGCAGTGTCTGGATCATCTGGGAAAATGGGACTTGGTTGATGCCTTGTCATGCAAGTAATTTATAAAGTGCATTCAAATTATATGTTGTCCTTAGAAAGGATTCTGTGTTTGAAAGTCCTATGTAAACCAATCATGCTGATAACAATTTAAGACATGCATTGTATTTAGCACTTTTATGTTTCAGAAGGAAAAAACAAACATATGTTAAAGAGAAGTACTCCTGAGATCTTGCTTCAGAAAAGAAAATAAAAAAAGTATAAATATAGACATAACTGGTATTACCATGTGATTGCGGCTTGTCACTCATCCAATTTAAAGTGCAGTTAGCTAGTAAAATAAAGGACTTAAAACTAAAGTTTACAATTATGTTCGAATTTGTTTAGATTTATTTTTATTTTCATTTTTGTAGTCTGCCCCCCCCCCAAAGGGAGCTCAGCCCCACCGTGCGTGCCCCGGTGGGTCTGCTGGGCAGGCACCCCCTTCCCACAGTCTGTTGAAGCATGTCTGGAGGAAAGAACCTCAGCCTTGTCCGCCGGGAGCCGTACTCTGGCTCGCAGAGAGTCGAGCTCTGGCCCAGATGAATTGGATCACCTGCTTTGGCACGAGTTCCAACTTGGCCTCGATAAGGAGGCCAACTTAAAAGCAAACCTGAAGGCCAGATCCCTGGACCGCTCCACCTCCATTCTGGAGGAGGCCGCAATCAGCCAGTCATCCAGGTACACCCGGACCCTTCGGCGCCGCAAGAATGCTGTCACCACTGCCATGCATTTGGTGAAGACCCTGGGAGCTAGAGAAAGACCGAAGGGCATGGCCCGGAACTCGTAGAGGGGAACCCTCTGCTCTGAAGCGGAAGAATCGCTGGTGGGACGGACAGATTGGGATGTGAAAGAACGCGTCCTGGAGGTCCAGAGAACAGAACCACATGCCTCGTTCCAAGGATGGAATGATCTGAGCCAGAGTGACCATCCTGAAGGTTCGAGACCTAAGGAACCTGTTCAGGTCTAGAATAGGGCACCAGCCCCCCGTCCGTTTCGGGAGCAGGAAGTACCTGGACACAAACCCTGGGTCTGGTGGAGGATCCGCCCCCTTCCTGATCACCTCCTTTGAGGAGCAAGGCAATGTCGGCTCAACCCAGCCGACAGAGAGGTTGCAGACCAGAGTTCCCCGCATAGCGACGTGGTCAGGAAGGCAGGCCTGCTCGAACTCAGAGGCAGACCCTTTCCTACCATCTCCAACACCCAACGGTCCGTGGTGATAGCGGACCAGGCCGAAAGGAAGTGGCGAAGCCATCCCCCCCCATGGGGGGGGGACCCAGGGGGAAGCGACGTGGCTGGCTTGGAGGAAGGACCGGCCGAGGGAGCTCCTGGGCCTTTTCCTCCCTGCTTCCTGTTGGAGGAAGCTGCAGGCTTGGCTTTGGGGTGCCAAGTGCGAGCCTACTGGACCTGATGCTGGGGTTGCTGGGCCGGACGTGCCGCAGGGGCAGAAGGTCGAAAGGACTTGTGTTGCTGTCGGTGGCCTTTGTCCTTCTGAGCAGATGTCACCGAGTCCAGGGTGGCGTTGGACTTTTCGATCCTCTGGAGGTGGCCTTCCACTCCAGGGCCGAATAGGTCGGTCTCCAAGGAGACCTCCGCCAACTTGTGCTGGGTATCTGCTGAAAACGTGGATATCCTCAGCCAGGCTCTGCGGTGCATGGCCACTAATGACCAGGCACAGGAGTCTCCGTCCGATATCAAGAGCCGCTTGGAGCTGCTGTTTCGCCACTGCCCTTCCCTGATCCCACACCTGCTTGACTGTAGTCTGCAGATCAGCTGGGAGATGAGGGATCACCTCATCCAGGGAGCCCATGAGGGTGTGGGAGAAGTGCGTCATCAGTACGACCGAACTGGCCTGATGGAGGCTGAGGGATGACGCAGCGTATACTTTGCGCCCGGCATAGTCCAGGTTTTTGGACTCCTTGGCGGGGGGCTTATCGACATCCCTAGTGTTCCCAGAACACCGGAAAACGCTATCGGTGACCAACTCCTCCACAGAGGGGTGTTCCAAAAAAACGGACAAAGAGCCGGTAGGGAACGCATACATCCTGGCCGAAGGCGCAGTACAGCAAGCCGGCTGCTGCCATAGCTCCAAGGCTGGGCCAACAATGGCTTCAGCCACCGGAAAGGCCTCCGTGGGAGAATCCCCCTCGGTCCAGTATCTCCGTGAGGGGATATTTGGCCCGCCTGGATATGGGCTCGAGCTGCATCCCGGTGGACTGAGATGAGCCGATGATGGGCTCTCGTCCATCGACTGCCCCCCGGAGGACTCTGGGTCAATGGGCCTGGAAAACAGGGAGTTGTCATCAGACTCCAAGGAGTCTGCAAAGAGCTGCCTGGGGCCTGAGCCACTCTCCACCTGCCGAGGACGGTCGGGAGTGAGGGTGACCGACAACCAGTGGGGCAGACCCTGACCCGACCGAGAATCCTTGGTTGGAGCCCCCGATTTTGGTTGTGGAGGTTCCACAATTGGGGCAGCTGGTTTTGGCCAAACAACTGGCCCAGGCTTGGGCACCTCTACCACCACGAGGGGTTGTTTCGGCCTTTCGGGTGACAGCCACTTAATGGCCAGGGAAGGCGACGGCGTCGGCTTGTTCCCAGACGGAAGGAGCTGCTGCCCCATTAAGTCCTTGTAGCGTTGATGCAATTGGCGTCGAAACCTCTCCTCTTCCAAGGAGGAAGACTAGGATGAGCGTCGCCGCCGCTTTCCTTGGTGCCGAGACCGAGACCACTGGTGTTGGCGGGATTATCTGGACCAAGACGAGGTCCGAGGCCAAGACCGTTGGTGTTTCCGAGGGTGGGGCTGGGAGGGAGCGGGGGAAACCCGCTCCTTCCTTGGCTCGGGAGACTTGACCGGGGACTCTGGCACAGGAGGCGCAGGCAAGTCCTCTGTTTCCACCAGAGAAACCGGTGATGAAAGGTTGTCTGCTTCACCAGTCGACAGCCCATCCGACGGGTCGAGAAAAATCTCGACTGCATCAACGGGTGTCTCGGCTGGCTGACCCGATGGAGACACCGTGAAGCCAGCAGCCTTAGCCGCAACCTCGACCTAAGTAGAGTGTCGACTGTCTGGGGAAGGGGACCTCTCTCGCTCCCACGAACGTCGATGATGGGACTTACCCTTAGAGTCCTCCTTTTTTGACCGAGAAGAGAGTCCCGATGGCCCCTCACCCTTCGTGGAGAGGGATTGGCAAAGCTCAAAAGAAGCTGTGTAGGAGGATCCCAAAGAGACTGGGATAAATGCTGCGACTGAGGAAGATGAGGATGCGGCCTGGGCCGCCTCGAGGGCAATCATCTGCTAGAGTTGCTCAGCTGAGCCAGCCGCCACGGCCACCGCGCCTCCTTGGACTTCACCGACAGATAACGTTTCTCGGGGCGCCCAAGTTGGAGCCGGGCAGCACAGTCTTCGAGGACATTAGCCGGAAAAGACCTGCATAACTTGCAGGCCTTCGGGTCGTGGTCAAGCCCGAGGCAGTAGACGCACGTGGAATGCGGATTGGTCCTGGACATCTTCTGCCCACATTGGCACTGCCGAAAACCGGGAGTCTATTTGTCCATCGCAGTCGTGAAGGAAGAAGTAGACCGAAGTCTGGAAAACTTTAAAATTATTTTCGGGTGAACCGCAGAGTTAGGATCCAGTCCATACGCAGAGCGTTAAGGAGGTAACCTGAGCTTCCAAGCAGTAAGGAAGATCTGGCGTCATGGGGCAGAGCCGAGAGTTTTACCACCCCGGTGGGTGGGAGGAGCCAGCTTGAAGACCTTCCGGCAAGATTTAAAGCGGCAAGGACCCTGCCAGACAGTGTGGATGAACAACATATCCATGTCCCTAGAAATGTTGTTTGTTACAACATTTTGATCTAGTTCCCACTCGTGAGACCTGACCAACAAGCATCAGAGCGTCGGCCAGGGTGTTCTCCACTCCCAGAACATGAACTGCCATCATATGCAGGTTGTGCTGAGATGCCCAGTACCGGACTCTCATTGCTTCCTGGCACAGAGGGTAGGAGCGAGTCCCTCCTTGTTTGTTGAGGTACCAGACTACACGTCTGATTGAATCAAAAGATGACTGGGGAGAATGAAGGGAAGGAGAACCTGTAGGGCATAAAGAACTGCCCTCAGCTAGAGAACACTGATGTGTAATTGCTGCTTGAGGTAAGACCAACTGCCTTGAGTCCTGCGAGACCCTAGGTGAGCACCCCAGCCTGCACTTGATGAGTCAGTCATCAGCGTTGGGTGGATCGGTGCAGAACAGGACCCCGGGTGAGGTTCTCCTGAACCGTCCACCACTGCAAGTCCCTGATCAGGTCAGACACTAGGACCACGTGGTTCAGGTCATCATGAGATTGGTCCCAGAGACTGGAGAGTCCGTTGGGAGACTCTTGTGAAGCCTCACTAGAGGGTCTGTCAGAATGGCCACCACCATAAGCCCGAGAATGCAAAGGACCTTCCTGGCTCCAACCCATCTGAGGCTGGACAAGAGGCGAGCCTGGTTTAAAAGTCTCGACTCTGCGTGGGGGTTAAAAAGCTTTGCCTAGAGTCGTATCCAACACTGCCCCTATAAACTGCAGCCGTTGGCAAGGGACCAGATGGGACTTCACCTGGTTGACAGTGATACCCAGGCTGGAAAAGACCTATAGGGTAAGAGAAAGGGAGTGTAAGAGTTCCTGCCTGGACGGAGCTGCCAGAAGCCAGTCGTCCAGGTAGGGGAAGACCTGCACTCCCTAGGTACACAGGAAGACTGCTACTACCGCCAGGCATTTGGTAAATACTCAGCGACCCGAGGAAAGATCAAATGGGAGGGTTCTGAATGGGTAGTGCACCCCCTGGAGACAAAAAATGGAGGTAGCTGCAGTGGGAAGGGTATATGGGGATACGGATGTATGCATCCTGCATATCCAAACCGCATAGCCACTGTCCCGGCCGAAGCATGGGAAGAAGGCTCTGTAGAGAGCATTCTGAACAGCTTGTACTCCACATACAGATTCAGACAGCTGAGATCTAAGATGGGTCTCAGGTCTCCAATCTTCTTTGGTACGATGAAGCAGTGAGAACAGTAACCCATCCCTCAAAAGGGGGAGGGGATGGGCTCTATTGCTGCCTTCTGAAGAAGACAGCGAATCTTTTCTAGTACCAAGGGATGATGAATAGGGGAGTACGAGGGCGGAGGGGAAGGTCAGCGAAGAGGCCTTTCGGTGAACTCAGAGTGCCCCGCTGAGACCAGCTGAAGCACCTAAGCATCCGCTGTTATCCTCTCCCAACCCAGCAGAAGGTAGGAGAATCTCCCCCTACTGGTTCCTCTGGAACAGCCAGAGGAAGAGGGAGAGACAAAAGGAGTCAAGAGGCAGAGCAGCGGCCAGAGCTCCAGGGGCTTTCTTGCTGAATGAGAGCTTTGGCTGCTGACACAGCTCTACGTTTATTTGGATGTCAGACCTGCGTTTGTTTTTGGTGATTTTGGTGCCAAAAGGGACATTTCTGCCCCGGAGAAGATTTGTACATAGTCTGAACAGACTTAAGTGCCAAACCCTTCTCCTGCAATTTGGTTATGATGTCCTCAACATCACCTCCGAATAGTATGGAGCCCCTGAAGGGAGCATCCTGGATAGCAGTCTGCATTGCAGCACCAAACCTGACACACAGAGCCAGGCATGACGCCGCAAGCCTACAGCGAAAGCCGAGCTCCTACCTGCAGTGTCCACCACATTGTATGTGGCACATAACATGTGCCTACAGGCTGAACGCGTGGAATGGACGTCTCCCAGTTCCTGTTTGGTCTGGGAATCAGGGAAAGAGTCCAGTTTGGCTTCAACCTAAGAACTGACTGCTGGTTGTCCCCCATGTGTCCAGCATAGTTTAGGGCCCTCATGCCCAGGGTTGAAGATGCGTAAATTTTCCCATACTGGTCCAGAAGTAAAGATTCCTCGTCAGGAGGGGACGAGCTGAGATGCTTTGGGTTGGAGGCTCAATCGTGAGCAGTGCTAATCACCACCGAATCCACCTTGGGGTGAAGACTTAGAAAGTCTTTACCCTCCAGAGCCTGATGTAGCCTGCCTTTCTAGGAAGAGGGGCTAGCGAGGAAGGTTGTTTCCAAATAGTGGGTACAAGATCCGCGTAATCCTCAAACCAGGGTGGAATCAGGGTGGGAGCGGTTTCCAGGAGATCCAGGTGGGTAGCAAGTTTTTTGCGTTGTGGTTCTGGCTCCACTGATTGCCACTCACCAGCTGCCTGGATTTTCCTTAGCAGCTCCAGAAAAGAAGGATCCTCTGGAGACTTCGGAGAGTCCTTAGGCCTGGGGTTTTCTAGAGTGTGTGGCTCGTTCCCCAGGATCAGTGATTCAAAAAAAAAAAAAAAAAAAAAAAATCGATGTCTGAATCTGATGGCTTCGATGATGAAGAGTCCTCCTTGTGTGGCTCAATCCCTCTGGAGGAACCCCGGTGGGGGGGCATGTCCTCTCTGATCTGGGATCCAGACAGTTCAGCTCTGGTGTCGGGCAAAGGGGGAAGCAGTCACCTATCGCTGATGCAAGGGCCCGGTGTCGGTAAATGGCTCTCAACCTCCCTGGTGAGTTGGGTCTTAGCCTTAGCCCACCAGGAGGCCAAAACCTTCTTCACGTCTACCTGAGGATGCAGGGGTGGTGGAAGAGGACTTGGATACAGGTAAGTGGGAAACCTGTAGAAAGGGTACCTGTAACCTGACGGGAAGCCCGGCATCTGGTATTGAGGTGCTGGGCACTGCGGCTTCAGGTACTGTGGAGCTGGATACTGCGGCGTCAGGTATCCAGGTGCTCTGATGGAGCAGAAGGTCCTGGCATCTGCCTGGAGTAGGTGGACCCACGGGAGCCCTGCCGGTCCTGACAGCAGAACAGGTCTGTATACTGGAAGGTGATGGGTTAACTGGCACCTGATCTGATATCAGCACCCCTTGACGGCAGCATACTGATGTCAACTTAGGCCGGGAAGGAGGAGGAGCAGAAGCCTCGGGGGTCTGAGGCGACAGAGGGGCCTCAGAGGGCAACACAGCAGGAGTACGTTGCAGCGACTCCCGGATGTCAGGCGTGGTTTTGGAGCCCGACATGGGGTCGTGGTCTGGGCAGTCGTCAGAGGGGCGAACAACCAGCTTATCAACCTTGTGTAGGCGGACTTCAGCGGAGCGGGCGCCCAATTTACCAGACCCACTCTTACCGGTAGGCTGAGAGGGTAGAGCAGCCGTAGCAGGAATGGAGGTCTCCTCTGCCCCGGAGGCTCCTGGCGGGCCCCCCCGAGCACAAGCCCGTCAGAGGGAGGCAGACGCCGGCTTGGTAACCACTAAGGCGGCCGTTGAGGATCATTCTTCTCCCCCCCCCCCCCGAGGGGAAGATACCTTAAGGGCTGCGACTCCAGCCGAAGTCACAGCAGCTGTGGAAGACGAGTCCCAGTGCTTCTTGTCCCCCCCCCTTGTGGCCTTCGGGGGAAGTGGAGGCATGTCTCAATTTCTTCAATTCTTTTTCCATGGATGCCATTTTCTTTTTCAGCAAGTGAGCTTCCAGGGACTGCTGCCTCCATTTGCGGGTAGCGGAACTGAATTTTCGGCAGTGCTGGCACTTCTCCATGCGGTGGTCCGGGCCTAAGCAGAAAAGGTAGAGTGGCTGTCCTTGTGAGGGAGCAGGGAACTGCAAGAGTCACACTTATTCTTTTGCGATTCAGAGGGTGTGGGGATGACCTACACAGAGAGACATTCAAAAACTGTATTTGAGAAGAAAATCAAAAAATTGAAGTTAAAGAGTATAATATGCATCCAAATGGCGAGAATAAAGAGCAATGTTGTTCTGCGAGGTACTTTCGAAAGCCAACAGTGGGAATTAACTGGAAGGCGGGTGTGGGGGACCGCCCCTTTATACTGACGTCAGATGATGCCGGTCACCTGACTTTCCTTGGGGTCCTGACGCCTAGCGGCTTAGTCCTATATGTGAATACCTACTTCAAGAGCCCTCTCGAAGTAAGATCTATTGCATAAAAAGATATCCTACAACTTGTAATCTTTTATAATGTAATAATATAAACCACTATGGGTATTCTGTGCTTTATACTAAATAGTTATTATGAATTCTTAACCAATACATTATTACTAATCAGTGTAATTCTTTTACAGAACATAGAATGTAGAAAAGGGTTCCATAAATCCCAAAACATCTCTATTCGATCACTACACACAAATGCCAGTCTTTCATAACTCAATCTAGTAGTAATATCTTCCTAGCCATTCAGATAAGGGAGGGGGTTGCTTGTTTCCATTTTCTGATAATTATATTTTTGGCTGAGATCATTGCTGCCAAAAGCCAAAGAATATTAGGTTTAGACCAAGAATCCAGATGTGAGGTAATACCCAACATCACTAGTTTGTCAGTAGGTACAATCTGTTCACAAGCCCCAAACATTTTGTCCCAAAATTTCTGAATTAATGGGCAAGTCCAAATAATGTGTGTAATAGTAATCTCCAGGAGGTACTTTAGATGGCAGCTCAACAGTGCAGCACCAGGGGGTGCTGCACTACACTGTCAGTATCAAGGTGTTAGCCCAAGTTCCTGGTGTGGGACTAAAACCATGATCTTCCATCCCCAGAGGTAAGCATGCAGCTTACGGAGCGTGCTCACTCCTAGTCCAATGCACCTTGATTTGGTGCTCCATAAGCTTTTTTTTTTTTTATTTTTTTATTTATTTAGTTGTTTAACCAGGTATGGCACACTAAGCTGAAAACTTTTTTACAGGAGCAACCTGGGAGCACAAGGAGGTTAAGTGACTTGCTCAGGGTCACACAGTATGCAAGTGGAAGCTGTGGGATTCAAACCCAGGTCTGGTCTGCTGGATGTCACCAAATTTGCAGCTCAGAGCCTTAGACCACTGCGCTATATTGCCTTTTATTATGGATTATCTGATCCCACTATTCAGGGTGGGCTTGGGGATTTTCTGGCACTTATTAAACAATATCAAGGTGTCTTAAAATGAGGAGGCGCCCCCCCCCCGGGAACCAAACAGGCAGCCAGTCTTTCCCAGATTAGGATAAAATACATGGGGTGATTCAGACACTACAGTGAAAACCCAAATGCAGAGTGCTTTCCTCTGGGTTGACAAGACTGCATTCTCAGACTCAGGCAATGTGTGTGCTGAACAGCCATAGCCACCTTATGAAAAAACACCAAATCCTGGGCCTTCATCTTCAAATCACACCCTCCTCAAGGGCCCATCATTAGGCAACTAAGATTTTGAGAGATCTCAGATTTCATGAAAAGATAATAAATCACGTGAACACAAGGCGGGCATCATCTATCAGCATGGGGGGCCTAAACCTTCCCTCACGCCAGGTTGCAAGTCTCATGACTGCTGTGTTCAGGTAATTCAGTCTAAACCACTGAAATATAGAGACAAGAATGGCAGCGCTGTCATAATCCACATAACTGAGTGTTTCCCCATACAGGAATAACTGCCTCCATAATGGCAACCAGGAACCATTCTAGTCTTTATAGTTTTATGGTCCACACACACAAATGTTACATTGTCACAAGAGGACCCGATTTCACTCACCCTCTCCAAGTCCTTTTGTGCAAAAATTATATGTACCCCTGCAGAGAAATTCAATGTTGCCACACAAATGTTTGCTTCAGTCAGTCAGTTTCCCTGATTAACCAAAACCCAAGTAATTCCATACAGGGTAGGGTTGGACTCCACTCATTCAAGCACCATTTCTGCCATCATTGATCATATGCACACAGAACCTTCCGACATTATTCTTTCAGTCTAACGCAGGCCCCTCTCCAACAAAACCCTGATCCAGCCTTCCAGATTACCCATGGAAGGTGCAAGTGGGCACCTGCTGGCTCACCTTAGGAGAACAGAAGTTATGAAGCACTGACGCACTTTACAAATGGCTCAGAAGAACTTGCACTCTCCTTACACAACTGAATCCAATGTTTACCAGCACCATCTCGTTTTGCATCGTTTCAAAAACTTAAAACAGCCTTGTGAACTTTGTTATACTGTTTACTGCAAGCCAAACATCTTAATTACATACAATAAAAACATTTAACAAAAAACGGTGGTATAGGACATCAAATTATGGCAAATATAGGTTTAACTAAAAACGCTCTGTTGTGCTCTAGAGGGTACCTGTGAAGAAAGGAAATACACATTAAACTAAAAACAGGATTCTTAAACGAGGCACGTGACAAGCAGGTTTGGTTTTCCTTTTTCTTCTACAGAAGGTTCCGACTAGAAATTTAAGAGCGCAAACTTAAATATAGCATAGTTTGCCTTATCCGGAAAGCAGGTACAATACTCAGTGTTTTTCCATTCCTGCATTTTTGGAAGGAAAGGGACAGCATCTTTGCTCCATGCAGCTGGCTGCTCGATCCCTTCCAACTGCTTAAGCAGAGCCTGGTGCTCTGACATTTTATGACACAAGTGGCTGGACAGCACCAAAATACAATCCCCTTCAAAAATACAGCAAAAAAGGAGCTCTGTACCTGTCAACTATACTTTTTCCTTTTCACCATTACCCGCGATTGGTGCTCATTAGGAATGGAATGTATAGACTGTATACTTTAAAGGTACTGAATTACAACTAACTTATCCTCACGTTACTACAAAATTTCCAAATGACTCCGTTTATTTCCTCTCATCTTTGCCCACTGAAGATGCTACTGATGCATTACATGTGTAATGAAACTAAAGCTACAGAAAGTCATGAAACCACACTGTGATTGGGGTCTCCAGGAGACTGCCGTAGAGAAGCTTCTTCTGGACAACTGTTTTCAAAGGGCCCGAAACCACAAACACCACTCCTCTCTCCAGTTTCAAGGGTTTTGCACACTATAGGAGTTCCATTCTAGGCAATTCCTTGTTTATTTTATTTTTTTATCTAGCCTTTTCTCCTCCTGCTGGTATTCCCTGGTGGCCTCAGGCCCCCCCCCCCCAACTACTTAGACTGTTCACCCCAATAATTTAGTCTCCCTTGTGTATCCCCCACCTCCTGCTGCACCAAACTCCATTACTTTCCTTACTTAGCTTTCCCTGCAACGGCTCCCCCACTGGGGTCGCAGATTCCACAGAGGTGCAGTGCCCCCCCTCACAATCATGTGCTGCCACTGGAAACACTCCTTGATCCTGGGATGATGACATGGTAGCACAGCACACCACCACTGGGCAGTTACCAAAAATGTTTTTAATAGTGAACAGGAATGAAGCAAATTAAAAAGTCAGGAGAACAGGCTGCCCGATGACACAGCAGAAGCATGATATGCTTCCATTTTGGTGACCCAGTTTCAAGCCTAAGGACCACAGTCCGTGCCTTACCTGGATCCCCATCCACCTCAATGACAGGTCAAGTGGCAGAAGAGACTGGGAGGTCACTGGTGATATGCACTTTCTGCTCCTGACTATGTGGATCCCTGTAGACACAATGATTTTTTTTGGGGAGAGAAGAAGAGAGTGGCAGAAAGGAGTGGGAGGTCATTGAGGATATGCACTCTCAGGTCCTGCCCCATGTGGATCCTTGTCCGCCTCAATGACAGGGGAAGTGATGGATGGGGCCAGAAGGTCAGTGGGAAAATGACTTAAAAAAAGTTAAGAACCAAATTGAACTTGCACCCCTTTTTCAAATACCAGTTCACATTCAGTTGCTTCCCAGTTTTTCTGGCCATTTAGTAAATTCTATGGATGTTAACGATCTACACACTGGTGGCAAGGCTTAGTTAAGAACAGTATGGTGCGATTAATGTCCTTGTTAGAGCCCATGACATTTTGGGGATTTCATTAAAACCCCTTATCTCTACACACATTTCTGCTAATATTTCATATGATTTTTACTTTTTACCCCCAGCCGTCATCGACAATGGTTGAGTATGGGCTCCTTGTCCTTCAGATTACATCGGCTTTTGCTGTTTGTGTACATGTGATGCTGTAATCCTATGACTCACAACTGGTTGCCATGGAAATGATTATGCTGTCACTAACAGGAGATTATGACAGCATGTGTAGACAAGCAAATTTGTTCTAACTGCTGTTTTCAGCATACCTGGTTGAGAAGCTGTTTGTTAAATCAGGACAATACTGTCAATATTCTCTCTGCTATATATGTGTCATGTGGGGGCACTAGGATTTTACACATATTGCTTACTTTAGTCTAATAGTCTCATTCAGTTTCTAACTATCCAGTTTTCATATCAAGGTACAGTTCAGATCTGTTATGGGAGAGCAGGCTCACGTAGAAATGTAAAATAAAATGTACAACAAAAAGTTTGTCTTGGCTCAGCTGACAAACCCTGGATTGCATTTTCATGTCTCCTGCTAAAGTTGTTGTAAATCTGTACAGTGTCAGTTGTGGTTACTGATAAGAAGTTCTTGCAACACCCGCCAAGATAAAAAGATACATAAATTTACTCTGAGCATCATTTCCTGCTGTTTCGGAAAAGCTGTTCTCAACGTTAGGATGTGGGCAACAACTTTCACAGGAGCTGCTGATTCACTTTCGAAGTGGTTTTCAACTTAAAAAGCTGTTCAGCAACAGCTACCATCAGGAGTGGACCACTCATCACAAGCGCCTGCGAGTGAGAGCAGCTTGTGCTACACTGAAACCCTAAACCATAAAACAGATATTCCCCTCTAGACAGAACATCAGTATCCCATCTAGATTTTTTCAGATAATGTTTAGCACCTAGCCCAACTAAAAAGATGCAGTGTCACTGTGCGAGTCACTGCAAATGTTGCTTACATTACATTATAAACAAAATCACCCCGAGTATGAAGAACAAGCCATTTCTTATACTCTGTAGGGACAGTGCCATCACAGAGCACTCAAGCTTTGCTCTCACCCTTTGTGACATCACTGTTCCCTCTTTGGTGTGAGAATCAGTATGTTCTTCAAATGGGAAGAGAATTATTCTCTATGCTACACATAACATACAAGGTGAGTTGGGTGTGTCAGATATTTTGCCCTGTTGAGTAAATCACAATGTGTACTGAGCCAGAGAGCAACTTTCACAATACTGATGACATCACAATGGTCCTACACAGCACTGAAGCCAGCAGTTCAAAGAAAACTCGTTAAATGCCAATACAAGCAGCAGATTTAAAAAGGCATAACCAGTAAACTAATGTATACATTGAATATAGTGTCCTGACTCAAAATATATAGTTTACCATCACTTGTCAGGGAGCATGACTTCATAACTCACTCATGGCTGTGCCACTCCTGAGTTATGGTCCTACCTCACAAATAAGAAATTGCATATTTTGAAACAGTTTTTTTTTTTTTTATAAATAGTTTTACCTTGTCTTAGCCCATAACTGCCTCTTTCGATCAAACTCTTATGTGTTCCATTATTCTCGGTTTTATTTGCAGAATCTCAGTGGAAATAAAATGTCTTATGTATAGTGACCTGGGTTCCAAGTGAAAAAAAAAAATTGTTTACTTAAAAATTTACCCACCCAATATATTCACCACCATTGTATTAAATTGTGTCGGATTTCCAGGTTTCTATGAGGCATCACAGGCTCTTTAACCTCCAACACTGTTGTCAAAATGCATCTGTGTTCTACTACTGAACTCGGGTGGAACAGGCCACAACTTACATCAGTTCTAAATCTGTACTTGCCAGTAGTGTATAGATCAGAAACACCCACAAAGTTACCAGTAAGAAACAGATAAAAGTTGCTGGCAGAAGGCAGCCCGTTTGGGCTGTACTACTACCCCAGTGGAGGAGCACATTAGCCATTTGTATTAACCAACTTCCCTACTGACAACGTGGAGTGATACAGGAACATAAGATATGCAGAATGGGAACTAGTATTTACAAACAATACCATGATTGCCAGGTTGAAAGGGAAAACAATTGCACCTCGTTTAGAGTTCCATCCACAAAATCAAGCCTCCAAGACCCTTACTACAGAGATCACTGAAGCTCTGCTGCATTAACACATCACTGCTGGGGAGGGGGCCCGTGTGGCCAGTGGTATCATGCTGCCATCTAGTGGCGAGGCACCAGAATACTGCTGAGAGAGTGGTTTTTGTTTATAAAAACATTCACTTAATACTCAAATGGCATTTTAAATATGTAAAATGCAAGTAGAGGAGATGAAATACAGGGGTAATTCTAGAAAACAAAAAAATGTTTTACCCATTTCCTATGGTTTACTGCTCGACTATAAACATATATACAACAAGTGGTTTATTTATGACCATCTCACTCCAGGATATTAAAACCTGAAATAGTAAAGTACTTTTTCATGACACAATTTACAACTTAATTGAACAATATGAAGGCATTGTGTATGCAGACTGCTCAAACATCCATTTTTCAGCTGAAAAGGTCAGACCTCTCAAAACGTCCCCCCCCACACACACACACAAATAAAATGCTAATTTGAGATATACATCAATACTTGCATACCCTGGTAGTTAATGCACTTCCAAAAGGGATTCTTCTAGTCGCACACTAAGCTAACAGAATGGGTTTTATTTCTGGACATTAGTTAACCGATTTTGGAATTTGGGGGGCAATTTGTATGCAGTGTTTCAAGTGGCTCAAGACTGTAACAATTAAACCTCCTTTGTGGTGAACTACATATTTCAAAACAGTCTGCCCCTGCCCCAACCAGTACTTTTCTCATTTAACTATACTGGCCTGCCAAGCCAACAACTGTATTCACTCACGTGAAACTGCATGTACAAATCATTCTCAACCCCCCCCCCTTTGCATGTCACTCCTGCTCCTGGCATGAACAGACCTCTACAAGCTAAAACTCAAATAACGGGTGGGAGCAGTAGTGTCGTTGGTCACTGCACAGCAGACTTGACTGTTGTAGAACATTAATTTTCCAGCTAATATCTGGAAAGGCCAAGAGGCCAGGCAAGGGCTCACTCCTTGCAATTCTTGAATCAGTCCTAAAAGACTGACCTCCTACGTGGGGATAAAGGACACACAATGGGCCAGACTGATGAAAGCACCAGAAATCTGTACCCCTGAACTAATGCGGCTGAACATTTTGTGACAAGATAGCCAGAATTCTCTTGAGGGGAAATATGTCGATTTCCATTAATTTTCTATTCAATTACTCTGAAGAAAGATGATCAACCCTCAAAAGAAGCATTTTAAATGTATGTTCTATCCCACATTCAAACCCATTTGTAAAAGGATTCTGGGAAGATGCAACCACACTCCCATGGTTCTCCAGCAGCTTTCATTTTTTTCCTGCCAGTTTGAAGGTTAATCCTTTCTAACGTGGCCAAGTTCCTAGTCCCATTACCCAATAACCTCGCCACTGCTACTCCCTCAATCCTGACTCCACCCCACGGTAGGGGTTTCCAGGTGAGGTGCCCCCCAAACTTAGGATTCAGTTTAGCTGGCAAGCTCCATGGAGTGGGGGCTCCAATCCACAATGACCAGCTGTTTCCACCATTTCATCCTCCCTCCCAAATGATAGTGCAGCACAGCTGAGTGGAAGCCACATACCCACCTTACTTGCGCTAGGAGGAACACGCTCCATGACTTATCGCACGGGTCACTGGGGCAGCAGAAGGCAACACCACCTCCTCCCGGGCAGCAGCACCCTTCCCACCTGGCTGTCCATAACACACATTCTAAGTCTGCTTCCAAACAGGGGTCTACTTTGTAAACCCCCCCCTTTCCTGGATTTAAGCACGGTCATTCTGATGTGCAAGAATGGAGGAGAAGGTTGACTGGAAGCCTAATGTGAACCAACTGGAGCCCAATGAACATGCACTTTGCTTAAGCCCCTTCAAAAGGCATTCTGTAGAGGGAAACAAAAGTTCACATTGGCCTTAGTTGCAGGTTTGGAACAAGCAAAAGCAGAGACTGGCAAAGGTCACAGGAAGTGATATCACTTCCTGTCTCACCTGCCTCACACAACCAAAAGCAGTGGCTGGCACACTCCAGGAAATTTAGTCTCCTAAGACCTGGTCCAAGACCAGATTTTTTGTTGCACTTTATTGTTCCCTGTTGCGCTTTACACACTTTTAGAGCATATTTGCTGTTCAACGCCACAGATCACTAGTCCCGTGAAATCTGTGAGCACTGATGTGAGTGCACCCTTGCCACAGAGGGCGTGCAACAGGTAATGGCACCACCATGACCCGTGCAATCAGGCCACTGAGCTTTTTTTCACTGGAGTATGCAATGTGGGTGCTGCACCTATGCCAAGGGGAGCAGGGGAAGACACCAGGGGGAAGGAGAAGACAATGTGATGCAAGATCCCAGTCTCCACCTCGATGAGGGCTGTCGGCACAATGACACCCCCGGCTTGCCATGCAAGTCATCCGGCTAGAGGAGCATGGCCCTCTGTTGGATTCTCCTCCCCCACACCCGATGCAGAAAACCTGTGTGTGTGTGTGTGTGTGTGTGTGTGGGGGGTGCACACAGGGAATGTACTACACTGCTAGGGAGAGGACTGAGCATCCCAGGGGATGCTCTCCTTCGCCCAGGAGGGAGGCAAAGCACCGCCACAGCAGCAGCACCACCTGGGTGACCACAGGTGCTGCTTCACAGTTGACGTGCCACGGAGGTGGGGAGACGCTGACTGATGCTGTGCTGTACCATATTCTGTATACGTGCCTGTACACAGCATCCCAGCCACTGGCATCCCTCGTGACTGAAAGAGGGATGGGGATTTTAAAAACAAACGCGAACCTCATGATGGACCCTAGTACATTCAGGCCCTGCACCGCTGCAGTCAGACACACAAATTCTGACAGGAGTACATCAGCAAACCAAGGCTACATGAAGGCAGGTGAGCTCTGGTAAATGGGGTGCTGGGAGGGGGCTTGGTATGCCCTGGGGGCATAAAAAGAGTGAATAAAAAACCAAAATGCCCACTGTACTGCCAACTGGCTGAAGTGATAGAACTTTATACAGCAGAGTCCTGAACTGCTCTAATGCATGCGCAGTACCCAGTGGAGATCAGGCATGGTACATATGCCATTTAGTTGTCTCTCAGTCTGCATCCTCTGTGTTAAGACTGTAGGTTGATTCTTTGCCAAATCCCCTTTACAGAAGAAATGTTAATTTCAATGGGTTATCTGGATAATTAAAGAGTATTATTAAAACTGGCCAGCAGGGCTAGTTAAAGGGAAAGGTTACTGGCCTGACAGTGCATCTACCAGCACTGAAGGATATCATGCTGGAACACAGAGGACTTTGAGGGTGGGTGTTTTGTAGGCGTTTTGCCGGGGAGAGAATTGGTCATCCAACCAGTTAAGGAGGCCAACACCACTGGGAAAACTTTAAAAAATAAAACACGTTAGTCAATTTCAAACATTTTCTGTAATTCTTTCCCCCTTTTCTTGAGGCCAGAGAAAACATATGAAAACAAGATCACTGCCCCTCAGACTTTACCGGTTCCAGATTGAACTACACTGAAGGAATGTGTCCCAAGACTTCTTTTTAAAAGTTTCATTCTGTCCAAGCTAGACGGGGAGGACAGCTTATGCCACCTGCCAGCTTTCAGGAGCAGACATACATCTCCCGTTTATTATTCACACAGCAGTGTGTGTCTAAGCCCGTGGGGACAAGGGATAGAGGTACATGCAAGAGATGCAGAGAGACAGGGCTGGGAACAACCATTCACATGAGGAACTGCACCAGACCAAACTGTTTAAAATAAGAAATAAAAAAGTGCTCAGTTACAAACAAACAGGGGTGGGAATTGCAGAAATGTATGAAATCAAGGCCAGACTGCATCTAAATGTTATATTGTTTTTCAAGGTGGTCCTAACAGTATCTGGGGCTCTTTAAATTAGGTGAAAGGTGAGGAATGGCTAAGTGGCAAATACCAAGCTCACCACAAGATACCACTCTCTCAGACCACCTCAGAGGTAGGCGACAGCAAGTGATTTGGTAACGTGTATAAATGCAGTAAGAAAAAAAAAATATCAGTCTTAATATGCTTGCTAAACAGTTACTTCTCTGGTTCTGGTGCAGTAAATAAAACAACGGTCAGAACTCTGAAACCAAGCTGTAATTCAACAAGCAACATGTCCCTTCGATTTTAGTATACAAATATCAGCATAGCGTTTCAACCCCCTACTGAACGGAGATGATCATTTTCTTACTACAGCTTCACAACAGCACTGCAATCCGAATGTTACCAAACTGGAATGATCATGGACTTTATTTGCCCTAGCCCCAATCCAAAAACTTCAAAACAGAAAGCAAGGTCCCCCAACATTTCCAGGTTATGAGGGCTTGAGAGATTTATAAAGATACACCGCAGTGCCTGTGGGCCCCCCCACCACACAACTCATAGCCAGACATGACTATTTACAGTCCGTGAGTGCTGGCTGCTAATGTAAATTGTTGGCCAGCTCCAGAAGTAAGGTATGCTAGGAAATGCCATGTTGAAGCCTTGGCTGCCAACACAGAATCATTCACTGTAGAAAATACTTTGGAAACTAACTGAAGGTGAATTTACAGTCAAGGAGGGCAGTGTTATTGTCCTTTTTACTGCTCTGAGTAGGCATACACTGAGGAGGTGTACACGTAGTCATCTCAAGGATTAAAGGCCAGAAAGTCTATTTTACAAGGGGTCTGGTTTTGTCATCATCACTGCACTGGTGGGCTTTGTACTTTTTCACTTCTGCCAAGTATTTGGCCCATGCATCGTCTTTATTTGATAAAACCTGGGAGGAAAAAAAAAAAGGAGAGGTAAGTGGCCCTTCAAGATATTTAAAGTGCTATCTAGTTAACTGACAACAGCATATCAAATATTTGCTTTCCCAGGGGTTTCCAATGCTGTGCACTACATATTTTCCCTCCTCCTAACCCTAAACCTAACTCTTCAAGTCCATAACACCCTTTCTAAGCTAAAGGATGCAAACCTCAGGTTACTCACCTGTAACAGTAATTTGTGCTGGAACATCTTCAAGCTGGCTCCTCCCACCCACCTGGGTGGTAAAACCCTTAGCTCCACCCCTAGACACCAGATCTTAACCCGCTAGAAGCTAGGTTGCGCGCCTAAGGGAGGTCAGGTGGGTCAGTGTGGATGAACACATACACCACTCCTAGAACCATTACAGGTGAGTAACCTGTGTTTCTAGGGATGTGGATATGATGTTCTGGCCACACTATCTGGCAGACTCCTAGCAGTTCTCCGGGAGGAGGAAGGCAAGGCGCACACCCCCTACCTGGGAAAGCGACTGAAGAACTGAGGCCCCAAAACCAGCATCCCAGTGTGACTCTAGGTCAATGTGGTAATGGGAAATGAAGGTGTTTGCCGACTTCCAGGTAGCAGCCCTGCAGATTTCCTGGATAGGGACATCAATAGAAGCAGCCATCGAAGCGGTATGGCAGGTGGAAAGAGTCCCAACCCCTACAGAAGGCTCCCCATCGGTCAACCTATAGCAGAGATCAATGCAGTAAGTGATCCACCTGCCAATCTTCCACTTGGCTGCAGGGCTGCCAGGTGTGGCTTCAGCGTAGGTGACAAACAGCTGGCAAGCCTCTCCTCGAACTTCAGCCATACGCTCTTTATAGCTGGCGAGCGTTCATTTCAGGTCCAAAGTATGGAGCCTGTACTCTGCCTCCGAGGCGTAACTGGGGTAGTACACCAGCAGTCAACACCTGGCTAAGGAGTTTCAGGTGGGAGCGCAGGACAACCTCGTCCCTGTGGAAGACCAGGTAAGGAAACTTCACCAAAAGCGCCTGGAGCTCCCCAATCCTTCTGGTTGACGTGGTAACCACCAAGAATGTGCATCAGTTCGAATGGCTTGCCCATGACCTTTGCCAAAACCAGCAGTAGATCCCACAAAGTGGTGGTTCACGCACTGGAGGGGATATGTGATCTAGGCCCTTGAAAAAGTGCCAGACCACCTTCTCCTGCGCAGACTGCTGACAGGCCCGCACGCGAGAAAGCAGAGATAGCTGCCAGGTACACCTGAAGATTCGATCAGAAGTCCCCCATGGGAGAGGAACCAAATGTAGTCCAAAATGCTAGCCACTGGACAAGTCAAAGGGTCCAATCCTTTGCCCCGACACCAAATGGAGAATCTCTTCCATTTGAAAGCACAGCAATTTCTGATCTATTCCTTATGGGATGCCTCAACAACCGTGAGGACCTCGGAGAGACCCAAAGCCTGGAACTCTAGCCACTCAGGAACCAGCTGTCAGGTGCAGGGACTGAAGGTCCGGATGGAGTACCTTCTCCTGACTGATGGAAAGCAGGTCCGGGAGTGCTGAAAGACGCCTTGGGAGCCTGTAGCCAAGGCTGAGGAGATCTGGATACCAGTACTGGTAAGGCCAGTCCAGAGCCACCAGGATCACCTGTGCCTCGTCCCTCCTGACCTTGAGGAGCACCTTGTGAATCAAGGGAAGTGGAGGGAAGGCATAAGAGAGGCCTGGGGTCCATGGCTTCAAGAAGGCATCCCCCTGCAGCACGCACTGCTGAGGGGGGGCAGGCACAAAAACAGCCTCAGCTTTGTGTTCTCCCTGGAGACGAACAGGTCCACCTGAGGGGTGCCCTACTGGGAGTACAGATTGTGTACTACCTCTGGATGGAGAGGCCACTCGTGAGATGCCTCGTCCACTCGGCTGAGGGCATCTGCCAGCTGATTCGAGGCTCCCACCACATGAATGCCGAGGAGATCTGCCTCCAGGCTGTGCACGAGGGTCCAGATGCGGAGAGTTTCCTTGCAGAGGCAAGGAGTGCGTCCCGCCTGGTTTGCTGAGATAGTACATGGTCATGGTATTGTCAGTCTGGACCTGGACCACTTGACCCCCAATGAACGGAGCGAATACGGTCAGGGCTAGCCAAACTGCTTGGATCTCCAGCAGGTTGAGGTGACATCAGGACTCCCAAGGAGACCAGAGCCCGTGGACTCTGTGCTCCCCCAGGTGGGCACCCCAGCCCAGAGAGGCAGTCATCAGGATGACCGTCGGCGCGGGGTGGACAAACGGGATCCCTTCCTGCAGATGTGTTGGGACAAGCCACCACTGGAGGGTGTCCCACATCCTCTGGGTCACAGTAACCAGCTGGTTGAAGTGACCGATGCACTGAAACCGCTGGCTGGCCAGCTCCCATTGGAGAGTACGCATATGCCAACAGGTCAATCAGACCATGCTGGTGCAGGCCACCATGTAACCCAGAAGTCCCTGGCAGGGCGCAATTGCCCCACTAGAAATGATCAGGCAATGGAGGAGAGAACCTCAACCCTATCTGCCGTGAGCTGGGCTCTGGCTTGGCAAAAGTCGAGCTCTGCCCCGATGAAATGGATCGCCTGCAAGGGCACAAGTTCTGACTTGGCCTCATTGACAAGGAGGCCAAGTTCGAAGCAAGTCTGGAGGGCTAGGTCTCTGGACCGCTCCACCTCCAACCTGGAGGTACCTGCTATGAGCCAGTCATTCAGGTAGGGGTACACCCGGACCCCTCGGCGCCTCAGGTAAGCTGCCACCACTGCAATGCATTTGGTGAAGACACCGGGGGCTGAGGAGAGGCTGAAGGGCATGGCTCAGAATTTGTAAAGGATTCCCTCCGTCCGAAAAACAGAGGAACCTTTGATGCGGACGGACGGATAGAGACGTGAAAGAACATGTCCTGAAGATCCAGTGAGCAAAACCACATTCCTTGCTCTAGAGATGGTACGATCTGTGCCAGAGTTGCCATCCTGAAGGTGCGAGACCGGAGAAATTTGTTCAGGGCATGCAGATCTAGAATGAGGCACCAACCCCTCCCCCCCGTTCCTTTTGGTACCAGGAAGTACCTAGAGACAAACCCTGGGTGTTCGAGGATCTGCAATTCTGACCACAACCTCCTTGCGGAGGAGCTGGGCTAGGTCATCTCGAAGAGCCGACAGTGCCTGTGGAAACCAAATCCTCCCATGGGGCACAGGCTCGGCTTGGCAGGGAACTGCTCGAATTCCAGAACCCACCTGTCTGCGGTGACAACAGACCAGGCGGAAAAGGAAGTGGCGGAGCTGGCCCCCCACGGGAGGACCCGGGGTGGTGTGATGGGTACAAGAGTGGTGACCCCATTCAGTCACTGAGCTGGTTTGGAGGAGAAGGAACCGGCTGAGGGGCCGCTGGATCCCTTCCCTCCGGGCCTTCTGACTGATGAGGCCACTGACTTAGCCCGAGGTTGCCAGGACTGAGCCTGCTGATGCAGAGTCAGTTTTGCCACCAGAGTGGAGGACCGAAAGGGCTTGCGCTTCTGGTTCTTAGGGCACTTGTCCTTCTGGGCAGATGTCACAGAGTCCAAGGTGGCTCTGGACTTTTCAATGCACTGGAAGTGACCCTCCACACCAGGCCCGAACAGGTTGGTGCCCAAAAAAGGGGACATCCACCAGCTTGTGCTGGGTATTCGCTGTGAAGGTAGAGATCCGCAACCAAGCCCTATGGTGCATGGCTACTGCAGCCGTGACTGAGCGGCTGCAAGAGTTGCCAATATCCAGAGTCATCTAGAGTTGCTGCTTCGCCACTGCCCTCTCCTAGTTATGGACCTGCTTGACCGTAGTCTGGAGGTCCACCGGGAGGTGATGATCACGTCATCCAGGGAGCCCAACAGGGCGTGAGAGAAGTGTGCCATCAGCACGGCCAAACTAGCCTGGCGAAGGCCAAGAGAAGAGACAGCACAGACTTTTAGCCGAATGGTTCAGCTTCTTGGGACTCCTTGTCTGGCACTCTATCGATGTCCCCTGTATTGCCAGAGTGCCAGAAGACTGAGTCTGCCACTAATCCCTCGGCCGAGGTTGCTCCAAAAACCCTGACAAAGGGGAGCCGGTTGGTACCGCATACTTGCGGGCCATCTGGGCCGAAGGCGCCAGGCAAGAGGCGGGATGCTGCCAAAGCTCCAGGGCCAGGCCAACAATGGCCTTGGCCACCGGGAAGGACTCCGTGGGAGAATCCCCTTTGTCCAGAGTCTCTGCGAGGGGATACTGAGCCCGTTTCTGGACAGGCTCGAGCTCCATCCCCATGGACTCTGAAATGAGCCGAAGAATGTCCATGAACGAGGAAGGACTTTCGTCCATGGAGATGCCCCCCCCCCCCCAAATGACTCAGTGTCAATGGGACGAGAGTGCAGGGAGAAATCCTTGGACTCTGAAGAGTCTGCATAAAGCGCGCAGTCACCAGCATTGCCTTCGACCCACCTCGGACAGTCTGGCTTGAGGGTGACAGACAGCAGATGGCGAAGTCCCTTGGCTGACCAAACCTCCTTGGTCGGAACCCCAGTCTGCTGTTTCGGTGGCGGCTCTACCACGATGAGCAGAGATGCCTGCTTTGGCCGAGCTGACGTGGTCTGCAAGGGCTCCACTGGGGGAGGGACAATGACGATCAACCCACTCGGAGTCTGCCATTCGGGTGACAGCCATTTAATGGCAGGGATAGAAACCGGTGTCAGTTTCGGTCTTGTCAAGACCAGCTGCTGCCACATGAAATCTTTGTAGCGTTGACGCAATTTGCGCTGAGCCTCTCTACAGAGGATGACAAAGAAGAGCAGCGGTGGCGCTGCTATCCGTAGTGCCAGAAGCGAGCTCACCAATGAAGGCGAGACCTACCCAACTTGGAAGAGGAAGACCAAGATCTCGATTTTGACCACCAGTGGTGCTGATGGGGAGCCTCAAAGGGAGTCAGGGAACCCTGTGGCTTCTCTGGCCAGGGTCTGGGACCAGCAGGTTTGACTCAGCGGGCTGGGCCGACCCATCAGAGGTCACCGGAAGGACCGGAGTCCTAAAGAGAGAACTACTGGCCTCTTTGGACAACTGGTCGACTGGGTCAAGAAAAATCTCGGCTGCGTCTACCGGCATCTCGGCCAACTGGTCTGAAACCAGAGTATCCTGAGAATGGGAATGTTCTCGGTCCCAGGAACATTGACAATGAGTCTTCTTGTCTTTCTTCAACTCCTTCTTGCGAGAGTGTGAACCATGCGATCCTGAAGGGCCCTCTCCTTTAGTTGAGGGACTGACAGTTCTTTGAAGGAAGTCGAGTAAGTGGAGCCCAGTTGGAGCAGAACAAAGGCTGAAGCCGAAAAGGATTAAGCTGCAGCCTGGGCCACCTCCTTGAAGGCCTGGCGGATCCCACACCTGCAGAGACCACCCAACAGGCATCCTTGGACTTGACTGGCAGGGAACGCTTTTCCGATCGCCCCAGTTGAAGTCGGGCAGTGTGGTCGTCCAACACATTCAGGTGGAAGGACAGACAGAATTCACAGGCTTGCTGATCGTGGCATAAGCAGTACACGCACGTGGTGTGAGGATCGGTCTAAGACATCTTCTGCCTGCAGGGGGACTGGCGAAACCCGGGAGCAGTCTTTGTCTTCCATCGTGGGAGCGATCGAAGAAGGTGTTGAAACTGGAATTCATAAGAGTTTTAAGAAGTTTAGGAAGCAAATCTGAAGATTCTAATGCCAGGGCCTACTACACGTGGTAACGGTAAGGAGGGAACCGGAACCTTCCAAGCGGAAAGGAAGATCTGGCGTCTAGGGGTGGAGCTGAAGGTTTTACCACCCGGGTGGGTGGGAGGAGTCAGCCTGAAGACGTTTCGGCACATATTAAAAGGGGAAAGGCATCTGCCAGTGTGAATAGATCATATCCACATCCCTAGAACCATCTTTTTTTCCTTAGGAATAGACTTTTTTTTTTTATTCTGAAAGAAATGGAAAACTTTACAAGCAAATAAACAAAGTATGACTGGACCTTCCTACAACAAAGTCACATTTTTTGCCCAACTTTCACTGTCTACATTGTACTTCCTCCTGGCACACCAGAAATAAAGCGAGACACCTCTGTTCCCTGGAGGTACTGCCATCAGAAAAATGTGACCAAAGTATAAAATCATGGTACAGACTACCAAAGAGATTTTATGACAAGTTCTGACGTGATTCAGAAAAATCAGCTCTGCATGAACACAGGGCTCCCAGATGGCAGTATTTGGGCAAGCTAAATGCATAGATTCAGATCCCGATCCCCCCACCACCACCAAAAACACACACTTCCAACTAGTGCATTGCCTTTTTTACAGCTACTTCTGGTGAACACTCCCAGCAGCTGGACACTGGCCCATACCTTCCAGACTCCAACAAGACCACAGCCTCCAACTAAAGGCATCCACACTGGTTGGACCTGGGCTGGCTCACAACACACAGCATGCTGGGAAGCGGGGGAAGGGGGTGTTTGAGGTGGGAATTGATGCAGACATTTTTTTATTTACCTTACACATCCAGTGAGCTGGTTTCTCGTTCAGCTCAGCCACAAGTCTTTGATCCCACCCCTACTGGAGCAGACATCACTGGTGAAAGCCATTTCATTTCAGAGTGGGGGACTGGGATGACTGCCATACAGTTTGATTCTGACCCAACTTTTCTTCTCCTTTTGGGACAACCTGCTCTTTGATTTAATGTTTTTAAACTGCCGTTTTACGAATCTGGGCTCAGTTGAACAGTAGGACCCAATTATTATTATTATTTTTTTTTTTTAACTTGACCCTTACGTTTTATACCCAGCGAGTCATCGTCCCACAAAGATAAATATCTGAAATGAACCAGAGGCAGTTTGTAAGAGCAGCAGTGCATTGGATTTTTAAAGGATGCAAGGAGGCACCAAAGTGTGCAAACTATTTGCTTTGTATGTCTCTCCAAAAGACATGCAGACTACAGTCTCTCACTGTGCAAAGCATCATGGGTACAGTACGCAAGTCCTTCTGCAAGGGCAAAAGAATGAAGCCTGCGCCTGCTGTTTGTTCTCACTCCCAACTGGAAGAACATAATAGCTGGTCTTCAGAGCCTGCCACCTAGGACACGGGGTATCATCTGAGCCCTGGAACACCAACCTGGACCAGATGGGGTCAGGCACTTTGTAGAGGTGATGCATACAGCTCCCAGGGAGGGTGTGTGGCCACCGAGCAGTCACATACCCCCCTACTGGCAATTAAGGAACGGCACCAGCAGTGAAGGTAATCACTCACCTGGCCTCCCAGCAGGAGGCCCAAGACCATCTTGGCCAGGCCAGACCAGACTCCTTTCATTATGGCACCAACCCCCCCCACCAAACTTGTAGCCGCTAATGCACCTTTTAATCTAAATTTGTTCTCCCTATGCTTGACAGTAGGCCTTTCTTCCACAATCTCTCATATCCAGTCTTATTTTGGCTCCCTCCATTTACGTTGTCTCATTACCTGCTCCCTCCACTCATCATATACTCCTCACTACTTCAAATGTCCCTCATTTTGCCCTCTACTGCCCCAAGACCACTAAAGGACAAGCCACATTCTCTTACCAGCTCCCTCTCCTACAGTATAATCTCCCCCTCTCTCCACCCTGAAGGCCCTGCTTCGTGAGCGTACTACCCCGCAGCTGCTCCTACATCTAATCCCACTTCCTTAACACCACGTATTACCTTCCTCTTGTTCCTAATCTCTTCTCCTCCCCTCCATGCCTACCTGTTCCCATTGAGGCTGCCCCCGTTTGAAGGACCTACTGCACCACAGTTCACCATCTGTAACCCTGAGCAGGTCACACAACCTCCCCGGGCTCCAAGCTGCACCTGGAAGTGAGCTTTAGCTTAGTGTGTCTTTTCCAAAGAAAAAATCTAAAGAAATGCAATTTACATGGCTTTAACGTACCTGGATTTTTTTCACTTTATTTTTATTGAACAGATGTTCTGGAGTTACAGCAGTAAGTATACACTGTCATACTTAATTCACTTACAGCTTACTTAAGTCTAACGTCATTACAGGTACTAAACAGGACATGAGGCAGCAGAAATTTCAAACTGTCATTCATGCAGTTGAATATATACACACACATACATATATATATACACACATATACACATATATATATATATATATATATGTATATATATATATACACACACATATATATATACACACACACATATATATACATACACACACACACGCGCACACACACACACACAGTTAGTAGAAACCAGAAAGTACAGTTACACAAGAACTTACAGTAACAGTAGATCGAGAGAGGCTCTTGCAGTAAGTAATTACATATAGGACTGAAGCCGGCAGGTGTCAGGACCTCATGGAAAAATTTCTAGCTAGCAGTCTCTGGCGGGGGGGTGCCGCCCTTATGTCAGGTGACTGACGTCAAGAGACGTCAGTATAAAGGGGCGGTCCCCCACACCCGCCTTCCAGTTCTTTCCCACCAAAGGCAAGACAAGAGAGAAGTGGATATTTTCCATCCTGGAAAAGGAGCTGAAAACGCTTAGGAGGATGGAGGGTGGGAAGGTAGTACCTACTGCAAGAGCCTCTCTCAAAGATCTACTGTTACAGTAAGTTCTTACGTAACTGTACTGTCTTACTTCGAGAAGGCTCTTGCAGTAAGTAATTACATATAGGACAGAATCCCAAGCAGTCTGGAATAAAGAGAAGCTCACGGGAGGAGGAAACTACTCATACACAGATCCTTTGGCTGTGAAGGTCTTAGGAAAGACCTTAAAGAACAGCCAACCCAAAGCCAGCTCTACGGTGAGAGGCAATGTCCAAACTGTAATGTTTCGTAAAGGTGTGGACCGAAGTCCAAGTTGCGGCTGTCTTGAAACAAGCAGCCGAGAAAGCTACACCCCTAGTGGAGTGACCTCTGGCTTGACCTGGCAAGGTCTTGTGATACTAGTCATAACAGAAAGTGATACAATGAGCAAACCATTTTGAAAGGCATTGTTTAGAAACAGCATTGTCCTCTCTTTTGCAAGCAAAAGAGACAAACAGTTGATCAGTCTTTCTGAGATCCTTTGTCCTGTTGGTGTAGTATCTCAGAATCCAGTGAACATCCAAAGTATGTAAGAGGTACTCCCCTTGATTGGAATGTTGCGTAAAAAACGCAGGCAGTTCCATGGATTGATTCAGCATAGATTCCGCTACCACCTTAGGGAGAAACTTAGGCTTGGTACGCAGAGCCACACGTTCCTTGTGGAAAATCAAGTATGGGATTTTGCACATTAAGGCCTGATGCTCGGAAATTCGTCGAGCGGAAGTAATGGCCAACAGGAAGAGGGTCTTCTAGGAAAGGAACTTTAGGTCTGCTGAAGCTGCCGGCTCAAAAGGAGGCAGGGTAAGCTTCTCGAGAATGAAATTCAAGTCCCAAAGAGGAGCAGGTGAGAGAACAGGGGGTCTCAAATGAAGAACCCCTTTAAAGGAAGATCTTAGCGACCTCCAGCTGTGCAAAGGATCTGTTCCCAAAAGGAACATGGTAAGTGGAAATAGCCGCCATGTGAACCTTCAAAGAGGAGTGACTGAGACCCAGGTCGAAGAGGTGATGAATGTAATCCAGGAGTCTCCCGACAGGGCAGGAGAATGGCTCGAAAGCTCTGGAAGAGGCCCAAATGAGAAAGCGCTTCCATTTCATGGCGTAAGTAGAACGAGTGGAAGACTTTCTGGCCTCCACTAGTATCTCCGCCACCTGCGGCGAAACCCCAAACCGGGTTTGAACTGTCTGCAGGAGCCACGCATGCAGCTGAAGGGACCCAAGTCCTGGATGGACCAGGGTCCCCTGATCCTGGGTCAACAAGAGCTGCGATAGAGGAAGAGGAGGTTCCTCCAAATACTGTTGCAAAAGAGAGAATCAAACTTGCCTGGGCCAGAACGGAGCGATGAGGATCATGCAAGCTCCTTCTGAACAGAGTTTGTGTAAGACCCTCGGAATCGATGGGAAGGGGGCATAGACGAATCTGCCCTTCCAGGCTAGAGACAGAGTCTCTCCAAAAAAATTCCACACCCTGGAGCGAGTGTGCAGAAGACAGGAAGTTCTGAGTTGAGAGGAGAGGCAAACAGGTCTACCTGAGAGGTTCCCCAGCATAGGAAGACAGTCTACTTCCCCCGATCCAGTTCCCATTTGTGAGCTTGGGCAGACGACCGGCTCAGGTGATCCGCCAACGTGTTCGCGACCCCCGGAACATGAACCGCCGTGAGGTGAAGGTTGTGAAGTACTGCCCATTCTCAAACCTGCATCGCTTCCCTGCAAAGAGGGTAGGAACAAATTCCTGTTTGTTGATGTACCACACCATGCACGTCGGTTTGGACAGCCAGATGACCGGGAAGCAGATGCAGAGCTTGTAAGGCATATAGCACAGCCCTTAGCTCGAGCACGTTTATGTGGAGAGTCTGCTTGAGTCTGGACCAAGAGTCCTGGGCCCACTGAGATCCCAAGTGGGCTCCCCAACCCTCGCCAGAGGCGTCTGTTGTCTGAGCTTGGGAGGGGGGAGAAAGACGAAGAGAACTCCCCAGCAAAGGTTCTCCTGCACCATCCACCATTGCAACTCCCGAACCATCGGAGAGGAGACCAGGATCTCCCGATCTAGGTCATCCACCAATTGATCCCACTGAGATGGAAGTGTCCATTGAGAGATTCTCATGCGAAGCCAAGCGTGAGGCACCGTCGGAATGACAGCCACCATGAGCCCGAGAAGGCGAACGACTGACCTGGCAGAGACCCGCCTGCGGCTGGACAACAGGCAGGCATGAGCCTGAAGTGTGGCCCCCCCCCCGTCCGAAGGCAGGAAGGCCATACCGGAGGTTGTATCCAGGACTGCCCCGATAAACTGGAGTCTGAGACGGGATCAAATGGGACTTGACCTGGTTGATGGTAATACCCAAGCTGGTGAAAGCCTGCAGGGTAAGGGAAAGGAAGCGCAGGAGGTCCTCCCCTGGATGGCGCCGCCAGGAGCCAGTCGTCCAGGTACAGGAAAACCTGAACGACCCTGGGTATGCAGGTGGGCCGCTACCACAGAAAGGCATTTGGTAAATACTCGGGGAGCAGAGGAGAGACCAAATGGGAGGGCCTTTAACTAGTAGTGGTCTCCCTGAAAAGAAAACCAAAGGTATTTGTGGTGGGACGGGCGGATAAAGATATGCAGGTAGGCATCCTGCATGTCCAGAGAGCACAGCCACTGTTCCAGCCGAAGCAGGGGGAGAAGGCCCTGCAGAGAGAGTATTCTGAACCCCTTTTACTCCACGAACAAGTTCAGGGAGCTGAGGTCTAGAATTGGCCTCACATTGCCCAATTTCTTCGGAACCAGGAAAAAATGGGAATAGTAACCCGTCCCCTAGAGATGGGGATGGACGGGGTTCTATCGCCCCTTCCAAGGAAGGGCAGATATTTCTTCCCGAACCAGAAGAAGGTGTTACGGAGAGTAAGACGGCCTTGGAGGGGGTTTTCTGGGCGATTTCTGAAGAAACTGTATTAAGTGTCCTTCCGCAATCAGCTGGAGCACCCAAATGTCGGAAGTGATCCTCTCCCAACCCGGCAGATGCAGGGAGAACCTCCCTCCTACCGGTTCCTCTGGGAAGCCCAGAGGCTTTGGGAGAGAAAAGGAGTCGGGAGGTAAGAGAAAGCACCACGGCTGCAGCTCCCACTGCCCGTCTCGGGGTTCAGCGAGGGCCAGACGTTTGTTGGCCCGCTTCCCTTGGGGTTTCGCCTTGGTCCGTGTACTTTTGCAAAAGGGACGGTGCTGAGGCTGAGGGGCTCTGTACATGGAGTCAGCTTCCTTGAGAGCAGTACCCTTCTCCCGCAGGCCGGTGATATCTTTGACATCACCACTGAACAGCACTGAATCCCCTGAAGGGCGTGTCCTGGATAGCGGACTGCACTTCAGGGACCAAACCTGACACCCTGAGCCAGGCATGCCGCCGCAAACTTACAGCGAATTCCGAGCTCCTTCCAGCAGCATCTACTGCATCATAAGTGGCGTGCAGCATGTGCCTACTGGCCGAACGAGCAGAACGGACTAGGTCTGCCGCTTCCTGTTTGGTCTGCGACTCAGTAAGGGAGTCCAATTAGCTTCCACCTCATTAAGGATAGCCTTCTGGTAATCCCCCATATGAGCGACGAAGTTCATGGCCCTAATACCTAGAGTGGAAGAAGAGAAAACCTTCTTCCCATACTGGTCCAGAAGGTGGGATTCCTTAGCAGGTGGAGACTAGCTCAAATGCTTTGGCTTGGCTGTACAGCCGTGGGCAGCGCTGATCATGACCGAGTCAGCCTTGGGGTGTGAAGTAAGAAAATCAACACCCTCCAGAGCCTGATATAGCCTGTTCGCCTTCCTCGGGGGGGTGCTATGGCCGACGGTTGTTTCCAAGATGGTGGAAACACGGTCCGCATGAGGCTCGATCCAGGGTGGAATCAAGGTAGGAGCGACCTCTAGCAGATCCAGATGTGCAGCCAGCTTCTGCCGCTGTGGATCTGGCTCCAAAGATTTCCACTGATGCAAAGACTGGATCTTTCATAGCAACTCCGTGAAAGAAGGATCCTCTGGAGGTGACTTCGGAGGAGTCCTAGGCCAGGGCTTGTCTGGAGTTCGTGGCTCGTCATCGAAGTCGGAACGTCCGTCGGAGTCATCCAAGGAAGTAGGAGGCGATGAAGACCCCTCCCAACTCAGGGGAGGAACAGACCACCTTGGGAAGATCCCAGGGTAACATGCCACCTCTAGTCTTGGAACCGGAGGGGACACATCTGGTAACAGCAGAAGGGGAAGGGGTCTCTTGCCCTTGACGACGGGGGGTCCGGAACAGGGTCCGGCGTCGGAAGGTGGCTCTCTACTTCCTTAGTGAGCCGAGCCTTGGCCTCAGCCCACCAAGAAGCCAGAGTCTCCCTCAGGCCCACCAGCGGCTGTGGGGGCAATGGAGAATGGGGAATACTGATATTGGGAATATCCATGTAACGAGTATCCGTACCCCAACGGTGGGAAGCCCAGCATCTGGTACTGCGGGCCGAGATAAGACAGCGTATACCCAGGCGCCAGGGGCTCCGACAGAGCGGAAGACCCTGGAAATGGCCCAGCAGGCGGGCCGGGAATAGGCAGCCTGGCGGGCGCTGGGTCCGGCATCCGGAAGGGGAATGTTGCCTGGCGTCGGCAAGGCCAGCATCGGTGCCATCGTCAGAGGGTCTGACGTCAGGCCGTCCGGCCCAGCAGGAGGGGGACCTGACAGGAGCGTGCCTGCATCCTCCGTATCACCTGGGGAAGGAGGATTAAAATCCCTGGGGTCTAACCGAGGAGATGCTGGGACCTCGGAAGGCAGCGGCGAACGCTGCAGGGAGCCGGTGACAGCGGGCTGAACGTCAGGGTCTGGCATCTGCTCAAACATCGTGCGGTCGTCGGAGGGGCCGGACACCTTACCGGCGGGGTCCGGGCGAACAGAGGAACAGTCGTCCGACTTGGCGGAACTGGTGCCCAAGAAAGGCCGTGAATGAGGGGCGGCCTTGTCAGGTAGCTTAGAGACCATGCGCTGCCCCGAAGGGCAGAGCGACTTAGCGGCCTTCTCCAGGCGGGCGTCAGGGGAGCCAACGTCTGGCTTACCAGAGCCACTCGCACCAGAAGGCTGCACAGTGGCGGCCTTGTTGGAGGACCCCCACTCTTTAACCGACTCCCAAGGGCCCGAGCCAGACGGGAGGGTCGGACGTAGTCTTGAAACTCTAAGACGGCAGTCGGAGCGGTCCGGGGGGGATCATTTTGAGCATGGCGACTCCAGCCAAGTCGTGGCCAAGAAAGAGGAGTCCCGGTGCTTCACCGTGTCCTTTTTACGGTGACCCACGGGCAAAGTGGAGCTTCTTCCGCTCCTTTTCCATGGAGGTCATTTTGTTTGAGTATGGGACCTCCAGGGACTGCTACCTCCGTCTGCGGGTGGTGGCATTGAATTTTAGGCAATACTGGCACTTCTCCACAGGGTGATCTGGGCCCAGACAAGAGGCACTGGGAGTGTCCGTCCTCGTGCGGGAGTTGGGAGCCGCACGAGTCACACTTACTTTTGTGCTCGGAGGGAGTAGGGGATGACATACACTGCACAAATCCTGACGAAATATTACAGAAAAAAAAAAAAACCAAAGAAAAAATGGCGTAAACCTACCGAACGACTGGCGAGGCAGTGGAACTTAACCGCGAGGCACTTTTCACAACCAAAATGCGGGAAAGAACTGGAAGGCGGGCGTGGGGGACCGCCCCTTTATACTGACATCTTTCAGTCACCTGATGTGGGGGCGGTCCCCTGCAGAGACTGATAGCTAGAAATTTTTCTGTGAGGTCCTGACGCCTGCTGGCTTCTGTCCTATATGTAGTTACCTACTGCAAGAGCCCTCTCGAAGCAAGATCTCCTGTTGTGTATATGATTTGTCTGGGACTCTCCGGTTACTGCATGGAAGGGTGCTTGTGTCCTCTAAAGACTGTATCTATATTATATAGACATTTTTCTTATTTTGTGTACCAATGTGTATTAGAATATTCTGATTTGCTTGCTGTATTCTCACCTCCCCCAACCAAAGGGTACCCTTGCCAGGACACACCTTGACATGGGCTACCTTTAGCTGTATGTTTCCATTCTGGTCACACACTGAAAAATTAATATTAAATAATCAAGGTCAGAGAGGGCACATGGTGATAGGAGAAAAATGAGGCATAGAAATATATTTTGTTTAAAAAGCTTGTACTCTAGCAAAATGTGTTCCAGTGAAGCCTCATCAGCCTGCCGTACGCAACGATTTCCATTCCATTACCCAGGATGCTTTGTACGGGGTTTGAGACATTACAGATGATTAAGTTATAGAAACAAAGCTAGTGTATTTTTTATTCCAGCAAAGCATTAGGTTTTTCTGTCATCTATCGTCTGCCGCCTTGGGCTTAACTCTGTATGGCTCAAGTCTCCTGCTCTCTATATACTTGTGGGGATTTTTTTCTACTCAAGCTTAAACTCTGTCAACTGGGGTCAGGTCCCTATTTCCGGCCTGGGCCCCTATGTACTTCAAGGTTATACCAGGCTCACCACAAATCAAAGAGTGCTGCCTGTTCCTGCATATCCAGTGAATGTGGGTTGGGATAAGCAGTAGACACCATGTTGCTTCTCTGGAAGGATTTACCACGCAGTTAAGCCCACCCACCCACCTCCCTGAAGTCTTAGAATGCATGCACATGAACCTTTTTGTTGGGGGGGCGCCAGCCCACCAACACATGCTGACCCATGTCACTGAGGGACCACCTCCACACCACGTATCGCTCTGAGGAGTGCATGGCTACACCCCCCCCCGGAGGGAAGCATGCCAGCAATGTATGGCTATTCAATGCCCCAGGAGAAGGGCATGCACATAGTCAAGCATAATCTGAGCTGCCAGCATGGCAGTGCTCCCCTAGAACTCTGTGCCATGCAGCTAGTCAGCAATGATTTTTTTTTTTTTTTTTTTTTAATTACCCCATCACAAAGTGCTAAAAACCTTAACGCTGGGTTTGAATATCCTGCCACGGAAATGTGACCAATTTATTTCTGAGATCCCAAATGTAAGGCCAATGATTTTTTCCATTTTAATTCCCCCATTCTCCCCAATGCTGTCACTTGGGAGACAAGCACCCCCCCCCACCAAGACTGGGAAGCCCACAGCTTGCCCGCTGCGAGGAGGGGTCCACAAAGGTGGACAACAGAAATCCACCTGAGGCCCCAGCTGAGGCTTACACCTATAGTAGGGTGTCATCTCGCAAGTGGCCCAAAGTGTTTTTTTTTTTTTTTTTGGTTTAAAACACTTTCTGGTTTCCCCAGGGAGGTGCGGACATGGAATGACATCAGTGTGGAACGTGCGCGCTCCCACACAAGCATCACAGATGTCCACTTCCGCCTCTGCCCCTCAGAGTGGCATGGCCAGGGTGAACCTAGTCTTCACTGGGGGGGGGGGGTCACTTGAGTGCCAGCACCCCCAAAAGGATAGCGGTCTGTGGGATGCTCATCCTACCTCCTTCTCCCCACCCCCGATGCTCTGGGCTGCTCCCGAAACGAGGTCACCAACACTGCAAACAGCTGCGCTACTGCCACATGGGCAGGCCGGCTACACGATTTTCCATTTTTTTTTTTTTATAGTTATTTTATTTCTCCTCAGCTTTTGGCCCCAGTCGCAGCCAGAGCTCAACCCCTATGCCCTTCCCCTCCCAGCCACATCACGGTGATGACTTACCCTGCTCACCGTGGAAGGCCAGGCGGCACCAGGGAACTGGCTTGGGTGAGTCTGCCGCAACACCAGTGGACCACCATCACTTGCACGGGGAGGATTTTTCTTGTGTTACTCCCTCCCCCATGGTGCGGGCGTGCAAGGACGCCAAGGATGTTCCTGCACTGACCCCACATCTGACCACGATGTGCACCAACCCTAAACCACCACCAGGAGCCAGCACATTCGTGGTCCTCCCTTCCCGGAGAGCAGTCCCTTGGACGCCAATCCTCCTCCCCTCCAGTCGTACCCTCAGCACCCCAGGTCGCTGGCGTGGCGCAAGGTGTGGTATCCAGCGCTTCAACCCTCCGCACCACCGGCTGGCTGTGATCTTCCATTTTTAATGGAAAACGTTGGTTAAAAAAATAAATAAATTTGAAAACAGCACCTGGGGTAAATTCTTCATGGGGGAAAGACAAAAAATAATATTTGTACCAGTTTATCATGCAACAACCCCAAGTTGCACCTGTTTTTCTATAAACCCATTTTTTAGCCCACTTGTTGTACAAAACATGCTGATTAATTTTTTTTTTTTTGGGGGGGGGAGAAACGGGGACGGGACAAATGGACTAAGATTCTGTCAAAAAGAATTAGCCAGTTTTGAAAACGGAAACTCACTGGCCCTAAAAATGAAAGTGCAAGTAGTCTTCTTGATGCAGCCCTGACCAAGTTTACAGTCTGTGCAAGCTGAAGTCTCAAATTTACAATGCCACTTTACAGGGTGGGCTGGTTTTTAGTGCAGGGGTTGAAATTAAGCTCTACAGTCACTAGACAGCAGACACAGTGACTGGGAAATCCAATGGCTCCACTGACCAGCTCTGGTGTACATGTACTTATTGAACTGTTAAGTCTCCAGTACAAACCCACAGGGCTAGTTAAAAGGAAAACCGTGCCAGACTGATACATAATCTACCAGCATCTGGCTATTGGGCTGCTGCCAATTTCGACCCCTCTTAGTGCAGGTTCTTCTCCATATGCAACTATTAAATGTCTAGCATTACCATGAGAATGAAAAAGGAAGAAGGGGAAAACAAAAAAACAAAAAAAACCTAAAAACTCACCTCATCATCCTCGACTTTTTGCTTCTTGGCTACCATCCCAGTCTTGAGGGCTAGCTTGGCCTCTCCTCTCCGCTTGCCCACCTGGGTTTAAGGAACAGAAGACTGCAACCGTTATACGAGCCCTGGGAGTTGCAATGGCAATGCAGCCCACTATATAATGGAACAGGGATTGCTAGAATTAGGACCACCTTCACTCTTTGTACTTTCCCACCAGAAAACACACTGTAAGCCACCGCACCCCCACCACCACCACTCAGTCTAGGACACACAACTTGAGGCAGACAGCTGTTTAGGCTACTGTTACAATGCTAGGCATCTAACTGAACAACCCACAGAGAATAATCTTATAATTCATTTACCCCCTTGACAAGTACCACAGCTCAGATGCAGCATCACATTTACACTGGGGGTCTTGCTTTTGCCCCATTTAACAGCTGTGAAGAACTTCAGGCCAGGCCAGCCCAGCGGCACTGCTCTACTTCAGGCCAGCCCAGCGGCACTGCTCTACTTCAGGCCAGCCCAGCGGCACTGCTCTACTTCAGGGTCGAGGTAAGACATGGCACACCACTACTTGGTCACCACCTTGCAAGACAGACGGCACAACAGCGGCTGGCACATCCAATATGGACACCAATGGCATGCTGTGCGTCAGCGCACACACACACACACACGTGTCACCGTACACATAGCAGTCCTCAGACTGGGGAGAAACATGGCGAAAACAGCCCCAAGTGTCAGGATGACGACAACCCCAAAGGCTCTGCACCGCTGACCGTGCAACCCACTCCCCACAGAGTGGTCCTGTGTTGAAGTGGTGGAGTACATCTGGGAGAAGGAAGGTGACAGGGCTGTGGATACCATCAGAAGGGAAGACCAGCTGGGACAGAAAAGGAGAACACTGGATGGATAGAAAGAAAGAAAAGAGAGGATCCACTTATGGTCACAGTGACTGGCTGTGTGGGGGATTGGATTTGGGATCTCCTGGGTTACATATCCTAGTCCTGATGTGACGTCTCAATTGCTATTCCTCTGTCAATTACTGCTCCCAAGTCATTTCTTTTTTTTTTTTGTTTTACAGTGAATATACTTTACTAAATATTTTTGTTCACATATGTACAATGACAAAAAAATATTCTTGCATACATGCACAATACACACATCTCCCCACCCACAGTAACAGCATGCAAGTATTTCCCTACACCGTAGACATTATTGGCAAAGTGAATTTCATACCATTGTATTAATGTTACGTCATGCATGGACGTGGGCATACCTCAACCCAGACTAAGGAAAGGATGCGAATATGCCGTTGGAGGATATCACTCTACTTATTGTTCGAATTCCTGCGTTGCCAGGTTTGGTACCTGCTGGACAGTTAGTGCCTCCAACCCCCCCCCCCCATCTATTTCGGTAGCTAGTGAACCTATTGTTGGTGCAAGCTATTATGTTTTCTATTCTTAAGGCATTCAATATCTTGTGCCACGCAGAGTACAATGGAATGCAACTGTCTCGCCAGTGCCAAAGTATTTTTTTTCTGGCAATGTAAGCAATCATAGCAACATGGAATTTGAGACGTTAACAGATGTTTACCATACACCCCTAGTATGCATTTTTCATGTGTGAAGGCATTTTCCAGACTGAGCATGGGGTCTGTTTTAGCTTTAATACTGTCCCACAATGGTCTGGCTTTGAGGCACTCCGAAAGAATGTGAAATAAGGTCCCTCTTGCTTTGCCACACCTAGTACATAGATCACTTGTGTTTTCCCTTTTGGTAGCTTGGGGGGGGTTTATATACAAGTTATGTAATATCTTAAGTCGCTTAAGACAGAACGTTCAAACCTTTATAATATTTACATACACTGGTCCAGACAGCAGCCCACAATCACTGTGCGCTCACTTCAAGGAGTCTGGCAGTGTCCTACTTCAACACCCTCAGGATAGCTCAAATCAGAGATCAGTGTTCCCCACTCACTGTTTCAGTGCGGTGGGCCACCACTAACGAGATAGATATATAGATATATATATATATATATATATATATACAACACACACACATACATACATACATACATATATATATAGATTTTTTTTTACCACCGCTCTATATTTTTTACCACCACCCTATATTTTTTTGCCACCACCCTATATTTCTATCCATTACTGATTGTTTTACAAAATCCTCCAAAATTGTCTTTTATTTACATCCTTTACTGCACTACTACCCCTGTTTTGATACCAGCACATTGTATTTTACTTAAAATCAGCTTATGCACGTGTACAGTGCATATAGGAGTTCCACAAAAACAACATTTTGACCCGAGCACCACTGCCACCGTCCTATATTTTCAGACAGTGGGGAACCCTGGAAATAGAAGCATACAGTTGAGGAAAGGAATTAGGCCCATCAGCTACCACTATTAGAAGGGTTAATCTCGAGTTATGTAAACTGTTCCGGGTTGGGGGGCGCCCAAAATGCTGCGCCACTGATAGCAATAGCTGTAGAAACTGAAATGCGGACCCATGTTCAGCTCGGTCTGGTTAAACAAGGACCTATAAGAATTAAGTTCCCTGCCAGAATGCGATGTTCCTGTGTGGAGATTCCATAGGCTCCAAAGCTCCATATTTATGAGTTTCTTGCCTACAGTAATATTACGGGTCCAGAGAACTGGCTACCCCAGGCCTCTCTGCAGACATATGTTCTACAAGCCTGCAGAGTTGTTGGTCTACTTTAACAGAGGTGCCCACCGGTGTATCAGACTTCCTTAGGAATGATTTTCTAAATACTGTATACTGTCAACACTTTTGCTTCCTATATCTCTATCGATCCCATTTCCAACCATAAAGGTATATACCCAGATCCGGATTCTGATGGCTTATACCACTGCACATATTTGCTCGCATGGGCTGCAAAGTAGTACTAGTAATAATAATAAAGAAAGCTAGTTAATTTTAGTCCACCTTTAACTTTTGAGCCAGTGAGTTTTGTACAAGATCTTCTAGCATGCATTTCCCTGCTGATACACATTTTGATATTAACGGGCAGACTTTTTTGGAACCAAGGCAGGGAAAGCAATGTTTGTCATGGAGACAGGGTACAATAGCTAGAGTAGCACATTCATTTTTATTAAACTGATATGACCTGTTGAGAGGCAACTTGGTCCACCTGTCTAGGTCAAGGCAAATTACTTCCACCAATCCAGATTGTTTGCTTTCTGTACCCTGGCTGACTTGGATGGATATCACTATTCCTATATATTTAAGCTTATTAAGGGACCACTGCAGACCTCAGTCAGTGATCTTGGACTCCAGCATGCTGGCATTTAAAGGCATGGTCACCGTTTCACCACATTTAGTTTGTATTCAGAGGTATTACCAAACTGATTATTTCTGAATACTACAAGCTAGGATGTCCTTGGCTCTCTAATGTGCAACAGAATGTCATCAGCAAAAAAGGAACATTTGTACTGGGTTTTACCTTATGAGATCTCCACCACCTCTTGAGCTTCTGGAAACAGGCTGAATAATGGGGGGATAGAGGCAATCCCTGTCCCTCTCTGCAGTTCAAACCCTGAGAACACACCGCTGCAGAAAGTCTGCTGCTGGTTTTGTATACAGCACCTCAACCCATTTAATAAAAGGATGTGGGATACCATTATCTCCTGAATATGTTGAATGAAAATGGGCACGAGAGCCTACTGGAGCTGGCAGTATAGCCCAGAGGTTAGAGTAATGAGCCTGGTACATCCAGTGAGTTTCTCCCATACATGAATCCAGTCTGTTTGCTGTTGACTAGCTTATCCCAAACTTTACCTAGCCTTGTTGCCATCACCTTAGCCAATATTTTCACATCTAGGTTTGTAAGTGATATTGGTCTATAACTGCCTACATGCTGCACATCTGTATCAGGCTTAGGCAATAAAGTAGTCATGGCTTCCGTAAAGGAAGTCTCCTCAAGGCCATTTTCATGCCCATAGCTAAACACATATAGTATATGGTAGAATGTTATGGATAGAAATCCATAACTAGAATGGAGTTGTTATGCTGCACTAGCTATGTCACTACTGCAGCATAACCACTTGGAATGCTCCCACAGTTGCTTTCCTCAATCCAGTTACTCTGGAAGTTTTTTTTTTGTTTTTTTTTTAAACTTGAACTTGCAGAAACATCTGTAGCACACTGTCAGTTAAAAAAAAAGGAAATGTTAAAATTTCTGTTTTCTTTTGTCTTCTCCAGCTGGTTTTGTTTGATTTTCTATGCTGTGACTGCCCATACACTATAAAAGATTATGTATGAGCAGTCATACACAAACAAGGAAATTCTTGTATCTTGAGGTTCCCTTGGTAACAGAGTACCTCTCGAGCTGCGCTATCGAGGTCATCTGTTACCAAGGAAACCTCTCGATACAAGAATATCCTTGTTATGTATGACTGCTCATACATAATCCTCTATGTGCTAGGTAAACACTAAGGGACTAACCACACACTTTACAGAAGTCTGGGAAAAACCTGTCCAGGCCCAGGGCTTTATCTGTAGTTAAATCTTTTATTGTTCTACCAACCTCTGAGGCAGTTAGGAACACTTTAAATTCTTCTGCTATTCCCCTGATCTCAGTTACCATGTTACCAGTATCTTGGTTTCTTCCCCCTATTACCATTCTACATAGGTAACATGGGTAAATACGGAGCTATTCATACTTGCGTCCACAGTGCTCGCCATATTACTAAAATTTGCCCTGTTTGCATTACTTGTCCAATTTGAATTTAAAGGACTCTATGGATGGACTGCCTACCACTTCCTCCAGTAGTTCATTCCATTTGGCTACTACCTTTTGGTTGAACCACATTTTGCACTTCCATGTCCTGCAGTTTTCACCCCTCAGTTGCAGTGCATGGGCTCTTGTATTAAAAGGCTGGTCTCTAAATTCCAGTCCCAGCTTTTCCCATAGATCTTGATCATCTAATACCCTAAACAGAAAGCACATGTCCCCTCTCCATCTTCTATACTCCAGAGGGAAGATCCAGTTCTCTCAACCTTGTACTGTAATCTTTGTCAGTCATACATTTTATGGAATGGGTGGCTCGTTTCTGTACCTTCTTGAACCTTTGAATTTCACTGCGACGATACGGAGACCATAACTGGGCTTCATGTTCAAGGATGGGCCTCACCAAGGAGCTGTACAAGGGGATCATTACTTCCCCATTTCTGCTACCTATATGTCGTAAAATGCAATTTAGTACACCACTGGCTTTTTTGCCTATATTGTTACAGTGGACCTTGAATTGTAAGTCCGCTGTAATAATTATGCTAAGGTCTTTCTACTCTGTTACTGTTCTCAGAGTGGTGTTACCTAGTTTATAAGTCTGAAATGCATCCCCCCCCCCCAACGAAATGCATACTGCAGGATTTTAAATAACTGATTAGCATTTTTTTCTTGGGACAATACTAACTGTACAGAAAGCATTTATATAGGTTTTCTAGAAGTGTTATGTTTGTTAAACACAGTGAGGCAAGTGCTATGCATTTTCACAATGTTTTAGAACTTTTATGAGCAAAACGTAAATCAATTTTTAGAGTTAAATAAAACCCTAATACTGTACAGTTATTTGGATTTAGGGGAAGTTTCTAAGTCCCACATCACTCGTGTATATGATTTACAGCCTCCTGCAAGGCTTTGTGATCTCCTTGCTGTTTAATCTCCATCCCCAATCTGAAGTGGTCAGTGAATTTAGTAAGCCATACATTATGATGCTCAAATTTAAGTGATGCCACATAGATGTTAAAGAGGCATGGCTCCAATACTGAGCCCTGTGGAACTCCACTCGTCACCCTGGACCAGTCCGATTCTAGACATTTCTTGATTTTGTAGTCTCAGTGCCATCAGTCTCCCCTTGTTTGACCTATATTTATGCTTCATGTATTACTATACTACTGTAACTGACTTCTTATTTTCATCAGTTTATTGTTTTGCCATCTCCTTCTCCCCTTTCCACCAGGATACATCTGGAAACGAGCTGTTCTCAGCTCAGTACGTCTTTCCTGGTTAAACTTAAAATAAAATATTGCATCAGTTTTGTATATTGTTTCTTCAGCTGTCACACAAAAGTTCCAAATACTTGTTTAAAATGATGTTCAGGTCGACCCACACCTCCTCCAGTGTGTCTGACCCACGAACGTTCTCCCTAATTCTGGCCAGAGCTTTCCTTAGACCCTGTTCATTCTTCCACTTTCTGAGAGATGCCCACCTAAGTAGTTCTCCTCTAAGGTGGCATTTCGTCTGCCACCCACAATGTGTCCAGCCTTTCTGAGCCGAGGTTGGTCTCAGTTATGAAGTTACTGAGCGGTTTTACTATGGATTTATTGTTCAAGAGCTGGTTGTTAATGCACCATGTCCTGTCCTGATCTGTAACAGAGGCAAACTGGTGGGTCTGTGAAACTTGCGCGTGATCCAAAATGACTAGCTTCAATTTAACAGCAACCCACTCCTTGTATCCAATCATGAGATGCTAGGAAGTAGTCTATTCTAGACTCTCTAAACCCTGAGCTCCCGCTCACTTCTGTGTCCCATGCTGCACCAAAGGTGGGTCGATAAATTTCCCGCCTTATTTACAAGGCATCTGGGCATAAGTGATGGCACTCTCCTGCTGCTTAATTAGATGAATCCGAACAGGCAATCTGATCTAGAAGTTTATGCACTGAAAGAGGTGGCAGACATTTTCCCCACCCTCTTGTTAAGCTATCTCTCAGCAGTCCAACTGTCACAGTCATTCAGTTTAAGTCCAGTCACTGTTAACAGCACTCAACTGTACTGTGTCATACACAGATGTGTCTCATCAACTGTACTTTATCATAGCCAGGTGCTGTTCTAGGTAACCTCTCAACTCACAGATTGCCCCATTGCAGATGTTGCCTTTGGGTTTAGCTTCTGACTGGGGGTCATACTGTGGGAATGCGTTTGGCAACAGCTGGGCTCATTTGGCTCTCACTGCTTCCACCAATTGATACGGCCTTTCTTTTCCTGTTTGGGTTTGGTAATGTAACCTGAATTTGATGCTTGCGGCTATAAGTTTTTTTTTTTTATGTCTCATATAGACAGCTTGCTTCTGCCTTATATACAGGCTTAGGACACTAGATATCAGCAGTTATCCTCCCACTGCAGATGGAAGGTCACATACTTTTGCCTGTATGTGCAGCTTGTTGAGAAGTTGAATAGTTTAAAAATTGTCAGTCAGTCTCCCTCTTTAGGTGGTGGACGTAGGGAGCAATGTGCCCTCTCAATAATATAACTGAGGCCGTTAGAAGAAGGGACCAGCTAGCTTCACACATAGTTACTGCATAAATCTGATTGGATCCAGACCCTCTGCCTGTTCTGGTAATCTGACGAGGACCAGGCTATTACAGAAGCCTCATCCTTCCTTGTCCTGGATTCTTTCTTCAAGTCAGGAGACTTTTCCTCTTAGAACCCTTAGTCTTTTTCTGCTATCGCTGTCTGTTTCTACATGTGGTCATGAGTGGAAGTCAAAAGGAGGGAATGTGAGGAAATGCTAGTATTTTACAGAAAGGGTGATGGATGGAACAGGCTGCCAACAGAGGTGCCAGGTGCGTAAAAATCAGGGAGGAGAATTTGGGGGGGCGCTAAGACCTCGAAGGAACAGTAGGTCCTAGGGCTAAATAGGGAACTTGGGCAGAGGAACCGTTAGTCTTTTTTTGCTGTCACAATCTGTTTCTAACCATAAGCTTGTTATTCTCTTGCTTGTTTCCATCCCCAGAGCTCACACGGGCTTTAACGTTCCCAACCCTTGAGTTCAAAGCTGGTGCAGTTGGTTTTGTCCCCCCCCCCCGTCTCCCACCAGCTCCATTAAAGTGTCTTTAATAAAAATTAAATTACTCCAAGTACTTGTCTTTTTCTGGCGTGTCAGTGGCAGCTGATCTTGTGGCACCTGGAGATGAGGACAGTTTCCCTCACTTTGCAAAAGAGGTGGCAGGGAAGGTTAAGGAGAAAAGGACAGCATTCAGGAAATATAAGGAAGCATATAAGGAGCAGGACAGAGAACTATCAGTTAAAGCAGAAAGAGGATGGGAAGGCAGTCAGAATAGCAAAGGCCCAAACCGAGGAAAGGATAGCCAATTCTGTTAAGAAGGGGGATAAGACCTTTTATAGGTACATTAGGGAGTGAAGAAAGACCAAAGGAGGGATACTGAGGCTTAATAAAGGGAGGGAATGTGGTAGAGGGTGACAGTGAAAAAGCAGGATACTGAGCGAATATTTCTGCTCAGTATTCACAAAGAAAGAGGAGGCGGAGTTACCTAAACCAAACAAGAGAAACACTCTGAAGACGTGAATGATACCAGTCCATTTACAGAAGAAAGGGTTCTGAAAGAACTAATAAAATTGAAGGTGGACAAAGCAATGGGGCCTGATGGGATTCACCCAAGAATTCTAAAAGAACTAAGGGTAGAACTAGTGACACCGCTGACAACTCTCTTTAACAAATCATGGGAGGATGGGGTGGTACCCAAGGACTGGAGGAGGGCAGATGCGATTCCTCTTCACAAAAGTGGGAGCAGGACAGAGGCAGGAAACTACAGGCCAGTTAGTTTGACCTCAGTGGTAGGGAAAATGATGGAATCACTTCTGAAGGAAAGAACTGTTGAGTACCTAGAGGCCAGTGGGGCACAGGGCCCAAGGCAGCATGGATTCATGATGGGAAGGTCGTGTCAGACAAATCTAATAGATTTCTTTGAATGGGCGACCAAAGTAGTAGACCAGGGAGGGGCTGTGGACATGGCCTACCTAGATTTTAGCAAGGCATTTGATACAGTCCCACACAAAAGATTAATACACAAGATAGCAAGCCTTGGAGTGGGTCCCAAGGTGGTAGCCTGGATAAAAAAGTGGCTAGACAACAGGACGCAAAGGGTAGTAGTAAATGGAGTACACAGTGAAGAAAGGAGGATTACTAGTGGGGTACCGCAGGGTTCAGTACTGGGACCGGTCCTTTTTAATGTCTTTATAAGTGACATTGCAGAGGAACTGGAAGGAACAGATTATCTCTTTGCAGATGACCAAAGATCTGCAACAGGTTGATACACAAGATGGAGTGGAAAGGATGAGAAGGGACTTGGCAAGGTTGGAGGAATGGTCAAATGTATGGCAGCTCAGATTCAATCAAAGAAGTGCAAGGTAATGCACATGGAAACAAAACCTAGGGAAGCATACACAATGGGGGTGAGATACTGACAACAGTTAAAATAGAAAGCGACCTGGGGTAATTATATCAGATGACCTAAAGGTGGGCAAGCAATGTGAGAAGGCAGTAAGTAAGGCTGGGGGATACTGGATGCATAGGAAGAGGCATCAATAGTAGAAAACAGGAAGTTGTTATCCCTCTGTACAGACAGTTGGTGAGACCCATCTGGAGTACTGTGTGCAGTTCTGGAGACCCCATCTCCAGAAGACATAGAATGGAGGCTGTCCAGGAGGATAAATACAAATGGTGCAGGGTCTGCACCAGAAGACACGAAGAAAGACTAAGGAGCTTTAAGATGTATACCCTGAGGAAAGAAGGGAGAGAGGGGACATGATAGAAACTTTCAAGTAACTCAAGGGAATTAAAGTCCAAGAGGGTAGCATCTTCCAGAAAAAGAGATGTGCAAGAACAAGGGGGCACAATCTGAAGATAGAGGGGGGACACTCAGAGGTAATGTGAGGAAATATTTTTTCACTGAGAGGGTTGTGGATGCATGGAACAGCCTCCCTGAGGAGGTCGTGGAGTCAAGAACAGTGGGGGACTTCAAGAATGCATGGGACAGGCATAAGGCAATCCTAGTAGGGGGTAGGAGGAAGTAAGCTGTTGGTTAACTAGGATCTGCAGCTTATCTGTTAGGAAAATTGGCAGACTAGGTGGGCCAAGCGGTCCTTATCTGCCATCAAATTCTAGGTTTCTATGTTTGCTGCTTGTGATTTGGCAAGATATGTTTTGCCTATCAGGCTATCGCTAATATCTTCCCTCTATAGTGGTAATCTTGGCTTTGGTATTCAGTCAAGTTGTCACGTGGGTTATCAGGCACAGTTTGAGAACAATGCAGTTTCAGAAAAAAAAAAAAAAATTCTTTAATCTGGTATATTGGAGTTTAATAATCTGATGGCTGCTGAAGCTCTCTCCCCCCTGCCCCTACCCTTGAACAGCACATCATGCGGCGACTATCATTTCTACAACTCACTGCCTCAGAATTTAATGTTTCTTCGAGAATTACAAGCTTCAAATTTGCCCTTAAATATTTGCTGGGGACAAGAGTTGCTACTTTACACGATGTGCATAAGCTTCTTCTGTTAGCAATACTTACAGTAACTAGACAACAAATAAACACACTATTTAAACTATTGTTTATTCCTACTGTATTTTGGTTTTCCATTATAATGTTAATTTGTTCTGTAGTATTTCGTGTATTTTGTTTAACATTTGGTCGCCCATTAACATGGGTTCCATGTTCATGGATTTACACTGTAAATAATAAGTTTATTTATCAAGCGCCTTTCAAGTTATCAAGGCGCTTTAGCATACAGATTAGAAAAAAACAAAATAAAATATAAAAAACACAGTATGTAAGTAGTCAGTAAAAGCAATAAAATCAATCTGGGTAAGCTCACGGTCATGCACTCCCACAGATGACAGGGTAGAGAATTCCACAGGGCTGGAGCTGCATACATAAATGCACATGCCACCAATGATTTTAAAGATACCCTTGGAATCTTTAGCAACCCCTCTTCAACCGTGTGGAGCGATCGCCCGGGGCAGTAGGGGGTCAGGAGCTCTTTCAGGTAGTCTGGGCCTAGTCTGTGTAGGGCATTATAAATCAAGAGTCTGACCTCGAAGGTGATCCGCCACTAAAATTGGCAGCCAGTGCAGTTCGCACAGCACCGGTGTGATATTGACAGGGACCCCTCGGATATGTCATAACCGGGCTGCTGCGTTCTGCACCAGCTGCAAGCGGCGGATATCAACCCCTGGTAGCCCTAGGTAGAGGGAGTTGCAATAATTAAGGAGTGAGGACACAAAAGGTGTGGATCAGTGTGGGAAGATCACCGGACGGAACTAGGTGCTTGACCCTGCCGATGTTCCTCAGATGGTAAAAGGAAGAATTGACAACACCCAAGATCACAGTGTCAGCCCATTGTCAAGAATCACCCCCAGGTCCCGCACCTATTCAGAGGCAAGAAGCTGGGAGCCCCCCCCCAAAAAAAGAAAAGTCGTGCAGGCTGACCAGCCCCCAACCCGGATCCACAACCGTTACCTCAGTCTTTCCCAGAGTTCCAACTTCAGCCTGCTGGAATTCATTCAATCCTGGATTTCAGCGATGCAATTATTAAATACCGAAAGTGCACTATCCTGGTTGGGTGCGAAAGGTAGAGCTGGGTATCAGCGTAGCAGTGAAACCTCAGCCCATACAGTCTTACGTCTCCAAGGGGCAGCATGTATACCGCGAACAACACTGGGGACAACACCAGACCGTGAGGGACCCCACATGGCACAGAGAATGGGCCAGAGGAAAAAATCCCCACCACCACCCTCGGAGTTCTGCCAGTGAGGAAGGATAAACCACCTGAAAACCGTACCAGACAGACCACAAATGCACCTCAGGCAGTCAAGCAGCACCCCATGGTCCACAGTGTCGAATGTGGAGGAGAGCTCAAGAAGAACACTGTGCCTTTTTCGGAAACCGGATTGGAAAGGTTCGTGGGTGTCATGGATGGTCAAATGGTTCTCCAGCTGTAGAGCCACTATCTTCTCAATCACCCTCCCCACAAAGGGGAAATTAGAGATGGGTCTGTAGTTAGCAAGGCAGCCTGGGTCCAGAGAAGACTTCTTCAGGAGGGGTGTCACCACTGCCTCCTTCAGGGAGCTAGGGAACTCACCCAACTTAAAGGAGCACCAGACTATCTATGCAAGGACAGAGTCAACGATGTCACAACAACCCATAATCAGGGAACTTGGCCCCGGATCCAAACTACAGCACATAGGGCAAATACCCTGGACAATCAGCATAACATCCCCGAACTCCAGCTGGTCAAAGGTACTCCAGGAAAAGTGGGGGAAAGTGACCGATCAATAGCATCCCCCATAAAGTGTGCTGGTTGGATCTCTGCAGATGCCCGCCACCTTATCCACAAAGAACTGAGCGAGCTCACCACACTCCAGTTGTGAAAGCTCTTTGAGACTGCAGACAGGCCGGGTTGCACAGGCCATCTACGGTTCAAAAGAGCTGAGCCAGTCTGTTCTGAGCAGCAGCAATCTACCCGGACAGGAATTCTGCCTTCTTACAGGTGATTGATAGACTTGATAATGTTCCACAATCAACAATCTACGATGCTCGGCCTCCAGGGCGGATTTCCACTAGCAGCGCTCTAACCTACGTCCTAGACACCATATCTCCCTCAAGGTCCCATCAAACCAAGGGGACCGAGAGCGAAGGGAGAGGGGACGAACTCGGACAGGAGTAATAAGAGTGAAGGGCCATAATAATGACCTTATTATAGGCCAGAACCAGGGCCTCTGGGCTCCTGCTTGCTTCAGGAAACACCGACAGGTCAAGTACCATCACCAGGACATCAGGGCTCACAACCCGTAATGGGCAGTATCCAACCATCTCCACATGGGTCGGCCTACAAAGGAGGAGGGGGGGGCCTGCAAAAACTGAACCCCACGGTGTAGTGATCGGGCCATCCGACACGTTCCACCCCCAAATCAAGAGGCTTCCATCTCCAGAAGGCAGACTAGGTCAGGAGAGTGACCGTGTTTATGAGTAGCAGAGGTAAGCTGTGTAAGGCCCAGTGATGTCATCAACTGGAGGAAGTGTTATCCAAATTATTAACATACTAAAATGCAAGCAGAATAGGCCCAACGGTCTTTCGCGTCTGCTCATTTGGTCAGCCCCCACCCTGGGAGCTGACCTTGCTGCCCCCCCTTGCCTTCTCTGGCTTCTCCCTTCCCAGTTCCGGATATTCTCGCTGCACTGGATTTTGCTTCCAGAACCCTTCCCCGTACCTGTCCCACCCCCTCTTGAAACCCTCCACCGTCTCTGCCTCCACCAGCCCCCTGGACAGTGCATTCCATGGCTCCACCACCCTCTCAGTGAAGTAGCACCTCCTCTTTTCTCCCATGAATCTTCCCCCTTCCAGCTTTCACCCATGCCCTCTAGTTGCCCCCTCCTCCTTCCTTCAAAGCACCCCGACTGCTCCTTCCCCATTTACCCCCTTCATGTACCTGAAGAACTCCATCATGTCCCCCCCGGTCCCTTCTCTCTTCCAATGTGTACATATTTAGCTCTTCAAGCCTCTCCCCATAGGTCCCTGTACCCTAGCCCCAAATCATTTTGGTTGCCTCCTCTGGACCCTCTCCAGGAGTTCAATGTCCCTCTTTAGTGTGGCCTCCAAACTGCATGCAGTACTCGAGGTGCAGCCTCACCAAGCAGTTATACAGAGGAGTATCACTCCTCCTTCTGGAGGCAATCCCCTAGCGATGCATCCCAGCATCCTGTTGGCCTTGGCTGCCCTCCTACAAGTCTCCGAGTTGTTCATCTTGACATCCACCACCACCCCAGGTCCCTCTCAGTCATCGAGACTTGTAGCATCCCCGGTGTACACTTGGCCGGGTTTCGTCCCCCAGGTGCAGTACCTTGCATTTCCCTGCATTGCACCTCAGCTTCCACTTTCTAGACCATCTTTCCAGAGCCTCCAGGTCCCCCTGAGTGTCGAGAGTTCGTCATCGATCCAGGCACTGAAGTCACCCGGGACCATCAAATGTCAAACCCATACCACGTTCTCATTTTACAAACTGAATAGCAAATAAAAGAGCAGCGTATAAGCTGTTACTTGCCAAACAACATTTCACTAAACAACATGTGTGTCTGGCTACAAATATCATCATCAAGTAGCCAAATTGCTCCTGCTGTTCCAAAGGCAATAGATCTTCATGCTCCGAGCCTTCTGCAAGGGGACTGGATTGATATAAAGTTGATTGCCATGGACCCACTGTATTTACCGGGGGGGTGATACTGGCCAGGACAAAGAAACTCCCTACTTTCATCAGTGCCATGGAATCTTTCGACTTGCATCAGGACAACCACCAGAGATGGGCAGAAGGGACCTCGGTTTAACTGCTTATCTGAGGAAAGGCACACCCTGCGCTACTCTATTGCGTCAGTAACTGGATATTACCACAAGTTCCTGATGTGGGATATGTCCAAACACAACCAATGGCATCACTAGCAAGCAGCCCTCCAAACTGTAAAACTGGACAGAATCCACCAAGGATATCACAGTAACAGTAACTACGGGGCAATGTATCACAAGATAAATTTGCTGTAATAAATCCAATGGCACAATCCTCGTGCAGCACAGTGCACCACAAAATACAGTAAGCAACTGTCAACCACCACTGTGTTCCTTCCCAAGTGCACCCAGATCAAATCCCCCAATCAAATTTTCATTCTAAGTGCTCCCAGATTGGTCTGTCTTTTGCTGTACCTCTAGGGGAAATGTTCCTCCGTTTTCCTGTAAATCGAATTTTTTTTTTTTTTTTTTTTTAAACCAAGGGACCGGATTTGGTCCATTTATAATTCCCTTATATGCAACTGAAAAGCCCATGGGAACCATCTCTCTGTAGACTACTCCATTTCCCAATTAAAATAAGAAATCCCTGTAGATCAAGCAGCCCAGCACTTTACTAAAATTGAAATGATACAAACAGGTCACCACTGTCGACAACAGCAGCCTGGGTGTGTATCCAAAGCACAGAGTGTCTGGAGGGCCAACATGAGGAAAAGGATCACACATCCCAGAGGATGCTCTCCTCAGGGGTAGGATAGCAGCATGCTCCGCTGTAATACCACCACCTGCAGCGGCTTACTTCAGAAGGGAGGATGCAGACCGGCAGCACCATCCATGCGCAACTGCTTGCACAGGTGTAGGAGTAGGACATCAGCATCCTGCAGCAGGGAATGGGGAAAAAGGAAGGATAATCCCTCTGGTAGGATGGTCCAAAACTCGCAGGCACCACTGGCCATACTGGATAGTCTCCAAACAGGGGGACTGCAAGCTGTGGAGGTTTTGGCCAGAGAACGGCTGTCAGGGTAGGGTGGTAGCTGGAGCCAAAAAGATTGGGGCAACCACAGGGGGAGAGAGAGAGAGAAAAAAAAAACCTCGAGATAGCCAGTCCAGTAGCACAGTGGCCAGCCCAGCCGAGCAAGCTTGCAATGCCATGTCATCTGGGTGTGGTCGATTAACCTCACAAATGATTTGAAAGGGAAAGTTTGCCTGTTCGCAGACGATACTAAGCTCTACAAAAGAGTTGACTCACAGGACAGGGCAGACAACATGAAAGCTTACCGTAGGAAGTTGGAGGAATGGTCCAGGGCTTGGCAGCTGAAATGTAATGCCAAAAAATTTAAGGTAATGCACCTGGCTAGGAGGAACCCAAGAAATAAGTATACACTGGGAGGACACCAACTCTAAGAAACACAGAGTGAGATCTCGGCATAGTGATCACTGATGACTTAAAGGTAGGAAAACAGTGTGAGAAGGCAGCACAGGCTCCACCTTAATTTGGAGGGGAAAGAAATCCTTAAGCTTAAACTATTTGGGTTCATCAGTAAAAGGTGGGGTTTAAACTTGTGAAGGGGGAAGGATTAAAAAAGGGGCAGTGCCAGCAGGTACGATAAATGAGCGACATGGTCTCCACCCTCTGGGGACTAGGAGATATGGAAATGGGTCACCAGGTAGGGTGCAGAAGCTGAGTAACGGGAGCTCAAGGGGGGGGGGGGATGGAGAGTGGTCCTGATAAATTCCAGGTGCTGAGGAAATAAAATGCCTGAACTCCAGGTGATGCTAGTTGAGGGGGAGGTAGATGTGGCAGCAATCACCGAGACCTGGGCCACTCAAGGGCACGAGTGGGACCTAAATCTGGAGGGCTATACTATGTTTAGAAAAGATGGGATGGGAGGGAAGGGGGTGGTGTAGCACTGCTGGTCAGAAATTGCATGGGTATTGGAGGGGCACGGGAGGCAGAGGGGAACGTGGAGGCTATTTGGGTCACCCTGCTGACGCAGTGGGGTAAGGGTAAAGGTCGGCGTGGTATACAGACCACCAGCACTGGCAGGGGTTCTGGAAGAAAGTTTGGTGGCAAATATCGAGGGACACTGTAGACTGGGAAAGAGAAGGGTAGTGGTAATGGGGGACCTAAACATGCTAAGAACAGACTGGGGGACTATGAAGTCACCAGTAGTCAGGGAGCAGAGGCTGCTGGATGTCTTCCAGGATGCGTTTCTGACACAACAGGTGGGTGAGCTAACTAGGAAGGCCCGGACACTGGACGTGGTCCTGGCGGACAGTGATCAGATTAGAGGCCTAGAGATGGGGGACCCGTTGGCGGGGAGTGATCCCACCACAGTCTGGTTCTTCCTGGCCCGGGGCCCCCTCCCCCCAACAAGGACGGCAGTAACAGACTTTAGGGGTGCAGACTTCAGGGAGATGGGAAGGTTCCTTAAAGATCATTTGGACAGGATAAGACTGGATATGGATGCTGACAACAGGTGGGGGATCATTAGGAGGGGAATACAGGAGGTTACCAGATCCTGCACTAGGGAAAGGCGCAAGTTCGGTAAGGCCAGAAAACCCAGCTGGTGGACCCAGGAGGTGGTGAAGGACAAAGTGGTGGCAGACAAGGTGGTGGCCTACAGACGCTTCAAGCGCTCAAGGAGTGAAAGGGATCAAGAGGCATATGAGCAGACAGCCAAGAGAGTCCACCAGGAGGTGAGAGCAGCCAAGTCAAAAAGAAGCAGTCCTTGGCCAGTGGGATCCGGGGGACAAGGGATTCTTTAGATACATAGGAGGAAAAAAGGAAATGAGGGGCAGATCAGCAAGATAAGGATAGGAGATGGTTGGGCACAGGAGGCGGGGGAACAGACAGAAGTCCTAAGTGAGTATTTTGCCTCAGTTTTTACCAGAGGGGATAGAGAGGTTATGTCTTGCGGGGGAAAACCGGAGGAAGGGGTGGGACCAGTAGAGATCAGGGGCCCTGACGGGTCTGGGGAAAGAGAGTGGCCACCACAGGTGGGGGGCCAGCAGTACAGGGTGAAAAAGACGACGACGTGGAGGCTGAAATCCCTGTAAAGAGAGTAAGGGAAGCCCTCAGGTCCCTTCGGAAGGAGAAAGCACCTGGGCTAGATGAGATACATCCCAGGGTGCTGAGGGAACTGGCGGATGTCCTGGCAGCCACCCCTAGCGAAGCTTCTCAATAGCTCTCAAGGACTGAGTGGGTGCCCCAAGACTGGAGGGTAGCCCATGCCGTGCCGATCCACAAAGGGGGGCGGATCAAGAGAGGAGGTGGAAAATTACAGGCCTGTTAGCCCGACATTGGTGGTCGGCAAGGTGATTGAGGGTATCGTCAAGGAAAGGCTGGGGCGGGGGGGTTACTGAAGCAAACTGGGTATTTGGACGATAGGCAGCATGGCTTTGTCCCAGGAAGATCGTGCCAGACAAACCTTGTTGAGTTCTACGCCTGGGTGACGAGGGCCTGGACCAGGGTAGGCCAATGAACATCCTCTTTCTGGACTTCAGCAAGCCATTTGATTTGGTACCCCACAGTGGCCTGTTGGCTAAGCTGAAGGAAATGGGGGTAGGGAGACAGTGGTTAAGATGGATAGGAAAGGCTCTCTGAGCGTACTCAGAACCCTGGTCCTACCCCCATGCCACTGACAAACCAGACTACACCTGGGGAACTCTGTATAGCCGCCATCAACATCTGCAGTTTACTAAAGAAATCTGATAATCTACAAGGGTGAGTTGCTCAACGACCAGACATTATCTCAGTGGTAGAAACCTGGCTAAATGGCTGCACCCTCGACTCTGCAGTAGCGCTGCCAGGGTTTACATTATTTCGGGCTGACAGACTAGCCAAAAAATGGGGAGGTTGTACAATTTACCTCCATGACACCCTCCAAGGTCTCACGCTGCCATCCCCAGTTCTTGACCATGGTGCCCAGGTTCTCTCCCTCCAACTTAACGTCGCTCCCTCCAGGGCACCTCTTCATCTTCTCTATCTACATCCTGCCCAGGAATAAAAAGTGTTTTCCAGTCAGTCTTGGCCCACTTCCAGCAACACCCAGATAAGGCAGAAATTATTGCTCTGGGTGACCAACATCAGTTGGTTAGCAGACACTTCTACCCCATGTAGGGTTGCTGCAGCCGCCCTCAGCCTATCACAAGTTGTGCCCGCAACCACCTGGCAGAACCCGGAAGCAGGTATCTCAACCCTCATTGACCTAACTCTGACTAATCGCCCTCACAAATTCACTCAGGTCTCCGTGCTTCCCAACGTGCTGAGTGACCACTCTCCAGTTCTCGGGCACTGGTATTACTTGGCTACAAAGGCCCCTCCAAAAGTTAGCTTTTAGCGAAAGCTCAGGCCTGGCAAACTACAGTCCCTGAAACACCACCTCGTCAACTGGGACTGGGCTCCCATTGCAGCCTCTCCTGATATTGATTCAACCCTGGAGTATTTTGTCAAGTCCTTCAATTCTGCCTGTGACATTTTTTGCACCCTTCTGCAAAGGGGTCATTAAAGGAGCCGACACCCCCTGGATGTCCCAGGCCCTTCTGGACCTCATGAGCCACCGTGACAATCTCTGGCACATAGCCTTAGAGACTGGGAGGCCTGCTGATAAGCAACACTACAGCGAGGCCAGGAACCGCTGCACCTGGCAGGTCAGACAGGCAAAGGCCGATTACTACAGAGCAGCCCTCACCACCTCCTTGGGGAAGGGGCGCAAAAGGGGTGCAATTTCTGGGACTCCCTCAAAGAACTTAGAGGCAAAAATCTCTAACACCCCCCTCCCAGATGCAGGCAAATGGTGGTATCTCCACGGACTCTGACACAATAGCAAATGTACTAAACTCATCGTTCTTGGACCTCAGCGGCGTGCTCCCTGCCAACTTTTTTGCACCTACCCCCACCATAACGACACCCACCCAAGTACCACCTTTCCACTTCAAGGTTATCACCCAGCGTGAGGCTGCCCCCCAACCCCATGCTAAATGCACTCAGCAAATCCCGTTTCAGCAACGACACCCTTGATCTTAAAATACTAAGGCTCACCCTATCTGAAGTGCTCTACCCCATCACTGCCCTGCTAAACTGCTCCCTTGCCATAGACCAATTCTCCTCCATGTGGAAAACTACCCTGATCACTCCTATCCTGAAGAGTGGTGACTAAACCCAGCCTGGTAATTATCGGCCCATCTCAATTCTACCCCCTCCGAGGTTCTTGAAAAAAACAGTAGCCACCCAAGTCACAAGACTACCTTACTCGACACAATCTCCTCTACCCTAAACAGCATGGTTTCCATAAAAACCACAGTACCGCAACTGTGCTTCTGGAATATACCAACACACCATTCATGTGACCCTGGACGCAGGCCAGATTGTTGGTGCTGTTTATATAGACCTCTCCAAAGCATCTGATACAGTCCACCACTCACTGCTCCTAACCTCGCTAACCCAAATGGGTTTCTCACATGATACCGCCACTTGGTTCTCGAACTACCTGTCCGACAGAACCCAGAGAGTCAACAGGGAAAACCTTGTCCCCCCCAGGGTCAATCCTTGGCCCTCTACTTTTCACTCTATTCCTTAACTCTCTACCCAAGGCCTGCTCTGGGAGTCTACTACTTTACACAGATGATGCGGTCTTATTCAGCACCCACACCAACCCTGCTGCCCTCCAAAGGTCTTAATGAAGCGAAAAGTCCATGCTGTTTGCCCATGCCCAAAACAAGTTCAGTAGCCATCCCCTGCTCATCCATAACTCCCAAAACGAGACCCTGGAACAAGTTTCTTCCTTGTCTCCCCCCGAAGCCCTACAGCTAGCCATCTCCTCCTCCTCCATCCTGTTGATTACGGGATTTTCTATGGTGCTTCAGACAACGCATCCCTCAACAAAATCATAAAGCCTGTAGACCGGCCACAAGATGTGACTGGCTCACACACACACCTGTACGCTTTATACCAGCACAAACTGGCTTAATTTCGATGATCGCTCAAAATACCAGACCCGTCTCCTTGCCAAGAAAATCACGGCTGGCCTCACCCCCACCAAAATCTGTACCAGACGCACGTGTCATTCTAACATACTAAAATGCCAGCAGAATATGCCTAACAGTCTTTCATGTCTGCCCCCACCATGGGAGCTGACCTTGCTGCCCCCTCGCCCTCTCCCTTCCCAGTCCCGTATATTTTCACTGCACAGGACTTTGCTTCCAGAACCCTCCTCCTGTACCTGTTCTACCCCCTTTTGAACCCCTCCACTGTCTCCGTCTCCATTCTGAGAAAACACCATATGCTGTAAAACCTCCACGGGGCAAAGAACCTTCAGGTACCGTGCCCCCAGCTGGCTGAATTCACTCCCCAAACCAGTCCTCCAGGCTCCTACCCAGGGACTGTTCAAACTAGTTCTCCTTAGCAACATCTTGGGTGATGCCACTTGTGACTGTACCTTACCTACACACTAATACTGTGCCACAACAATGGGCCCTCTTGGTCCTGCCTCGATAGTGTCAGTCCCTGGCATTAGTCTTACCCGAGCCTCTGACTAGCTGGCAATCACTGGACTGTGCTGCTTGCACAATCCAGTCTTAAAATACCTATCTACAACAACTGCTGTACTGTACGATTGCCCATGTAAATACTGTATAATTTATTTATTTAGCTTTTGTTTACCGGGTAAGTACACTAGACAAGTATTATGCCTGTTTTCAGGAACGAACCGGGAGAATACATGAGGAACAACAGCCAAGGAGACATGGCAAAGAGAGTACAGTTTTTTGTCACAGTAAACAAACATGTGGGAAATACATCATTTGACACTAGGGGGAACATATAGTAGTAAGCACATTTCAGATTATACACTCTAGACTAGCTAGTTCAACTGACCGATATATACAGATCATCATACATAGAAGTGGAGCATAGCTCAAGGACTGGATTGGTCATAATATAACTTATAACATTGTCGTATACACCCCCTAGGCTAGTCGGATCGCGGACAGGTATATACAGCTCATCACATTTTTCTAAATATGCACGTGTTAGACAGAAACAGAAACACTTGTACTACCAAGTTTCTACCAAGTGACCAAGGTGCAATACGTCATGGTTAGCCTATGACCGTGGAGCAATAATGGGTGTAAAAACGGCCAAGGCTTTTTAGGCAGAGTAGTCAGAAGTCATTGATACAGTGGGGAAAATATCTCCAGGAATTCAATGGAGACACCCTAGGGAGGTTCAGACAAAACAATTTGACACTTTACTCTAGGGAGGTTTGGGGCAGTCACACTCTGATGCTAGTTTGAGAAACCCACAGGAATTTCAAAACTCAGATAGGAGGGGGCAGCTCGGATATCCACAGGCAGCGAATTCCAGAGTCTGGGCGCACTTATGGCAAAGTCCCGATCCCCCATGAGGGTCCGGGTAGGAGGGACTTTGAGCATCCCTGATGTGAGAGACCTAAGTTGGTAGGGGGTGGGATTCAGTTTAGGCAGAAGCCGGGCCAGCCCCTGGGGGGTGCTAGTTCTGATCACTTTCCCAGAGAGGCATCCCAAACCAAAATCAAGGTATCTAGCTGGTGAGAGCCAGCAGAGTTTCTCATATAGCTCACAACAGTGGGTGAGTCGGGGGGCAGCCAAGGCAAAACGACAAATGTTATTGTAAGCAGTGTACCACCGGGTGAGATGCGTCTTTGGAGAGTGAGCAAATAGGTGCAGCCCATAGCTGAGGGAGGGAAGGAGCACACCCTTCGCTAGGGCAAGCCTGGCTGCTGTTGTAAGGTTATACTTGACCCTATAGGCCAGACCCAGTTTGCCGCCCTGCAGATGTTAAGGATATGATTACCCATGTCAAATTTGGGGTCAAGTGTTACCCCCAGATATTTGATGGAGCTCACTATGGGTAGTGAGGATCCATCTGCACTGGTGACGTGTAAGCAGGCCGATGAGGCTTTGATTTTAGCCATTGAGCCAAAGAGCATAGCCTGTGTCTTTTTCAGGTTCAGGACCAGCTTGTGACTAGTAACCCATGACAATACCCTGATAAAGTCATCGGTCAGGTTCTGGTTTAGGGTAGTGGCATTCTGGGAGTGAACCAGGATTACCAGATCATCTGCATACATGGTGGCGCTACAGCTGGTAGTAACCATGGGTAGTTGATGAAGAGGGAGAAGACGAGGGGACCCAGTACTGAGCCTTGAGGCACTCCGGAGGTCACCGGTAGGGGCTTGGCGAGGACTTTATTGAAGCAGGTACGCTGTTTTCTGCCATGTAGATAACCCATTAGCCATTTCATGGCATGGGGGGAGAGGCCAAGTGACCACAACTGTGCACCAAGCAGTTTGTGGTCAACGAGATCAAAGGCTTTGGACAGGTCGATAAATATTGCACCAGAGAGTTTGCCCTGGTCCATGGCTGTCCGGATACTTGATGTAACCGAGATTAAGGCCGTGGTGGTGCTGTGTCCCTTACGAAAGCCGTGCTGGGCTGGGGACAGAAGTTCATGAGAGCGGATATATTCTGAAAGCTGCTCAGGCACTACCTTTTCAAGGAGCTTGCTAACTGTTGGGAGAATGGCAATCGGTCGATAATTGTCAGGCAGTTTGGGATTTCCTTGCTTCAGTAGAGGGACAATCCTCGCCTCTTTCCAGATGTCTGGGCTAGTCCCCAGACCAAGGAATAGGTTGAGAATAAAGGCTACTGGTGATGCAATGTGTGCAGCACCAAGCTTAAGGAGTTTAGGCTCCAGGTTGTCTAGGCCAGGACTGGAGTACTGGGAGAGGCCAGCTAGGCATTTCTGCAAGTCCTGAACTGATACAGCCCTGAGATGGAACATTTGACGAGGAGGGTGACCAGGTGCAGTTTCTTTGCATTCCCAAGTAGCAGTAGCAACTCACAGGGGGACACGTTTGAATCCTGGTGGGCAATTTGGAAAATTTTTAAGTGGCTCTTATGGTAGATTAGTATGCCACCCCCCCTCTTGCCCCCAGCTCTGTCCAGTCGGGTGAATTCATACCCAGTGAGTTCACAGGCAGAGTCAGGGACAGAGGGTTTCAGACAGGTCTCTGTCACTCCTAGGATGTCGGGTTTGTAGAGTGCAACCCATGCTAATAGCTCATCACGATTAGGTAGCAGGCTCCTAATGTTAAGATGAGCTATTTTTAGCCCCTTATCCATGCCCCATACGGGAGGGATTTTGTGAGTCAGATTTAGTGGGCCAGGGTTGGTTTCTCTACACTGAACTGTCCATGATTATTGTAATCATCCTGTACCACATCTACCTGATGTACTATACTCTGTATCAATCATAAGGTGTGATATTTCTCATACCGCTATTTATAACTAATGTCTGACACTGTATGCCCTATATTGTTTTCTATGACATGAAGCCTTATAAAGAGTCTGAGTCAAAGGTATTAATTCCTGTTTTTTCAATAAATAAAAATAAATAAGGTGGTGGTTGGAGGGTTTGCCTCATCCCCAAGGTTAGTTACTAGTGCGTTGCCCCGGGAGTCAGTGCTCGGGCCACTCCTGTTCAACGCCTACGTCTCAGACATCAGAAAGGGGATCAGGAGCGAGATGAGTCTCTTTGCAGGCGACTCAAAGCTGGGTGCAGTGGTGGATGAGGAAGGGGGGGGGAGGCCTTGTAGGAAGACCTGGAGGCTCTGGAAAGGTGGTCGGGAAATGGAAACTAAAATTCAATGTGGGGAAGTGCAAGGTTCTGCACCTAGGAGTCAGAAATTCAGACCAGGGGTATACTCTGGAAGGAGACATGATTCAAGTCACGGAGGGTGAGAGAGACATGGGGGTAGTGGTAGATGTCAAAATGAACTCAAGAGACATGTAGGAGGGCAGCGGCAAGGGCAAATGGGATGCATCACCAGGGGGATTACCTCCAGAAAGGCAGAAGTGATCCTTCCACTGTACAACTGCTTGGTTAGGCCACACCTCGAGTATTGTGTGCAGTTTTGGAGATCACATCTAAAGAGGGACATTACTCTCCTAGAGAGGGTCCAAAGGAGAGCAACAAAAATGATCTGGGGCCTGGGGGAGAGGACCTATGAGGAGAGGCACAAGGAGCTCGACATGTACTCCCTGGAGGAGAGGAGGGAGATGATAGAGGTCTTTAAGTACACGAAAGGGATCAATAAAGGAGGCCCAGTCAGGGTGCTCCAAAGGAAGGAGGGTGGGGCAACGAGTGGTCACGGGTGTACGCTGGAAGGGGGCAGGCTCAGAGAGTAGAGAAGGAGATGTTATTTCACTGAAAGGGCGGTGGAGCCATGGACTGCACTGCCCAGGGAGCTGGCAGAGGTGGAGACTGTGGACGGGTTTAAGAGGGGATGGGACAGGTAGAGTGGGAGCGGAGGGTAAATCTGACCAGGTCCAATACAGGTGGAACATCTGGGACTGGGAACAGTATAACCCAAGGGGAGAGAGAAGAGAGACACTCCAAAATCTGCCCTCAGTGCGGGTGCTGAAAATTGAGCAGACTCAAAAGACCGTTAGGCCTATTCTGCTGGCATTTTAGTATGTTAGAAAATAAATGGCATCCTCGGCTGCATTAGTAGGGGCATCACTAGTAGAAAGCAGGTGATCAAGCCGCTCTACAGGTCCTTGGTAAGGCCACACTTAGAATACTGCAGTCAGTTCTGGAGACCACATCTCAGAAAGAACAGATAGTGCAAAGAGGAGCTACTACAATGGTGTAGGGTCCACACCACGAGACATACAAGGTGTGACTCAAGGAGCTAAATTTATACTCCCTTGAGCAAAGGAGAAACAGAGATGACATGACAAACATTTAAATATGTGAAGGGGATAAACACAACTCAGGCAGGTCATATATTTCAGCACAACAGCACGTACAAGGAGCCATGATTTGAGGTTGGTAGGAGATAGGTTCAAATGCAACCTCAGGAAGTACTTCTTTACAGAGAGAGTGGTGGAACTTTGGAACAGCCTGCCTAAGGACCTGGTAGCAAAGATGAGAGATTTTAAACTTGCACGGGATATGTATGGCAGGCAGATAAGTTGCGGGCAACTTATGGTTTGGGGGCTAGTCTATTTGGGCAGACTAGATGGATCACGCAGTCCCCATCTACCAACATTTTTCTTATGTTCTTATCCTATGGACAATGCTCATCCTCTGTATAAAAGTCAGATACGGTGGGATGTAACCGAGTACATGCTAGGAACCCCTTTGTAGTAATTTGTTTGTGCAATCAGTAAATCATTTCTATAAAAGGTTAGTAAACTAGTACTATCCATTTATTGAATCGGGATTGTTCATGTTCGAATATTTGAGCACGTTAAGGGACGAATATGAAATATGTTAATTATCCGAACTGGCTCCCCTGTTACTTTTATTGCACTTGAGTATTCTTTAAGAGAGTTAGTATTTAGACTGCTAACTTTACCGCTGTTGATTACTTAGTATTATATGAATGACTTTTTTTTTTTTTAACCACCATTATTATGACAAAGCGTTCCAAAGGAACGTGAAACGGTGGGCATTTGTGTGGAGGTCTCCCTGGGCTACACCTTTTCAATATCAGTTTGTTTCACAATAAAAACTAAAAAATTTTAAGAGACTGGCGAGTACTGCAGTTTGTATGAGAAGATAAGAGTGCTGGGTCCCTCTTTTTTTTTTTTTTTTTGGCATTACCCTTATTATGATGTATGGTTCATTTTTTTTTTCTTATGTAATACTTAAATCTCAATTTATTGACAAACCAAAAAAAAAAAAAAACCCCACCTCATCCTCTGGGGTGGGAGGACGCTGTGACCTGCTCCTTGAATGTCACCTGACAGAAGCCAGGTGGTGGCACAGAGAGAGCACACTAAAGGGGAAGGGACTGCCATACACCAAGCAAACACGTACGTTTTTTATTTTGTTAACCGGGTAAAGACACCACCATCACCACCCTTGGAAGAAAATGGAAGAAAGATCCCTGTGTCCATCCAGAGGCCGGGCACCCCCTGCAAGCCCACACACGACCAACATGTCAAGCTACCAACCACCCAGGTGGTCCACAGTAAGCAGTGGATAACTTTTAAGTACTCAGAAAGGCTGGTGACAGGGTTGGCAGCGTGCCGCTGGAGAAGGGTAGACCAGGAGAAACAAAGGATGAAAAAACAATAATCATAACAATTAGTATACAGTATTGTGAAATACGACAAATATTGCAGAATTCAGTACTTGATATTATACATCCTTGAAAGCAGATCTAATGAGATGCTGCATCTCAGTTACAGGGATAAGGAGCCCCCCAAAAAATGTCATTACGCTTCAATCACCCCCAAAAGAAAACTATTCAGACTTCCACAGCACACTGCCACTCTACCAGGAGCAAATGTAAAATAAGTCCAATGGCTGACCCAGTGGTGTGGTGGGTTGAAGCACTGGACGCCACAACACACCCACGCAGGCAAGCCAGGTTCAGAAACAGACTAGGGTTGCTCAGGCAGGACTCTCAGTGATGCAGCTGCCAGCGTCCTTTACGTGCATTCTGTGCTTCGGGAATTTCAGATTTTCAAGTCCCAGAGACTCTCATTTACAAGGCCCCAAGAGCCCCTCCCGAGCCATGCCCCCCACACCTGCACATTTCGTGATGTAGGAATCTGGAGAGCACAGGAGCGTATTTCAATGGTTTCTATGACGCCATCTTTTTAACTATAATTTTTCATACTTTACAGAGCAAATTCAAACCAGATAAGGCCACTGCTCAACCAACAAGGGCCTTGTAACTGGGCAGTAGCCTTAATTTCACTTTCCCCTATACAACATTAAAAAAGGCCCCACAGAAACCAATGGAGCTTGCCCCCATGCTCTCTACAATCCTACATCACGAGACATGCACGTGCAGGGGCGTGGCTCACACACGTTTCACTGGGGACCCCAAAAAAAGTTCACACGGACTACCACTTTTTAACCTGCAGAACCCCATTTTTCTAGAAAGTCCTGCACCCCCAAACAAAAATGCCTACCGAGAACTCCTGCCGGGAGATAAGAGGATCGAGTGTCCGACAGCTCTCCTCCCTCGTGGTGGTGTAGGAGGGTGTCAGCAGACTGCCCCAGGGCAAGAAGGAAAAACCTTGACTCACTCTGCACCCACGCTGGCCCCACACAACTCTATGGGGCAGACCACCTACGGGTGGTTAACCAGCAAGTCCCAGAGATGGGTCAGTGACTGTGCAAGGCGGGCACTGCCAAAGTAGGGGATGAAAAACCTGGTAGAAAAACTGCATATGGAGGGGGGGGGGGGGAAGGGCAAGGAAGTCCACAATGCCAAAGAAGTGGCATCAGTGAGAAGGCCATACATCGGAATAAGATGGACACTATGCTCAAAGGGCTTATAAACCTTGTTAGTTTCACTCCTCTTCCTTCATAGAGTAAGCACTGGAGACACAAACCTAGAAATCAATCAAGGACAAGACACCCCCTAGTGTAAAAAAAAATGAGTGAGATGTTGACAAAACAGATAGCATGGCTGAATCACATTTCTCTCACTGTATAAACCAACAGCACAATTCAAACTGACAATCTGCTGCTGCAATCAGACAGACAAGGACTGCTTTGTCTTCACAAGGGGGTGGTTGGGGCACAGAGGAAATGGAACCTTCCAACAAAACTTTGAAGTAGTTAGCATAATGACATATTAAAGAACCACCAATAAGGACAGTTGAGCTCCCAAAACATAACGGACTTTTTACCAAGGAGCTTCCTTTTACAGAACACTCCACCCCACAATCTGACACCATTTCAAATTCAATTGTAGAATATACCCTCTTGCTCTCTGGCAATGCCCTCATCTGCCCAGGGTGACCACCCCTCTGCCAGTCCCAACGATAAGGATCCATGTGGGCCCCCCCCCCCCGACACTGTTACACAGAAACACAGAATTTGACGGCAGATAAGGACCGCTTGGACCACCTAGTCTGCCCATTTCCCTATCTAATAGATAAGCTATAGAGCCTTGTTAACCAACAGCCTATTTCCTCCTACTCCCCACTAGAAGGAAAGCAGTATAGCGCAGTGATTTAAGGCTCTGAGCTGCAAATCTGGTGACATCCAGCAGACCAGACCTGGGTTTGAACCCCACAGCTTCCGCTTGCATATTGTGTGACCCCGAGCAAGTCACTTAACTCCCCTGTGCTCCCAGGTCGCACCTGCAAAAAAGCCTTCAGCTTAGTGTGCTAGTCCTGGTTAAATACTAAAAAAAAGAACCGCCTTATGTTGGCCGCCACCTCAGCAGCAATGTAGCTTTTAACTCCCCGTTTTCTCCCACACACTTCCCAACTGGCCATGGCCTCTTGACAGCATCACACAATGCAATGTAACATGTTCAATCCTTCGCAAGGGCTCTGGTTCCCGACTCACCGTGAAGGCTCGCTGTACCAGCACACTTGGGCATCACCATGCCCAGCATGGTGTGCACTGCTCCCCAGCCAAGGCTGCTTTGATCCCAAGTCCCAAACTCAGGTCACCAGCACAAAAGTGCCAATGAACATCTACTGGGCCATGAGGAAGCCCAACAGACAGGAGTTCTTAAGTGTAAAAATGAGAGGCTCCTCCCCTTTAAATGTGGCACAATCGATGCACAGGGTGTAGGAGATGACAGGGTTTTAAATAACTGATTAGCAGTTTTTTTTCTTGGGACGATATTAACTGTACAGAAAATATTTATATTGCTTTTCTATAAGTGCTGTGTTTGTTAAACACAGTGAGGCAAGAGCTATGCATTTTCACAAAGATTTAGCACTTTTATGCGCAAAACGTTAATCATCTTTTAGAGTTAAATAAATCCCTAGAGGAGTTTCCTAATGAGCAGCCATGTTAAGTGGGATAAAATAAATAGCATGCATCCTGAAGTGAAGCAGTGACAGAGAGGTCCCAAGAAATAAATGCAAGGTGGCCCCTCCCAATGTAAAACAGTTGAATATGGGCAGGCTTCTCGGGGGTGGGGGATAAGGGTCATCTTTCCAAATATGGTAAAGCTGAAGGCATGACCAGACCAATGCTAAGATAAAAATGTCGGAGAGGATTAGTCAACAAAGCTGGAAGTTCAAAAAAAAAAACCTGGGCTCAGACATCTGCAGACGTGTCCGTCCTTGTGCTACATCACCAGTCACTTTATTACTAAGGACCCAAATACTAACCGTTAAACATACAGATAACGTGATGCAGCATGCCACCACATTTTATTCTGATGTACCCTAGAATACCTAAAATCCAATACAGGGTCTACAAGGGGAATAATGAGGCCTACAAGGGAGCAAAGAGAGTCCTGCTACTTGTACAAACTCCTTACAAAGTGAAACGTGCTTCTTTTCTTCTCCTGCTCCTCAGAAGACGGCTTCTTCTGCTCGGTCTCTGCCTCTCCCTGTCCGTCGCCCTGGCCGCCGCCGTCCTCCCCCTCCTCAGCCGCACTGACACTCTGTTCCTTCTTCCGCCTTGCCTCTTCCTCCATTTTCTTCTTAAACAGCGCCAAGAAGCTGCCGTCGTTTTTGAACGCGTTCAGGGCCTGGGCCGCCTTTTGGCTCCCCTCGGGGCTCGCAGCCGAAGCGGGCCGGGATGAACTCTCGGCGGGCGCCGCCTCGCTCCCATCTCCCTTCTCTGCCGCCATCCTCGCGCCGCTTCCCGCCTTCCCCTCAGGGCTCGCGCTGCCCCGGGACACCTCCGCGCGCTGGTTTTCCTCCACGCTGCCCTCGCTGTCGCTTTCGCTACTGCTACCGCTCGCCGAAGCCGGCTTTCTGGAAGCTTCTCGCTCCGTTCCTGTTGCAGCCATGTTGGAAAACAACCATCACCACAGGCCCCGAAAACCCGCACGGCATTGTGGGAACGTCACGTTCCTCTACGCACACGCAAAAATCGAATACATTTTAATTAAAAAGTAGGCTTCCAGGTTTGAAATATAACATTAAACGATAAAGTTATCTGGTAACATTTAAAAACATTGTTTATAAACACTAATGTAATGATTGACAAAGCAATTGCCCAATCCAACGAGAGAACGTTTGCTTATCGGTGTCAACGCAGATGGAGAAAGAGGAGGCGGAGCTGCAGGTTTAACCATAAAGAGGAGGGGATGTAATTGTCAAATGCTGGCTTTCGCATCACCTGGTATTATTAGTTTGGTGGTTTTAATTCAGTTTATTGATTTACATTACATAAGCTAGTTTAACTGTACTTTTGTTGAGTTTGTGTGTTTTTTATCAGTGATGAATTAATCCTCTATTTGTCATCAGTCCTCCTTCCCGCAGAGTGGTCTGTGCCGTCGCCGGAGCAGCCCCGGAGGAAGATGGCGGCCCCTATGGATGAGTTGTTCGAAGATGCCCCCGACGTGGAACCCCTGGAGCCCACACTTGGCAACATCATCCAGCAGCGCTCCCTCAAGTGGATCTTCGTGGGGGGCAAAGGCGGTGTGGGCAAAACCACCTGCAGGTGAGCGCGGGAGGCGGATAATTCAGTGCCCACCGGTCCTGTGTAGGCAGCCGTACAGAGGCGGCAAAGGAGACAGACGCAGTATACAGACCATTCAACTGATGCCTCTTATTTTACCTCAAATACTATTTTATTTTTTATTTATTGATAACCGGTTAAGGTGCTCTGAAATATAGGCCCCTTTTTTTCAGCCACGACCCCGGGAGAGCAGGGTTTAGTTGGGGGAATACTCGGCTCCCCTTCCCATCAATTCCAGTGTGCCCCAAGGCTTAATTCTGTGCAGAGCCAGATTAAGGTAATCTGGGGCCCCGTCTCGCAGTCACCATGCTGTTTGCCACAAAGGGACCCTGTCTCAGACTGTAAGGTACCTTAGAAACCTATTTACATACAAACTGTATCTCATGTTAGGATACAATTTGTATGTAAAGAGATATTGACAACAGAATACAAATCAAAATTCCTGCTCTTCTGCTCCCCTCTCTCAAGAAACAGAAGTGTGATGGCAGAAAAGGACCGACAGGCCCACCTAGTCTGCCCATTTGTCTAGCTATCTGCTAGGACATGCATCCCCCTCCCCCCCCCCAAAAAAAAAACACTCCCACGTCTGTCCCATGCCTTTTTGAAGTCTTCTACTGTTGCTTCTCCAGCCAACTCCTCCGGGAGCCTATTCCACTTATCCACCGCCCTCTCTGAAATAGTACTACCTAATGTTACCCTTGAACTGCCCCCCCTCAATCTGTAACCCATAACCCCTTGTCCTCTGATTCTCTTTCAGCTGGAAGATTATTTCCACTGGCACCTGGTTTAAGGTACTTGAAGGTCTCAATCATGTCTCCTCTCTCCCTCCTCTGTTCCAGGGAGTACAAGTTCAGTTCTTCCCAGCCTTTCCTCAGAGGTGGCCAAGCCCCTTTACTATCTTCGTTGCCCTCCTCTGAACTCGCTCCAGCCTCCCCACATCCTTTTTGAGATATGGCCTCCAGAACTGGACCCCATACTCCAAATGCAGTCTAACTAGATGGGTGTACAAGGGTACTATGACCTCCATTTTTCTACTGGTAATCCCCCTTCTGATGCAGCTCAGCATTCTGCTGCCTCTATCCACTGCTCCCTCGCAGTGCCTTTCCACCTTCAGGTCCCTTGATATAGTGATGCCTAGGCCCTTTCCGTTCTGTTACTTCCAGGTCTCAGCCCCCATACAGTACCCTGCCCTCTGGTTTCTGTATCCAAGATGCATGATCTTACACTTGTCCATGTTGAAAGAAAGCTGTCACCTCTTTGACTATGCCTCGAGCCTCCCCACATCTCTCCACATTCTTTCACGCCTTCTCGAGTGTCCACGTTATTGCAGACTTTAATATCATCTGAACAAACTCAACCTCCAAACGTTGTTATTCTCAAGTGGAATAGATTGAACAGTAGGGGCCCTAACACTGACCCCCTGAGGGTCCCCATTTGTGACACTGCCCTCTCCAGATGCCACCTCATTTATAATGACCCTCAGCCTCCTGTCCCCCAGCCAGTTTCTCGTCCATTGAATCACTTTCTGCCCCAGCCCCAGGCATGATAGCTTATACAGCACTGTCCTGTGTGGTACAGAGTCAAATGCCTTTATGAAATCCAGATAAGCGACATCTGCTGCCCACCCCTGATCCGGTTCCTTGGTGACCATGTTGAAAAACTCTTATCAAGTTTGTTTGACAGGATCTACCTCTGGTAAAGCCGCGTTACCTTGGATTAATCTCCTCTCCTGGGGAGGGTGGGTGGATGCAGCACTAGCGACTCCCAGGGGAAGCTGTGGGTGCAACAGCCGGGGGATCACGTTGGTTACAGATGGGAGCATCGGTGGACATCCGTGGGAAGAGCGCGGGAGTGCACTCAGCCCACCATGGACGTCATTGCATGTCCGTGCTCCTGGGGGGTGAGGGTTCACAAACAAGAAAAACACCCGTTGGTTGGGAGGAAGACATCGCCTGCCCACTGTAACCTCGTCTCGCGCATCACCACCGCCCGAGGAGTATTAAAAGAGGAAGCGCCAAGGAGCAGAAGACAGCCCCGCTCCAGGGGCATGGACCAAGGGATTCTCCAGAGGTGTGTTGCAAGTGAGGGGAGACCGAGAATACAGATTGGGAGGGTCTTGGCAGGAGGGGAATAGGCAGATCGACCGATGGGGCCCCAGCCAGTGGCGGCAGGAGGGAAAAATAATTGGGGGGGGGGGGACTTGTGTTCTGTAAGCCAGGACTCGACCAGAGTAAAGCTATGCTGCAGCTTTCTAGTAAGGAGGGAGGGGTCTGGCTGGCTCGTGAACAAGACTGCATCATCCGCGTAGAGAAGGAGTTGATTGGGGAAGCCCTGGGGGATGGAATTGAGGAAGAGACTAAAAAGAAGGGGGCCAAGAATAGAACCTTGAGGTACACCAGAGAACACAGGACGAGAGGTGGAGAGGGTGCCCCTAATTTTCACCCATTGCATTCTGCCAGCAAGGTAGTTCTGAAACTGGGAGGTAACTGCATGTGAAGGACCAAGGACAGGGAGAGACTCAATAAGTAGGGAATGGTTAACCATGTCAAATGCTTTAGTTAGGTCAGTGTAGATGGACCCACCTAGGTGGCCACAGTTGAGTGCTTTGTGAATAAATGTATATTCAAGAAGTGCGGTAGTGGTGCTATGGTTTTTTTCCAAACCTGTGTTGCTGCGGACATTGAGTGTTGTATTTGGACAGATAATCGGAGAGCTGATCGGAAACGATACGTTCAAGCATTTTGGAGGGGGGGAGTATAGAGATGGGACAGTAGTTAGAGTACAAGGTCTTGTCTCTGCTCTTGTACACATGGGTAACTATGGTTGCCTTCCACAAGAGAGGGAACTGACCTAGGCAGAGTGACAGATTGAAAATCTTGGTGAGGGGTAGAAGTACAGCATTTAGGGCAAGGCGGAGAAATTTTAGATCAAGGGAATCACTGCTGTAGTGCGATTTGTTAAGGACCCGAAGGAGGTACTTTGTTTCTTCGGCCGAGACTGTCCTAAAGTAGAAGGGGGGGAAGGAGTTGGGAGTGGTTATAACTCTAGGGGAGCTGTTAGGGGTTCCAGGTGTAGAGGGGGTATTAGAAAAGAAGTCAGGGGGAGGACTCCACTCAGGTCTGAGAAGGCATTAATAAAGATGTCAGTAGTCTGTTGTGGATTCTGGGTGGAAACCCCGTTGATGTTGATAAGTGAGGGTGGAGTTTTGTTGGGCTTGTCAGTCAGTTCCTTGATGTTCTCCCCAAAATTCCTACTGTTACCACATGTGTCAGTAAACACAGTTTTGTAATCCGATTTAGCAAGGCGAATTGCACGAGTGCAGTTGTTCCTAGCCACCTTATACCTCTCCCAATCAGAGGGGTTCCCAATGGCATGGGCTTTATGCCAGAAATGATCTTGAGCAGCCATCTGATTAAGGAGAGAGGTGGAGATCCAGGGGTTACGGGCACCTTTGGATCTCCTTTTTCTGAGAGGGACGAAGATATCATAGGCTGTGTTGAAAGTGGTGATAAAGTATTCTAGTGCAGAGTCAACATTAATGGATGAAAAAATGGGCATCCAGTTACACTGCTGAATGTAACATAAGTACTGCTGCTGCTGCCATTTTTTCAGGACACGCTGGTATTTTACCTTGGGGGGAGTTGAGGGGCCTTGTTAGATCAGAAGCTGATAACCGGGAAGTGGTCACTGAGCGAGTCAGATAAGACCTCAGTGCCCATAAACCTTTCAGGGTGGTTGGTAAGAAGTAGGTCTAATTGAGTGCTGTTGCCTGTTCTGTAGTTGCGCCTGGTGGGGGAATTAACCAGTTGGGAGAAGTTAAGGTGGTGAGTGTGTCTTTGAAAGGGTCAGCTTCAGGGGCAAGCCAGTTTACATTAAAGTCACCAAGAGCTACTATTTCAGAGCGATTTGCAAGGCCAGAGATGTAGTCAGGTATACACTTCCCCCCATCCTCTGCACATGGTCCAATAAGGCCCCAAAGCTTCCAAGTAATCTGGTCACCTCCTGAGTCCTAAAAAAAGGACAATCTTGTGCAGCAGAATTGGTCCCCTGTTTTCTCAACCAACAATGTTGACATTGCACTGGATAGTTTTATCAGACTATTTAACAAGGCCTGTGACATCTTTGCCCCCTGAACCAAAAGGAAGGTCAAAGGGTCCCACAAATCATGGATAACCCTGCAGCTTATTGACCTAATGTGGGAAAGAGACTACCTATGGCAAAGGTACAAAAGCACAGGATCACCCTACGCACTCCAAATCTAGAAGACGGCTAGGAATCAGTGCACCCAAGCCATCCGACAGGCTAAGGCCAATTATTTCAAATCTGAACTAAACACCTCATGGGGTGACAGTAGGAAATTCTGGCAGAACATTAAATTGATCACTGGGCAGGACGACAGAGCAGCCCCGACTGTGCTGAACATCCGTAAAAGTGTGACAGAATCAGACAACCATTGCAAACATATTTAACAAAGCGTTTACTGACCAAAGCGGGGTACTCCCATCAGATTTCCTCAAGCCAGCAAGTACTGCTCCAACTAACCCACCAAATACATCCTCCACAAACACAACCCTTACATTCTATTTTAAGATTATCACTAAATCTGAAGCCAAGAAATACTTGACTAAGGTGCTAGGGAAATCCAGGATAAGTAGCAATGGCCTAGACCTAAAGCTGCTATCCCTTACTCTCAATGAGCTACTATCACCCTTGACACACATCCTAAATGTCTCCCTCACCTCCGGGAAATTCCCGAAGCTATGGAAAACTGCAGTAGTAACCCCAGTATTTAAAAACGGAGATAGGACCCTACACACCAATTATCGGCCAATCTCTATCCTGCTTCCTGTCTCAAAAGCTTTTGAAAGGATAGTCTATGACCAGTTAGTTGACTATCTCGACAAGTATACACTACTGTGTGATCAACAACATGGATTTAGGAAACACTGCAGCACCACCTCAGCTCTTATTGAGTTCACAGGGTTCATACATGACGCTTTTGATCGTGGGCACTTGGTGGGGGCCACCTTCATTGACCTCACCAAGGCCTTAGACACAGTCAACCTTGAGCTTCTACTGGGACAACTACACTCCACAGGGATATCCCCAGCATTTTTATTTATTTGCTTTTGTTTACCAGGTAAGCACACTAGACAACCAAGGGAACGCCTTGCCTTGAAGGTTCAAGAGAAAAAGAAAGCATTCAGGAAGTACAAGGAATCGCAGAAGGAGCAGGGCAGAGAACTGTATCAGTTAAAGCAAAAGGAGGCTGGGAAGGCAGTCAGAACAGCAAAGGCCCAAACCGAGGAAAAGATGGCCAACTCAGTTAAGAAGGGGGATAAAACCTTTTATAGGTACATCAGGGAGCGAAGGAAGACCAAGGGAGGGATGAGTGAGGCTTAATAAAGGGAGGGAGGGTGGGCAGAGGGAGACTGTGAAAAGGCAGAGATACTAAACAAATATTTTGCTCAGGATTTACAAATGGAGAGGGAGGTACATAAAACAAACAGTAGAAACACTCTGGATACAGAAGTTGATACCAGCCCATTTACAGAAGAAAGGGTTCTGAAAGAACTCTTAAAACTGAAGGTGGACAAAGCAATGGGGCCTGATGGATTCATCCCAGAATTCTAAAGAACTAAGGGTAGAACTAGTGACACCACTGACTACCCTTTTAACAAATCATGGGAGGATGGGGTGGTACCGAGGACTGGAGGAGGGCAGATGTGATTCCCTTCACAAAAGTGGGAGCAAGGCAGAAGCAGGAAACTACAGACCTGTTAGTTTAACCTCAGTGATAGGGAAAATGATGGAATCACTTGAAGGAAAGAATTGTCTAGTATCTAGAGGCCAGAGGGGCATAGGACCCTAGCAGCATGGATTCACAGCGGGAAGGTCATGCCAGACCTAATCTGATAGATTTCTTTGACTGGGTGACCAAAGTAGTAGATCAGGGAGGGGCTGTGGACATAGCCTACCTAGACTTTAGCAAGGCATTTGACACAGTCCCACACAAAAGATTAATATACAAGTTAGCCAGCCTGGGAGTGGGTCCCAAGATGACAGCCTGGGCAAAGAATTGGCTGGAGAATAGGACCCAGAGAGTAATAGTGAATGGAGTCCACTCAGAAGAAAGGAGGGTTACTAGTGGGTACGCAGGGTTCTAGTATTAGACGGTCCTCTTCAATGTCTTTTATGCGTTACATTGCAGAGGGACTGAAGGAAAAGTATGTCTCTTTGCAGATGACACAAAGATCTGCAACAGAGTCAGGGTGGGGTGGAAAGGATGAGAAGGGACTTGGCAAGGTTAGAGGAATGGTCAAGAAGGCAGCTTAGATTCAGTGCTAAGAAGTGCAAGGTAATGCACCTGGGAAACAAAAACCCAAGGGAAGAGTACACAATGGGGGGGGGAGGTAGTAACAACAAACAAAAATGGAATGGGACCTGGGGGTAATCATATCAGATGACCTTAAGGTTGGCAAGAAATGTGAGAAGGCAGTAGGGAGGGCAGGGGGGATACTGGGATGTATAGGGAGAGGTATCAACTGCAGAAAACAGGAAGTTGTTATTCCTCTGTACAGACAGCTGGTGAGACCCCATCTGGAGTGCTGTGTGCAGTTCTGGAGACCCAATCTCCGCAAAGACATAGACAGGATGGTAGCTGTCCAGAGGAGGGCAACTAAAATGGTGCAGGGTCTGCACCGGGAGACATATGAAGAGAGACGAAAGGAGCTTAATATGTATAGCCTCGAGGAAAGGAGGGAGAGGGGGACATGATAGAAACGTTCAAGTACCTCAAGGGAATCAACAAAGTCCAAGAGGGTAGCATCTTTCAAAAAAAAGAGGTGTGCAAGAACAAGAGGGCACAATTTGAAGATAGAGGGGGGGCGGCTCAGAGGTAATTTAAGGAAGTATTTTTTTACAGAGAGGGTTGTGGATGCATGGAACGGCCTTCCGGAGGAGGTTGTGGAGTCAAAATCAGTGGTGGAATTCAAGCATGCATGGGACAGTCATAAGGCCATTCTAGGGGGTGGGGGTAGGAAGAAGTAGGCTGCTGGTTAACTAGGATCTGCAGCTTATTCAGTAGGTAGGGAAATGGGCAGACTGGGTGGGCCAAGCAGTCCTTATCTGCCGTCAAATTCTATGTTTCTATGTAAGGGTCTATTTTCATGTGCAACCTGGGAGATTACAAAGGTACATTCAGGCACATCAGACAAAGACATGTACAAGGTATAGTCAAGAGCAACAACAAAGCAAGGTAATACAAGAGCAACAAAAGGTTTACATTGCAAGCGATAGGACAATAAACAGCATGGTAAAGGCAGTAATCAACACTGGGTTGGCTCAGGAGTTACCTCGCAGGGCATGATCAGAAGGTAAAAATTGCCAACCCCTTGTCCAACACTCTGCCTGTGACCACTGGAGTTCCCCAAGGCTCCATATTAGGTCCATTACTGTTTAGCCTATTCCTAAATTGACTCCCCCTGGCACGTCGACATAAAACACTTCTCTATGCTGATGACACTGTTCTTTACCCCAGCCTTCCCGACCCTGCTATACTAGAACAGGGTTTTAAATAATTGATTAGCAGTTTTTTTCTTGGGACAATACTAACTGTACAGAAAGTATTTGAATAGGTTTTCTAGAAGTGTTATGTTTGTTAAACACAATGAGGCAAGTGCTGTGCATTTTCACAATGTTTTAGCACTTTTATGAGCAAAACGCTATTCAATTTTTTAGAGTTAAATAAACCCCTGCTAGAACAGTGGCAACAGTACAACTTCAGAAACGTAGAAGACTGGTTCCATAATGCAAGGCTACTCTTAAACTACAAAAAATCAAAAATAATGCTCTTTGCCTCATCTCACAATCGTCAAAAATCATCCTCAGTAACCATTAGGAACAGGTCTAATGAAGAACTTGAGATGGTACATAACTTTAAATACCTTGGTGTCACCTTAGACAACTCCTTCTCCTACTCCACTCATATAGACCTAGTTGCCAGATCTGCAGATCGTAAGTTAGGTCAGCTCTACAGACACCGGCACTTTGTAAGTGAAGCAGCCCTTAAACTAGCAGTGGCAAGTTCAGTCCTGTCCGTAATAGATTATGGACTTGCTGTCTACAGTGCAGCCTCAGACAGCACCCTCAAATGCATTGCCACTATCCTGAATAAAGCATGCAGATTAATCCTAAATGCCCCTCGGCTGACCTACACTTGTCATCTGTACCACCAATCAGGCTGGCTTGGCCTCGAGGGGAGAACTCAATATCAGATTTGCCTCCTAGCCAAAAAAGCTGACCTTGACCTCATGCCCCTCTGCACCCGTTCCATGGTCCACCCCACAGAATCTTTAAGAAAAACCAGGGCAGCAAGTAGCAAACTGTACAAGGTGCCTCACCAACGCAGCTCGCAGGGACAGAGATCCTTTGCCTATCGTGCGTCCCTCCTTCTAAACTCCTACCCCCTGTGCTACACATTGAACAAAAAATTGGTCTTTTCAAACCTAAACTTTGGTCGCACCTAACAAGCCAAATGAAGTGCACTTGTTTTTAATGACCTGCCCCTGTCTCGTACTACTCCCCTTTTAATCTTGCACTTTTTACATTTACCCCAACTGCTACTTATTCCTTATCTTACCCCTCATTATAATTCTCTCACCCCTTCCTTATTCTACCCCCCCTTACCCCTGTATGCAACCGACAAAGGTAACCAAGTTGTGGTTATTCTGCTGTAATGTCCCTGCCTCCTACCCTCCTCCAATTTTTCCTCTATCCTCAGCTAGAGCCCACCTGTAGTGCCTAAACCTTATTACTGCTTTATACTGTAATCTATTGTAATATCCTTATGCTGCAAAGATGTACTGTCTGTAATCTCTGTCTGTTCAATAGTAAACCTGCTTTGTTTGACATGGAGCCTTTGTAAATGAGCATTTTGACTGCAAGTTCCTCAGCATTATCAAATGCAATTGTCAGGAGGACTTGACCCTGTAGCGAGTCTTATAAGTAAATAACACACACTTCTCTCCTCTTGCCCGGTCTGTCCTCTCTGAAAAGGGTGTAGCCATCAAGGGCAACAGCAGTATCTGGGATTTTGGGGCAGGGACAGGTTTTGACCACTACATGGACATCAAGTTTGTGCTGAAGAACCCATGTCTGTAGATCGAGTTTGGGCAGAAGACTGCGGATGTTGATTGACACTAGCTTAGTGCCACCCTGTTTACACATGCTTCCAAGTGGTTGCTGTACAGGACCAGGATCCCCCCCCCCCCGACTCTGCTTTTATCTCGCCCGAGAACCGGAAGTCTCTCAGGCAGTCCACACACCTGCCGCTTCTGCTGCCCACTGTGACCAACTGCCCTCAAAGTCAGCAGAAGGCCCTCAGGCCCACCACCAAACCCACGGGAGATCATAAGGGAGGCAGAGGCCCATTATTGGGCGGTGGCGGTTGAGGCACTGGGATGCTGTCGCCTATCTGGCCCTTGTTTTTTTTTCCGCTGCAGCTTCCCCTCCCGTGCATGGGCACGCCCCGACACTCTTGACGCATGGCAACCCTGCCAACATCGGCCACGCAGATACGTGCTTGCCTGGCTCACTGCAGTACCCCGTCTCCACCGTGGGCCTCTGTTCACGGGCCACCCCATCCCTGTAGCCGGGAGGAGAGCTCCACGTGAGAGCTCTGTCCTCAACCCTTCCCTTCCTTCGACCCGGCCCCAAGTCCGCTCCCCGAACCCGGTCGGGCGAGCATGTGAGGTGTGGTGTCCAGCGCCTCAACCCTCAGCACCACCGGGCCGGCTCAGGACCAGGATTAAGGTGGATATTGCCAGAGAGTAGCAATAGAAGTAGGACGCAACATAAAAACATAGAACTTGTCGGCAGATAAGGACCACTAGGCCCATCCGGCACTAAAAGTTTTCTTTTTCAACGGTAAAATCAACTAATATATTCCGCTCCCTAGAGGGTTTAAGAGCTCAAAGCTAACCAAAATGGCTCCCTTTTACTGTCAAAATAGCATCACTCTGGGAGCTCCTAACTGCCCCACCAGTACTCAAAACGTTTAACATTTAAACGTTGTTCCTCAAGCAACAACATAATAGTCAAAAAGTCTGCACATATCATCTAGTCCCATATTATTTGGTCCAATGAGAACTCACTGCTCAGTCTTCTTCTTTGGCAGATGAATGCGTTGATCTCGGGGAATCCTTACGGGAAGCAAATTCCTCAGCAGTCCATTCTACCCATCAGCCAGCATCTTGTGGACTGTTGAACTGCCAAGTCTTTCCCCCATACACCACTCGTAATCTAGACTGCAACAGAAACGAGTGGATAACTCCCAGGGCCCTCAATCTTTGCCTCACTGCATCGAAAGCCTTCTGACGTGCCCGAGTTTGGAAGGAGAGGTCTAGCTACAATTTCACATCGGCGCCGTTGACTTCCAAAGGGTAAGTGGCTTATGCCGCCTGAATCAGCATATCTCTGATCGTTGCACCGGTGGATTTTAGTAGTACTGTGCGGGATTGATTCCGGTCTGATGGGCGCACTCGAGGGTTTACCCGGTAAGCATTAGTTAGAGAGTCCCAGTTGAATCCCTCCAGCAAGACCAGAACCTCTCTGAGCCATTTCTGTAAATACTGCAATAGAGCTACTACTTCCAGCCCCTTGGGTAACCCCACAATTCTTATGTTACTCGGGCGGATCTAATTTTCGATGGATTCTAGATGGCTTCAGAGATGGTCGTTTTCTTTGGTGAGTGTAACCACGGAATCCAAGGTAGAAATTGGTCATTTCTCTGCCTCCGCCACTGTCCCAGAGAGTTTTTGGATAGCTGCATCGTGCATTTCAAGTTTTTGTAAGGTCCATTCTATCTTTGCATCCATAGCACGCTTGGACTCTACCATCGTATCCCATGGTGGTTCCGATGTGCCCCGGGTGCCATTGCTACTACTAGTTGTAGCTCCGGAGGCCTTGCTGGTATTCGGTTGAGGTTCTTTTGCCAAGCCCAGTGGTTGCAACTTCTGTCTTCCCCATAATTGAATTTTGTATCAAATGATTCATCTCAGTGAGCTGCGTTATTTTCGGGTACTTATTTTATAGTTTGGTTTAATTTGTATGAGTTTTAGGCATTTTTTAAGCTATCGAGGTGACTAGCACACAGAAAGTTCGTCCAGCCTAGAAGATGGCTCTCTAGCGCCCCAAGACTCACTTCTACAATAGGTATTTATATGCAAATTAGTAACTTGGAAAGGCACACTGAGTCAAGGCTCATTTCTTAGTAGGTATTTATATGTAAATTAGTGACTGGGAAAGGCACAGAGATCCGATGCATGTTTTCAGGTGTCACCTGAGGTAAGGGTACAGGAAGTTGCTTAACAACAGATTAAGGGAGGGATAGATGAAGTGGCTAGGTTTGGCTGTTCCAGATAGAGAGGAAACATGGACCCAAGAATCAGAAAAAAGGAGTGACAAGCATAACCTGGGGTGCCAGTCAAGGGTGGAGAACAATAAGTTGAATAAAAATAGAATATACTCAGTCAACTTTATTAGTTTCACTTTATTCCTGGTGTACTGTGTAAAGTAGGAGTTATTTTTTTCCATGGGGAGGCCCAAGATTTTTTCCAAATTTGAGGGAGGATCGAAATGTTTTTCATGGCTTGGGGGAGGCTCGCTATCAGATAGTGTGAGAACTAATGCTATATAGGATGATCTATGTACCCCAGAAATGCCTATTTTAAGCTTTCAAATTATGTATTTTATTAAAGTTTATTTTTGTACCATACATGATCAAAAGTTTTGTTTTTATGATGTAAGGACATGCTGGGTGGGATAAGGGTGGGATTGTATGGATAGTGATGGCTGGCATGGTCCATTTAGAAGAGCTGGGACCCCCCCGCACTTGCCAGTAATGGCAGCTATGGATCTGTGGATGGTCATTTCAGAATCGGGACTGCAGTGGTGTTCAGGGAAAGAACAGAGTTAAGAGATTTGGAAGGGAGAGGGAAGTTATGGTGAGGCTGGTATAAAACCCACCCCCTGTAGGGCCAACCCTGTATACCTCTTTGCATGTTGCCACTGAAATATTGGATACAGACACTCAAAATGTAGGGAAATGAGGGCCACTGGTCTTAATAACATGGGACTAATTTTTAGAGAGAGACACATTCAGAAAACTGGAAGCTAGTGACTTAACAGCACTCTACCCTTGATCACACCCTGGACACTAGCTGAAAATCCTAACAGTGGAGTGATAATGACTCACATTGAGTTTTTTGTGGAATCCACCTCTTGAACTGCCAGATAATTGCAGCTTTTAATGAGCTGTTACCCACACCAGGCAATCTGGAACATTGAGTGAGGTTAGCATGAGGACTAGAGCCTGCTAAAGTAGACTTTTTTAACTTCATTAACAGTCATGAAAACCTGCACTAGTCAAGACGGACAAGTAGAGAGTTAGCTGCATTAGCCCTGGACAATTTGCGCTAGTGTTTGGGCTAGTAAAACAGTGTTAAGATTGACCCCTGATTTTGAGTGTTCACATACTTTTGAAACAGATTTTTTCTGTCATATCATTCATTGTTTCAGCTACATGTCCAGGTTACAAACAAGTTCTCTTGTCAATATAGCCCTTTGTTTCTGAAAGCAGTCAGCCTGGGAGGTGTAAAGTATGGCCATTAACACCATTAGCACTTGCTTAACGTAATCTTTTCCACTGCAGCAAAGCTGCCCCACCTTTTGTAACAGTGGTAGAGCCAGTTGTTTATTTATTTATTTATTTAAGAGGTTTACCAGGAAAGGCATGCTGAGCGGAGTACCGCTCGATTCCAGATGCGCCCTGGGGGTAGGGAGTTTACAATGGTACAGTAGTACAGAAGAAACAAAGCATTACATAATGTGATTGTTACAGACAATTGGTGAGTTGTCTTCCACTTTGATTTGCTGGTAAACATTTTCATCTATAACGAAATGTTGGCATTTTTAAATGTTTTAAATTATTTTTGCTTTCTCAAGAAAAAAGTATGGGCCCCCAAGGTGCAGGGGCACAGTTTGCACCTAGTTAACGTCAGCCCTGCCTGCAGGGTTTCAAGGATGGCTGTGCTTCTGGCTGAAGTAGCCACCTGGGTGGCCCAATCTACGTCTGGCATATTGAAATCCCCCAGTAGCAGGATTTCACCTTTAACTGCCATGTTGTGTGTTTTCCATTAGTTCCCTGTCTACTTCCTCCTTCTGTGCCAGAGGTCTGTAGATCACCCCTGTGTGTATTGCTGTTCATTCCCTGGCTCCAGGGTGACCCACATTACCTCAGCCTCCCCCTGTCTTCCCTGAACTTCTGTAGCCTTTATACCATCTCTGATGTACAGGGCCACTCCCCCTCCCTTTTTAACCTCCTGAACAGTGTATAGCCTGGTACATTGCCTTCCCAGCCATGATCAGCAGAGTACCACATCTCTGTTATTGCTGCTGTGTCAAGGTCTGCATCTGCCAACAAGGCCTCCAGGTCTGGAACCTTATTTCCTAGGCTGTGGGCTGCAGAAATAATTGATTAGAAGTTTTTTTTTTTGAGACGATACTAACTGTACAGAAAGTATTTATATAGATTTTCTAGAAGTACTGTGTCTGTTAAACACAGTGAGGCGAGGGTTATGCATTTTCACAAAGTTTTAGCACTTTTATGAGCAAAACACTAATCAGTTTTTAGAGTTAAATAAAACCCTGTCATGCACGTGTAATCTCAACTGCTTGTAACTATTATCTTTCTGTTCCCCCTCCCTGGGTCCCCCCTGGAAACAAGCTGAGGCTCGGTCTGCTTTTTCCGGTTGCCGATTTTCAAATAAATATATAAAAATAGTACAGTACATTAGTGTTGTATGGGTACAATACATAAGGAAAAATCCACGGTGGGGTTTGTGGCAGTACTGTAACAACCAAATTACCTAGGTGGGTTATAAGGCCTGCGGCTCAGCTGAGCACCTTCAACCACCCAGGAAGTGAAGGTATTACAGCACTGACGTGCATCCAGAGTGGATTGTTTAACTTATAATAACATTCGTAAACTGGTCAAAAGTGTTGTAAATCAATTCGAATAATTTCAAGGTATATACAAGGTATTAAATCAGACGGCTACGGGGCAGCCGGGTAATCACATGTGCAGTTTAAATATTCAGATATGTACTTTGAAAACAGAGTGATGGTGGAGGACTACAGACCAGCATAAAACTAGCCTAGCAGTGGTATGCAGTGCTAGTTGCGCTATTTGAGGATAGTTGTATGGGGATGACTTTTTTATAAATTTGATTGAGTTGGGGGGGCTTTACCCTCACATTCATAAAAAATACATGGGGGGGGCAGAGCTCCCCAACTCATACAAATTGACAACAAATTGCGAACATACCAACTAACCCCAAATGGCACAACCAGCGCAGTGTAGCATACTGGTAGCGCTATTTATGGTTGTATTCAATTCTCCACTAAGAAAACAATTATGTGATGCCCCAAGTCTTTACTACTATTACTACCAAACTTAACCTATGCTGCCTTGATACTGCACTCTCTCACGAAACAAGAGCATAACAGGCTGCGTATATCATGCAACAAAATAGCTCGATTTGACACTAGTTCGCCCCCAAGGCAACATCGCTGCGAGGTAGAGTCCTCCCTCAATTGGCCATCCCTTAGTGGCAGATTGCAATACCCTCTACTTTGCAATGCCTACAAACTTATGACTGGCAACTCACTGACCAGCTTGACTGGCCTCCTGGTCCCCAAGCGTTTTTGTAGTCAGCTCCGCACCACAGGGAGAAATCTCCTGGAGAAACATGGAAGTTGATGGCAGATGAGGACCGCAAGGCCCATCCAGTCTGCCCATTTTTTTCCACCTTATGAATGTGCCATAGGCTTGTACTCCGTCAGTGACCCAGGAGGAACCTAGAACTAGGACTGTGGCAGGGAAAAGTCCTTCGCTCACGCAGCCCCAGTACTCTGGAACAAGCTCCCTGTCCACCTACAGATGCATCCTCCTTGGAGTCCTACCGTAAAGGGCTCCGGGAGCACTTGTTGAATAATAGCAAATGCTCATGCACTTGACTAGATACTATGGACGGTCCACCCTAGCCTAACTGTTTTGTCATGCCAAGTTGCAATGTCTGCCTCTGTTGTACACAGGGCTCCAGATAAGATTTTTTGGATGAGTACTGCACTACTCATTTTGAACGTGAAGTGAGTAAAACCAAATTCAGATGCGTACAAATGTCTGGACGGAGTGGTGTGAGGAGTACATTTTTAAAAACAATGTAGTTTTTTTTTCTTCTAGATAAGAAATTATCAGGCGCCAACAATGTTGCATGTAATGTTGGCAGGTAGAAGTAATTTACTCACCAGTTTACGAATATAGCGAGTAAAACAAAATTGGGATGAGTGTGAGTGCTGTAAACCTGGAAAAAATGCTCGTTGTAAATTACCAGTTATGTTATGAAGCACTAATCTTTGGAGTGTGAAGTATTTACAAATGTTTGGTGAGTATTAGCACTCATTAAAAAATTTCTGAAGAGTATTTCCTAAAATGAGGTGAGTAAACAGGTCAGCACTCTCCTTATCTGGAGCCCTGGTTGTACACCAGCTCCTCCTAGAAATGGTGACTAGACCTAGTGTGAACGTCTACTGTGTTTGTAACAAGCTTTGTCAGTCTGTGTTTTTACATCCTGGAATTGAATTTGTACCTGTACAGAAATGCATCTATGTAACTGCAATGCACTGTTTTTCTAAATATTATTCTATGTAACTAATTCCAGGTGACCCCTGAAAAAGGGACCTTCGGGGCTCAGAGGGTCTACCTGGTCACCAAAATTGAAATAAAATAAGAGGGAGCTCAAGAACAAAAGTCTGTGCATACAAATTAAATACGACCAAAACAGAAGCCCTTCCCTGCTATCACATTCCTAGCCTGGAGCTGAGAGGACAGTATCCTTTCCGCTGGGACCTTCGAGACATTAAATATCTCGGCATTAGACTCCCCAGTCAACTTGACCATCTCTGTGAGATAAATTATGGCCCACTATCACATCAGCTAATGGCCGATCTGTGCCTTTAACCTTTATCCGTAAAATAGACTCCGTACGCATGGTAGTGTTATCCTGGTTTTTATATGTTTTCTGTAATGTCCACTTGCCTATCCCACCACAGGACTGGAAGAAATGGCGGCTGTCTCTTTCTAGATGTATATGGGGTCCGGCAAGAATGGATACTGCTTTCCAAGATTGTCAGAAACGCAATATATTCTGTCTTGGTCAGCTGTGTAATGGTGCTGACATAAATTCCTTTAGAGACCTACAAAAGCAGTTTGGCCTTGACCACTACAGTTTTTACCATTTCCTCCAGGTCCGTCACTGTCATGCCTCCTTGTCTGTGAAGGCATGGGACCTGGGAGGGTAAGCAACTCTCATTACCTCCCTAGAAAGACTGGACACCCTCTTCCACACTTTCTGCTGCTTTATTCTTGACCGTCCCCCCCCCCACACTCACCATTGCGACCTCTACTAGTCTCTCTCTTTCCCCTTCCTTGAAGACCAACGCCTCTCCCATTGCACCAATTTCATAGCTGAATACTAGTTCGGTTCTCTCCCTCCCTATCTCTCCTCTTCCCCCTCCACCTACTCCCTTCGAAAATTTGACCCCCGTATTCTGGCCATTCCCTCTAGGTCCACCTCTGTTGGTCAAGCTGCCTTTTCCCATCACTTCCCAAAACCTGGAACTCCTTCCCCCTCCCATCCATTGTGACACATCCCACCATCCCCTTCCCGCTTTCATTCGTCGTTTCACCTCCCCCTCATGCAGCTGTTTCCACTCCTCTAGCCCCATTCTCTCTCCAGGCATGCACTAATTTCCCCCCTCACACCACACTTGCACCCTGGTTCACTGCTTTCTGCTTGTGTGGATTGCTTGGTTTGTGACTATCGTTTGTACCTTGTATCTCTTTACCATGTAATTCTTGCTCTGTCCACCCCTGCCCCTCAGTCCACCCCTGCCCCTCAGGGCGCATCTGGAAACAAGCAGCACTGCTCAGTATTCTTTTCCTGGTGAAACTTATAAATAAATTAAAAACAAAAAATGTAAAATTCTGGTATTTCCCATTAAACTGCAGTCCACCACACCTCTAATTTCCACCATATATACAGTAAAGCCGTACAGGAGACCTATAAGTATAGCACTACATGCGTTGCTCTTAAGATGGGAAGAGGAGTTGGACATCCAGCTTGAAACAGACGAGTGGGAGAAGGGGTATCGTGCAACAGGGAGGAATTTGTCTTTGCATATCTCGTGGGAATAGGAGCTCAGGGTGCTGGGGGGGTTATGGTGAAGCTCAGACAGCACACCCATATTATGTGGTACTGCCCTCTACTGGGTTGCTTTCATCAGACATTGGAGGGGTCTCTCACGGAGATTTTGCGTGTTCTTATACAGATGTCCCCGGAACTATACCTTTTTTAGAAGAAACATAGAAGTTGACGGCAGATAAGGACCGCAAGGCCCATCCAGTCTGCTCATTTCTTTTTCTACCTTATAAATGTGCCATCGGCCTTTGCTCTGTCAGTGACCTATCTATTCATAGTCATTTGTATTGCTCCCTTATGCCTATCCCATGCCTGTTTGAAGCCCTGCACTGTATTCATAGCCACCACTTCTTGTGGTAAGCCATTCCATGCATCTACCACCCTTTCTGTGAAAAAGAATTTCCTCACATTCCCCTTAATCGGCCTCCTCTAATCTCATGCTGTGTCCTCTTGTCCTGCTATTTTTCTTATATTTAAACATGTTAGACTCTTTCACCTTGTTTATGCCTCTTAAGGTGTTTAAATGTCTCGATCATATCACCTCTCTCCTCCTTTGCTCAAGGGTATACATATTGAGCTCCGTTAATCTGTCCTCATATGTCTTCTGATGCAGTCCCTGCACCATTTGGTTGCCCTCTCTGGACTGCCTCAGTTTGGTTAATGTCCTTGTGAAGGTGTGGCTCAATACTGCACGTACTCCAGATGGGGGCCTAACCAATGTCTTGTACAGAGGATTATTACCTCCTCTTACGACTTGTGATAATTCTACTAATACACCCTAACACCCCTAGCCTTACCTACTGCTTTAGAGGTCTGCTTGATGATTTTAGGTCATCAGTGATGATGATGCCCAAGTCTCTTTCTTCCTTTGTGACTGCTAGCAACTCCCTCCCAGCCTATAAGTGGCTTCAGGTTTCTCTTCCCTATGTGCATGATTTTGCACTTCTTTGCATTAAATCCCAGTTGCCACTCTTCCTGACCATTCTGCTAGTTTATCCAGATCTCTTCTCATTCTGCCCACCCCATCTGGATCATCTACTCTGTTGCAGATCTTGGTGTCATCTGCAAACAGACAAGCCTTACCCTCTAGTCCATCTCAGGGTCACTAATGAAGATGTTGAATAGGACTGGCCCAGGACTGATCCCTGAGGTACCCACTTGTGACTTGCATCTCTTCTGACTGTATACCATTTACCACCACTCTCTGTTTTCTGCCAGTCAACCAGTTTGCCACCCAGTTGACCAACTTCTGACCCACCCGAGCCTACCTAGCTTATTTATCAATCTTCTATGTGGAACAGTGTCAAAAGCTTTGCTGAAGTCAAGGTAGGCGACATCAACTGCTCCCCTTGGTCCACCACTCTGGTTACCCAGTCAAAGAAATCTATGAGATTAGTTTGACAGGACCTTCTTTGTAAACCCATGCTGTCTTGGATCCTGTGCCCCTATGGATTCCAGGTGTTGCATATCCTTTCCTTAAGGGTGCCTCCATAATCTTGCCCACTACTGAGGTAAGACTGACCGGGTCTGTAGTTCCCGCCTCCTCCCTGCTACCACTCTTGTGGAGTGGGATCACATGAGCCCTTCTCCAGTCTTCTGGGACCTCTCCTGTGCTCAGAGACTCACTAAACAATTCTGCTAATGGCTCTGCTAGTTCCTCCTTTAGCTCATAAGTACCCTGGGATGTATGCCATCAGGTCCCATTGCCTTATCCACCCTGAGCTTAGCAGCTCTTGTAGGACCCTTTCTTTGTGAAGGAGTAGTGCTCACCTCCCTCCCCTGTGTCCATGATGCTGAGCTGTGGGCCCTGCCCTACCTTCTCTTCAGTAAATACTGAGCAAAAGTATCTATTTAGGATAGATGCCTTTACAGGGTCCTCCTCCTCACATGCTCCCTTTTCTCCATTAAGCTTAGCAATACTCCTCTGGACTTTCTCCTTTCACTAATGTATCTATAGAAAGTCTTGTCACCTTCTTTACTGTTCTGTGCTAGTGTTTCCTCAGTTTGGGACTTTGCCTGCCTTACCTGCTTCCCTTAGGGCAGTTTGGTATGCCTCCCTATCTTCATCCTGCTGTGTTCCCTTATATTTTCTGAAGGCCAGCCTTTTGGCTCTGACCTTTTCTGCTACTGTATTTGAGAACCAAAGTGGTTTCCTCCTTCTTTTGCACTTCCTTTTCTGTCTAACACAATGGGATGTTGCTTCAAGTATTGTATCCTTAATGCTAGCCCACTTTGCCTGTACCTCCTCACCTGTGTTTCTTTTTGCCAGGGCTAGCTTAACTCTGTTGGCCATCTTATCAAAGTCAGCTCCTCTGAAGTCCCATATTTTTGCTTTGGAATGGGATGATTTAGATGTAGTAGCCAAATTGAACCATACCATGTGATGGTCACTGGCCCCCAGGTGACCTTCTACCTGGAGATCTGTGATCCCTTCTTTGTTAGTCAGTACTAGATCTAGGATAGCCCTGTCTCTTGTGGGTTGCTGTACCAGTTGTTTGAGGCCCTCCCTGCAGGAATCCACTATGAGTCTAGTTCTGGCAGATGTTCCTGCTGGTATTGACCAATCTGTATCTGGCATGTTGAAGTCTCCATTATCAGAACCTCCCTTTAGCTGTCATGTTTTGTATATCTTCTAACAGTAATGTGTCTATGTCCTCCCTCTGGTCTGGGGGCCTGTAGACAACCCCAGTTCTTATGGTTGTCCCATTTCCTGTTTCCAGGGTGACCCACAGTTCTTCTGGCTCTTATGTGTATTCTGAATTTCTGTAACTTTGATATTTTCATTAACATACAGGGCCACCCTCCCCCTTTTGCAACTCGGTCTCTTCTGAACAATACATAGCCAGGTACTGAAGTCTCCCAAGTGTGGTTACTGGTAAACCACGCCTCACTAATTGCTACTATGTCCAGTTTAGCCTCTGACATTATTGCCTGCAGGTCTGGGATCTTATTTCCCAGGCTGTGAGCATTTGTGTACATGATTTTCCATTGGCCAGATTTTGGTGTGTTAGTTGTTGGGTGAAGTTTGGCATTACCTCTGTGCATCGATGGGGAGACAAACCTTTTTCTTACCTGGTGATGCAAATGAACGGCAAACACGCTTGAATTCCTGTTTGACCACTAGCTGAGGGGAGGGGTGTTCTTCCCATTCGACGATGGGGTGCTGCACCCTCTCCCCATTTGCTAGTTTAAATATTCTGCAAAGACGTCAAACTTCTGCCCCAATGCACATTGACTCTTTAGTCAGATGCAGTCCATCAAATTTAAAGAACTTTCGGCTCCCAGAACTGTTGCCAGTTCCTACAAATCTGTGTCCTTTTTCCTGGCACCAGTCCTTGAGCCACGTGTTTGGCTCCCTATCTCCCTTCTCTGACCTTCCGTCCATCTGCTCCCTTCTCCCAGACTGGCAGGATCTCAGAGAAGGAGATGCCGGACAGAAATAGATGATAGTTTGTCACCCAGCCTAGTCAGGTGTTCCTTGGT